>JAAONU010000008.1:33904948-35257538 GCA_012932295.1 Cyclina sinensis
TGTATCAGTCATTAAGCGACAGGAAAATGGTTTTACCTCTTTCGTCTTTTAATGCTAGCTGTAGCTATTGTATTCACACAAATACTTAAACCACACTGACAAGGTCATACTGTTCTGTATTTCTGTATGGCTTCCGTTTGCCTCGATGAGCTCTATCATCTAAAAATATCACACATTGTCAAAAGCTACAAAAAATAGTAAAATAAAAGTTGCGATTCACGAATACTGCGAAAGACAAAATTGATCCCGATAATTGAGTCAGGGATGAAACAGACTAATATTTCCCGAAATATAAACATAAAAGCAGATATGTGAAACCCAAGACATTGAATGAAAAAAGCAAGCCACTGGCTCTAAATAGACGAGTTTATTTTGGTGTCATTTTGTATAATTTAATTATTTTTTTTATCAATTAATTAAATTATTTATTTATTTCTATATGCTTTTATTTCTTTAACATACGATATCAATTAAATATTTGTATAAATTTAATACGAATAAGCAACATTCTTTCTATCATGCAATCTTGACCCAAAGATAATGGCTTTCAAAATATTTTTTATTACAAAGAAAAGTAAGCTTTCATCAGGAATTTTGTCTACAAAATAATTACTTGCACCGAAACAAGATACTTTTTTCTTACATAGATATGTAAATGTTTAATCCATGGATCAGCTTTTACAAACCTTTACTTCAAAGTATTTGAAATAGAGTTCAAATGAAATTTGGAACATGTTGATTTTATTTTTACTGTATGTTCCATTAGTTTTGAACATCCAAATTTGTTTATTGTTTTTCAAACTGATATTATGTTTCTGTGTTAGCTAGCTTTCAAAAACATAAAAAAGGCCTTCCAGAATAAAAAAGGAAATTCCATTTGTCCTTTTTCTGGGGGGAACATAGATGGGGGAACATTCCCCCATCTCACATAAAAGATAGGGGAACATTCCCCCATCTCACATGTAGATAGGGGAACATTCCCCCATCTCTCTAGTAGATAGGAGAACATTCCCCCATCTCTTAGTAGATAGGGGAACATATCCCCCATCTCAGTAGTTAGATAGGGGAACATTCCCCCCATCTCAGTAGTAGATAGGGGAACATTCCCCCCTCTCAGTAGTAGATGGGGAATATTCCTCCAACTCACTAGTAGATAGGGGAACTTTCCCCCATCTCAGTAGTAGCATAGGGGGAACATTCCTCTAACTCACAAGTAGATAGGGGAACATTCCCCCCATCTCAGTAGTAGATAGGGGAACATTCCCCCCATCTCAGTAGTAGATTAGGGGAACATTCCCCCATCTTCACTAGTAGATAGGGGAAAATTCCCCCAGCTCGTAGTAGATAGGGAACATTCCCCTCAGTAGTTAGTGGGAACATTCCCCCATCTCATAGTAGATAGCTGGGACACATTCAACCATACTAAGTAGTAGATAGGGAACATTCCCCCATCTAAGTTGTAAGAAAGGGACATTCCTCCAAAAAAACAACCTTCCTCAAAACTCACAAGTAGAAAGGGGAACATTCCACCATTTCAGTAGTAGATAGGGGAACATTCCCCCATCTCAGTAGTAGATAGGGGAACGTTCCCCTATCTCTGTAGTAGATAGGGGAACATTCCTCCAACTCATAAGTAGATAGGGGAACATTCCCCCATCTCAGTAGTAGATAGGGAAACATTCCCCCATCTCAGTAGTAGATAGGGGAACATTCCCCCATCTCAGTAGAAGATAGGGGAACATTCCTCCAACTCACAAGTAAATAGGGGAACATTTTCCTATCTCAGTAGTAGATAGGGGAACATTCCCCCATCTCAGTAGTAGATAGGGGAACATTCCCCCATCTCAGTAGTAGATAGGGGAACATTCCCCCATCTCAGTAGTAGATAGGGGAACGTTCCCCCATCTCAGTAGTAGATAGGGGAACATTCCCCCATTTCAGTTGTAGATAGGGAAGCATTCCTCCAACTCACAAGTAGATAGGGGAACATTCCTCCATCTCACTAGTAGATAGAGGAACGTTCCCCCATCTCAGTAGTTGATAGGGAACATTCCCCCATCTCAGTTTTAGAAAGGGGATCATTCCTCCAACTCACAAGTAGATAGGGGAACATTTCCCCTTATAACGATTGTCTTTCCCCCATCTCACCATTGTCTTTACTATTAGACATGATAATATCCTGCATCTCTTATTCATTTTCCCCATTTTAGTGTAAAGTAGGTTATTATCCCCTGATAATCTTTATTGTGTATAAAGAAGTATGATGTAAAATTTCAGGAAACATTGCTTTGTTTTTAAATGCAAAAAAAATTGAGAATTTCTTGTATTGAGAGCAAGATCTATTATTGTGTTACTATATATAAATGTATACAAAAAAGACAGGATTTTTTTATGTCTTTAGTTCAAATTAAAATTTGGTGGATAATAGATTTATTTTATATTACGAGCAATCTTAAACAAACTGATTTTATACAGATAAATGAAAATAGTCTTGAAATAACTGGGGGTTGATAATAATGTAACTACTATTTTAATAAGAATTTTATACTAGAAGTATCAAAGCAACAACATCACAACTTAAAAGGTAAGTATCGGGATAAATACAGCAAAGTAATGGAACATTTAACAAATACACTAAATAACTCAGAGAAAGTCTAATATGCTAACATCTTATCAAAATTAAAGCCAATCAACCATATTGTCTTAGTAGCTGGACAAATAAACAGTAACTGCATAGTGACATTGCTAAAATTACACTATTGTCCCATTCATTCCGTCCAACATGTACACCACATACCAAGAATCGTCATTTGCAGAAATCTTGTCGCAGCTTCAGACTGGTTTCTTATTCAACTTCCACATACATGTATATGAGACCTATTTTAATGCAAAAAAATAAGTACTTGCATAATTAGGTCATACAGACTTTCAATAAATAAGATATATATCTTTATCATTTGTTATAGTAAAAGCCCTTTTCTTTGAAAACATGGGCTAGTGCATTATAATGCAATATCTTGTCACTTATCACTGTGACTCAGTGCCTTTTATATTTGATAGATTGCTAAGTCTTGTTTATAGTATTTGAAGATGAGGCTGTAATGTAAAATTTTTGAACAATCATTTTTTTAATAGTTAAACTGTTGATCAGCTATTTTGTTATCAGAATCATCATTATCATCATCATAACTTTCACTATTTCGTCTATTTATACAGCAATTTACAACTCTAAGTTACTTTGTTTTCGTTAAGACAAACCTTGGGGAAAAAAAACAGTGATTGTCAACATCATCTTTTCTGAGTGGTGTCACCAAAGCCCATCACTGGGGGGTCAACTTTGATCGTTTCAACTTGTTTTCACCTGTCAAAGTCCTTGTTATGTCTGTAACACTGTGACTTTCTACGTTTCCAGTATACCCCATTTTTGTGATGTTTTATGTATTTCCGCAACTGTACAAACCATCCATTTGCTGAAAAGCTTCTGGCTGCCTTTTTTCCGGAAGATTATTTATTAACCTGGAAACAAATCATCGGCTTTAAATGTCTGTTCCACATATTCATGTACATGATTTAATGCAGTTCTAACTGCAGACTGCACTTAATTTCACATTCTTGTGTCTTTCAGTATTTCAAATTGTGAATATCAAGTCTCACAAAACATATCATAACTGGACCAACACTTGTCTGTTTTGTTTATGAGAAGAAAACATGCAAATACTTACCCATGGCAAAAAAAGGAAATATATCTTTTATCAAGTACTTAATCAAACCGGAAAAAAGCAAATTAAAAGAACAACTGAAAAGGGGGGGGATGAGGGGGTCTTGTGGGATGGGGTGTGTTGTCTGCCAGTACCATCTCATCCCAAAAATTAAAATAAGCAAAAGAAAAATGAAATGAAAAGAATTAAAAGGGTGTAACAGTGGGATGAGGTTGGTAAGTAAAAATTAAAGTTACCTTATCTATAATCATATTTTGAACAAAACAAAAGAAAATTAAACACTATCAAAATACAGGATATTTTACAGTGCTCATTATATTGGCTTTGTTGCAGACATTCAAATACTGTTCAGCAGAAGCATGTTATGTCCACATATAATATCTATTAAATGACAGACATGTGTTTCACATTTTCAGAAGGGCCAGACAAACACTTATAAGATATCTTCTGTATTACTACACAGAACAGTTGTAAAACAATGGCAACTTATAAGACAAGAGCCACCGCAAGCGGGGCCACGCTCGACTTTTCCTATTTCCAAAGGCAAATACAACAGATGAAGCGCATTTTGGTGAAGGATTTCAAATGAAACATCATTTAATAATGTAATTATAAATTCCATCCATACATAACAAAGTTATGGCCAATTTTAGCAACATTCATTAATTTGACCTTAAAGGTTAAGGTCAAGTTCATTTTAACCTTCTTTGGAGGTATTGTCTAAAATGTAGTTATGTCTTAGCATGAAAACACTACATCAATCAACATAAAAATATAGTGAAGATAAGCAATTTCAAGGGAATTTAAAGGTCAAGGTTATACTTGAATTGTTCAACACATTTTTTTATTCTCAGTGTTGTTTTGTCCCTGTATTGATCAAATCTATCTATTAATAATAAAAAACTTGTCTATTTTAGCAAATTTCAATAATTAAAACTTGCACATGAAGGTCATTTTTTGGTTCAGGTCATACTTGAATAACTTAACATTTAGGAATTGTCATGAGCGTTGTTTTGTCAAAGTATAAATCAAAAAGAACTAAAAATGACGTTATTGCAAATATTAGCAAAATTCTATAATTTGACCTTGATGGTAAGGGTCATTTGAAGGTCGAGGACATATTAAAATGATTCAATGTCTCAGTTTTGTCATAAATGTTGTTTTGTCCTAGTATAAATAAAATCAAATTATAAATAACAACAGTTTGGCTATTTTAAGCAAAATTCAATAACTTGACCTTAAATGTCAAGGTCATCGATAGGTCAAGGTCATACTTAAATAAATTATAATATGGGTTTTGTTGTTTATCAAAGTACATGTAAGAATTAAATCAATAAATAAACAACAGTTATGACAATTTAAGCAAAAAAAATAATAATGGAACCTTGACTGACGAGGTCATATAAGGGTCAATGTGATACCTGAATTATTCAGCATGTCAGTTTGGTCAAAAATGTTGCTTTGTTCAAGTATGAATCAAGTATAACCATAAATTACACAGTTATGATCAATTTTAGCAAAATTCAGTAATTTGATTTTGCTAGTCAATGTCATTTTTAGATCAAGGCCAAACTTAAATCAAAATGTCTGATTTGTCAAAAGTATTGTTTTGTCCAAGTATGAATCAAATCCATAAATAAATGACAAAGTTATGACAATTTAGGATAAATTAAAAAATCTGACCTTCATGGTCAAGGTCATTTTTGGCCGTGGTCATTCCTGAGTTTTTCAACTTGTCGGATTTGTTATAAGTGTTGTTTTATCCAAGTATGACTCAAATCCATGAATAAATACAATAGTTATGACAATCTGAGCAAAAATCAATCATCTGACCTTGACAGTGAAGGTCATTTTTAGGTTATGGTCATACCTGAGTTATTCAGTATGTTGGTTTTGTCATAATTGTTGTTTTCTCCAAGAATAAATCAAATCCAACCATAAACAAGAATGTTATGAAAATTTAAGCAAAATTTAATCATTTGACCTTGACGGTTTCGGTCATTTAAAGGTCAAGGTCAAACTTAAACATTTTATCATGTCGGTGTTGTCATAAGTGTTCTTTTGTCCAAGTCTTATTCAAATCCAACATGAATAACAAAATTATGGCCAGGTTTTAACAAAATTCAATGATTTGACCTTGACTGTCAAGTCAGTCAGTCAGCCAGTCAGTCAGTCAGTCAGTCAGTCAATCAGTCAGTCAGTCAGTCAGTCAGTCAGTCAGTCAGTCAATCAATCGTGTTATATTGTAATGAGGTGAGCCTTAGGACATGAAGTAAACTTGTCGAGGTGTTATCAGTATCAATATACACTAGATGAATAAAAAAAAAATTCAATGTAAAAGTGATTTAAATCTTTGATCACATTTGCTGGTTCAATACATGCATCCAGTCATTTTGCCTCATTGTGTTCGAGTTTGGCAAGAAGAGGCCAAATTAATATCTCCTAAGTCACTGTAAAATATACTTTCTAGTGTAAATGAAAATGTAAGTTTAAGGATATTTTTTTGTTTTCTTTACAATATTTCATAATCAACTTTTTCTGAACTTCATTTCGAAAAGAGCATCTTAGCAAAAAATTCAAACACATTTAGTTGGATATCACAGGGTCAAATGAAATAATGTGACTTATTTGACTTTTGTTACCTTCTGCAACTCTTATCATATAACTTTTGTGCATTTTTTTTATTCATGTTCCACACATGTTACGCTAATATTCTTGTTAGCATATATATTCATTTAGAAATGAAAACAGACAAAAAGGTACCCCATCTGTCTACATTGATATTGTTCTGGTTTTCATTTAATCATTGTTTGTACGACCTTTTGTATCCCAGTAAGAAGATGCTTATCAGTAGTTCTATTTTTAGAAACAGTACACATGTACCTGTTCGATCTTTCCTATCACTATATTTAAGTCCCAGAATATCCAAGAAATATTGCTACTCCCGTATAAAATGTAGACCATTGAACAAATAAGATTTTAAAGTCAACTATAATAATGCATTCAAGCTGCATATTCTCCTCAAAATGTAGGATCCGATATAAACAAATATAATGTTTTAATAATTCTTTCAGATGCGTGCATAGTAACACTGACAGTTTTACAAAACGCACTTAAGCATACATGACAGTGTGTCTGTGTTTTCACCTGTACACTCTAAATGCTGCAAGTAGTTGACTTTTTTCTAATGAATTGTTGCTTATCTTTTAAACAAAAGTTGATTAAAGTTTTCAATAACTACATAGTTTAAAAATGTCTCCTCTTTGAGTTTTTTCATTTCATAAGGTAAATCTTAAAATGAATATTCTTTATTTTGAAGAAAAATAAAAGTTTAAAATACCTGGAATGAATGTATCCTGACATAAATTAGAATTCTTGGTGTAGAAACATGACGAAGCAGTATTATTTGTAAATTCTGCCTCCCTCAAAATTACTCGAAAATATAATCTGATTGGTTAAGATGTTTGATAAACGGCTTTGAATATCTAACCACAGAACTGTAGCAAATCAACACAAGGTTAACCTTCAAGACTTTCCAGTATTATCTTTAGCTGCTCAGCATGACATTATAGCCTGACTGTGACCTCTGTTACTCCTAATGAATTGATACAGAGCAAGATAACACACAGCAGAAACTTCTATAACCCTATTTTACAAGCATCTAGAAAATGCATAGGCCTGTAGTGTGATTAATTTGCCTGGTCAATTAAGTTGTTATAAATATTTGATGACCTGCTGTGCACAGACCAGCAGTCTTAATGTTATTCTAACCACATTATGTTAACAGATAAGTTTTCAAAACTTTGAAATAGAAAAGTGTTAAGTTGTATTGGTCTACAAAAAATAAATGAATGAAATAAAAAGAAACAGAATTAAGTTTAAAGATGATAAACAGGTATACTCCTGAAAAGTAACTTTCAATTGTACTATACCACTTGAGGAAACAAAACTGCTTTTCTTGTATGAAAAGTCTTTAAAATATAAACACGTTTAGATTTATTTCAAGTTTGCTATAATAAACAAAGTGTGTCCTCACTTGTGCTTGGTGTAATAACCATTCAGGAAATATTTTATAGGCAAATTTAACATAAGTTTCATAATTGATGAAATGAAAGTGAAATGGTAAATATAGTTACTCTATTATGTAGTTCTATGCATGTGGCCAGTTATGCAAAGAGCAGCTTATATTTTGAATAGCACGAAAAAATTAACAATCAGCTTATCAATAATTGTTGTATTATGTCATATTGTCGGATATTTTTCTTAACACAAACATTTTATCCTTTATTATTATTATTAGTAGTATTATTATATTTTTTTTTAAGTTTGAAAAATCATACTTTGAAACTTTAAGACACAACTATCCGAATTATCCAGATTATTGTATCAACTAATTTTAAAGTGTAATATGAAGGAGTGTAACATGCAAGTAGCATGTTGTTTGTTAAGATGTAATTGCTTTCAAATATTTTTCAAAAGAAAAAAACACATATAACATGAATTTCAATCTATACATTTTAAGCCCTGATTTGTACGTAAGAATTATAATGACTGACATCAATTCATCTGAGTATTCAGACAAAATTTGTATAATTCTTTAGAGTTTAAAATCAGTGCATTGACACATGTCTGAGTTATTTTTACAATTTTGCATTTAGATTTTTTTCATGTTACCGTGATGATTTTGTAATCTTTTTGACATATTTAAAAGATATGAAATATTGAAAAAAAATAATTGAAAATAAAAAGCTGATGTTTAAAACTTGTGACTATTAACTTTTTTGTTTCATTTAGTTCTTTGATAAATTTATACAAGCGAATCTGAAAATTCTGTTTAACTCAAAATACTGAAAAACGTAGAATATTTGCACTCAGAATAATGCAGATAACCAGTCTTTTGAATGATTCTTACTTTCATATTGAATTTCATGCAGTTTTCAAATGTCTGAATAGCAAATATATAATTAGAAAATATTCAGCATATTTTCAGAAATTTTCAGTCCCCCCTCGCCCCCCACCTCCCCCCAAAAAAAATAAAATAAAAAAAAACAGAACTATTCATACAGATAAGTTTTTTTTAGAGGTATTCACTATGAATTCAGATAAATTCAGAATTATTCAAACAAATTCAGACAATATTTTTATGAGGGAGAAGTAAACAGTATATTTCAAAAGAAAATAATTTCAAATTCTTCACAAGCATGGTTAAATTTAACAGTAAATACAGTTTTGTTACTGTAAGAATACAATTAGAAAGTTTCCAGTTCAAATTAAATGATGCAGTGGTTCATCGATTCACACCTTTTATTTCCAAAGCTATCGATCTTTTATATAAAGTCTCTGTAAACTGAGTACCTAACTACATTTTATCTAACTTATTATTATCAATATGAACATGTTAAAACAGGGGCATTATCTAAATTTCTACATTGTCCAAGAAGACACATGTACATGTGTAAGACTTATAAATTTGCAAATTGGATCAATACTTCCACTTAAAGCGACTGACTCACTCACAAACGATGCAAAAAAGAATACGTTTATACATCTTGCTGGAAGTAAAGAACATATTTAATCTAAGCAAATGACTCATTATTTGTTACAAAAAAATCAAAATATAAAGTTTTACAAGCTTTTATTTGTTAAAATATTTACCCCATTTGTCACAGGGTAGATACTTCAGATATAGCATTAGTTTTGACACATTTTGCTAACTTGATGCTGTGGCTCAGTGGTCAAGATCATTGCTCAATATTTTATTGACCGAAAGGACAGGGGTTCGAATCCTGGTTAAGTCAAAACTTATTTTGTGTGTTTAGAAGCATTATATCATTTTTTCCATAGTATATCTACTTATCTTAAATAAGAAAAAAATCACAGCTAAATTCTGTGAGTCAGTCGCTGTAAACCTCCTTGAAATTTTAGGAATAAAACAAATAATGTTTCAGGATATGGTAACATTTTTACTGGTACGCATTCAGAAAGTTTTGCTTTTGAACTTCAGCGTGAACTGAACTTATTAAGTATCGTATATTATACTTCCATACAGTACTGTGATATGAAAACTTTTATTTTTTCTTTTCTTGTGAGATCATTCTACCGTTACCGTAAAGAGAATATCAGTCCAGAGAAATAATGAAAAATTAGAAAAACATATAAATGATAAATTCGCGCTGTTATGCTACTGTTATAAAACCAAAGAAATGTAAAACTGCCAAAAACGAGAGAAATAAATGGCTTGAGTGTGGTTTTAACCCATGTTCTACAGTGAAAATGTCTCAATCCTATACAAAGTAATAAAATTGAATACCCTAAAGAGTGGGGGTAGGGTATTAGGAATCTAATATCGTAAAGTAAGAGAGATTTTCTCTTTTATGTTTCCATTTGAGTTATTTGTCTTTGGTACAAGTGCTCATATGACCTACAATCCCTGCAGAAATTAGTTTATTAGTGGAGAATAGTGCAAGATACAAAAAGCATCCCATTCAGACACGTCCCTCAGGTTGCATGCTCAGTGTACAGCACTGATACATTGGATTCAACCAGAAGACATTTAGTAAATTTAGCAGAGGAGCGGGGAATCGATCTCAACACCCCTAGATTACCAGTCAAGCACGTTACCACCGCACACTCCATGATTCTCTCTTAATTTCAACTTAAGTTATGCAATAGAGTATGTTTCAACGGAGCAAAGCTGAAAAAAGTTCACTGAGATCGGTTGATAGTGATATAAATATCCTCTTTCCAAATTATTGATATTACCGAATAGCATATGCTTGTTTTGATATATCTAATAAAAACTGCTTTACATATACAGTATGGAGGACATTACGGGAAAATCTGTATGATCGAAAAAATACTATAACTAACTGTAATATCTTGCAATAATTTTGCAAACCTCAAATTGCATTCTCAATTTTTTAAAGATTTTTTTTCAATTTACTCACAGTATGTTTGTAATTAAAAAAAAACTGTCCTCTCATAAATTTCAGTTGATCAACCATAATATCAACCATGTAAATATAAAAGTTTTTGTCCTAACCTAAATTTTGTTCAAATTTGGAACGAAATTCATTGAAAATTTCTATCAAAACCTAAAAGAGTTAATCAATACCTTAAAGTTATTTGTTGAAATCATAACGAAGATCACTCTTTGTCAAATGTTATGACTAACAGATGGGTTGATGATGCGAAAGAATAAGGTTTATACACTTACATGTTCCAGCTGTTTTTTGAAGAACATATCTATACTAAGTTGCTGGCTCATATTTTCTTTATTTTCTCACAGAAAAACAACACATTATAAGGTTTTACACATTTTTTGTGATAAAAAGTTCCCCTGTTCACAACGGGGTACGTATTTTGTTTATTTTGATAATTCTTAAAAAAAAACGAGCCTCTGTGGCTTAGTTGTGTAGATAACAGCTCTTTATTTTACTGACCAAAAGACTGAAATGGGTTTTTTTTTGGTATTTTTTTTTCAGTTTTCATGGTGTATAGAAGCATAATATTATGTTTCCCTTATATAGTATATTAACTTCTCAAGTTTTAAAGAAAATGTTGGTCTACTAGATCATGCTATAACCAAATATATAAACTCTATTCTTTGTAGTTTAAGATAGAAGATTTTTAAAAATTATAGGTCATAATTAGCTTGAGCCCAAGCCCCTACTGGTTTTCATTGAAACATTAATATGTACACTGATAGGCTATGCATGGTCTTATATTACAAAACACATAGATCATGATTTTTTATTTATCCATTTGGTTATCATAAAGGACTTCAGCTTCATGAGGAGTGTTTAATACTTCAAGGACAACCCTCTATGTCTTTGATAGTTTCAACTTTTTGGAAATGTCTGTCGTCAAGAATTATGTTTGTTTGGTCAACTAATTTTTCTAAACATTTCATGAAAAGCAAAAGTAAAATGCAAGATCTTGTTTACTCCAAATGCAGGATGCCCACCTTTTTCTTTTTCCAATTTTGTCTTTCCTTTTAGCCACTGAAAAATGTTGCTACATTTGATTCTTGTGTCATTTGCAGAATGTTTTTTCTTTCAACAGTGATATAAAATCACTGAATTTCTAAAACTTGTTTCAGCCATCATCGATTACATTTAGCTCCGAGAATAAAGATATGTTAAATGCCATGTTTTTCCAACTGTTTTAAAAGGAATCCCTCATAAAAATGTAAATTTTCATACTTATGCATGCTATTTCTTTAAAAAATAATAGTTAAAAAAATGTAAAGTTGTTCTTGATTCTTTTCCGTTCATTTTTACTTAAATAGTGAAATTTTGCAGCAGTTTTTATTAACAAATATATTTTTTAGTTAACTTAATGTTTACTGAAATAAACTTTCACTTAAATACAAGTACAGATTATAATTCAAGGGACAAATCATTATAAATCTGAATCAGACCCTAAAATTCTAAATAGTGCCTTCATTTTAACCAACTAACTGCATGTGCAACAAAGATGTTGATTGTGGTCAGTTTACATTTCAACCCAGCAGGAGTGAGAGATTTATTACTCTCTAACAGTTAGGCCAATTAATGCTGCTGATAAGCCTGGGCTGAAATTCATGCTCTAAGCCGGCGTAAAGTGTAGCACTGAACAGATAACATTGTTACAAACTTGACCTCTGATTATCGGTCAAACCAAGTGCAATGTGTATCTAATAAGTCCTAGCCTGGCTGCAGGCTATAATATCCTTTTCTTTTTATGTTAACGCATTGATATACTAAATGTTTTTTTTTTACCCGTTAATAACATTTTTCCTCTCCTAGCAATCATATAATTCCAGACAAAAAAAATAAATATGTAGTTTGAAAGGGACTTGTTAGTATGTAGCTTAACGTAACTATGGAGTAGCATATTAATTGCTGGATCTGAAACCAGTCTAGATAAGCCCCAGTGTTTTAACATAAAGTGATAAAAGTAATGGTATAATCGAATTTTCTTAGCATGGATAGAAAAGTTTAGATTTTGACTGTGATAACAACATTTGATTTTGTAAATTGAAGCTACCTATCAGAGATTTATAGCTTTGCACTTTATATTGTTTTATCTCCAGACTGTATTTTAGCTTGTATGGCTGTTTTGTAACACAAGAAGTTAAAATGAAATTGCCATACCCACTTTATATGCAGTCATGCAAACTATAGGCCATGGAATATTATTAAACTATTTTCCGTGCAAATTTGTCAAAGCATTTTGTTCTTGTGTAAATTCGGAAATAAATTTTAAGTTTGAGTGTTATACCATTGAATATATCTCAGTGTCTAGTTCAGATGCATAGTAATTTAATTTAGATGTATATGCATATGAACAAGAGACCGTGATGTATATGACAATAGATCATGAACATTTTAAAATCTATATCCATTCTAACACGTACATATTTTATAATGGGCACAAGTACGTGCATTATTTAATGGTGACGTTTGCAATGAATTTATCTTAGTTTAGTGTCGGCGAAATGCAAATTTTAGAAATCTTTAGAGAAAATGAAAAAAAGTTAAATAGGGATTTTGAATGCATGATACATGTAACAATATGAAACGAAGAATCTGTCACATGGCAGCTTTTCGTGTCATCATATCAAAAAAGTCACTGCTCACTGTAGCTCTTAAACAGTTATTATACTCCCAACCACGAATGGGGGGAGGGGGGTATACTGGAAATTTTTGTCGCGTCCATCAGTCGGTCCGTTTCAAACTTGTCCGCTCACTAAAACATATACTTATTGAAGAATTGTCTTCAAACTTGGCTTTGATGTGAACCTCAATATATTTGACAATGAAGTATAAGACAATGATTGTCTTCTAACTTCACCCATATTTGAAGGATTTTATTCAAACTAAGCTCAAATGTTTCCCTGACGAAGAGGATATGCAGAAATGGTGTTGAACTTGTGTTCCCTTTTTACTAACTCATGGTTATGGTCACATTTGAATAAAAACATAGACAATCAAATGTAAGATGAGGATTTTATTTTTACTCGGCTAAATACATAATACACTTTAATTTAACTCATAATTTCTTTATTTTAGTAAATTTGCAAAATCAAAGGTTAAAGTTACCTGTTTCCTGACTTGCTAATTCAAAATTTGTTCATCACCATTACCTGTGAAGTATTGTCTATTTTTCATCAAACACAGCGATTTAAAGCCACAAAAGTTTTTCCTATTTTCCTTTTTCCATCTATTCAAATATCCAAATAACATATTCTATCACTGACATTGGTGGAGGTTTGAATCGCATACAGTGATAGTTCTAGTTGTAACTAGAAAAAAAAAGTAATGTTTTGTGAGCACAATTCACAGTTATTTCTTATTGGTAAATATATACAAGTGTTTAAAATTATCTAACATTTAAGGACAATTTTCTTTGAAAACAGACAAGCATGAAATGTAGAACAAAACAAAAAATATATAATTGAACAGAGATTAAACTTTTATTCATATTGAGAGAATTAGTGCAAATGTTGAGGAGTGTTACTTTTTCTTCTCTTTACCAGTTTTACTTTCCTTCTTTTATTTAGGAAGAGAGATGAATACACTGCATGATTCTGGTTTTCTTACCAGTGCCATGACTAAGTTATATGGGATCTTCATTGCTTGATGTGATAATAACATTACACGCTTGAGCAGGCTCAGTTCAACAATTCAAGACAATTCCCATGGAGATCATAAAATGCTGAATAGTGCAAACAAAGAGAGAGTAGCAGCCAAGAGTGCCCTATTTACACCACAGTACTAAATGATTTCGTGTTGTAAACGGCTGAATTATTTAAACACTATCACAGAAGGAAAGAAGACATAAATATAGTGGGTCTTCCAAATAAAACTTCGGACAGAAAATTCAGTGTGCTTAGACATTTCATCTTCAAGGTGTATTCAGATCAATAGTTTACGTTAAAAGTGTAAGTAATGTTGGATTTGCAATATTATAATGATCAGGCAAAAAAGAATTTGTTTTTGGATACTTTTTAATTAAGTGGAAAATGCTGGCAGATATGTAATGTAAATTGTATATATGGACGACTTTAATTTGTGTTTTCAAGTTAAACGTTGTGTTTTCTTGTTTATTTTATGCCTTTTTTCATTTGTGTTTTCAATTTTAGATATAGTGATACATTTGTACACACAAGGTTACACAGCATTGGCTGGGTATAACTTAGGATAAAGGTTATCACAGGAGGAGAATGTTGTTTTAATCATTTCTAATTACATTACGTCACAGTTTTCTTTATAGTAAAGAAACGTTATTGTAAACGAAACTGATTTTATATTAAGTGCTATTCTGAAATTTTGGTAATTGGTAATGACTAACCCAGTAAATCGATTACCTGTTCTGTAAAGTGTTCTGTAGATAATTATTGGCTCCAGTCCTCATGTTTTGATATTTTCAAAGCTAGATTTTAGGGATGTTTCTGTGTTTGCAATGAACATGTAAAGGTCAAGCAGTAGTAAAATAAAAACTAATAACCAGCCCTTACATAACATTAGTAGAAAAACGGGATTGTTTGATTTGAGCAAGTTGTTTTCCTTTTGTTTGCAACTGGTAAGTGGAAGCACAGCAAAGAAGAAAAAAACTGAACTAAAATGGGTTATTCATATTTGGATTTTTCTTAACATATTTTGCTAACTTACTATACTACTTCATATCTGAGATTACAATTTTGGAACACATGGCTTTTGAATTTTGAACACTGTAAAGACAATATGTGGCAGTATATTTTAGCTGACAAATTTTTGTTATAACCTAATAGGAATTATTTCTTGGATAAGAATTGTTAATGGATTATGTGGAAAACAAAATTTTTGATGAAATTTTAATATCACTATGCAGGTTATACACCACCAAATTTATGTTATCAGGAACCAGTCATTTTTTGCCCAACTTAAAAAAATCGACTAGTTGCTATAGTCATGGTGTCGTTGCCGTTCCCGACCGAAAACTTTATCATTGATAATAACTGTTTTATTCCTTGATGAATTATCTTCTCATACTTGGACACAATAACGCTTTGGACCAGACCTTCAAGTAGAGCAGACTAAACTTGACCTTGACTGTAAATGACCTTCAAATTCAAGGTCAAAATATTGAATTTTAGGAGATTAGACTAAACTTGACCTTGACTCTTAAATGACCTTCACCTTCAAGGTCAAATTATTGAAATTTGCTAAACTTGTCCATAACTTTGTTATTTATGGTTGGATTTGAGTCATACTTGGATAAAACAACACTAATGACAAAACAGACATGTTGATTAACTCACATATGACCATGACCTATAAATAACCTTGACTGTCAAGGTCAGATGATTGAATTTTGCTCAGATTGTCATAACCTTCGTAGATATTTATGGATTTGATTCATACTTGGACAAAACAACACTTACAACAAATCCGACTTGCTGAAAAATTCAGGAGTGACCGTGACCTAAAAACGACCTTGACTGTCAAGGTCAGATGTTTGAAGTTTTCCTAAATTGTCATAACTTTGTCATTTATTTATGGATTTAATTCTTACTTGGACAAAACAATACTTTAGAGGAATCAGACATTTTGATTAAAGTTTGACCTTGATCTAAAAAATGACCTAGATTAGCAAGATCAGATTATTGAATTTTGCTGAAATTGATCATAACTGTGTAATTTATGGTTAGACTTGATTCATACTTGAACAAAACAACAGTTTTGACTTAACTGACATGTTTAATAATCCAGGTAAAACCTTGACTGTTAAATGACCGAGACAGTCAATGTTTGTTATTTATGATTTGATTTGATTTATACTGAGACAAAACACACTTACAGCAAAACTGACACATTGAATCATTCAGGTGTTACCCTGGCCTTCAAATGACCCTTACTATCAATGTCAAATTATAGAATTTTGTTAATATTTGCAATAACCTCATTTTTAGTTCTTTTTGATTAATACTTTGACAGTGCAGTCTAGATAAATCAGTTAGCACTGATTTGATGACAAATCAATACTTTTGACAAATCAGACATTTTGATTAAAGTTTGACCTTGATCTAAAAAATTACATTGACTATCAAGATCAAATTATTGAATTTTTCTAAAATCGATCTTAACTGTGTAATTTATGGTTAGACTTGATTCATACTTGAACAAAACAACAGTTTTGACTTAACTGACATGTTTAATAATCCAGGTAAAACCTTGACTGTTAAATGACCGAGACAGTCAATGTTTGTTATTTATGATTTGATTTGATTTATACTGAGACAAAACACACTTACAGCAAAACTGACACATTGAATCATTCAGGTGTTACCCTGGCCTTCAAATGACCCTTACTATCAATGTCAAATTATAGAATTTTGTTAATATTTGCAATAACCTCATTTTTAGTTCTTTTTGATTAATACTTTGACAGTGCAGTCTAGATAAATCAGTTAGCACTGATTTGATGACAAATCAATACTTTTGACAAATCAGACATTTTGATTAAAGTTTGACCTTGATCTAAAAAATTACATTGACTATCAAGATCAAATTATTGAATTTTGCTAAAATCGATCTTAACTGTGTAATTTATGGTTATACTTGATTCATACTTGAACAAAACAACACTTTTGACCTAACTGACATGTTGTATAATTCAGGTATAACCTTGACCCTTAAATGACCTTGTCATTATACCATTATTGTTTTTTTGCTTAAATTGTCATAACTGTTATCTATTGATTTGATTCATACTTTGAAACAACAAACCCCATATTATAATTTATGTAAGTATGACCTTGACCTATAGGTGACCTTGACATTTAAGGTCAAATTATTGAATTTTGCTTAAAATAGCCAATGTTTTGTTATTTAGGATTTGATTTGATTTATACTAGGACAAAACAACACTTATGTCAAAACTGAGACATTGATTCATGCAAATATGACCTTGACCTTCAAATGACCCTGACCATCACATACAAATTATAGAATTTTGCTAATATTCGCAATAACGTCATTTTTAGTTCTTTTTGATTAATACTTTGACAAAACAACACTCATGACAACAGTTCCTTAATGTTCAATTATTCAAGTATGACTTTAACAAAAATATGACATTGACAGGCAATTTCAAATTATTGAAATTTGCTAAAACAGCCAAATTTTTGTTACTTATAGACAGAATTGATCTATACTGGGACAAAACAACACTGAGAATAAAAAACGTGTTGAACAATTCAAGTATAACCTTGACCTTTAAATTCCCTTGAAATTGCTTAACTTCACTATATTTTTTATGTTGATTGATGTAGTGTTTTCATGCTTAGACATTACTACCTTTTAGACAATACCTCCAAAGAAGGTTAAACTGAACATGACCTTGACCTTTAAGGTCAAAGTTATGAATGTTGGTAAAATTGGCCATAACTTTGTTATGCATAGATTGAAATCCTTCCTTCACCACAATGTGATTCTTCTGTTGTGTTTGCCTTTGGAAATAGGAAAAAGTCGAGCGTGGCTCCCACTTGTCTTAGATGCTGCAATTGTTTTACAACTGTTCTGTGTAGCAATACAAATATCTTATCAGTGTTTGTCTGGCCTTTCTCAAATGTGAAAGACATGGTACCAATAACTGGAACTGACGACATAGCTATCAATCTCTTCTATTCATTTCTTACTATCTAAAGTTCAAACTATTTGGATATATCATTGTTTAAATCTTACCACAGTATAAACCTTATTAGTATATCTAGTAAGCAAAAACTGCATGTCTGTCATTTAATAGATATTATATGTGGACATAACATGCTTCTGCTGAACAGTATTTGAATGTCTGCAACAAAGCCAATATAATGAGCACTGTAAAATATCCTGTATTTTGATAGTGTTTAATTCTCTTGTTTTGTTCAAAATATGATAACAGATAAGGTAACTTAAATATTTACTTACCAACCTCATCACACTGTTACACCTTTTTAATTCATTTCATTTTTCTTTTGCTTAGTTTATCTTTTGGGATGAGTAGGTACTGGCAGACAACACACCCCATCACACAAGACCACCACCCACTCTTTTTAGTTGTTCTTTTAATTTGCTTTTTTCCAGTTTGATTAAGTACTTGATAAAAGATATATATTTATATATTTTTTGTTTTTGCCATGGGTATGTATCTGCATGTTTTCTCTGATAAATAAAACAGACAAGTGTTGGTCCTGTGATGATATGTTTTTCGTGAGACTTGATATTCACAATTTGATATGATACTGAAAGGCACAAGAATGTGACATTAAGTGTGGTCTGCAGTTAGAACTGCATTAAATCATGTACATGAATATGTGGAACAGACTTTTAAAGCCGATGATTTGTTTCCAGGTTAAAAAATAATCTTCCGTAAAATGATTGCCAGAAGCTTTTCAGCAAATGGATCGTTTGTACAGTTGCGGAAATACATAATACATCACAAAAATGGGGAATACCGGAAACGTGGAAAGTCACAGTGTTACAGACATAACAAGGACTTTGACATGTGAAAACAAGTTGAAACGATCAAAGTTGACCCCCAGTGATGGGCTTTGGTGACACCACTCAGAACAGATGTTGTTGACAATCACTGTTTTTTTTCCAAGGTATGTCTTAACGAAAACAAAGTAACTTATAGTTGTTAATTGCTGTATAAATAGACGAAATAGTGAAAGTTATGATGATGATAATGATGATTCTGATAACACAATAGCTGATCAACAGTTTAACTATTAAAAAAAATGATTGTTAAAAAGTTTTACATTACAGCCTCATCTTCAAATACTATAAACAAAACTTAGCAATCTATCAAATATAAAAGGCACTGAGTCACAGTGATAAGTGACAAGATATTGCATCATAATGCACTAGCCCATGTTTTCAAAGAAAAGGGCTTTAACTATAACAAATGATAAACATATATATCTTATTTATTGAAAGTCTGTATGATCTAATTATGCAAGTACTTATCTTTTTGTATTAAATAGGTCTCATATTCATGTATGTGGAAGTTGAATAAGAAACCAGTCTGAAGCTGCGACAAGATTTCTGCAAATGACGATTCTTGGTATGTGGTGTACATGTTGGACGGAATGAATGGGACAATAGTGTAATTTTAGCAATGTCACTATGTACTTAATGTTTATTTGTCCAGCTACTAAGACAATATGGTTGATTGGCTTTAATTTTGATAAGATGTTAGCATATTGGACTTTCTCTGGGTTATTTAGTGTATTTGTTAAATGTTCCATTTCTTTGCTGTTTTTATCCTGATACTTACCTTTTAAGTTGTGATGTTGTTGCTTTGATACTTCTAGTATAAAGTTCTTATTAAAATAGTAGTTACATTATTATCAACCCCCAGTTATTTCAAGACTATTTTCATTTATCTGTATAAAATCAGTTTGTTCTAGATTGCTCGTAATATAAAATAAATCTATTATCCACCAAATGTCTATTTGAACTAAAGACATAAAAAAATCCTGTCTTTTTTGTATACATTTATATATAGTAACACAATAATAGATCTTGCTCTCAATACAAGAAATTCTCATTTTTTGCATTTAAAAACAAAACAATGTTTCCTGAAATTTTACATCATACTTCTTTATACACAATAAAGATTATCAGGGGATAATAACCTACTTTACACTAAAATGGGGAAAATGAATAAGAGATGCAGGATATTATCATGTCTAATAGTAAAGACAATGGGGAGATGGGGAAAGACAATCATTATAAGGGGAAATGTTCCACTATCTACTTGTGAGTTGGAGGAATGATCCCCTATCAACTACTGGATGGGGGAACGTTCCCCTATCTACTACTGAGATGGGGGAATGTTCCCCTATCTACTACTAAGATGGGGGAATGTTCCCCTATCTACTACTGAGATGGGGGAATGTTCCCCTATCTAGTACTGAGATGGGGGAACGTTCCCCTATCTACTAGTGAGTTTGAGGAATGTTCCCCTATCTACTACTGAGATGGGGGAATGTTCCCCTATCTACTACTGAGATGGGGGAATGTTCCCCTATCTACTACTGAGATAGGGGAATGTTCCCCTATCTACTTGTGAGATGGGGGAATGTTCCCCTATCTACTTGTGAGTTGGAGGAATGTTCCCCTATCTACTACTGAGATGGGATAACGTTCCCCTATCTTCTTGTGAGTTGGAGGAATGTTCCCCTATCTACTACTGAGATGGGGGAATGTTCCCCTATCTACTACTGAGATGGGTGAATGTTCCTCTATCTACTACTGAGATGGGGGAATGTTCCCCTATCTACTACTGAGATGGGGGAATGTTCCCCTATCTACTAAAGAGTTGGGGGAATGTTCCCTTTATACACAATAAAGATTATCAGGGGATAATAACCTACTTTACACTAAAATGGGGAAAATGAATAAGAGATGCAGGATATTATCATGTCTAATAGTAAAGACAATGGTGAGATGGGGAAAGACAATCATTATAAGGGGAAATGTTCCACTATCTACTTGTGAGTTGGAGGAATGATCCCCTATCAACTACTGGATGGGGGAACGTTCCCCTATCTACTACTGAGATGGGGGAATGTTCCCCTATCTACTACTAAGATGGGGGAATGTTCCCCTATCTACTACTGAGATGGGGGAATGTTCCCCTATCTAGTACTGAGATGGGGGAACGTTCCCCTATCTACTAGTGAGTTTGAGGAATGTTCCCCTATCTACTACTGAGATGGGGGAATGTTCCCCTATCTACTACTGAGATGGGGGAATGTTCCCCTACCTACTACTGAGATGGGAAAATGTTCCCCTATTTACTTGTGAGTTGGAGGAATGTTCCCCTATCTTCTACTGAGATGGGGGAATGTTCCCCTATCTATTACTGAGATGGGGGAATGTTCCCCTATCTACTACTGAGATGGGGAAATGTTC
This sequence comes from Cyclina sinensis, assembly GCA_012932295.1. Lineage (NCBI taxonomy): Eukaryota > Metazoa > Mollusca > Bivalvia > Venerida > Veneridae > Cyclina > Cyclina sinensis. The sequence continues at coordinate 33,926,598 of JAAONU010000008.1, forward strand.
CCCTATCTACTACTGAGATGGGGGAATGTTCCCCTATCTACTACTGAGATGGGGGAATGTTCCCCTATCTACTACTGAGATAGGGGAATGTTCCCCTATCTACTTGTGAGATAGGGGAATGTTCCCCTATCTACTTGTGAGTTGGAGGAATGTTCCCCTATCTACTACTGAGATGGGATAACGTTCCCCTATCTTCTTGTGAGTTGGAGGAATGTTCCCCTATCTACTACTGAGATGGGGGAATGTTCCCCTATCTACTACTGAGATGGGTGAATGTTCCTCTATCTACTACTGAGATGGGGGAATGTTCCCCTATCTACTACTGAGATGGGGGAATGTTCCCCTATCTACTAAAGAGTTGGGGGAATGTTCCCCTATCTACTACTGAGATTGGGGAATGTTCCCCTATCTACTACTGAGATGGGGGAATGTTCCCCTATCTACTACTGAGATGGGGGAATGTTCCCCTATCTATTACTGAGATGGGGGAATGTTCCCCTATCTACTAAAGAGATGGGGGAATGTTTCCCTATCTACTACTGAGATGGGGGAATGTTCCCCTATCTTTTAGGTGAGATGGAGGAATGTTCCCCCATCTATGTTCCCCCAGAAAAAGGACAAATGGAATTTCCTTTTTTATTCTGGAAGGCCTTAAAACAGTGTCGCCTAGAATATATGCATTTGATAAATGTCATAGTACTTGTGTCGACGTTGTATTTGTTGATAACATTAAATTCTTCAGGCGGACAAGATATCTATGGAAATAGATTCCGTATTATAACAAAATGTACAAAAGTTTTAACGACACATTCCGTAGACAACACATTTTTAGGCTGTCAATGAAACCATGACAGTATTTCGACTTTCCTGTCAGAGTGTTATTTGACTGATCTGTACATCTAAACAAATGTTATGTGTGCTTTCTTTATTTAAATAGTCCGATATTACTACATGTATTTGAAAAAGAAATTAACCATTATTGCGAGTATTTTTATTATCCATTTTGAAAAAAAAAACCGCTATGTGTTACTCTGATAAATGAAACTCTGTTTCCTTAAAATACTAACATTTTATAAGAACCCAGAAGTGTATTCTACAAAGGTTTGTAAAATTTGATTAAATACAATTGACTTAAATGGTATGGTCTGGATTTGTTTTAAATTGGAGATGTAATTATGAAAAAAATGTAACAATTACCACGAATTATAGGGGAGAGTACCTGTATTCTGCATCTGTTAGTGCTTTTTAATAATAAATTTCAAAAACGAGGGATATCAGTCTTTTCTAAATGAAATCATATCCCATTAAACGCATTACAACGTCAAATTTGTCAAATGATAATTGTTATAGCGATATCTGATACTGAATTATAAGCTTTTTTAAATTTAGTCTTTTCTGTATATAACGAGAATACTGATAACAAGATTTGCATATTTTGATAAAGCTGATTGCAGAGCTTAAACGTCAGACCATCAATCCTGCATGCAGAAGATAAGACAATAAGTTTAAAATATTTGCTTTAAACAGTTTCCAACATAGGTAGTAAAACATAATTGAAAAATATAAAATCCTGTAATTTGTGATAAGGTTAATCATTTTCCTGAATCTGAAGATATTCTACATAACTACACGCAAACTGAAATTCAAAAGGCTTAAAAATGATAGACAAATGTTGTTGCCAAACGAACATTAAGTTCTGAAGAAAATATAGGTAACTGATTAGTACACATTTTATCTTCAAAAGGTTAGACTCTTTCTGTTTGTTTTTTTTCATAACTTAAGCATATCAGATGCTGCAAGGTCATTTTCAATAATGTTTTCTGTTTAACATGAAATAAAACATAACACAAATATCGAAGACAACTTTTGTTTTTTGATTCGAGGGGTGTCTTAGAAATTCCTAGAGTTTTTGCTACTGAATTTGTTTTCGGACATATATTCATGGCTTGTTTGTTAAAGAAACTTAGGTCCATGTTTAACAAATTAAAACAGCATAAACTTCCTGTTATGCTTTATATATATAACTTCTACTGTGTTTCTATAGATTTTAAAACCAATAAACGTTCAAGTGGCGCAGACCCCTATTTATAATTAATAGCAATCATAAGACCTTGCCGGCTTCCATTTTTCGCCAAATTAGGTTTATTTCTATTTCCACCAAGAATTAACATTCCAACAACTTTTGTTGCTGACGAGCGTGACTGACATGATCATGAAGTCATAAAGAAATCATGAAGAAACATTGCGGTAAAAGGTTTTGCGGTGATCTAAGGGAAATTCCGTTGCAGACGTTGGAACTTTTCGAGCAACCTGGCGGGGACAATTCTGGCTCCAGGAATACATTTTTAAGGCATACACTTTTAGAAATGCAGATTTTCAAAGTTTTCCAACTGAATGTAAATCAAGTAACTCCCGAGGGATGGTTTAACCCCAGGAAAAAAACTTAAACACTCGTCGTAGAGGTGAACCATACATTGCTATATACTAAATATCTAAAATATTAAGCTGACGGTTTCTGAGATTTTCATAGATTAAACATATAGGAGGCCCTAGGGGAGGAGCCAAGTTTGATTCCAGGGACATAATTTGAACAAATTTGGTAGAGGCCTTCTACAACATGTCTATGTTCTAAGGCATACAGTTTCAGACATGAAAAATATTTTAAGTCTTCGCTATAAAACATATTTGAAGTAAAATAATCCGCGGAGTTAGGGTCGTTATAATCCCAGAAGCAAAGGCAGAGGGCCTTAGATGATGCTTCATACAAGATACCTAAATATATTCGCCTTGTGGAAGAAAATATTTTTCCTATATAAACCTTATGTAAAATCAAGAGACCCCCGGGGCAGGGGCATAATTTTAACCATCTTGATAGAGGACAAAGATGAATTTGTATACAACATATATTAACTCTGGGCATTGTGCTTTCAGAAAATATTTTCATTTTTTTGTTTCCGTTGCCATCGCAACCAGAATTCTTTACGGGTTTCAATTCTTTGCACCTTAAAGATGCTCTTGTCTCGGTAAGGTCATTGAGTACCTACATTTTTCATTTACAATGCCATTAACCTTTTTAATTTTATATGTTTGTCTGCATTGCATGCTACATTGTCCAGCTGATGCATGGGTTGGAGTTTATTCACCAAGACAACTTTTTCTTGTATGTTCTTATGAAAACCTTTTAAGGCAAGCGAGTTGCTACGCCCAAGAACCTGGTTTAACTCCTTGGGTTCTCATTTTTGTTAATTATTTGTGGTGTCTTTTTCAACTGATCTATAAATAGATTTATTCTACCTTTTATTCTACTTTTTGACTGTGTAGGGAGAATGTGTGTTTTACTGTGGTTATGCATTATTTGTGTTTTTACCTTTTTTCTTTCATATGCCCATACGTAGTAGCTGAAATTGTTGAGGATCAAGTAATGAGACTTCAGGGTATTTCTCTGATCAGTCATTAAGCGACAGGAAATGGTTTTCCCTCTTGAGGCATCAGACATTCTATAAAACAATTTAGTGTGTATCAGAGCATTACAAAGACATTATAAGACATTAGCAAAATGCATTTAACATTAACGGAAAGTTAGTGTAGTTTTGTGGCTGTGAAATCATAACATATTCAACAGCTAACAATTCCATTATAAAGACATTTCAATTTCAGATCATTGAATTTAGGTTATGTTTCAATTGTTGATACCATGTTCTTTATCATATGCATACTTTGTCATTGGGGTATAAATTTCTACGTTTTAAAATAGTTCTGCTCACTTGTTTTTAGTCTTCAGTACATTATACCTGTGCTGTATACTGCGATTCCAGTAGGCGATTAATCTATAGAACAAATGTTGATTTCAGTTTTCACTATCTGTTATATGATTGATCTGTTTTCTCCAAGTGTTATATGATTAATCAGTTTTCCCTGAGTGTTATATGATTGATCTGTTTTCTCTTAGTGTTATAAATATTATCAATTAATTTCCCTTTGTTGTTTTGTGATTAATTAGTCTCCACTTAGTATTACATGATTAATTAGTTTCCTCTTAGTGTAAAATATGATTAATCAGTTTTCTCTTAGTCTTATTATATTATCAATTAATTTTCCTTTAGTGTTTTATGATTAATTAGTTTCCATTTAGTAATACATTTTACAACTTTTACTATGATAAATTTAGGAAATAGATTTTAAGTTTGAGTGATATACCGTCTGATATATCACGGTGTCGAGTTCAGATCCGTAGGCCTGAGTGATTAAATAATTACGCATCTGAACGAGAACCGTGATATATACGACGGTAGATCACGAAAATATTAAAATCTATTTCCATTCTAACACGTACGTATATTTATAAGGGACGTAAGTATGTGCACTATTTAACAGTGGCGTTCTCAGTGACGTCAGCGGGCGCGCGCTTGTATTCAGCGTGCTATACTGCCTGATATATCACGCTCAATTCCTTCTTTGTTTATTCATATTATTGTCGGCAAATTGCGGATGGTGTTAGAATAAACTATATACACTTCAATAATTCACTATACTTTTAAAATTCTTAATGAATAAAACATAAAACTTAAAGAAAACTGTAAATATGAATAATGGCTAGACCAGTCATGAAAAACAACAGTTTTACTTTGTTCAACATTACTCAATGAGAGTGAAAAATCTCAATAAATACATAATATTATACGCAAAAAGTTGGTAATGCTTGTTCTCGAATGATTTCAGATTCTACTGAACGTATTTGGATGCCAGATCTATATAAACAAATAGCTGATAAACGTGAAATAAACATGTAAGTATTGGCGATAAACTGGTTCACTGAGTTAAAACGGTTTTTATTTAGCTTTATCTGTAAATAAAACAGAAAAGAAATTTAAATATTTCGCTGCATATTTTGATAAATGTGATAATAAACCTTAGCACACAGAAGCTAAAACAGTATCTTGAAGTATTTCAATTAAACAGGTTTCAGATATTTTTATAATAAAAATTAACAAACATTTGACAGGCAGCTATCAAAAGTGATAGAACAGCTGAATCCAGTGATACGGGAATTTATTTCTAAGAATCTGTAACTACTTGCAATACGTTTTTATTTTTCATGCATAAAATCAGACAGACGTGTACTGTTGTCACTTCTGAACGTCAGATGCCAGATTTATACAAGGATATAAAGATAAAATGTTTAATAAAATCTACTATTTAAGTTTCCATGGTTGTTGTTTCTTAATATCAAATATTGTTTAAGATTTCTTATGAACAGGAAAGAGACTCGCGTTTGGTTCACGAAGCAACTTTTCTAAGAGCTATGTACGTGCATTTATTTACTTAAATAAAACTTATAACTTTAAACGATAGTGCATTTTTTTCTGTACAGATTTTCACTAATAATTTAGAAACACTTCTTTCTATGATTTGATAAAAAAATCATCTTTATTAGTAAAATTCGCAAGATTCGACATGATATAAAGTGTTGCAAAAATTGATACAATATAATATCTCTTTATGTACAGAACGGAATGAATGCCTCATGTAATAATCTCATTTACATTATAAATGGACGTTTATATAACCTGAATAAGAATATTTCCACCCAGCACCTCATACATCTAGGCTGCTTCGATATAGAGTAAAGTTTGTAAACACAAACTGAAAAGACAATGTGGTTTAATAAGGTACACAAAAGCAAGTAAAGGAATTCGATAATATATCAATAAATATGTATTTTATGTTCCCATTATATTACGTGATTGCATTCCGGAATTTTGGAAGTACTGTTATTTCACACGAGGTGTATGTTTCCTAAATTGGTAACATTTGTTGGTTCTCGATACATACACCAGTAAAGGTTAAAGTACATTAACTCATATTTTGAGGCGTCTTAAACAAAAAACACATGTGATATTGTAAAATTGCCGACACAGGCTGTCTACCGAAACGAAGATACCTCGTCAATGTGTAGTAATGGCCAACTTTCCTTCATATCAGTTAAATATGTTTTTTTTTTCAATCCATTAAATTTATTGAAATTACAATGCATAAGATTTAACATGGAATTAAATTGATTTCGTACAATGGAAGTCTTGATAAAACACTGAGTTTCCTTCTTGAGTGTGTTTTTCTTTATTTTACACAATACAAAATGTCACAGAAGTGCAAAAGAAATATTAAATAATTCTTTATATCAATCATATAATCTTTGATGAAAGTAATACTTGGCGTTCTTAACAAAAACGTCCGAATTGTTAACAAGAAGTTATTATCATGTAAGAAAGTAAGTCGATGATGTGAAAGCCGAAGCGGAACTCTATGGGTCGCTCGTGCGGGCTTCATAAATAGGCTAGCCACTTGAGCATCTATTTGCAACCCAAAATATCCGGGTTTTGGTCTGAGCTGAACGGACTTTACCCGGCCAGAGATTTTAATGAGCTAGTCATTAAAACAGATAAAAGTTGCCGCATTGTATCTTTTGTACCTTCTTAGGCGGGATGCCCCGGTCAGTATATTAAGAGACAATGACTGTCTTAATTTTTTATAGGAATAACGAAGTTACATGATCACTCCAGTTTGCAGAAATAATATACATGTAATATATACATGGTGACCTTGATAGTCTGACATTGAACACATATAGGAATTAATAGTTTTCATCTGTTATTGTGAAACCGCCGTTCATTTCCTGTGTATAGATGCATGTGCCAAATATTTCATCTATTATTCCGTTCTACAAAGATGGAATCTGACTTAAATAGCTTTAAAATGCAACTTCTTTCATGTAATAAAGACGCATAAAGCATGTCCTTAAATAAAGCGTAGCTGTTTACAATAGTAGGAAACTACGTTATCACGCACCTGTTTTATGCTCTCTCGCGGACCTTTTATTGTCTTTTTCAATAAGAAATGTGTAGAGTTGCAAAAAATCATGTTGTGCACCGAAGATTGGCTGGTGTGCTTTGTATTAACGTAAAGATTTTTTATAATAGAAAATTCTAGTTCAGGCCTGAAAATATAATAACTTATCATCAATGAGTTCACGTTATATTACAGAAAAGAAAATTAATACACAATTTAAAACTGAAACTATGACATAATTCCCAATGACGTTGTAAAGACGAAAAATATCAATAAAAATGTGAACTAATGCAGGCAGACTTTATGCAACTGTTTCATACGCTTTTGATATTTTTTTTTATGATAGATTTGGAATAATTTCTATAAGAAACGATGTATGGTTAAAAACCCATATCTTTTCAATTCAGTGCTCAAAGATTAGGTTATAGACGATAATTATAAAATGTTTAATATAACTGCAAAATCGTATGAAATAATAGCAACAAAGACTTGGAGAATGATTTCATTTCGATATGAAAAATTGATGAATTCCCCCTAAGAAAAGTGGTTGAGCAGAGTCTTCTGCTTGAAATACAGAGTACAGAGATAGTAAGATAGTAATAATCTTAATGTATGATTTCATAAAATCCGGCTATTTTGAAAAAGTGATCGGTTGACGGACTACGCCATCGCAAACAATGAATACCGAGATTGCAAATGTTGCGTGTGTGTCTGTGTGTTAAACAGAGATAACCCCTGCTATGCCTTAAAATACTTGCAAAATTTTTTATTAGTAATGTGCTCTTTTAAGCATTAATGAAGCTGTAACTGACGCTTTCAGGGGCTATCTCAGGATTGACTTTCTCGTAATCTTACATAATAAATATTATCAAATCTGAAGAAAAGTAAGTGAAAGGAGAAAAAAAAAGTTTACACTTTTCTTGTTTTCTTTAATTATTGATTAAAACTTCTCACCATTGTTAGATTTGTAAGTCAATTTGCGTTCAGTGATCATTTCAATCCACATTGTTAGACAACTGTATTCATCTAGACATTTTTGTATTGTCTGAATTTTTGTTTACCTTCATTAGTTTTGGTTCTGGAACACAGCATCATCCTTGCAACGGAAAAAAGGCTTTCGTTAGGTAATAAGAGTTATTCAGCCATATCAAGTGTTTGGCATGACACAGAAACAATGTTCTGTGCAAATTAAAACCACTAAGAACAAAAACGTTATTCTCTTTACTCTATTACTCTAGATATTCACTGATCGAAAGTGAAGTTTTGAGGAGTCTACAGTAAAACTTTGAAACCTACAATGAATAAGCAGTGTTATAGTTTTTTTTCTTATCTCTTTTTATATTAGCTTATTGAATAAGATTAGAAGAAATTACGGGTTTAAAAAGTAAAGGATTAACTAATTAAAGGACAAACTAAGGCAAATCTGTTAATTTCGCTTGTAAAACTTGAATGTGTTTTCTAATACTAATACTTATCGTCGGGATTTTGAATAAAATGTTCGTATATGTACCTTCATAATGTAATGCATCCCAGGGAGAAAAAAATCTTTACCATTAATGAACTGTTAGTAACAGTTTTTCTTTTATAGCTATTCAGCATCATAGATGTTACATTTAATACTTAAGCTTATAGCTTATTAAATTATTATTGTAGCTTGTTCTGCGCTATTTTATAACACTTTAGAAACAGCTTTCTCCTCAAAATGATTTAGTTACCTGTTCTAGCATTTAAAAAAACAACAGTAAATAGTAATTCACCAGTTAAAGATTTACTTGCTTATTTTCGATATAAGTGCTAGATTTTAATTAGAAAACTGAGCATAATCCCATTAACTACTTAAACATTTTAATTTTATTTGCAAACAGTGATGTTTGTTTTATGTTTTTAGATGTAAATGCCAAATATTTCACGTTATATTACCGTTTCTCAAAGAGTTTAAGTGTATTTAATGAGTTCTGTAATGCAAACTCTGGTCTTTAAATATTCAATTGGATTTTATAAAATCGAAATAATCTATTGATGTTTATAGACATACTTCTTTTTACAAGAAAGGAACATTCCAGTCACAGTAAGATAAGTTTATCTTATTAGTTATCAAGTTGCTTTCAAAATATTTGTTTTATTAAAACAGTGAAGGTCATTCTTATAAGAATGAAACTATCGTTTTATAAGAATAAAAGTATAAAATGAGAAATGATTTCAATCAATCAATCAATCCGTCTGTCCGCCTTTAGGTCAGTTAGTCAATCAATTTATCAATCAATATACAAAAATCTTCTTTTTTCGAAAAAGAAGAGTAAAATATATTTAAGAGTGAAAACAATTTACAATTAAAAAGAGTTTGAAAATGGAATAAGTGTCACTTACAGCAATTCATTATTTCAAAATTAATATACTAAACTATAGTGTACAATGAAGAAGAAAAATATCATTAAAAAGTGAAAACTGAAGTAGCTAGCTAAAACTCCTGAAAAGATTATAAGATGTGCAGTCGCTTGCCAAATACCTTTAGTAAGAAAAATATATTAAGCATTATGCATGCAAATTCTTTTTGGAAAAAAAGCAAAATAAATATTGAGAAACATGTCCGAGTATATATGGTTATGCTCGTGAAAAGTTCTTATTCTTGTGGTTTCTTTGCTATTTTTCTTTTGTTGTGTGGTATCAGTACATATCATCGACGCTTTCGCAAGATATAAATATGTTTTCGTTTTTCCAAAATTGAAAAAAATAATTTGTAAAAGGTATATTGAGGTGTTTGGAAAAGCTAAAAAATACTAGTTTTCACTTACCATATTTATAAACCTACAAAAAGTAAGTGTGGACTGGACAGTTTATGTTAAGGAGTTAATCTTATAAAATCAGAATGACTCCAGCTTGTAAAGATAAAAACGATAAACATAACTATTACTTTTTCAAAGATTTAAGGAAATAATTCTTTCTTTACAAAATCAGAAACATTACTTGTAGAAGGTTATAAAATGTATCTCATTGCAATTTTAATTACAGCTCATTTCATAAAAGCTATTGCCCTGCACCATATCATTTTAGTTCCCGATCAACGCAACAATAAACAGACCAGCATAAACGTCACCTTGCAGGTTAACCTAACCCCAAACTGGACGTACTTTGTAAAATAGACGCGGCCGTGGTCCAAAGACACATAAAATTGGAAAAAAATATACACTGGAGATTTTAGTACAAGTACTGTAAGCAGCACAAGCTAATTTACTAGGTTTTACATCATACTTCAATTCAGTAAATGTCGCTGAGAACGAAGTACGGACTTTCTAAAGCATACTGTTTTCTGTATAGAACTATTTTGATTAAGTTTAAGGGGAGTCCGCGCTGAACACATCTTTACGTGACAAAAAGGCAAAAAACAAAATGTTGAATCCGACATCTACGACATTTTTGCCGATTATCTACTATTGTTTCCTTTCTCTCACGAATGGCAAAAGTGCAAAATGTACATACATATTTATATATTTAAACATGCTTCTTAACCTATTAGATTACATCAAAGTTCAGAAAGCCGAAGTGCTCGTTTTCGAGAGTCGTTTACATTTTGTGGCAAGTGACCAATGAATGTCGTTGTCTTTTTGTCCACAAATACATTTTTTTCACCAGCAGTCCTACTTTCAACATAACAGTGCAATCAGATGACGTAGGACCGAAAAAAAAGAAATCTTCTTTTATTGATTAGTGATCATATTCTACACCTTATATCTAAGATAATTATTTACATCAAACTGTGTTAAATAAAAGTTTTATTTTTTTATTCCATTTATTCTTTTACACAAAAGATGTCTAACGACATGTATGTTTGCCAAAACGAATTTCACAATGCACAACCAGGATTCAGTTTTGAAATATTTAAGTTTCTATTGTTGGCAAAAAGCTGTAGTTATACATCACACTTGAAAACAGAATTCTCATAAAACCTGGCATGTTCTCAACTGTAGACTCTGTAATTATGACTTATGATATATTATAGTGTGAAGTAAATGAAGACATGACAGGGTGAAATGCATATTTACTTTCATTGCTTGCCAACTTTAGTAGGAGATATATATGTGTTTAACAGTTCTGTACTTTACGAATGAAAATGTCTTGTCCTTGCTCTCGAACATTCTACAGATTACGTGCGAATATTTGGGCCAGTTCTTTTATTTGGTTTTCAATATCATTCATTGTTTTCAGTTGTTTTTAACTTTTTGAAATTATTATTTATTGTGACAATATGACAACATGCCATATTAAATTCTTTCATAGACACACATATTGTTTTTCATGAATTTGTACCAAAGCTATAATAGCGGTCAATTATTCGTTGGTAACTTGGTTATATTGCTGTGTAACAGCAATGTAAACAAGCTTTTTATCCCCCGCCGATGGAATCGGTGGGGAATATTGTTTTTGCGTTCTCCGTCCGTCCTACCGTCCGAATTTCGTTTCCGCGCTATTTCTTGGCAACTATTAAATAGATTTCAATGAAACCTTGTGGGAACTTCCAATACCAAAAAGAGATGCGCATATCATTGGCATTTTCATTTAAACCAGAGTTATGGCCCCTGAAATGTATTTCGTTTCCGAGCCATTTCTCTGCAACTACCGAAAGGCTTTCAACGAAACTTTGAAGGAACTCTCAATAACTAAAGAACATGCGCATATCTTTTGCTTGTTCCGGTTTGACACTACAACACAGAGTGATGGCCCTTGGTTAGTTATTCAGAGAGTAACATTCGTTTCCACGCTATTTCTCGGCAACTGCTTATTGGGTTTCAACGAAACTTTATGCGAAACATAACTACCGAAAAGAGATGTTATTGTCTTTGGAATGTCCCAGTCGGATGATTTAGTACATAGTTATGGCCCTTAAATAGTTATTCGCTATGTAAAAAGAATCACTTTTTTTCTTGAAGCTGAAGAGGAAAATTTAGAGTGTATTTTAAAATGAACGACCGAGAACGGCATTCAGTGGTTTGACCAAAATTTGAAAAGTAAGAAACAAGAGTGTATTATTCATCATCGAAAGGGTTATTATCAAAATGGGGATGTTTGATGAAACTTGGATGTTGAGTTCTAATTGCCATTGCAATATAAAAAAACAATCTTGACAAAAGTTAAAGATTTAAATATAAAAAGAGCTGTTGCTAAAAGTTGTTCCGTGATTTCCTGAGAATTGTATAAATTTCTTGCATAAAAAAAGCTCGTTTTAACTACAAATGCTTCTGTTCGCAACTCTTCCTACATTCTGCATGCAATTTTCTCCACAGTTTCACATAATGATGACATCATTTTCTGCAGCGCGTATTGCCAGGATTTTGTGTACATTTATTATGATTTAGCTCCTTCAATTTGCCCTTCGATAATTTTTATAATTATTGTATGAATGTCCTGTGCGCAACTCCTCCTACATTTTGTATGCGATTTCCACCAAACATTTACAGAATGTTTATCTGCAGCGGACGTTTTGCGATTGCACAATTTTTGAAGTAGTTATTGCTCTTTGATCAAGATGATAACCACAAAGCTATTCTTTGAAAAAGACTATTACTGATTTTTTTACCATTTTCTTTATATGCAAATTTTGACTTTACCCCTTCTTTAAACAAGCACCGATCCGCGGGGAATATACTGTCTATGACAAAATCTTGTTTCGTTTAATTCGTTTATGTGTTAAGTTGATTCCTATTTGTGTTTCACTGCATACAAGTTATTTAATGTACATAAATGAATGTACAGAAGACATAAAGTACAAGAGACGATTTTTATATAATATTATCTTCATTCTACAAGAAAGATTTCTTCAACATTTTTTTTCTCTTTATAATTTTACTGCTCTAATTACGTAAACTTCAAAAAGATTCAAACGAATGTTTGGTCACATTCATACATTTAGTCATTAATAATAATTTTAGTTATTATAAGATCTAATTCCAGCTTTTACCTTTATATCCAACACAAAAAATATATCACTATTTTTACCTATTATTCATTTGTTAGTTTGGGTCCAAATCGTTTATTGGTTAAGTGATTGTAAATATAAAAAATAATGAAATAATAATCATGAGTAGCACATTTTCATTTGATGCGGAGAATTTCTTTAGGTGCCAAAACGTTCACCTCATTACTTGTTGTTCAAAGTTATGAACATTCAAATATGTTTTTAAATTAAATTCATTTGTGTGCAGTTCACAGTCTACGGTTTAAAACATCTACAGGGTGTATTTCCTGCACGAAAATTAAATGCTTTCGTTTATAAAGCCATTGTTTTGTCGTTAAGCCTTTTGTCAGTATAAACGAAAAATATAATGAGAGTTCTTTTTACCAACTCTAGAATATATAATTATGTATTTTTTTATTTATCTGTACTTAATGTTTCAAATAAATGACTTGTATACATGTAAAAACGCAATCTTAAACAGATGATACATTAGGGATATATTTTATATTTTTATATTTTTGCTTGCTATACCGCATTTACGTGAGAACAACAACATTGATCCCAGTGATTTGATCGATGTAAAATTAATCTACAATGCAAGAAATCATTCTGATAGTTTCTTACTTCTGATATTTTATTCTTACTGCTTCTTATGGAGGAAGAAAGAGGAATACAACACCTATTTAAACATACTACTTCGCAGAAATTAAACGACAAAACATCAACAAGGCGAAACATAGCCTTCCTACACATCTTTAGTTATATATTTTTTTCCGGTGAAATAACAAACTCCATTAGTATTGAGCAAAAGCCATACATATACTATTTTTCATCTTGAAGTTAAACACAATATACTTTTTTACTAGGTATTGAATTAGGTGGCAAAAAGTTACCTTCAAGTGAGCTACAATTAACGTCGAACAATAAAGAGAATATCAAAGGAAAGAAATTCTCTTAAGTTTATGGTAATTATGATGCTCAAATAATTTCAAACTTTTTATGCCGTGATTTTTCTTCTTTTCTGTAAGAGTTTGCATTAAAATTGACAACAGAACAGTAATTTTGTAATATTTACATGTCTGTACCTCTTTGAAAACTATTATTCTTGCCTCATATAATGCATAAAATTAATCTAAATGTTTTCGTTCGTTCTCAGATTTAGTTCTTTTGGCTTACAGACTTATGCTAATATATACTACTCAAAATTTGATAGGGATACCTTTTTTTTTCTTAAAAATCTTTTTAATGATAACCTCAATAAAACTGATTTTTTCTCATACGTGTAGTTTATTCATATGGCAAAGCCGACCTGTCCAGCAGATTTAGATTGTGTACCTGTACATGGCTCGAGATGCACGGGAAAAGCGATACCCCTAGAAAAGTGGTGCACTGCGGGCATGTACCTTCATGTACACATCCGTTTTATTCACTTATGCATGGTAACGTTTATATCGAACCTAGCACTGGTCAAGGCAAATCTACGGCAAAGACGGTGTATTGACGATGAGGAGATTAATAGGGAGGTAGGGATGCTTGAGGCTGGGCGTTCCCAACGGCACGTGGCAAGTGTCCTTGGGGTGTCCCAGAGCACCGTTGCCAGGTTTCAAACTTACGGGCATGTCACGCATAGGCATGGCGGAGGGCGTCAGAGGTCCACAACTCAGCGTGAGGACCGGTTTATTGTCGTGTAAGCGCTTTGTTACTGCTACTGCCCTCCAAAATGACTTCCAGAATGCCACTGGTGTAAGACTTTCCACTCAAACCACCAGGAACCGCCGTCTTCATACAGCTGGCATGAGGGCTAGAAGGCAAGCATTCCGAATCCCATTGACGCAAAACAACATCCAGGCACGTCTTCAATGGGCCCGCGATCACGCCAGGTGGACGCTGCATGACTGGACCCCAGTGCTGTTCACTGACAAGTCTAGATTTTTTGTGGACTTCACTGATAGGCGAGTACGGGTATGGAGATCTGCCAATGAGCGTTTGGCATCCGTATGTGTTGCTACCCATGACCGTCACGGCGGGGCTCGGTCATGGTGTGGGCGGGCATTAGCATTCAGGGAAGAACGGACCTGCACATTGTTCAAAACGGCACATTGACAGCTGTACGATACGTCAATGAGATCTTAGATGTGTACGTTCGTCCGTAGGCTGGTACTATTGGCCCTGAGTTCATTTTAATGGACGAAAACGCCCGGCCTCACAGGGCTAGGGTCTCCGACGAGTAACCGGAGGCAGCAGCCATAGAGAGAATGGACTGGCCAGCAAGATCTCCAGACCTCAATCCTATAGAGCACGCCTGGGACATGCTGCAGACTGCAATATCTGCTTGACCAGTCCAGCCAACCACGGTCCCTGGGCTACAGCAGGCCCTTCTGGACGAGTGGGCTCGATTCCCACAACAAAGCATCCGGAGACTCATTAGCAGCATGAGATGACGGTGCAGAGCAGTAATCCAAGCAAAAGGACACCACACGCGATACTAAAGCAAAATTTAGGCCATTGACTTGATTTTTCCAAACAGTTCCATTTCATCTCCTGTCTGTGTTATCCCAAATTCGTGCCCCTCCCACGGCTCAACCTCTATCACGCTTCAAAGGTTTACAGACTTACTCAATTTTTAGTACCAAACTATTGTCATATGAACATATTTTCAGAATCACAACAAAAAATATAACCTTTCAACCTTATGTAGTAAATATACACATTCTTATAAGTGACCCCTATCAAATTTTGAGTAGTAAATAAACGGAGAGAAAAAATATTTTATTGCCGCATATTTGTTTTTGTTTTTTTCTAGACCACTCATTGGCCATTTCATATTGTACTGACACAGTATCAGGAAAGGTACGTATGATAGGTGACATCATTACAAAAGGCGACTATACCGAGAGAGTACGCATTATATGTTTCGAGCAGATCCAAAAATGCTACTGTGTTCATAAAATGTTAGCGCTTATAACTATCTCAGCGTGCTTAAAAAGAAGAAATGAAGCATCGCAAAAGAAAAATGCAAACTATAATAAAGCTGTTTCTTCGCTTAAACGTAAACTTATTAAATTAGTTGGGAAGAAATTAGAGTATAAAGGGAAAACATTTCAGGATATATTGTGTAATGTGAAAGAATGCAACTTGCGCATATTAAAGAAGATATCTTTACTACCGAATTCTCTGCAAATTGGATATTGATATTTTTACAGTGTGGAAAGTGTTTATAATGTGATTTTTTTCAATAACACTTGCATATATACTGATATATGGATGTAAAATAAAATTGATAAAACTGAGAACAAGGCTACCAGGTATTAGAAATGAATGAAAAACAACAACAACAAAAACACAATTAAGTTTATAGCGAGGTTGAAACTTATTACAGAAAATCTATTCAAATAAAAAGTGAACGCTAGAATAGCTGTTTTATGTTATTCAGTTAAAACTTCTAATTTCCAAAGATAGCATTTTCAGGTCGGTGAATGTAAAAACGTTGGACAGCAACTCTTTGCCAAAACAGTTTGATAACAGACGACCGTTAAAAATGATACTATGCAAAACATGTTGCAGATATAGTTTTGGAAATATTGCAAAAGAAACATCTGGAGAAAATTATGGTATGCCAGAGTGAAAACAAATCTTAGAGGATATTAGAGACAATTTTTTCGTCGATTGATTAGATAAGTACCATCAACTGTCTCCATGAGTGATCAAGCCAAAAGTTTGTCACCAGTAAATTACGAAGTCTAGCTAATGGACTAGCTTAAGCACCTGTATTTCCTTTTTTCACCGACACGAGATTAATTTCTTTACAAATGACAATAGATGAGGATGCAGTAACAATATATGGGATTATATTTCTATCTCCTTGTTCACACGAATTGTTTATAACGAATGTTGAATAGGTGTATTTTGTAATAAGTTGTAACAACACAGGAAGCAAACTGTCAGTTTGTAATTGGAAATATTTCACGTAATTCATTGTTATATGTCTGGTGACACAAACTAGAGCAATTAATCTGAGGTAAAACGTAATATAACAATATAGAATGCATGTACATTTAAATACATAAAACATACATTTTTAATATATATTATGTATGTTGAGAATAAAAATACAAATATCTTAATCTGATGCATATAACTATACTGCTCACAAAAAGTAGGCGATATTGTTGGTAATATTGTTATTGCGTGTAATTCGGAAAACTCTTACCTTTTGATTTTGTTTAATCAATTAAACAAAATCATGCACACATTTTAATCGAAAACTTAACTTCTTTATGACATTTTTAGGTACTTTAAAGAGCGTCCAAAGTCGTAACGTTAACGTCATCATTTTCACACTCCTTCTGTAAAGTGTTGGACCATTTCTGTTGTCGCAACAAGCTATGCAACGACGTCCCGTACCCCAAAAAGACAACTGATGGTGTGCTGAGGGATTCTGTCCCACTCTTTTTGCAACGCCGCACCGAGCTCACGTAACGTTCTTTGTGGAGGATCACGTCTTCGAACAAATTTTCCAAAAACATCATGTGTGAACATCACATTTGACCACTGGTTAATATTCCACCGACGCCGCTGTCTACATTACGCCAAACGTTCATGGCGATACCTTGCTGACAACTGCAAGACCACTTGAGGGCGCCTAGCGTTAAGACTAGCGAAGGCAATTTCTGATTCTCTTTCTCGAGACATTGACTCTCTGACATGTCGAAGGCATTGTTGAGGGTGTGTTACCGTCAGTACTCTATTACAGAGAGCTTGATTTACAACAAAGCGATCGTCTCGGACGTCTGTGCATTTGGACGTCAACTTCTTTGGATATCAATCACGTCACCAGTTGTTTGCGTGACCACAATTGACAGACAACGGACTGTGAAACATTCAAGTCTGCTGCAGCCTGGGCCTGTGTACTTCCGATACGGAGCATACAAAATGGCCCGCAAACGTTGACATTCCGTTAGACGCCTCATAATTACAATTGCAAATTTGATTGTAAATTTGTGTTTGACACAAAAGAATATTCTGAAAGTTTTGCCTAACTAAAGTCACAATTACCATGATTTCGGTCAATGTTAAAACCCGCATACTACCACTCATGTCCTAAAGTTGCACGTGCAGCATAAATTTGAACGAGATTTCTATACTTTAGTGACCACGGTACAAATGAACGACCACATAAAAATATACATGATGATTTATATATATATATATTTCCCATATCATAAAAAAATACTATAATATCCTCTATTTCTTTGTGAACAGTAAACATAAAACATTAAAGTCAGAGTCAAAACGAACCAAATAGTAATAATAATGCGATTTTTGTTCTCTTACATTAAATGAAAGTAGTATTATTTTTGCCAAAATATCTTTCAAAATGCACAAACAGGTTCCATCATTTGCAAATTATTTTAGCATCTTTAAAAACTATTTCCTGTGATATTCTAACTAAGAAAAACAGCAGAATATCCGTTTTTAAATAGAAACGTTTGTTTGTGCTAAAGAGACAATGCATACTTCTCCGAGGATAACAGTATTAATTCAAAAACCACGAATGCTCTTGACTCTGCAAGATGTATGGCATTCTATGTATTTTACTACTCATTTATATGCACCTTTTTTCTAAACAATGCTATGCTTTTATAAATTCCAGTTATTGACGAATACTGGCGAAAACATTTATTAAAAAGAAAACAACAACATAATTATGTTCCATTTATCCTTGTTTCAGTCTTAGTGTGTACTTACTGTCGGTTAAAGGGAAGGGTTTCAGGTAGTAAACAAACTGCATGGTTGCAAAAAAATATCTAAGTCATCCAAAATCTCTGACTTCTGTAACTGATCGTGGAAAAACTACAATGAGAGAGATTATTCTGATACTGTTTCTTGCCAATAGGAGGAAAATGTGCACCGCATCTGTACAAAATGATAACGTTGCTGATAATAAGAAACAAAACTTACACGTAATTGGAACTTAAAAGTGACTTAATATATTTATATATACAGCCGCAAGAAAAGGGAAGCGTAGCATACGTTGTGCATCTCTTTTGTGATTTTATGGTAAGTTTTAATTCGCTATGATAACGAATTTAATAGCTGAAGGCAGACATTAATGCTTCAAGTAAAAGTATGGAGCAACACCAGACACATACAATTTTCTTAGCAATACTGGAAACATAAATTCCAAGCAAGATGAAAAAGCAATACGCTCGAACTGATACAAAATCGTTTGAAGGGAACATCCTTTGACCTAAAGGTTGTAAAATTCATCAGCAGTTACAATAACTTTTTAACATGATATACAGGCTGGTTGCTTCATAATGTTGGATTCACTTACTTTGTCCAGTATAGTTAGTAACAATATTAGAGCTTTATAGAAAATGTTGTAATTGCATTCTATGTGTACATTTTTATATCACGTGCACTTTTCGCCGGGCAGAGGGAACATTATTGAAAATACTTAATGTTTTACTTGCACATGGCTTATCAAAATCCTAACTACTACCTTTTGATATCCTTTGCGGTAAAACATCTACAAGTGGACTCCACGACGTCAGTGTCACTGCTTATATTCAAATATATATTAATTCTTTTATTGTCGCGTTGACAGAAAAAAACTAAGAAATCTCACTAGTAGACATTAATTGTTGTTAAAATAAAATGTATTTTATTATAAAGCATCCTACTTTTATAAGACATTATAATCCAGAAACATATTGCTTTAAATGTCCCAGGTTTTGTCGGAAGAAAAAAAAGAAAAATGTAGGTGGTTGTAAATATTTCCAACAGCACCAAATTTAATATATACACAGTTTCTATTTCTGAAGTTTTCGATACTTCCAGTGTACAGATTATTTATTTATTTATTTATTTTCTACTTCCTGATCACTGAATCAGTTTGATTTTTTTAACTGATATTTTTGTTGAATCTGTTAAATTGAATGTGGTAACCAGAGGTTTTCTTTTTGAAAAAAATATGTAGTTTTGATTGTAAATAGAAAATAAAGTTTAAATAGGTCCAAAACTCGCTCAACATGCCAGAAACGATTAAATATTTTGACTTTTTTATTGAAGCGATCAAAATTACTTCTAAACAAAGTATCAAAAAGTGTCGAAAAACGCGTATCAGGAAAAACCAGTCATCAAAATGCTTTTTAAGTGTACTGATGAAATGAGCCAGATTACCTGGTTTATTAATTGTTTTGAACTGGTGTACTGTCAAGTACCCCAAAGGCTGATTTAGATTTATCCTTAAATCTGGAACTCAATTATCTCTTCCTTTCTATGTGATTATTGAAGTTTTATTTAAGCTACACATTGCTAGCTGCAATTAAATTAATTTGTTAGCCTTATTTAAACTTATCGAACTGGCTTAGGAGCATTTGTAGATCTAGGATGCTCTATTTTTCTTCTTAAAATAACTAAACAAAATATAGATATTTTACTAAATGTCCTCTATTTTAATGTGATTTAGTGTTCAGAATTCTGCCTATGCATAAATGTTCGTTTTGTTTCCTGTCTTTGTAATATGTGTATATTAAAATTCAAAAGAGCTGATGACATTTAACGGGAAGAAACAAAGTACATTTAACATAGATTGTTCGCCTTACTTTTGGTAATTTATATTTATAAAAAAGGCAATCTCATTGCGCATAGCACTTAGCATTTTACTAGAATTTGAACATTAGCGAATGTATCTCTGTATGTACTCGGTGGTTACAATCAACATGAATACGTTCTCTGTTAAAATAGGATCACAAGCAGTAACCTAATGTGTCAAAAATTATTTACCAGTGCTATATGGTGGCTAATTTCTGCCCCTAGCGTATCGGCGTGTTTTCGTCTTGTTATCTTTTCGCTAGTTCCGAATGAACAACACGAAATGTGGAAAGGCGTCGATGTCCAAGGACGAAGTAAGAAGAGGCGCCGATGCTTGTTTGGTTTATATATCAGTTTTGTCTCGGCACTAGCAAAAAGGCGGATAAATAACACCGACATAAAAACGCACCGATCGGCGACCTTCCGCTTCGGCGCTAGCGAAAAGGCAAAATAACGCTGAGACGACATCGCACTGATCGGCTACTTTTCATGCCGGCGCCTTTTCGTGTTGTCGAGTTCCTGTGGCGCATGCGTAGATCATTTACAGAAAATGGATAAAATAATGCAGAAATAAACTAAGAACAAGCACAAACGAGTTCATTACCTGTCGTATAAAGTAAGTTAAGAACGAATAATTATGTTTTATGTTATTCAAGGTGTTAAATATAAGAGCTATTTTTGATGTAAAATACAATAAATTTGGTCTTCTTACATGTTCATAGAATCGCTGAGATGATATTGAAACTTAAATACTAGTTCTAAGATGATATTACAGCAATTGATCTTGTAAATGGTAGCTGACCTACTACTGTAAGATGTATTTTGTATCAACCTAGCAAAAGATAAAATGTTTACATATAGAATATATTTTAAATTATAGTGTAAACTTTGAGTAAACAATACCTCTTTTCAGTTCTACAGGAAGAAAGATTTCCATAAACAATATGAATTCAGATACGATATGCAGAAAATTAGACCTTAACCTCATTTGCATAAATTTGCATTTACATAAACCTTATTTTTATAAACCATTTTAAATTGTTTAACTTTTTTTCAAATATCTTTCTTCATTTCTAGTTTACAACCTTCACTCATAATATCTCATCTGTTTCTGCCAAAAAGGAACATTTGGTAACATTTTGAATAAGAATTATCAGTTTATCATATGAACTGAATATCAGTAAACCGTTTAAGAGATAGACCATACAACTAGAGGTAGACAGTAAACTAGTCCCCACCTATAATCTAGATATCAACGCAATTTGTCCCAGTAATAATCTACCACTCAACTACAATAAAATGTTTATAAATATTTAAGCTATGAATCTTCAAGGAAAATGAAAATGAAAAATTAAATAAATGATTAAAGTTTTAAATCACTCTTGAAGGCAGTTGGCAGTGCAAGACTTTGTCATTATTGTGATAACTGCTCCCTAAAGCATTTATTTTTATGTTGTAAAAGGGTAAATTTCACTTGGTTCTATGTACAATTCGTATATAGAGCTTTGATTCAGTTCCTAGCATTTTACTTAAATTTTTTAAATTATTTTGCTTTATATCTCTTTTTAAGCTAAACCATTTCCCCCCCCCCCCATTATATCAGTTTATGACATGTTATGCACACTGACATTTTTATACGAATACCTAGCTTATTTCTTTTTTTATTTCAATTCAACCTTTTTTATTTCAATTCAACCTTTTTTATTTCAATTCAATCATCAACATAACAATGAAATGTTTTCAGCTATTATCTGGAACCTATTATAATACGAAAGCTGTCTTGTGTGTATTGTCGTTCAACTTTTTTGATCTATTAATCATATACGTATTATTTTGATGTGCTACATATTGTCAAAAATTCTCTAGTTTTAATCAAAATTTTAATTTAAGACATATCTTATCCAAATACATACATGGATGTGTTTTTAATCACTTCCTCAGTCAAGTAATGTAAAAATGTTTTATATAAACACGAAAAAATATAAATATAATAAAAGACACATTTAAACCAGTAAAAAACTTATTGACTACCAGATACAGAGGCTAAGTAATCATTCAATCATTCTGTCACAAGAAAACACATGTGATTGTACGTTTTAAACTTAGCAATGATTTCTAGTAGAAGTTTAACAAGTGCTTGTCGAGTCTTCTTAAAGTTTATCTTTAGTTTATTTTTCATCTTTAAAGTTACAAGTTTTATGGAAAATGACACCTGAAAGGCTGCTCTGAAGTAATCTATGTCTGTTGTTTTCATATAACTGAAGAAGCAAGGTAATCAATCATACAACATCACCACTGCTCTTGACAGTAGATTCTGAATTGGTTTGTAGACAGCATCCTTAGACTATTAATTAAGAAACCGATTGAAGAAGTCCATGAAAGAAAGACGCCTTTATATTTTTATTGCCGCCAGTGTTGTTACAAGTAATTAAATTATCAACATATATCACCATATAATTAAACACTTTTTCTCTTAATATACAGATTTTGTATAATCCGCATGAATTTGTGCAGCGGAATAAGATATATAACAAAAATATAAAGTTTTAAACTGCAATTTATGTAATTAATACACTTTAAAAAGCTTATAGAATTTAACTCCTACAACCTGATTCAGCTACACAAGCCATTTACTCAGATTCATAGCGATAGTTTCGTTGAGACGGGTCGTCTTTTAATGCAGGCAACATGCTCTACAAACATACAACCACACATGACAAGGCCATGCTGATTTCTATTTCTGTCAAGCGTCCGTTTGGACAGCATAAACTGGAAAAAAATACGCACACATTTTCAAAAGCTAAAAATAACACATTTTATAGGCAACAGAATAAATGAGTAAAACAAAAGTTGCGATTCGGGTATCACGTGAAAGACAAAAATGACCCGGTATTGAGTTGTTAACGAAGCTATCTAATATTTGTCCACAATACATGCCTAAAAGAGGCTTGAAGAGCATTGACTCTAAGTAAACAGTTGCTGGTGTAAAACTTTTATTTATGTTTTCTTTATTTCAATAACATCACCTAATCACATGTTTTGAAAATAAATAAAAACAAAAACAAAACAAAAAAACTGAAACATTGTTCCTTTTAATTTATGATCATATTTTAAGAATCAAGAATTGTCTTCTACAAAAAAAAAACGAAAGCATGTCTAATTCGATACAAAAAACAACTGAGATAAAAATACGTAGCTACATCCTTTAACTGTTTCGTAATTTCCGCTAATAAACTGTAATCAAAAAAGAGTTATCAGTCTTTTGTAATGCAACCATATCGCACTTTTCGCATAACAATGCCAAGTTTGTTTAAGGATAACATTTACCGATAAGTGTAACTATATATTTGTGATAACGATATCTGACACACTGAATTGCAAAATTTTGTAATCTTGCCTTTTCTGTAAATAAGAAGAAAAATGTTAACACTTTTTGCTTATTTTAATAAAACTGATTGTAAAACGACAGACAATCAGTCTTGCACGCAGGTTCCGAAATAAATAGAAACTAAGTAAAAAGATGGTTTGTGATAAGGTTACTTTTTTCAGAATCTTAAAGAATTATTTATCATAAACACGCAGACTCAAATCAAAATGCATAAAAATTGATAGTTGGTTGTTGCAAACAAAACTTAAGTTCTAAAGAAAAGATATGCTAACTGATAAGTACTTATTTTTTAAGTAAGTTAGACACTTACTGCTCTTTTCAGATTCCGTGCTTATCAAAATCTGTTCGCAATGAGGCGGCAACGTAATTTTTCATGATATTGTCTGGGTTTACATGCAAGAAAACAGAGCACAGACATCCAAGAAAAAAATAAAATACGAGGTGTCTCAAAAATTCGTGAGGTTTTGTATACTGAATTTAATGACCTATATATATTGATTCTTGGTAAAAATAAATTTGAAATGCGTTTTATAAATTAAACAACTTACAATTTTGAAATGTAAAGGTTAAACTTTAAACTTAAGACATGAAAATTTTTAAAGTTTTTTTTTTAAGGTTTTCCAACTAAACTTAATGTTAAACAAGTGACAGCCCTCCCACCCCCTCTCCCCCGGGCGAGGTTAATTTAAACCCGAGAGAAATAATTTGAATAATCTTTGTAGAGGTTAAACTATCAAACTTTTCATGTGTTTTTGTAGGTACCAATAAACGTTCATGCGTCGTGCACACCGTAATCGACGATCATAATCTTTATAATCAATGGCAAATATTGAAATTTGCCGTCTGCCATTTTTCCAGAATTACGTTTGCTATGTACGTAACGTCACAACGGCATTTCCAACAATTCTAAAGTGTGTAAACGTTTGCAATAGAGATTTACAATCCAACAACTGTTGTTTGCTGACGAAGGATGTCGACGTGATCATGACGTCGAGCGGGGATGGGAAACTCGATGCGCTTATAAAGATTTGCAGTGGTCTAGGCAAAATGGCGACGCAGACGTTGAAACTTCTCGAGAGTTTACTGGAGAGGTCCAAAGGACATTGTAATAACTTAGCTCTAACAAATATATTTTAAGACATGACAATTTTTTAAGTTTTCCTACACAACTTAATGTTAAACAAGTGACAGCCCTCCCACCCCCTCTCCCCCGGGCGAGGTCAATTTTAATCCGAGAGAAATAATTTGAATAATCTTTGAAGAGGGTAACTATACAATACAACATATCAGATATCTTAGGTTTTAAATTTACGGTTTCTGACAAGAAGATTTTCAATGATTAAAATTTTACACAAATAGAACCCCGGGATGGAGCAAATCTTTACACCATAGACATATTTTGAATAAACTTAGTTGAGGTCCTCAGGCATACAGCTTCAGAAAAGAAGATTTTAATCTACACAATGTATTTGAAGCAAATAAATCCCGAGGTTGAGACCGTTATTGATCACAGCAGTATATACTGAATAATCTTAAAACAGAATATTTATAATGTTCCACGCAAAATAACTAAACCATAGGCCTTATGGTTTTCGACAAAAGGATGTTTGTAGTCTTCCCTATATAAGCCTATGCAAAATCAAAAAGACACACCGGGTAGTGCTAATAGTAACACTAGGGGCATAATTAAAAAAACCGATTGGAAGTTGGAACTGTAAGTAAAATATATAAGCTCTAAGGTTTGTGGTTTTACACAAGAAAATTCTCAAGGTTTTTCGTTTCTGTTGCTACAGCAACCGAAGTTCTTGATGGAAATCAGTTCTTTGAACAGCTTTAGAAGAATTTCTTGACAAAAACATCACTGCAAAGTTTTATCAACTTCAGCTATGGTTTAGAAGGAGATGTTGTTTCAAGGGGTACATGGCAACGCACACTACCGACGCTCGAGGCACCCCGGAGACAGTGTGATCACAAAAGTTGACACTGAGCATATGCTTAAGTGAACTAAAATCTACAAAGCCTGCATACTTCTGAGACACCCTCGGAATTAAAAACAAACTCATTCTGAAAAGAGACAAAATTGGACGCAAAAAGAAAGTGTAACAATGTGACATATTTTAAACTGTAGCAATTTGAAAGCAAGCACGAAACAATTTTTGCTGAACACAAATTTTCTTTGTACAAGCTCATGTCCAACAAAGTAGCCTTACGGAAACAGCATTAGTATTTGTATCTTATTATAAAGAGTTTGCCATGATGTTTGATAACTTAAGAGGCACTATAAACAAAAAGTTGTAAAAGGGTACACACTCTGAATTCTTAAAGTAATTAAGCAGACTATGAAGGGCATGTATGTGCCAATAACATTAAAATGTTTTTTTACATGAAAGCTCCCTCTGTTCCTCGACATATCTTCTTTATGTTGTCTACGCATTAAATATCGTGCATATTTGTAAAAAACATGTTCTAAATTCTTTTCATTCTTATCCTTGTCTCAACACAAAAAAGAAGAAGCATCTAAAGGTAGTTTGTTCACAATAAGGAGTTTTATTGTTTTGCAGCAAATCCAGTTCTGAGTTGTGAGTGGTGTTATTTCTATTGAGGAAGACACTCGGATTAAAACTAAAGGAGTTCCGTGTGTCATTTCTGCAAATAAATGAGGCTGCTTTGCGACAAACATTTATCGAATAATAATCTGTTTGAATTTATCTATTAATCTCTGTGAAGTGTTTAGTTATATGGCTTTATAGGAAATTTAAATTCTCATTCGAAAAGGTTTTATAACAGTTATAACTTAAATAATTTCAATATCTTTCTTGTTATTTCCGTCCGCTTAATTCCAGCGAAACATACCTCATTTTCTTTAATCAAAATCTGATAAAATTAATTTATGAAGTAAAACTAAACATATCAAGTTGTTACTGTGTGCAATTTTAAAAACGATAATAAATGATAATAAAATAAAGAAAATGGACCCAATCACGTCTTTATTCGTTAGATAGCTGAAAAAGACCATGCAAATTATGAGATATATTATATTGGATATCTCCATCACGTTTCCTATTAGGGTTACACAATTAAAAGCGTTCATTTCAGAAATGAAATTGATGACAGTCAAAGAAGAACAATAATTTTAGAAAAATTCATTTTGAAGCATTTCCCAATAGATAAAACAATTTTAAATAAGAAAGATGAAAAACGCTAAATATTCGTCAATTACGCAGTGAAGACAGCACAAAAACATCATTAAAAAGTCAAAATGGTGCACATTCTTTGCGTCTGTTTTGTATTTTAACATAAATTGCTAGATGACATCAGATTTGTTTTTTTTCATATCTTATGCCCAAAAATAAGCAGCGAAGTGACAAATGATCGTTGAATATCTGTATAGAGTTTGTCAAGGGTCGACAAACATGATTTAGGTGTTATTGACAAACTTGTGTTCAAATAATTCCAATGTTAAGAGAAAGATAGAGAAATAGATTGAAGTTGTCCGTATCTGGCATTACGTTATCTCTTAATCTCAGTTTGCAATCATATTAAGCTTTAAGCACACCTACATCTGTTGCGCCATATCTTTGTCCAAGAGAAGTGCTAAACTCGTGCTGAAGCTTGATATTTGAAAAACAGTTTTTATTCTTGCATTATCAGAAAGTAATATTTTAATATTAATTATTTCACGCTGGGATAGATTCGTTTTATATGCCCATAAGTGGTAGATGAAATGGTTGAGGATCATGTAACGGAATTTAAAGGCTTCAGTCTGTGATCTGTCATAAAATGACATGAAAATGGTTTTCTCTCTTGAGGCATCAGATGTGCTGTAAAACATTTTAGTGTGTATCGGAGCATTTCAAAGGTATCGTAAAAACATTAGCAAAGTGCATTTGAACATTAACGGAACCTTAGTTTAGTTTTGTGGTGGTGTAACAGTATATTTCAAGCCCTTATGTGAAAATTATGACATGTTCCAAAGGTAACAATTCCATTATAGACATTTTAATTCCAGATAATCGAAGCAGGTTATGTTTCAATTTTTGATACGATGGTTTTTATATAAATCACACGCATTGTTTATTGTTGGGATATAAATGTCAACGTTTTAAAATAGTTTTCGTTCACTTGGTTATAGACATGTTTTCAATACATTAGACCTGTGCTGCATACTGTGATACGAGTGGGCGATTATTCTATTGGTCAGGTTTTGATTTCAGTGTCATATGATTGATCTTTTTAGAAGAACTAAATATATTAATTTCCGATATAAGTATTATTAAAAACATGAATAATTATTACAAATATTTCAAATATCTGATACTGTAAAAAAGACTATACAAGATTTAATAATTTAAGCTATAATCACTTGATAATTTACCATTTGATATAAACAATACAAATACCTTCATGAATAACTGTACATATACTAACTTACAAGACAAATTATAACAAAACCTTTATCCTACCAAATTATACCGTATCTTAAAATTGGCAAAGCATACTCGTAATATTTTAAAACGGTTTAGTAACACTGTAACACTGAATATCAAAAGATTTATACTTATTATAACTGTATTTTAGACGGAAACAAATATTTCTGACTTTCTTTTCGTTTTTGTATTTATTAAAAAAGATGTTTTACTCCCATTGAGTAATAAAACAAAACAGCTATTTCGTAGATACTGATCTTTGAAACATATAAAGCGTTTATCATTTAAGGAAACTTATGGTAAAATAATATCATATGCATACTAAGAATGACATATCTTACACACAACTGTGTGACACAGGACACAATGATAATGATATATAAAACACAAATAATAGGGAAACGCGGTATATTTCGGCATCTGTTTGGTGTGTTTTTTCTATGATAAATTGTGATTAAATGAGATGACAGTTCTTCTTGAATGATATCAGATTCAACATAACGCATGTGGATGCAACATCTATATAAAATAGCATCTTCGCCAGCTAAGGGTTACGATCCGCCCCCTCCTCTCCTCTATAGCTAATAATTTCTATCTCCGCGGCGGTATTTTTCATTGGCTGCAGCTGTAGGTAGCTGCGTCAAATCAAATCGCCGATTACAAACGATCACGCAACTATCACGCAAGGGGAGACAAAATGTTAACATGGCAGCATGTATCAATTATTGCCGTTTGTGTCACGAAACATTGCCACCTAAGCACAGAAGAACCATATTTACTGAGACGTTTTCTTTGCTTAGTCAACTAATACAAGTGTTAGGATTCATTCCACATAAGGATGACGGGCTGATATCCGCTTCAATCGTAGTCATATTTATTTTACTGAGCGCAGCCATTTTTGCTCTTGACAAAGTGGTTTTACAATGCTTGTGCTGATTGGCTATCGATGGCATCATGTTAAGGGGAATAACCGTGGAAATCCGATAGGCGGCGCAACCCGCGAAATACAAAATATTGGCTATATCCGCCAAGGGTGAAAAGAAGGGGGCGGATCGTAACACTTGGCTAGCGAAGTTGATAAAATAGCTGATAAGCGAGAAATAAAAATGTAATTATTGACGATAAACAGATACACCGAGTTAAAATGGTTTTCATCTAGCCTTTTCTGTAGGTAAGCAGAAAAGAAATTTAACAAGTTCCAATTATATTTTGATAAATGCGATGATAAACCCTTGAACACAGAAGATGAAACAGCATCTTGAAGTATTTCAATTAAACATATTTCAGATATGTTTACGATATAAATGAAAATACATTTTGTCAGGCAGCTATCGAAAGTGATAGAACAGCTGAATTCAGTGATACGAGAATTTGTTTTCAAGAATCTGAACCTACTTTACATACTTTTAATTTTCCATGCATAAAATCAGACAGACGTTTACTGTTGTCACTTCTGAATGTGAGATTCTGTATTTATACACACGGAAGATAAAGCGTAAATTGTTGATAATGATAATAAACTATACGTTTTTATCTTACAGTATTTATGTCACAGGTTATAAACTGTTTAATAAAACCCTCTAGGCAAGTTTCTGTGGCTGCTTTGACTTAAACTCAAATATTGTTTAACAGCTTTATGTACGACAAAGGTATGAAACAGTGTCTCTTGTTAGGATGTAACCATCGATTTAAATAATGTTCCGTACACGAAGCAGCGTTTGTAAATAGCTTATTTACGTGCATTTTTTGATTTAGACAAAATCTAATGATTTTAAAGGAAAAAAACATCTTTTGTATATATTTTCACTATTTAGTTTGCTTAAGTTTCTTCCAATGATTTGAGGAAAGTTCAACTTTGTCAGTAAAATTCGCAAGTTTCGACAAGATAATATAAAGTGTTGCAAAGACTGATACAATATAATCTCTCTTTATGCACATAATGGAATTATTAGTCATGTAATAGTTGCATTAACATCTTATTATTATATTACATTATAAATGGAACTTTATATAATCTAAATTAGATTTAAACACCCAGCACCACATACAACTGGGCTGCTTTGATATAAAATAAACACAGGAACTGAAACACCAATGTGGTTTATCAAGGTACACGTTTTCAAAGCAAGTAAATGCATTCGTTAATATATCAGTAATTATGTATTTTATGTTCCCCTTGAATCGATGAAAATATTGTCACAAATTGTCACACGAGGTATAATTCTCATTTTAATTTCAGAATACATGCATATTACGTATCATGCAACTGAATTAATCTTTCACAACTCAAGTTTTAAAAGGTGTGTTTACTCTTGTAGCAGATATTTATTTTATTGCTCATCTTTGCCTCTGACATTTTCCACCAACGGTCTATAAAAAGAACATGAGAGAAAAAAGAACCGAGTGATAGCAAACACATTCTTTGATTCCTGTGATATGAACAAATGAAAAAAAAACCTGGAATGTTGAAATAAAACTGTTTTTTAAGCCTAGAGGAAAATACAAAATATAGCATAATAACTTATCATCACTGACTACGGATTAATACTACGGAAAAATAAATACACAATTTAGAACTGAAACTATGATGTAAGTCCAAATGACGTAGTAAAAACAACAAAATCATCAAATTATAGAAATATGAAATAAAGCAGGCTTCATGGAGCTGTTTTAATGAACCGATTGTGATTTTTTAATGATAAACTTGGAATCAGTTCTGTGAGAAACGATTTACGGTTAAAAACTCATTATCTCTTCAGTTCAGCGCTCAAAGATTGGGTAACATACCATAACTATGAAATTTTATCTTATGTCTCATATATTTAAATAGTGTGCGCCCCGCAACAATAGGCCGTTCCAAAAATTAGTATGTACTTGATTACTTCCCTTGCGTCCGCCATTAGGGACTGCACAGATTGTAATGATTTTTGCTGACATTACAATCTATTTGAACTGTTAAATAAAGGTCCTGTTATACATTCCGGAAGATGAATTCTTTTAATTATATCAAAATTTAACGAAAAACTGCTTTTAAAAAGTAAATGTACCTATCTTTAAAATATTTGAATAAAAGGCTACAGTTACAAAGGTTTCATACTAAGTTTGTTATCCATATTACAAGAAATGTCCACAACAATGATGTTAAAAATAAAGAGGAAAACAAATGTATTATTGTAAAATCAGAGACATAGGTAAGATAACACCTATGTCTCTGGTAAAATCAATAACTTACAAATGTGTGCCATGCAGCTATTACTTTCTGCATACACAAACTCACATGTAGTACATATCAATTCTTTGCAAAAACAGATTTCCGAAATGCAAGAATAAAGAATATAAAAAAGGTCTATATCGCAAAAGATGCCGAATTTAGTACGGTCTTCATAATCGTACTTGTAAGAAAGAATGTATGTTCTTAATTTTCATATAACAATCAATAACAAATAAATCCCATGTTTTATAGCCTTCGGGCATTTTCTGAAGAGTAAATTTCGTTATTACAGTGTTTTACTGTGACTGATCAAGCGAGACCGACAATGACAAGTAATGGTGACTTATCAAAACAAAGCCAGTATGTCACCCCCATATTACGCAACCACATTCCTTCACCACAGCACACCGCGACAAGATATGCAATATTTACAAAGACAAAACACAGTTTGATTATTAAAAAGCTCTTAATAATACATATTTATTGTCAAGTATTTTTTTTTGCAAACATATCAAAGAATAAGTTTTAGTTAAAATAGAGTAAACATGTGGCTGATGAGAGAAATGTTTAATTTTGTCAATTTTGTAGGCTTTCAGATTTAATCAAATAATTGGAGTCGTAGTTTCAACTTTCGAACATGAATAGAGTGCTTTATTTTTTAAAATGCGTTTTACACAACTCAAGCTTCAATTTTGAACGGTCCGTGGTCTTTTTTCACAGTATTTCATGTGTTAGGTGTTGGTATCATGAACTTGTAAGCGTATAACCACGGAATAACTGTAAATTATACGAAGAACTCGAAACGTCTTTGAAACGATTTATTACAACCAGGGAGACTACTCTCCCCAAACATAGGTCTGAAACCACTAAAACATGGCAAGGTATATTATTACTAGATTATCTCAACATCCCTTTTTCTTCAGACATTTCCTATCATTTATAAGCAAAAGCACCTAGTTTTAAAATATAGTTGAACAGAAATCAAATTTGGACAAGATCCTTGACTAGATAAGTGCAAGTCATATCATTAAGCAGCAATTCAACGTAAAATGTCATACAGTCAGTAAAACGTGGATTATAACACTTTAGCAAATCAACTACTTAATCCCAAATGTTTTTTTAACAACTAGCTAAAACTTAGAGTACTGAAATGGTATTTGAGAAACATGTCTCTGTTAATCGCAAATGTTAAACATAACATTAATCTCTGTTATCAACTTATTATGTAACATAATCTTTTAGATAGGCTGGTGGTTTTGTATGTCTCTCTGGTCTACTATACACAATATCCTGTGTTGGAGATTGGGTTTTCTGGTTCCTTGTTTCATCATTTGAACTAGGATAGTTTTGTGATGTTAAGTCCACCGATTGATTTTGAATATTGTCATTCACTACTGGCGGGGAAGGTTTATTTACCACTGGCGAAGGTGTCAAGTCTCTGAGCTTGACATTAATGTTTGTTGGTCTTAAGTGTACGCGATTCCTATTGTATCTAGAATCATCCTCACTGACAACAAGATAGCCACGACTGTTCTGTCTTTCTACGACTTTCCCCCGTTTCCACAACCCCTGCTTCTTATGCTCAAAGTATACATTTTGACCCTTGTTAAGCTTAGGCAGTATTCGTGCTTTTCTGTCATAGTTCTTCTTTACCTGTTCCTTCCTAGCCTTTCTACCTGATGGCGTTCGCGATTTTGGAATAAGATTTGGTACTAGTGTTCTTCCTGTTCGGTTGAACATCATTTCGAATGGACTTTTGTTTGTGTCCTTTCTTGGGGTGTTTCTCAGTTCTAGAAACTCTTTGTAAGGATCTGACCCTTCTTGAATACATTTCAGCATTAATGATTTGGCAATTTTTACACCCGATTCGGCTTTTCCATTTGAATTTGGATGGTTCGGTGAAGTCACATGGTGGTGAATTTTCCAATCTTTTACAAACTGTTTAAACTCCTATGATGTATATTGTGGACCACCGTCACTTATGATTTGTCTAGGTATACCTAGTCGACTAAATTTTTTTTTCAGTTTTTCAATAACCAGTATGGAAGTTACTGATGAAAAGTAATCAACTTCAATGAAATTAGTGAAGTAGTCTACAACAAGTAGATAGTTTTTGTTTTCAATGGTAAAAATATCTGTAGCTACCTTGTCCCATGGACCCTTTCCGTCGTTATGCTGATTTAACGGTTCTTTTTGATTTCGTTGTTTTCTATCTTCACACATTTCACACGACTTTGCCATCTAAAGAATATCGTTATTCATACCAATCCAAAACAGTTTGCTCCTTGCACGACGTAACATACTGTCATACCCCAAATGTGACAAATGGAGTCTTTTCAACATGTTTTTTCTTAGTATCTTCGGAATGAAAAGTGCTTCGCCTTTCAAAATAATACCAGATGCTACATCAAGACATTCCTTTTCCGGCCAACCATGAATGATAATTGATTTGAGTCTTTGTAATTCTGGGTCATTTTCTGTGGTTTCCTGAATTTCTGTTATCCCTGCATCTGGAAAATCACATAAGAGGCTAACATTCAATATTCTCTGACGTTCATCTTGCGCGTTCACAACTGCTCGACTAATAGTATCAGCTATTATTAAATCAGTTCCTTTCACAAAGTGGAATTCTATATCGTACCTGTGAAGTTTCATAATGATATCTTGTAGGCGTTTTGGAGCCTGGCTCAATGTTTCTCAGAATCGTCTCTAACGGTTTATGGTCGTTTTGAATGAATACTTTCCTACCATATGTATATTGGTCAAATTTCTCTAAACCAGATAGAACTGCCAGAGCCTCCTTTTCAATCTGTGCCCATTGTCGTTCAGACTCAGATAAAGATCTTAATGTGTATTTAATGGTTTCCCTTCCTGCATAAGTACTGCCCCAAGCCCTGAATAGCTACTGTGTGCTTGAACAACTAAGTCGTTTTCAGGATTAAAATAAGCAAGGACCGGAGCTTTCGTCAACTGTTCTTTAATTGTTGAAAAAGCTTTCTCACATTCTTCATTCCACTCAAATGGAACTCCTTTTCTAGTTAATTTCCTGATTGGCTCAAGAGTTTCTGCGAGATCTGGCAAGAAACGCGCCACATACTGAACAAGATCACATAATCTTTTAACGCCAGTCACGTCTTCTGGAGTTGGCATATTTAACACGGACTCTATCTTCTTTTCGTCTGGGAGCAATCCTTTATCAGTCACTTTGTTTCCATGAAATATAATTTCTTTTCCTACTGCTTTCTTTTGTTCATTTAGTACTATGTTCTGCTCTTCACAGCATTTATTAAGCTTTTCAAGTTTCTCTGAATTGTCTTTATTTACTTCCTCTTCTGTGTTTCCACATGCTCCAACAATTATATCATCAGCAATAATAAAGACACCTTGCAATGCTTCATTTAGTTTTCGCTGGAATATTTCACTACTGACGGATAAACCAAATGGAAGACCAACGTAATCTTCCAAAAGGTGTTATCATAGTTGTAAGCTTACTGGATTCATAATCAAGTTTGACATGGTAGAAAGCTTTTTTACATCCAGTTTTGCTCCATGTAGTTCCGAGATGACATCATCAAATGTCGGTAATTTGTACCGTTCACGCACAAGAACCTTATTGAGTGGCTGTGGATCTCTGCAGATTCTTAATTGTCCGTTACTTTTCTTTACAACCGCCATTTGATTCACCCATTCAGTTGGCTCGGTTACTGGTATTAATATACCTCTTTCTACTAAATTGTCAATTTCAGATTTTACTTTGGAC
The DNA here is from genome assembly GCA_012932295.1 of Cyclina sinensis. Taxonomy (NCBI): domain Eukaryota; kingdom Metazoa; phylum Mollusca; class Bivalvia; order Venerida; family Veneridae; genus Cyclina; species Cyclina sinensis. The sequence continues at coordinate 33,961,779 of JAAONU010000008.1, forward strand.
TTTATTGCCAATGGTATGTTTCTAGCTGGAAGGGCCTTTGGCACTGCATCATCCTCCACTTTCAGTTTAACTTCACCCAAATCTCCCAAATCTTTCTCGACTTTCCCAATGAAATTTTCAGAATTTATCTTAATTAAGTTTAATGTCTGCACTGTTTTAAGCCCAAGCAAACATTCAAATTCATCTGGTACTATTATGAATGTCACAGCATACTCCTCGTTGTTCAACGGATTTTTCACTTTTACTTCTGCTTCACCTAATGAGCTTGCAGTAGACTTATTCTACATTCGTAGCTGCGTAAACGTATTCTTTCTCTGTGACTTCTTCACAAATTTTCGGCAAATAGTGTTAATTTCGGCGCCTGTGGCTATTTGGAAATTAACTTCACAGTTGTTGACTATCATTTTTGCTCTTGCCTTTGACCTAAGTCCTGCTTCCACAGCTTGTGACCAGAATTCATCTTCAGACTCTGAAACGTTTTACGATACCAAATGTACTTTTTTACATACAGACTTAAAATGGTTTCTTCCACCACAGGAATCACATGTCTTTCTCAGGCTGGACATTTTTCCTTTAACTGTTCATGTTTGTAATAACAGAATTTAAATGTTTTCAAAAGTTTCTTAGGTTTAGCTCCAAACTTTTCAACTGGTTTGTTAGGTTTTTGCTCAAGTCTGTGTACTGGCATTGATTCTTTTTTTCTGATTTTTTTCACATGCTTATTTGACTGTTCATAAGCTCTACAAATCTGAATACATTTATCCAATTCCAGTTTGTCTTCTCTTAGTAAGAGTTCTTGCAACTTACCACTTGCACTAAATACAATCTTGTCTCGCATCATTCTGTTTTTGTCACTGAAATTGCATGATTCAACACGTTTACGAATTTCTGTAAGAAAATGTTCAAAATACAAATACTCTTCCATATTCGTAGTCCAAAACCGATGTGACTCTAAAACTTCATTCTTTCTAGGATTACAGTATTTTTCTATCTGTTCATACAACTTCTCAGGCTTCTCTGCATCGCCAGCCGTGTCCAGAACAAACTGATCATATATTTCAATCACCTTCGGTCCTGCGCAGTGCACAATAATATTAGTTTGAACTTTGTCACCCTTTTCACTTGCACCACTGGCAGACATATACATTTCCATCTGACGTTTCCATTTACGAAAATTTTCAGAAATATTGCCATCAATAATGTCTAATTGAGATGGTGGCTTAAACAATGATTCGGCCATGATGTCCCTCGAATGAGTTTTCAAAAAATGAATGGCAAATAGGGGAAGTACGAAACGTATCTATAAAACGTCACACGTTTCCGCGACTACATACAAGGTTGACCGCTGATCTTTGAATATTTCCTCGCAAGAAATAAAATTTTCACTCAGGCTTGAGTTTTCTGCTCCTCACCGCTGCCACCATGTTGATATCATGAACTTGTAAGCCTATAACCATGCAATAACTGTAAATTATACGAAGAACTCGAAACGTCTTTGAAACGATTTATTACAACCAGGGAGACTATTCTCCCCAAACATAGGTCTGAAACCACTAAAACAGGGCAAGGTATATTATTACTAGATTATCTCAACATTAGGTAATTCAAGTTAATAATATCAGAGACATAGATAATCGATGTCTCTGATAACATGTTCAAGTCATTAATAAAACATACAGAATAGTAATAATAATACAATAAAATGATGTTTATTCTGAAACAAAATATAAGGCAGTATTTTACTTTAAAATGTGGTAAAGTTATACAGATTGATACCTAACTTAAGCATCATAGCGAGGTTTAGCAGTCCTTTAATGGCAGACGGTCACGTGACAATTTTTCAATTCTTCAAAATATAATCAGACCAGCATTAATGTCACCCTGCAGAGAAAAAAAATAGATTTCTTTTTACTGATAACAAACACGTTGCCTTACAATCAAGATGATTATGATGTTACTAATGGAAATAAATTACAATTATCTTTGTCTGAAAATATATTCATGTTTTCAGAGATATTTTGTTAGTCTGTTTTTAATCTTAAGTTTGAAAGAAAATTAATTTCGTTTGAATGAAAACGATCTTATTACAACTTAAATATAGTTTAAATGTAACAAACCCCACCCCCAAAACAACAACAAGTGGACAACACACACACACACACACACACACACACACACATACACACACAACAACAAAAACAAAAGACAAAAAAAGAAAGAAAAACGGATAACAGCATAGCAAAAATTAACTTGACAAAATTCTAATACGGTTTTAGAAAACTTTAATTCATAATAATGAAAAATACAAAGAGAAATAAACAAAAAAATGTCTAACGTAATACATGTTTTGCCAAAATGCATTTCAAAATGCACAAACAGGATTCCAGTTTGAAACTTTTGTATGGTGTTGGCAAAACGCTGTAGTTATACATTGAACCATTGAAAACAGAAATATCCTATCAACTGGCATGTTCTCAACTGTAGGCTCTTTAATTATGACTTATGACATATTCTATTATGAAGCTAATAAAGACATAACTGTATAAAATACATATTTTCTTTCATTGTCAGCCGTAGTAAGGAGATATATTTTTCTTACGAACATGAACGTCCGTAACAGAAAGGTGCAATGCATCTAAGAATACGCAACCAAGAGCGGGATTCGAACTGTGATTTTAGCGCATCGAAGATCAAGACTCTAACCAATGAGTCAAAGAATCGATTCCCTAACGCAGTTGTCAGAAGTTGTATTTATACAATAATTTATTATAGGAAGGTATGCACTAGACCGTAACACATCCCCTTCCACATCCACATCCTGAAAAAGTCATTATTTATGATGACGAATGGTATTGAGTATTTTTTTAGATCAGAAAGTCAGAAACATTGAAAGATTCTTTTTATTATATATTTATTTAACTAAGTCCGGGAGAAGTTATCTCGGACGAGCCCCATCTTTCGAACATAAATATTTGTTTTGCATTTTAGGCAACCAATGCATTGTTTGTTTTGTTTCGTTGAAGACTGATTCTAAATTTTGCAATTTCTAGAGTGTGTGCAGAAACAAAATCATTTTCTGACGAAGAAGTCAGTATATAAGCATACGTACAACTCAGCTCTTTAATTTGAATATTAAAATGGTGTATCCGTCATTCTATAAATACTGATAGGCAGCCTTACCAGCAGGTGCCAATACAAATCTGTTATGAAAGTCTACAATTCCCTTTCTCAAATGACGAAAGCTAAAACGAGGTCGAGGTGGTAATAAAGCTATATTTCATTTTTGGAAAGATATGCCAGTGTCAAATATTTTGAAAATTTCTCTTTTTCAGTTAGAAGGAGCATTAGGCTCAGCATGCTCCCTTATCTTTTTACAAAATATCTTTCGAAATGCGCAAACGGGTTCTATGATTTGCAAATTGTTTTAACTTTTTATTTGAGCTTTTAGGATCAGTGATTGTCCGGGGTCCGTCGTCCGTCGTCTACAATTGTTTTAAATGACAGCAACGCTGACAACAGCCAGCCAAATTTGATAAAACTGCCATATCTCTATCAAAGTTGTTCAAACGGTATCAGTCCATCGAAGATCTAGGCCACAAGAGCTATAAATAGATTAAAAAAAAAAAAAAAAAACATTTGACAATCGTCTCCGAAACCGCAAGTGTTTCTGCTGAGGTATATTGTATGTAGCATTGTCCAGTGGCCCTCTACCAATTTTGTTAAAATTATAGCCCCAGTGTCATTATTAAGAGTTATATAGGGTACACTTTGAAAATCTTCTATTCTGAATCCACAAGGCCTATTGCTTAGATATTTGGTATGTGGCATTGCGTAGTGAACATTGCCCCAGGATCTGAATCGACCCCGACCCAGCTGCATCATGATTTTTCATTGGTTTATTTAGGAAATGCTTGAACAAATCTTCTTGTCTGAAATTACTATGCCTTGGAGTTTAATTTGTGGATTACAGGTTCACCAAGAATTCACAAAGAATGTACATGTCATGTTCATGTGCTCATTAATGGCCCCCAAGCCGGGGGTCTCTTGCATTAATTAGGATATGTATAGAGAAAAATTTGATAATCTTTTTCTAGGGAAGGCCTTGGGCTAAAATATTTTGCAGTGAGCATAATCTAAAGGTCTTCTACCAAGATTGTCAAAAATGACCCCAGGGTTCACTTGACTTACATAAGAAAAAAATCTTTATATAAGTTCTTGTAAGAAATCGAAGGCCTAGTGTCAAGTTGTTACAAGTTAGCTATAGTAACCTAAGAAAACCCAACCGAGTTTGTTCAAATCATACCCCTGTGGTCAAAATTTTCAATGCCCCTGTATCACCAAGGCTAAAAATACACTAATCAACTTTTCGTCATAGAACCTTTATCAATTGGCCGATATTTTAGATATTTGGTATATAGGTACCTTTCCGAGTCTCTGCCATTCACTGAGGTCAAGGTCACCAAATCTAAAAATAGACTTACACAACACAATACAATAAGTTTTATTTTTGAGTCGGCAAGAAAATGAACAATTCAACATAAGCTCTGAAGAGCTTTTACACCGACTATATCAACATAGGAAAACAAGTACAACATGCAAAATAAAAGCTGCAACGAAAATAACATACAAGAAACTGAGCATTTAAAACGACAATGCATGTATAACAACAGCATGAAGCTGTATTGGATTGCTGATCTTAACTCTAGACCTAAGAGCAGCTCTAACAGGGGTGGGTAAGAAAAGTAATAGGCACACAAAGGTCAATGACTAAGACTTGACTAAGAACTGTATCACTTCAAATATCAGATTTGCAGTGACCTGATCAGCTACTCCTTCACAGTGGCAAAGTAATAAAACAGCAAAATACAAGCATTACATAAGCACGGAAGCACATACATAACAAAACAAACACAAAGTAAGATATACTTGAATGGCCTATGTGAAAAATACTGATCTGGCAACTAAAAAAAGAGAAAACAAGGAAAGAACATCCAGACGAGCACACTTCCATAGTAAGCAGGCAATACATACAAAACAAAAAATGTTTGCAATGTTACACAAATATATAGTGAGTAGCAAAAAAGAGATAACCATATCAGTATAGCAAGCACAAAATATTAGAACAGTAGGGAGAAATGAAACCTTAAACATATCTACAAGTTCATGACTATAAGCAGAAGTTGGAACAGACAAATAAAGAATAACAAACATCAAAGGAAAACTGGCAACTGTCCCTATGCTGCGAATTAAGCAACACATTTGCAGTCTTTTCCATCCCATGATGACATAAGTTGTTTAAAATGATTGAATTTTGTTGCAGTCCTAAAGTCACCAAGGAGGGAATTCCACAGCACTGGTGCAGCATACCTGAATGATTGCTTACCGTCAGTAGTTGTATATACAAACTCTCTACAATAAGACATCCGTACAGCATACAACGTTTTATATAGAGAGCAAAAAGATGCAGTTACAAGAATAAATCAGTATCTAGAAATTAATTAAAGATTGTAGATATTAAGTAACTAGTAAGAAAATACATATGTTTTACCTATCTTTGTTTCTGTCTTAATCTTGATGTACTTATTGTCGATTTAAGGATTGAATCTCAGAAAGAAAGTAAACAAACCGTGTGGTTGCCAATAAATATTTAATTCATAACAAATCTCTGATTCCTATGATTTAATCGTGAAAAAAGCTAGAATCAGAGATTGTACCGATACTGTTTTCTTGCCAACGGAAGAAAAAGGCGCACCTCACAAAACTGGTGAAGTTCTAAATGATTAGAAACAAAAGGATACACAAAACTGGAACTGAGTCTTAACAGTGACTTAATAGATCTATACAACGGCAGTAAACGTAACATATATTCTGCATTTCTTTTGTGATTTTATGAAAAGTTTTGATTCGATATGATAATAAACTTTGGTAGCTGAAGGCAGACATTAATGTTTCATGTAAATGTTATGAGCTAATCCAGACACATACAAGATTTGTAGCAATACAGAAAGTTTAAAATTCCATGCAAGATAAAAATCAATGCTTACAAAAAGATACAAAGGCAATAAAAAGGAATTTCTTTGAGGTAAAAGTCGTAAATTATATGGGTAAATAAAGTTACTTTTTGCATAATATACAGCTGGTTGCCATATAATATTGAATTCACTTAAGCTGTCCAGAAGAGGTAATAACACAGTCCATCCCTAAAAACATGCTTATATTAAATGTTCGGTGGTTTTTTTTTAACGTGCACTGGTCCAAAGGCAGGACTCCTTCATCGAGACACTATCTTACTTTGATAATTATATCTCCATTGTCGTTGACAGCAAGAAACCTAAAACACTCATTTCATTGGTAATGTTTCATAGTGTAATTTTTTATAAAGCATACCAATTTAAAAGGACATGATAAAACACACACACACACACACACGCACACACACACACACACACTGTCGATATTTTTTCTGATTATTATTTCATTGAAGCAATAATATTCACTTCGACAAATACTATTCAGCTGTACTGTTTTATATTATATTAAAATGAAAAAAAATGAGAAATCCAAAGAAATAAAAATGAGATAAAAGCTGAAATTTAAATTGTAAATGAACAACCGGTGAAAACTTATCAACTACCTGATACACAAGAAAAATAATAATTCTTTCACAAGAAAACAGAAGTGCCTCACGGTTCCTTGCAGAAGTTCAAAAAGTGCTTGTCTTTTATTTTTAGTTTATTTTTTCTTCTAACGAGTTAAATGGAAATGACGCCTGAAAGGCTGCTTTGAAGTTATCTTTGTCTGTTGCTTGCATTGAGATAATACAAGACTGAAAAATGTAATCATACAACACCATGACTGCTCAAGACAGCAGATTTAAAGCATCCTTTGACTATAAATTAAGAAACTGATTGAAGAAAATAATTAAAGAAAGACATTTTTATGTTGTTATAGCCGCCAGTGTTGTTGGGAATGATTAAATTAGCACTATATTTCATCATAAAATTAAAAGTTTCTTCTTAAATGCAGATCTTGTGTAGTTCCCTTAAATTTATGCAACGTAATGAAACATATTACAAATGTATATAAAATTTTAAACTGAAACTTATTTGAATAATACGCTTTAAAAGGCTAATAGAATTTAACTCCATCAACCTTGTTCATCTACTCAGACAAACTATTAGATTCTGAGCGAGTTTGGGTCGTCTTTTCATTATAGCAAAATATTTTGCTGCAGTTTTGGTACAGACGTACAACCACACGTTACCGTTTTATATCCCTGTTAAACGTCCGTTTGAACCAAGGTTATGAGTTCCATAATCTGAAAAAAAAAAGAAAATACGCACACATTTTTCACAAGCTAAAAACTACAAGCTACAATAAAATGACTTAAATAAACGTTGTGATTCATGTATCCCGTGAAAAAAAGAAGTGACCTTATAAATGAGTCGGTGATGAAAACTATCTAATATTTGTCTGCATACATATATATTAACTCAGGCATCAGATGTCCTGTAAAACATTTTAATGTGTATCAGAGCATTTCAAAGGCATTCTAAAGACATTAGCAAAGTGTATTTGTAAAATAAATGAATCTTCAGTTTAGTTTTGTGACTGTGTAACAGTATAGTTTGAGTGTTTTCCTAAAAAATCATCACGCATTCCACAAGTAACAATACCATTTAAGACTTTTCAGTTTTAGTTAAATAAAGTTGGGATGTTTCAATTTTTGATACCATGATTTTTATCTATCATCTACATAATTTGTCACTGCGGTATACATGTCAACGTTTTTAAATAGTGTTCGTTCACTTAGTTATAGATATGTCTTCAATACATTAGACTTGTGTTGCAAACTGTGATACGGGTAGGCGATTCATCTAAGGGTTAGGTATGGATTTCAGTGTCATATAATTGATCTTTATATCTGAATATATCAATTTTTTAAATATAAGTATTATAAAAAAGAAATGAATATGTATTTTAAATAACTGATACTAAAGAAAAAACTATACAAGTTTTACAATGGTAATTTAAGCTCTATTAAGCTGTATTCAATTCGATAATTACCATATTTCGAAAGTGTGATATAAACAAAACATAGACTAGAATTAAAATAAAAAATGACTAATTCAGCCATTTATAAAAAAAAGAAAAAAAAACATTTGCTCTGTCCAACATTTTTCAATGAGAGTAAAACATTTTTGTCAGTAAATACACATAATTATGTGCAACAAAAAGTTGAAAAAATTAAATGTCTATTTGGCTTAAAATCCAATTCTTATAGTTACATGTTTAATGTTTAATTGTCAAAGTTACCCGTTCACTTTACCAAGTCAAAGATTATACATTTTTATAATAATACAGTTACCTCGTAGATATTGATCTATAAAACAAATAAACTGTTTATAATTTAGGGAACTTACAGTAAGATATTATCATAAATGCCACTCAGAATGACATATCTGTACACGTATAGCAAAATGATAATAATATATAAAACACAAATAATAGGACAGCAAAGCAATTTTCGGCATCTGTTCCGTGTGTGTGTGTGTGTGTGTGTGTGTGTGTGTTCTCTAAGATAAACTGTGATAAAATGAGATAATAGTCTTTCTTGAATGATTTCAGATTCTTTCAGGCATTTGATTTCCAGCTCTATATAAATATAGCTGATAAACGTGAAATAAAACGTGATTATTGACGATAAACGGGTACACTGAATTTAAATTGGTTTTATCTAGCTTTTTCTGTAAATAGGAATTAAGCAATTTTCTGCATATTCTTGATAAATGCAATAACAAAAGTAGAACTAACAAGAAATGTTTGTAAAACATAAATGCCCCCCGGCAGCACCTAATTGCTTGTTGTTGGGCCAAAGCGTTCTCTAGTTATTGATCAGAAACCGTTTTCAGGATCAAGGTCCCTGTGGCCTTGACCTTTGACCTAATGACCTCAAAATCAATAGTGGTAATTTACTGGTCATGACCAACCAGCAAACTAAGTTTGGTGAACCTAGGTCAAAGTATTCTCTAGTTATTGATCGGAAACCGTTTTTATAGTCAAAGTCTCTGTGAGCTTGACCTTTGACCTAATGACCTCAAAGTCAATAGGGATCATCTACTGGTGATGACCAACCAGCATACCAAGTTTGGTGAACCTTGTTCAAAGCGTTCTCTAGTTATTGATCAGAAACCGTTTTTAAGATGAAAGTCTCTGTGATCTTGACCTTTGACCTAATGACCTCAAAGTCAATAGGGGTCATCTACTGGTGATGACCAACCAGTATACCAAGTTTGGTGAACCTAGGTCAAAAACCAGCATACCAAGTTTGGTGAACCTAAGTCAAAGCGTTCTCTAGTTATTGATCGGAAACCATTTTTAGGATGAAGGTCCCTGTGAGCTTGACCTTTGACCTAATGACCTCAAAATGAACAGGGGTCATCTACTAGTGATGACCAACCAGCAAACCAAGTTTGGTGAACCTAGGTCTAAGCGTTCTCTAGTTATTGATCAGAAACCGTTTTTAGGATGAAGGTCCCTGTGATTTTGACCTTTGACCTAATGACCTCAAAGTCAATAGGGGTCATCTACTGGTGATGACCAACCAGCATACCAAGTTTGGTGAACCTAGGTCAAAGCGTTCTCTAGTTATTGGTCGGAAACCGTTTCTACCTACAAGGTCAATGTGACCTTGACCTTTGACCCCTTGACCCCAAAATCAATAGTGGTCATCTACTGGTGATGGACAATCATCCTACCAAGTTTGAAGTTCCTAGGTCTAAGCATTCTTTAGTTATTGGTCGGAAACCATTTGGTCTACGGACCGACGGGCAGACGGACCAACCGACAGACAGACAAATGCAAATCAATATACCCCCACTTCTTTGAAGAGGGGGCATAATAAGTATGACAATGTTTCTTGCACATAGAAGGTAAAGAGTATCTTGAAGTATTTTATTTAAAAATGTGTGTGATATGTTTTCCGATAACATTTAACAAACAATTTTGATTGGGCAGCTACAAAAAGTAATAAAACAGCTAGATTTAGGGATATGAGATTTTGTTTGCAAGGATCTGGCACTATTTGAAATACTTCAGTTTGAAAGACATAAAATTAGACTGATGTGTATGAACGTATATATTTTTAGAGAGGATATTCTGTAATTGTTGATGAATTAAGTGTTTACACAATTTACATGAAATTACACTTCAATATTTGACTTTTCATGATACGACTGCTGCCATAAGATAAGATTATGATTCTATAATTACTTTAAATTAAACTTTTCACCTGTAATAAATTAACAGACTTTTTATTGTTTCTATTTATTTATTTATTTATTTTAATTGAGACATATTTTGTTGTTCAAAAACATTAATACCAAAGTGAGAGAAACTATTTCGCTAGAGAGTGACATTCACATGAACTGACTTGTTAAATGAGACAGATATTTTACGAATGGGTAAAAAATATCTGAAAGTCCACTTCTTGATAGCTGCACGTTTTATAATTTCAGGTTCTTGAAAAGTTTCCAGAAGCAGAAGTCATAAACATAAAATCAGGAAGTTGAAAATTTTGAAAAATGCTCATGCCGAGCGTTCGCCGGTAACTATGAACATCAGAGGATATGAATCACACGAAGTCATACGGGACATTTTTACAAGACCATCATGAACACTTTTGCACAAACCAAGAACATAGAAATGCATAAACATATACTTATCTTCTTCTGTATTGGAATTGTTGCTTTTTTCTTGTTTTCTATTAAAATCTAAACGATCTTTTTTTGTGATAAAGAAATGCATAAACGAAATGCGCAAACGATATTTCGCTATTTAATAGGCGCTGTACTTAGTGCAAAATTACCACAAAATACAATATCTATGTGAGAACATCTTTAGAGAAGCGTAAAATATTTGATTTAAAAGATTAAATATTTTTCTTGCTAAATACTTTATACAGCGGTTTATTACAAAATGCTGAGACTTTTAAAAAATATTCTAGTATTTATAGTATACCCTTTAAATAATAAATTTAAATAATACCTTTAAAACACTTTTTTGTTATGTCATACGAAGACAGAAAATAAATCATGTAAAGTATTGTATAAGTCATGATTCTGTGAACTTAATTAACAACTAAAACCCGCTTCAATGTAATAGGAGTGTAAGGCTTAAACATAATAGGAATGTAATACATGCCGACGATATGCACAACAAGACTTGGTACTGATCATTCCTGTAAAGTTTTAGTGAAATCGCACCAGTAGTTTCTGAGGAGTAGTCCGGACAAGTTTTGTGATGGACAGACAGACAGACGGACGGACAGACAGAGATAGAGAAGTGATCCTTATATGTCATGGCTACTTTCTAGCATAACGCAGCTACTGTGAAGCCTGCAACACTAAAAACATTATTTGGCCAAAACGTCTTTTTCGTTCAAGGGACATAACTCAGCCAAAAATCATTCAACCGAAAAACCCGTTAGATATGCGCAAGTATTTGAGGTCCTGGTCAATCCTATAACATTTCATTTAAATTGCGTTAATTGGAAAATGCTGACAATTTGCACAACTAGACTTGGTACTGATCATTCCTGTAAAGTTTGGATGAAATCGCACCTGTCAAGTAGTTTCTAAGGAGTAGTCCTGACAAGTTTTGTGACGGACGGGCGGACAGACAGACAGATGGACAGACGGACAGACAGACGACGGAGAAGTGATCCCTATATGTCGCTGCTACTTTGTAGCAGGCGACACAAAAACGACGTCTGAGCACTGAGACAATGACCTTTGATCCCAAAATCAATAGTAATCATCCTCGATGTAGGGCAAGTCCAGGTGTGAGTTTTCATGTATAAAGATGACAAGGAAAGCAAGTTAAAATGTGGAAACTGATTTCAAATATCTATCCACTGCGACATTGACCTTTGATAGTTTGTCCCCTAAATCAAAAGGCATCACCCTTGATTAGGCTGAAGTGTACTTGCTTATTAAAACATATGCATCATAGTTAATTTTATGCAAAACTATTTGTGTGTTGGGGGGGCATACAAAACATAACCAAAATGTCTAAGTAAAAGTGGGGCAATAATTAACAATAAATTCTGCCAAGATTTATCTTACTTGGACTTGTGATGTCCCTCAACGTCTTTCAAAGTTTCAAGTCAATCCCATTAACGATTGCTGAGAAATAACATGTTAGTAACTTGTTTGTGCACGCAAAACTTTAACCAAGATTTCTAATTAAAAAGGGCCATAATTTGCCTTTGTTTGGTGCCCCTGAAGACAATGGTGAAATATTAGATTAGTGTGCATTGCTGGTTAGTACGATATATGTATGATAGTAACTTGCATGCATTCGCATAAAATTTGATCGAGTTATCTAACTTGTATGTTTAATGTTCCTGAAGACATAACTAGAGTATTGAATCAGTAAGCATTGCAGGTAAGTAAGAAATATATGCAAGAAAGTAACTAGAACGCAAAAAGTTAACATTGATAACTCAGTCCAAAAAAGGCCACCATTTGCCTTAAATTCGGTCAAGAGTTAGCTAAGTTTTTGCAATGTCCTGAAGACATAAGTGAAGTAATAGATCAGTACGAATTGCTAGTTATTTAGACATATGCATGATAGTAACTTGCACGTAAAACATTTACCCAAAAGAGGGGAATAATTTACTTTGAATTTGTTCAAGAGTTATATAAGAGTTATTGTTTAATGTCCCTGAAGACATAAGTGAAGTATTAGATCATAACGTGTTGCTATTTGGTAAGATATGTGCATGATAGTAACGTCCACACAACACTTGAACCAAGATTTCTAAGTAAAAAACGGCCATAATCTGCCTAAAAATCGGACAAGAGTTGTTTAACTTGTTTGTTAAATGCCCTTGAAAAAATTAGAAGAGATTTAAATGTGTAAGCATTGCTGATTACCAAGATATATGCATGATAATAACTTGCAGGCAAAAATTTAACCCAGGCGTTACATTATCTCGACTTACTTCGTATAGTCGAGCTGAAAACTTCAGTTTATCTAGTGTGTTGTTGATGTTTTCTCTGTTTTGAGACAGTTTAAGCTTCATAAACTTTATAAGCACAATTAAGCATGACAAGCATTAAGCTCCTACTAGTAATTCTTGTTTTATTTTCAGCTTCATCACTTTCCGCAAGTATTGATAAAATGATCCCCGTCATATGTTAAAATCACATTTGATTTTTTGTCCAATTTTATATTATAACAAAAAACTTAACCGCCTCCACAAATGAAAATAAAACTTAGTGTTATGTTATAGACTCGAAAATAGAAAAACGGATGAATATTACAACAAAGAGCATTTGTTTCTTTAATGACACCATATCACTTGATATTTATTGTTCTACTGGTCGTTTCCGTGCTCGCAACAATAAATAATGCTGACTAAAATGACTAAAAATGAACCAGGAACTGATTGTAAAGTGCTTTGCAAATCACCGTCAATTTGTAACTAGAACTTAACTAAATTCGGCCTTAATTGCATCATAAAAAAAAGTTTCTTTTTTTACATAGTTATATAACACGTAGTTACACAAATAAGTAATTTGTACATAGTTATATAAAACGTAGTTACACAAGTAAGTAATTTGTACATAGTTATATAACACGTAGTTACACAAGTAAATAACTTGAAGCTATACATTGTTAAGACACGTTGCATATGCCTTTTTTGTGCAAGCTTGTTTTTAGGCTTTTTTCTATTTTTTTCTAATTTCTTTATTCAGTTCAGTAGTTTAGTGGTTATATAAGTAAAACTGACCCTATGTTTTAGTTTTACTGTGTTGTTTATATGCAGTGTTGTCATTCGTTTTGCCTGTTGTTTATTGGAGCATTTGGAGTATTTTTCTCACAAAAAAGCACGGACTTAGTAATCGAAACATTTGTAAAAATCGTGTTAGATAATTTCTAAAAAACAATTGTTCTGAGTACATGAAATGGGTAGAGGATGATTTTAAGTCCTGAAAACTTGTACATCGTTTTACATTTCCTTAACTGTCTAAATATTGATGCGATTTCAAACCTCATTTTTAGTTTAGTAGTTTTTATTGTCGAAAAGTTATGATCGTTATCGGATAACGGATTTTAAGAAGATGGATAGGCAGTATTTGATAATGCATTAATCACGTCAGTAAACCGATTTGTTGTTTTGAATTCATTTCGGATTGCGTCATACTTTTATGCTCCGTACATAAGTCTTAGGAACCGTCATCGGACAGTAAAACGGTATTTTCTCGAACTGCAGAGTTTCTTATATTTTCGGGGCCGACCGGTTCAAAACAATTGATTTATAATTGCTTCTTACATTACAACTTGTCCCAAGGCGTGTTAAGAAATGAATTCGTAGATTTATTAGCACGCATTACAGCGCGGTAAATCAAATGTACTGAGATAAGGCGAAAATGTCGAGTTCTAAAGACACCTTATGGTTGCTGCAACATGTAAAATCGTGAATAGAAATATGGACAAGTGTTAAAAAAGACTTAAATGGATTTTATCGTCGTGAATGTTAATAGGTACAAGTTATCATTGTATCGATAAAATTTGCTCCGTTTAGAGGATTGCAGAGAATAGATGAATATGAAAAGCCTATCAACGGTCCAAAATAAAAATAAAACTCTACATATAAGAGTGTTATACTATATTTAAAGGTCAATTGAAAGACACCAAAAGATTTGCCGGACATTATGCAATATTGACCATAGCCAATTCAACTTTAATCTCAACCATTGAAAACCGTTCTGATACTGCAAATGTTACTACTGAGTTTCAACTGTGGTGTAGGTCATTGTTAATAATTCTTACATTGCAGACGTAACGCGTAACTTTCGACTTTAAAGACAGACATTGAGAAGAGTTTTTCAATTGAAGATGTAACATGCAAGTTTCAATTTTAGTGTCTCACTCTGAGAACAGTTCTAACATTCCAACTGTTATACGTGAGTTTCAACTTTGGGCTCAAAATTAATAACTGTTCTTACATTACAGATGTAACACTATATTTGTTTTTAAACCCTACACTAATTAAATCTGTAGATTAAAATGCGTTCGTTGAAAACGATTACGATATTAATACACACACGATTTATCGATAAAATTATTTTCTTAAATTTTGAATAAATACAAACAAATGATAATCTGACTAAAATGTAATTTCGAGAAACTAGTAGAAAAAACAGCTGTGTCATAAATGCTATAACCAGTGTGTGAAAATAAGGGTCGCTTGACTAACAGGCTGATCTCACTCTGAGAAATACTTTGAATACAAAAAGAAAGCTAAATGAAAGGTGTTTAAACTGTTTGATAACAAAAGCGAATCATAAAGAAATCGCCGCACCATTATGCAAAATAGTTGCCCTTTAAACCAGGAACTAAACAAGGGAAAGCCTCGTGTTGTCGTAACTTTGTATCGGATTTTTACGTTTTCGTATCGCCTTATCGTTGTTTCGCCGTCGACGTGGAATGGGCGAAGTTACGAAAACACGTTGCAAAGTCGCGATAATGCGATGCGAAAGTGCGATATTGATAGCGCGTTTTCCTATAACATAGTATTATTACTGAAAATGCGATCTTCTTCTTGTACAAAGTGTATGATTGTGCCTTTTAAAAAACTATGACATGTTACATATAGGGAGAGAGGGGTTAAATTCTATTCCTTATCAAGCCATTGCAGCGAAACCATTAGATGAAAATACGGAAACTGATCATAAATTGGTATGAGTTCTGGCACTTATCTCAGTAATGAAATACATTTGGTGAATAACAACTGTCATCGGAATCCTGTAACAGATACACATAAAGCGGCAAAATGATATTAAATCAGTACTTTCGCGATTTAAAGGCGATCATTTGATATTGTGATAGACAAGATAATATCTTCAATTGGCAAATCTCTAGTCTTCTAGCACAGTTATCGAGCGGAGACGAAAATAGGTAAATAAATCGTCTTCTATAAAATGGCTTCTAAGGACAGATCATTGTTTAGAAACATCAGCTATTTGTTGTTGTGAAAAACATTACCATTTTTGTAGACCTCAATTGATTTAATAACAATGTAAATGACATATCATAACTGATGTATCTAGGCGATCCGAATTTCTTCTAAAACAGCGACAACAAAAACAACAACAATAATAATAATAATAATAATAAAACTATTAAGATAGCAAAAATGTGAATAGATAAAATAAAAGTTTCTATGAACCGTTTTGTATCAATTTCGAGCTAATGTGCTCTTATCTCTGAAAAATGATTCATACTTGAAAACAGCAATTGCAAAAAAAATACTTCAATTTCACTGAAACGTCAGAACATTGCATGTTGTAAACAGTTTAAGAGAAAATAAGATTCCGTCTGCGAAGTCAGACAAAACAGTTTTACTAATGGTTCATAAAATGGCTTTCCAATTTTAAAACATCAAAAGTAATAGTTTTGTCAGAATTAATTCTAAATTATGAACCTTGAGGAACAATGTCGTCTAAGCATTGATACACAGACATTTTACACGCAATTTACTTCCTGATTTACAGAAAATATATTTCTATCTTACGGTTTATATCTGAAGAAACGAGAGTGCACAATTTAGAACAAATAAATCTGGGTCCTTCTCCTAACAATCTCCAAAATCTAAGACCTAAGATAAACCTAAGATAAAATTTGGTTTATGTCGTTCTGTACTTCTGTGATCTCGTCCTCCTACTATTTTATTTGTCAAAAGATTCGCTAAGGTGTTTTGTTAACTTTTTTTGAATGAAAAAAATCTAGGAAATACCCGTGTAAGAAGACTACAGAACACTCAAACATAAAGGCTACCAAAAACTCATGTAAGAGGTCTACCAAATAATGCTAGAAGCCTTCCAAATACGTATGCAAGTAGCCTACCAAATACTCATTCAAGAATCCTAACCAATACTCATGCAAGAAGTCGACAATATACTCATGTAAGATGCCTACAAATTACTCTTGCTAAGGGCCTGCAAAATACTCATGCAAGAATCCAGTAAAACTACTCATGCAAGAAACTTGCCATATACTCAGGTAAGAAGACGACAAAATACTTATGCAAGAAGCCTGCCAAATCCAGGTTCAAGAAGCCTTCCGAATACTCCTATAAGAAGCCTATCAAATACCTATATAAGAATCCCACCAAATACTCATGCAAGAATCCTACCAAATACTCATTTAGAAAGCCTTCGGAATACTAATGCATGAGGCCTCCTAAGTACTCGGGCAAGAAGCCTAACATATTATCATGCAAAAACATACAAAACACCCATACAAGAAACCTAGCAAATACCCATAGAAAAAACTACCAACTACTCATGCCAGAAACGTAATAAATACTCATGTAAGAGGCTATCCAAATACTCATGTAATAGGCTTATTAAATACAAGAAACCTACCAATTAACGATTTAATAATATTTCCAAATACTCATGTCAGAAACCTACCAAATACTCATGAAAGAAATTTACTCAAGTTTACCTGTTTAAGAAACGAACCAAACATTCATACAATAAGTCTACAAAGTAATCATGCAAGACGCCTACCAAATTCACATGTAAGAAAACTACGAAGTTTGCGTGCAAGAAGCCTACCAATTAGTCGTGCAAGAAGCCTACCAAATACTCATGCAAAAACCTTACCAAATACACATGCATGAAATATTCTGCCTATTTCTAAGCATTCCAAGGCATTTATTTAAATAATTTCATGTTTTCACGGCCATCTGCAATATTATTTTCTCAACAGTTACATAGTTGTGACTTAAAAACTCAAAATTATAACATGAAAGAATACGCTATCATCTAGCACTTGACATCTGTATGCCCTTAGTAATTTTCTGGTGATTAGCAAAATTCATGTGAGTCAGATCATGCATTGCTAAATAGAAAACATGGACTTAGTCAAGTTAATCAGAACTTGAGGAAGCTGAGTCTGACTTGTCCAAGACTATTTCAATCTCATGACTACTGATACTATAATTATCACATATACTAGAAAATATAAACTCGCCGGTCTTTTGAAGACATTCACACTCATTTGATGACAAGCCTTCATACGTGTTTAATTTTTTGACACCTTATTCTAAAGATAGCTTAATGACGTAAGAGGAACAAGTGAAGAATATCAAAGAAAGAACAGGAGTGAAAAAAGGCACAAAAAGAGCTACGTTAATTGACTTATTTATTTTTACTTATCAAATGCAGTTATTGGCAACAAGAGGGAGCCTGAGACAAAGTGGGAGTTGAGGTTCTGTGAAAAGATCAAGTGCAAATATAAGACTATTCTATATTTGAAAATACTGGCTGGTGAGCAAACTAACTGTGTTTACGTTACAGTTAAACTGGCATCAAAAAATTCTAAGAATGTGTTGAATTTGACTTGGTCAAAGACAGAACTTATTACCTACCAACAAAGCCCGAAAATGTTACTTTTAAAATTGTAGTGATACGAGTTTGGTATATCATGTTTATAGTACAACGTGTTTACATAGGCTTTGATAACAGCAGTACCATTGCAAGTATCACACCACAGCGACAGTTTATTTGAGACATAATTAGAGCCAAATATGTGAACTTATCAAAATAAATACGTTATATAATATATAGTATTAGATTTTATATTCTACTTTGTCATTCAATTATCGAATCTGTCTGAAATTGCTATTTTTTCGAATTGAAAATATTGCACCTGCGTCATATATTATTTAAATATATTGAAGTCAAAAGGAAGGGTAATTTGATAACTGTGTCTGATAAAATCAGATTTTTTTTAGAAGACAGTGGCTTTGATCTACTCCATTGCGTGTTACTTACACCGTAATTATTCTTTTTTCTTCCCTTAACATGATTAATGTTCGTTCATACGATATTTATTAATGCCGACTTAATATATAAGTAAACATACTCTTTTAAAAATAAGAACTGTACCTGAAAAAAGTCAGATGTTTATCAAGTTTTTAAAAAGGAAGCAATAGCTTAGACCTACCCAATTACGGGTTAATATCACGATTTCCGCCGAAGTGGCGAAGTTCCGTTTTCAAATACAGTTATTTAACGCTGACCACATTCATGTGTAATAGCATATATTTTAACGGTTTCAGCTCTCTCCCACTGATATAAATAAAAGGAATTTTTCATAATTTTCTGAAATAGCAATCTACTATTGTCCTGAAGTAAGCGGCCTGGTGACCTAGCTGTCTGACGTTGGCGGCCTAATGTATTTTTACTAAAAGGAAACGACTTAGACGATACGGCCATGATGGCCCTTAATCGTTCACCAGTGTCTCATTGCTAAAGATTCATAATTACAGTTGTGCTAATTCATTTTAAAATCAGGCTAGTGATTTGTAAGATTGTCAAAGCTGTGAACTAACTATCATCCAGACATGGCAGAATATGCCTATTTTGGCCTCCATACCTCTGGAACCCATGATAGGATCAGGTCGGTGTAGGAAAAGAAAGGAAATTTATTGTTTATAAATGGTTTGTGAAAGTTTGGGGAAGCAAAATTGAATGCGAGCATAAGACTATGATGTAAGGAAGAAAAACCTAGTTTTACCCTCTGTGACCTTGATTTGGTCCAAGTGACCTCAAACCTCAACCAAAGGTAGACGTTCATGCAAGGTACCTAGATATCAAATATTTAGGGTAATGGTTAATAAAAAAAAGCTCTATATCATAAAGTAGAAAAATACAAGGTGATTTGGACCCTGACCCGAGTGAATGGTAGAGGTTAATGGAAGGTGCCTATAATCCAAATATCTAAAATATCAGTCAAGAAATAAAGACTTTATGACAGAAAGCAGAACAAAATCTATTATTAGCCTTTGTCACTTTGACATGTCTCTGTGACCTTAAACCCAATCAAATTGTAACGTCCATGCACAGAACCTACATAACAAACTTTAGTCAATAAATGAAGGCTTTATAAGACAAAGTAGAAATTTCTATATTTTTAGCTAAATTCCACACAATGGTAGATGTCCTCGCATGTTACGAACACAAAAAATATCTACGACATCGGTCAATAAATCAAAACTCTATAGAGAAAAAAAAAAAGTATTTTAATCCTTGGTGACTTTACTTGACCCGCGTGAATAGCATAGATTTATGCAAGGTGCTTTAATACCACTTATCGGTTAATGAAAAAAAGGTTCTATGATAAAAAGTTGAATAGTGTATTTTTAGACTTGGTGACCGCGGGACCATGGCAAATTTTAAACAAAGGGCCAACATATTAACAAACTAGGTGAAGGTCGACTAAGCCATGTTACGCATCTAATATATTGACACTAGGATTTGTGGTTTCTGATATATTGTTTTCTGTGCAAGTGACCCCTGGGACGGGGCCAATTTTGACCCCATGGACAAAATCTTAACAATCTTGGTAGCAGTCAACTAGACAATGCTACACACAAAATATTAAGACTCTAGAGCATGTGGTTTAAAAGAAGGTTTTTTTTTCTTTGTATATCTATATGAAAGCAAGTGACCCTAAAGCCGGGTCAGTTTTGAACCCAGGGGAATAATTTGAACAATGTTGGTTGGTAAAGGTCCACTAGATAATGCCTATACCTAAACCGTGACCTTGTTTTTTCTGACAAGAAGATTTTCTAAGTTTCCCCTATAAAATGTTTATGTAAGATGAAGCGACCCAGGGTTTAAGACAAGATTTCTAAAGATTTTTCTATATATGTAAAAATCAAATGACCCCTGGTTGCGGCTAATATTTACCCAGGAGTCAAGTTTGAATAAACTTGGTAAAAGTTGTATACACATTGCAGGATACCAAATATCTAAGCTCTAGGCCTTGTGGTTTTGACAAGAAGATTTTTAAAGTTTTACCTATTAGTTGCCATGGCAACCCCACTTCTACATAGAAAGAAATACTTTGAACAAATCTGAATGTGAACCATCCCAGGAAGATTTCTGTGGAGTTTCGTCAAAATCAGCCCAGTAGTTCTTCGCAAGAGGATTTGAACGGACGCCGGACGGACAAACAAACGGACGCTGGGCGGTTGTCTGATCCCAATAGCTCACCCTGAGCCGTTGCTCGTGTGATTTAAAAATACGTCTCATATATATAAATTGTTGAAAAGGTAAGTTAACGCACAATGGAAAATAGACAAGTTTAAGTAATGTACATGCCATGATAAAAAAGGAAACTAAAACTTTATTAATGGACGCTAAGGTCAGGTCGCTATAAGCCGCAGGTAGATTGGAATTTTCAAAATTAAAGAAAAAATAATCCTCTCATGTATTTCAGTGGGAAAAAATAAACCACTGTCGCGATTGGTTATTTGTTACTCCGTGCACTTGGCTGCAGAAGTTAAATATGCTTGCTTTCAAACGTGCTGCGCACACTTAAGTCTAATTCTGCCAGACTGACAGATTTCCGGATTTGTTCACGACATACACACGAGAGTCATCAAGAGGCATTCTGTCAAATCTCTTCAGTTCTGTTGCCACTTTTCAAAACAGACTTGTCCAAAGATTAAATCCAAAGATTCATACAAAAGAGAAGAATTCTATTTTTCGGGATGCATACTTCAAAGGCTAATTCAGAATAATCCTAAAATCTGGAACTTAATTATCTCTTCCTTTCTATGTTATTGGTGAAACTTTAAATAAGCTGCACAAGAGATTGCTAGCTGCAAGTAAAGTAATTTGTTAGCCTCATTTAAACTTATCGAACTGGCTGACGAGCATTTGTAGATGAAAGATGCTGCATTTTCGTCTTAAAATAACTAAACGAAATATAAATAGATTACTTATTGTCTTCTTTATTTTAATGTGTTTAAGTGTTTAGAACTATTCCTGTCCATAAATGTTCTTTTTGTTATCTGTCTTTGTAATATGTGTATCTTCAAATTAAAAGGCGTGGCGTTATGTGCTGATGACCTTCGACGGGAAGAAACAAAGTACAGTACATTTACAATAAATGATTGATTGGGTTGTTGGTCTTATCTTTAGAAATTTAAAAGGCAATCTCCTAGAACATAGCATTTGCTATTTTACTAGATTTTCAACATTATTGAATGTGTCTCTGTATGTTCTGTACGGTAGTTACAATCAACACGAATACGTTCCCTGTTGTGCAAAACATGACTACTAGCAGTAACCTAATTTGTCAACAAATTATTTACCAGTGCTATATGATGGATGATGTCTGCCCCTAGCGTATGAATATAAGCAATATATTCCTGTAATAAACTAGCATTCAACTACAAGAGTATAATAAAATGTTTATAAATATATAAGCTATGAATCTTCAATCGAAATGAAAATGAAAGAGTATATAAATGATTAAAATTTTATGATAAGTTGATAATAATGTCAATTTAGAGACGTCATGACTTGGTTTCATTTAGCATGCACACATTTTTTGCCAATCGCTTTTGAAGGCACTTGGCAGAGCGTGACTTTGTCATAACTAATATGACATCTGCTCCCTAAATTTTAATTTGTATCTTATAAAAGGGGTGAATTTTGCTTGGCTCTATGTACAATTCTTATAAAGTGCTTTGATTTAGTTCTTAACATGTTACTTTCATTTTTGGAATCGTTTTATATCTTTTTTTAAGTTAAACTATTTCCACTGATTAGTTTTATGACATATTTTGCACATCATCTTTTTTAATTACCTGGACTATTTCCTTCTTTAGTTCAAGTCAATTAGATCAACATGACGGTGAAATGTTTCCAACTATTATCTGGTACCTATTATAAATGGAATGCTACCTTGCTTTTCTTGTTGTATAACTTTTCTTGATCTATTAATCATAAACGTATTAATTTGAGTTGCTATATATTGCCAGATTTCTATAGTTTCAACCAAATTTTAAAATTCAGACATATCTTATCCAAATCCATATATGTGTGTGTTTTGAATTGTTACCTTGATCAAGTAAAACTGCTAAATGATATTGAAATTCAAACGTGCATTTAATTATTTTTTAAAAATAACTATATGAGTGTTCAGTTGAACACTTGTGTCGCCCTAGGGTACTCTGTCAGAATAACTAAAAAAGTAAACAAGAGCCTGATGGAAAAGACAGCATGCTAGTCAAAGTACAACAAGATGTCCACAGACAGCTCAACGTTTTTCAGTGCTGGATAATAAATTTTAAGCCAGGTTAAACAAGAGGCCCAAGTGAAAAAAATGAGTGGGGGAGGGCAAGTACCTAGTCATATAAGACGAAAAAAATCTTTTGAGGGAGGGGGTGGCTGTATGGTTGGGGGTAAGGTTGTTGAGGGTGGATGGGGAGTCAAGTCCCTATGTATTAACAAACATTCGGGCCCGGGGGAAAGCATCCCATGCCGGGGGTGGAGAAGTACCTACCAATCCCATGTATATAAATAGTTTAGTGCTAGGCTAGGGAGTGGGTTACTTATGTGAGAAAACATATATCTGGATGGAGAGGGAGGGTCTGGTGGGGGTAGGTGGTGGAGGTCAAGTATCTACATATTAAAAAAAATAATGAAAACAAAAAAAATTTGGTTGGGAGTTAAGAGGTGGGGACGTAAGAGGGGGCTCCCTATGCTGGGGGTGGGGGTGGGGGTAGGCAGGGGGGAGTACTGACCCATCTCATGTAAGTTAAAAGTTTATTTCAAAGCTTAAGAAGTTCTTTTCTAATAAAGGAAAAGATATTTTTGTTGTTTTTTGTGGGGTAGCGGGGAATGAGTAAAGTAACTTCATACCTACATATTTTTATTTAAAAAATAAAAAATGGGAGAGGTAACACGGGGGTCCACGTACGGGGGGAGTCAAGTACATACATATTAAAAAAATAAATATTGAAAGAAAAAAATTGTTCGGGGGGCGGGTAACTCGGGAGGGGTGTAGTGTAAGGGGGTCCCCATCCAGTGGGGGGGGGGGATGGGGAAGTTATTATCCATCTCATGTCAGTTAATATTTTAATTCTAGGCTTAAAAAGTATTATTTCCTATATTTAAGTTTAAGCAAAATCATTTAAGCTATCATTGACCCCAGGGACACGGGTACCAACAAACTTTGCAGTGGTGTTACCGGTAATCAAATATTCCAAGTTTGAATGAAATATCGTTTACACTTTTTGAGAAATGGACATTAACAAAAAGGTAAACCTAGAAATTTCGAGTTGAAAAAGGGGCATAACTTGGCAAAAATAAATTTGAGGGTTATTTGCCATTGAGAAATGGTGTTGTCAGCGATAGAATTGTAAGCATTACAATCGGAAAGTTTGATGAAGAAATATTAAGAAATGGCATAGTTATAGCCAATGTTAAGTTTTCAGGACAAAATCCAAGTACAAAAAAGGCATTACTTTGTCAAATGTGACCTTGACCTAAAGTTTTTGGCAACATCCCGACCCTGTTGTCGTAAGCAATATAATTTTAAAGTTTGATAAGGCAATGTTAAGAAATGGCAAAGTTAAGTTTTGAGGCCAACTTACCGACGAACAAAGCGATCCCTATGTATCACCGTTTCTTCGAAAGGGCGACACAAAAATGAAAAACTAGTTAAATAAAATAAAAGACAAATTTCAATCCTGTGAAAAGTTATTGACTACCTGATACAGAAGATAAGCAATAACTCTATCACAAGAAAACGCAAGTACATCATAGACTTAGCAATTGTTTCTCTCAAAAGTTTTACAAGTGGTTGTCGAGTCTTCTTAAAGTCATCTTTAATTTATTTTCCAACTAATGAGTTTGATGCAAAATGACACCAGAAAGCTGCATTGAAATAATCAGTGTCTGTTGTTTGCATATAAATCTGAAGAAGCAATGCAGTCATACAACATCATCATTGCTCTTGACAGCAGACTCCAAGTTATTTTGATTGAGAGCATCCTTAGATTATTAATTACGGAACTGTGAAGAAATTAATGAAAACCCATATATATATTTATTGTCGCCAGTGTTGTTATGAGTAAGGAAAAAGCACCATATATCATCATATAATTAAACGGTTTTTTTTTCTAATACAGATATTGTATAATCCGCACAAACTTGTGCAGCGGAATGAAATATATTTTACAAAAAATTTAAAGTTTTAAACTTGCAACTTTCGTAATTGATATACTCTAAAATGCTCATAAAATTTAACTCCAAGAACCTGGTTCAGCTATGCAAGCTGTTGTCTGCGCTAGTTTATCTGTCGTTGAGACTGGTTGCTTTTTATTGCTAGCAAATGCTCTACTATATTGATGCAAACATACAACCACACATGACTAGGCCATGCTGTTTTGTATTTCTATTAAGCGTCCGTTTGTACCGATTTTATGAGATGCATAATCTGAAAAAAGAAACACTAAAATGTGTTACCCTGTTAACTGAAACTAAGTTCCTTTTAATTTCTTATCATTCTTAAGACTCAGGAATTGTAGTCTTCAAAAAGTAAATGTACATGAAATTTGATACAAAAACAATTGACATAAAAACAATAATTTTGATTATTTTTTTTTTTGTTTTCTGCAAAGACAATAACGAAATAAAAAAAATATAACAAGTACTACAAATTATATAGGAGCGTAGTTATATTCTGCATCTGTTTAGTTCTTTTTGATAAGAAATAGTGATCAAAGGAGAGATATCAGTCTTTTGTAATGAAACAATATCAAACTTTACGAATTGCAATGCCAAGTTTGTTTAAGGATAACTGATAATTATAACATAATTGTAATTTTGTGATAACGATATCTGACACATTGAATAGCAACCTTTCTAATCTAGCCTTTTCTGTTCATAAGAAGAAAAATTTTAACACGTTTTGCATATTTCAATAAAACAGATTGCTTGGCTAAAACGTCAGAAGATCAGTCTTCAGAATATAAAGCAATTTGTTGACCATATTTCCTTTAAACAAGTTCCAAAGTAGAAAGAAATTAAGAGTAAGAATTATTTGAAATGACAGAAAAAGCTGAAGTTTGTGATAAGGTTAATAATTACTTTTCAGCACCTAAAAGAATTCTCTACAATAACACGCAAATTCAATTTCAAAAGACATAAAAATTGATAGATGATTGTTGTAGCCGAACAAACCTTAAGTTCTGAAGAAAAGATATGCTGAATTATCAATAAATATTTTATCTTAAGTAAGTAAGACACTTACTGCTCTTTTCATATTCTGTGCTTATCAAAATCTATTCACAATGAGGCGGCAACGTAATTTGTAATGATACTGTTTGGTTTTACATGCAATAAAACGTCACACAAATATAAAAAAAATAATTTCTAAATTCGAAGGATGTCTCAGTAATTCGTTGAGGTTTTGTACACTGAATTTGATGACGTATTTACATTGTTTTCTGGTAAAAGAAACTTTGGTATATGTTTAACAAATTAAAAAAGTAAAAATTTGCTATTATGTATTACATGAAACTTTTATGGTGTTTGTGTAGAAAACAATAAACGTTCATGCAGCGTGCACACCTAATCAACGATATCCTTTATATAACCAATAGCAAATATTGAAATGTCATTTTCCGCAAAATTACATCTCATATGTATGTAGCGTCACGACGTCATTTCCAACACTTTTGAAATGTGTTAATGTTTCCTGTAGAGATTTGCATACCAACAACTGTTGTTTCTGATGAGACGTGATTATGACGTCGAGGGGGGTTGAGAAACTCAAAGCGCTTACAAAGAGTGGCGGTGATCTAAGCAAAATTCCTACGCAGACGTTGAAACTACTCGAGAAGTTCAGCGGAAACAATTTTCACTTCAGGTACACAATCTGAAAAAACAAATGGTAGAGCTCCACTTGACAATGCAATATACAAAATAACTAAGCTCTAATTCATACATTTTCAGACATGAAGGTTTTAAAAGATTTCTTACACAACGAGTGACTTCTCCCCCCCCCCCCTGTCTTTGTTTCTGTCACCACGGCAACCGTCATAGAATTCAATTCTTCGAACAACTTTGTAAGAACTTCATGCAAAAAGAATATCTGCAAAGTTTCCTCAACTTCAACCAGTGGTTGAGGTGGAGATGTTATTTAAAGAGGAATGGCAACGCAGACGGTACGACGTGCGAGGCACCCCGGGCAGAGGGTGATCAAAAATCTCACCTTGAGAATATGCTTAGGTGAAATTAAATATACTAAAAGTCTACGAACTTCTAACACATCCCCGAAACTGAAATCAACTCATTCCGTAGAGAAACAAAACTGGATAAAAAAATGAAAGTGTAACAGTTTGACATATTTTTAACCGTAGCAGTTATTTTGAAAGCAAACACGAAACAATTCTTACTCAAAACACGAAGTTTTCTTTGTACAAGCTCATTTCTATCAAAGCATAACTGAAGCTTTATGGAAACACCGTCGGATACCCACGGCCGATCCATTAAAATTCATCAGCCGTGGGATTTTTGGACGCTATCCAGTCGGTAAGAGGTGTGTCAAAGAAAGCTAATCTCATTGGTTCCCTCGCGATTTCATGAGGCAATTAAAACCAATCAAAACGCTCTTTCTATACGACAATCGGTATTAAAGTCAAGATGACGGCAACCTTGGACGACATGTTTAATTCTGTTTGTGAAAAATCAAAATTGAAAATGTGGGCGAAATGTTAATACTAGGTAAAATATCACTTAAGCGGTCTTTGCTTGTCGAAGAATTGAGTTGCGATAGTTTTTGCCTTTTATATTGGCAAGACACGCGAAACAGGTTTTCGCAATGGGCGCAGCCATTTTGTTTCTGAAAGTTTTCTACCCTCTCCGTTGAAGAGTATCAGTTTTGTTAAACGCGATTTCATTTGTCGATATTTTAGGCACTTGTTGCTATACAGCGACGCAAATTGATTCATTTTTCCCACGGTTTGATTAATGTAATAATTAAACGTGGGTATCCGACGATGTATGGATACTGCATTAGACATTGTACAATATAGTAAAGATTTAGCCATGATATTTGCTAACTCAATAGCCAGTGTAAAGAGCAACTCTCTGAGGTTCTTAGAGTAATTAAGCAAACTATGAAGGGCTTGTAAATGTCAATAACATAAAACCTGTTTTTACATGTAAGCTTTCTCTGTTCGTCTGCAGAGTTTCCTAATGTTGTCTACGGAATAAATATCTCGAATATTTGTACAAACATGTTATAAGTGAATTGTTTACATTGTGCTCCTAGTCTCAATATGAAAAATAAAGAAGCATGTTATTCTAAAAATAGTTTGTTAACAATAAGGAATGGTTTTGTTGTGCAGCAAATTCCAATTATGAGTTTTCAGTACTGTACACAATGTTTCATAAGCGAATATAACTTTGTTTCTATTCAGATTTAAACAAAATGAGTTCCGTGTGTCATTTCTGCAAATATATGTGGCCACTTTTCGACATACATTTATCAAATAATGATGTTTTTGAATTTACCTGTCAGTCTCCCTGAAGTTTTTAAGGTATTATAGGAGAATGAAATTTATATTCACAAGCATGATTTACAGCATCGATACCTGGAAGATTTTCATTCGAAACTTAATTAGAAGTGTTTAATAAAGTAAAACATTTCAATTTCGTTCTTGTTTTCTCTCTGTCCGCTGAATTCCAGCGAGACATACCTTTTTTTTCTTTTCATAAAATCGAATAAAATTAATTTATGATTTTTTTTTGTTAGATAGCAAAAAGACCATGCATCTTATTAGTTGTGTCATGTTGGATGAGGTTACGAAATTAAAAGCGTTCATTTTAGAAATTAAATGTATGACAGTTCACGAAGAACAAATTTTGGGAACATTTTTACCAAATATTTTGAAAAATTTGCAATAGATAAAATTATTCTAAAAAAACAAAGATGAAAATTGCTGAATATTCGTCAACGATGTAGTGAAGACAGCGCAAAAGCACCGTAAGAAAGTAAAATAGAGCACATTTTTTTGCATCTGATTATTACTCTGTCATAAATAAGGCGTTCGGGTGGTAACACGTTTAGTGATTAAAAGTAAAAACTTTGAGGATCAAATCTTAGCATAAATTGATAGATAGCATACATTTGTTTATCATATCTTATGCCAAAATAAGCAACGAAGTGATAAGCTATTATTGTATGTTTGTCCAGAATTGTTCAAAGAAAGACAAACATGATTTAGATGTTACTGACAGACTTGAGTTTGAAAACTTAAATATGAAGAGAAAGATAAAGAGACATACTGTAGAGGTGGGTATCTGGCAGTATGTTAACACTTAGTGTCATTTTTCAAGCAGATTTAGCTCTAAGCACTCCTACATCTATTGCGCCATAGCTATGTCAAATGGAAGCGTTACAACTGTGCTAAACCTTTGAGAAAAAAGTTTGTACTCTTTCATTATCGGTAATGTAATCTTTTGATATTGATTATTTCACGCTTGAATAGGACAATTTCATAATTATGACCATTAGTGGTAGCTGAAATTTAGGATCATGTATCGTAACTTAAGGGTGGGTATCTTTGTGATCAGTCATAAAATGACAAGACGACAAGAAAATGGTTTTCTCTTTCAAGGTATCAGATTTCCTGTAAAACATTTTAGGGTGTATCATAGCATTTCAAAGGCATTTTAAAGACATTATCAAAGTGCATTTGAACGTTAACGAACCTCAGTTTAGTTTTGTGCCTTGTAACAGTATATTTTGAGTGTTTGACTAAAACACCATTACATATTCCACAGGTAGCAATTCAATTTGAGACATTTCAGTTTTAGATAAATGAAGGTGGGACAAGTTTCAGTTTTTGATACCATGATTTTTATCTATCGTATGGATAATTTGTCATTGCGGTATATATTTCTACGTTTTTTAATATTTCTCATTCACTTACGTAGTTATGGATATATTTTCAATACATTAGACCTGTGCTGCATATTGTGATAGGAGTGGGCAATTTAACTATAGGTTAAGTGTCATATGATTGGACTTAATCACTAAATAAGATGTGCAAAGTGTTAATGTCACCAGAATTGCAGTAAAAAAAAGAAAGGTTTTTATATTTGCAATCAAACAGTAATCATATACAGATTGTCATGTTGTATCGCAGATCAGTAAGGTTACTAAGAATTAAAAAAATGTAAATTGTGTTGTTATATTATGTACACATCACTACTACATTGTAAATAGTTTTGTTATTCATTATATATGCCATATGTATAAATGTTATATATGTTAATATCAAATAATCTTCAATATTGGAGGAAATAAAGATTATAATAATAACTTTTGAATATAAATATTATAAAAATTGAAATGAGTAGTTATTATAAATATTCTAAATAAATGATACTTAAAATACTAAAAAAAATTACAATGATGATTTAAGCTGTATTCACTTCAATATTTATCATATCTTGAAAATAAACAAAATGTATACCTTATAGAATAATTGTAAAACTAAATATATATCTAAACCAGTCATTTGCTCTATCCAACATTTCTCAATTAGTTAAAGCATTTTTTATCAGTAAATACACACACTGTCAGTTATATGCAAAAAAGTGGGAATGTTTGTTTGTTTGTTGCTGTTTGTTGTTTTTTTTTCTTATAATTACAAGTTTAATTTTTAATTGTAAAAGTTACAATGACCGCTAAATAGATAAGATAGTACATCGTTCACTTTACCAAATCAAAGATTATGTTATTTTTTTTAACGAAACAGCTATCGCGTAGATACTGATCTATAAAACAGGTTTATTTTTAGGGAACTTATAGTAACATAGTATCATGAATGACCCTTAGAATGGAATATATTTACACGTATAACAAAATGATTATAATGTATAACACACAAATAATAGGGAAACGCAGCCATTACTGGCATCTGTTTTATGTGTGTTCTAAGATAAATTGTGATTAGATAGGACAAAATTCCTTCTTGGAAGATTTTAGATTCTTTCTGGCATTTAGATGTCAGATCTTTATAAAACAGCTGATAAACGTGAAATAAAATGTAATTATTGACGATAAACGGGTACACTGAGTTAAAATGGTTTTATCTAGCTTATTTCTGTAAATAAATAGAAAAGGAATTTAACAATTTTACAAGCATATTTTGATAAAAGTGATAATAAACCCTTGCACAAAGAAGATGAAGCAGCATCTTGAAATGTTTCAATTAAATATGTTTCAGATAATGTTTATGATAAAAATTAACAAACATTTTGAAAGGCAGCTATCGAAAGTTACTGTAATAGAACAACTAGATTTAGTGATATGAGAATTTGTTTTTAAGAATCTGAAACTGCTTTACGTAGTTTTAATTTTAAAAGCATAAAATTAGACATTCTTCTACTGTTGTCTCGTATCAGGAAGAGAATGTGCAGTTGTTGATAGTGGTTAAATACACGTTTCTGTTTTTAACAGTGTTTACACGTTACGCATGAAAGTTAACTATAATATCAGAGTTTTCACTGATAAGATAGTTTACATAGTCTTAGATTATCTTCACTTTAAATTTGTAGTGGAATAAGTTCATGGACGTTGGCTATAATATCAATATTTATATAATTTAAACAAAGTAGTAAACAAATGTTAAGATAGGGAAAAATTTACTGCTGGAGAAAAAAATCTGGCTTGCAGTAACACTGACATATTACAAACTGACTTGTTAAATAAGTTTAATATTTGTTATAGAAAATATCCGTTCACCTTCTCGAATCAATTAAGAAAGACTGTTTAGAAATCGTCATTTTATTAATAACTTTAGATTAATATGTGTAACATATTAATCCCCGTACAGTTACAGTCAAGTAAAACTGACCCTATGTTTAAGTTTTACTGTGTTGTTTATATGCAGTGCTCTCATTTTGCCTGTTGTGCATCAGAGCATTTAGAGTACTTTTCTCACAAAAAAATAAATAATAAAAAAATGAAGACTTTGTCATTGTAAAAAGCTTGTTAAATAGTTCTGTCTTACATATTATTTCTAAGAAACATCTACATGAAATGGGTAGCTGATGATTTTAAATCACGAAGACTTGCACACCGTCAAATATTGATGAAATTTCAAACCTGAATTATTAAGTATGGCGTCATACGTTTATGCTCTGTACATAAGTCTTAGGAACCATCATCGGACAGTAAAACTGTATTTTCTCGAGCTGCAGACTTTCTTATATCTTCGGGGCCGATCGGTTCAAAACAATTTATCTATAATTGCCTCTTACATTACAGCTTGTCCCAAGGCGTGATAAGAAATGAATTCGTAGATTTATTAGCAGGCATAATTGCGCGGTAAATCAAATGTACTGAGAAAAGGCGAAAATGTCGAGTTCTAAAGACACCTTATTGTTGCTGAAGCATGTAATAGCGTGAATAAAAATAAGGAGAAATGCTAAAGAAAACACTTAAATGGATTTCATTCTTGTGAATGTTAATAGGTAAAAGTAATCATTGTATCTTAATGTGGTTGAATGAGGAAATTTGCTCTGGGAAGAAGACTGCAAAGGAAACATGACTATGAAAAAGTCTTTAAACTGTCCAAAATAAAGATGACAATCTAAATATATAAGAGTGTTATACTATATAATAAGGTCTATTGAAAGACGAAAGGCGATAGCCAATTCAACTTTAGTATCAACCATTAAGAACAGTTCTGATACTACAAATTTAACTACTGGGTTTCAGCTGTGGTGTAAGTCATTAATTTAAATTCTTAATCTGCAAATTTAACGCATAAATTTCGACTTTAAAGACAGACATTGATAAGAGTTCTTAAATTGCAGATGTAACATGTAAGTTTCAACTTTAGTGTCAGACAATGAGAACAGTTCTTGATTCCGGTATACGTGAGTATCAACTCTGGGGTCAGACACTGAGAACAGTTCTTACATTCCGTTATACGGGAGTATCAACTCTGGGGTCAGACACTGAACACAGTTCTTACATTCCGTTATACGTGAGTATCAACTTTGGGGTCAGACAATAAGAACAGTTCTTACATTCCGTTATACGTGAGTATCAACTCTGGGGTCAGACAATGAGAACAGTTCTTACATTCCGTTATACGTGAGTATCAACTCTGGGGTCAGACACTGAGAACAGTTCTTACATTCCGTTACACGTGAGTATCAACTCTGGGGTCAGACAATGAGAACAGTTCTTACATTCCGTTATACGCGAGTATCAACTCTGGGGTCAGACACTGAGAACAGTTCTTACATTCCGTTATACGCGAGTATCAACTTTGGGGTAAAAAAAAGTAACAGTTCTTTGATTACAGATTTAACACTATATCTGTTTTTAAACCCTACACTAATTAACACATAAATTCTGTAGATTAAAATCCGTTCGTGGAAAACCAGTACGATATTAATACATACACGATTTATTGATAAAATTCTTTTCTTAAATTTTGAATAACTATTAACAAACAAATGACAACTCGATTAAAATTGTAATTTCGAGAAACTAGTAGAAAAAACACCTGTGTCATAAATGCTATAACCAGTGTCTGAAAATAAAGGTCGCTTGACTTAAAGGCTGAAATCACTCTGAGAAATACTTAAAATACAAAAAGAAAGCTAAATGAAAAGTGTTAAATCTGTTTAATAACACAAGCTATTCATTGGGAAATCGCCGCACCATTATGCAAAATGTTTACTCTTTAACCAAGGACTAAACAAGAGAAAGCATCGTGTTGTCGTAACTTTGCATCGTATTTTTACGTTTTCGTATTGCCTTATCGTTGTTTCGCCATCGACGTTGAATAGGAGAAGTTACGAAAACACGATGCGGAGTCGCGATAATGCGATGCGAAAGTGCGATATTGATAACGCTTTTTCTTATCGTGTTTTCGTGCTGTTGCATCGTAATTACGTGTCCTCATATTGTATTTTCGAGTCTTTACATCGTGTTATCGCACTTTCGCCTTATCGGCGCCAGGGCCCCTTTCGGGACACCGTAGTGAATAATACAATTTCGCTATAATGAGAATATTTGACATAATGTCTTTGCAATGTAAAGGTATATTCTACAATTGTTTTGAAACAACTCTGAACAACTGCAAACTGTCTGTTCTGTTTTCCGTTATAAAGTCACGCTGTATTTGCATTTTTATAATTCAGAAAACAGATACCTCCATTCCAAAAGAGCAAATAATACTGTCACAATTTCCTTTAAAATTCTACAGTTCAGTTAGGGAATGACAGCCTTATAAATTAAATTAAGGTACAAATCATACAACTGAGACGTTAAGCACGCGACAGTTATCTGAACATAGTCGGAATGCCTCTAAGGAAAACTTGTCTCTTAATGAAATGGACGGTCTTTCTCAAAGTCTAGTACAGACAAACTGCTGACTGTTGTCTCGAGTTCTGTGATATTGTTCATTGTTTTGCTCTTGTACTGTCCCAATAGAAAAGAGCGTACATATCAAGCTCAAATATTTGATGTTCTTTTTCACCATTTTAGGTCAGTTTACAGAAATAACATTGCATTCCATTAACTTGAGGTACAACAGATGGCCTCGCTAAAAACAAACGACAATTATGCCATACTTCCTTTTATTTAATGAACTCACCCAATATCACAGTATTAATTATTCCAGCCACCTGCTTAAGCGTACATCATCTTTGTTATGATGTAATTGCTATGTACATCTTTTGTTTAAAAGACACCTTTTTCGACCGTATCGGATATGGGGCGTCTTTAAAATGTAAAATATCAAGATATAAAGCCACAAGTATGATGAGTACGCTGCGAATGGATTAAGTTCTGAAATAAGTGAATGGTAGCTAAGAGAGGGCCTCTTTTAAAGATTTCTGAATCATTGCCAGAGGAGTAATTATTGGCTCTGCCAAATGTTTTACTAACTAATAGCTGTAAATATTTGGTAATCTTTCTGTATGAAACAAATCATAAAATTTTAGAACTATTGTTTAGTGAACGTATTGCAATATTGTTCAATCTTTGCCGACAGGAACATTAGCGACACTATTTGTGTTATGTATATAGACGTACTTACGGAAATTCTTAAAAGCATTCCTGTCCCTGAATTTGAGCATTGAGTATGAGACTTTAATACGTGGTAATTCAAGATTGTTCTTACTATGTCAATTGGTTCATTGGATACTTCTTCCAAAGAATCACATATCCGATTTTGTAAAATATTTGGAAAACCTTTAAATGGATTTCACTGACATAAATAACATAGCCGAGAACGTTAATACTTGGTGGCAGCAACAGTTTATTCTATTTATTAACGATGTAATTTTGAAATTATTTTTGTTTTGAGCAAATGTACACAAGTAGGCAATTCAAGGGTACCATGTTCCTCTTCCTTGAAATACAGACGTGAAGGAATTTATGAGTGAGATGATAAAGACTATTTTTTAGCTCGTTTTTATTGACTGATATTTATCTTGGGACTGCTACCTAGTCGCTATAAAGAATTATAAGGCGGCTTCGTGCCTACAAAAGCATGGTGTTATTAAGGTATTAGACTCCTAATAACCTACCTCCACTCTGAAAAGTATTCAATTCCATTAATTTGTGTAGGATTGAGACATTTTTACTGAAGAGCATGGGTTCAAACCCCAATCAAGACATTTTTTTTCTCTAGTTTTTGGCAGTTTTACTTTTTTATTTTATAACAATAACCTCTATAGAATTTAAATACAGTTTCTTTCATTTTAAATATATTTCAATTGTAACAAAGCTTTTCTACATGGTAAATTCATGAAAATTGGGTATCTGTGATTTCAGTAATGAATTTCTCCAAAACTAGACGGTAAAACTTTTTGATACTTTGCTAATTTGTTACAAATAGTACATGGATACGCTTGTTAAGGCTAATTTAAAGCCCCGAAGATTTACGTATAAGTTTATGTTGATAACATTCCCTCATAATGAAGCGGTCGGGGTAAATTCGTGCTATGTTTATATTCATATTTTGTTTTTTTCACTTTCGGCTTTTCATTTTGTTTATTTTCTTGTCAGCAGTCAGTAGGTCTTCATAATTTGAATAATTACATACCAAGTAATAGTTGTTTTAACGTCAGTCTTAGAAAAAAAATCTGTCTATACTTTGTCGTAAGATAGTATATTTCTTTAAAAAGCTCAATTTAATGAGGGCTGACAAAATGTTTATTAGTATTCTAATACCTTAAAGATTATTCGATCTTCTTGTAAAACGCGTGCTATTGTGCTTTTTGTAAAGTAAATATATTACACGTTGAATTTGTATATAGGCTAGGAAGAAAGAGGTCTAAATACAATTCCTTAGAAAGTCATGGCAGCTGTCAAAATCTTTAGATGAAAATACAGAAACTGATTATTTATTGGTATTAGTTCTGGCACTTATCTCAGCAATGCGATACATTCATTGAATAACAACTGTCATCGGAGTCCTGTAACAGATCGAGGCAATGCGACGAAATGATACGAAATCAGTACTTGCAAGATTGATTTACAGACGGTCTTATGATAATATTCTCCTCTGTTAGCAATCTTCTAGTCTTCTAAAGCAGCTATCAAGCGCAGCCGAAAGCAAAATATTCGTCTTCAACTGAATGGCTTCTAAAGACAGATCACGGGTTAGAAAAGTCAGCAATTTATCGTAGCTAATAACATTTACCATTTTCGCGGACCTCGATTTAAATTTAACATTTCTGTAAATAACATTACATAACGCATTTATCTAGGCGATCAAAATTTCTTCTAAAATAAAAAAAAAAGATAAAAATAATGAAAAAAAAGAAAAAATAAAGATTTCTGATGAACCTTTTTTGTATCAGTTTTGAGCTATTTTGCTCTTAATACTGAAACAGCTGTAGACATGTCGATTTATATTTGAAAACAGCAGTTGCAAATAAAAGTTAATTACACTTAAACGTTACAAAATTTGCTTGTTGTATACAAGTTCACAGAAAATTGATTCTGTCTGCAAACTCAGACTATACAGTTTTACTAATGGTCCAGAAAATAGTTTTCCAGATTTAAAACATCAAAAGTAATAGTTTTGTCAGAATTAACTCTATATTACGAGCCTTGAGCAATATTGTCGTGTCTAAGCAGTGATACACAGACATTTTACACGCAATTTATTTCCTGCTCTGCAGAAATTATGTTTCTATTTTACGGTTTATATCTGATATATAGAGAATGCACACATTTAAACAAATGGATCTAGACAATCCCAACAATCTTAGATAATGTTTGATGTCTGTTGTTCTGTTCTTTTGTGCTCTCCTACTCCTACTACTATTTTATTTGTCAATAGATTCAGTAACATACAGTGCTGAACTTTTTAACATGCAAGAAACCTACCAAATACTCATGTAAGAAGCCTATACTCAAGTAAAAAGCCTACAAAGTACTCATATAAGAAGCCTACAAAATACTCATGCAAGAAGCCTACCAAATAATCATGCAAGAAGCCTACCAAATACTCATGCAAGAAGCCTACCAAATACTCATGCAAGAAGCCTACCAAACACTCATACAAGAAGCCTACCAAATAATCATGCAAGAAGCCTACCAAATACTCATATTAGAAGCCTACCAAATACTCATGTAAGAAGCCTATACTCATGTAAAAATCCTACAAAGTACTCATATAAGAAGCCTACCAAACACTCATACAAGAAGCCTACCAAATAATCATGCAAGAAGCCTACCAAATACTCATATTAGAAGCCTACCAAATACTCATGTAAGAAGCCTATACTCAAGTAAAAAGCCTACAAAGTACTCATATAAGAAGCCTACAAAATACTCATGCAAGAAGCCTACCAAATAATCATGCAAGAAGCCTACCAAATACTCATGCAAGAAGCCTACCAAATACTCATGCAAGAAGCCTACCAAACACTCATACAAGAAGCCTACCAAATAATCATGCAAGAAGCCTACCAAATACTCATATTAGAAGCCTACCAAATACTCATGTAAGAAGCCTATACTCATGTAAAAAGCCTACAAAGTACTCATATAAGAAGCCTACCAAATACTCATACAAGAAGCCTACCAAATAATCATGCAAGAAGCCTACAAAATACTCATGCAAGAAGCCTACCAAATACTCATGCAAGAAGCCTACCAAACACTCATACAAGAAGCCTACAAAATACTCATGCAAGAAGCCTACCAAATACTCATGTAAGAAGCCTATACTCATGTAAAAAGCCTACAAAGTACTCATATAAGAAGCCTACCAAACACTCATACAAGAAGCCTACCAAATAATCATGCAAGAAGCCTACAAAATACTCATGCAAGAAGCCTACCAAATACTCATGCAAGAAGCCTACCAAACACTCATACAAGAAGCCTACAAAATACTCATGCAAGAAGCCTACCAAATACTCATGTAAGAAGCCTATACTCATGTAAAAAGCCTACAAAGTACTCATATAAGAAGCCTACCAAACACTCATACAAGAAGCCTACCAAATAATCATGCAAGAAGCCTACCAAATACTCATATTAGAAGCCTACCAAATACTCATGTAAGAAGCCTATACTCATGTAAAAAGTCTACAAAGTACTCATATAAGAAGCCTACCAAATACTCATGCAAGAAGCCTACCAAATAATCATGCAAGAAGCCTACAAAATACTCATGCAAGAAGCCTACCAAATACTCATGCAAGAAGCCTACCAAACACTCATACAAGAAGCCTACAAAATACTCATACAAGAAGCCTACCAAATACTCATATTAGAAGCCTACCAAATACTCATGCAAGAAGCCTACTAAATACTCATACAAGAAGCCTACCAAATACTCATGCAAGAAGCCTACCAAATACTCATATAAGAAGCCTACCAAATACTCATGCAAGAAGCCTACCAAATACTCATGCAAGAAGCCTACCAAATACTCATATAAGAAGCCTACCGAATACTCATGCAAGAAGACTACCACAAACTTATGTCAGAAGCATACCAAATACTCATATAAGAAGCCTACAAAACACTCAATAGAAAGCCTGCTAAATACTCCTGTCAGAAAGCTACCGAATACTCATGAAAGAAACCTACACAATACTCATTGAAGAAACCTACAAAATACTCACACAATCATAACCAAAGCACTCGATGGCATTAAAAAAACAGTCCACTTTATACTGTCTCTTTTAATGACAGTAGTTACCATCTGCACTATTTTTTTCTCAACAGTTATAGAGTGGTGAGTCATCAGAGTCAGACAAGTCATCAGAGTCAGATCATGCATTGCCAAATAGAACACATGGACTTGATCAAGTTAATCAGAACTTGATAAAGCTGAGATTGACTGGTCCAAAACAATTTCCGTCTCATGACTTCTGATACTATAAATGTCACATACAGGTAATATATGTCTATATATATATATATATATATATATATATATATATATATATATATATATATATATATATATTCGCCGGTCTTTAGAAAACTTTAAAACTCATTTAAAGAAACACACCTTCATACGTGTTTAAAAGTTTAACACCTTATTCTAATGATAGGTTAATGACGTAAAACAGTGAAAAGTGAAGAATAACACAGAAAACACACAAGTACAAACAAAAAACAAGAAAAGAGCTACGTCAATTGACGTTACTATCTTTAAGAAATCAAATGCAGTTAATTGTAACAAGCGGGAACCTGAGCAATGGTGGGGTAGGGGTTCTGTTAAAATACCCAGTGCAGACAAAAGACTATTCAATGTATGGAAATACCGGCTGGTGAGCAAACTAGATGTTGTAACGTCACAGTTTAAGGTTACATCAAAATAATCCGGAGGATGTGTAGAACTTGTCTCGGTCAAAGACAGAACTTATTCCCTACCAACAAAGCCCGTTAAACGTTACTTTTTAAACTGTACTGTTTCGAGTTTGTTATGTCATGCTTATGGTACAGCGTGATTACATAGTCAAGCTTTGAGAACAGCTGTTCCATTACAAGTATCGCATCAAATCGACGGTTTATTCGAAATATAATTGATGACAAATTAAGTGAACTTTAAAAAAAAATACTACGCTATATCAGCTACAGTATTAGATTGTATATTTTTCCCACACAATTATTAATAAATTAAATTTTATCTTTATGAAATTGATATGTTTTCGAAATTATTAAAAATATAGCACCTGCGTCATATATTGTTTAAAAATAATGAAGTCTAGAGGAAGGGGAATTTGAACCAAAACGATAACTGTGTCAGATAAAATCAGATTTTTTTTACAGAAGACAATGGCTAAGATCTACTCCACTGCGTGTTATTAACACCGTAAATATTCCATTTTCTTCTCTTAATATGATAAGTGTTCGTTCACATGATATTTATTAATACCGACTAAATTATTGAAAGGAAATTTAAAAAAAAAAAGAAAAAAAGGATTGATAACCGCCAACATATTGTGAAAACTACAATATTCTCTCTGCTATGAAACAGCAGATGTTGACTTTGCGCCCTTATTCATTATACCCAACATTAACATAAGAAATGTTTGTAAAACATACATGCCCCCCAGCAGCACCTAAATGCTTGTGGTTTGGCCAAAGCGTTCTCTAGTTATTGATCAGACACCGTTTTTAGGATCAAAGTCCCTGTGGCCTTGACCTTTGACCTAATGACCTCAAAATCAATAGGGGTCATCTTCTGGTGATGACCAACCAGAATACAAAGTTTGGTGAACCTAGGTCAAAGCATTCTCTAGTTATTGATCGGAAACCAGGTGCGCAATGTAGTATCCTACCATTGACTCCATTAGCGACCTGAAGTAAGCGGCCTAGGGGCTGCTAGGCCGCTAGTTTATTTGAATTTTCAAAATTATGAAAAATTCCTTTAATTTATATCAATGAGCGAGAATTACCAGTAACACGATTGTTCATTATTTATTCCGTGCTTAGTTTTCTTTTAGTCTAGGTTGCAAAAGTCTAAGTTTTGCAATTTTCTGCTTTTGTGATGTATTGAGCGTAAATGTGCAGTTTCATTGATTTATATAAAAAAGGCGTATTTTCTAAGTCACTCTTCGGTAAAAATACATTAGGCCGCTAACTTTGATGTTAAAGTTAAACGTGTTGTCTTTAACTCACCTTAAAGGTTCGAAAAGTCTAGATGTTTTTGCAAGACAAATTCGACAGCGTACGCAAAACAATTTACTCGAAATTATTTACTTGAAATGAGTTTAATCAAGAGAATAGAAAATGTAAAGTTATTTACCGGACTTTGCGCGTACACTTCTTGTTGCCGATCTGTTACCCATTTGTTATCTTCTGAGCAGATAAACCTATTAATGATTATAAGGAAGACATCATGAGATAATATTATACAATGTTTTCGTGCAATTTATTCATATCTTTACCAAAAAAAAACAAAAAGAAGGGGAGTCACGTGATTTAAATAATCTCGAACACAAAGTAACAATTTGAAAGGAATTGTAAATGAATTTAAATTACACCAATTTCATTCAAAGTGATAAAATTATCAGACAAGAAGGTGACAAAATTTTTTTTAATTGTAGAATAAAAACAATCATAAGCATAAAATATCTAAAAACTGTTTCTAAGTTTTGACTGTAACCACGCTGAATTTTAGAGAATATGATGATCACGTGATTCCCCGTTCTTTTGCTGGAAGAGAAAAAACAAAAGTTTAACAACAATAAAAGTGAGAGTGAGAGAGCAAAGAAAGAAACATAAAGTCGACCCCTTTTTGTCAAGAGCAACATCAACACCACCAGAGGCTAGTGTCTACATGTTCGGGAGGTAGTTTCGTACATTAAAAACCACATGAAATGACAACCCCCTTCACACCGAACGGACTGAACATCGTGCCACTAAACACCAAGTGTGAACACTCCCGCCCCCTGGTCCGCCCTAGTGTCGACCAGGTTATTACTGCCAATCACCGGTTGAAATTGTCACCAAAAATTATGTGTAGGTTTTCTAACAATTGAAACGCCTTTTAGTGACAATTTATAACACAACAGACAAACAGGTAAAGTGAGGATTTAAATAATAATTTAGTTATAATTTAGAAGGCATGGTAGGGTAATTCTCATTTTATTACCTCGCAGAAGTTGCCAAATTTTAAACGTACTGGACGCAATTACGTCTGGATTACTTCCGCCGAGCAGCTGGATTAGTTCCCCTGCTTACATACGTGAAATAACGAGACTTTCCGTCTAATTTGTTTCCCTGCTTACATACGTGAAATAACGAGACTTTCCGTCTAATGTGTTCCCCTGCTTACATACGTGAAATAACGAGACTTTCCGTCTAATGTGTTCCCCTGCTTACATACGTGAAATAACGAGACTTTCCGTCTAATTTGTTTCCCTGCTTACATACGTTAAATAACAAGACTTTCCGTCTAATTTGTTTCCCTGCTTATATACGTGGAATAGCGAGACTTTCCGTCTATGTGTTCAGTTCTAATGCCACATTTCAAAACAGACATGACCAAGGATAAAATCCAAAGATTCATACAAAAGAGAAGAAAATGCATCTTCTTTTCAGGATGCGTATTGATGATCTACATGTTTGAACAGACACACCTCCTACATTTTCTAAAATTAACTTGTCCGTCATTTAATAAGGATATAATAATTACTTGTCAGTTTTTGGGAATTTACTTTAAACGTCGAGAATAAATGGCGCCTGATGCAGACGATGATTACTGTGCACGGATTTGTAGACTGGACAATATGTCTTTAGTAGAAGACTGACAGCTGGAAGCGAAGGTTTGCTGAATGATTCGGAGTATTGGAAGAAAAATGTTTTGTCAAGAATTGAACTAGATACCAACGCCAGGATAAAAGATTATGATGTTTGGATAAACTATAAGATAGAGTTTGCTCAATAATTTGAAGAGAATACAAGTATTCTACCAGAACGCTAAAGCTACCTCAAGTGTGTAAGAACAACTACAAGAATATGGGTCAATCAATAGATGAATACAATCAATAAAACCAGGACTGGAAGTATACAACCCTGCCATTTGGTTGCAGATCCAGTGACATGTGTTCGATAACGATAGATACATCGAAGAGATACTACAGAAAGAAATGGGTTGCTTCGAGTTTATAGCAGCAGGGAAATATATCCATCGATAAAAATATACAAATGAAAATAATGTATCACATTCACTTCAAACAAAAAGAAGAAGAAAGAGATAATGCAGTTTGATACAATACTTGGTGGATACACCACTTTCTAGCTAGGGATTTCGTGCTACTTTGTGAAAGGTCAAGGTCATACATAACTCGGTATGCAGAAAGTCTACAACCAATAATACTAGGAATTATTTGCGTTATTTGAATCAAAATTTAGTCAAGATCAATGTTCAATTTGCATAACTTCAATCATGGTTAAGATAAAGGTTATATTTACGTCACTTGAATCATGATCAAGGTCATATTAACGTTACTAGAATCATGGTCAAGTTCAATGTCATTTTAACGTTACTTGAATCATGGTCAAGATCAAGGACATATTAACGTTTCTTGAATCAAGGTCAAGATAAA
Source organism: Cyclina sinensis (assembly GCA_012932295.1). NCBI lineage: Eukaryota > Metazoa > Mollusca > Bivalvia > Venerida > Veneridae > Cyclina > Cyclina sinensis. Next base: position 34,005,233 of record JAAONU010000008.1, read on the forward strand.
GGTCATTTTAACGTTACTTGAATCATGGTCAAGATCAAGGTCATATTAACGTTGCTTGAATCATGGTCAAGATAAATGTTATATTAACGTAACTTGAATCGTGGTCAAGATCAAGGTCATTTTAACGTTACTTGAATCAAGATCAAGGTCATATTTACGTTACTTGAATCAAGGTCAGGATCAAGGTCATATTTACGTTACTTGAATCAAGGTCAAGATAATGGTCATTTTAACGATACTTGAATCATAGTCAAGATCAAGGTCATTTTAACGTTACTTGAATCATTGTCAAGATCAAAGTTATGATTGCAATGTTTCAGTTTTGTTTTTTTTTCTACTAGAGTTTCATACAAGTATTCAGAGAATATTTTACGCCTGTATCGAAAGAGCACGAATGTCATCGGGTGCAAATACATTAAGATATGCCTCAGTCGTTTGTTAAAAATTTACTTCACAATGGAAATGGTCCCGGCTAATGAATTCACACGATAACCAATCAGTGCCTCTAAAAGTTTTACAAAATTAGATTGATGAAGTGCAGAAGCAGAATTCTAATGTCTATGTTCTTCCATTTTAGCGACAGTAATCGAGCTATATTTTTTCTATCTAAAACAGAACATTATAACATAACGTAAATTAAACAATTTATATAGATAGATTTATTTAAACTTCAGATGGATGTCAAAAGTTAAAATTTTACAAAACATTATTTTTGATAAATTTGTATCAAGGTCAACTTTAGACAAATGACAAATTCTAACTTTCTGTATTTAGCCATCTCTTGTATTGCAAATGTAATCTTTCTCAGAGACGCAGATATCATGTCATATATTTAAAAAGTCTTGTTTACTGACGTCGCGGCCGTTACGTAAAAACCTCTTGTCTACCATCTTCACAGTAAACAAAAGATCTTTATGATTTTATCCATAACATAAAATATAAAAATATCTACAAAGTGCAATAAACCTCTTGTCTACCATCTTCACAGCAAACAAAAGATCTTTATGATTTTATCCATAACATAAAATATAAAAATATCTACAAAGTGCAATAAACCTCTTGTCTACCATCTTCACAGCAAACAAAAGATCTTTATGATTTTATCCATAACATACAATATAAAAATATGTACAAAGTGCAGTAAACCTCTTGTCTACCATCTTCACAGTAAACAAAAGATCTTTATGATTTTATCCATAAGATACGATACAGAAATATATACAAAGTGCAGTAAACCTCTTGTCTACCATCTTCACAGTAAACAAAAGATCTTTATGATTTTATCCATAAGATACAATATAAAAATATGTACAAAGTGCAGTAAACCTCTTGTCTACCATCTTCACAGTAAACAAAAGATCTTTATGATTTTATCCATAAGATACAATATAAAAATATGTACAAAGTGCAGTAAACCTCTTGTCTACCATCTTCACAGCAAACAAAAGATCTTTATGATTTTATCCATAACATAAAATATAAAAATATCTACAAAGTGCAATAAACCTCTTGTCTACCATCTTCACAGTAAACAAAAGATCTTTAAGATTTTATCCATAAGATACAATATAAAAATATGTACAAAGTGCAGTAAACCTCTTGTCTACCATCTTCACAGTAAACAAAAGATCTTTATGATTTTATCCATAACATAAAATATAAAAATATCTACAAAGTGCAATAAACCTCTTGTCTACCATCTTCACAGTAAACAAAAGATCTTTATGATTTTATCCATAAGATACAATATAAAAATATGTACAAAGTGCAGTAAACCTCTTGTCTACCATCTTCACAGTAAACAAAAGATCTTTATGATTTTATCCATAACATAAAATATAAAAATATCTACAAAGTGCAATAAACCTCTTGTCTACCATCTTCACAGTAAACAAAAGATCTTTATGATTTTATCCATAAGATACAATATAAAAATATGTACAAAGTGCAGTAAACCTCTTGTCTACCATCTTCACAGTAAACAAAAGATCTTTATGATTTTATCCATAACATAAAATATAAAAATATCTACAAAGTGCAATAAACCTCTTGTCTACCATCTTCACAGTAAACAAAAGATCTTTATGATTTTATCCATAAGATACAATATAAAAATATGTACAAAGTGCAGTAAACCTCTTGTCTACCATCTTCACAGTAAACAAAAGATCTTTATGATTTTATCCATAACATAAAATATAAAAATATCTACAAAGTGCAATAAACCTCTTGTCTACCATCTTCACAGTAAACAAAAGATCTTTATGATTTTATCCATAAGATACAATATAAAAATATGTACAAAGTGCAGTAAACCTCTTGTCTACCATCTTCACAGTAAACAAAAGATCTTTATGATTTTATCCATAAGATACAGTATAAAAATATGTACAAAGTGCAGTAAACCTCTTGTCTACCATCTTCACAGTAAAGAAAAGATCTTTATGATTTTATCCATAAGATACAATATAAAAATATGTACAAAGTGCAATAAACCTGTTGTCTACCATCTTCACAGTAAACAAAAGATCTTTATGATTTTATCCATAACATAAAATATAAAAATATCTACAAAGTGCAATAAACCTGTTGTCTACCATCTTCACAGTAAACAAAAGATCTTTATGATTTTATCCATAAGATACAGTATAAAAATATGTACAAAGTGCAATAAACCTGTTGTCTACCATCTTCACAGTAAACAAAAGATCTTTATGATTTTATCCATAAGATACAATATAAAAATATGTACAAAGTGCAGTAAACCTCTTGTCTACCATCTTCACAGTAAACAAAAGATCTTTATGATTTTATCCATAAGATACAATATAAAAATATGTACAAAGTGCAGTAACCTCTTGTCTACCATCTTCACAGTAAACAAAAGATCTTTATGATTTTATCCATAAGATACAATATAAAAATATGTACAAAGTGCAATAAACCTGTTGTCTACCATCTTCACAGTAAACAAAAGATCTTTATGATTTTATCCATAACATAAAATATAAAAATATCTACAAAGTGCAATAAACCTGTTGTCTACCATCTTCACAGTAAACAAAAGATCTTTATGATTTTATCCATAAGATACAGTATAAAAATATGTACAAAGTGCAATAAACCTGTTGTCTACCATCTTCACAGTAAACAAAAGATCTTTATGATTTTATCCATAAGATACAATATAAAAATATGTACAAAGTGCAGTAAACCTCTTGTCTACCATCTTCACAGTAAACAAAAGATCTTTATGATTTTATCCATAAGATACAATATAAAAATATGTACAAAGTGCAATAAACCTGTTGTCTACCATCTTCACAGTAAACAAAAGATCTTTATGATTTTATCCATAACATAAAATATAAAAATATCTACAAAGTGCAATAAACCTGTTGTCTACCATCTTCACAGTAAACAAAAGATCTTTATGATTTTATCCATAAGATACAGTATAAAAATATGTACAAAGTGCAATAAACCTGTTGTCTACCATCTTCACAGTAAACAAAAGATCTTTATGATTTTATCCATAAGATACAATATAAAAATATGTACAAAGTGCAGTAAACCTCTTGTCTACCATCTTCACAGTAAACAAAAGATCTTTATGATTTTATCCATAAGATACAATATAAAAATATGTACAAAGTGCAATAAACCTGTTGTCTACCATCTTCACAGTAAACAAAAGATCTTTATGATTTTATCCATAACATAAAATATAAAAATATCTACAAAGTGCAATAAACCTGTTGTCTACCATCTTCACAGTAAACAAAAGATCTTTATGATTTTATCCATAAGATACAGTATAAAAATATGTACAAAGTGCAATAAACCTGTTGTCTACCATCTTCACAGTAAACAAAAGATCTTTATGATTTTATCCATAAGATACAATATAAAAATATGTACAAAGTGCAGTAAACCTCTTGTCTACCATCTTCACAGTAAACAAAAGATCTTTATGATTTTATCCATAAGATACAATATAAAAATATGTACAAAGTGCAGTAACCTCTTGTCTACCATCTTCACAGTAAACAAAAGATCTTTATGATTTTATCCATAAGATACAATATAAAAATATGTACAAAGTGCAGTAAACCTCTTGTCTACCATCTTCACAGTAAACAAAAGATCTTTATGTTTTATCCATAAGATACAATATAAAAATATGTACAAAGTGCAGTAAACCTGTTCAACTTAAAAGATCTTGTCTACCATCTTCACAGCAAACAAAAGATCTGTATGTTTTATCCATAAGATACAATATAAAAATATGTACAAAGTGCAGTAAACCTGTTCAACTTAAAAGATCTTGTCTACCATCTTCACAGCAAACAAAAGATCTGTATGTTTTATCCATAAGATACAATATAAAAATATGTACAAAGTGCAGTAAACCTGTTCAACTTAAAAGATCTTGTCTACCATCTTCACAGCAAACAAAAGATCTGTATGTTTTATCCATAAGATACAATATAAAAATATGTACAAAGTGCAGTAAACCTGTTCAACTTAAAAGATCTTGTCTACCATCTTCACAGCAAACAAAAGATCTGTATGTTTTATCCATAAGATACAATATAAAAATATGTACAAAGTGCAGTAAACCTGTTCAACTTAAAAGATCTTGTCTACCATCTTCACAGCAAACAAAAGATCTGTATGTTTTATCCATAAGATACAATATAAAAATATGTACAAAGTGCAATAAACTTGTTCAACGTAAAAGATCTTGTCTACCATCTTCACAGCAAACAAAAGATCTTTATTTTTGTTTCAACATTGTTCGAAAGGCAACAACATGAAAAATATCAACACACACAATGTAGATCACGTCAATCATCTTCACAAGAAAGCAAAGACTGTTAATAAATATAACTGATACAAGTACTGACTTACGCATACAAATGCACATTTGATAAAATCAGAAATCCGACTCATCATTAATACTGTTGCATTACATGTACTTTCATTATGCTCATAGACAAGTACCTGAATACGGTTGAGAAAAGCAAAGATCTAGATTTACTACAGTCAAATTCAGCTTCTAGATTGTATCAACTCACTGAAAATTATCGACAATTGATTATCTAGTGAATCCACTGCCACCGACCATTTCCCGCCTTCCCATACGATTTAAGACAGCCTTAAATAGATACTGTCTTTGTCAATTTTATTGTTTCCCTTCTGAGAATATTTCCTACGGCAATAGTTAAACGGTAATAACTGAATTGAAACTTAAAGTTGAAGTATTTGTACTAGTAAAATGTGACTTGTAAAAGAAGTTGAAAGTTGATTTCTTATTTTATGACCGATATCTACACCTAGGTGCGGCGACAGAAGTTGAACAAGAGTTGTCCGTCTTGAGGACAAATGGTAATAAAGGTGTTTTTTTGTACGTAGAAAAGCTTCATGTCAGTACACTTCGTTATAGATTGATGAATAAAAATGACAAAGCATATTGAAATGCTTTTGAATATTGCTCGTTAAAGACTAAAACAAATGAACAGGTCTTAATCTCGATATTTTTGCCTGAATCTGATGAGACTGAATGCAAAGCCTTGCAAGTCCAACTGACATGTTTCACTGAGTTACAAAACAAAAACGAACAAAGCTGTAGGCAGTATTTTATATTATATGACCAATGAAAGCATAACCTTGACCTTTGAACACTGGGGATTGCCCGTAACACGTCATTTATGGCAAGTAGTATTTGAAAATATTTTTTTTCAACATAGCTATATTGGTAATAGTTCCAAATGAAGCCTGTGGTAAAAAAAGTATTTGATGTTTCAACTGGAATTATGGTAAACATAGAGTTAGTTACTTAAAACTTTGAACAGTGCTATGTAAAGATTAAAATATTTAGTCTTGATGACAAATTACTGCGAACGAACGACAAATAGGTTTTATGTAAACTATAAGTAAGTTTTATGTAAACGATAAGTAACTTGTATAAAGGATAAGTAAATTTTATGTAAACGATATGTTTTATTTACATGATAAATAAGTCTTATGTAAACGATAAATAAGTCTTATGTAACTTTTATGTAAAGGATAAGTAAATTTGATGTAAACGGTATGTAGGTTTTATTTAAACGATAAATAAGCCTTATGTAAACGATAAATAAGTCTTATGTAAACAATAAGTAAGTCTTATGTAAACGATAAGTAAACTATGGGTAAGTCATACGTCAACGATAAGTAGGTTTTATGTAAACGATAAGTAAGTCTAATGTAAACGATAAGTCTTTTGTACGATAAGTTAGTCTTATGTACGATAAGTAAGTCTTATGTAAACGATAAGTAAGTTTTATGTAAACAATAAGTGGTCTCATGTAAACGATAAGTAAGTCTTATGTAAACGATTAGTAAGTTTTATGTAAACGATAAGTAAGTCTTATCGTCATGGTTAAGCAACATCAGAACCAAACATGTATATCTCAATGTTACGAACCAGAAACACGATAGTGGTACTTTAAGAATCAAATATTTAATCATGAAATCAGTGGTACAGATATATTATCACAAAGACAATGGATTTAGCATTTCAAAATGGAAACAATGGTGCACAAAAGCTTGGGTTTAACACGAGAACTATGATACACTAAGACAAAAGGACAGAGGTAAAGAACTACTTAGGCAGTTTAGCACTACATATATGTAGTCGGCTGTACACAAGGAGTTTGATATTTCAACATAAGAATGGCTATTTGTAAAGTCGATACAGAACTATATAATGATATCGAACTAAAGACTAAACTGGTGGGATAGCGAATGGACGGACACACATTTTCTTTACACCTTGATGAAAAATTAACTTAGATACTTCCATGTTCATATGGCAACGAGTTCTTTTCATTATAGCAGTACAACATAAACGAGTGATATTTGTTCAAATTACAAAAGACTGTTTCATTTTTATGTCAGAGAGAAAAAAAAGAGAAAAAAACGTTAAATAGAAACTCGACCGTCTCCATTAGAGTAACCTCGTGGATAATAAAGCCCAATAATACAGTGCACGGACAGGGGTCGCCGGCCTTTGGTCATTTCTAGACTTATTTAGCTCCAAGATTGATCACTATCACCGAGAGACAATGACGTCGAAGTGTTGCAACAAGAAGGTGGTGGAATGGAGAGGCAAGGGTACTGACCTAGGAGACTGACAAAATAAGAAGGGTATTTTAACAGGAAAACAGAGGACGGAAAACAACATTGAAAATTGAAACAGGAGGTAAAAAAGGTTGGTTATTTCAACATTAAAGCAAGATAATATCAACATATTATGGGGACTTTGTTAAGTGTTTGCAGGATGGCAGGGGCGGAATGGAAAAACATAACTTAGGTAAATCTTATCGTAAAAAGTTGGACAATACATAAATAACACACATCAGCGAGAGTGATAGAGGATATTGACAACCCGAAATTATTGTTTTTTTAGGGTTATCAATATCCTCTATCACCCTCGCTGATGTGTGTCATTTATTTTATTATACCGTACCATACCTGTGATCATGTTATTGGAGAGGTCATCAGCCACAGTGTTGGCTTTAATTGCTGGCGGCATCCATTTTTGCGTATCAAATTTTTGTTAATGATCTCATATTAAGCCTAAAATCATGAAAACCAGTCTACAAAGATAGTTATGCGCATGCTCCGAATCAAAATACGAATTTATTTAAACGAAACCAAAATTTAACATCGGGTCAAAACGGCCCATGGTTAAAACGGCCCATTATGAAATGAACGTACAGAATAATTTTGTGTTCCCTTAACTAAACACAAAAAAAATAAAATTATAGGGATGCATTTCTTATAATGCATGCTACTTTTAAAAACTACAAATTTTAAAATGCATTTTTTTTCTGAGAAACTCATCAGCCTGTTGAACAAATTAATATTTAGCCATGGTCATGTAAAAATGGTAAATATTTTTACAAATTTCGAAGCATTATTGACAAGTCCATTTCCTCGATTTGGATCAAATTTACGCCCTTTTAATATTTAGTCCAGCTTAACAGAGACTATCGGTGATTATTTTGTAAAATATTTGGACTAAGAAAGGTGTAATAAAAGCTTGAAAGGGAAAACAAAACTTAATGAGCCTAAAAAAGCAGCAGCTTAACATGGGAGTTCTGGCTTCAACAACTACATGCATTGTAATAGAAGAGGGGGGAGTAAAGCCTTAGGAGCTTATAAGAAGATCCCCAAGATTCTACAAGGTATTACGGTCATTTTGCCTAATAAGGCATTAACTATTAATAATAGTTAGGTTACTAGTTTTTATAATTATTTAAGTCACAGAACGTTTAAAAAATTCAAAATGATCTTGGAAAAAAATAGATTCATTCTTTCAGTGATGACAGCTGCTGACCTCTCTTTGGCTTACTTTTTAAAGGAAGCCAACTTGTATATACCTTAGGACTGGTTTCGTTTGGTAACGAGTCGAATCAGTCTCAGCTAAACGCTTACAGTCAATATATTCAATAAGCGCCTTCGACGTCATCAGACGCTTGAATTTTCTGCAGGGTGTGAAAAAAAAACAATAACACCCGGAGGGTTTTTAAAAAAAAATGTTACCCTCTGAGCTGATGCAAAATGTAACTTTAGTTTTAAAAGCCCGATCGCCTATGGGAATTTAGTATTGGCAGTTTACGTGAGGTATAATAAATAGAAATAATATATTCGATTAAGGTTTAAACCAAGCATTAAGAATTAGACATTTTTTCTGTATTAAAGTGCAGAATTAAAAAAAAAGACTATATCTGAAATTAATGCGCAAAATATCCAAAGGGAATGGCATGTAAAAAAAAGTATAAGCCACACCTTGGTCACCAAGTGTAAATAAGTGGTTGGCAAGTAATGACTTGGTCGACAAAGAAATGGACAAATTCACAGAAGTGTCCCAACTGTGTGTTTAGGGCAAGAACTTCAGCCCATTTGGTGCGGGAGGCCATCAGTTCATACGGTTTTCCTGCACGAAACTACCCCCTCTAACGTGCAGACACTAACTACTGATACACAATGTTCGCCTGAGCAGAAAAAAGTGAAGACTATGTTTTAAGTTTTGATAGACAAACGAAAATGAAAGCAGATAAAACATTTACTGGAAACATTTCAATATATAGATTACATGTATTTATGAAAGCTGTTCCTTCACTTTTGTGAAATGAAATAACACCGAAAAACAAAACACTTGTGAAACAAATAAGAAGAAAAACGATTTTTACAAAAAAAGCACCAATGACAAAGTGTGTTTTTTTCTAAGTATGATGCATTTTTGATATAAGGGAGGAAACCTTAGGCTTTAGAATTAGACGATAAGCTTAAAATTTGGATTTTTCTTTATCTTTGACCTACTGACCCCAAAATGAATAGGGCTCATTCACTCAATGTGCGCAACCATTATTTGAATTTTGAAGTCTCTATGAAAAATGGTTGTCGAGTTGCAGAGTGTAAATGATTCTAAACATTTAGTTCACTGCGACCTTGACCTTTGACATACTGACCAAAAAATGTATAGGGGTCCATCCACTCAATATGTGCAATCATGATATAAATTTTATAGTCTACATAACAAATGATTGTCAAGTTACATGGCAGAAATGGTTTTCAATGTTAAGGTCACTGTGACCTTAACCTTTGACCTACTGATCCCAAAATCAATAGGGGTCATTCACTCAATGTCCCAGCAAACATGCTCATATCGGACCGATATCGGGTAAATGATGGAATATCGGCCTCGGTTTTTGATATCGGACCGACATCGGGCCGATATTTACTTCATTCGTTTAAACTGGATTTTTTGAATGTAGAATGGAATGAAATGCCAAATATTGAAGAATACGTCTAAATCTGACCCGTAGAAATACAACTAAAGTCGTCTGTACGTGTCATAATTCTACATAAGCACCGGCTACATCCGGGGATTACTACTTTAAAACTTTGGCGGCGTGGAAAGCTGAGCAAGGAAACAAGTAATAAAAATGTTATTTGTTAAATAATAATTGCATGTCAAAGTCTATTTTATTTTGTATAAGTGCTGATTTAATCTTTTTTTATACTTTGCTTGACGTTTGATGGAGTTAAAGAGCGAAATATTGTTATAGAAACGTAATTTCGGGACTGTTTGGATTTTGTGGTTTCGACGGGTTACAACTTACATAAATTATTAATAATTATCTATAAAATACTGTTCAGGTCTAGAAGAGAGATTGTATCTTATTTATAAATTTACAAATTGATTTGTTTTAATTCTAATAAGATGTTTTATGTTTTCATTTCAGAGGCTGTAATGAAAAGCAAAAACTGCACTGCTTTGGAGGTAGAATTAGAGTGCCTGGAGTGGTTCCGTCTCGCCAGTGACTGAGATGGTGGCTGCAAGAGACGACAGAAGGCCCCTCAGTTCAAAACAAGTGGCTAATTACTTCTGATCCATGTCTTTGTACTGGGTTTTAAGGGACAATCAGTTCAGGATTTAAAGTAATTCTTGACAGGGTTAGACCCCCTTATAAACTCCAGTTAACTCATTTTTTGCAAATTAACCATTTGAATTGACTACTAGTAATGTATTAAATTAGCGCAGCTAAGGAAATCAGATTTGTGAAAAAGGAAAGATGCCAAATTTATTAAAGTCATGCAATACTCAACTATTTTTGTTACTCTGTTATTTTGAAATGTGCCAAATACATTTTTTTTTATCATTGCCTTTGTTTACATATATATTTTTGCTATTGTTGAACTTATTTTAATGAATTGAAGTTTCATGTTTTTATTCATCAAGTTTTTTTGGGAGTGGGGTTTATTTTGTTTTTTTGTTTTTTAAAGTTAGTGTCATAAAGAAACTGTGCCTTTAAAATTATAGTTTATGGAACTTTAACATTTGTCTTTTTATTGCATTTGTTTTCTTCATTTTGACATATAAATGTATGTGATTTTAAAATTATGAAGTTATCTTTCTTTCTAGTCAGAGGCAGTCCTGGTGTACATAATATATTTTATGTGTTTTATTACTTCTGTGATTTACTAACAGTATTCATTTTTCTTAGTAGTTATTTTTTGTTTTGTTTTTTTCAGGAATTTTTACAATTGCTTTGACCTTCCTCATAGGTGTTTTGTTAATTCAATTCAAGTCTTTTATCTAGATAGATGTTTCTCATATCAGTATCTTTTTTTTCACCATCAATATGAAAATACAGTGTTAAAATCGTTTTAGATGTGACATCAAACTGAATTTGTTTATGTTGATTTTTGAGAATTAAATAAAAATAAACCACTTGAAATAGTTTTGTTGTTAATATATTTAAGGGTAAAAACATCTAGTTAAATCACTATAAAATTACGAAAAGCAATGTAGGCATTGCGTCGGGTCATGCTCTGTTGCCAGGTATTCAGCCAATGTCGGACCGATATCGAGCCGGGTTGCACTACCGACATCGGGCCGATGTTGATGCCGACATCGGACCGACATTTCAAAACATATCGGGCCGATGTCGGACCGATATGTAATGTTTGCTGGGGTGTGCAATCACGACATAAAATTTTAAGTCTACATAACAAATGACTGTCAAGATACTTGGCGGAAATGGTTTTCAATGTTAAGGTCACCGTGACGTTGACCTTTGAGCTACTTACTCCAAAATCAATATGGCCATCTACTCAATGTGTGCAACAATTATTTGAATTTTGAAATCTCCGAGACAAATGGTTGTCAAGTAACAGAGTGTAAATGCTTCTTAACATTTAGTTTACTGCGACCTTGACCTTTGAAATATTGACCCCAAAATGTATAGAGTCCATCCACTGAATGTGTGCAATCAAGATATAAAGTTTGAAGTGTCTACAACAAATGATTGTCAAGTTACATGGCGGAACGTGTTTTCAATGTTAAGGTCACTCTGACCTTAACCTTTGACCTACTGATCCCAAAAATCAATAGGGGTCATTCACTCAATGTGTGCAATCATGATATATAATTTGAAGTCTCTATAACAAATGATTGTCAAGTTACATGGCGGAAATGTTTTTCAATGTTAAGGTGTATGTGACCTTGACATTTGAGCTAAACTCCAAAATCAATAGGGCAATAACCACATGAAGGTAAAAGACTGTAGGCCAAAGCGTACTAAAGTTATCCTCCAGAAACCAAATTTCTAACGGACGGACGGACAGACGGACGGGGGGACGCCTTGGACAATAACATAATATGCCCCCTTCGGGCATATAACAACAACAACGACGACGTTTGGAGATCAAAAATAAAGTTATAAGTTGAAAGTCGCTTTCTAAATGTTCGATTTAAATGTTTTTCAACACGCCATGACTTTTTCGAGAGTACGTCTATTTCACAAAAGCAGAACAAACAGCTTGAAACAAGCGATGTAAGCTTTGTTCTAACTTATAACCTAAGACAAATTCTACAGCATTTACCTATCCTAAGACAAATTTTACAGCATTTACCTAACCTAGACAAATTCTACAGCATTTACCTTTCCGCTGCCAAGCCATATTCCATCCAAGGGGAGACTATTTTCAACCGACCCTACTAATAAAGAATGTCAAGGCATAGTTTTCTAATTGTTACTATAAAATATCTTAAGATGAGTGTTAGAAACTGTTGAAATTATCAAATTCTTTAGCAATTTGGAAATCGAACCCGCGACCCAAAGTAAGGATCTATATATATACCCCGTTTCATAACCTCCCTTTTTCATGGAATAATCTAAATTGCTTCAATTCTCGAAAAAAATAGCCAACAATTAAAAACGTGTACTGAAATTCTAAATTTTAGAGGACAATTTTTCAGGGCGGTCAATGGCTTGGTTGCGAAAAGGAAATGTAGAGCCATGATTGCCCAGTATCGCTCACATGAGTCATTTGCAAGGGCTGCATACACCTAGCCTTGCGCATATATCTGGAAAGTTTTGTTTGTCTTCATGATTTGCCACATATGAAATAATAAATAAAAAAAATAGTTATTTGTCATTTAAATCTTTCCGAAAATATAAAGGGCGCATATCTTGGCAAATATTTCAGATTATTTTGTTCATAAAATCCTTGACGAAAATTTCAGTACTTTTCTTACCAGAAGTGTAACTCTAGTCTCTTTAAAGTTACCTTTTCCGCAAACAAGGGTTGTATCACTCACAAAAACTTCAAGGAACTGTTACAGACGGACAAACAGACGGACTGGCTATTGACGCTTTAACGCAATTATAATACACAAATGTATTTTATTGTATAGTAAATATTCAAGCTGTTTTCTAAAAATAATGAAGGGACGAAACGTTTGACGGACGAAAAGCGACCACAAAAGTAAAACATATGATAAGAAATGGTACTTATCTTATTCCAGCTTGGGTTCGCTACACTTTTTGTCGTCTGCTGTTAACACAGCATGCATGGCCATCTTTCTGCTTGTCGTCTGCTGCTACACCTGTCCATTCCCTTGTAGTAGCTACAATTTAAGAGTCTTTATATAACATGAGATTGTTTCATCCTTTGCAATTATGAGATATTTATCACGGGGTGTAAACTCACATATGTATGCCATATTGGCATTCGCTTCAGATCATACATAGTACTTCCGGGACGGCACATGTGGCAAGAATCGAGCTGAAAAAGAGGTTAGCAATGCATTTGTGATTAAATTGTGTAAAACTGACTTGTTTTCTAAAACATAACTCGATGCAATTATGATGTTTTACTGATAAATAATTTTATTGTAAGTTCTGAACTCAAGATGTTAGTGCACTGTACTATTTTCGGCATAAATTAAGTTTCCATTGCATAACGTGTACAATAGGCAGACACAAATGCATTATTTCATGTGATCATAAAAGTTTGATCATATTCCCGACAGTAAGTTCGACAGGACATCAAGTTTTTCTCTGTCATCCTTTCACTTAGAGCAAACTGAAACTCATGTACCAATTCTGTAGTGTGTGCGCAGTCAAACCGCATCGATATAGTTTTGAGAAAACATGCCAGTTTTACACAATTTTATCATAAATACAATCCTTACCTCTTTTTCAGCTCAATTCTTACCGCATATTTAGTCCCGGAAGTATCACATATGATCTGAAGCGAATGCAAATTTGGCATACACATGTGAGTTTACTCCTCGTGCTAATGGTAATTATGACGTTGTATCATTCTCAAGTATTTAATTTTTTTCTGTTTATTATTCAGCCTTACCAAAATATGCGGAGAACAGTAAGTGGATAAATTCAATGTTTTCTTATAATAGATGTTACACTGTGGAGAGCAGTAATCTATTACCTTAGCAGTTTTAAAATTAACTAGATGGGTGTTCAGTGGACACTTGTGTCGCCCTTGGGTACTCTGTTAGAATAACTAAAAAGGTAAACAAGAGCCTGCTGGAAAGATAGCATGCTAGTCCAAGTACAACAAGACCTGTCCACAGACAGCATGCTCCACTTTTCTCAGTGCTGGATAAATAATTATGAGCCAAGTTAAACAAGAGACCCAAGTGAAAAAAAATTTGAGTGGGGAAGGGCAAGTACCTAGTCGTACAAGATGAAAAAATATTACGGGTCAAGTACTTATGTATTTAAAAAACATCGGGCCGGGGGGTTGGGGGGTAAGGATGGGAAGTCAAGTACCTATGTACTAAAAAGAAAAAAAATCGGACCCTGGGGGGGAGGGGGCTGTGACTGGTTTGGGGGGGGCGGATGGGGATTCAAGTAATTATTTTTTCAATCGGACCCTGGGGTCGGTGGGGGGGAGAGGGGAGGAGGGTGACTGGTTGGGGGGGGGGGGGGGATGGGGAGTCAAGTACGTGTATAAAAAAAATCTGGGCCCGGGGAGTGGGGGTGAGTATCTTGTTGGGGGGAGGGGGTTGAAGGTGGATGGGGAGTCAAATACCTATGTATAAAAAAAATCGGGCCCGGGGGTGTAAAAAAAATGGGGGGGGGTTACGTATGGGGGGTCCCCATGCAGAGGGGACGGTGAGGGGAGTACTTACCCATCTCATGTCAGTTAATATTTTATTTCTAGGCTAAAGAAGTTTTTTTTTCTATATATAAGTATAAGCAAAATCAAGTGACCCCTGGGGGTGGGGCTAACTGTGACCCCAGGGACATGGGTACCAACAAGTTTTGCAGGGATCTTGCTGGTGATCAAGTATTCCAAGTTTGAATGGAATATCTTTGACACTTTTTGATACATGGACATTAAGAAAGAGATTAACCAAGAAATTTTAACTTGAAAAAGGGGCATAACATTGCAAAAATAAATTTGAGGGTTATCTGCCCTTGAGAAATGATGTTGTCTTAAGTGATACAATTGTAAGCATTACAACTGGAAAGTTTGATGAAAAAATGTTAAGAAATGGCATAGTTATAGCCAATGTTAAGTTTTCATGACAAAATCCAAGTACAAAAAGGGGCATCACTCTGTCAATTGTGACCATGTCCTACAGATTTTGGCATCATAACGACCCTTTTGTCGTAAGCAATATAATTTGAAAGTTTGATGACGAAATGTTAAGAAATGGCAAAGTTATTGCCAACGTTAAGTTTTCATGACAAAATCTAAGTACAAAAAGGGGCATAACTCTGTCAAATGTGACCTTGACCTAAAGATTTTAGCATCATCCCGACCCTGTTGTCACAAGCAATATAATTTGAAAGTTTGATAAGGAAATGTTTAGAAATGGCAAAGTTATAGCCAACGTTAAGTTTTCGTGACGGACCGACGGACAAAGCGATCCCTATGTATCGCCGTTTCTTCGAAAGGGCGACACAAAAACCTATTGACAAGTTCCCTGGTGAAAAAGATTTAAGAAACAGGTTTTCCTCATTTTATTTAGCGTACTCGTAACCAATTTTTTTTAAACAAAAGAGGGTTGGGGAAAAAGCCACGGGTTTGAGGAGAGGCCGCGTGTTGGGGGCTGGGGGGAGGCCGCGGGTTGGGGGAGAGGCTGCGGGTTGGGGGAAATGCCGCCTTTTGTTGTACCCTTCACCATTCTGGTACAACTGTACTCCCTTTGCTTTTTAATTAGTCCTGATGCAAACATAAGTTAAGGAAACATTCTCTAACATTGCCAACCAAACATGAAATGACGATATAAGGCGATGAATTATGTTAAAAATCTTTACCTTTACCATCGGTAGTCTTGTAGAATCCTTATATCGCGCCCTGGGTTTCTTTTTTCTGCACCAAGTCTCACTTTAGCTACATTCACTAAAACTTTAATAATGTTTAAATTTGTTTTCTGCAAAACAAATGGAAGAAAATCAAGTAAGCCGTGTCTATTTTGCATTTTAACTAAGTCCATAACACAAACTGAAGACATTTCCCCCCGAGTTTTTCGTGAGCAAATATCGAAGCGTATCGAGGTAAGATTAACGCCCACGTGACAGCTCTTCCTTACAAACATTTTGTCAATTCCCACGCACTCAAGGTGCAATTTAAATGTCTTTAGGTTAGCAGGGTTTATCTACAAAATAATTCATGAGAAAACAAATGATTCACTCACAAGAAAGAGTTTTCTTTTTCTTTATTTTTCTTTCTTTCTTTTTTTCATTCATTCATTTTACTTTGTGTTCCGTTTTCCGTTGTAAAAGCACAGATATTTTCTATTTTGGGTTTATCCAGATTAAGATCTCGAAGACATACGTAGTTATGCTTTTACCAGAAATATATTTAATTTCCACCGAATATATTTTGTAATTCTTATTTATTCTTACTTGTACTTTCTTTATTTGATATATATTGAATTTATGCTATATTTTCCTCTACTTCTTGACCGTGTAGGGAAGCTGTATTTTTGCTGATATGCTTTTTCCCCTTTTATGGCAGTGTTTGTAGTTTCACTGTATGGGAAGTAACCTCTGCGTTTTGAGTTTGCAAAGTTCCTCACATTTTTACTTCCCTTGTCGTATAATATTGTCAGAAGCTGAGTTTCAGGAATCTATGGTGACTACGCAGATAAATGTAATGCATACTCCCATTTCATAACAACATTTATGGCATAAACAATTTATTCGTTATGGAATATAGATTCTACTTTTCGCCTTCTTCTAAAAGTTGTTAAACAATATATCTAAATAGCATCAGAATGTATAAAAAAGCAAATGGTTTTTAAAGAATTGAGACTATCGCACCAAGACATGGCTGGTGGTTGTACTTTAAGAAGAGATCTTATAAAGACATATTGATCCATTCAGTGCTGCACTGAGAGGTTTTGATTGTCACCATAAGTTGGTAATGAATTTTTAAATATCATTCGAATTGATATCATTTTGAAGATAAATGTGTCATCCCACATTTAAAGTATGCCTTTTTAACAGGGCAAATTCATAAATTTAGTTCGTTACAATCTCTTTTCAAGTCAAAGATAAATGTGTCATCCCACATTTAAGGTATGCCTTTTTAACAAGGCAAATTCATAAATTTAGTTCGCTACAATCTCTTTTCAAGTCAAAGATAAATGTGTCATCCCACATTTAAGGTATGCCTTTTTAACAGGGCAAATTCATAAATTTAGTTCGCTACAATCTCTTTTCAAGTCAAAGATAAATGTGTCATCCCACATTTAAGGTATGCCTTTTTAACAGGGCAAATTCATAAATTTAGTTCGTTACAATCTCTTTTCAAGTCAAAGATAAATGTGTCATCCCACATTTAAGATATGCCTTTTTAACAGGGCAAATTCATAAATTTATTTCGTTACAATCTCTTTTCAAGTCAAAAATAAATGTGTCATCCCACATTTAAGGTATTTCTTTTTAACAGGGCAAATTCATAAATTTAGTTCGTGACAATCTCTTTTCAAGTCAGAACTATATTTGCTAACTACCGCAGTGTAACGAAGTGTCGAGACGGTTTGATACATGAGACTGAGTTTACTACTGCTTTAAAAGTTAAGAGTTGTTTATCTACAGCGTCCCGTTAGGGCCATCGTAGTTTCATCCTGGTGCCCAAAAGGTGGAAATACGATAACACGATGTAAAAACACGAAAATACGATGCTAGAACGAGAAATCACGATGCGACAGCACGAAAACACGATGCAAAAACACGTTGTTAATATTGCACTATGGCACCGTATCTTTGCAAACTGGCATCGTTGTTTCGTAACTTTGCTCATTTACCTAAAAGGGCAAAACACTGATAAGATGATGCAAAAACGCAAGATACAATGTGAAGTAGCGACAACGCGATGCTTTAGTGCGATACGTCTTCTGACAGCTTCAAAATATATCTATGGGTGAAGCAGTGCTCGATATGGGAACATATGTCGATGAAAGAAGCAAAGGTCATCGATTGGAGCAATGGTTGATGGGATGCTTCTGTAGCCGTTTGTTTCAAGGAGCAGTAGTCGTGTGAGTGGAGGTGGAGAAGCAGAGGCCGATGAAGGGAGCAGTGCTAATGGTAAGAGTTGTCGTCAATGACAGAAGCAGTGGTCGACAGAAGGAGCAGTGGCCGATGGAAGGTGTTGTGGTCGATTAGGGGAGCAGTGGTTGATGGAAGGAGCATCGATACTTGGGAATATCAGTGGTCAATGAGAAGAGCAGAGATCGACAGGAAGAGCATAGCACTGGTCGATCGTACGTAGGAGCAACTAAACCAAGCACCGTTAAAGAGTATAAGTATATTATGAGTATATTATGACTTTAGAAATAATTTGAAATGGTGTATAATACTGAAACAAAGGTCTTCGATTTTATCTCTTATCTGAACACTTTAGGAAAATCGGGCGATCTAATTCATGATTCATTGATGGTACTTCTGAACAAGTGATCTACACAGTAACACAATAGGGGCTGCACAGCTTATTTTCAAACGCTTTTAAAATATAGACTGAAGTACTTTTATGGCAGTTTGTTCCAATTATTATAACCTGTATTACTAGTGATAAAAGATAAGTTATCATCAAAATTTCAAAATCTATCTATATAGGCCTTCTTTACCAAAATGACGGTTTATCTGTTCGTTAAAAATAGAAACGAATGCCCCAGCTCTTAACAATTGCCGCACCCTGTCCACCTCGTCTAAGAGAAAGATACAGGAAGTTTTCAAGTTCCATAAATATGTTTGATTCTTTAATATTCTTAAAGTAGAGCATAGGAACTTTGATTAAATTTTAATTTAAAAGACTATTTCTGGTGTTAACTTACGATCAGGCACAACATTAATATAAATATTTAAACATTTACATGTCGTTGTTCCTCTGTAATTTAAAAACTTACAGAACAGAGAACTCTGAGAGAGTACGTGGAAATGATATATACTTAGCTCGTTCTTGTGTCGAACAATAGCAATATTATTTCTGTTCATTTAATCAGTCAATCTCTACAGAATTCGACAAAATAATACATGTTCTTGAAATCTTTCATTCATGTTGAGTCGTTCTTCTCCGAATAATTGGAACCACTCTGAAATAAATAAACGGTAAACAAATTAAGACATCCCACAATTGTTTGACATATTTGCTTTATAATGTCCCAGGCACTTCTGCGTCACTGATTTTTATGTATGTGATCACCTGATATTCAAATGCTATGTCAGAATTTGACAGAAAAGCCAGTATGATGGCAAAAAGAGAGAATATACTTTTCAAATACGTAACAAGATGAAAGATCAACATAACAATTGCTATTTAAACCTTTTCAGATCTTAGACACTAAAAATTCAACGACTAAACTGTTGTATCGCAACAAAACTTTACCACTTGATATGATACAAAGAAGTTCTGTGACAAAACGCTTTCTTTATCAAGTATTTGTCAATATCTATGCTTAAAGGCGTAATGTTTTTTTTTTTTAATGTTTCTTAATCTTTATCTAAGGCTGTGCTACTTACGGGAGGTCCTCCAAAACAAACGCACACTTTATGAAATGTATCACACATTGGATAAGACATTGGAGGACAACCGTCGGCTCCGACGTTCGAACAGTCCGCCGCCGAGGTGCAGTCTACAATTGAAAAAAAAAAAAAAACGGTAACGTTTATACATATAGTCCAGCTGTCCCAAACTCGGCATTCGCTTCAGTCAACAGTATTTTTTTGGGCGAGACGCTGAACTAATGCGTCATTTTATCTATGAAATTTCATAAATCCTGAGAGAGAGGGAAAAAACAGATTAAAAGATAGATACTACACCTGCCTTTTAAACTATCATTTTGTGTCTATTTAAAAGAAAAATAAGTATTATAAACGTTTACTGAAATCCTGGTATATTGTGCACTACTGAAATTATCTTCTCAAACATGTATATTTAACGATTTTACAAACCCTTGTCGCATGTACATATGCCAATCATTCCTGGTGGCCCAGGAAAGTGTTCACAGAAAGGGTCGTATCCCGTGTCGCATTTCACGTGCGACATAGCGCACGAGTTATTAAATCCAAAACAATCAAACGCCGCAGCTATTCCTGCAAATAAATAAAAATGTTGTTTTTTTTTCTAGCAAAGAATAATTTTCTGAGAATTTAATTTCATGTGAAAGAGTTGGGAGCCTGACACTCTACCGTTAAATGGCGTATAAAAAATGAGGAATCAGACTAGCCTATGCAAAAACACAACGATGCGAAAGTCTTCATTTTGAAATTGTAACAAATGTTTGTCCTGTCACTACACTACATCGCCTTATCTATTCTCCGACCTTGCTCCAGAAAGCTTTTATCTGTTATCTTACTCATAAAAGTATTGTTTACTTACCATAGTTAAATGTTTGGCAAAGATAAAATGAACAAATGCCCCAAACACCTATTCTCGGCTTCGGGTCGAAATTGTGAGGTTGGAGTCTCGTTAGGTTACCCGGAATGAATAACGTGCGTTTATTCATAAGTAACGGACATAACTGGAATCTTTACAGGAGTTACAAATCAAGACGGACAAAATCATGTCACTCCTTAAATTCACAGCGTTCTATAATACTAAGTGTAATAAATCAATACGTAGATTATTCGTTAATTAACATGATTAAGACTGATAAATCTTTTCGGGGAAATAAGTGTGATAAATCAGTTTGTAGAATAATCGTTGAAAAATTAAGTCTGATAAATCCAGTTCGTAGATTAATCGTTGAAGAATTAAGTCTGAAAAATTAGTTTGTTGATTAATTGTTAAAGAATTAAGTATTATAAATCAGTTTGTAGATTAATCTTTGAAGAATCAAGTCTGATCAATCAGTTCGTAGATTAATCGTTAAAGAATAAAGTCTGATAAAACCAGTTGTTAGACACTTCAATCGTCAACAAGCATAAGACACATGTACCATTCAGAATACACTTACTCTTGAAACTGATACTTCCTGTAAACATGGTAAAGTTATATTTAACTCTTAGTTGCCGACAAAAAGCTCCAACAAGAATGTGAAAAGGAAAGACGCGCGAATGCATGGCAAACAGTCGGCCGGACGAAGCGGAAGATGTATGCTCTCTGGAACATCTATTGGGAGATCACGGTAATGTATTAGATTTCGCATGCCCAAACATTGAAAGCCATTACGTTATATTCAATGTTTTTGTTTCTTATATCGTTAAAAGTAACTGTTATATCCGCTGTTGTTCCAGATATAGTACGACAAATTTAACACATAACTATACAACGTGGACATTTTTTTCTTCAAGATTCATTCATCGTGAAATGATAAAAAAATACCCTCCTAAAATACCATCAACCGAAACGATCAAACGTGTTTAAGTATAGTAACACATAAAATATATAACTTTTAATATATAACTACATTATGTAAACCGTTTGCAGTCATATAAGCTCGTTAACATAAAAGGAAGGATAAGCAAAAATACAAGGTGCGTAATATTTAAATATTTAAGAAGTATTAATTCATATTTTTTTTACTCAATAATATTTGAAGATAGCTTTGGCAATTAAATCTACACTTATTGAACTATTCTTTTTTTTTAAAAAAAGCAACAGTAGATTTAATGCTCTCTCAAACCTGTGTCTCTCTATAATATAGTTAAACACAGATTTCGCTTAAATATTCGTTGTTATTCCTTGATATAAGTCTTTTAGATTGAATTTGTGGTCGATACACTTCATTAAAATAATGTTTAACTGTTCAAAAGGGGACATAAATTAAACGACTTTGCTCTTTACCCTTAATTTTGACATTATATACGCATGCATTTTTCACCCTTATTTTATTCACATAGAAACAAGAAATACAATCCTCCGATTCTCTTCTAAAGCTACAGGCCAAAAGAGAGAGCGAGAGAGAAAAATACGACAAGATGGCAGACAAGATGGCAGACAAGCTGAAGATTGCATGTGTAATGAGTTCTACAAGAGAAGAACGCATGAACGACAGGGTCGCAAAATTTGTAAAGACGGCAATTGAGCAATACCACGATGTCGATATAATTGGTAAGTAGTTGAACTGTTATTTCCAACATATTCGTCAGGCAGCAAAAAAAAAACAAAAAAACATCATGTTTAAAAAACAAAAACAAAGTTGTTGCAAAAATCTCTTCTGTACATCTGACAATCTGACATGCGCATTGCCTAAACTTCATTTTCAGAGCTGAACTCTTTGTTAGCAATGATCAAATTTTTCACATTATTTAATTAACTTATCTGAGTTATTTGATTTTTGGTACAGGCGGTTCGTATGACTGAGACCCTCCTCCCACCCTTCCCGCCCCCTCCCCCGGTAGGGTTAAATTTATGCACAGCGTAAAGTACCCATACTTGGGATAACACTGACCGTTAACTATATTTCTAACAAATTTCACTGGTTCAAGGACACAATAGGCGAAGTACGGGGTGCAAAACGCGACAAAAAATCGGTTAATTGTCTTCGTTGACTACTTTCAGATCCTTTAACTATAGAACTGCCTGCCACGCAACAGTCGTTGAACTTTATGTACAACAATGAGTCAGCAATTCCTCAACATATCAAAGACCTAAATGAAAAGATGAAGGCTTATGATGGAATTGTAATTGTGTGTGCTGAATACAACTGGAGTATTCCACCAGCGTTAATTGACCTGTTTAATAATATTCCACCGTCAACAGTTGTTTGGAAGCCTTGTGGATTTGTGAACTACTCTATAGGTAAGAAATAACGTGACTGGTTCTTATGTGGGTACAGAGGATACCACCTGACTTTGACTACTCATTCTCTTTGCTAGAACCTCGTTTCGTTAATTATTGCTCATATTAAGAATTGACTCACATTTTTCACCACCTCCCGTCCGAATGTTTTCATCTCATCTGACAAAAACAGTCTGACGCCGTATTCTTGCCACTCTTCTAGTTCTGGTCCGCCCGTGTTCTGTCGCTTCTAAGTGTTTTACCCTGTCCCCTGTTTTGTCTCGTTAATTATCGTCTCGTCATATTCCATACTTTTTTCATTTTGTCATTTCTTCGTATGGTCCAGTTATATTATGTATTTAAGGAAGAACGGACTGTTACACAATGTTTTACAAATGTATGTGACTTGGCAAATAAAATGTATAATACCAGAATAGTTTATGTCTAATGGAGTACTATATTCAAGTCCGTGAAGTTGGTTCTGAAATCAGCAATCGACATTCAGCTCGTAATTTGAATGTCGAACGAATGTCGAGCTGACTCTACATTCAGCTTGATGGCAAATCTTCATGGTATTATTTCTACTGGGGTGACGTAAATGTCCAAGGTGATATTTCTTCTGGGGTGAGGGGCAAATGTCCTGGGGGCAAATGTCCGGATTCCATAAAATCACATTGACCCGTTGATAACCATAGAGACCCGCTAATGTAGGTCATAAAACACGTGGCAATCGATAAGCTACAAGACGTTTTAAATTATCCAAGTATTTAATATGTTTTTTCTTAAGACTGATATAGAAATTGTTTCACTGTTTCATATATATATGAATCGGATGTTTGTTCTATTAATGTGAAAAATATAGGAAGAGCAATTTTTCAGTAAGGATTTTTATTGGTACAGTAATAGTATAGAAAGACATAAAATGTCTAACCTGTAACTATTTCTTTCTTAAAAGTCAATCTTTCGTACCATAATGTCATAACTACCCGCTGGTTACCATGAACACGGGCCATAAAACACGCTTGAAAGCCCATAAGTTTAATAGAGCAATGATCTTAATATTAAGTATTAAAATTTTCCTTAAATTAAGAGAAAGAAAAACAAGAAAATATAAATACAAAAAAAAATGTATTTTCTTTCTATTCCAAATAAAGGAAAAGAAAAGAAGAAAAAGATTATATTTAGATATTAAGATAAATATAAAACACTTTTAAAGCGACTGACTCACAGATGGGCCGACGATGAAAAAATGAAGAAAATGTTCTTACATCTTGAAATTTTTGCTGCAGTTGTGAAGACATATTTAAACTAAGTTACTGATTCATTTTTTGATACAGAAAAACATCAAAATATAAAGTTTTACACACTTTTATCAGTAAAAAATTTACCCCGTTAGTCACAGGGTAGATACTTAAGTTATAAGATTTATTTTGACGCGTCCTTATAAGATTGCGCTGTGGCTTAGTGGTCTAGATCGTCACCCTATATTTTACTGACCGAAAGGTCGTGGGTTCGAATCCTGGTTAAGTCAAAACTTTTTATGCTCCCACAAAGTGGGGTGCATATAGCGTTGCACTTGATCGTCCGTCCGTTCGTCCGTACGTCTGTCCGTACGTCCCGAAATCTTGTGAACGCAACTCCTCTTAAACCGGATGGCAGATTTTGCTTAAACTTCCAGGGATGAACAACCTTAATGTGTAGATGGTAGTAAAGGAAGGAATTTTCGCTGCGACCAAATTTAACAGAATTATGGCCCTTTGTTGATTTTTTTCACTAGAAATTTTGTGAACGCAACTCCTCTTAAACCGGATGGTAGATTTTGCTTAAACTTCCAGGGATGAACAACCTTAATGTGTAGATGGTAGTAAAGGAAGGAATTTTTGCTGCGACCAAATTTAACAGAATTATGGCCCTTTGTTTATTTTTTCACTACATACCATATAGAAATTTTGTGAACGCAACTCCTCTTAAACCGGATGGCAGATTTTGCTTAAACTTCCAGGGATGAACAACCTTAATGTGTAGATGGAAGTAAAGGAAGGAATTTTTGCTGCGACCAAATTTAACAGAATTATGGCCCTTTGTTGATTTTTCAACTATATACCATATTGAAATTTTGTGAACGCAACTCCTCTTAAACCGGATGGCAGATTTTGCTTAAACTTCCAGGGATGAACAGCTTTAATGTGTAGATGGTAGTAAAGGAAGGAATTTTTGCTGTGACCATATTTAACAGAATTATGGCCCTTTGTTGATTTTTTCACTATATACCATATAAATAATTGAACATATAAATTTTACATTTGTAATTTAATTTAACATGTACATAAGGTTACCTGTAGATCATTTTAGGTATATGTACAGAAAAAATTTTACATACAGGATATACATGCTCTTGTTTATGAGCACTTATGCACAGTGGGGGCATCCGTGTCCTATGGACACAGTTCTAGTTTTTTTCAGTTTTCATGGTGTATAGAAGCATAATATTAATTTTTTTCCATAGTATATTAAATTCTCTTAAATTTTAAAGAAAAAAAATCTGCAAATTTCTGTGAGTCAGTCGCTTTAAGGAAAATATTATAAAATTTTACTTTAACAAGCCTAATAGGTTTTTATGGAATGTATAATATAATATAAATTTGTTTTTCTTGTTCTTACTGAAGAATTACCTGTTTCATTTGAATGGATTGAATGAGAGACATTGCTGATAACAAATTATCTCCCTTACTCAGATAACATCAGAGGTAATCCAAATTGCACTTTGGTCCTTTCAGTTGGAATCCTCTGACTTTATCCTTGTTTCTCTTTGTGATAGTCTTCACTTTCAGTTGTGAAAATTGTCACTTACATATTAAATAAAAAGTTAGGAATTTAAAAAAACAATCTTTATGTGCTAACAAAACATATTTTTAAACTAAATGTTAAATCTGACTACTATTGTGGCAAATAATAAGGTATAATTATCACCATACCATAAAGGAAAACAGCGATGAAAGCAGAGGAATCCAAATGGAAGGACCAAGTTAATATTAGAGAGTATTCAGGGTAGATAATCCACTGATGTCCCCCATTGATGATAGTGCATAACTGAGAAAAAAAGAGTGCTAAATAAGAAAGGAATGTTGATGCCTTTATTATCATAGTCATTCTATGGATGGTTAGAAAAAGAACAAATAGAGGGAAAAATAGGACTTTGTGCGCGCTGTAGACAAGCCGTTCGACGGGCTAGGAATTATCTGTTCTTAGTATTGTTTGAAATATCTCTCCTCTGGGTATCTAGCGTCCCCGTTTCTCGACGAAAAGAAAAGATAGAAAAACATACATACGGAAAGATTCTCTTTTTTATAAACATTTTCTAAGTGTCGTTCTATCGTGGGTATTGGCACCTAAGCACAGTCCTTTACGAATTATTCCACTTATCTTATCGTGTAGAATTACTACTATGGGTATCTGGTGTCCCCTTCTCTCGACGCAAGAAAAAAGAAAGAAAGATAGACAGAAAGAACTACTCCGACATCACTGCTTTTTCTTTTGTTTGTTTTTTTAAAAGAAGAAAAATTAGCCGGCCTGCGCCATGCCTGTGCCATGCCTAACTATGTAAGTGCCGTTGTCTTGTGGATATTGCCATCCCTTAAAACAATCAGTCCTCTTTTATTTTATGTGATGTTATTTAGCCCTATACTACGATAGGATACACTTTTGATATCATTTACACCGATAACAAGGCGAATACTCGCCATTTCAATAGACCGTCAATATTGGCAGTCTGAAACTGCCAATCTTGGCAGACACCGGCAAAACCTGGTTTTGGAAGAGGCTCAACTTTCAGCTTGATATTCGATTTTGAGAGGGTTTTTCATTTTTCGTGCCTTTTTTTTGTCGAGCCGAATGTCGAGCTGGCTCAACATTCAGGTCGACGGTCGTTCTTGAGCGTGTTTTCGTTATTTGAATGTCGAGCCGAATGTCGAGCTTGCTCAAGACTTTTCTAAGACTGACCATAAAAAACTGTTACTTGGTATGTAATCATTCACATTATGAAGACCTTCTGATTGCTGTCAAAAAGCAAACAAAACGAAAGCCAAAAGTGGGGAGAAACGAAATTTTTTGATAACATCCCCTTATAATGAAATGGGTGGGGTAAATTCGTGCCATGTCTAATAATCAACATAAACTTCAACATAAGTATTTGGGGCTTCAAATTAGCTACAATTTTCTTTATTCATGTACTATTCTGAATAAATAAGCAAAATATCAAATATTTTTACCGTCTAGTTATGGAGAAATTAGTAACTGAAATAAGAAAATCCCAATTTTCATCAATATACCATGTTGAAAAGCTTTGCAACAATTGCAATATACTTAAAACCTAAGAAATTTAATTTGAATTCTATAAAAGTAACTGTTGTAAAACCAAAACAATGTAAAACTGCCAAAAACTATAGAAAAAATGGCTTGAGTGGGGTTTAGACCCATGTTCTTCAGTGCAAATGTCGCAATCTCGAGTTGAATACTCTTCAAAGTGGAGGCAGGGTATCAGGAATCCAATACCTTAACGGACATGAAAATTTAAACTTTGCATTTTATAACTTTATGCGTATTTAGAAAATGCATCCAACTATTAGTTAAAGAAATTTTTTTTTTGAAAGTGTTAGGTGAAAATCCTTTAAATTTTATGGGGTTTGTGTAAGGTTTCTCATGAGGTAAACATAGAAACAAAAGCTTTATTCTATGTTCGTGTTCCGTTAATCAATAGCAAAACACGTTCCAAGAAAAGGGAAACATTTTGCACATTAAAATAGTATTTAATTGCAGGAAAGGAATTAAAGGGGCTGTGCTCCAGATGACAAAAAAAAGAAAGTTTTCTTGTATTATAAATTTCTTGTAATATTTATGATTAATGCTTAAAAAATAACCTACTGACAAAAAATAAGTCAAATAATTACATTATAAATTGATTTTTTTTTTTCACGTTCAAAGTGCTATTCCGTAACGCGACGGTATAACTATTTCGTATAAGATTTAAAGTAAATATCTGTAATATCACATGCGGCGATGTTGGTGACAGTAAAAGCGTTGGAAATATTTTGTTAACATGAGGGTCCAGAGTTCAAATCAGGCTGGAGCGAAAATATTTTTTATTCTATTTTGTCTTTTATATTCAGTTTTGAAGTAAAATATTATGTTGTTATAATCTCACGGCATCTAAATATGTAATTTATGAAAAAAAAATTATGTCAAATCTGGAGTACAGCCTCTTTAAGTCTTCTTGATATTGCAATCTGGTATAATTTGTTTTGTCAATTTATCTTATATTTATATTTGATTATTACATGTTTTTTATATTATAACGTTGTAAGAATTTCTAAAATGAATACAAAGGATGAATTGAAATGTAATGCATCGAACAAATGCCAGTTTACTTCTTCAGTTGCTTCTATAATGATGATCAATCCATTCAGGTATATATAACAATTTATGAAAAGGTGTTACTCAAATCTCCGGAACACGTGCTAATAGTTTGTGCATCACAACGATTTTTTCTTTCAAATATTCTTTGTGGAAAGAAAGAATACCCGATATTTTGTGAATGCTTCATTAATAGAACATCCTCGTATCCCGCACTGAACTAAATATTCGATAGTTTAGACTCATTTATTTTACATCGATTGCGACACAGGTTCTTACAACTTAGATTCAACACGCTCTATGACTGCTTCCTGGGTTCCATACCAGTATTCGCGCAGCGTGGAGGAAAGTGAATATTGTAAGAGAATCTCGCCTCTGACGGGATTCGAACCCGCGACCTCCGGATCTGGAGCCCTGCGCTCTACCCCTGGACCACGATGCCTCCTCCAAATATTTGGTACACAAAAATATAGCTTAAAAGAATTTGCGATAGAGACAAAATTAAATTATTGAATGTTGAGCAAGGTTGACATACAAAAAAAAGGAAAAAAAAAGAAAGCGAATGTTGTTTTTATTCATAAAATCAAAAAACGAAAAAGAAATCCTCAAAACGAATGTAGAGCTGAATGTTTAGCCAGCTCGACATTCGGCTTGACATTCAAGAAACGAGAAAACATTGAAAAACGAATGTCGAACTGAATGTTGAGCAAGCTTGACATTCTGCTCGGCATTCAAAAACAGAAGATAAAAAACAAATTTGGAGCTGAATGTCGATTGCCGATCTGAAAGCTAATTTCACGGACTTACTATACTTAAAACGTAACGATGACTAAATGAATGTAGATGTTGCACAAATTGGTTATTGTTTTTGTGCCAGTCTAAGGGGACACTTAGATTTGCTCTTGTCCGTCTGTTTTCTGTCCGTCCGTCTGTCTGTCTGTCTGTTTGTCCGACAGTTTGTGTCAGCCAACACTCTTGAAATTCACATTGATATATATCATCAAGTAAAGTTGCGCATTCGTGTTTTTTTCGTATCCCCTCCATCCAGGAAAGCAGAGTTATGGCCCATAATTTAGTCAAAATAGCTACCTAAAGTGACGTGCGCTCAGCCAACTATTAGACTTGCGATCATGAAACTTCACACAGATATAGATCAGCAAACGAAATTGCGCACCTGGGGTTTTTTGTCTCCCTCCTCCCAGGGAGAGCAGAGTTATGGCCCTGTTTTAGCGAAAAGGCTAGCAAAAAGTTTGTGTCACACACTCAGCCAATACTTTTGCATCCAGGATCATAAAACTTTACAGGAATATACCAGCATGTTAGTTTGTGCACTTATTTTTTTTCAATTACTTTACAGACAACCCCGAGGGACACATGTGTCATGTAGACACATTTCTAGTTTATTTCTAGTTTATTATTATATTTTTAGGCCAGTTTGGAGGGACGCGAGCGGCTGCACAGTTACGAATCTTCACAGGGGCACTCGGAATGATTGCCGTTCCAAAACAGATGGCGATACCTTTAGTGCACAAGAAGATTGATGAGAATGGCGTTGTTAAGGATAAAACGTTGACAGAAGAGCTTGGTTTTGTTCTTGACCACGTGTACTGGGCAGCCAAAGCTTTGAAATCCTACAGAGCTACCTCGACTCCACCACAGTGGATGATATAATTACGTGACTGTTCATAGTAGACCTTTTATGTAATTTTGAATGTATACTGTATTGTGTAACCAGTGAACAGAACCAAACGGCCAAACATACAGAAATTGTTTCCGCATTCAATGAATTATAACTGCATTTTAATCTCTTGACAAACACTATTTCCAGTATAATTAAAATATTGTATTACTAATATTATTATACAGTATTAGTATATATGAAACTTTTGTAATATAACTGCAGATATGATTGTGCACATTTCTTACTAGCAAATAATAATTTATATTTTATAGTTTTTATTATCATTAATTGTTGTTGTAGTATTTATCTTTATATCACGCAATTGCTCTATTTCATACAGGCATGGTCAGTTTTACATAAAGCTGGTAAATCTATTTTACTGGTCTATGTTTCTTTAAAGTCTCATTGAGCAGTTGATATATATATTTAAAGCAAAACCCATTTAAGGTTTGATTTTGTCAAATGGTAAAACAAGTATCCTTTATCTAACAACTTTTATTTGAAGCTCTCTTTGTATTTTTTCTTGAAATCCTTGAATGAATATAACCTATTAAATTTCCCTAAAGATTGTATGACTTAAATATCACTTTTCTCGAAACTATATCTCTTCAACATTGAATGAAGGTGGTCACAGTGTTGTTCACTGGAGAGGTTTAACTGTAAATGTTAATTTGTATAATATAATGGTTCAAACATTCCTATGAGCAGATATATATATAACGTATAACATTAAGGTTAGTTAGGACAGACATTTTATTTCGCTAAAGAAGGAAAGGAAAAGATTAACGCATGAAAACAACAAAAAAGGGTGGATACTGTAATAACCTTCGGCCATTTATGAACAGAGTTCAAAGTCACACTTTTCACTTTGTCAGGATGTAATCATATAAGACTAGAAGACGCTTTCTGAATCAACAAACAGTTTCAGTTTATTTCATAAATAACGAAAATAAAGGTATCTATCGGCACTAAATTCTCATCAATAAATCCGAGCACGTTTGGTGACAGTTTACACAGACCGACAGAGTACGTTATTCTTTAAAGATGACGCAGTATTCATAAAGATATGACATAGAATATAACTGACTAGATTATAGGTCATTGGATACAACCCACAGTCAGGTGCAAAGGCAAACTTACTTTACATATAGTTCTACTTGTTTTCCTAATGATTCATAATTCTGGAGTCTGGGTAATGGACTGTGTAGCGTAATGTACTTAGATATATTCTGTTCACATCAAGCGATGGCAACTACAGACTTCCGTAGTAAATTTCATCTACTGAATAATAACGACAGAACTGAGAACGGTCAATAGAAAACTATTTGAATTTTCCCGGGCAGACAACTTGTTATTGTTTACGCCAGTTGCCCGGCAATTTCGCACCTGACCTGAGACTGCTCCAACGCTCAATATATAGACAAAATGGTAACGGACGTTCACCGTCCAACCAATCAAATTGCAGAACGTCAGGGTTTCCCCACCGTTCCAACAATCCGACCGGCAAAGATCAGTGAAGGTCTTTTTCCCAATTTTACATGAAATACTGGTTACAAAAATATATTCTATACATCAAACAAAAGCTAATGATCTAGAGAAAGTTATCATATGCATTCCCTTACAAAGTATTCAAAGTCCGAGCAACAAATAATGAAACAAAAGTTGCAACAGGAGTTGTGCGCACCGTTCACTTGGAACGGCAAAATATGCAGACAGTTACCTTGATAAAACACGAAATAATTAAACTGTAAGTAATATAACAAGTAATATATAGGTTTCTAATATTCTATAACAATTAATAAACACATGTGAGTGCATGTGTGCCTCTCTATACAGTACTGAGTACGAAATATCGGTCTTTAGACATGACCCTGTCACAACAACAACAACAACTGTCAAAATGCAAATTACAAAAACAATCACTTGGAATCAAAGAGAAGCACTGTTTTACGAATATTCAAGTCATGTAACCTGATGATTTATACAGATAACATGTAGGCAAAGAGGTAAATTCAATGTTATGCTTTTTGCACAGTCTGAAAATACATAAACAAGTGTGGGGAAGGCAAATTTGGTTTCTAAAAATAGTAACGCTTATGAATTATTCTTACACTCTCCCCACCTTTCAAAACAAAATTCTCCTGAATTTTAAAGCAATACTCATCATTACAACAATGATAGTTCAAAACTTTTAGGCACACCCTTTACCTGACTTTAAAATAAGTTTAGTGGACGGAACTTTTAGCACATCCTGTACTTCAGTGAAAAATTATGACTTGTAGCACAACTTAACCTCAAAAGGGATAATTCAATATAAAGTGTACTAATTTACAGCAAACTAGCTCAATAAACAGATCAGATAATACTGACATCAATCTAAGAATAACAGCAAAATATTAGCTGAAATGTAGAGTAACAAATCGTGGTATCAGCTAACATAACAAGTTATAATAACGATTAACACATATCATAGTCATATCACTGTATCTTTGAGTCAAAACCATGGTAAGCAGTACTGCAACTCAAACCAGTAAGATATTATGTAGGCTTACAGCATACAGTAAGCGAAAAGTGTTAATGTTTGACATTAAGTTCAAAAATTGACACTAGACCAATCAATTTAAAATTTACAACATATAAACTAAAAGTTAACATTAACTTTTACATAAATTCAATTGTCTTAAGTGTACAGATATGTTTTCATAACACTATGAACTTGAAATTGGTCACAAAAATGTATTGTGTGTATTAGCAAACAACAATTTCTAATTAAACAGTTCATAATGAACACTTTAATACTTCAAAATAAAGTTCAGTTCTCTGCCTTTACAACACTCGGGACTTTAAATTGATAATTCAAATGTTACAACCCTATTTCTATTTTAAATTATATGATAGACATGTCGTACACTGTTTGATTCGATTGTTTCAAACTTAATTTAGCAATGCATAGTTAACTGTTTAAATAACATCATGAAATACTAGGTTATTTTACAATACACAATTCACTTAATTGGTATTTGCCATAGAATAAATAATTTATTCTGTATTTTATACAGGAACTAAACGGGACAGATGCATAATTATATTCATAACCTAAGAGGAACCTTGGAACAGGCTTTTATAAGAGAATCGTTGGAAGTGTCCCGGCAAATAGTAACCCCTTCCATCATGGCCAACCACTGGTCAAGCCGGTGACCCTTTGAGATTGAAACAAGGGTAGTAAATGTGTAGTATCGGCTAAACTGTTCGTTGGTGCCGAGTTTGAAACTTTTACAACCCGGCAGTGCAAGAAAGTTAAATGCCTCCAAAAGTTCAACTCGGTCAACTTTGAATACTGAACCGAGACGTTCATTAATAATCTGCATTGCGACAAACTCCTGCTGTAATAGTCGTTGATCTGGAGACATCTGTTTCCAGCCCTTTGGCGGCCACTTAAGCTCCAGATTTCCTTCACGCAGGACGACAAATTCTTCCTGGTCCCAGTCTCGTCTAGCTGGCGGGAAGAGAGGCATTGCACCAATTCGCAGGAGCTTTGTTGCCCTGTATGCAAACGTTTTGTTCTTCGGTTTAGGGACTACAAGTTCACTTGAATTCATCGTACTTATAACATTTGATTTTTGTTTTGGGACTAACAGTTTTCTTTTTGCTTCAACAGGTGGTTTTGATAATCCAGCAATTTCAGCTGCCTGTTGTAGAATATCATTTACTACTGAGTTTTCAGCACCTGCAGACTGTTCATTGATTGAACTTATTGTACTTTGACTTTCAGGGACTTCAGAATTAATTTCATAACTATGGTTTTCACTTACATCTAACATTGGATTGTCAAAATCGCTTTCAGTAAATTCGGATGAAACTTTTTCCACCACAGTCAATGTAGAGCTTTCCTTATGTTCAATATCTTTTACATCTTCACATATTTCTGGGTTGTCATTTACAACAGTCATTACATTCATACTTGCTTGAGATTTGCTTATCCCTTTGTCAGTATCTGTATTCTCCATTACAGTCGTATCGACCCTCTCGCCGACCTCTAGACGATCACTCACATTGATTGATGTGTTTGCAGTATTAAGAATGGGCATATCTATGACACTAGAGAGTTTAACTGCAGTGAACAAAGGCTCATTTGATTGCTGTTCTTTACTTGTTTTGTACACTGTTGTAGCTGATACATTAGGATTATGTGTTACTATCTGGGCTTGGAGTATGTCTCCAACAAGATCTACTTTTCCAGGCTTTGGGAGATCAGCATCATCACCAGCTGTACGGGCGCGCTTGGGTGAAGGATAAAAGTCAAAAGTCAGACGTTTAACTTTCACAGAACTGATCAGACTGCTATGTATTCGTAACGCGGCCGCTGCCTTTCCTTTTAAACTCATGTTTGTTTCTGCTTTGGATGGGTCGA
The DNA here is from genome assembly GCA_012932295.1 of Cyclina sinensis. Lineage (NCBI taxonomy): Eukaryota > Metazoa > Mollusca > Bivalvia > Venerida > Veneridae > Cyclina > Cyclina sinensis. The sequence goes on from JAAONU010000008.1 coordinate 34,039,780, forward strand.
ATTGAACATGCCCTGAAGTCGTCTTAGCTTTAGACATTATCTGGGCCAAAGCCCTCATTGCCAATTTATCTTCGTAAAGATCCGGCGTAAAGTACACGCGGATTTTATCTTGATTGTGTAAAAGATCTGCATGCGGAGACCCATTCAGGCTTAAAGATATATGAACAACTTCCATTGTGGATTCTAGAGTAGGTAGATCTACAAGTTGTAATTCTACGGGTATATGAAAGTCCATATCATCGGAGTCCCATCCACTTAAGATGCATTCACGTGTAAGCTTGGGCTTCCTACATTTTGCTATCCATTGAAGCATTAGTGTCCTTAACTTTACTGCTATTGGTGATAAACGGTCAGATTTAGTGCAGAATACAGCATATTGCTGGGGATTAATAGCTAGATAAAACCCATTGGCCTCTGTAAATGTATCACTATCTAGATCTTTTACTTCAGAAGCATGTTTATTTTCACAGTGAGTTTTTAGATCAAATATGCGTTTGAACCTCCTCTCTATATCAAAACAGAATGGGCAAACTACTGTGAGGAATGAGTGATCCTTGCCAACATGTTGCTTTAACAATTTTCGGTTATTGAAGATCAGCTGCGGGCACAGGGAGCACTTCTCCATGCTGAAAAACAAAAGTTGTTTTTTTTTTCTTTTTTTTTGTTTTTTTTTTATACACATTTCTCAAACTTAATGTCATTGTTTTGAATAATATTAACTTGTATAGTTCTCTGTCTGTAACAGTTACTAAATAGTTTTTTGTTTTTTTTTCTTATTTAATCACAAAAATTTATTTTAAGTAATCAAAAGCCTGTTGGGTTGTGTCCAATGTGTAGATTTTTTTTCATAATGTTATCATGTTATTGTGTTCCGATTCTCGTTCACGAGCGTTATAAATATTTCCTTTTACGACGCAGTTAATCAATAATTTTGCGATGTTAACAAATTCATCACAGTTTCATGGTAAATATCGCAAACGATGTAATAGCTGGTCATGCGCATACTTGATGCGCACATCTCATACCATGTGCCATCAAACAAGTCTCTCTACATCATACCACAGGTGCGCCCATCCGGACTGTCACTGATACATTCAGTTTTACATCACACCGAAGATTGCAGCTATACAACTTTAACATCAAATTAAATCGGGTCTTAACTCGTACTTGATGCGCTCAATAAACTTATGTGCCATCAATCTGGTCTCTCTTATTCAAACCTTTAGATGGTTGGCCAAACCATCCATTACAGTCAAATGTAACTTCATACCCAAGACCACATACGTCACGATGTCAATAGTGTTACTTTAAATAATATCTATTTAAACTTTGGAACTTTCTTGCCTATGTTTCTTTTGTTAACAATCCAAAATTATTTAGATTCACTGTCTCTCTTACTTTAACATCAAGGAACATTTAACGCTAACTTTTGAACATCTAACATTTCAACTGAAATTTCGTAGCACAACATAATTTCCACTTTGGAGGATTCCGGCCACGATATGGAAGCAGACGATCTACATGATACACTTTTGGCTTTGACTTTGGTGACATCTGAACTAAGTAAGTGACGTCATCAATTTGCTTAACAACAATATACGGTCCCTTCCACTTTGATGTTAGGTTGGTGCAAACTCCGATGCGCCGATTAGGATTGAAGAGCCACACTGGTTGACCTTCATGTAGTGACCTTTTCTTGGCTCTAAGGTCATAATGTCTCTTTTGGTACTCCGCTGTTTTTCGTAGACATTTTCTTGCATGTTCATGAACGTCTACAAGAGCATCTTGCAGACCTTCTATGTAAGATGGAATATCGGTTGTTTGATGGCTTTCCGGTTTGCCAACAACAGCTTCAACTGGCATAACAATCTCATGCCCAAAAACCATTTTGTTTGGACTAGCTCCAGTGCTTGGATGAATTGATGCCCGATAACCCATTAGTAACTGAGGTAAGTATCTATCCCAGGTTTTCTGATTATCTTCACAATACATGGTCAGCATCGTCTGAAGGGTGCGCATGAACCTTTCTACGGTCCCATTACTTGACGGGTGCATGCTGCTTGTTTGAACCTTGTCAATATGCAGAAACTCGCATACTATCTTGAAAAGGCTAGACGTAAAGTTAGTACCTTGGTCGGTTAATATCTGCATTGGGGTTCCAAAACGACAGATATATTCATTCACCAATACCTTTACGATGGTTTCTGTTTCTTGGTTTGGAATTGCGTAGGCCTCAGTCCACTTGGTAAAACAGTCAACAGCTACTAGTATATACCTGTTGTTAGACTCGGAAAGAGGCAAAGGACCAAAAATATCAAGAGCTAATTTTTCCATTGGCTCTCCTACACGGAACTGCTTAAGTGGTGCTTTTGGTTGTGCAAACGTTTTTCTCGCAACACATTTATCACAAGTCGAGCAGTATTTTGATACTGCCTCCTTCATACCCGGCCAGTAGAATGATTGTCTCAGTCTATGAAGCATCTTGTCAGACCCAAGATGTGCTGACGATGGGATGTCATGAAAATAATTCAGAAGCTCTTCACGCTTGGAAGATGGTACTACAAGCAAACTTTTATCTAAATCTTTGTCAGTGTCAATATAAGTACGGTGTAGCAGTCCATTGTCAACGTAAAGTCTGTCCCACATTCGCCATAAAGTTTTTAAAACTGAGGTCCCCATTGAAACTTGGTCCCACTTTGGCCTTTCAGATTTACTTTCTTTAGCCCTTAGAAGAAGAGCTATGTCTGGATCAGTTTCTTGTGCTTGTCTTAGACTAATTGGGTCAAAATTGTCTATGTAAGATCTGTCTGAGTTACTGCATACGGTTTCTGTTTGTGTCATACGTACACTCTCTGCAGCATAATCTACGGATTTCGTTGTTGTTTCATCAGATTCGTTATCACTTTCACTCGCCTTGAGTGTTTCCTGTCTCTCACAGACTTTGCAAGGTCTGCGTGAGAGAGCATCGGCGTTGGAATGTCTAAGACCGGGACGATGAATAACAGTTAAGTCATATGTTTCTACTTCTTGAAGCCAGCGTGCAGTTTGCCCTGATGGTCGCTTCAGTTGCCTTAGCCAGCTAACAGCAGCGTTATCTGTCCGAAGTAATGAATGCTGACCATAGATATATGAATGGAACGTGCGTAACGCATGTATTACAGCCAGTAGTTCTTTACGTGTGGTACAATATAGTTCTTCGTGCTTATTGAGGGACTTACTCATGTAAGCTATCACTTTTTCTTGGTCGTCCAGTTTCTGAGAAAGAACTGCGCCAACACATTTGTCACTTGCATCAGTGTCCAGAATAAATGGAAAGTCTGGGGCTGGGTAAGCCAGGATAGGTGCAGTGGTTAGAGCAATTTTCAATTCCTGGAAGGCTTTGTCACACTCCTCTGACCAGACGAACTTTGAACCTTTGTCACATATTCGGTGAAGGGGTTTGGCTATACCAGCAAATCCAGGTACATAACGACGGTAATAAGAGCACAGTCCAAGAAAACTTTTCATTTGCTTTGCTGACTTTGGAATGGGCCAGTCTACTACAGCAGAAATTTTCTCTGGATCTGTAGAAACGCCTTCCTCAGATACGACATGACCTAAGAACTTGGTTTTAGTCTGGAAAAAGATGCATTTCGAAGGTTTTAACTTAAGGTTGGCTTCACGGAGTCTATCAAATATGTTGCGGAGACGTCCAATGCCTTCTGAGATGTTAGTACACGGGGAGATAATATCGTCCATGTAAAGTAAGAGTTCAATCCATTGAAGACCTCTAAAAATGTCCTCCATTAAACGTTGAAAGGTAGATGGACTGTTGACTAATCCAAAAGGCATAACAGTCCACTGAAATAGCCCAAGGTTTGTCGCAAAGGCTGTCTTCTGTCTGTCTTCTGGGGCCATACCAACTTGCCAAAAGCCAGAGTTCAAATCCATGGAGCTGTAATATTTTGAGTTAGCAAGAGCATCCAGACATTCATCAACTCTAGGAAGCGGGTAAGCATCCTTTACAGTGACGCTATTTAATACACGGTAGTCCACACAGAAGCGGATGCTGCCGTCTTTCTTAGTAACTAGAACTGTTGGTGAGCTCCAAGGACTGTTAGAAGGTTCTATGACTCCTTTTTCCAACATTTTGTACACTTCAGTCCGTTCGGCTTCTCTTTTGCCCATAGGCTGACGCCTTGCAGGTTGCCGGACAGGTACAGCATTACCAGTATGAATTTTGTGTTGTACTTTGTCACATTTTCCAAGGTCTTCAGATGACTTTGCAAATATATCTTCATATTCAATGAGAAGAGACTTTAATTCATTCTTTTCTGTATCGGAAAGGTAGACAGAGCTCCTTTGGTACAAGTCAGTCAAATGTTCAGGTAAATCATTTAGTTTAGGACTCTCTATATTTTCACTTTGTTTAATTTCTCGGACAATTATTTTTGGTGGCTCAACATCAATATATGACTCACAATATGCTATTGGCTGCTTTGGATAAAGTTTCATTTCTTCAGGGCACATATTGATGAAGTTCAATTTCACATTATCCGCACGAGTATCTACAACTCCGGGAACAACACCATATAAATCACCACAACAAGACGTTGGCTCAGTTAAACCATTAGGAGTTAGATTGTCACTGTTTTCAATATCAACTGGCAGCCATATTGCAGAATTTGGAGGTATCACTGTAGTATGCCTTACAAGAACTCTGCAACTAGCAGGATTATCATGACCTATCCAACATTTAATGTTTGTGTAATCGGTTCTAATTTCACCTTTTTGCTTATTTCTTTAGCATATTTCAGCAGAAAGTCCTGGCCAATAATACCGTCCAACCCTATGTCACAAATCAATACTTCTTGCATAAATGAATGACCATTTAAGTCTAAAAACACATTAAGTTTCCCAAGGGTTTTGATAATACCACCACTTGCATCATGTACAGGAGTAAGGAAAGGTTCAGGTGTAGGCCTTTTGTCATTTTCGATTTTATTGAATTTCTTTTCTGAAAGTATTGTTATTGTCGACCCATTGTCTATCAAAAATTCACATTCAACACTGGATATTTGACCCTTTGTATAAAAACCATTGTCCCATTTTTTGTCTAAAATATGCCCTGCCCTGACGGATTTCGTAGATTTATTATTAGCAGGCCTTCGTTGCTCTGATGTCGACTCCCGGCCTACTGACTCGACATCCTCCAGTTTTCCGACTTGGAGCCCGAATATCTTGGGGATGTATCCAGCCTCCTGTAGTTATTATTGTCCTTTCTGGTACTATTGCTGTTGTAGTTGCCATAATGATTTTTGCGTTTATTTGGACAATATTTGTACAAGTGCTCAGCAGAATTACATGCAAAGCATCTTCTCTGACTTTTTGGGTGTGATTGGTCTTGTACACTTTGATCTTTCTTTGTATTTTCAGATTTAGATGCTTTCTCGAGTATTTCTAATCTTGAATCAAGCTTCTTAAGGATAGTGGATATTTCTGGTTCGATACCATTTGTATCGATTACTCGTATGTTATTCTTTGTAGTTTTTGCGTTGGACTGGCCTACTATTGCTTCGTAACGGTCAATTACAGCAGCTGCTTCTTGAAGAGTGGTGCAGTCACGGTCAATGCACCTGCACTTGACATCAACAGAGACAAGTTTGTATAGATGGTTTAAGGCAATTACATCTTGAGCTTTGCTATCCAACTGGTAGTAAGCCTTCTTCGTTAACTGCCTAAGGTCGTCACACAGAGCGGTAATGCTCTCCCCTTGTTTACGCTGTCGATTTTCCAGAAGGTTCAGCCATTTGCCTGCATGAACGCTGCTACCAAACCTGTGTTTCATTTGTGATACTAGGGTCTGATAGTCATGTTGCTGCCTGGGGTCCAAACTCATATAAAACGAACGAGCTTGGCCTCTTAGACTTGCTGCAAGAACTAGAGCCCTGCTTGTATAGCTCCAATTGCCAAGTACAGCGCAATTTTCAAAGTGGGAAAAATATTCTTCCCAAGGATCATCGCCGTTGTATGGTTCTGGTTTCATACCGGGCACATTTATGTTATGGTGTACTGCAGGGTGGTATCTATGGTCATAGCCTATTTCTGCTGGAATAGGCTCATAATTCTCCCTTCTGCCTGGATGGTAATTGCTTTGGTTAAGGTCTGCCGGAGAAAATTCAAATTGACTTCTTTCACATGCCAGTCTATATCGTCTAGACGGGCTTCTGCTGTAATTGTGCCTATGACGTCCACTTAATCTATTGTCTCTATCACGACTTCTAGATTGTGACCGTCTCCTGCTGAAATAGTGACGACTGTCTCGGTCATGTCTTGATCCAATGTGACCATCAAATAGATCACATGAGGTCCATGAGTAACGTCTAGCATGGTGCCTTCTTCGAGATTTACTTCTGCCTTGGCGGATTGGAGAGCTTGCTGATTTCTGTGGAGCTCTCTCGGCAACCCTACTAGGCCCCCAGGATCTAGGTGGGGTTAGATGACGGTGGTTGTGGTTCGGAGGAGACACACTATTACGTTTATAGTGATGTTGTCTCGGGGACGACACACCACATGGACGACGTCCACGAGGAGATATGCTTCGTCGGTTTTCTCCAGGAGATCTGACTTGTTGAGGGTTTCGTTCGAATCCTAGAGGACTGAACTGGTTGTGTTCAGAGTGAGGTTCATAGGACTGGTGGCGTCCCGATGGTGACATATTAGACTGGTGATGCCGGGAAGTTGATGCCCTGAACTGGTAACGTTCAGATAACGGTTCAACTGACTGTTGGCGTCCCAGTGATACACTAGGCTTGCTAGGTTTAGAAGGTGGTATACCGGATTGGCTACCAGTTGGTGGTGAACTTTGAAGACTATGTATACTTCTAGGTGGCGACACACTATGTTCTGTGTGTATGTCTTTAGGTGGAGACAAGCAGGTCTGTTGTGATGGTGAAGTTGGATTGTCTATTAATTCACTATCTGATCCATCCATATTATCATTAACTTTAAAAACTTTGTCAACAACTTTAAACTGTATTTCAGAATCAGAATCGTTAGCTCGGATCATGGTGAAAAGTGTATGGAAAAGAGAGACAGTGTTTAAAAGTACAACAAATTAATTTCTGAATTTTAGACGGATGTGACGTTCCATAGTTTGAAAAATTTAACGCGCAAATTTTATGTTTACAAATATTGCCAATCTGTTGTTTTACTTATATTTATGTCAATGTTCTTATTAACATGGGGTTCTTTTAAATAACTTTTTGACACAAGTTATCCCACTTCTGACACCAAAACTGTAATAACCTTCGGCCATTTATGAACAGAGTTCAAAGTCACACTTTTCACTTTGTCAGAATGTAATCATATAAGACTAGAAGACGCTTTCTGAATCAACAAACAGTTTCAGTTTATTTCATAAATAACGAAAATAAAGGTATCTATCGGCACTAAATTCTCATCAATAAATCCGAGCACGTTTGGTGACAGTTTACACAGACCGACAGAGTACGTTATTCTTTAAAGATGACGCAGTATTCATAAAGATATGACATAGAATATAACTGACTAGATTATAGGTCATTGGATACAACCCACAGTCAGGTGCAAAGGCAAACTTACTTTACATATAGTTCTACTTGTTTTCCTAATGATTCATAATTCTGGAGTCTGGGTAATAGACTGTGTAGCGTAATGTACTTAGATATATTCTGTTCACATCAAGCGATGGCAACTACAGACTTCCGTAGTAAATTTCATCTACTGAATAATAACGACAGAACTGAGAACGGTCAATAGAAAACTATTTGAATTTTCCCGGGCAGACAACTTGTTATTGTTTACGCCAGTTGCCCGGCAATTTCGCACCTGACCTGAGACTGTTCCAACGCTCAATATATAGACAAAATGGTAACGGACGTTCACCGTCCAACCAATCAAATTGCAGAACATCAGGGTTTCCCCACCGTTCCAACAATCCGACCGGCAAAGATCAGTGAAGGTCTTTTTCCCAATTTTACATGAAATACTGGTTACAAAATATATTCTATACATCAAACAAAAGCTAATGATCTAGAGAAAGTTATCATATGCATTCCCTTACAAAGTATTCAAAGTCCGAGCAACAAATAATGAAACAAAAGTTGCAACAGGAGTTGTGCGCACCGTTCACTTGGAACGGCAAAATATGCAGACAGTTACCTTGATAAAACACGAAATAATTAAACTGTAAGTAATATAACAAGTAATATATAGGTTTCTAATATTCTATAACAATTAATAAACACATGTGAGTGCATGTGTGCCTCTCTATACAGTACTGAGTACGAAATATCGGTCTTTAGACATGACCCTGTCACAACAACAACAACAACTGTCAAAATGCAAATTACAAAAACAATCACTTGGAATCAAAGAGAAGCACTGTTTTACGAATATTCAAGTCATGTAACCTGATGATTTATACAGATAACATGTAGGCAAAGAGGTAAATTCAATGTTATGCTTTTTGCACAGTCTGAAAATACATAAACAAGTGTGGGGAAGGCAAATTTGGTTTCTAAAAATAGTAACGCTTATGAATTATTCTTACAATACTATTTGAATAATAACCAGTTATTAACCGGGATATGACCAAAACGAGGTTGAAATTGACTTTAAACCCCAGTAAAACAAACATTTCGATCCCGTAGTTTAGAGATATTATAAGTATTTTACATTTTTTTGTGGAAAATTGCAAAACCGAATCCTCAATGATGGCAAATTGCACATTATTAAAGCAGTCGAAAGAGAAAACATTGTATTCAATTAAACATTCGGCCAAACATTGTATCCAATTAAACAATCGGCCAACTGTCATCCGCGTAACCTACTGTTAAAACATAACATGCATTCGTAATGCATTTCTACATTGTCGGCGGAGATGTCGTTTATTCTAACTTTTTTCTGCAAAGTCAATCATGAAGTACCATTGTAATCATTTGTTTGCACATTCTTTTGAACTACACGATATATCAGTCGACATAGCTCCTACTCAAATAGTTCTGATGTTGGGTTTTAGGATCTGTGGCAATCCGTAGTCGTCCATCGTCACAATTATTTCAAATGACATATCCGCTGGAACTAGTCGGCCAAATAAGATGAAACTTGCCTGGGGTATTTCATGCATGAAGCCCTAGCAAAGTTGTTAAAATTGTTTGTTGCACATCTAGGTCACAGGAGCTAAAATAGATTTTAAAAGCAGTATTCATACAACTAAGTGAACCCTGGGGTGAGGCCAAATTTGATGTTTAGCTTTTTAGGTATACATCAATTCCATTCATACCAGGTCACGCCACAAACCATATGCGTTCCCTTGAAAACCGGTCTCCCAACGCCAGCGACCCCGCGCCGTATTTTCGTTTCGACGTTCCTTAGTTACGAGCCCGAGCCCCTCAAACCACCTGAAACACCTAGAATAAATCTCAGTAACAGTAAATAAATTAAAAAAAAATATTTGGCTGCCGCCCAGCACTCAAACCTTTGACCCCCACTAAATGCTCTAAATTGTAATATAATGGTAAATAGAAGAACATGTGCGATTTATGCAAAACTTAGCATACCTTGGCACGTCCTGCACCAGTATTTTGAACAGCTAGAGGCCAGTACGATCCACTGTTGGAAAGCAAGTTTGCCTGGCTAGTGTGATGCCCCGTCGTGTAGCTGGGATGCCTGGCTAGCGAAAAGTGCTACTTAAAGACCTTATTATCTCTGCAGCTAGCCGCGACCGTTCCCCTGGAAACCGGTCTCCCGACGCCAGCGACCCCGCTGCGTGTTTTCTTCTTGGTGTTCTATAGTTGCAAGCCCAAGTCCCGAAAACCACATGAAACACACTTTGGCAAGCCCTGTGCTAGTATTTGAACAGCTAGAGGCCGGTGGGATACACCATTGGAAAACCGGTTTGCCTGGCTAGCAAACGAGACTGGTCACGGCACAAGGCTGTTCACAACTGCTAAGCCAACGGCCTCCAAACCTTGAAAAAAAAAATTTTCGCACAAAAAAATTTTGCATATGTTTTTACACTCTGGGTCGAACAGAACGCCTCAAAACATGAGACAATCGGTTTGACACCTAGCTACGGCCCAAACACACAGCCCCAGTAGCTTGGACGTCTGGCTAGCGAATGTCGCTCATCTGGCACCTTATCCACTTACCACTGAAAAGGTAGCCGCGTCAATTCTCCTGAAAACCGCTCTCCCAAATCCAGTGACCCTGGTTCGTGTTCTTGCCTCGGCGAGCCCGAACCCCTAAAAGCACATGAAACGACTAGACTAATGCAAAGGAGTATGAAAACAAGAAGAAAAAAGATCACACCTCTACCGGGACTCGAACCCGTGACCACTGCTATATGCTCTATATGGTAATACAGCGTAAAATAGAAGAAAATGCCCGTTATGCCTTCATTTATGCACGTTCTACCAAGGCCGTGGTAACAGCTAGACGCCAGTGCTCATACGTACAGTAATCATCCTTGATGTGGGGCAAGTCCATGTGTGAGTTTTCCTGTAGGAAGACGATAAGGAAAGCAAGTTATGATGTGGAAACTGAGTTCTTATGTCTAATCACTGTGATCTTGACTTAAGACAGTTCGACCCCAAAATCAAAAAGGATCATCCTTGATAAGGTTAAAGTGCAAGAGTAAGGTTTCATACAAGTTGAAGATAAAAATGCAAGTTTTGGTACCCAACAGTTTCCAGGCATTGTGACCTTGCCATGTCCCTCACTAAAGTATATATCAAGCCACTACACCCTCCCATTAAGTCCATGCCTGTCAGGCTTCTTTTCCAATGTATACACCAATCACTATGGCTAACCTCAACTTTAACCCACAAAGTAATCAACAAGCCTAGATATGCAAGGCTCCACATCAAAGTATACATGAGAGAGACCCTACACTCCGACAATATATATAAAGTTCAAACATTTGAAGCTGTCCACACTGCAGTATACAATGAAATTCATACCTGCCAGTTTCATGGACATAGGTAAACACTTTAAACGTCTTTGGAATAAATGGCTATACTTCCAAAATGGCACAGAAAAAATGTTGTGATCGTAAACTACTACAGCGTTCTGTTTAGGTGTTGACATTTTATCGCTAATACCTTTGCGTTGTCTAAGTTATCCTCATTTGCCTATGTCATGTCACTAACTGTCACCTTATGACGTCATATCGATACAAAAGAACATTAAACCTAATTGTTTATGGAAAAGGCAAAAAAAAGACATATTTTTCATTTGGATAAATTGTAGGACAAATACTTTATGAACTGTTAAAGTCTCAAGAGTAGTAGTTTGCGATTCATTTGACAATTTTTGGCAGGTGAATTAGTTCCTGTTTTATCCACTTAAACACATTTGAAAATCTATATTTAATTGGGATCTCAAATAACGAAGACGTTTTGCCACTTTTTTAGTTGCACTCTAGTCAAATTTAATTGAGGAAATCTTGTAAAATACTAAGATAATTGTATGTTGTAGCTTTTGACATTTGATATATACTGCATGCGTTAACTTATATCAATCAAAGGAGAATTTATTTATCCGACGAAACATATACTACTTTTTAAATATTCAAGATGATGTAAACATGCTATAAAAGTCTACACGCTCAATATTAACACGCCGATTGTACAGGTAAACTATACAGACGCATCATAAGATGCAGTCTCATTGGCTTGGATAAAAATAACAATACTGGAAATCCAGATTATCAAGAAGATAGAACTGAATGGATGGCTTTCAGATGTAACCGTAGTTAGATCGTGTACTTCAGTCATATTGTTCACTTGTTATTTTTTGTTGAAGTATATATATTACACATTTCTTGAGTGTTTTCCACGCATAGCTATTACTCACTTCTCTGTCCGAACTGTATTGCCATGCTGGAATTTCAGCCCTTTGATTTTATAAAGCATCATTTAAGTTATATGACAATGTTAGGGAAATATATTCAGATATCAACTATAACAATGTTTTTTCATATAATGAACGATAGTAGTTTAACACTGAACGATCTATAAATTCACACATAGTCAACTACCTTCTTGTAATGAACATCTTGTAAGTAAAATGTTATATATATTTATTATGAATGATGTTAGAAACCAGCGCATAGAAGCTTACGACTGGATTAAAGAAAGATGAGTTTTTATTAACCAAACTGTCAAAATAGCATTCATATGCAATCACTAGTAAACAAGCATAACAGCCCAAACCGACTAAATATCCCTTTTAATGACCAAGATACAGTATGGTTACATACATGTACCTTTACATTTTGCAAAGCACAGAGAACGTCATGCCATTAGCCGCAAACACAAGTTGCTGACCATTTATCTTTCCCAGATCAGAATATACAAGTATTCCTCTTTAAAAAGAAACATATGAGAGGTTCATTAGGGTGCTCTATTTGATTCAGTATATCAGCTATTTTTTAATCGACAGCTTGTCCCTCTCGCGAATGAAAACACGGCAATAATTCACGTAATCATGTCATGCCTCCCAAATATTTGGACTAGTTTGCTCCAACTGCATCTATATGCAGATTGCAAAGGTAAAACAGATAAAAGGTCATTTAGACGAAAATGTCGACGACATGTAATGATAATTTTCCGTTTTCCTGATTTCGTATTTTCAAGCAGAGCATTCGCATAAAGATTATTGGAGATTGGTAGTAAAGATATGGGTATCAAATCTAGAGGTTTAACTTCAGTTCGGTACGCAAAAGTGGATACGCCTGCAACTATACAAAACATTGTGGAGAGGTCTGATGACCTTTTGATCGTGTATACCTCAGTTTATGTCATACTTTTTTGCCCCAAATCTGGCTACTTATCTTTTCCTTATACACGGTGTCCTAGATCAGAATATGGTCAACCTATTTATTCACCTTACCAACTACTTGTTCCTGTGATCTTGTACACCTGTCTAAAAGCAAAGTACAAGCTTTGTTTTCAGCAAATAACATGTAAATAAAATTATTTGCAGAAAAGAGAGGATCAAATGGTCCTGCGTCGCTCACCTGAAAAAGGGCTATCAAACAGTCTGAAATTAATTTAACAATTTATTTAGAACGTCACCCAAGGAATATTTGTGTCAAATTATTATCAAATTGAACTTGCAGTTTCTAAAAAGGTTTTTGAATTCCTATATAGACATATTAGGAAAACAAGGAAAGCCACCCCATCCCCACACCCCTGGTGGCCATGCAATCAGCCGACAAATACAAGAAGATAAAAAAATCGAGTCTTAAACAGAAATGAAAATACAATGTATATTTATTGTGTACTGTCTCCGTTTTGTACTCCAAACATTTATGGATTGTTAAGACAAGAGCTACCACGATTCACCAAATGGAGCAACTTTGTCATAACCCATGCACGCAGAACCTTAAACAAGAAAATTTTTGGCAGTCAAGTCATTGTTATGCTTCACATTATGTCAAACATAAGTGCCAATATGATAATAGGACTATGAATTGATTCCAAATATAATGTGCAGACATATTCAACTCACTACAATAAAAAAACTGATTAAAAGTCAGCCGGTATGTGGGATTCAAGATTCCACAATTACAGTGAAATTACTATAGATACTTTTATTACAAAACAACAGTTTAAACGCAAATACAGACGTGAAAGTAGCACTCAATTTATGAAGAATTGTTTGTCTCGAAATGTGGAGGCGGAGTCTGAAATCAAAACACATAGATTCTTATGAACTATTTCTTGTAAGTAGAAATGAACATAGTAATATTCAATGTGTAGAGACAGAAAAAAATGACAGAGAGCTTGTTCGATAAACAAAGCTGAAGGAAGGGTAAATTGAAAGAAGAATTTCGGCATTCAAACATTCGGTTATCTTTAGTTTTATACTATAAATGTGTTAGTGTCAGATGAGAAAATCCAGTAATACGATTTTTCATAAAATAAGAATTCTAGAAATAGAAAAATTTTCCTTTTAAGATAATTACTAATAGAGGTACTTATCGTGGGTATGTATACAATACAAACATTCTGTTGAACAAATAATTCTTACAACTAACATGCTTCAGATGCTTTGTGCTAACGGACAAATTTTATAGAATGCGTAGGGTGAGATTACTCAATGCTTAGGCGTTTGACACCGGTTTGAAAGCTCCTGGGTTTGAATCCCTGTCAGAAGATGATATGTGACCTTAGGTAAAGACAACTTAAGCCCTGTATACCTCAATTCACCCAGTTGTAAATGAGTTCTTTTATTGATGCTACTGGTCATTCAAGCGACTGGTTCCATATCTAATGGTAATTCAATAAATTTGAATATTAATCTGTATTAAGTCACGTGGTCTAAGTGATAGACATCTCGTCTCTTTGCTCGCATGTAAGTCTGGTATGCAACCCAACTCATTGTCTATCCTATACTTCTCCAAATTATTCAAATAGTAAAAAAGCGTTTACTTACGTGTGGTCCGAAACAATGGCACACCTTATGCGTCATGTCACACACTGGGTGTGACATTGGTGGACAACCGTCAGCTCCGACGTTAGAACAGTCCGCTGCCGAGGTGCAGTCTGCAAGCATAATAAAAAAACAGTAAGATTCTGACGTAATTACATGAGGTCATACCACAATAAGTGACAAGCATGGTTCTAACATATGGAAGAAATTATAACAGCCCACTGAGCATTCTGACAATCATAAACTAAATCTTACCCTACTAAATGTCTAAAAAAGTTGTCTTGTCCATCACAGTTTTGACCCATTTTGGTGTATTTTTTTTCTTTCTTTTTTATCGATTGAGAACTGCTCTCTAGATTCAAACCAGTACACATGCCTAAAGTGTAGAAAGCGGAAAGTCACTGGGGACTTTCAAATACTTTAGAGAATCGAAACACACCATCTCTCAACCACTCTCCTCCACGTTAAATCATCTCTGAAATCACCTTTGTCGCATGTACAGATGCCGATTCTCTGACCAATCGGGCCTGGAAAGTGTTCACAGAAAGGGTCGTAACCTGTGTCACATTTCACATGCGACATGGCGCACGAGTTGTTGCGACCAAAACAATCGAACGCCGTCGCCACACCTGCAAATAAAACAGAAATTCAAACGATAGATAATTCAGCTGTTTCTTAGTTACATTACTTTTTCACATATAATTACCTCGACCACAGTGCATTTTTTTAAAACGTTATCATTTCTTGGTTATTGTATTTTGTAACACTATTTTCGCTGAAAGGGGGAATGAGTCGAATGAGCAGCAGCATTTAAACGCTCAAAGATATGAAGCCGGCTTGTATTCGTTCAGGCTCACTTCTGCTAGTATTAAATCAGATCACATATTTTGCACACAACTTTGCTGCAGTCTTTTTTTCATATCAAGATTATTATTCCATAAAAAATATGACAAACACTTGTGTAATATTTCCTCATCAGAGAGAGAGAGAGAAATGCTTACCTATGCAAACACATAATGCGAATAGAACTCTCATGTTGGAGCAACACCGGTATGGAAGGAAGCGTACAGATAGTTTACAAGTATTTATCATCCCCACTCTTATCTGAGCTGTCCCACTTCACACCATTCCGAATGTTTTATCACATAAGTCTGCTACTAACTTCTACCGTAAGTCTGGTCTCAGATAATGTTTGGGAAAATCAGTCTAGACCGTTTTGTTATCTGAAATGACATGACATAATATTACATATGACAAAACATGACATGACATGACATGATGACTTAAGCGGGCCGGAATGCTGTCTGTGAGTACGGTAAACGTTAGTCGTCAGATAATGTCTATGTAGTACGTATCAGATGGAGGACACAACGTGAAATCTTGACCATTAGAAAACCGAAGGTAAGGAGCCTCTATCCGACCTTAGCTTAGCGCTTGCACCTCCCATTTTGACTTCATTTTCACTTTTTTTCGTTGGTACCTACCTATCCGTAAGCAAATCATTCCCACTTGTGCGCCGACACACCTGCGCAGACAATGTCTTTTTTGCAGGTTAAATAGAGCAACACTCTTTATGAATGTGGGGAAATCGCAATTTTTCACGGACAAATCTATAAGAAATTTGAATATCTTTGCTTTCTGATTGGCTGGAGAAATAGGGCAAACACTAAATTTGCGCTGATTTCAATGAACAGAAATACATTGCAGTTTCAAATTTCTACAAACGGATTTCAATCATTTCTTTTGTTTACATTTTAAGCGACAAAAATGAATAATGTAGTCCGGAACTATTTTTTGTACATCAATATGCAAATCTCCAGTCTACATGTGCAAAAAGTTGCCTTATATCAAAGGTTCTTATGTCAAACTCTCTACGATATAAAAGTTGAACAATCCAAGTATTTATTGTACAACTTGAAGTTTTCTGCCCATCGAATCAGCTTGAATTTAATCTCAGTTCAAAGAAGTATAAATAATGTAGCACTACAGAGGGTACTTAGCCAGACTGTGTCTGTTATGACAATACGAACTTGGTGATCTTTATTTTATGATGAAAATTGTATCATTCATCACTATAGATAAAGCAAGAGGTTCAATACACTGTTGTAAAGATAAGTTCTATAATACATTTCCTGAAGGAAGTTTACAAGATACTAGAGGGAAGTCCGTGCAAGCACGGGTTTAAGGTAATAAAAGTGTTCGATATTATTTCTCTAAAACGCCAAACCCACATTTGTAGCTGAAACGCCAAACACCCGATGCTTTTGATTGGGTTTTTCTTTGACATGGTCTGTGAACAGTTATGTTAATACATTTTTTGATGCCAAGTTCTGTCTTTGAATGCATGCCTGTTGTGTCAAAATCACGTAACATATCTATAAATTAACGTACGTTTATAATCTATTACACACTAGTGATTAACCATAAATGGTTATGCCTCCTTGGAAAATTATAAAATTTTATGCCGTCTTTAAAGACCTATAATTTTACTGATACAGATCTGAAAATCAGAGGGATTTGAAATAGGTTTATTAACAAAAAAGCTCAAGTACTGTAGTTTGCCTTAGAAGAGAGATAGATCCGAACTCCCACCATGGTGTGCCCTTTTCCAAGAGCTAAAACAAGCATGCTGTTAAAACAACTGTAAGTACTGTATGAAGCTGACTTGCTTCATTTTGAAGAGATAACTGTAATTATTATGAAATGTGCCCAAGGTCCACATGTTGTAACTGGTAAATGACTAGTAAATAATAAATATTTGTTAAAACTGCTGAATATACGATGACCAAAAAAGCGAAATAATTATTTTGTTTCAATTACATGTGGCAATGTTTTCTAGATATAATCATACAAGCTTTCTATTTATATCCCAATGTTTAACGCATACAGAGCCTATCATAAGGCATATAATCAGATTAGCATGTCTTAGCGGTGTTTTACAGCAGAAGCAGTGCATGTACTTGAAATATTTAATTCAGAATAAATGGAAGTCAGTTATGTACTAAAACATTTATTGCTGTAATTAAAACGAAAACTGAGATTCGGCACTTTAAAAGACTTGGATACCATTTAAATTTCAAAATCTAGATGTCTTAACTGGAAGTTGCCCAGCTGTTAGTATTTACTCTGACTGAAAGAATTTTGAAAAATATATTCACCAAACACGTCCGCAGCGCTGAAAAGACACTTAAAGTGTTAAGGCTAGAAGTCAGTTTTCTGGGTGACACTCATGATCTATCAGATCGGTAAGGAGTTGCATTCGATTAAAATGTAAAAATGATTTTAGATTTTTTTTAAACTCCATTTCGTCCATTTCGCTATGAAATTTCCATTCCGTTATTTACATTAATTGTTTTTTTGTACGTATTTTGTTTTTCTATTTTAAAGGGGATGTGCTCCAGATGACAAAAAAGGAAAGTTTTCTTGTATTATAAATTTCTTGTAATATTTATGACTAATGCTTAAAAAATTACTTACTCACAAAAAATAAGTCAAATAATTACATTATAAATTGATTTTTTCCCTTTCAAAGTGCTATACCGTAACGCGACGGTATAACTATATCGTATAAGATTTAAAGTAAATATCTGAACTATCACATGCGGCGATGGTGGTGACAGTAAAAGCGTTGGAAATATTTTGTTAACATGAGGGTCCAGAATTCAAATCAGGCTGGAGCGAAAATATTTTTTTTATTCTATTTTGACTTTTATAATCAGTTTTGAAGTAAAATATTATGTTGTTATAATCTCACGGCATCTAAATATATAATTTATGAAAAAAAAATTTTTATGTCAAATCTGGAGTACAGCCTCTTTAAGAAGAAAACACTGCGATCATTTCTTTTGCTTTTGTCAATTTTCGCAAATATCAAGAGGCTTTGCTTTGAAAGAAATGTCAACTTGATATGCTGATAAATAGGTGCTTCAGTGATATACAACAGAATCGTTCAAAACTGTGCAGTTTTCTCTACAAATCGGCAAACTCGCAAATTTTAATAGTTTATATGCCTTATACCTGGTCTTGACGTGTAGTACGTGACTTAGTAAGATATACTATTAGTTATATCAAAAAAGAATGGGAAAACTTCCGTTAAACCAAATTTTAATTCAATTCCCATTTCGGAAAACAATCGTCTTCGTGATAACTGATATCAGACATTGTGTCTACAGGTTATTTGTCCCTCACCTTTAAGCTAAGCGATGAAGTAATATGTTGCTTGTGGAGAAATTGTTAGTAAATTGATTGGATACTTAAGGACACATGCTAGATGGACATCTGTCGAAACTGGCGTTATACTCTCATAAAATTATATAGATTTTTGGCTTCTTGACGGGGTATACAGCCTCGTAAAGTCTGTTAGATATGCCCGTGCGTCAAGACGAGGGTTTAATATATCAGTTTGAACAGGACATGTGAAGCTGATCTATATGTGTATGTATAATGAATCTATTGTATAGCAGAATATTTCAAAAACAAACTGATCTTTCTAATATATTTAATTTTTTTCGTGTTTGTCCGTGACATTTACGGAAATTACCGAATGTGTTTTAGTTTTCTTATTTTTTGTTTTCTTCGCTTTGTTTAGAACTTCTGAAAGTTCTCAACTCAACTCTGAAAAATATAAACATTAGAAATTAATCTGTCTTACAATAAAAATAATCCATTTACAACACAAGTGAAATTTGAATACGTTTCATATGCCATACCATCCTCACTTGTAATAATTTTACAGCAGGTAAACCAGATGCAATATAAAAATAGATTTATTTTACATATGCATATGCATTTTAAGAATATTACAGTACAAAAATCATGGCTAATAAATTAATCAAATCAATAACTGTTATAGCCATCAGTGAATACCAATATATATATATATATATATATATATATATATATATATATATATATATATATATATATATATATATATATAAATATATATATATATATTTCATTTTTGAGCTGCCTTTTAAATACAGTAACTGTAGTTTTTCAGCATTATGACAGCTATTGTTTGACAATACATGGTGAATAAATGTTATGTTCTGTTCCGTTTAAAAAAAACAGTTTCTAAGTAGGTGTTATTACTCGAAATGTATGACATGGCACTAAAACGTTGTTATAAACGCGTTGTAAAAAAGGTCAAGGTCAATCGTTATTTGTAGTTTGTTACAAAAGTGAGTGTGGCCTGTGTTAAATGCGTGTTACAATATCTGAATTGGCTTGGTGTTTTTACTATAAGTTCCTATAAATTTACAGTTTTTAACAAGTCAATGGATGTGTTCATTTTTCAACCTTTACAAAAAGAGTTTCTTATTACACTGTACTTTGCTCTTCATTTGTGAAGCGGTTGAGAGGCTATCATCTTTTAGGGAGAATTGATACTCTGTCAGATCAAATTCAAATTGAATAAAACAGATTTTAAGAGTTTTCTAAGGTCGTAGAAATAGGATAAATGAAATACATGATTAAATGTTTAGATGTAGAAACCTAATGCAGTTTAGCAAAGAAAATTTTGACGACCTGGCAAAAGCTTGGCTATTTCAACTTGTTAACCGGAACATCTGTTTTCACATCTCGGCATCATTTCGATTTATAGATTAATTTGAGAGCTTCTTACAAAAAAGATTTATTCCTCTTGTATTTCAGAAGGACTTGTGAGGATTCTAGGTAGAGATTTTTTTTTTTACTTTCCCATTATATTGTTTATCATAAGCTTTAAGAATGAATTTGACGCTCGCGAAATATGAAAAAAAGAAGCCATGGTCATGATGACATTACACTTTAAACATACCCTCTTACTAACAAAGCCTCTTACAACTGCGTTAATGTATGCCAAATAATCCGATTAAAGTATTAGCAACAGAGGGTTTCCCCAATAATTCATGGATCCACAGCATGACTCTTAAATCTTATAACAATAGGTTTTACCCACAAACATTACCATGTGCTCCTTTGTTGTATACATGTTTGTGGTAATAACTGTACTTCATTGTTATATCATGCAAATTTGACGGGCCAGGGATCCATCAACTGCAAACCAAACATAGCCATCGCTTTATGTATGAGTAACATTTACCTCAAAGCCAGAAACCTGTCTTACATAAAAATTTATCTTTTTTTTCTCATATTTTCGTATATTTTGTAAAGAACAATGCACGTATATTGATTAAATTGTAGTGAATGTCAACTAATTCTGTACCATACGGAACAAACATCGCCGATAAGAACATAAGCTGTACTGTAATGGTCAAAAGTTCACTCTGCTTTGTACTCTGCGACTTGTACGCCATCAGCGTTAAAATGATATAGTACAGTCGTCTGCTAATCAAGCGCTTTGTGGGCTTCAGTAATATTTGTTGTTTGGAATAAAATGATAGTGTGATTTCTGAACACTTGAAGATATGTCGATTTAAAAAGGAGAAAATAAAAATCAGTGAATCTTTCTAATGTTAACGACACCTTGCAAAAGAAAGTGAAAGCTTCTAGCTTAGTATTGTGATAAACTAAGTAAAAGTACATCTAGATTTAGAGTTTACAAGGCTACAAGGACACACATCAAGATGGCGGATAAGCTGAAGATTGCACTTGTAATGAGTTCTACACGCGAAGGACGTCTAAATGACCAAGTGGCAAAGTTTGTGAAGACCGCAATTGAAAAGCAGCATGACGTGGATATAATAGGTAAGAATGTTGTTGTTGTTGTTGTTGTTGTTGTTGTTGTTGTTGAATTCTTAAAAGTACAGACTTAATGCAGAGTATTATGACGCAACAACAAAATTAGGTTACGATTAGTAAAAAGATGAATAAATTCACACCCGTCGTGTAATAGAATTTCAGTATATAAAGATATAAATTAGTTTTTATATTATTTTATATATTTTAATTGAATTAAGTCTTATTTTAATTTGTAGATTCCGGCCATGTCTGTGGGCAGAATGCAAACATTTGTACTTGGTAAAACACCTGCATTCAGTAAGACATTAAGGTCAAGGAAACGCACATGCATTTAGCTTTAGGTATTTTTACTGTAAGCATGTTAATTGTCTTCAAAAACAGTCAACAGTAGCCATGTCACATTGTGTGACTACAAATGCTTGTTTAGAGGTTGATATTTAGTCAGCAGTCCCCAAACATTAGCCCCACCTCACTACTCATCTACACATACGAAAGCTCAATACTGAATTCTGCTCAATGCACAATTCATAGAGTATACTTCATCATATCATAAATACCTTTTTGATGATGCATACTCTACTGATGGACCCTAACATTCAGTATTAACCTCTAAACAACCATTTATTTGTGATTGTGACGTTAGAAATAGTAATATAGACATAGACGTGCGTTAAGCAAGGTTGTCTGATTTAGCTTTTTTAAGGCACACACCCTTAAGATTAACCGGTTCTCGTTTTCAATAAAATGAAAAAAAAATGTTAAGAGGAGCATATGTTATTTTTTTCCTGAGGATATCTAGACAATACGAAAAAGATCATTTGTAATATATCGCTTTCCAGCAAAAAAATGTACACAAATATCACTATTATATAAATACTTATATTGAGGTTAGCAGTTTCCCTGTTGTACTAAGAATATTTGGCATCGGACAATAATTAATTTAGTTTTACTCTTATTTGTGTGATTTTGAAGATAAAAGAATGTTTTTACTCTAGAGTATTAAAAACAATTAATGTATGACATTGACTGTTTGAGAGTGAAGGGTGCAAGTCTTGAAGCTCATTTCTCTTGATATCGAACAGAAAAGGTTAAAAAATAGGTATCACGTTTCTTAAAAATAATTTAAAACATTTTGTATTTATCGAACTACTGCAAGAATACAGAGTACCTGAATATTATTCAATTTTCCTAGCTATTAGTAAATTGTGTCTTACTAAACGTTTAAATTTTGTTCTGTTATTGTATTTCTTTTCCAGATCCACAAAATATTGATCTACCTACGACACAACAGTCGCTAAATTTTATGTTCAACAATCCGGCAGCCATTCCTAAAAATATCAAAGATCTAAATGAGAAAATGAAGACTTACGATGCATTTGTTATTGTCTGTGCAGAATACAATTGGAGTTTGCCCCCGGCGCTGACAAACTTGCTCGATAATATACCACCATCGACACTTGTTTGGAAGCCATGTGGATTTGTGAATTATTCCATGGGTAAGCGATAGACACGCTGATGAGGCGAGAAGACAAATCAGGCTAACACTGTTACTATTACACCTAGGAATAAATTTGCTCTGCAGGTCATGTAATATCTCTTCGCCTTTGATTTAAGTTTTCATACAGGAACACAAAAAGCTTTTTCAGAGGCGAGAACTCAAAGCGCGTTTGATACAGAACTTGTCGTATCAAATACAGCATATTAATAAACAGATATTTAGCGTTTTTTCATAAGTATTCGACACCGCTGGAATAGTCTATGGAATTTATCAACAGGTGTATTGCCCTTAACATTTGTACTGTGTCATTTTGATACATCCATATTCTGTACTGTCATAATGCTGATTAACATTGTTTTCAGGTTTGAAGTACATAAGCTTGATCAATTTTATAACATCTTTTTCACAGAAGTTACCTTTAATCTCAGTCAGTTTGACTCGAATAAGCCTGAATTAAAAAAGAATGTTGAGTGTTGAGATCAGAAGATCATTTTCAGATATTTGTTGTAAACCGAATAATATTATTGATTTTAAAAAAAATGTTACAAGCTATGAAATACAGAAACTTCTCTCAAACTCAAAGTAGGAAAAGCCAAAGTCATATAGACGAAACAGTAAATTTTAAACCAAATTCTGTACGCAACAGAATAATTAAATCGTAAAGCTTTCCATTTCATTGTAGGCCCGTTAGGAGGGGCACGTGCAGCCGTGCAGTTACGAACGTTCACGGGAGCTCTAGGAATGATACCTGTGCCAAAACAGATGGCCATTCCCCTAGCGCACGAGAAAATTGATAAAGACGGGAAAGTTAAAGACGAAAAACTTACAGAGGAACTAAAGCTCGTTTTAGAACACGTTTATTGGACTGCTAGAGCGCTGAAGTCATTCAAAATTATCTCCACACCGCCACAATGGATGCCTTCGTAACAAATATCACCCGACTTACAAAAAAAAAAAAAAAAAAAAAAAAAAAAAAAAAAAACAACAACAACAACAACAACAAAAAAACACTTAAACTTTGAGGGGGGTTATAATACAATTAGTAATCAAAGCATAAAATCATGAACATAGTTTTAAAACTTTCGTGTTTGTGGAAAAATAGGAAGATTTCTAGCTTGTTAGATATCAGTAATGAAAAATATTACTGAAACATTTGTGCACCGAGCTAACACGGAAAAGAAGAAAATTCTGTCATAACCTCGTATATAGAGGCAACAGAATACTTAGTTAAGATGTTGGATATACGTTATTATAGACTGATAAAGTGAATAATGTACCCCAACTGTTACCGAACAGAATTTACACAATAAAAGATTTTAAAACGAAAAATGTGGAAAATAAAAATTATGACTCATAAATGTCAGTATGCCCCTTCCTCCACCTACCCCCTCTTCCACACAAACGCACAAAATGGTTTAGCAAGTCCGTAAATACCATATGGTTAATATTAGAAGGTCCCTTCAGTGCAAAAATAATAAACATCCCCATCCCCATGCTTCGGTAGCTTGCAAACACCTTCCAAGCCATTAGGCATATTAGAATCGAATCGTGGGAATACACACTTTACCTAAGCTGAGAAAACTTGGAAATAATAATTACATTGAACTGTCTGTGTCGTTGGTTTGCAATAATAATATATAATTGTCTTTGCTCTTTAACTGACTTTAAATTTATTCGTGCCAAAATATGTCTTTGCATCTGATCTTGGCTCTCCTTCTGGTCGCTTGCAAGACACACGGACGCTCTGTTTTCGAAGAAATGGAACCGGGTACTATTTTATCCAGGTTTGACTATGATTATGAAATGTTAAAGAAAGTGATTGCCTTGGAGTCTAAGATAATTGAACTTGAAAGACGAGTGGACGAGGAAGCGAGAAGAGGTAAAATCTTTAAGTTTGGCATGTATAATATTAACT
Source organism: Cyclina sinensis (assembly GCA_012932295.1). Classification (NCBI taxonomy): domain Eukaryota; kingdom Metazoa; phylum Mollusca; class Bivalvia; order Venerida; family Veneridae; genus Cyclina; species Cyclina sinensis. Next base: position 34,064,337 of record JAAONU010000008.1, read on the forward strand.
TCTACTCTTATCAAATGACTTAATGTTATGATTGTAAAATGATCGTGAAAAATTCTACTTTGAAATTGCAAAAAAAAAAAATGGTTTTGGATTTTAAAGTGACTGACTCACACAGTGTAGCAATACCACGTGACTGTGACGTCATTAAAGGCATCAAAAACCAAGACAAAACTGTAAACATTGGCTCCGCTTGAAAATATAAAATTACCCGTAACTTTTTCATTTCTTTATCGATTTTTATGGGACATGTATAAGTCTTAGGAGAAAAATATAAGTTTTCCACAGAATGTAGGATCTCTATCAGCAGCTGAGCCGTTTTATCAAGGACTACGTGAAACCTCGCATACAAACAAATTCCAACTTTTCACGCAGTGTTTAAAAAAAACGCTCAGCTGCTGATGGAGATCGATCGATAAAGCAAATGTTTATACATAAAGAATTTCTATTTGTAGTTGTCTCATTTTTTTGTTACAGAAACACATCATAATATAAAGTTTTAAAATGTTCCCCGTTAAACATCGGGGAGATAGTTTCTTTATTTTGTAACATGGTTGTAAAAGCATAAAATTAAGTTTCCGCAATGTATGTTAGATTCTCTTTAATCTAAAAGATAAAACATTTTCAAGCTAAAATTGGTGTCATTAACGTTCAGGAAATATCTTGTTACTTCACAGATACAACAGTTTTTTACTTGTTTTTCCTATGTGTTATAGTAACCGAGTGATTTTAACGTAACAACACTAAAAAAAGAGAAGACTGAGTTTGTTATATGGGAGATAATTCTGTCAACTACTGTGCCCTTTAGCTAGATTAATGCAGTGGCATTATATTCTTCTTTTTCCAAATGTACAAATTGCGTCTGTCAGGTAAAGTCAGGGGGTCTTAGACATGGGCATTTCTTTTTTGTGTGCCTGCGGTTCAAACTCCCTCAAACTTTTCCGATTGCATTTTATAAATTTGATTCTTTTTCGATCTCGCGTACATAAAGTCTTTTGGACGAGACCCTTCAAACTAAACAAGCCTAGTTTATACAAAAATTGTGAACGCCTCTTCAGCAAGACTTTGAAATGAAGACATCGTCACTAAAATTCCTAAATGAATGTATAGTTTAGGAGAAGATCAAGTATTTTCAAGAAAGACACAACCATTTCTTGTTGTTGCACTAAAATGTCTACCAACTTAATTTCTAGTTTGTTTTTGTTTTTTGTTGTTTTTTTTCAAGTCAGACCAGTGGCACTTGATCGACAACAGAAATTAAATGTCTTACAACATTTAAGTCCTTAGCAATAAATATATCAATGCACACACACACACACACACACACACACACACACACACTGGAAATCGACAAAACAAAACGATGGATACAACAGACAGATAATATTATGTGACAATTTCTCATCTTTGACCTGTAAATATTTTGCTGCGTTTTCTTCTTTTCGAGAAAAGACATATGGAATTGGATATACTTCAAATTTTAAAAACAGTGTTTTTTCTCTTTTATTATCATTTTCATTATTTTTATTTGCGTTTCTAAGTAAAAGTTGTTGTTTTTTTTACGTATACGGGGTTGATAAATATATGCAGTGCAATCAATTGTTAAATTTACTACACAATGCTTTTTGCTTTTGGTCAGCTTAGTTAAGACATTTTCAGTGATGCCCTAACATCATTTGCACGCATGTGAGTTATGCTACATGCCACTGTTGACTAGTTTAACTTGATCAAGCACGATCAAGCGCTTGGAGACTGGTCTTGTTCGCTCGGACGGAGTGGTCGGGATGGTCTTCATTGCTTGGCATTGCTCCGGTTTCTTACCCGAAGGTGATTGTTATACATTTCAAAAACATTCCAGTAGGGATCCAGAAGCAAAGCATTCGAGAAAAAATTGGTAAGCGATCGGCTGTTAGTCGAGTAGATGTCGAGTTGATCGGGAAAAGATCATGTTAAGATCAAGTTCGATCTGGAATAAAAAAATACTGATAATTTTTACCTCTTTTTGAGTAATATCCGATCAACATGATCGACCGCTAACCGACCGTACACAGTCACTTTTCGATCGCTACCTGAATGTACTGGATCACTTCCTGATCGCTACTCAAACTCACAGTATCACTCCCCGATCGCACACGATCACTTCCCGGTCGCTACCCGACCGCACTCGATTACTTCCTGAGCGCTACTGACCACTATACAATATTACTATCTACAATTCTTTGAAAAATGTCGAGAATTCAGATATTTTGTTGCAAAATAATTTCAGACTTCGTATCAGGAAAATGTCTCAATGGCTGGACACACTACGAGAGATCTTGTTATTACTTCGGACACACGGACCTAGAATTTGTCGCCGCTGAGGTTGAGTACAGTTGAATTATTTTATAAAGACAAATTATTTAATAATTGTTCATAACATCCGCATCTTTTATCAAACATAAAGAACTTTCATTTAAGTGATTACTCGACCGATAATTAATGTGCGATTCGGTACACCCGGTCCTTTTGTCAAAAATTGATAAATCGGTCTAGAGTATCTACCTACGCTGAGAAAAATAGTTCTCCATGCCATATAAATAATTTATATTAATAGAGCATTAAATGAGGCGGGGATGGAGTGTTCTAAAAATGTTGCACAACGTTATAAAACAAAATGAACATCTGTTTTGATCACATACAAATGTCAAAGATAATCAACTAACAGCTAGTACCTGAAATGAGAAAATATAAGGAAAGTTGTATTAATTTTCAATGATGAATGTTCAAGTCTTGATACGTTTTTGACGCTTAGATAGTCAATGGTAGGATACTACGTTATTCATTCAGAAAAAAACTTTCACCCGTTTTCAGGCCTGAACTAGAATTTTACACTATAAAAATTCTTTACGTAAATACAAAGCACACCAGCCAATCTTCGGTGCACAACATAATTTTTTGTAACTCTACAGATTTCTTATAGACCATTTTACCTTTCAAGCGACGGATTGTTGATCCGCGAGAGAGCATAAAACAGGTGCGCGATGGCGTAGTATCTTACCATTGTAGTATTTTTCTAGTTTTGTTTTGTTTTTGCGAACAAGTAGTCACGTCTTTGAAATCCTTTTGTGGTGCCATCTTTCCATTGCAAAACTGATAGATTTGTTACAAAAAAATCATTTTATACCTACCTGTAGTGAATCTTTTAATACCAAATAAGTTATTGTCTTACCTTAGCTTTAAGCGTTTGTTGCATTTAATAACAGAAATTTTGCACACATTACCACGCCCATTTGGTAACCATAGACACGGAAGAGGAAAATAACTTTATCCGAAATTTCTTGAGTGGATTAAAAGGTAAGCGACAATATTATATTATCGTTTCATATTATTTCCTACTTTCTGGCAAAGGTTTCGATGAGGCCGAAAGCCGTGCTGTTGGGATAAGATAAATAGGAGGTCATGCGTTTGAATTTTGGTAGCAATATATGATCGTGACTTCCAAACACATTCCTTATTGAAGCAGAAGCACTGGTCTAAACAGAAACCATCAAAACCAAACAGATATTGACAGAATGATGCGTGATTTTAAATGACTACTAATTTAGATACTTAATTTTATTTACCTTACAAAATTGATCTAAAATTGTAAGCAGATACAAGATAATATTTCATGCCTAAAGCGCTCTAATTTTCCATTGAGAAATATCTTGAGGAATGTACTTGCAAAAGGAGCAGATAGTCACCTGTAATTCATCCTTATTTGACTAATCTGATGAGTGAAGATTACAGTCTGCCTTAAAAATAGCTTTTCTTATTAGGATAGTATTTGTAATTTAGGTAAAATGGATGATATTAGCCTGATAATTGTCGTCCAAATTCGTGTAAATATCTTCATTTTAAAATCTGTTGCACGACACGTCACGGCATGACATAACAAAACACATCATGACACGACACAATACAATACAACACAATAAAAGCATGTTTATGTCGGTATTCCTTGATATCTATTTTTAGTAAATATAAATATATGAGATGGTTGTTGGTGTTTAATCCTTTTTGTTAAAATTTTGACAGGAAATATTAAACGTTATTATGTTTCTTAACACAGATCATAACTACTGGATGGGTCTGAGCGATGAAATAGTTGAGGGTGAGTGGAGATGGCAATCTAATGGCGCTGTCGCAATTTTCGTAGACTGGTACCCGGGTGAACCGAATTTGAAAACGGCGAATTGCGGCGCGTTTTGGGATCATGTAGATTATCACTGGATAGACGAATTGTGCACACATAAATACAAACCACTTTGCGAAATGCAGTAAGTTTGTAATATTAGATACACATTGTATTAAAAAAAAATAATAAAACCAGTCATTATGATGAAAGTGGTGCCCGAAGTCCTCCGATAATAGCGTACTTTATCATGGGCAGGCCACAATAACGAGTCCACCTTTGAATAGTAGGACTATACACAAGCAAAACATTTCTATGTTTGAAAATGCTTCAAACTCATTGACTCGTGGTTAATAGTACGCACACGGATCACGACTTCGATCACACAGTTGTCTCTTGGTCTACTTATTGTCCCTCAGATGATATAGTGAGATCCCAGGAAAAGGTGCTGTAAACTGAATATAAAAAAGAACTAGGTGTGTCTTTGGGAATTAGAGGTTTTGTATACATTGAACATTCCCGCACCCCTAAACTAAACTCTTAAAAGGACTTTGGTCTAACGATCAACCGTTACTGACGATAAACACAGACATGTACAGGCATTTTTGAAAAGTACTAAAGTAATGATAAATCGATTGATCAAACATTGCATACCAGAGTTCTTTTAATGAAGTTCTTTCAGTGATTCTTATACTGGTTTGATGTTAAGGATTTTGTTAAAAGCGCAGAAAGGCATGAGACTAAAAATTAACTAGACTTTCTGTTTGAATTGTTACTTTGTTGCTTGTTTTTTTCTTTCGTTCATGCTCATTCTTTTTTCACAATGGTATGAATATTCTATTCCCACATCTGTCATTTCAGATATGAAGGAAAATAGTTGTCTGTTGGTTGAAGATCCAATCAATGCTACACCGAGTTGTCTGCCATTGCGATGACTAGAAATATGAACAGATAACAGCTCTTTTATGTATATAAAAAAACGTTTAAACCTTTCTTTATTTCACATGAATGTGAATGCTATTGAACGAGACATTATCTGGCGTCCAAAGGTCACAAAAAATTCTAACAATAGCATGTCTTTTTTTCTCTTTTAGAAATGAATCATTTCTTATTGTCTTGATGCCCGAAGAAAATTTTTTAAAATCTGTTCCTCATTTGTAATACATAGAGAATGAGCCAGAAAATACTCATGCAGCATATCGCTGTTATATTTTTACTGTTTCGTGTTTAAAGAAAAATCGGCAATAGTTGGTATACATTTTAGCTTTCTGTCGAGCCCGCTTGCGGTGAGCTCGACTGAGTTATCACGATGTCGATGCGGCGTATGTGCATGCGTCTGTCTGTTTTTTTTTTCCGAAGTGTAACTTAGCCATGGATAGCGAGAGTCTTAAATAACTTGGCACACATGTTTGCATCAGTGAGACAGCGTGTCTTGTTTAAGACCCATGTTCTTATCTTAAAGGTCAGGTCCCAGTTACAGAATAAAGGTAAAAATGTGGACGAATTTGCTTGTCCGGCCCATAACATGCATGAAATACCTTGGTACTTTTGTTCTCCTTCACATTGAATGGTATGTCACGTGCAAGACCTGGATTGAATCGTAGCTTAAAGGTCAAGGTCACAGTGACAGCTTAAATATAAAGATGTTCATGACAGACATTCTCCACACCATAACGTCTCCATTCATCACAGGATTTTGAAAATCCTTGCCACATATGTTCATCTTGATGAGGCGCTGTGTCACGCGCTAGACCAACGTCCTTAGCATGAAGGTCAAGGTCTCAGTGACATGTTTATAAATTAATTTCGTCAGGGTAATTCCTCTTTCAGTTTAAAATCACCTACTTCAAATTCTGTCAGTAGATAGATATTGATGAGGTGGTCTGCACTGTACAACGACTATGACTCTTCTTTATTTATGTTTTCCTTTATTATTTACTTTTATTGTTTTTTTTTGGTCCGGAGCAAAACTCAACAACTATAAAAGTGACTTGGTTGAAACTTCACACATAGAAAGAGGACAATTACAGGTAGAGTACAACACACCTCACTCTGCCTGGCTTAAATTTTGAATTAATTCCCTTTTTATTTATTTTATTTATGTATTTAATTAATTTATTTATTTTTCTTTCATTTTCTTGCGTATTACTCAAAATGTTTTAGAAGGACATGCTGAACCTTGACGCAGTGATAAGGGACATTAAGCACAATATAAAAGGCGCATAACTCTGCAAAGCTATTTACAACTCATGATCTTTTTGTCCCTTTGACACCTGTCGGGAACATGTTGCCCTTGGATATATAGTTTTATATACGTTTTAGTATATAGGGGCATAGAGAAGATATTATTTAAAGCAAACATTGTAATGATGAGGGACGACGGAAATAAAAACACATTACATAAGGTTTCCTCGATAACTCTGTACTCACGTGAGCTAAGAAAATAACTAGTTTGTGAATATAAGGTGTTTTCAAGACACGTCCGGATGATAACTCATTTGAATCCTCTTATATACAACACAACTACAGACGATTACTTGAAGATGTTCTTTTTTCCTTTTCTATTTTAAATATTAGAATATGTCAACAACATTATTTTTTCTGTAATTTATTTCTTCTTCAAAACATATTATTTTGACGATGTTACCAATGTTTACCTGAAACAAAAAAAGTCTGTTGAAATACTTTTCATTTAAGACAAAATGCAAAATAAAATGAAACGCATATACTACTCCTAGAAGTAAAGTATATAAGAATTATTTAAAAAGACGAATAACCCAGAAACAGTAAGAGAACTCCGGATATTATATAGACTCATAGTGATATATGTTATGTTGCACAGTCAAACACATTTAGTGGTTTTGAATTACTTGCTGAAAACCATTGTGACACGCACCGCGGTCACGCCCAGGGCATACGTCATTGTCAGAAACTTGTCGTCATATGTATTAATTGATGTTTAATTAAGTCGGTACAGATTATTACCTATTAAGTAAGTAAACAAATCAAAAGTTCAAGTCACCATCACATTTTAAACAAAGAACCACGACAAATTTAAAAGCAAACTCTTGTCATATAAATACCGCAAGCGCATTTTAGCAGTACATTCACCCAAAATATGTAGTCTGAAGCATTAGCCTCGAATTCCGTCTACCTCAGATGCTTGGGATCTGGTCCATACAGCACCCTCCCCCACCCCAAAGAACCACGACAAATTTAAAAGCAAACTCTTGTCATATAAATACCGCAAGCGCATTTTAGCAGTACATTCACCCAAAATATGTAGTCTGAAGCATTAGCCTCGAATTCCGTCTACCTCAGATGCTTGGGATCTGGTCCATACAGCACCCTCCCCCACCCCCACCCCATCCCCTAATTCCTGTTCCATCCCTGTAGTGTAAGTGTATGATTCTAAATATATCGTAATAGATCTAGCATACTAGTATGCAATGAAAATAATGAAATACATAAGCCCCATAAACATTTGCGCTTACACGAGGGTATCAATATTTACAGGATACATATACAGTACGTGAACCTTTTCGGGGAATAACTGTCGAGACCCCAAGCATCTGTGCCTGCCACCTCAACAGACTTCCTTCTAGAGCTGAATGTAACCAATATGAAATTGTTTATTTATAGTGGCACACTTTAATTGGACACACTGACAGTCTCGATAATTTATCATCAAAGTGCAGCAAACATTCAACTAAAGTATATACATGATCTCGAATGCATACAGGTTCACACAAATTTGCATTTACACACGCACACAAGCTTGAACACACACATGCGCGCATCTGCATGACAAACGAAAACAAAAACCAATGCAAAGGTACATACGCGTGAATTTTACCCATCGAAACCACCAAAACCGCCGATACTACAGCGGCAAGTGCCGTGAAGGCAGAACCCACGATGACCATCTTGGCAGTTGTGACAGAGCCCGAAATGATCGCACGAACCTCCTACGGAAGATAAAGTTTTGTCAAATGTGCTTCAAATACAAAGATGAAGAATATTGCTTATTAACAAATGACGGCTTTTTTTATGAAGTGTATTTACAAAATTGTCGAAGTAACGTTCTTTTTTATCACAGTGTCACCTTTGCTGAAAGGACCGGCCACCCGGGCTTATTAGACACCTCTCCTGTTGTTCACATTTGCTTCCCTTTCCGGACAAGCAATTGATGATTCTTTAACTTTATTGCCGCTCCCTGACCGGCATTGTCAGAACAAGCCCCTAATGGGCCTCGCTTTAACCACTAGACCACGGAGATGGAAGACATATGAAGATGGCTACTTACAGTGTATGGCTAATTTGCTTTTGGGGCAAGTTCTATCATTCATGTCATTCCTTCTCAGTACATTTAGAAAGTAACCAATTGTACAATGGATCTACACAACTCTTGCATTAGAAGCTATGCAACGAATGCATAACCTTTTTTACCGAAATTTAATTACATGTTTTTATTTGATAATTAATAGGCAGTGAAGTTCCGACAAAAAGACCGGTCAAAAATGGTCTTGATAACAAATCGGTCGAAGTTTTATTAAACTGCTGATTTTTGTGTGATTTGTTTTTATAACTGAAGTGGTCTTATAAGCCGAAATTGATTTTACGCAAATGCAACAACTTTTCTGAAGGAGGATTCACCTTTTCTGAAGAAAGATCGTCCTTGTCTGAGGAAGGATCTCCCTCTATTTTTTTTTTTTTTTGGAACGAGCTCAGTATAGAGGAATAAACGATAATCTTGCAAATAGATGATAAATAAGTAAGACAGGTCGCATATTTAGATAAATCTTAAAGACCTCTAAAATATTGCTTTCATAATGCATTGCTATAAGCTAAAGTTTGTAATTCTAAACAGACTAAAAAGGCAAAAGGAATCCAGACGTTTCCAGTACTAGCTAATTTGGTCAGAGAGTTTTAATGCAAACTTTAGATAATAAATAAATAAATAAATAAATAAATAAATAAATAATTTTTTTACCTCCGTTTGGATCATCGCATGTACAATCACCTCCATGGCAACCGAGCACCCAGCCGCCAGTACATGTTTCCCAATCACAGTCACTGACCGATGAACATCTCTCTCCTGCCACCATGGCTATAAAAAAAATCAAAGCACTGAAGGTGCTGATGTGGCGATCTGTGTTGTGATAATAACCAAAAAAAAACAACAAACAAACAAACAAAACAAAACAAAAATAAAAAAATAATGGAATTACCTCTTACTCGTAATTTTCTTGAACGAATATCTTTTTTTTACTATAAACTTTCCTTTCCATCAAAATTTTACTTTATGGCTCTTTTTACAAGCATTTAACAATACCAAGTTTGGCAAGATGAGTGTCTAGTGACTGTACTATAGCAACAATCCGTCGACAACTAAAGAACTATAAAAAGTTTTACACAATTTTATAAAAACTCCGTCGGGATATTTGAATTTTAACTATGCAATATATCCCGATTTTACATTACATATAATTCACGCGCTGCTGACGATAATATAGTCTCATGGTTTTCTCTGTAAAACTATGCTTAAGTTAATATAAGTATGAAAACAAATGCAGCTAGGAACTTCTGTTTCAAAAATTTTCAAGGAATAAGCAGAATATGCAAAAAGGTAATCGTTTCCAAAGCAGTGGAATCTCGTGTTTACCGTCAGCAGGTTAAAGTAATCCAGCCAAATATATTCCAACTGAATCAACGGCAGTTATGTTAACAATCAGCAGGAATTGATCTGAAACCAACCATCGAAGAGTAATCATTGGAACAAGAAAAGACGCTTTTGTGATATATACATATAATAATTGTTAGCGTCTTTCACGTGAGACAAACCTCGTTTGCCGTTGCATCGTTCTGGGTAAAAACTGTCACCAAAGTCACTTCCAGATTCGACGTATTCCTATATATTTGATTTAAGCCCGCAGTATGACCTCGACTTACTCATTTTACAACATTCGATAATTTTTTTTTCATTAAAAAAACTGCACTGACGAAATGATCAGCGGTCAATGCCGGCGAGTTTTGTATCTAAGTTTAACACTGGATCGCAGGTTAAGTTATACTGCCGGTCGAATGTGTATGAATTAAAAAAAAAATCAGAAAATTACCAATGCATAATCCAAGGAAAACAATCACAACTTTCATCTTTAGTTTATATGGTGCTTCAGCTAGCTGTAATGCGACAATTTTAAATTTGCAGTTTATATATATGGGGCCGAATTGCCGTTTTTGGTAATGCATCGTTTTAGTAGAACACGATTTCTGCACAGCCTGTCCTAAAAGAGGCATATCGATTTAGAACAATGATAAGAGAATCAAGATATAGTTCACACATTCAGGTTTTTATAGTGACAATGCTGTTATTGAGAGATGTTGCATGTCTTATATAAGAACAACGAGTGGCTGTATTTATTTAAACTATATTTTTACGAAATATTGAACATAGATAATCTTTATTTAGCAATAAGCCATTTATGGCCCATGATCAACACATATACTAAACAACACATAAGAAAAAGAATCGTATGATAACAGACATACATGCAATTAGTAGAACAAAAAATTTATAAAAATATTTACAAAATCGGGAGAGACTGTGGCATACTGTTCACTGGTGACAATGCATGAAAATATTAAGTCATTATCATTTTACGAATGTACACAAACCAGTAAAAGGGTTGACTATAGTTGCACCGGTAAAAGGGTTGACTATAGTTGCACCGGTAAAAGGGTTGACTATAGTTGCAGCAGCAAAAGGGTTGACTATAGTTGCACCAGTAAAAGGGTTGACTATAGTTGCACCTGTAAAAGGGTTGACTATAATCGCACCGGTTAAAGGGCTGACTATAGTTGCACCAGCAAAAGTGTTGACTATGGTTGCACCGGCAAAAGAGTTGACTATAGTTGCACCTGTAAAAGGGTTGACTATAGTTGCACCGGTAAAAGGATTGACTATAGTTGCACCGGTAAAAGGGTTGACTATAGTTTCACCGGTAAAAGGGTTGACTATAGTTGCACCGGTAAAAGGGTTGACTGTAGTTGAACCGGTAAAATGGTTGACTATAGTTGCATAAAATGATCTGTAAAATTAGACTGGAATTCTTTTAAGCAGTTTTAGTAAATTATTTACACGGACTTGAAATACAAGATTAGACGAATGGAAAAAAAGGAGATTTAATTTTTATTTTATGTTTCTAGTAAGTTATAGAGTTTCACGAGCTACGCCACTTGTGGAAATATCTGTATTTGGTCTTCGCTCGTCAAATAAAATTGATATTTCACTGAAACAAACAAATATCCTCTATACATTTAAGTGCAAGATGCTTTAGAAAAAGAAATGGTAATACTGACACTGTTTAAAATGGAAATTGACAGTTAATACGTTTAACATTTAGAAAATATTGTTTAAGAAAATGATGTAGGTTATCGCGCTATCTGATGTTCAAGTTTAAAGATAAACCACTCGTGATAGTTTCAAAATGTAAAACTTTTGGAGTTGTTTATACTTTCTTGTCGTGAACTGGATAAATGACAGCAGGACAAGCGTTGGGAAAATATTTTAGATAGCCAATATATGTATAATTACAGTCTTTGAACCAAGACATGTTTTTGAACTTTTTGTTAAGTTAATAATACAAATCTTTAATTATGGTTCTAAAGCTTTTGGGTTTTACAGAAGGTAATTATGTAGAACGGACTTACTAACGTTTTTGTAAAAGATTACCTTCTTCGAGTAAATTTGTCCATGCAAAACGCTTTTGTTTACCTAGAAATTGGAAGGTTGTGTATGCAATATCCTTGATTTATCTGAGAACTTTGGACCTCAGAAATCGTCAGTGCACTGCTACTGGCGTTGAAATTGACTTCCGGCAAGCTACAGGGGTTGAAATATCGGGACGAGATCCTAGAACCAATTGTTAGGCCATATGCTGGTGCAATATGTGAAACGTTTCGTTTAGTGCAAGATAATGCTCGAGCACACACTGCAAGAATCGTCCGGAACTTCTTTGATGATGAACGTATTGAGGTCACAGACTGGCCAGCGAAATCTCTCGATCTTAACCCTATACAGCATGTCTGGGACATGCTTTCTCGTAGACTTTATTCGCGTCCGAACCCTGTGCAGAACGTCCGTGAGTTTTCTTATGCTCTTGCAGCAGAATGGAATGCCATACCACAGGACGTGTCATCAGGAGCATGCCCAGACGATGCACTGAGTGCCTAAAAGCCCGAGGGGATACACGCATTACTGACACTGACTATGAAACGTTTCCAGGCCTGAATCTGCTTTTACAGAGATTGCTTGTTCTCCTGTAAGACCACCATTTCAAAGTTAATTTGATAGTGTTCATATCCTGGACACTGTCTCTGTTCAAGAATGTGCCTGTTGGCGATGAAAATGCCGATTTTGTTTTTGTAAAAAGAACGATTTTGTTATTTCTGTAAAAGATATGCATGAATCTACTCAAAGCGTATGGTACTTTATAGATTATGGGCGCTCCTTTACTTTGAGCAGTGTATATCCAGGACTAGTCATGTATGAGATTTGTTTGCAAAGATTGGATTTTACCATGTATGACTAGAACAAAAAGTAAGCAAAACAAAACGATTTCTGAGAATCTTTTAACAGCGTTTATTCGATATTTATATTCAGGAACTTACCAGTTCAAGAAATGATTCTCGATAGATATAACCACATTCATTTCAATCATTTAAAAGCTTATGTTGACTTTTCAAATGCATAATATAAGACTTAGGACGAACAATGGTACCTATCATAACAACAACAACAGTTCATTCAGTATAACTGACACAATATCTTACTTAATGACATATACTGTCTTTAACGTAAAATAAAAATATGCGTGACAATCACAACATTGCAAGCAAACAAGCAAAGTAAAGAATAACACAACAATAGAAGAAGACAAAAGACAGACTGATATAGTTGTTTTTGTTTTTCAAAGGTCATAATGATATTTTTTCTTCTATCTTCGTCTTTCGATAAAGCGTAAACATCTTTTTAACACTCTGTCTAAAATAAGTAAATATCTTTTTAACACTTTGTCTAAAATAAGTAAATATCTTTTTAACACTTTGTCTAAAATGAGTAAATATCTTTTTAACACTTTGTCTAAAACAAGTAAATATCTTTAATTCATTGAACGCTGGGACTTGACTGTTCACGTGACAGTTTCATTGTCGAAATGCATCCGATAAAGTAACATTTCATTTTGCTTTGACTTCTTGTATATATCTTTTAATTTAGCAAAGTATTGTTATTTGCCTTCACGCTAAGGAAAGGCGACACGTGATTCCTATGTATCATATTTCCTTCTTGTTATTCCTCTCAGATTATATACAGTGTAATTCAAAAGTCAATAAGGATTTATCCACGTATTTATTCCCTATAGTTGTGTTGTTAACATATTTGTGCAGTTCTAAGTGCTCAACGTTTTGGTAAAAAGTCATGTTTTTGTAATGGCTATAAGTATGCATAGATGCCATTTAATGCTAATGAAATAATATGCTGGGTTACATAAAGTATAAAGAAAAAAATCTACTTTCTTAACAATTTCTAGTATCTTAAAGAATTCCTACAAATTAACTTTTTAATGTCTCATACTTTATGTTCTTAAAGGATCACAACTTTATTCCCCATTTTTTCATTACTTATATACCTTACAGGTGCTTAATAATTACCCGGGAAGATGATAAAAATGTCTTGAACTAACAGACACATTCTTCTGTGAGAATGTGTGGTAATAATGTTCTGTCTACAATATTCTTGAAGAGTTTGTGTAGACACGTTCAGTTCAAAGATACAGTCGTGTTTCCTGATGTTTTACAGTCTTGCTGACGGGGAGTCAAACTTTAATTCTCCTTTCATCAGAGGTCTCAGGGTTGTATAATAAGACTCGTGCACCTGTTGTAAACAAAACTAAATCCTTAAGTACGCAGTTTTTAATAGAAATTCTAACCTCTCGTCTACTGCCAGTATTATTTCTTTGAAAAATGGAAGGAAAAAAACATTTTTGACAAATCTTTGTCTTTAAATGACAAATCTAAATCAGGATTTTTTCACCAATATGTTTAAGATATAAACATTTTAAAATTTTGTTTGCATCACGTGATTCTTTAATATTTTACACAAAAATCCAAATATTTCAAAAGCTGAAATGTAAATATTCATGGGGCAAGAATTCAAGGTATATCAATCCTTGGTGCAGTCTCACCAAACATTTTAACTGCATATTCAAAATATTACTCCAAGGTCAAAGGTCAACATTCTATGTCCGGCTTACCTCTTGCTTGTTAAGCGGGGAAGATTTTGCATATTCATACAGTGCTTCATACACCCTACCGTCATACCGCCCTATACAACTCTGCAGCACATTGTCCGAGTAATCAAAGGCGTCAACAAGAGCCACAGCATTGGGGCGAATTTCAGCAAAAAGACTAAGAGTCTTGTTCAAGATCATGTCCGCTTGTTGAGCATTCAGAAAGCCATCCTTAAAGAACAAAAACAAGTATAACATCTATAGACAGTTGTCTACCTTTATGTCTATAAATGTTTGTACCCAGTTGTCATTTATTTCCATTAAATATACCTGACATAACTATATAATAGTCTAAAAGGAAACCAGCCTTACAACCAGAGTCTTTAAAACAACCCAACCATTTCTTTCTATGCTTAGAAAAATAGTTCTCTTAATTAACAAAACATGCACAATTATTTAAGTTTTGGAGTCGACCTGGCCTAGTTACAAAACGATACAGACAGAATTTATTATGTCTACAGAATGTATCATTTCTCGACACAGCTTGACGTTACCACTTGTACTGGGAATACCATTTGAACAGTAAACATACGTGTAAATGAAAATCAAAACTAATTGTCATGCCCTAGGATTATGACAATGCAGGCCTTTTTTCCTTATAGTAACTACCGGTAAAAACGGAGGCATTCCCAATGCAAAAAATGTACGCATTGTTTTCCATTAGTTAGGTTGTTACTCTAAAATTCCCAATTTGCACTTTTTGGCGCTTTTTTCCAATTCCACCGGTGTTGGTGGTGTTGGTGGCATTCCCAAAATGGTGAAAAAAGGGCCTGTCGGTATAAAAGAATGTTACCAAAAATGATATCATGCATTTTCATCAAAACCTGCCGAATACCAGGCCTAAATGTTACACTAAAGAAGTTTACGCTGGAGCCCGGACCCAATCTGTTTAGAAACAGCGAGCGATAATTTCAAAGTTTTTGTCATGTAACACAAAGTTGATTTAGTGAGAAATTGAAACGTTTGGTATCAAACGACAAGTATTTAGGCCTCATTTGATATCCGATATTATTTGTCTGGCTACAGATCATAAACAAAATAATCGATGACTTACGCAGAACATTTCAATCCGTCAGATAATAAAGACTTTTAATCACAGACGGATCCGGACTTGACTGAAGAGCAGCCAGCTTAGCATAATACAAGATTACACAGCACTAGTTTAGTTGTTGGAATGTGACTGCCTATAAGACAGTTCTGTGCGGATTCAAAGACAGTCAATCCATTTGTTGTTTTCAAAACTTTTATTTCTAGTAATCTAGTATTGTAACTACTTAACTATTTTCTGATCAAGAAATCCAACAAGCAAGAAGAAACACAGCTGACCTCAAACAATTCAAACATTTCAAAGAAAACGAATAAGGAAGAAAAAGGCTATCTATTACGCACCAATGGAACAAACACTCTGTGCTGTTACAAACTGTATGACTCAAGCCTTATTTCAGATAGTCAATTCTTAATCGATTGAGTTAGTTAAACTGTGTCAGTCTCTGCGTGTGTCGTTTGTTAAACCAACTCATGTTTGTTTTAATTACAATCAATAGAATAATGACTTCAGATTTGAAACAGTATACATGTATATGTAATGAAATCATTTGTTTTGAGAGATGCTGACAAACCTGAATAAAGTCTCCTAGCCTTTGGTTGATCCCATACACAGCGTACAACCTACACAATGTTCGGAGGACTTCGGTCACCGCAGCGTCCATGCCAGGACTGCTAACTATATCACTGAATAACTTCACAACATACATCTGACAGTGGGCCTGTGTTTAACAAAAAGTATAAACAGTAGCAAGTTTCATTTGAGCCTGTCTACTCAATCCTAATGACTAATCTTTTGTAGTCAAAGAGTAAAGTAAAAGTGTGTTTTTACCAACTGTCCATAACTCCAATACCTAATAAATCACCATCAGCATTTAGTCCACTGAATACTGTTTCCAGTAAAGACATTACCCAGATAAATACCATGCATTTATTGTTTTGCCCGAGACTTTTTTGGACGATTGTTCTTTTTTATTCAATACACACTGCTTGTTTTTAAGTTTTTTTCAAAGTTGAAATACGTCTTAGAAAGATAAGAAATGATATTAATATTTTTATGAATAGAAACACTTTAGTGGCTAGCTGAACGAAATAATCAAGAGAAATGCATATTTTCATAAAAGAAAGAAAAATAAAGGTGGTCAGTTCCCCTTTTTAAAAGATAAAAGGGGACGCGGACATGCCGTCAAATATAGATACCTTTGCGGCATTCACCATAGGAACAGAGCATTTATTCCTGGCATCCTCCATAGCCATTCCACCTTTCATCAATGACTGCATTCTCGTTGCTGCCACCTTGATCAACCTACAATTGTTATTGCACCAGCTTCACGATAAAACTGTCATTTTGATTTGCACAATGCCTACCGACACAAAGTGATTATAACAAAGCATACAATGTACATATGCTTGTCTGCTGCCAGTGTGTTTTATTGGTCTTTTTATACATACAAAAGGAGAAAATTTCATTTAAGTTGTATCGCTTTTCGGAAAAGCAATGATATTTGCTCTATTTTGCATTGTGTATTTCTGGCTGCAAATGCACAGTGAACATAAATTTAAGCTGCCAAAAATCACCTAGACACGTGCTAAAATTAAACTATTTGAAAATGAAAGAGGAAAACAATCGCTAAAACTATATGTGCTTTAACTAGACGAAAACTTTGCTAGTGCACTAAGACGTTAATATGGAGAATGTTTACTACATACCTAATATGAGATGAGAACATACCTAACGGCAGTGTGCTCGTAAGCTAAAATCAAGTCAGAAAACGTAAGTGTTTCATCCAGCTCACTGCGCTGCCTCACTGGTTTGTTCAAGTAGGACATAAATCCTACACATTGCTGACCTCTAGCTGCTAGCGAATATTGTTTGATCAGATACCTGTGACGTAAATTATGACGTTATGCTACATCACTTTAAGAAACTGACGCCAATTTCTATTGCAATGTAGTTCTTTCAAACATTGACCAAAACAAAACCCCTCATTTATTTTATTCGGACACTCGTTACATTTTCTTTTGTGTTTCCATCTGCCAAACATATTCTCAAATCAGTGCTTAAGATTTAGCAGAAAGATCCTGGAGTAGACTTGTTTTTAGGAAAGTGAGAAATGGGGATATATTACTTTTAAATCAAAATAATTTCAACCATGTTTGAGCAAAACGATATATTTGAACGGGTAAGAAAAGATTTAACCTGGCACACTGCAAATACATGACTGTATTCTCCCCTTCATATGTACATGCAGGCGTGATAAAGGACCAGATTTTAGGAATGCCACTGGCATGTGTATAACCATGTCCGCCGCATGCCATGCGGAGTTTGTCTATACCATTGCTAGCAGTCTCTGCAGAAATCGCTTTAAGGCCCGCTGACAATGCATGTAGCTGTAAGCAAAAAATATATTTATATTAAAGAAAAAAGAAACAAAACTTACAGCGCAAGCACAAGGATTAAGCCTACTGGTTTTTAATTTAGACAACAAAATTTGACAGCTTCATTTTATTTCAAAATTATTGTTTTTCATTTAGTTTTTGTTTGTTGTTTTTATTGGAGTTTAACGCAAGATTCAAACTCCTTTGGTTATATCTCGGTGGTTAGTCCATCTACCAAGTGATCCTGGGACTAACCAATCCCTCCGCAAGCGAGTTTTCGTTTCAACATCCTGTATAAATATAATGGGTTTGAGTTTTATATTCCTACAACCAGTATTTATAGTAACATAAATTCAAATTGTTAAATTAGAATTGGTCCTACACTAATACTATTTTCCGGCCATCCTGGCCCATAGCATAGGCCTATAATAATATCATTCGAATTTCCTCGGGCTTGTTGATATCAACAAGCAAGGGAGATAATCGTGTATTTAGCCCGAAAGCCTAAATTAAAATAATTCGTACCGCTGGCATTTCGTCCAAGATTCCCTTCTCCATGTCAGCGTTAATTCTCATGTATTCTTGAAACATCATGTTTCCTGTGAAGTAGAAGGCATATGCGGCGGCCAGGAGAGGAAAAATCTTCTCTTGTTGTGTCTGGTAGTCTATAACCTGTGGCTCTTCACCCCTTTAATTACGAAAACGTCGTGCAAGTCAGCAAGTCAGGTATGAACACTTGCAAAAGTGACGTAACAGAATAAATACTCGCGCTATTTATTTAGGGTCTAAACAAAAGATGTCGAACAGTGATTTTGTTTATCTGAATCAAACCAAAATCTAACTTTAGACAATTTTATCAAAGTATAAACTTGAATAAAAAGTTATATTGCCATGTTCAAATTTAGTATTTCAAAACAGATTAATTTATACAAACAAATGTTTCTGTCTTTCCTTCCCTTTTTCATATATTCCAAAATAGTTTTATGAAAATACATCCATTTTATAGCTGTATATTGATTTTTCAGTAATTGCACGGCCCGTACCCTGGTCTTATTTCTGTCTGGCGCCGTACAGCACTGTATCGTGTAGTGATAACACAAGCTTGTGCCAAGGATCTGGCACAGCCGCCTACGATGAAGGACCGAACAAATACCATTGTTCCATAGGCAAGTCTTGGGTTATCTGCTGGAATATAGGTTCCATCCTTTTCAATCTGAAATGTAGCCATTTTCTTTTTATTTACAAGGGAAGACTAAGACCTGTTTTTTTTTCTGCATATGAGCTTTAGCTCTGTGACATACTTAGTTTAAACATATTTATTCCCATTTTTCACTTTACAAAAGCAAACGATACATATACATTGTATTTAAGGAAAGGATATGAACGAAAGACAAAGTCTTATAGAATTCATCTCCTTGGGCGGACGATTCTCACAAAAACAGAGCTTACTATAAAAGAAAAAATGAAAGGGAATAACAATTAGAGAAAAACGAGTAATATAATATAACATATTACACATGTATATATACATATTGATATATGCATGCGAGCGTGCGTGTGTGTGTGTGTTTAAAAGAGAGAAAGAGAAAGAGAGAGAGGGGGAGGGAGGGTTGTTTTAATTAAGCTTTAGGGCAAATGTTTACTTAAGGAAAATATCCTGAATCAGCGTAGTCTGGTTACTTTATACGTTAGAGTACAGTTTAAAGAAATCTCTTGGTATCTGATATATAGGTGTGAACATGACTGAAGATTGTGACATTGTCTTGATATGAGAGATTTGGGTCACCAAATAAGACCAGTTCTAAGTTTATGATGTAATTCTGGAGGTTATTGAGAAGTTTATTACGCCAGACACTATGGAGACTGCATTCAAAGAAGTAGTGGAAGCTAGACTCGATATAGCTACAGTGACACAGTGGTGATGGAGAAATGTTTTTCAGAAATAAATGGTGATTAAGTGCACTACACTTGGTGCGAAGACGTGTGTGTAGCACTTGGAGCTTTCTAGTTCCCGTATAATAATATTTCGGTATGTGTCTTTTATTTACATCGAGGTAAGTTTTAAATGTACTTAGTGTTGTGGTGTTACGGACATGGGACGGAATAAGATTCCAGTCACGTACAACTGAGGGTAGAAAGGAATTAGAATAAAGCGTAGTTCTTGCTCTAACTCCATGAATAGCATCAGTGCTTCTTAAGTTGTAGTTCAAATTAGTTTGTTGAGGAGTGAGATTTGACAGATATTCTGGTGTCTGGTCATTTTGCATTTTATAAAATAATGTTAACCTATGTTCGTATCTGCGTTCAGATAAGGTTTGCCAACCTATTTCACTATGCAGGTCATCCAAGGAAATTAATTTGGTTGCACCAGAAGCAATGCGCGCGCATTCATTCTGAATTTTATCAAGTAGATCCAATTCATATTTGGTACAATTACTCCAAACTACATCGGCATATTCAAGAATAGGTCTAATAAAGGAAGTATATATAATTTCAAGAGATTTGCGATCAAGAGAAAATTTAAGTTTTCTCATTATGTGGACCCGTTTCCATGCTTTATCTGTTATGTAACTAACATGGGAATGCCAACTACAGTCATTAGACAGGATCAAGCCGAGGTGTTTGTGCTTCGTAACCTCGGAAATTGTTTGTTGAGACATTTGAAGGGCTGGGTGCGGAGGGTTATCGCGTTTTCTAGATATAAGAAGAGACTCAGATTTTGAAGGATTGAAAGTAACGAACCACTTCTTAGCCCAGTTAGAAATAGTTTGGATGTCAGACTGAAGAAAGTTTGCAGCTACTTGAGGCTGTTCAACTATAACATATAAACTTGTATCATCAGCAAAGAGATTTATACAAGATTTGATTTCATCAACTATATCATTAATAAAAATAAGGAAAAGTAAGGGACCGAGAATTGATCCCTGAGGGACACCTGCAGATACACTACACCATGAAGACTTAACACCGGGTAGAACAACTCGTTGTCTTCTGTCTGAGAGGTAATCAGTAAACCAGTTCATGAGAGGCCCTGAGATTCCTGCATGATACATTTTAGAGATCAAGCCCTTGTGCTATACTTTATCAAAAGCTTTACTTATATCAAAGAAAACCACACGGACTTCGAGGCCTTCATCAAGTGCTTTGCAAAATGTATCATATATGTAGACAAGCTGGTTAACTGTCGAATCTCCAGGAATAAAGCCAGACTGAACAGGAGTTAGAAAATTTGTGGCATGAAGATGGTTAAAAACATATTTAAAAATAAGTCGTTCAAAAACCTTTTCAATTGTATTTAAAAGTGAAATAGGTCTGTAGTTGTTTGGTAAAGACGCGTCGCCTTTCTTGTAGACAGGGGTAACATAGGCTTCTTTCCATGAGGATGGAACAGTACAGCACTGTAGTGATGCATTAAATAAATTACACAATGGAGAGGCAAGTTCGTTACAAGCTTCTTTAAGAATACGATTACTTATACCATCAGGACCTGCAGCTTTATCAACCGGTAATGATTTAAGAACTTCATTGGTTTCAGCTACGGTAAGGACGATGTTTGAGAGAAACATTTCTGTAATAGGTGGTCCAAGATACGGAGCATCTTTATTACCATCATCTAGGGTAGTCTGGGACTGAAAATACGCATTCAAAAGATTTGCTTTTTCAAAGTCAGAGTTCGTGATTTGATGCGTTGTGGACTTTTGTAGCGGAGGAATTCTACTGTTCTTCTCTTTAGAAACAAAAGATTTTAATGTTTTCCACCAATCTTTTGAAGAAAGATACCCACTTTTTAATTTGTTAGATAGTTTGGAGAAGTAGTCAGATTTAGCTTCACGAATCAATAATATGGTCTCATTACGAGCTTTCTTAAACTTTTGCCAGTAGTACTGGGACTGGGTTCTTTTAGCCTTTTTATATAATCTTTTACGTATACGTATATTCTTTTTTATATTATTATTCATCCAAGGAGCATCAGAAGGCCTTATTTTAACAACTTTGTTTGGGATATTGTTTTTAGCAAAATCTATTATTTTAGAAGTAATGTTGTTGGAATAAATATTTATGTCATCATCAAAACAATATTGCCAATTATAACTCCTCATTTCAGACCGGAGATTATCATAATTGCCTTGGTCGTACTGCCATATCAATCTTTCAAAACAATTTTGATTTGATTTATAAAATTTTATAAATACATAAACTGGGACATGATATCTTTGATCCTGATCAAGAAAATGTTCACCAACTCCAAATTTTAAAATATTATGTTTGTTCGATACAAATATCAGATCAATTATTGATTCAGAGTGTTCAGTAAAGTGAGTTGGTTCGTTAATCAATTGTACAAGATTAAATTGTTGTGCAAGAGATTCCATTTTCCTTAGTGACACTGGATGAAGAGCATTGAAGTTGAAATCACCTGTGATGATGATATCAGAAATGTTTGTGTCAGTTGCAAGTCCAATTGAATCTTCAATAAGATTATTGTAGATAGTATCAGAACTTGGTGGGCGATAAAACACCCCAAAGAGTAAGTGTTTGCTACCAATTGTGAGTTCAATCCAGATGCACTCAAGTCGATTTATCTCAAGATCAGGCCTGCGTTTGTAATGGAGAGTATCTTTTATATAAACAATAACTCCACCATGAGAATCACCAATACGATCTTTACGCTCGGGTTTATGAAAGGAATGTAAAATAAGATCTTCAGAAGAGATGGAGCTATTTAGCCACGTTTCGGAGAAAGCCAAGACATCAAAATCACATAATTCAGCGTAAATGGTGTCAAGTTTGTGTTGTATACTTTGAACATTTAGATGAATAAAAGAGAAGTAGTTGTGGGCATTTATTTCTGCAAAAACATTTTCAGAAATATACGAATGAGTGGAACTTGTGGATCCTGGTCCTGGATTTGCATGTATGTCACCATCGCATAAAAGCAATAGGAATAGCCATGTTGAGGAATTTGCAATGAACAATAGAATAAGACAACAGCGTGTGAACTGACGGTTGGAGTAAAGGCGTGATATATTTGGTAGTACCTTTATTCTTTTGTGAAAAACGTTTCTTTGAAAACATACTTAGAGATATTGATTTGTTTTTTCTCACATTTTACACAAAGAAATCAAAATCTCGTCATCAGTTATTTTGTGCAGCTTATTTACTTGAAGAAAAGAATACGATGCTAGTTCTTACAGTACTTATCCATCTAGACTGTGTGAAAGGTCACCCTAATTGTGTCAAGAGCTCTCAAGTCATTACTTATGAAGAAAACATGACGTTAGGTATAAGGATCTGGTAATTTATACAATGGCAAGATTGACTAAGGCACGAGAAACATAAAAACATTTTTCCACTGACACGAGACATGTACCATCTAGGTGTAGAAAAATCAACTTGATGCCATAGAGACGAAGGAACCACCGACGAAGTTTAGCGATCGTTCAACATTTTAACATAGTTGTGCTTCTACAATACAAACAACGACTTGTTCCGTGTGCAAAATAATCACGGAAATTATTCAATCTATTTAAAAACTCATTTCATAATAATCTATCATGATATCTAGTAAAAGCATTTATAGTGTATTATATATTACTTTAGCGTATCTCATCAGCAGGTTCTCTCTTGGAATCCGCACGTTGTCGAATTTGAGATAGCCATTGTCCATCGCGTTGAAACCTATCTTGTTTCCGATATCTCCGACAAATACTCCTAAAATAAACATCACCAATGCATAAAAATGCGCTCTCATCTACTGTAATTTTTTACGCGTACGCATTTAAGTGTTCTCATTTACCTGTACCTCTTCATGCGTACTCATTTACCTGTACTCATTTACCTGTGTTCATTTACCTGTACTCATTTACCTGTGTTCATTTACCTTACTCATTTACCTGTGTTCATTTACCTGTACTCATTTACCTGTATCTCTTTATGCGTACTCATTTACTTGTACTCATTTACCTGTACTCATTTACCTGTACTCATTTACGCGTACGCATTTAAGTGTTCTCATTTACCTGTACCTCTTTACGCGTACTCATTTACCTGTACTCATTTACGCGTACGCATTTAAGTGTTCTCATTTACCTGTACCTCTTTACGCGTACTCATTTACCTGTGTTCATTTACCTGTACTCATTTACCTGTGCTCAGTTACCTGTGCTCATTTACCTGTACCCCTTTACGCGTCCACATTTACGTGTTCTCAATTGCACTGCGTAAACAGAAGTGCATATTTCAAATTAGTCTACATATTTTATTCTATTTATGTTAAATTTGAATTCAGGTAATCATAATAAATGTACATTGGTGTTAGGTTATTACATTCACGGTTTAATCGCATTGCAATTGCTTCAAGTAACGTTATTTCTAAGTGGTCATACTTTATGTTCCTTGATATGCATATCTAAAACCGCTTTTAGCCGAGACATGCTTGATCATTTTATAGAACTAACTGATAATGGGTCAAATATGTAAATTTACTAGGGTGTGTTGTACTATCAAAATAAGAGCGAGTGAGCGAAAACAAGATTTCAGTGGTGTTCGCAATTACGGCAATACACTGCAAAACACTGTAAAGGAACCACTTTGAAATAAAAGAAAAATCATCAATAAGCCTACGGTTATACCTGGTAATGGTGAATGATCCTTCTCACTTCTGATTTGTACTATGAAGGCGTGAATCCCGTGACACTTGCCTCTCGAGTAAAGCTGGGCCATCAGAACGACATAATTGGCAGTTTTTCCCACTAAAAATGTAGAAAGGATGATTTTGCCATGCTGTAAGTAATCTACAGGTGTGTCGGATATGTTTCTATTGTTTCATTTCCTTAAGGTTTAACATTTAACAGTTTTTTTTTAAACGTGAAAGCTTATATTAGAGTTTACTGTTGTACATTCTTTTTAGCATACTGTCAAATCTACAAGTTAAAACAACAAAGCTCTTTCTCTGAAGCTCTGTATTTATTTTAAAAAAATAATACACAAATATTCGAATAGAAATATTCGAATGGAAGTACATAATGAAACAAATAATAAGGTTAAAAGCCGATGATTTATGATGTATGGCTCTATATCGATGAGATCATCGGAAATTGCCGAGAGTTTCCGAACTCAAAAAATCATTACAGTGTCTTACTGATTTTCAATATCGATTTCTAATTCGTCTGATGACGTAAAGGGAAACCACATATTTTAAGCAACAGTCTTACTGATCAGAGGAAATAATATCTACAAAGCACGCATCGTTTTTCCGCATGAAGTCAACATTTACTCACATGAGCCAGGCCAGTACTTCATCGAAGAAATTGTAGGGCTGTTAATTATAAATTCCTCTGTCTTAGGATCATATGTCGCTGTTGTTTCAAGTCCACGAATGAAGGTTCCTGAAATAATGAAAACATTTCAGTACATATGAAAGTGTAAAATGGAACACTGGACTTATCAACAGCGGAATATTTTTATTTTTAGGCGAAGAAGTTTAAACGTTTAGAAAATATACTACTTCATTCCAGAACTACCATAGAATGCAAGCAGAACATATCCGATTCAGTTAAACTAAACGCAAACTTGTTTCGCATTTTAATAATATAATCTTCGCTTAAAAAACGTCAACCAAAATTACACTTTGTTTATTTTAGAGTGGCATTAAAATACTGTACATGTATAAATCATCTAAATCAATGTCATTTCCGTCAGCAGTAGCACAATAAATTAGAAAAGATAGGTTTTTTCAATAAGCCGTTACGTAATAAGACAAAACAGTTAATGTCATGTCAGTCAGTAGTAACATAATAAATCAGAACGGATATTGTCATGTCACCCAGCAGTAACATAATAAATTAGAACGGATAATGTCATGTCAGTCAGCAGTAACATAATAAATCAGAAAAGATAAGGTCATGTCAGCCAGCAGTTACGTAATAAGACAAAACAGATAAGGTCATGTCAGTCAGTAGTAACATAATAAATCAGGACGGATAATGTCATATCAATCAGTAGTAACATAACAAATCAGAATGGATAAGGTCATGTCAGCCAGCAGAAACATAAAAAATCAGAACGGATAATGTCATGTCAGTCAGCAGTAACATAATAAATCAGAACAGATAAGGTCATGTCAACCAGCAGTAACGTAATAAGACAAAACAGATAAGGTCATGTCAGTCAGTAGTAACGTAATAAATCAGGACGGATAATGTCATGTCAGCCAGCAGTAACATAATAAATCAGAACGGATAATGTCATGTCAGCCAGCAGTAACGTAATAAGAACAAACAGATAAGGTCATGTCAGTCAGTGGTAACGTAATAAATCAGGACGGATAATGTCATATCAATCAGTAGTAACATTATAAATCAGAACAGATAAGGTCATGTCAGTCAGCAGTAACATAATAAATCAGAACAGATAAGGTCATGTCAGCCAGCAGTAACGTAATAAATCAGAACAGATAAGGTCATGTCATTCAGTAGTAATATAATAAATCAGGACGGATAATGTCATATCAATCAGTAGTAACATAGTAAATTAGAATGGATAAGGTCATGTCAGCCAGCAGAAGCATAAAAAATCAGAACGGATAATGTCGTGTCAGTCAGCAGTTACATAATAAATCAGAACAGCTAAGGTCATGTCAGCCAGCAGTAACATAATAAATCAGAACAGATAAGGTCATGTCAGCCAGCTGTAACGTAATAAGACAAAACAGATAAGGTCATGTCAGTCAGTAGTAACGTAATAAATCAGGACGGATAATGTCATATCAATCAGTAGTAACATTATAAATCAGAACAGATAAGGTCATGACAGTCAGCAGTAACATAATAAATCAGAACAGATAAGGTCATGTCAGCCAGCAGTAACGTAATAAATCAGAACAGATAAGGTCATGTCATTCAGTAGTAATATAATAAATCAGGACGGATAATGTCATATCAATCAGTAGTAACATAATAAATCAGAATGGATAAGGTCATGTCAGCCAGCAGAAGCATAAAAAATCAGAACGGATAATGTCATGTCAGTCAGCAGTTACATAATAAATCAGAACAGCTAAGGTCATGTCAGCCAGCAGTAACATAATAAATCAGAACAGATAAGGTCATGTCAGCCAGCAGTTACGTAATAAGACAAAACAGATAAGGTCATGTCAGTCAGTAGTAACATAATAAATCAGGACGGATAATGTCATATCAATCAGCAGTAACATAATAAATCAGAACAGATAAGGTCATGTCAGCCAGCAGTAACGTAATAAATCAGAACAGATTAGGTCATGTCATTCAGTAGTAACATAATAAATCAGGACGGATAATGTCATATCAATCAGTAGTAACATAATAAATCAGAATGGATAAGGTCATGTCAGCCAGCAGAAGCATAAAAAATCAGAACGGATAATGTCATGTCAGTCAGCAGTTACATAATAAATCAGAACAGCTAAGGTCATGTCAGCCAGCAGTAACATAATAAATCAGAACAGATAAGGTCATGTCAGCCAGCAGCAACGTAATAAGACAAAACAGATAAGGTCATGTCAGTCAGTAGTAACGTAATTAATCAGGACGGATAATGTCATATCAATCAGTAGTAGCATTATAAATCAGAACAAATAAGGTCATGTCAGTCAGCAGTAACATAATAAATCAGAACGGATAAGGTCATGTCATTCAGCAGTAATGTAACAAATCAGAACGGATAAGGTCATGTTATTCAGCAGTAACATAATAAATCAGAACGGATAAGGTCATGTCAGTCAGTAGTAACGTAATAAATCAGAGCAGATAAGGTCATGTCAGTCAGCAGTAAAGTAATAAGACAAAACAGATAAGGTCATGTCAGTCAGTAGTAACGTAATAAATCAGGACGGGTTATGTCATATCAATCAGTAGTAACATAATAAATCAGAACGGATAAGGTAATGTCATTCAGCAGTAACATAATAAATTAGAACGGATAAGGTCATGTCAGTTAGCAGTAACATAATAAATTAGAACGGATAAGGTCATGTCAGTTAGCAGTAACATAATAAATTAGAACGGATAAGGTCATGTCAGTTAGCAGTAACATAATAAATTAGAACGGATAAGGTCATGTCATTCAGCAGTAACATAATAAATCAGAACGGATAAGGTCATGTCATTCAGCAGTAACATAATAAATCAGAACGGATAAGGTCATGTCATTCAGCAGTAACATAATAAATCAGAACGGATAAGGTCATGTCATTCAGCAGTAACATAATAAATCAGAACGGATAAGGTCATGTCAGTTAGCAGTAACATAATAAATCAGAACAGATAAGGTCATGTCAGTTAGCAGTAACATAATAAATCAGAACAGATAAGGTCATGTCAGCCAGCAGCAACAAAATGAATCGGAACAGATAAGATCATCTCAGCCAGCAGCAACATAACAAATCATAACAGATAAGGTCATGTCAGCCTGCAACAACAAAACAACAAAACAAATTTGAACAGATAAGGTCATGTCAGCAACATAACAAATCAAAAAGGACAAGGTCATGTCAGCCAGCAGTAATATAACAAATCAGAACGGACAAGGTCATGTCAGTCAGAACAGATATGGTCATGTCAGTCAGCAGTATTATAATTATAACAAATCAGAAAAGATAAGATCATGTCATTTAGCAAATCACAGATCAACAAGAACGACATGTTTAGCTTGCAGTACTCGGTGAAAATGTATCCGACCGAATCGATAAGCAGAATTATAACAAAATAGCGACGTCAAAGCAGACAAGACAAACTCGATTAGCAGAAACATAGCAACAAGATAGCAGAAAAGACCGACTTGGTGAAACAAGATAGCAAAAAAGAGCAGACAAGACTGACACGATAAGCAGAAACATAGCAACAATACAGCGAAAACAAAGTGCAGACAAGTCCGACTCTGTAAGCATTAGAATTGAAAATGCCCAATCCGATCGACAAAATAACTGACCATTGTCATCTTCTTTTGTTACTGACTCACGTTCACTGGCAAAACTTACTTACAAGGAGACAGTTTTCGGTTAGTTATGATACTGATCAAATCACCAGTCAGCAATCAGAACTCAAACAGTGATGCCGACTCAGCAAATTGTATCGGCCAGTACTAGCCCGGAATGTTTCTGCTTAGAATGAATAGACTCCGTTACAGTGGCAACTTCAATCAGCCACGGCTGAAATCTATTTCCACTGCCCACTTTCAAATGCAATGTCGGAATATATAGCTTTGTACGATTATGATACGAGAGTTCCAGTGACATATTCGCACATATGAAGTAATGAACATGAAGCAAGAGAGACAAACAGAATGACAATGCAATAAATATAATAAAATTAAATGTATAGGTAGTTGAATGAATAACATGCAACCAAAAACTTGCCAGTGGGACGAATACATTTTTCCTAATTATCAAATAAAGGGAAATTGATAAGATAAAATAATAAAAAAAATCAAATCAAATACAAAAAAGGCAACGAAAGTATACTCGGTATTCTGTTGGCACCTGCTTTTACAGGTTCGACTCTCACACATAATATTTATATCAGCTGAATCAACGAGGCACTGTACTGGTAACAAACACGCTTATCTAATCGACTACTTGCCAAGTCTTTTTCAGACAAGTACATATTGTTTCCTTGAGCTAAATTAAAATCTCACTGCATTGCTGAGACGTTAATTGCCCACCCTGCTTTAAATGACACCCTTTATTACAATTACAAATGATATACAAAATTAGTACCGATTTGTGCTTATTAAATGTAACATCCTGCTGCTTGAGTTAAAGTTTGAGTGGATATCGCAATGGTCATCTCAAATAACGTCTCAGCACTGCGGCGTGACTTGTTGGAATTGAAATCATACTTCGTTAACCTTTGTACAAGTACACAATAAATCCCTACCATGACCTAGCTCGGTCTGGGCATATGTTCCAATTATCTTAAACTGTCTCGCCGGAACTGCATACTTCTCAATCTGTTCTTTTGTTCCTAATTTTTCTATGGTGGGTATAAACATAGACTGGTGGACGCCAAGTGGTTGAGCCTCATGACTTGAGGCGGCTCTGAAATGGGGAATATATATTTTTTTATCATGGCGGGTTTACTTTAACTGAAATTTCCTGTTACAACTATTATTAAGCATTATTGACTAAAGCTAACCTTAAATCGTTCAGCTGTAAGTCTCATACAGATGTTGAGGGTCCTAGACGACCCAGTGACCCCTGACTTGATCTCTGGTTTTAACTCGAGCAAGGGTTATGGCTTGTCAGTGAGAGACTTTATTTGATATTATGCGCTATCCGAAGTGCAGATTAAGGAGTAACTTGCATGTTTGGTACAGAGGCTGTATTTTTCATTTCTGCTAGGCACATTAGCGAATGGATAGAGTCAGACAGTATTGCGCCACAAGTTCAAATCAGTCCAGTACAACTGGTCCCCAACTTTCTAAACCACCTTTTTGCTGTTTTGGAAAAACATAAATTATTTAGTTGGCAATTTCTAAGTATGAAATGATATTTTGCTCATTTTGTACCTAAAATCCATGTACTGTTTGTCATGCTGTGTGAAATAAAGAAAAAAAGCATGATCGGTAATCAACAGGTCAAACTGGCTGCTGTCCTCAGTGACTTCTGTTGCATAGTCTTCTAAGTAGTTTTTTAAAAAATGCTGAAGTTTTGAAGTCAAAACGACAAGTTGTCACACTCCCGGAGAGATTTCTGGTTTAAACTATGGACGTATTTATCAAGATGAATTAATCCAACAGTTTGGCCATACCACGTGGTAAATTATGACGTCATTTCGGCTGTCGCATGCACCATTTTTCGACTCGATTCGGAAGAGAAAACCGCAGTAAGTATTTTACTTTTTCATCAATTTGAAATAGTATACGTATAGCGCATGCGAAGTGGAATATTATGTCCTACACATTGGCCCTGGTAATTCTTTTGTCAGATGTACAGAATTGTATACATAACATTCATGAAAACTGATGCGCTTTTCGCGACAACAAACATACTTTTACGAACTCTATTTCCTGAATGTTAAGAAAAATTGTACATCTGACAAAAGAATCATTAGGACCTCTATATGTAGGGCATAAAAAGCGGAAGAGCAGTGACGAGGTGGTAGACTCCCGAATCCAAGGTCCCTGGCTCGAATCCTATAAGGTATGAAAGTCTCCAATGACTAGCGGGATTGACATATGTTACAAGCACATGTTCCCCTGTCGAAAACAAATAAACATGATAAAATAACAGATTTGAAGGTCAAATGTTGACAGTTGCAAACAAAGATTACACATTACGTCATATTTACTTACTCTTTTATTACGCTCTGTTCCATGAAGTCAGTGATATTGAGATCTTGTATAAGTTTGTTCGCGTAGACATTTTTCTTGACAGCTATATCGTATAGCTCAGCTCTTTCCCGATTCCACCACGGAGTGAACGATTTCAAATATTTGTCCTGGAAAACAATATTTTCTGAAAAAAGAGAAACAAATAAACAGATTAATAAATTGAAGTTAAATCATCAACATTGAAATGTTTAATCATTACAGCAAACAAACAGCAGCAACAACAAAAAACATTTTGTTTTTACTGCATTTTTTTTTTCGATTGCCATTGTTCAAAATGTACATATTTTATTATGGTGTTTGTTAAAATTGTGATTTTCGTTTCTTTTTATATTCAAATTTGACTATTCCTGTAATGACCATTTATTTAAATGACCTCGTCTTTGAGCTGCACAAACCTTTTAAGGAAAAATTTTAGTGTATCTTGGTATCGACTGTAATCTATGTTGGCTTTAAAAATGAACGTGTTATGAAGCTTAAAGTTTTTATTAAATTTTATGACCTATACATTGATTTGTTGTTGTTGATGTTTTAACGTATAATTAAAACATTTTCACTAGGTTAACAGATATGTTTCGCCTCGTATATACTATTTACGCAAAGATCTGTATTAATGTATATTTTTTTGATAAACAAGCTGTACTGGTGATGCTTCTGAAAAAGAAAATGATGGTGATGATGATTGTTTATGATTACTCATGATGATGTGTTTGATGACTGATGATGAAGCTGTTTAAGAAGCTGTTTATAATGATGTTGATAGTTATAATGGTGTTGTTGATGAAGACGACAATGGTGATGATGATGATGAATAACTAAACATTGATGACGAAACATTAAATATTACAAGTGATAGAACAAAATTATGAAAGATGAAATGAACGAAAGAATGTATGAACGAACGAAAGAACAAATGAATGAATAAAATCTTCATAATGATTTGTATGACAGCAGTGATTAAAACCAAATATAATGGAAATAATAAAACAATGATATTGATAAAAAAATACACACGTAGGTATCTGCGACGTATAAGCTTCTTCTTGCCGCCATATATAACTTCTGTCAGCTTCTCTGTTTCGAACATGGCCGAGTCCCTCTCCTTCTTTAAATCCGGATTCATCGCCATTTTGACACCTTTTGTTCCAGCCCGTAAACTATCGAATTTACATTGAACGTACTTCTTTTTACCTTGACACTTTTATAAACGTAGCCTTAAGGCTCGGCTAGTAATCTATTGTTTTACGTCAGTTATATTATCTAGTTTGATCTTATGCTAGGAATAATGTAGTGTCAGGAACGTCTCAGGCTGAAATACTAGCTAGAAAAAAAATGGTTTCGAGTTCCATAACTGTAAGATTAAACAGACTGTGACATTGTTACTTAGATAAATTGATCGAGAAGAAAGGGAATGTATATTTTGTTTTTGTTCTACTAACTGCTTTGTGTATTGCATTAAATGGTTCCTATTTTATTCGCTATTCGTTTTGCAAGAACAATTATACTAATCCAAGTGCATATTTCCGGTTTAGCAGCTAAACTGTTAGGATAAAAAGGGAAGCAATGTTGCATAAAAACATAGCATAAATTCACACTACCTTATTTGAATAGTAAAGGTTTAAAATATCGTTACATAAATACCACAGACCTTGATTTTAACCGTTCTATGTACTACCTTATGTACGCCGTAGTTAAAATCCGGGCTTCTAAAGATATGCGGTCTATATTTGATAATCTGAGTAGCTGTAACATCACACAAATGATCATTAGATACAGTATCCTTTAAACATAAAATCTTTTAAGCTCAGAATAACAGAATAACAATAATACATATCGAATTACAAAAATGGTTGATGTAATAATATCGGAAGAAAGCTTTTTTTCCGGCTGACTGGTATCTTAACTTACATCAATAGTTTCGAAAGACCAGATGCATACGACCAAAACTGCTCACAACAACACCTGCTTTTATAGACTCACGACCCATATACAAATATACGAATGCAAACGCACAAGGATATATAATTTTTTATTAAAAAGACTGAAGAAAATGTGCTTATTCAAAATATAATTTTGTCTGGACGTTTAGACAAAGGAAAAGAAAACAACTTGTAAAGGTTAATGTTTCTTTATTTACTTTTAACTATCATCACGTAACTTGCCTATTGTTCGGAATAGGAAGTACCCGCAACGTGGGGTTTGGGAAAAATGCTATACATGGTGAATGGCATTTCATGTACATTTGTATATTGAATTTGTCTTATTTCACTCCCATATCGATGTCTCATCGAAGGAGATAACAGGTTGAATTTCTCACAGGAACTCTAGATTTTGTGAGATTGCAAAAAATAAAGATGACAGGACCAAAGACGTTTAAAAGTTGATGAGTAAGAGAGTGAAGATAATGCACTTAGTATAGGAACGTTGACTGTTATTGTTTTGAAATCTATTAATAGTAACAAGTAACCGATAAGAGATACAGGTAACTTTTTGAAGGTTGGCAAAAAACATGGCGGTTGATAAAAATGCAAAACATAGTAATTTTGTAATTACAGTTACAAAGTCATTTTTCATTGAATAATTCAATATTTTATATCATTTAAAAGGTCTGTAAACTCATATTTTACATATTTAAAAAATAATTGTCAAAACTGTTTACTTTTATATTTGTAAATGGTTAAACATAGTGCATCTGAGCTGCTAGAAAAATGCTGAAATGACAGGTATAAATTAGTTTAGTTTTCTTTTTTAAAAGCAAAAATTCAAAATCTGCTTATATTTTCAAAATATGAATTTAAAGAGCTTTCAAATGATATAAGAATCTTAAAATTCGGCTCACAAGGAAAAAGTTATCTAAAGTTAAAAATTCTGCTGCTATCAAATGTATATAAATATTGGTTCTCTTTGCCAACCAGTAGTTAAGCTATATTTTGGTAACAGGTGCTTGTGATGTCATCAGTCAATGTGCCTAAAAGAAATGCGTACGAATACACGATGCCAACAAGCAGAAGGCATACGAATACACGATGCCAACAAGCAGAATGCATACGAATACACGATGCCAACAAGCAGAATGCGTACGAATACACGATGTCAACAAGCAGAATGCGTACGAATACACGATGCCAACAAGCAGAATGCATACGAATACACGATGCCAACAAGCAGAATGCATACGAATACACGATGCCAACAAGCAGAATCCTGATACCTGCGTTGACTTCTAAATCAATTGGAAATAATTATCTATTTTGCAAGTGTGGTGAGTATAAAGACATAAGATATAGTAGAGATAAGACGTTTGCCTATTTAGTTTATTTGGAATGGCAACCTAGGCGAGAAGTTTTGTACAAGTGTTTTAATACTTCATATTTCAGATATGTTTATTTTATCGCACGTACTGCTACGCCGGAAGCCGTGACATTAAAAAGAAAGTTCAAAATCAATAATGTCCGCTGTGTGCAACCGTTTGTTTTACGGTCTGTAGCACAAACTTCCGTATAAGGAATAAAAACGTGAACTGTCTGTTACAGGCTTTCTAGTACTTAAAGGTACAAGTATTGTAGTTCAAACAGAACTTCGCAAAAACATATTAGAAGCCTCCAATTCTCGACGTCTCGGAATAGTTACAGTAAACATTTACTAATTCAAAACGACAAAATAAAAATTGAAACACATCTTTTACAAAAACCCAATATACAGTTTCTGACAAAAATGGGGGATTCTGTCACAACTGACTTCAGTATAATAGAGACATGAAAATGCATCACACACTGCTTTCTAAGAAAACACGTTCCCACAATGGTAGTAACAGAAAAACAAAGATGAGAAAAAAAATGTTTGTTTTGTTTGTTTATTTAAATGCGTGCAGCCTAAATTACACTGTTATTACGCATGAGTCAGCTGTCAGCACGTTAAAGTATATAAACACAGTTTAGAAATACTTCGTTAATAAATATTATTCCCGGAATCAAACACTTGTCTACAAATTTCATACACTTGTCAATGTTATAAAACAAATTTCCTTGTTCGTTTATCTAAAAGGACTATAAATGCTTGTTATCTAATTGACTACGAATTTTACTTTACGTACTTACACAGCGTTACTAGGCGATATTTTATAATTTAAACTCACCTAGATCCTCTTCACTGACTCTATAGCGAATCTAGCTTGACTCCCAGTGATATCTGTCGCTATCCTAGGAGTTGACCTACTTTTAACAGTTTGCGTGTGGCTTTTTCGATTCCCCCAAAACTTGGATTGTCACATCCAGTATCACTACAGGCATCAACTTGTTCTTTTTTATTATATCAATTGATACTTTTAGGCGCAGGATTAAATTGTTTTGTTTTAGGTCTTCACATTTTATTGTCCAGATTGGATCTACAACAAACTGTCTTCTCTCGAAGTCTGTTCATTAAGGTCTGTCTTAAACAATATTCTCAAATCTCAGACATTTCTGCTAAAAGATAATATAGAAATGATCCATGTATCTCTGAGGCCAATAAGTGGTGTCGAAGTTTGTTAACACTTTGAAAATTATATATATATATATATATATATATATATATATATATATATATATATATATAATATGTTGTAATTGAAGACTTTTATATCTGTCGCGGGTGGAAGCTGTATTTGCTTTAAGTTTAGATTAGATGTGCACTTACCTCAAGTTTCTTTTTTTGTTTTGGTTTAGATAACCGAACACTCTTGTTTCGACATCCGTAAAGAATTTAGTCCTGGTTTTTCAACCATACACAGAATGGCTAATACTTAATCTGCTTACACTTCAAGAGGTATCGTTATATTATTTTATAACTATTATTACTTTAAAAAAGCTATCATTTTTTATGTCCGCCAGCACCAATAGTAGTCTGAAGTCTATATTTATATTTTATATTTATCATTTCAGAAAAATTAATGAAGCGATGAAGTACCATGCACTAAATGACAAAAAATGTCTTTCTGAAAGAAATGTCAATACTAACTATTTAATCAGAATAAATTTGTTTTGCAAAAATAAAACGACTGTAATGAAATTTCTTTTTCATTCCCCATTTTTTTCCCGAAGATTACAGTACAGTCCATAAAACAAAGGGTGTTCAGAAAGTTTTGAGACAATCGTGCTTCTGCAGAAATTGTTTTATGTATTAGCATCAATTTTACAAAGACTTTTTGCTGTTTTATTTATTATGCTTTTACATTGAAAATTTCAAAATAATTGGTTTAGTTAGAACTGAGTGCCCTGTAGTGAACCCGGCATACATATTGCTGGAAAGTTGTACAGGGACAAGTTCCTAAAATCGCTAAGAAAATATCATGCTAAACGTCGCCCACGAACTGATTTAAGGAGCATCTGCCTTATTCATGACTATGAATGCACACAAGAGCAACTCTGTGCAGCAATATAAACAGGACAAAAAGGTCAAGCAGTTGTCACACCTTCTAAATTCGCCCGACTTGAGTTCCTGTGTTCGTTTTCTCTACATACCGGTTGAGTGTTACAGCAATTCCAGAACTATGGTGGCGTGGTGTAATAGTGTCTGCATGGTATACCATGAGCAGAATACTGTTGCCTTCAGGACACTGATAACCTGCATGGAAAAGTGAGTTTCTGTTACTAAAGCATATTTTGAGCGACTGATGTAAGAAATTTGCTAAAATACATGTTTTACAATCTCTTAAAAGACAATTTGAAAGCAATTTGAATATCCCTAGAACGCAGAATGTTGCGTGTAATAACGGGAACTATATCATTAACAATTTCTAAGAACATTTAATCAGATATCGTTTCATGTAACAAAGAGGAAAAGACCTCTTGTCTTTGATTATAACCAATCATTGCTGAAGTGGTTAGTAAAGAATATACGAATTTAAGACATAATGACTGTGGGCGCAAGATTGAGTTTCTTTTTGTTTATTGTGCAAAATTTTTGAAGATTACTGGATATATCGGTTATGAAATTGAGTTTTCAAATACCTGTTATAATTGTTTTGATATTTTCTTTTTGGAATGTTGTCAGTAGTAGTGTATTGATAATTTGCTTTATCTTGAATCGGAAGAAAAAGTGGACGAAGTACGCAACTAATTTGCAATGTATGACATACAATATGTGCTTCTCAGGACTCTCTGTGACACTGATGTGTGGATATTCTATTGCCAACGCGGCGCTGCATGGCCTAACTTTCTCGACGTGTGTCATTCTTTTACACTTTTTCATGATAACCCTGCTTCATAGCTCATTCCAGTCAATGTATATTTATGTGCAACGATCTCTAATATTTCTGAAACCACTCAAGCTACATAAACAATACTCTTCAAGGCAGAATAGAAAAAATTACGGCATAAATGCAAGCATTTTTATTGCATGCGGGGCAGCAGTATCTTTGTTACTGAGTCAGCAAAGACAGAAGCAAGGTGTACAATTAAAGTTTTGTAACTTGTTACAGTATCATGCGTCTGAATTTATATTATTAGTGTTTTCAATCGGAATGGCTTTGCCACAACTGATAAACGGACTCTTTTATGCTTTGCTACGTTATCAGCACGCTAAACAAACAAGAATGTTTAATCATTCTGTTTTGTCGACGAAATTGAGGCACAAGAATAATGAAGAAACATCTTTTTTACAAGCACTTGGCAATGTCCATTCGCAATCTCAGCGAACGAATCCTGACCATAAGGACAGCAACCAGCTGACAGGAGCTGAACAAAAATCTGTCAACTCAAGAGATATCTCATCCATAACAATGAGCAAACTCATTACATCTGTCGATGTGATCTCGTTCGTTTTCATAAACAAAACAAAGGAACATGCTCTCCGCGAGATGGGGATTACACTGCTCATAGAAGGCACACTTCCCATAGTATATCTTATAATCTGTATCATGGCAGTATTTGTTGATTCCAAGTTCTCTACGAGTCTTAGAACAATCACTGTTTTGATTATATATGTAACAATTTGTTTGAAAACAACAATTATTGTGTACAGATATGATGTCCTGAAAACGGCAATAAGGAAAATGGCACGACGAATGATTTGTCAACCATGATAAACATTTTCGTAAGAATAAATGGTTTGTTTCGTTGTAATTTCTATGAACATTCATTTTGTTTTCAGCATTTATCTTGGTTGTCATGCACGTTAGTCATTTGGAACATCAATGCAAGCTTTGTACTTGTCTGATTCATCAGATCATGCTGTTTTATGATACTTCCTGTAGGACCGACCAAACAAAAGGTAAAAAAACTAATCAGATTGCATGAATTTGAAGGTTTATCGTGGTATTTGCTGTTCGCAGTGGTAAAACTTTTGCAGCAAGCAAGGAAAAAGCATAAATTAGGCTAAAGGTTTGTGGTCTATTTGATGTTTACAAATGGTGATTCATTATAATTTATACTCAATAAAGCATCGACAGCGTAAAACATTTTCTAAGATAAAACCACGTCGTTAAACTGGTAAATTTATGAACTGTATAAAACTTTTTTTTCGAATTATTCAGTGTATTCACGGTTATTATCATTATTGATGTCGTAATAAATCGTGTACCATTTTCGAACATTTAAGGTTAATAAATGTGTCTGATACTTGTATTCATCGTCATGTTAAATCTCATTTAAAAACTGTTTTCAAGTAACCATTTTGTGCCTTTTTTAAAGCACAAAATTCTCTTCTTTCCTATTCAAAATGCTTGTTGTAGATAGACCTGATGTTCTCAACTTAAACTTCATATTTAAAGAAATAAAAAGAAAAATATATGTTGACGAGTTGGATTATTGTTTAATATGGCAACTTCCATGGAAACCGTTTACGTCCAAACTGTCAAATGACTCCACTTTCTTAAAAGTTAATAAAACAGTACCAGAAAGCTTAATACGAGGGTATACACAGCAAACTTTATTTTCAACATAAACTACTTTATCTTTTGATGTTCTATGAAACAAATAATAATCAGAACATTTTTCTTTAAAAAAAAAATAGTTTTTCATATTTCTTCCCTCGACAAAAAATGAGAACAAAAGCACCGCTGGGCGGAGCAGTATATGTCAGAAATGTAATCAATCATTATAGAAAGTTTGAAGTCTGTACTACAATTTTTTGTGAAGTTACTGAGCAGAAATGGTTTTCTATGTATAAGTAAGTGAGAGCTTGACCTCTGACCTACTGACCCTAAAATCTATGGGCTTATTTTCTGAATGTAAGCAATAATAATATGAACTTTTAAGAGTCTTTAAGTGTTCAGTGTTTAGAACACTGATCTTGGCCTGAGGACCCCTTTGGGCGTAAAAACATAAACATGTATTCTGCAAAAATTTAAAGATATTGAAAAAAAATCCTTTCATAGAATGTTCTAACTTTTTTGTCTAGGGTAAAAATTAATGGTTGATTAAAAAAATAAAAAAAGATATATACTTGTTGACGAGTTAGACTTTTTGTAAAATAGCAGTTTCCATGGTAACCGTATAAGCCAAAACTGTCAAAACGACTACACTTTCTTCGAAGATAATAAAATTGAACCAAAAGCATCGTAATATACATAACAAACATGAATTTACACATAAATGACTATTTCTTTTGATACTGTATGAAACATATAGTAACTAAACATAGGCAAGAAAAAATGGATCAACATTCTCGTCTGCATGAATACGTCAGGAGTTTCCCAATCTCGAGACTGCAGGGATAAAAACTCGCTGCTTGGTTTTCCATTTCACATTGTCCACCGGGAAGAGAAAACCCTGTCTTACACGACCAGGAATATAGAAACTATGTCAGTTTTTGTTCTCTTATAGTCTGTTCCACTCGTATATATATATAATAAAACCCTTAACCATCAACAAACATTATCTAAGTTGTACCAGTCAGGTAGCCTAACTAACTGAAAAAAGGCTACCAACAGTGACGTGAAGCCATTCGAAGATAACTTAATTCAGATATAATACTTATACAATATCGTGTGTAAGTTATGTAATCTTCAGACAGCCTGCGTACCTGTTTTCCAGTATTGCGTAAGTGATGTAAAGTAATCAACAAAAGAAACAGAAAAAATAGGCTAGATTACAAATAAAATCGGAAGTGCCTTTAACTAAGTGTGACGGTTAAAAAGTAACCAAATAGGTTTACTTATTGAAATTATATTACTTCAGTTTTGTCGACGATATTTTTTGACTCATTATTTGATTATGTTCCGTGGCTTTTCGTATCCGAAATTTAGAACCCTGGTCCGAACACTATACAACTACGGTTCTTAAAACAGAGTTACTATAGGCGATTATCTCCCTTGGAAGCGTATAAGGTAAAGATGCGCAGAAATTATTACCGAAAACGTCTTTAAAGTTATAGTATTGGTCATAATCGTTATAAAATATAAACCAAATAAGAACTCTAGAATGTATAAAAAAACATCATCAACACCCTATCTGCATGGTTAGTTTTCATGGTTGAGATACATAGGATTAAATTATCAAAACTTTTTTATGACCCGCCGGTCTTAAATTACTTCGGAAAAATGCCAAACGCACTTCGCCAACATCCGTAAAAGAATACGTCAATGTCACATGATCAAATGTGAAAGTAAACAACAATAGTGGATCAGTCAAAACGTAAATTTATTCGAAATGATAGAAAGACGAGCACGTACTCGGAAGCGTTGTCGTTAAAACTTTTACAATACTGAGAAATAGCTGTATAATTACAGAGGAAGATGTATGATCTGTCGAGGATACTTATCGGCACTAAAACTATCGATTCCTGCACCTGAAATGTTGTTTCTAAGAATAACTTATGTATGCAAATTAGCATCTTCCGACTACATCCGAGAAATGGTTGAAAGGTTGCTGAAAACTAAAGAAGGTGTTTTTATATCCGCTGACATCCACGAACATAGTCAAGGTTTAAGCGAAAATAAACAGCAAATTTTCTTTTTAGGAAGTTGTCTTTGCAATGGTATGTGTGTGTGTATTTGCATAAATTGGCGATAATGTTATATTTTTATTAATGGGCGGTATTATAACTTTAACACAGTCTAAATTATTGTGTAAGTTTAAAGTAAGTAGAGAAATCAGGTGGAAACAGTTCATTATAGAGTTATCATCAACAAAGTGTGTAGTATAAACTTTGAATTGTCACCACCGGTCTTTCGTATGTATTAGCACTTAATTTATATTTTCTTGCCTACACTTATTTCTTTTCTAAAAATAGGAGACTATTCATTAGCCTTTTACTTTAATTATGTGGTCAACGGCATAAAACAATGATGAATTAACTTGAAATGTAAGCAATCCGGAAACAAATGTGTTTTCTGGGGAATCTTGGAAGTTTATGTGTTTGTTCTGAAGTGAAATAAATCGATAACGGAATGCTTTCAGTAACGTTATAAATCCGTTGTTTTACAACACTGATTTACAATACTGTAGTTATGTAATACTGACATACTGTTTTCAGTGTGAAAACCTACGTGAACACAAATGGTACCAATTAGGAAAGGATATTGCTAACGTCTCTTCCATTTTTTCGCGCGAAACGAGAATATAATGCAAAACTACATAGTACTAAACAATCACCCCAACTTTTCATGCACCATTTGTTGCCAATCTTGTATTTGCAGGTTTAATTTGGTTTGGTTTGATTGGGGTTTAACGCCTGTTTTAACAGCTAAGGTTATAACCTCGGTGGTCAGTCCACCTAACCAGTGTTCCTTGGAATCCAACCAGTTTACTTACCAAATTTCTCTGCAAATGACTCTCCTGTCTCTAACTTGCGTCTAAGGTTAGGGGCAAATAACTTATAGACGCATTGTCTCAGATCAATTATTACGGAGAAATTTTGCTGACCGTGTTGGGGATCGAACCGGAATTGTCAAGATTGACAATCCGATGCTCTACCATTGAGCTTGCCGGGCTGGCAGCTATGCATAACTTGAACGTCTGTTTTTTACAATCCATTAAGCATGTGTATGAATGTGTTGACAATGAAACGGTAAGAATATGAAATGATTCCTAACACATGCAATGATACTGTGCACGGACATAGCAAATTGTGATGGTACTCAGCAAGTACAACATTCATTTATCAAGCCTAAAATAATAGAAAAATCTATATCATTAATTTAAGACAAGAAAAGTTTTGCAAGGATTGTGGTCTAAACTAAAACAAGTTTCGATCTTTCAAAGCAAAAGAGGCGGCATCAATACAGGGCTCCGTGCAAATGATGTGGCAGAATTAATACGTGTCCATTTGTTTCAGTACGGCCAAATTAGCATGACACGGTTAAATGTTTCACCACT
Organism: Cyclina sinensis; assembly: GCA_012932295.1. Taxonomy (NCBI): domain Eukaryota; kingdom Metazoa; phylum Mollusca; class Bivalvia; order Venerida; family Veneridae; genus Cyclina; species Cyclina sinensis. The sequence goes on from JAAONU010000008.1 coordinate 34,106,924, forward strand.
ATATATTACATGTTGTAATACTAACATTATACAAGGTTTACTGGAAATAGTTTTTGGGAATGTTATCACATGAAGATGAATTGTTAATCGCTGAAATCTTAAGTGCATATATGTTTGACTAATATTAGTATAATTAACAGTGCACTTCATAAAAGCTGTACAAAACACTACAAACTTAAAGTTTCTGATCGCTCGATATTACTATGTTAGTGAGACTGAAATGTTTAATGGTTTAGGATCGCTCGATATTACTATGTTAGTGAGACTAAAATATTTAATGGTTTAGGATAAACAAGTTTTCTTTAAACGGTAATTACTCTATTCAAACCTTTTGTGGCATTATTTTAGGTGGAACAAAGATAATGAGCCGTTAATCACCGGATTCAAGAGGTCTTGGGTAAGAACCTAACCAGGGATAAAAGTCTGCATAAACTTAGTTCAGGTCATATTGGCGATGTCAGCGGCTTTGTGAACACAAGTAGCAGTCATCGTGTGGGATAAATCTTTGTTTGCATTAAGGATTTTAAAAAACTTGCCCCTCCTAATGGTGATATAATAGAATACAAAGTACATTGTCACCCCGTTTGTGATATAATAAACATTCAAAGTACATCCCCACAGCCAATGGTGATATAATAGAAAATTAGGTACATTGCCACTTACTCCAAATTATGATATAATAAAAAACAAAGAACATTACCACATCTAATGATAATAAAATAGAATTCAAAGTACATTGCCACATCTAATAATGTTATAGAAAATATAAATACAAAGAACAATGCCAGTATTAATGGTGATAAAATAAATTACAAAGAATATTGTCAAAGGAAATAAAATAAAACACAAAGTACATTGCAACGCCTAAAATTGATATAGCAAAATGCAAAGTACACTGCCAAAGGTGAAAAAGGTCAAGGTCGTGTTTTGAGAGAGGACACGTATAGCTAAGTGCTCAAAATAAATTTGGATTTTTGCACATTTAGACATATTAAAGAATGTCAGAAGTTTTCATTAACATGGATTAACTTTTACACAAGTTTTGTAGCATGAAAGTTTTGTAAAATTTCAACCTCGAAGGCTGTTATAATATGCGATAATGTGTACACAGTAGAAATGAACAAAGGATTATCGTTATGGCGGGCTGAGTGATAAAACCGGTTCGTCGTGTGGATCGTGAATCAAACAGAAAAATAAACAAGACACGTATGTTAGTACCTATAAATATATACAAATATACAATTTATACAGTATGTCAAGAGTTGGAAATAGACGTAAAAATAGGAATGAATCCTCTTGTGGATTTGCTTTGAATAATACAGAACTCAATAAAAATGATATAAATAGTGAACTTAAAAGTAAAAAAAAAAAAAAGAATATGAAAAAAAGAGAGAAAGGTGAGAGAATGGACAGGCAGATAAAAATTAATGAAATGATGATGCAACGATCAAATGAGGATATTCAGAATACAGACGAGGAGGACAGTGAGGACTCGGAGACTAATTTGAAAATTTTAATGAAAATAGTGACCAGATTAGAAAAGAAAGTTAATTAACTCGCCTCCAAGGAGTACATTAACACAGCATTGGAAAAACGTTTAGAGGGCCTGGTGAGAGAACATTTTTTTAATGATAAACTCAATGAACTCAAAACTGATATTGCTGGAGATGTCAAATCACAGGTTAACAAAGTATACGACCAAATAAGATCAATAAAGTCAAGATTGAAGACATCTGAGACTGAGATAGAGCAGTTAAAAAAACTCCGACAGTGATCTTAAAGTAGAGGTTACAAAGGTTTAAGCGGAAAATGAAATACTCAGACAAAGAAATAAGGATCTGAACAGTAAAATGAATGATTATCATGAAAGAATGAAATATGTTGAATATCTGCAAAATGAGTTAGAACAGTACACTAGAAGGAACAGCATTCGTATTTATGGTGTGGAGGATGCAGGCAAGGATGAGACATAAGATCAAACTGCCGAGAAAATCGTGAAATTGATTAACGACAATTTAGGTATTTCAATCAGTGCTTCAGATATCGACATAGCACACAGGACGAGTAAGTTCAGTGCTGATGGAAACAGTCTAGTTATCTGCAAATTTATTTGCAGAACCACTAAACTACAAGTGATAATTGTAAGGAAAAGGTTAAAAGGTACCACCTATATCATAAGAGAGGACCTGACTCTTAAAAATGCTAGACTGCTTGAAAAACTTTCAGTAAAGGACGAAGTTTCCAATTGTTGGTCGGACGAGGGGAAAATAATTGCTCTGCTGACAAACGGGAAAACAAATGAAAATAGATATAATCATTATTAGAAACATTGACAGATCTTCACTGGCACTTTCCAGTTAGAAACCTTTGTTTAAAGTAAGAACAGATCTAAAACTTCACAGTTGACAGTAATTGAATTACATTGGTACTTAAAGTGCGAACATGTGACAGATTATTAGCATCCAGTTAAGCACGTGTTTATGTTTATTTTTTATGCAAATTTTCTTGAAATACATTATTCAAAGGCAGCACTGAATGTATAGTGATAAGCTGATTGGACAATTTGCCGGTGAGCCTCGGTTTGGTTATGTTTTGTCCATGACTTACATTTTTGGTTCCTTTTTTTTTGTCCGGTCAGTTTGAAAAAGAAAACATGTCGGTATCAGTTTTTCGGCTTTTTGGAATAGCTGAAATACTACAGATTTATTGTTTAGGTGGCTTTAAAAAAATCATAGGCGGCATAGAGCGAAAATAAAAAAATTTATTTATTGTTTTTTTATTTGTGAAATGACCTCAGTGTGGTGTAACTTGGTGCACTGATAAAAATTTGGGGGTAATGTTGCCATAAAGTTCAGATACTCGGGTAAATTTTAAAATATCTGTGTCAGTAAAGTATACTCTGCTTTTATCATGTTTATTTGTCACCAATATGTTTATGTTTATCTTGATAGTTCAGAAATATCTTCGACACACTTTTATAGGCTAAAAAAGGAAACACCACCACCACCAACAATAAACAATTGTGTATAAGCAAACTCTAACTGTCAAAGCCTTTATTAATAAATATAACTTTATTCGGTGAATTGTGCTTGCCTTTTATGTTTATCTCTGAAGCATTTTAAAGGTGTATGTTACTAGTATGTATATGATACTTATAGACAGTTTATGACACCATAATTGAAACCAAAAAAATAATGGTTTATGTTTTTATTAACAATTAAAAACTATGATGGCTCATTTTGAATAAACTGTGAGGTATTTTAGAAAACTTAAGATCAGGTTAAAATGTCTACGTCATGTCTATTTGAGAAGTGAAAGATATTTAACATGCAGCACATAACGCTTACTTGTGTTTTTGGTATAATTTTGTCAACTTCATTGTCTATTTGTATTAATTTACAACTGTCTAGATATTGTATATTTTTCTAGATATTTGTATGTTTATTGTTTTTTTTTTCGTCTGTGTATTGACAAAATTAAGTAAGTGAAACAGCATTTGACGGCTCCAGCATATATAAATGCTATTTTTGCATTGTTGGGCATTCATTTTTTACTACTGCTACTATTCAGTTTCCTTCTTGGTGTGCAGTCCTGGAAAATCAAAACCATATGAATTTAAAAGAAAAGTACAAAATGTCTTTTCAGAGTTTATTTTCCATCAAATTTATTTCAAAAATCTGTATTATAAATGATTGATTCTGTAACATTTGTTTCAATGAATGTACAAGGTTTAGGAGACAGAAGAAAACGAAAGGATGTTTTAAATTTTCTGAAAGGTCAAGAACACAACATATACTTTTTACAAGATACTCATTTCACAGATAAAGAAGTTAATTATATTCGTTCGCAATGGGGTTATGAATGCTATTTCAGTAATTTTAGTAGCCAGTCTAGAGGTGTGGCAATATTAATATTGATAAACAATAATTTTGATTTCAAGTTTAAAAGCATAGAAACTGATTAACATGGTAATTTAATCATTTTACACGCATTACTAGCAAATAAGAATATAACCATGATTAATCTCTATGGACCAAATAAAGATGATCCAGGATTATTTCTCTTATAAAAGATAAAATCTCAAAACTGGACAACCCGTTTATTATTGTTGGGGATTATAACTAGATCTTAGACCCTGACATTGACTGTTTTCATTACCCAAATATAAACAATCCAAAAGCAAGAGCTGTTGTTCTAAACATGATATTAAGATATAATTTGATTGATTGTTGGAGAGAGCAAAATATTGAAGAAAGACAGTATACGTGGTTCAAGATAAATCCTGTTAAAAAAAGCAAGACTTGATTTTTGTCTGATTTCTTGAAATTTGTTTACTGATCTGAATCATGTAGCTATTGAGTCTGGATATAGAACAGATCACTCAATGATCTTATTAACCATAGCATTTGGAAAATTTAATAAAGGAAAATCTTATTGGAAATTGAATAACTCATTACTTATAGATGCACAATATGTAGAACAAATAAAGAATCTAATGCAAGATACTAAATTTAGGTATGAACATAAAACTCAGGAGGCTGGTGAACAATTGGTTAATGTAAGCTATGAAACTATAAGGTTAACAATAAATGATAAATTATTTTTCGAGATACTATTAATGGAAATAAGGGGTTAGACTATTTCCTACTCGACAAAAACTAGAAGATAAACTGCAGGAAATTTTAATGAAGGAAATAATTCAGTTGGGAAATCAAAATACTATTAACTTTAACTTACGAGAGACAAAACAAATATAATTAAAAGAACTAAGGTCTAAAAAATGCAGGGGAATTTTATAAGATCAAGAGCAAAATAGATCTGATGGAGAAAAGCCTACAAAATACTTCTGTAACTTAGAAAATCGGAATTATGTATCAAAAATGATGAATTGTTTGTTTTATACTTCTGGAACTTTATTAACAAGTCAAGTACAAATTATGAAGTGATGAAACATTATAAAAACCTGTATACATACAGGCAGACAGAAAATGTGGATTTAATTAATGTTATTTTAACAGATGATATACCAAAGTTAAATGACCAGGGAAAGGAAAGTTTAGAAAGCTATTTAAGTTATAGTGAAATGCTAACAAGCCTAAAGAAACTGTCAAATGATTGTTCTTCTGGAACCACAGGGTTTACTGTGACGTTCTTTAAAGTCTTCTGGGTTGATAATGGTCATTTTCTTGTCAGATCTATTAATCACTCCTTCGATACAGGAGAACTGTCTTTCTCTCTTAAACAAGGGATCATAACTTGTATTACCAAAGGGGACAAAGATAAGCGTTTGATTAAAAACTGGCGCTCCATTTCTCTTTTAAATATATCTTATAATTGCTTAGGCCAGTTTCACTCAACGTTTGAAATCAGGACTAAACAATGAAGGTTAATGAAAATCAAACTGGCTTTTTGATCAGGAAGATATATAGGAGATAACATTATGTTAGTTTGTGATATTATGCAATACTCAGAAGAACAAAATTTACCTAGAATGCTTTTGTTGATTGATTTTTCAACAGCTTTTGACTCCATTTCATTGGAATTTATGTACAAAGTTCTAAATTTTTTAATTTTAGTGAGAACTTTATTAGTTGGATAAGATTATTTTTCAGTAACATTGAGTCAAGTGTGACTATTAATGGGCACCAAACTGAGTGATTTCGGGTTGAACGAGGTTGCCGCCAAGGCGATCCCCTCTCTCCTTATATTTTCATACTCTGTGCTGAAATTTTAGCAATTTTATTTAGGCAGAATCAAAATATTAAGGAAATAATATCAAATTATAGTGAATGTGTACTGTCTCAATATGCTGATGACACAACTTTAATGTTAGATGGAACAGAACAGTCTTTGAAAACCTTAGATATTTTTGCAAAGTTTTCAGGATTACACCTCAATGTAGAGAAAACTAAGGCAGTATGGACAGGATCAATGAGAGAGAGTAATCTTAAGATTTGTCCAGAATTTGATTTGCAGTGGGAATCAGATTCATTTCAATTACTCGGTGTCAAATTTACAGTGAATTTAATAACACTGTTGAAGCTAATTATGTAAAAAATTGAAGAAATTAAAGGACTATTTAAGCAACGGTCAAAACGAAAAATTACCCCAATTGGTAGAAATTTTGTCATTAAAAATTTTAGCATTACCGTGGTTAAACCATCTTATTATGAGTTTACCTACCCCAAGTTAAGGAATTGTTAAGAATATACAAAATATTTTCTTTCAGTATCTATGGTCTTCAGGGCCAGACAAAATGAAACGTAATATTATAACTCAGTCATATGAATATGGTGGTCTTCGTGTGATAAATCTTGATTAGTTTATGTCAGCTTTAAAAATTACATGGCTTAGAAGATATATGAATTATAATACTTAATACCTTAGTTTTATTAAAGATTTGTACCCCTTTATAGGAGATTCAATGAAATTTGGTAATGACTTCTTGAACAGTAAACAAAACACTGTAAAAACAAATTGCTAGAATTATGCATATTGTCGATGTCTTTGATTTTATGAATAATATATCATTTGCACAATATCTTATATGTCTGTAATACTATATGCTATGTTGTACAAGGTTTGTAATGTTTTGATAAAATCTGTTATTATGTACATTGTCTGTGTCTGTAATCAGTGTATTGCTTGTAGTTTATGTAATATAATTTGGTGATTTATATGCTGTAAATGTTAATTGCTGTAATCATGTATATATGAATGTTCTGCTCTTCATGAATGGAGGAAATAAAAGCATCTATCTATCTAACTAAACCTTGCATCTTATATAATATGTAGATTTCATAATGTCATGCAATAATCTAATAATAATATTCTCACCAATGTACCTATTCTTAACCAATCCAGTTTGATCTTTAGAAACTAAAGTATTTAATACATTTTAAGTCTATTTGTCATTCTGCCTGAAGCTAATATATAAACTACATCTAATAAAGTTATTGGTCTCTAACTTTTCAAAAAATGTTTTGGCTTGTTTTCTTTTGGAATACATGTTATTGTTCCTAGTTTTTTTTTTTTTGAAAAAAGAATTAACACTGTAAGCAAAATTTAAAGCTCTCACAACAAAATGTCCTATTCTTTTCCGATTTTTTTTAATTGGCCGTAAATCCATCACATCCAGGGCTCTTGTCATTTTTTTATATTTTTTAATGTAAAAGAAACTTCATCATATGAAAGGTGACCTTCAAGCTTCAATGCCTCATCATGAGATAACTAAGTAACATCACAATTTTTAAATTCTTTATCAATACTCGACTCTTCAGTTAAAATGATATGTTTATACAAATTTTCATAATAATAACAAGTTTGTGAAAGTATATCTTTTTGATCATATATAAATTCAGTCATCCAGTTCTAGAAAAAGGAATCGCTTTACCTGAACAATGTGATTTTTCTAAATTAAAAATAATAATTAGTAATTTTTTCTCCAGATTCAATCCATTGTGACCTTGACCTAATCATAACACCTTTGATTTTGTTGCTTCTTAATTCACTCAATTCATTTTGTAGATGTGAAGTTTGTATTTATAATTAATTGTCAAGTTTTGTTCTATAAGAATAAATTCTTCCATTGATTGTTTTCATAAGTATTTCTTTCTTTAACCTTAAATGAACTTAAGAATGGCAGGAGGAGGCACCGTGGTCCAGGGGTAGAGCGCAGGGCTCCGGATTCGGAGGTCGTGGGTTCGAATTCCGTCAGAGGCGAGATTCTCTCACGATCTTCACATTCCTTCACGCTGCGCAAATATTGGTATGGAACCCAGGAAGCAGTCATCGAGCGTGATGAATCTAAGTTGTAAGAACTTGTATCGCAATCGATGTACAATTAATGAGTTTAAACTAAACTTAAGAAATAGTTTTACCTCTTATTTCCATTAAAAATGTTTCCAGAAAATGTTCATCATTGATAACAAAATCTATATCTTTATTTTTTATATCTAAAACATGATCTATATTATATACTGGTAAACAATTTTGTAATTTTCTTTCATCTATTTTCTAATTTATATTATCAAAGAATTCAATGTCATGAAAAAGAGTATTATTAAATTTCCATAAATCTTTTCCATGACTTACATGAATAGAACAAATATCTAGACATATAGACATATTATTGAATGATCAGATCTATAACTAATATCGATATCGTATTTCCGTTCATACTGATACAAATTACTTGTTATCAGAAAAAAGTATAATCTACCTTGCTGTATTGGGTTAGTTAGTCTCCATGTGTATTCTCTAATAGGATCAGTTAGGTCTTTGTCTTCAATAATATTTACTAACACATTTCTAGTCTTTACAATATTATTCTTTGAATTATAATTATGGTAAGCTATATCCGGATTTAGTATAAGATTGCAATCTCCACAAATGATTAGAGAATTATTATCATCAAAAGAGTCTAAGATTTCAAAAATGTTTTTTAAAGAAACAATTAAGGGCTGTCTACGTTTGCGCATATAAATTAACTAATGTGAACTTTGAGGAATCAAACATCTGTAAAATTATATAAGTCATGTAAAACATCCAGAATCATCAGTTCTCATCGATTTGATTTCAATATCTATTTTTTTAGATAGAATTGCCACACCTTTAGCATTTGATCTTCCATGACTAAAATAACATAAAACCATTCCATTCAGAATATTTTTTTCTATATCTTTTACAAAATGTGTTTCTTGTAGACAAAGTATTTCAGCTTCTTTATTTTCAAAAAAATGTAAACACCAGTCTTTTAATGCTATCATTTAAACCACGGCAATTGTAAGAGAAAATTTGAAGCTTACTCATTGTTTAAAGGAATAATGAGATATTCATCACTATATCTATAATGTACATAATATTTACACTTAGCTATGGTAAATATGAAATAATATATAGAGAATAGATAGAATAGAATAGATATTCTAAACAAACTTTGGACATTTAATATAACATATAATCATGTGTAAATACATGTGTAATAAAATAACAAACACTGAGAACCATGTTTGCATGAGCCTTTACACACACAAAAAAAACATTCACAAATTTATACACTTTACCAAATCATTTATCAATAATATCTATAAATAGATAATATAAATGATCCTGATACATACTGATTGATAATTTAGTTCATTGTTCTAACTATAGCATATATACTAAATATAATTAACTTCCATTTTCCATTTTTCCCTAACAATGAAATCAATGCATGGAAATTGAAAAGACAGCGCGATTTTTTTTTTGAAAATAAACTTTTAGTAGAACCATTGGAGTAAAAAAATTTAGCCTTTTATATTAAGTCTTTGTGATATGATTCACATTACGACCAAAATTATTTTTTATAGCTAGAAATGTTTTCTGTAAAAAAGATATATATATATATATATATATATATATATATATATATATTCAAGGACGCACACACACACACACACACGCGCGCGCGCACACACACACACACACACACACTCACACATACGCGCGCACACATACACAGATATATATAACAAACACAGGTATTGTATGAAACAAAAACATATTAGCCTAGAATTTTTAATGTGCGAGACACTGCTGTTATGAGTTGAAACTTGTGAAACTAATCTATCAAACTGTTATACTCCCTTGCAGTGGTTTTGTTACCTCTAAATGAAACAATTTCTATTCCTAAAATTCAACACATCAAATACTATTATAATTTGATATTTCACATCGGAAAATATATATTCAAGTTTGCTCACTTTTTTCAATAACACTAGGATATCAGAACACATTTTATAGGCCATTTGCCTTGTCAAAGTGTAACACAAGCAAGCATCTATTCATTTTTTTCTGCACAAAGCCTATTCGTATAATAATAGTAATATTCGATAAATACTTTATTTTCATTTGCTTTTAATGCTTCATTAATTGAAGGATATCTGTCAAAATATAAATATCCCCTCCTGTTTAGTCGTAAATGTGATTTTTGACTTTGCCAGTGAATGGCTTTGATATTCGAATTTTAATGGAAGTGAAACAATTATTGCAATGAATAGTTTCAAGAGGAAACATTGGAAATGTCTGTTTCTCCATGGGATACATACATATTTCCTCAGGGATTCCTTGACTAAAATTTAATTAATTATATGGTAGAGCAGTGGCAGTTTGATAAAGTGAGAAATACGTAAATGGATGCGCGCGCATGCTTTGTACTTTACGGACGATTATATATTGTATACACCAAACAAGACTTAAGTAAACCCAGACGAATCACAGAATTTGAAAAAAATGGTTTCTGTAGTATTAATTGCAACGTCAGTTGTTTTATCATTTTCCGCTTGGAATTTTATCGGAAGTGGTGTCATTGTCTTATGTTTCCTCCTCAATCGCAAAAGCACATGGCCGCAATACGCGACTCATTTACAATGTATGACGTATAACATGTGTTTTTTGGGACTATCGGTGACATTTATATTAGCATTTTCCTTGACGAATTCGTTTAGCAGGCCTGATTTTACAACATGTGCAGTACTTTTGGATCTTTATGTGGTAACCCTTCTGCAAAACTCGTTCCAGTTGCTGTACATAATGATTCAAAGATCGCTTGTATTTTTGAGGAACCCAGTAAATCTATGCACCAAATATAACGATAACCAGAAAAGAACAATTTTCTGTATGAATGCGGGCATCTTCATTACATGTGGTACGTTGGTCGTGCTTTTCTTCAGTCTACAAGAACATGGGACAAATGAACAACTTAGATACTGTAGTATCATGCAATACAAAAACGCCGATATGGTATTTATGGTGGTCGGCGTAGTTCTAAATATGCCGTACTTTGTCAGTGGAGTTCTCTATGGAATTCTACGTCATCAATACGCAAAACAAATCAGACAGTATGCTGATTCTGTTGTAAAAAAAGAAAGATGTAGAGAACAAGGAAATACGAACAACAAAATTCGACATTGTTCTGACATAGAGAAAGAGAAGTCCTTAAGAACTAGTAACGATTTAGAGCAGTCTCTAAGAACAAACAACGAAAATGAGCAGTCCCTGAATGCAAACATGCATATACGTCACTACACTGACAAAGAGCAAGATAAATCGTTAGGAACAAATAACGAGATACGCCATTGCTATGACATGCAGCAAGAGCAGCCCATTAAAACAAGCAACGAGAAACCTAATTGCACTGACAAAGAGCAAGATCAGTCCCAAAGAAAACACGACGGGTTACGTCATTGCATTGATAAAGAGCAAAAACAGTCGCTTAGAACAAACAATGAGTTACGCTACTACACTGACAGAAGGCAAGAACTGAGCCAAAGAACAAACGACGCGATTAGTCATTGCACTGACAACGAGCAAGAAAAGTACATAATGACAAACATAAAGATACGTCACTACACTGTCGAAGAGCAAGAGCAGTGCCTAAATACAAACATCAAGAGACGTCAATGCACTGACGGAGGGCAAGAGCAGTCCAAAAGAATAAACGACGAGATACAACATTATACTGATAAAAATGATGAGCAGTTACTAAGACCAAACACTGAGAAACATCATTGCCCTGATAAAGAGCAAGACAACTCCCCAAGAACGAAGGCCGAGACGCGTCACAGCACTGACAAAGAGCAAGAGCGGTCCTTAAGTACAAACACTGAGAAACATCATTGTGCTGACAAAGAGCAAGAACAGTCTCTAAGAAGAACAAGTGAGATACGTCAAGACACTGATATAGAACCAGAGCAGTTCTTAAAAACAAACAACAAAAAGCATCATTGCCTTGAAATAGAGAAAGAGCGGACCTTAAGAGCTATCAACGAGATACCTGTTTGCACTGATCAAGATGAAAAGCAGTCCCTAAAAGCAAAAAACGAGATACGTCATTGCACTGACAAAGAGCAAGTGCAGTCGATAAGAACAAACTACGAGCTACGCCATTGCACTGACACAGATGAAGAGCAGTCACTTAGAACAAACAACAACGAGATAAGTCATTGCGTTAACAAAGATGAAGAGCAGTCACATTGCATTAACAAAGATGAAGAGCAGTCACATTGCGTTAACAAAGATGAAGAGCAGTCACATTGCATTAACAAAGATGAAGAGCAGTCACTTTGCGTTAACAAAGATGAAGAGCAGTCATATTGCGTTAACAAAGATGAAGAGCAGTCACATTGCATTAACAAAGATGAAGAGCAGTCACATTGCGTTAACAAAGATGAAGAGCAGTCACATTGCGTTAACAAAGATGAAGAGCAGTCACATTGCATTAACAAAGATGAAGAGCAGTCACATTGCGTTAACAAAGATGAAGAGCAGTCACTGAATACAAGCGAAATAACTCATTGTGCTGCGGACAAGCAAAACCAGTCTCTTAGATCAAACAACGAGATATTGCGTAGTACTGTAAAAAAGCAAGAGCAGTATTTACAACTGGAAGGGTTGCAAAGCAAAGAGAGTTTGTCAACAATAAATGATATAATTTCTGAAGAAAAAAATCTACCTAACAAAGAAAACGAGACAACTGAAAGTAAACTTTCAAAATTAGGACAAACGTTTAGAAATGAGAAAACCAAGACGGGGGTAAATTTTAATGAAACTTACGAGTTCAAGTCTTTGAAAAGTCAGAACTCGGAGACAGCAGCATTCAGGACTGTCTTTTCAAGAAAGCAGCGAGCTCTCAAAGAAATGGGGAACATGTTAGGCCAAGATGCAGTATTTCCGTTTGTGTTTCTTGTTTCATGTACAGCAGCAATTTTTATTGACCATTTTATTGCAGTCGAGCTTAGAAGTATGGTTTTCATGTTAGTATTCATGACAACCTGTTTAAAAACAACAAGAATGGTTTATAGGTCCCCCGTTCTACGAACAGCAATTCGCAAAATGTTACGAGAACTGTTTTGCCGAACAAAATAGACAGATAATTATTTGCTCTCAAAAGCTTGTTCTCTGATTAGCGACGTGAAAGTAGTCTCTTGAAATATACGAGGATACCGTAAGTCGAAAACATAACGTCCAGCTGAACCCACAATTAACGGTAACGGCTATTTTACATTAAGACTAGCTTAAGATATTAAGATTTTACTTAAGTCACGCTTAACGAAAGCTTAAGAATGATTTATGCAACATTTAATGCGCTGACCACCGGTTATTGACTGTATCGTCTTTATTTTTCATTAATGAAGACTTGCTTTTTTACAGTTAACATTTATATAGTTAACGGAAAACTAACTACGGAAAAAATGGTTCTGCGTATGGGATACTGACCTAGTTCGAGGTCTTTCTCTGAAGGAAAGACCTGTGCATGGGAAACATGTAACGTCGAAGTGTATCATGTTTCCTGTGCGTAAGTTTTTCCTATACTGAGATTCATATACCAGTGACACTGGATGTAGCTGCCGAATTGCTCGCCTTAATTTCTAAATTTGAGCCAAGCACGATTTTCATCACAGTCTTATGATATTCTGGCGTATTCATTAAGTGTTTTAAGCTAAAGTTTACGTCATTTAAAAAGTTAAAAAAATATCTTTTTAGTCCGTTTATTTTAATCTCATTGTCTCAATAGCTATGATTATTAAGATGATTTTTGAACAGTCTCTTTACGTTTACGTTACGTTTTATGTTTCTCATGTAAAATTATTTTGATAGTATTTTGTGAATAAGTTTATTTTGTTTGAAAATGAACCCCTCCCCCCCACACTTCATTTGCCTTATTTTTGAAGCATTCCTAAGATATGGAAAATTTATTATCACTATTATAATTATTATTGTAGTTGCTGTTATTATTATTATTATTAGTAGTAGTAGTAGTAGTAGTATAATTATTATTATTGTAGTTGCTGTTATTATTATTATTATTATTAGTAGTAGTAGTAGTAGTATAATTATTATTATTGTTGTTGTTGTTGTTATTTGCTGTGGCATGTTTGTGTCAAAATGGCGTCTTCGTTAGGACATTAATTTTCATTTATGTAGTCTTGGCTTCCTTGTCACTTCAGGATATTGAGTTGTTGAACAAAAAGACTTGTTTAATAAAACTTGTTGGAGCCGAAATTTAGGGCTTTGGTAAACTTGTGGTAATGGAATGATTGAAATTAGAAATTTTATATACATCTTAAAACTTAAACGTTCTACCCCGAATTGCATTGTTTATGGGGATACTGGGTGTATGCCTTCAGCGATAGATGTTAAGGGAAAGATCATCTCATTTTTGTCAAGACAATGTGCTATAGAAGAAGTTAATTTTATCTAAATATTGTTAACGTTTTAAGTTTACAAAAAAATGCTTATTCCTCAAAGCTCCTGCCTGATGAAATTATGACGAGAATGACCCTGTGAATTAAACTGTCAAACATTTTATTTAGATGTGATTAATGTGATGTGTAAACAAAGCCTAACTATGAAAAAAAAAATAACAAAAAAATAAAAGCTGAAACAAATTAAATAATTAATTAATCTTCAGTTAAGAAATCAACAAAATACGTTTTACGGTGTTGTCAAAAATATCTTTTGTCTCCGTCTCGTTTATATTTGTCATCATGTTCTTGCTGATTTTACTCCTAGTGCTCTGGTCTCAGTAAGGTCATCCTTTTACCTCTACGCTATGTCATTAGCTTTTAATGTTTTGCATGTTGTGTGCCTTTGCATGCAACATTGTTGAGCACATGGATGTGTTGGAGTTAATTCACCAGCACAACTGTTACGTGTTTTTTTTTTTGTTGTTGTTGTTTTTTTCGCAGCAAGTGTGAGGTTGGTGCACCATTTAACCTGGATTTAACCTCATTGACAAATGTTTTGCCACTGGCCGTCCCAAGGCGGTAACCCCTAGGGTTCTCATTTTCGTTAATTGTTTTTAGTTTCTTTTTTCAATTGATCAAAAAATAAACTTATGCTATCTTTTCGCTACTTGTTGACTACCATGAGAGGCTGCGATATGCGTTTACCACTTTTTTGTGAATCGAACCTTATTCAACCAGCCTCCAAAATTCATTTTTGTACAGTTTTGGTGAATTTAGAACACGAAATCATCATTTACCAATATAAACTGGAAATTTGTCAGAAATACTTGTTGATAAAAGACTGTAATCACTGTTGTGAAAAAACATAGAGATAAATTCTAGTACTTAATATCTAAATGTATGCAGTCTTATGACATATAGACAAAACACTCAACACACCATTTCATCTTCGCCTATATGTTTAAATTAAATTTATGAACCAAAAAATAACCCCAAAAAAAGGAAGAAAGAAGTGGTACTTCTCAGTAAACTATCCCAGACTTAATATGTCTAATGTTGTACTGTTTGACGCCCCATTCATACATGAAAATTAAGGTAGTTGTCTATTGTAAGTGACTTACATTTAAATTATTTACGAAAAGTACTTATCTATTGTTAGTAGCTGATATTGTTTTGTTTACCATGTATTGAGTACAATAAAAGCTAGTTCTGTTCTGTTTTGTTCTGTTCAAGTGTAACTTAGTACGACTTTAATGGTCACGGAGGACTGGTATTTACTTGTCGTAAAACAATCTTAAAATCGGCCCAATAAAACCTACCTGATTCTAATTATTTCTACATCACTGATCTGATATCACATTTTAGCCACACCCACAAGACAGACTTCTTGATCAGCAGAGACGAGCGTTTTTACAATCGTATCCATCTCACCTGATTTCAAACTTTTAACTTTAATACTATTTTATTGCATCTTTCTATACAAATACAATTGTTCAATACATAAATTAAAAGAAGAAGTGCAAATGGATTGGGCTACAAGTTATTACAACATTAGTTACAGCCCTTTCCATTAGGTCAAAATTGAGATCATTTTTTCCGATTTAGATAAAGATATTGGAAAACAAGATAATGTGTTTTATACAGGAATAAAGTGATGACACTTAATTGAGAAGACAAAAAAAGAAGAAATAAACATATAGAAAAAAAAAAAAATAAAATGTCCCTATGCCGCTGCCTCCCTCTGATCACACAAATTTCTTATTTTTGAAGACAGAATTTACAAGTACGACTTCATTTTTATGAAACGATTTTTAGAATAATATATATACATACACACATACACAAACATATACACACATATATGTGTCAATTGTGTCTTTTTACTATTAGGCTAGTCTCTTTGTTTGTTTAATGTATTTCTGTACTTCAAGGAATATGAATTTATTTTCTTCATCAGTAAGATTAAGATTACCAAATAAAAGTGTATTAATATCAAAATTACTAAGATTACGGATAGCAAGAAATAAGCAATGTCTTTGTTGAGTATATCTGCGACATGTAAAGAAATAGTGTTCGGCATCTTCGTATGGACTTCCGCAATCACAGCAGGGGTTTGGTCTTAAGAAATTTCTATAAAGATCTCCATTAAGATTGCTACATTGGTTTCTGATTCTAGCATGAAGGACGGAGTACGTTCTTTCTCCGCAAAGGAAATAAACTGGAACAGTAACTGACTTAAAGTAATTTTTAAGATTCAATTTAAAAGAAAAAAGTGTTGGTGAATTACGAATGTTTATGTCAAATTCATTCCAGAGTTTAACTGATGACGGAATAACTGATTTCGAAAATATTTCTAAACGTCTTTGAACAGTAACATAGTTGTGGTTGGATCTTAAGTCATAGGGATTAACTTCATGTACATTAGGTGGAAAAAGTTCAGAAAGATAATTTGGTAGCTGCCCATTTTCGTTCTTATACATTAAAATTAGTTTTTGCATGACACGTCTGTCGGAGAGTGAAACCCATCCTATCTCAGTTAATAGTCTTTCTGTCGAAACAGAGCGTGTAAGGCCGGTTACAATTCTGGCAGCTTCGTATTGTATTTTTTCTAGGGATTCCTGATCTTGTAAAGTGCAATTGTCCCACACAATAGAGGCATATTCTAATATAGGTCTAAGGTACGAAATGTAGATTTGATTTAACGTAGCTCGTTTTAATTTAAACTTAAGAATTTTCATTGAGTTTAGAACTTTTAATGCAGAAGAGATTATATTTTTGATGTGTTCATGCCAGGAACCGTCTTTACTAAGAGTTACACCAAGATGTTTATGATTGTCAACATAACTCAGTTCAGTATCTTCGAATATCAACTTTGGAAGATCTCTTTGCGTTAATGAGAAAGCAACTACTTCTGTTTTAGTAGGATTAAATGTAACCAACCATTGATGTGACCAATCAGATATTTTTTTGAGGTCTGAATTTAACTTTTCTTCGATTATATTTTTATTTACCGAAGACACTGATAATGAGCAGTCATCTGCAAATAATCTTGAAGAGCTTTCTAAAGAGTCTGCGATGTCATTTACATAAATCAGAAAAAACAGAGGTCCTAATACTGAGCCCTGTGGAACTCCAGCTTTGATAAATTTTGTATCGGACAATGATGAACCAACCATAACTCTTTGATATCTGTTTTTTAAATAATTTTCAATCCAAGAGTTCAGCTTACCACTAATTCCGTATTGTTTTAATTTGAAAAGAAGTCCTGCGTGCTAAACTCGGTCAAAAGCTTTTGATATGTCACAAAAAGCAATGCAAGTAAATTGTTTCTCATCGTACGCCTTGCATATTTGATGGTAAATGTCAATAAGTTGGAATACTGTGGATTGTCCCGGTAAAAAACCTGCTTGATTTTTATAGATAAGGTCATTGGATTGAAGATAGTTATACAAATATTTAAACATTACACGTTCCATAACTTTGCCTAAACAACTTATAAGTGAAATTGGTCTATAGTTTGATGGAATGTCTTTATCCCCCTTTTTAAAAAGTGGCATAACATGTGCTGATTTAAAGCAAGAGGGATAGATACCTTCTTGTAGAGATCGATTGAATAGAATAGCTAAGGGACGATTAATTGTGTATGAAGATTCTTTTAGCATACGATGGCTAATTTCGTCGGGTCCGCTGGATTTTTTAAGAACCAAGTTGCATAATACGTCTGAAATATCTTTTTCAGTAATTGTAAATCGGTTAAAACTGAATTTGTCTTAGATGTAAACGGTGGAAGTGTCGCTGATGAATCATCTACGCTGGAGATAGAAACAAAATAGTCGTTAAGTGTATTTGCTATTTCTTGATCAGAAATCGAATAATTACCATTTGCATTTTTTAGCGGTGGTATTTTGTCGCATTTAGAAGAATTTTCCTTAATAAGCCCTCTGATAGTTTTCCAGTAATGAGACAGATTATTATCTTTTAAGTTTAAAAGCGAACTTTCTAAATTGCTAAAATATTGTTCTTGTGCATATTTTTTCATATTATTAACCTTGTTTCGTAAGCGCTTATATGTAACCCAGTCAGATATATAATTTCTAAGAACTGCTTTTTGTTTTAGTCTATCGCGTTTACGTGAAAGTTTGCGTATTTCGGCATTATACCATGGTTTATCATCTGGTCGCACGTTTGCGAAATAAGACGGAATGCATAATTTAGCTAATTCTAAAAAGGTATCAATAAAAGTTTGACAGGCTGTGTCAATACTATTATTATGTAAGAAAGTCCAGTCTTTTGTTCTTATAAGATCGTTGAATTTAATAAAATCTGCATTTTTATAGTTCCAGACACGTCTTTTAAAACATGGACTAGATGTGAAGTCAATTTTAATGTGAATGTAGGTAGCAAAATGGTCACTAACTCGTGACTCAGTTTCAAAAATACCAGCATCGTATAAGTTAATCTGATTAGAAATCACTATGGGATCAATAAGAGTGCGTGTAGACTGTGTTACTCGTGTCGGCATTGTTATAACATTGCGCATGTTGTTGAGATTAAGTATGTTACGGAATTTGTTGTTTGTTAAATTTAATTGATCTTCATTTACATCACCGACCAATATAATATTACTACATTTCTCAAATGCCTTTTCCAAACAAATATTAAGCCTGTTCCAAAATTCAACATTGCAATGAGGTGGCCTATAAACCGTACATAAAAGAAAAGATTTATTTCTATCTTTAATTTCTACCCATAAAGATTCTGGGAGAAAATATTCTAGTTCAATCGATCTTTTAGGCCTTAAAAGAGATGATACGTATGTAAGTATTCCCCCTGAGTGAGCAGTATTATCCTTCCTAAAAACATGATCAAAACCATCTAGATTTAAAAGAATTTCATTTACATCATTATTAAGGTGTGTTTCGGTGAAACAATTTATATCAAAATCTAACAAGTTTTCTTTTACATAGGACATCTTGTTTCTTAAGCTTCTGATGTTTTGGTGTACAATAGAAAGGCAATTATCAGTCCCGAACATTGGGCCCGGATTAAGTTCAATATCACCGGATAATAAAACAAGTATAAGGAAATACAGTTGATACAAACACTCAATGCAATTGTTAAAAACACACCTTTTGAATTTAGAGTCGTGACCGTCAAAAGCATTTCGGTAATTCAATGCTGCTAAAAAGTAAAATGCATATGGAAACATTAGAGATACAAGAATGACGCTTGAATACACGTTGAAAAAATATACAAAATTACATAGAAAGTATACAATGGAATTTCTCAGTTTCTTGAAAAATTTCTTTACATACTCTAGTGGGTATATAACATATTGATATGATACTGTTATTTTCTGTCTTCGGTTATAGTAAAGCCCAATCGCCACCCTCCACCCGCTTATATCGTCACCCATTGGGTAAAAGTATTATGAGGTCATGATTGGTGAAAAGTGACATCCGGGCTTCTATAAAAGCCATATAGGGATGGGAAACAGAGGAAAGGCAGAACGGCACAGCAAAAAAACAGATACATGTGAGCAACATGAAACATAAACCAAACATAACTATAGAATAACCGATTTCTAACGGATATGAATGTGACATTGATTAAATTGTGAAAGCGAAATTCAAAAGCATAACAGTTACAATAACCGCTAAATGCGAAAAAGATTTCACTCATCTGAATAATAGTTAATTCACCATTGAGTTTAATATAAATAAATGTTTAAAATATAGAAGGTCGTAAGAAAAAATAAAACGACAGTTTTTCTCATACTTCGTACTCCCAATATTGATAGGAAAATTATTATAGTTTGACAAAACTATGCACTGTTTATAAAATTGCATAAACTTAGGCTTTACCACCATTAATATTTATAATAATAATAAAAATAATGATGATGGTGATGATAATAGTAAAAGAACAATAAAATGTACAAAGAAATGACATAAAAACATGTTTATGTTGATATCAAAACGTTGGGATTTACAGCTATGAAACAGACCATGCAATTCTATTACATGATGCTCTAGCAACAGTTATAACCGTGAGAAAGAAAGAACAGTTAAACGAAACAAGAAGCGACTTTTCATGACATTTATTAACCCCGTATTTTACTGTCCTATTTCGCCCGTGCAAAAATTTATCACTTTTCTATAAGTTTAATTCTGTGTACACAAAAAAATCTTACTAAACAGTTAATTTGCAATTAAAAAACAACAACAACAACAAACTTTTAGGCTACTACTTAGCATTGCCACGGATAATATACACAACACACAAGAATAACAACAAAATAGTGAAATAAAGAGTGCCAAAGCATAGAAATATTGGCAGTTTGTAGTAACCGTAACAAAAGTATGGGCTACATACTGAAGGTCACGTGATTGTCTAACTTGTGAATGATGAATTTCAAATAGAATATATATGTGTGTGGCTTTGAAATAAACTAACAATTACAGAGAAATGACTAATTTATATTCTAAAGATTGGAACTAGTAAAAACTTCACTTATACGATTTAAGAAAGGATAAGCCAGAAAGGAAAATATTGATGCTAAAAATAAAACAAGCTAGGAATTTACCGTTAAAGGTGAGTGATTACGTTAATAACCATAGTTTGTATATCGCATCGTTAACACAACCGTTACAGTTCTAAATAGGTCAAGATCATTCACCGTTTACAAACATAGAGAATGCTTTAGGATTGCCTAAAACATCACATTTCCATCCTTGATCGCCTGAATAGTACTCATGTCTTTGATGTGAATAGACTTGCTTGTTCCCTCAACTGTTCCTGACATAGATGCAAACACTTTGCAGCCAGCAACCCAGGTTTTCTCGTTTCTCTGATTTCAAAAGATAGTAGATTGATATTTTTTATTTTTATTTTTATACCTTGTGTAAAAACTGTCGAATCCTGCATTTATAGCACGGCTTGATATATCTGCACGGTATATCTGAAATATGTAAAATAGAAGACAAAGAAAAATTCCCCGCTCAATAAGTTGTGAGAGGCGAATAAGTTAAAAAGTGTGTACTTTTGTGGCAAACTTATGTTGCCGATTTACAGTGTTATACGTTGTAGTTTATGCTTTCTGTCTAACTTATCTGCAGTCTCAAAAATGCATTTGAGAAAAATAGCGTTTCTGTTTCACATTTATTACTGTTTTCATGACCTTTAAGCAGGGTAGGCAACCCACGTGACTTTTTAGGCATCGTAGTCACTCTCAGGGCAGAGATTTTCTCACAATTCAAGTAAGATTTTTATCGATAACTTAGCTGTTACTGGATGAATATTCTGGAAATATAGCGCAGAGTACCCGGATTTCTAAGCTTTACCAGAAGGTGTAATCGTCTTTTTTAAATGCCTTTGTAGAATTTTCCTGAAAACGAGATTTAGTTATGGAAATTTCAAGAGCCGCTATTTGTTTAAATTGATGTTTATTATACATGCCGGATATAAAGTTCTGCGAAATTAGTAATGCTAAGAATGACGTTTTTGACTCTTAGGTTTATTGCAAAAAAATCTGGTGTTTATGATACCTCTTCTAAGTTGTAGTGTTTACGATATCTCTTCTAATTTGTAGTGTGTACGATAGCTCTTCTAATTTGTAGTGTTTACGATATCATTTTCCTTTGAATCACTGCAACTTTTGTATAAAGGCATCTAAGTAGAAGACAGGTTTCTTCGGGGACCTTAAACTGTAGCAAGTGGGTGTGCCTAACTGCTGTATACAAATTAGAAAAAAATAAAAACATAAGAATCATTGCGTGTTTCGCAAACAATTCATTTATCATTTTCAAGAAACTTTCATGAAGAATCTATAGCAAAAATATGCCTATTGTACTGTATAAAATTTTCAAAAAGCTTTTACAAAATTCAGTGAGGAAATTCAAAATATGCTGAAAAGAAATATGAAACATTACATTGTTCATGGTCCAAATAATTTTAAAACAAAAACAAAAAAAAACAACACAGTGTTACTGTTCAGTATATCGTTGAAAACTTCGTACCAAATACCAAGCCAAAATAGTTACAGTTTCCTTCGCTCTATTTCTCACTTCACAAATGTCTACAAGATGTGCATGTTCACAAGGAAAATGATTGTGCTTGTAGATTGTTCAGTAGCTTTTTATAATCTCTCAGTTCCTTTTAGCAGAGATACTACTGTATAATTATAACGTATCGGCCTTCATATTTCTTTCATAATATGCAAGGTGCGGTAAAAATATTCGCAAACTAATTCAAAATAAATAAATAAATAAATAAATAAATAAATAAATAAATAAATAAATAAATAACTATAAAACCATTGTGTCTTTCGTTACGTAACGTTGCATTTTCAACCTTCGATGCATTCTACATGTATGATGCTTTGTCTTAAAACAAAGGTTACCTCATTCCTGAAATATCATACAATGTCAGTCTGTTCAAATCTATAAATGTATTTTTCAATCTAAGTTAATGAAGCATTTGTATTTTTTTCTTTTTTCTTTTTTAAATTCTTTTCTTTGTTTTTTTCAGTATAAAATAAGGTCTTACAAGACTTTAGTAACAATGCAAAGCTAGTCTCATACTATTTGCATTACACTCCCGGGCGAAGCAAAGTAATAATTAAAGACAATACTTCTTTATTTTCATGAAATTGCTAAACAAAAATAATATCAAAGCTGCAGGTTGTTGTTTCAGACAAAAAAGAATGTAAAGTTTTTCTAGGTATCTGCATGTAACTCAATAGCCACTTGATGCTGTTCAGATCTAAGGGGCCCAATAATAATACGCGGTATTAAGTATATATAAAATTTAGGATATTTTGAATGGATTTCTGTGTATTGCAAGTGACACCAAAGTTGGGCTATAAATGACCACAAAGACATCTTTCGAAAATATATAGTAAAGGTTCACTTGTCACTTGTGGCTGACCCATTAGCCACAAGGATACATTTTAAATACTCTTGGTAAATACCCACCAGACGATGTTTCATGCAAATTCAGAACGCTAGGGGTTGCGGGTTCAGACATGCTACATATATATCTTTGTAAAACTTCTGAACCTCCGGAAGGAACGAAGACCCACTAAAGGAATATGATTCGAACAACCGTTTTATTGGCTAACTAGACCATCTAACATACAAAACCCTAGCAATTAGGACAGATTTTAATGTAATGTAAAATATAGTAAGGAATTAAATGTAGAGTTTTATTTGTACTTGTTTCAGTCTTAATATCCTTTCTTAAGATGCAGATAGAATTACTGGAAATTGAATGTATCATGATTTACAAGTTAAGAGACAGAAAGAGGGGCATACAATTAAACTAAAATGTTTATCCAATTGAATCTATTAAATTAATCCTAAAATACGTGATTTTAAGTGTAGACCTGTACAAGTTTTTTTGGACATCCAGTTGATCTTTCTAGAATTTTAATTTTAAAATCAGTATGAACTTCACAGGACTTCACAGGATATGTTTAGTGATGTTCCTGATTATATTCGGTGCTGGTGAATCTTTTGGCGTTGCACTTGTTAACGACCAGATGTTGTTGAAAAATATCGCAGGTCACTGCTGTTTTTGTTTCGCAACTTGTGAAACTAATCAGAATCGCCACAGTGACCCTTGACTGTTAGACTTAAACCTTTTAATGTACAACTGCATGTATGTGATTTTCAAAAGTGCATAACGACATAAATAAATAATAGCTTACAAAACCCCTCAGGTTTATTTAAATTTCATTCGTCATCCTATCAAAACAAAAAAACTATATAAATGTGTACTAAAGAGAATGATTTAGCGTGCTGTCATTTTTCCCAGCAGTTACTTATTATTTACACCAATGGTTGTTCAGCAAAGTTAGAAATATGTTAATTAATGCGCGCGCAAGTTTGTCTCTTTCAACATCTTACATACACCTATACATCCAACCAAACGGAAGTGGAGGTATATTTGATTAACATTTTAGAAGCTTTTGTTTTCTTCATTTATACAATTCAAAAGCTTACAGAAATGGAACTAGGAATGCTAAGTTCTGTGGTATTTCTATTATTTTTTTCTTTTTGGAACTTTACTGGAAGCGGTTTTGTTGTAGTCTGTTTTCTCCTTAATTGCAAAAACGCGTGGCCGAAATACGCGACGCATTTACAATGTATGACATATAACATGTGTTTTCTTGGATTATCAATGACAGTTATTTTAACATTGTCTCTGACAAATCTGCAGAATGGTCGTGATTTTACAACATGTGTCGTGCTGTTGGATATTTATGTGGTAACCCTTCTGCAAAGTTCGTTCCAGTCACTGTACGTAATGATTCAAAGATCGCTTGTATTTCTGAGGAGCCCGAAGAATCTATACACACAGTATAACGTAAAACAAAAAACAGCAATACTTTGTATTAATGCAGGAATTTTCATTACATGTGGAACGTTAGTCGTGGTTTACTTCAGTCAACAAGAGCATGACACAAATGAACAACTTCAATATTGTAGTCTCTTGGAATATAAAAACTCTGACCTTGTATTTCTGATCGTCGGCGTCGTTCTAAATACGCCGTACTTTGCCAGTGGCGTTTTGTATGGAATTTTATGGTTTCAGCACACAAAACAAATTAGACATTCTGTGACAACTTTACCTGCTCTGAAAGATAGTCATGTCGGTAGAAAAGCGGATAAAATAAGCATTAGGATAAACCGTTGTTCTTTCAAAGAGCAAAATCAACTGAAAAAGGTACAAAACACGGACAGATTGTCAACAATAAATGATTTATTTTCTGCACAAAGAAATCCATGTTGCAGTGGGAATAGCACAGGTGAAAAGAATCTGCCAGAGGCTGGACAAGCGTCTTGCAGTAGGAAAGCAAATACTGCAGTTGAAGAAAGACAAAAGCCAAGAACGGACAAACGTCAAAGCTCGAAAGCAATAACTCTGAAGTCTGTAAATTCAACAAAACAGCAAGCACTCAGAGAAGTGGGAATAACATTAATCTTGGACACCGCGACACCATTCCTGTTCCTTGTGTCGTGTATTGCAGGAGTGTGCGTTGATTCTTTGCTCGCAATAAGACTGAGATCCGTTTTTTTCACACTGGTTTACATTACAACTTGTTTGAAAACGACAATTATGGTATACAGGTCCACCGTACTGCGAACAGCACTTCTCAAAATGTTTCGTCGAAAATAGATATATTTACCACTACTGCAGTTCAGTTAATGATACTGAAAAGATTTTCCTTTTTGTATGTGTATATGTTGTATATATTAATCGGACTTAATTTGATGAAAGAGGAAGGTCCCTTATGTTTCCAGGTGTTAAAGAACGATGCTTTATTTTGCGTCGAGGAAAATAATTGTATTTTTCAAATAAAGTTGTTTAAACCACAGAAAACTGATATGGATTGGTATGAATTTTTTTCATGAAACATTTTTTTTGAATATCAGTTTCCTGTGTTTAAACCAAACATATTTAAATAAATACGAATACCTAAACGTTTATAAAGGTGATTTTTTACAGATACAACACAGGACACGAGAGTACGGCACGGTAGGCCAGACAGGGTCCAGGAGTCAGTGATTCCAAACCTTACTTAAAACCAATGAAGTTACTTTTTTCCTAAAAGTTTGGAACAGTGGAACACTAAATGTATGCGGCATTTGATCCGAATTAACTTCTTTAGAATTCACTGACCTGATATGAGTTCGATTGTGTTTTGCTGCAGAGAGAGAGAGAGAGAGAACCTGATGACATGACAAAACTCGGTTTTAAAATACCATCACGTGTACCAAGGAATCAGGATTTTGTGCGAAGATCTTGTTAACAACAGACTGCCTGGACTTGTGAAATTATCTGCCTTTGACTACATAATGTGGCTTAAAGTTAAGAAAAGGAAACTTACGAGTAACAAAGCTTTGATCATTGGTTGTATATTCAACTTGAATCTTCAAATTGATCAAGATAAGTTGATGATTTTTGAAAATGAAATTGTCGATATGTGCAATTCATATGCCAATAATTTGTTTGACGATTTTACAGAATCTGGTGTTTCCTTAAATAGATTTTTGACCTTGATTGATTTTTATTTTCAGTAAAATCAAAACCTAACACAGAATAAATACTAGTTCAAGACATGTATCTCTTGACCATAAAACTAATATCATTAGTTGTAAAAAATTTTTTTTTTATTTTGAATAGACGTTTTGACCAGGAAAAGAATGTTGATAACTTAAATTTTAAAGATACAACGGCTAGTTTGATCATCAACTTAAGTTCAGTTTAGGAAGAAACGGGAAGTCTTTATGCGCATGCTCATGATCGAACGTTCTCTGGTTGATTCTATAGTAGTCCAGTATGGGGTCGCCTCACGAGTTGGCAACTTGGGAAATGTTGCAGGATGACTACGAAGAAAAAATACGTCAACATATGAGGAAATTAAAGAATAATGACAATGCTTTATGCAGGCAGGAAATCGATTAAATTGAATTAATGTGGGTCCCATCACAGGTACACAAATTCAAAGAAAAATAATGCGTCCAAATAAACTTCCGGATGTACTTATCCGGAATTCCGATACACTTCCTCGTGTTGATAAATATTTCAATAAACGGGACCAATTGCCATTCTGACACACTTCCTGAAGGAGTGCCATGCTAAATCATACCCTGGCATGAAACATTCATAACGTAGAATCGAAAATGCAACAGCGTTGTCCGCAATATACCTTTCACTGCCATTTTGAAAATACATGAGCTAGCCGGCAGCCGTGAGTTAAGCTATATTTCATAAAATTACGTCATATCCGCCAACTGCAGTGAGTAAGTTCGATGCGACAATAGTCGACCTACAGTTAGAAAAGGAGGGGATTGAACTAGGCCAATACTATCTGCTAATTTGTTTTAAGAAAAGATTTTTAGTGTATTATAGAATTAGATTGTACTTTTTCATATGTCCTCGCCCTAATTCTACTTGATTTTTATGTTGATGCTGCTTATACAAGCATAAGTCTGAACAAGCAGTATGAACAAAAGACTCATACCCGAATGTCGTTAAAAGAAAACATGTCAGTTTGTACGAAACATTTATGTCGCTAGGGTTTGATTGTGCACACTCTAGTGATCAAATAGCCGCACTGAATACACCGTCGGATACCCAAAGTATATCTTCCGTTTACACTTCATTATGTACGGTCGATGAATGAACCGTGGCTATCCGACGATGCACTGAGTAATAGTTTTGCTAATATTATTAATATATTGGATGAATCCGCAATTATCACAATTGCATCACATCAGACTTCATATGAAAATCGTCACAAAAATAAACGTGGTTCTTAAAATAATCCAAAAACCAAGCCCTGGTAGGAACCGTATTGTCGTAACAAACGAATTATTAACAATCGTGCGAGAAAACAGTTTAATTTGAACTAAAATGATTACAACAGAATATTGATCAAGCGTGCAAGCAAAGATTAAAAGCGTACTAGAAAGTTTTAAATAAATATATACAATTTTATCAATGAGTACTCGAAGTGTAACTTCAAAAAGCATCTACATGTTAATAAAAGAAACGCTTACTGACCCGTTTCGTATAGAATGGCATAGCACAATGCAAGCTACTAATATGAGAAAGTCCTGAGGTCTGCTTTAGAACCAAATATAGTCGTAAAACTAGCGATGTGGCTGTAAACATCACTCTGCTAACAATACTTTGCCTGTCGAGACGTGTCGTTGGTCTAATGTTTCATACAATAATAGAAAATATTTCTCTAGCTTAAGATCATTAGGCGACGGATATCGCTATTTACTTGAATGCACCTCTATTTGTTGTAGTAATCCCCGCGAGTCAATGACGTATTGTGTTGTGTTGTGTTGTGTTGTGTGTTGTGTGTTGTGTTGTATTGTGTTGTGTTGTGTTATGTTATGTTATGTGTTGTGTTGTGTAGAAAAAAATGATTGAAAGTGTTTGCTCAGATTAGTTGATTTTGCACAGACATTATTACAGAACATTGCAGTATTGTTTGTAACAAACTTGCTCTTTGTTTGTAAACTATTTGTAAACTAAAATTCTCATACATAATGGCTTGAAATAAAGTTTGACAATTATTTTGTTTTATGATACATTGATCGTCCCTTTTTATGTAATCTTTATGAACTCTTTTTCTCAAAACATGTTGCAAGTTCGAAATTTCAACAATTTACTATAACAGTAAAACTTTTCTTCTGTATTACGTAACTGCATGTTACATAACACGGCTTTATCAAAGTTCAGTTCATGATGAGCAAGTGTGGCTCTAATTATTTCTAAATTCAAAATTGTCTCTCCCTTATTGAAACGAAATTAAACCAGGCACGAGAATTATTTTTTGGGGGGAATGGTTAATTGATTCTCTGATAGAAAAAAATGTGTTTCGGTTCAGGTGAGCTAAAAAAAGAAACAGTGTCTTAGAAATACCCACGTGAGAATATTTTCGATCGTTTTGTTTGCAGTATTATTTGATGTTGAAGGGTAAAGTGGATAAACTGCTGGCTGGTCTTCAGACGTTAAAAGGAAACATGATTTAACAATCTACAATATTTGTCATATTAGAGAAAGACGACAGTTTGTAATTAAGAAAGTACTTACTGCAAAATATAATGGTTGTTTAAAATGGCTGCACCGCCCCGTGAAACACGACGCAATCGGTTCGAAACCCAGCCACGGCCCAAACACACAGCCCCCCCCCCCCCCCCCCTGAAATTTCATCAGCTTTCAGTAAGTAGGAAGTTAAAATACTTCACGGTATTGTCTTTGTTATAACTGATATAGATTTATTTTGAGTGTCTGTCGAGAGTAAATGTATTCGACGTAATGTTTATAACGCTAAAATGGTATCATAGGTGTTTAACTAGAAATGTGTCCATAGGACACCCTATGGACACAGATGCCCCCACTCAACCTAGCTACTCATATAGCTAGCAATATGGGCACGAGATAGTCATACACGCTAAATCATTAATAAGATTGGTTTAACAAAATGACAACTATAAGAAACCTGTTGTGGTGTGAAGACTCAAAATACTGTCTCCAACACTGTGACCAATGGATGAATATTATCCTTCACAATTTTGTATGCATAGTTGGACATTCTTGGAGTTTGCAGATGGTAAACAGGTGTTTTCACGTCTAATTTGTACTAAGATCCTAAGTTATATGTTCTGTAAGTCAGGCTGTTTATAAAATGTCCATTGTCATCTAAATAGCAAACAATTTTAAGCAATTGTTGGAACAAAATTTCACCATTTCCATACTTAAATGTTGAATACTGCTTAAGCTGGCGCTAACGGGTGTGGACGGTAACTTGCATTTTCCATTACTGTCCATGAACATGCTGAATCAAACTGAGTCTGCAATTTGACCATTGGAACAGCGTTAAACTCACTAAGAAGAAGGAAATTTTTTAGGTATCAAACTGTAGGGCAACAATGCTGTGGTCTGAGAAGTAGGTTGAGGGGCAGGATAATCTGGTTTGTAGAATATTATTCTGTATGTAGACAAGGTCAAGTGTAGAACAACCTCTGTAAGTTAGGAGCTGCACACACTGGGAATAGTTATTCAATTTCTGTGACAGTCTTTTATAATTTATAGAATAAAAGGCTAAGTTGAAATCTCCAAGCAGTACATCTAGAGAAGTTTGGTGTGCAATATGTGTTAGATCATTAATAAAGTCTGTTATGTTCGAGGATGAAGATATATAGAGAAGACAGAATGACCTTGGACAGAGCTCTGTTGAGATGGTAACTGACACTTGTTCCATATGAGGTTGATGTGAAACACTGGAAGTTGTCACTGGCAACTTATCTCGTGTATAGAGCAACAAACCATGGCAGTTGTCTTTCCGTGACATAGGCAAACACGTCAAGCTTCACCCAACACGCTGATGGTACTGTACTTGATTCCCATAGACATTTGCTTCAGTCAGACACAGTATGTCAACCCTGCTTAGCACTGGGTGACTCTAGCTCCAGCGCTTTTGCAGTTACAGGCAACACAAGTTGAAAATTGCAAATTTTGAGTATGTAAGGGGCCATAACTCTAACAATTCCGATAAATCTATACGGGAAACCCCAGGTGCACAACTTCACATGCTGATCAACATTCCTGTAAAGTTTCTTGACTACTAGTATAGGTGCAGCGCTTTTGCAGGTACAGGCGACACAAGTTGAAAATTACTATTTTTGACTAAGTAAGGGGCCATAACTCTAACAGTTCCAAAATAAATCTATACCCGAAACCCCAGGTGCACAACTTCACATGCTGATCAACATTCCTGTAAAGTTTCTTGACTCTAGCTCCAGCGCTTTTGGAGCTACAGGCGACACAACTTTTGGGGACAGACGGACGGACGGAACCCCAAGTGCACAACTTCACATGCTGATCAACATTTCTGTAAAGTTTCTTGACTGTAGGTGCAGCGCTTTTACAGGTACAGGCGACAGAAAATGAAAATTACTATTTTTGACTAAGTAAGGGGCCATAACTCTAACAGTGCCAAATAAATCTATACCCGAAACCCCAGGTGCACAACTTCACATGCTGATCAACATTCCTGTAGAGTTTCTTGACTCTAGCTCCAGCGCTTTTGGAGCTACAGGCGACACAACTTTTTGGGACGGACGGACGGAACGCCAGGTGCACAACTTCACATGCTGATCAATATTTCTGTAAAGTTTCTTGACTGTAGGTGCAGCGCTTTTACAGGTACAGGCGACAGAAAATGAAAATTACTATTTTTGACTAACTAAGGGCCATAACTCTAACACTTCCAAATAAATCTATACCGGAAACCCCAGGTGCAAAACTTCACATGCTGATCAACAGTCCTGTAGAGTTTCTTGACTCTAGCTCCAGCGCTTTTGGAGCTACAGGCGACACAACTTTTTGGGACGGACGGAAGGAAAGCCAGGTGCACAACTTCACATGCTGATCAACATTCCTGTAAAGTTTCTTGACTGTAGGTGCAGCGCTTTTGCAGGTACAGGCGACAGAAGATGAAAATTACTATTTTTGACTAACTAAGGGGCCATAACTCTAACACTTCCAAATAAATCTATACCGGAAACCCCAGGTGCAAAACTTCACATGCTGATCAACAGTCCTGTAAAGTTTCTTGACTGTAGCTCCAGCGCTCCTTCAAAATTAATCTATAGATATTTATAATTCTAACCTTTAATTGGATTTGGTGGAGTACCCGGAGCTGTAAATGAGATAAACTCAGTAGATTGTTAGCAACGAACGACAACTCTGTTCTTCGCTTGAAAAAAAAAACAAACTTACTTTTGATCTTACTTTCGAATCATTTCGTGAAAAGTTGATTCATTCAGGATCTCTTCAACAGGCTTGAAAATGAAACTCGTGCCGAAAACAGAAACTCAGCATACCTGAATAAATTATTGTATATAGTTACCTCACCAGATTCAAAACTAAATCAAAACGCTGCAGGCACTATTGTGTTTACTGTTCTTGCTGTTGTTGTTGTTTTTTTTTCATGTTTTTCCATTGCAATTCGATCATTTCTGTGTAGAGTGAAAAGTAATGTGTATCGCGATCGTGTGACGACTAAGAGACACAGGTCAAAGAATAGTGTTCATATACTTAGGGGGGATTATCAAATTTCATTCTTTTTAAATGTCAAATAAATTGAACAAAATGCGGTTAGTTTCTTAAAATGAAGTCATTTTACCACATACATTATTACAAGTATTGAACAGCTTTCAATTCTATTCAGTCCATTGATCCTTATAAAACAACTTGAAAAGAAGACGTAGCGTTTGTCGTATATTTCATTCAAAGGATTTAAATTTTCAATCTTGGTTTCCCTTAAAAATGCAAGGCAAGATTTAAGTTGTTTATACACAGTTATCATATAGAACGCTTTTTGTCGAAATGTTATGAGAATTTTACTGTATATGCACATAAACGTAGACTCCGTACAAACACCATCGAGTCTCTCTCTCTCTCTCTCTCTCTCTCACACACACACACACCTGTGTCGTGAAATTTTTTTAATTGGTCTGTAACTTCTAGGAATAGATGCGCAATAAAATGTCAATGCATTCTGTTTACCTGTGTCCTTAATCTATTTTGGCAGAGACAATGACATCGAGTAAAAAGTCACACAATATCATTCAATGTGATATTGTTTTGAATGGAATGAAATGCTGCAGATTTTAGGGCTTGATTTGAACATAATTTGTTTGACCTTTCTGAAATTTTAATTTGAAAATATAATCGGTTTTCAAAGGACACGTCTGCAGGGGTTATAAATTATAAGAAATGAATCTTGTGGCGTTACACTGATAAACGACCTGATGTTTAAAAATAATCGCTGGTAACTGGACTTGTGAAACTTATCAGAATTGCCACAGTAACCACTGACTGTTTGTCTATAAACGTTAATGAAACAATCTCTACTGCTTACAGTTCAATCCTATCAAAACTAAAAATACATATCAGTGTACTAAAGTGAATGATGTAGCGTACTGTTACATTTCCCGCAGTTAATGATTTAGACCAATGATTTTTTAGTAAAGTTAATAATTTGTAAAGTTTAGACTCATTTATTTTACATCGATTGCGATACAAGTTCTTAAAATTTAGAATCATCACACTCGATGACTGCTTCCTGGGTTGCATACCAGTAATCGCACAGTGTGGAGGAATGTGAAGATCGTGAGAGAATCTCGCCTCTGACGGGATTCTAACCCGCGCCCTTCGGATCAGGAACCCTGCGCTCTACCCCTGGACCACGGTGCCTCCTCAAAAAAATTGTAAATTAATGCGCGCGCAAGTTTGTATCTTTCCGCATCATGCATACATCTCTACATTTAACCACACGGAAGCCGAGGAATACTCGAAAAAGCAAAGCGTCTTATTGTGTTAAAGTAAATATCTAAGCAGTGTTTGTTTTCGTCATTTATAGAATGCAAAAGTTTACGGAAATATATATATATAGGAATGCTAAGCACTGTTGAATTTCTTTCATTATTTTCCTTTTGGAACTCTACTGGGAGCCATGTTGTAGTCTGTTTCCTCCTTAATCGCAAAAGCGTATGGCCGAAACAGGCGACGCATATACAATGTTTGACGTATAACATGTGTTTTCTGGGATTACCAATTACGATTATTACAGCATTGTCTTTGGCGAATACGATTAACAGGCCTGATTTCATAACATGAATCGTGCTGTTGGATATATATGCGTGGTAACTCTAGTGCAAAATTCATTCCAGTTGCTGTACATGATTCAAAGATCGCTTGTATTTCTTAGGAGCCCGAAGAATCTATATACACAGTATAACGACAAAGAAAAAAGAACAATATTTTGTATTAATGCGGGAATTTTCTTTACATGTATAACGTTAGTCGTGGTTTACTTCAGCCAACAAGAGCATGACACAAATGAACAACTTCAATATTGTAGTCTCTTGGAATATAAAATCTCTGATCTTGTATTTCTGATCGTCGGCGTAGTTCTAAATATGCCGTACCTTGCCAGTGGCGTTTTGTATGGAGTTTTATGGTTTCATCACACAAAACAAATTAGACATTCTGTTACAGCTTTGTTTTGAAAGATTGTCAAGTCAGCAGAAAAGCGGATAAACTAAACAATGGGATAAACCGTTGTTCTGTAAAAGAGCAAAAGCAACTGAAAGAAATACAGGAAAAGGACAGATTGTCAACAACTGATAATTTATTCTCTGCAAAAGACAACCATGTTGCAGTGGTAATGGCAAAGGTGAAAAGAATCTGTCACAGTCTGGACGAGCATCTTGCAGTTGGAAAACAAATACTTCAGTTGAAGAGTGACACAAATCAAAGACGAAGAAACGTCGTAGCTCAAAAGCAACAAGTCTGATGCCAGTAAATTCAAGAAAGCAGCAAGCACTCACATAAATGGGGGTAACATTAATATTAGACACCGCAGCACCAGATGCTACTTAAAAAGGCGCCGAGCTAAAATCATTATTTCCTTTGACTGCGTTATATAATTATGTTTGACTAAGAATCCGATGTAAATATCAACTTTTTTGTAATTGACTGACAATCTTTGAAACAGAGATACTCGACAAAAAATGGGCGAAGAAAGTTGTCGACCAAAGGTCGTTTTTTGTGTTTGTTGTGTTGGCCTCAAACAGAAGTCTCTTTTTAATTTTGATGGCGCAAATACGTGCCACTGGTACACAGCAAGCGATGACATTTTCGGGTACAAACATATTAACAAGACACAATATATGCGACTGAACACATTCAAACTATCAAAAACCTGCCAAACTGGCAACCTTTTTCTCGTTGGAATCATAACAAACTATAAAAAATTTACAAATGAAAATAAATTGAGAGCCAAACATGCTTACTTACAAGTGTTGAACAGTGTCCTATATATGAAGATTTACTACTTCACACCTATTTTTCCATAAACTGATTTGACTGTCTTTTGATCAAAGCTCTATGCACGCTAAACGTAACATGAAAATGAGGAGTATTATAAACAGGCCCCCTACCGGAACAGGCATTGTCACCCTAAATTCAAAATTCAAATATTAACAAAAAAGTAGCCGAAATCAATAGTTTGTTGTTAGTGATCGATGAATGTATGTTTTATACAATAGATTGTCAAAAGATCACATGCCTAGTATGTGGGTGTTTATGCTATGAATAAGATATTCGCATGTAATACAAATAAATATCTCAATTTTAACACAAAGAACAGACTTATAAATGAACCTTGCTGTGTGATCTGTAAGACTTGACCTAAGTTGTATAGGTTCTGTTTAAGTACATAAGTAAATGGAAGAAAAACATTCAGGAGGATAAAATTAATAATTTGCTATATTTTCCAAGTAAAAAGGTGCACAATTTTGTCAATATAAGGGAAAGAGTTAAAGCACGTATTGTGTAAACTAGTAATAACACCAATAAAGTTTGTATAAAGTCTCAATCAAATGCATCGGTAGGTTCCAGATATATTCAAGGAAATATAGATTTTTGGAAAAAATTAAGTGAAGAAGGGGGATAACTTTGTGAAATCAAAAGTAAGAGTTATGGGGCATGACAGGTGAACTGGCCTTTTGAGTATCAAAACATGTAGCAAGTTTAAAATGGATATCTATAGGGCTTCAAAAGTATATCACCATTTTTGCAATATTTCAGGTATATTTGTTGTCATAGCAACCAAATTTCTCAACACAGGAAGAAAAGAAAATGATGTGTATACTTTCCATATTGCCATCTATCTATGTTTCAAGTTTCATGAAAATATGCCCAGTACTTTCTGAATTATGGCAGGATCTAGTTTTTGCAGACAGAAGGTCAGAAGGCTAACCTGTTAACTGGTAGGGGACTAATAAACACATTAAAGAATGCATTTTTCTTCATTATTTTTATTGCATTTGTATTATTCATGTTTTATAATCTTAATAAAAGTCTTGACTGCAGCCTGTATACCGTATCAATAATTTCAAATTAACAGATACAAATTAAATTTAAAAAGAACACATCTGTTTACATTAACATTTCATTTAAAACATATACTATAGTTCATTTATACAATCACTTTTATACATAATAACTAAGCACAAAATATCACAGTCAATTCACATTTAGAATAGCTAAAATCACTCAGAACGATTTTTCACAAATTTAATAAAAAAAGATGTAATGGCTGAATAATTATCCAGTATTGTTTGCTTGACAAAAATCCACAGGCAAACATAGTAAAATCACAAGTATAAATTTGATTTTATGAATACTAATTTTATGACTGATAACATATGCAGACACTATTTTAAACAAACAATTACAAATGTGAACAGTATTATCAAATTAATTAATATTAATTGTTGAAACAGCATTTTATAAATGTATGACACTAATGAAAATATTTTTTGCCTATGTCACATATTTGTTCATTAAGAACTGTTTGTTTATCAAAGTATATACTGTAAAAAACTTAGTCATAACTTCCCATCTTCCTTTTCAGCATTTCTATAAAAGATAAAGCTCTGTTTTTTTTTCTTCAGAAAAATGTCCATTCAGTTCAAATTCAAAAGATGTTTGCTCAAGAACAAATGCAGTTCACATTATCTTTCATGGCTTTAAACATTTTACAGTTTTGCCATAAAGGTCCTGTAGCCTTTACAGTCTTGCTGTGGGAGTGTCAAACTTGAGCTCCCCTTTCATCAGTGGTCGTAGGGTAGTATGGTAGGAATCATGAACCTAAAATAAGCAAAACAGAAAAATATTTACCACAATAACCTAAAATAAGCAGAACAGAAAAATATTTATCACAAGAACCTAAAATAAGCAAAACAGAAAAATATTTATCAAAAGAACCTAAAATAAACAAACCAGAAAAATATTTATCACAAGAGCCTAAAATAAGCGAAACAGAAAAATATTTATCACAAGAACCTAAAATAAGCAAACCAGAAAAATATTTATCACAAGAACCTAAAATAAGCAAAACAGAAAAAATATTTATCACAAGAGCCTAAAATAAGGAAAAAATATTTATCACAAGAGCCTAAAATAAGGAAAACAGAAAAATATTTATCACAAGAACCTAAAATAAGCAAAACAGAAAAATATTTATCACAAGAGCCTAAAATAAGCAAAACAGAAAAATATTTATCACAAGAACCTAAAATAAGCGAAACAGAAAAATATTTATCACAAGAACCTAAAATAAGCAAACCAGAAAAATATTTATCACAAGAACCTAAAATAAGCAAAACAGAAAAAATATTTATCACAAGAGCCTAAAATAAGGAAAAAATATTTATCACAAGAGCCTAAAATAAGCAAAACAGAAAAATATTTATCACAAGAGCCTAAAATAAGGAAAACAGAAAAATATTTATCACAAGAGCCTAAAATAAGCAAAACAGAAAAATATTTATCACAAGAACCTAAAATAAGCAAAACAGAAAAATATTTATCACAATCAGAACTGAATCTGACTGCAATATCTTATTCTTGAAGGAAATAAACATGAACTGTAATGAATACAGAAGTGACATATTTTGATTATGTGAACATATTTCATCTATACAAATAAACATTATGTGCCTATAAGATTTTATCAACATGACTTCAGTTAAAAGAAGCTGAGATCATAAAATACAATGGCAAATTTAATGAAAATTGAAACGGGAAATTAAACTGGTATTTGGGGTAGATCTGACAAAAAATGCCTAATCAGCAATTAGTTAAGAAAGGGCATTTTTCACATGAATTGTATCATTTTCTTGAAACTGCAAACACATATGATGTTTGAAAACAATTAACACTACAGCATCTTGGAATGAAGTTTTGGTGACAGAATTCCTTTTCAAATAAGAAATGCATAATTTTTGTCTGCAAATTACAATTCAACTGTTTCTGTAACCATTAAACGTGCAATATAATTACCACCAGATTTTGCAATAATATCTTTCAGCAATTGTTACAAGTATAAAAACAGAGGTTAAAATATCCCTCCTCATATATTTTCAAGCTAAGAACTAACTTGTCAACAATAAAAATAACAAAATGTGATATTATATGGCATGTGTATCATCCAAAACTTACATCCTGCTTGTTAAGTGGTGAGGTTTTGGCATACTCGTACAAAGCCTCGTACACTTTCCCATCATAACGGCCAATACAACTCTGTAACACTTCATCTGGGTAGTCAAATGCATCAACTAGTGCCACAGCATTGGGTCGAATTTCCGCATAGAGACTAAGAGTTTTGTTCAGAATCATGTCTGCTTGCTGTGCATTTAGGAAGCCATCCTAAAATCATCGACAAAGTGATTATAGTATAACAAATCCATAGTTCATCTTATTTTGTATGCCATGATCTGACCTTCTGACACAATACTCACATGAACAGACACGTGCTTTTTGAATATCAAGGCACCTTTTTCATTGTTTAACTGAATACTCTTTGTAATATTTATGTCAATAATTTTTTTCACCTTTCTATATTAAAGTTATTTGTAATCTTTGAACAAAAGAAAATGTGATGCTTGAATCGATCCTATAAGGTCCTGTATATAGATAACACTTGCATGAATCTCAGCATCATTTTAATTGTGTGTACAGCCATTCCATTTCAACCAAACATTTTAAGTTGTAATTGTGGCCAATGTGACTCTATTTTTTTTTAAGTTCAATTCCTTGAAATACCAATGCTACTAACATGACTAATGTTTTTCATTTAAATATTCTTTGTGATGAAAACTTTACTCCAACTAGGTTGGCTGATTATTATAAAAATATAAAAAAAATTGAATTGTCTAGTCAAAAATTAAATAATCAACCATACTGGATGGTATATTTTCATTTACATACATTAAGGATGAACTAGGTGAAGTATTTGTTACTTCTAATTGATAGGTGAATGCAAAAAAAGGCATTTTGCTTCATTTTTTATAGCACATTCATCTCTTATTATGTACACGATTTCTTAACATGCAATGCCTTTCCGCAATTATCTTGACTGGCCTCCATCTGGCTTATTATGAGCACAAGTACCACTTTATCATATCCATTAAAAAGAAATGAAGAAGCTTAAAACTACTTAAATATTAATGTAACTATTTACCTGAATGAACTCGCCAAGTCTCTGGTTGATTCCATACACAGCATAGAGCTTACACAATGTCTGGAGAACCTTAGCAACTTCAGAATCAAAGCCGGGTCTGTTACACACACTGTTGAACATCTTTACAACATAAGCCTGGCAGTGAGCCTAAAATAAAATGCAAAAGTTGTACTTACACAAAGGCCTTTTCTAATCATTTTAAACATATTTTAGCACATTTTTTAAAAAACTTTATCACCTAGCATATCAACAATTTACAAACCTATAAATAAATTGAAAACCTCTTCACCTAATTTAGGTCTTTCCATCTTGATGATCCCCAAGCTTTGCTTTTTAACAGAAAACTATGATTATACTTGTGGTAATATTACGTAATTACGTGGCACTCCTAAACATCAATAGACAACACCACTATGTCACTTTGGCTCACTCAGTTGCAAAGTTAACATGATCTGCTTCTCTACAAAACCCTCAAGAAATTTATTTCATCTTGAGAGAAGGCAGTCCTACATTTTTCAACACTGTAAATTCCTTACCTTTGCAGCATTCACCATAGGTACAGAGCACATATTCCTGGCTTCCTCCATGGCCATTCCACCTTTCATCAGAGACTGCATTCTTGTTGCTGCCACCTTGATCAACCTACAAAGATTGATCAAGCAGTTTTAACTCATTATAACTTTTACTCATGTAGCAGATGTATAAGATGACATTTCTACTGTCTTGCCTATTAGCTTGTTTCTATGGGGACATGGTAGAGTGTCTGCTTTGGGATTGAGGGTAGTGGAGTTCAAATTCAGTTCAGTGCAAGTGGATTTTTTTTAAAGTTATGTTCATCTCTAGTAATTCACACAAAAGATCTTAATCAGAAATTAAACTTCCTTTCCTGATTCAAAAACAAAAACGCCTTAAAAAGAATATTTTAAGACAAAATACATGTATATATTTTTAACAAGAGCTATCATTAAATATGATAAATACCCCCAGATATCACCTTGACATTGGTTTTCTATACAGTCCACTTATCTTTTATGAGTAAAAACAATCAAAGGGCCATAACTCTGTGAAAATTCATTGGACTGGAACATAACAATGACATATACTTGGCTTGGTACTTATTATTCTTGTAAAAAGAATTACTGAAATCTGACAAATGATTGCTGAGAAACAGTCTAGACAAATTTATGTTAGAAAAAATCAAAGGCCCATAAGTAAGTCAGAAATCAATGCAGCAACAACATGAACAACTAGGCTTAGGACTTCTTTCAAAGTACCGTTATCAAAAACTCAGAAATAGTTGCTAAGGAACAGTCTGGACAAATTTTGTCTACGGCCAGCCAGACCAACCAACAAAACAACAGACAGTCCAATGCACGTGAATCCAATATAGCCCCCGCCCCCGACATTCTATCTTGGGGTAAAATAAATTTTAATTTACAGGTATAATTATATACCTTAGCTTTGAACAAATTTGAAACTTTAGGTTACTCTTTGACCTTTAAGCTTCAGCATAAAATTTTTTCCAACTCCTTACTGAAATTTGCACATACTCTTAACAATCATTTTGAAGTTTTAGTTTTGAAACTGCTTTATCTCCTGTTTGCTGTTCATATAGTTAGCACATTATTCCACCCTGTTTAGTTAAGTTTAAACTTATTTATTTTCCATCAATTGGGAAGCAAGTTCTTGCAACTTTTATTCATCCCTCTAGATGACTGCTTCCTGGGTTTAAACAAGTACTCGTGTGGAATGTGAGGAAGTGAAAAGCCTCTTTAGCCTCTAACCCCAGGCTGGATTTGAACCAGTGACCTCCAAATTAGGAGTCTGGTGCTCTAAGGCCTCAATTCCAACCAAACCTACTTTACCTTGCTGCAGTATGCTCGTAAGCCTCAATCAAATCGGCAAGGTTAAGGAACTCATTCAGGGAACTCCTTTGTTTGACTGGACTGTTCAGGTAGGACATAAATCCAGCAAGTTTCTTCCCTGTGGCAGCCTGGGCATACTGTTTCACCAGATACCTGTTAAATAAAGCAATAGTTACTTCACCAGATACCTGTTAAAGCAATAGTTACTTCACCAGATACCTGTTAAAGCAATAGTTACTTCACCAGATACCTGTTAAAGCAATAGTTACTTCAAAGACAAGATCAATAATTCTTTTTATTATAACTGATTTTAAAGAAATAAACTAAAATCTTTAATTTAAAAATAAAAATAAATAAATAAACATTGACATATCAAAAAAGAACCGACATCTTTTATTTCAATGAGACAATATCTATCTTGATAACTACAGATGAATTAATAATAGGATTTTACAATAAAATAAATTTCAGTTAAAAAAAAACATCAAATATACTAAATATCAGCA
Organism: Cyclina sinensis; assembly: GCA_012932295.1. Classification (NCBI taxonomy): domain Eukaryota; kingdom Metazoa; phylum Mollusca; class Bivalvia; order Venerida; family Veneridae; genus Cyclina; species Cyclina sinensis. The sequence continues at coordinate 34,148,148 of JAAONU010000008.1, forward strand.
ACAACCTCAAAGAAAATATCTTAATCTTATCCCAAACAATTCTTTTTCATTGTAAACATTTACCAATGTGGGGTACTTTAAGCTATTAACTCGTAAGCAACATAAAACAGAATGAAAACACATGATTACCAAATTTTGCTTTTCAAACAATAGAAACTGGCTAACATATACTGTATTCCTAGAAAAGATTTCGCGCTTTTTAAGTTAGCGTTTTTCGCGTCAAGCATGGATCCGCGAACTTTTTTAGCCGCGAAAATGTCACTTCTAACAAAAACGCCAACATTTCTAGCTTTTTCTTAACTTGAAATCTGTTACCATTCAGTGTACTTGTATCCATAAATCCGAATTTACACAAATGCATACACACATTCACAAGTCTGATGAAATAATAATTCAGTCCATTTCCTTTTATTTTCCCTCTATTAAGGTTATATTTTTATAACATAGTATTCAATATTTACATCGAGATACAAACTACAAAAAACAAACGGTAAACTGATAATTTACAAATAAACATGAACTGTTATATGCATATTGGTTAACACGGGGGTAACACAGGGGATTAATTTTTTACAACACAAAACTGTTATACACAGTTTGCATTACACTTATTGTTTTTAGACAGTCATTTTCATTTACAGTTACTATTAAATAATATTCTTCGATTATTCACGGGTAAAGAATTTACGTATCGACATTTTTTGCAACCAAGTCAGTTATGATTTCAAATGAGAATAAATAGCTCGGGAATTTTTAAATCGGTATGACTTAATCCTTTCGTGAAAAGGAAGATATAAGTAAGAAGTGTTCACAAAGTGTTCATGAGATTAGACATTAAATAACGAGTTATTGAGTGATAGTAAATCGGGGACTTGAAAGTACAAGTATGTATTTTTACCGTAGCGACTTAATATTCGCGGAGTTCGCGGTCGTAATGAGTGCGCGAAAGTTTGTCTCCGCGAAAATGTCGTTGATGAAAGAAACGCGAAAATTTGTATCCGCGAACATTTCTAGGAATACAGTAATATACAAAACAAAAGATTAGAGCTCTATGAAAATGACTGTTAATGACTGAAAAATTACTGATGAAACACTATTTCCAGGAATGATTGAGAACAAGTTATGGGTGCTGTAAATAAGGAAGCACATAGCACTTCTTTGCATTTACCGTTGATTTCTTCTACTGCTAATAATATGTAGTCCAACACTAAGTATATATATTACACAAGACTTTGTTGTTATGGTCTGAGTATTCAACCATAACATTTATATCATATCATGGCAACCAAAACCTTTGTCTTTTTTAGTATTACCAGTAGCCAAGATAGCCAATGGTTACTAATATTTTGTTAAATTATAATAAAAAATGATACCATTTTCACAATATCTAGTGAAAATTTTTTTAATGACATGCTTTTTGATGAAATGGAAAATCTGGCTACTTAAATTTCTTAGTGCCAACCTAGAATGTGAATTATTTTTAGTGAGCTATGGTAATCACTATTAAGTAAAGGCAAAACATCAAAATACAAAATAATCATCACCCAAATGATGCAAAGTGATGACAAACCTAATGGTAATGCACTATAGATAAACTGGTAATGTTGTAGTAAAAGAATTATAAAATCAAAATTCACTGTTGCTAAAATAAACATATAAATAAATTTTTCTGACCTAGCACACTGCAGATACATGACTGTGTTTTCTCCTTCATATGTGCATGCAGGTGTGATGTTGGACCAGATCTTTGGAATACCACTGGCGTGTGTGTAGCCGTGACCACCACATGCCATTCGTAGTTTGTCTATACCGTTGCTGGCAGTATCTGCCGAAAATGCCTTCAACCCTGCTGCTAATGCATGGAGCTATAACAGGTAAGTTTATTATCCACTGAAACATCAGTCATATCACTGACACAGCATATTTGGGAATGAAAGACACCAAGTACCAGCTAAACAATATTTCTGAACAAGAGCACCGCTGGGTGGAGTATTATATGCCCGAAGAGTGTTTTTTTCTAAGTATGATGCATTTGTGATATAAAGGAGAAACCCTTAGGCTTTGAGATTAAATGATTTGCTTTAAATTTTGATTTTTTTTACCTTTGACCTACTGATCCAAAAATCAAAAGGAGTCAACCACCCAATGTGTGCAACCATTATATAAATTAAGAAACCTCTATGAAAAAAGGTTGTTGAGTTACAGAGTGTAAATGATTCTAAACATTTAGGTCACTGTGACCTTGACCTTTGACATATTGATATTAAAATGTATAGGGGTCATCCACTCAATGTGTGCAATCATAATATAAAGTTTGAAGTCTCTATAACAAATGATTGTCAAGTTACATAGCCAAAATGGTTTTCAATTCTAAGGTCACTGTGACCTTGACCTCTGACCTACTGACCCCAAAATCATTACAGGTCATTCACTCAATGTGTGCATCCATTACATGAATTTTAAAGTCTCTAAGACAAATGGTTGTCAAGTTACAGAGTGTAAATGATTCGAAACATTTAGGTCACTATGACCTTGACCTCTGACACACTGACCCCAAAATGTATAGAGGTCATCAACTTAATGTGTGCAATCATGATGTAAAGTCTGAAATGTCTATAACAAATGATTGTCAAGTGACACGGCGGAAATGGTTTTCAATATTAAGGTCTATGTGACCTTGACCGTTTACCTACTGACCCCAAAATCAATAAGGGTCATTCACTTAATGTGTGCAACCATTAAATGAATTTTGAAATCTATATGACAAATGGTTGTCAAGTTACAGCGTGTAAATGATTCTAAACATCTAGATCACTGTGACCTTGACCTTTGACACACTGACCCCAAAATGTATAGGGGTCATCCACTCAATGTGAGCAATCATGATATAAAGTTTGAAGTGTCTATAACAAATGATTGTCAAGTTACATGGCGGATATGGTTTTCAATTTAATGTCACTGTGACCTTGACCTTTGAGCTACTGACCCCAAAATCAATACAGGTCATTCATTCAATTTGTGCAGCCATTACATAAAATTTGAAGTCTCTAAGACAAATGGTTGTCAAGTAACAGAGTGTAAATGATTCTAAACATTTAGGTCACTATGACCTTGACCTCTGTCACACTGACCCCAAATTGTATAGGGGTCATTCACTCAATGTGTGCAATCATGATGTAAAGTATCAAGTTTCTGAAACAAATGATTGTCAAGTTACAAGGCAGAAATGGTTTTCAATGTTAAGGTCTATGTGACTTTGACCTTTTACCTACTGACCCCAAAATCAATAGGGTCATTCACTCAATGTGTGCAACCATTATATGAATTCTGAAATCTATATGACAATGGTTGTTACAGAGTGTAAATGATTATAAACATTTTGGTCACTGTGACCATGACCTTTGACCCCAAAATGTATAGTGGTCATCCACTTAATGTGTGCAGTCATGATATAAAGTTTGAAGTCTCTATAGCAAATGATTGTCAAGTTACATGGTGGAAATTGTTTTCAATGTTAAGGTCTATGTGACCTTGACCTTTGAGCAAAATCAATAGGGGGTCATTCACTCAATGTGGGCAATAATCACATGAAGGTAAAAGACTGTAGGACAAAGAGTACTCAAGTTATCCTCCAGAAACCAAATTGCTAATGGACGGATGGACAGACAGACAGATGGACGCCCTGGACCATAACATAATATGCCCGCTTTCGGCATATAAAAAAGTTTTCAAAAAATAACTTTCGGATATCAATTACACTGAAACCCTAAAGAGTATGTCTTATAATTTAACACAAAGATATAGGAAAGCTAACAAGCAGAAACTGCTTTTGAAGTTTCTTTTTAGTATAAAGAAAATTAAACAGAAAAAATAACAATACTTTTAAACAAACACAAAGTGTTACCAATTCATCCATAATGCAATTTTTTAAGTTAATTGTGAGAAAAAAACTTTCTCTGTAATCTTTAAATCAACTGCCTAAAACCTGTACCATTTATAACAAGCTAAATGTCAGTTCTTATATCATCTTACCACTTGCATCTCATCAAACAGTCCTTTCTCCATGTCTGCATTGATTCTGTTATATTCCTGCACCATCATGTTACCAGTGAACAAAAAAGCATAGGTTGCCGCTAACAACGGAAATATCTTCTCTTGTTGTGTTTGGTAGTCTATCACCTGTGGTTCTTCACCACTAAATCAAAGATAAATATATAGGCAAACATATATAGATAAGCCTCTGAAAACTGCTACCTTCATTGAGAAAACACAATCTATACAAGAGTCTCAGAAAATGAATTATGAGCTTTAAATGACAAAAGAATGACGGAGGTTAACAGACAAAGTCAATTTAGATATATGGCTCATGTGAACTAGAGGTACCAAATTCTGAATCAACCTTTAAATTGGCAAAATCATATTTTGATAGGTTTGTTTTCTGAAATGAGTAACAATGTACAATCACACTGATATATCTTGCTGGAAATAATATTTGGGCCGTGTCATGACACATGAGATTATCAACAATGTCAAATTTTACATTTTCAGTTTTTTTTCTCTTTCAGATAACAGATTATTTTGTCCTTCTTATAGCAGTCTGACTATCAAAAGGTACACTTATTGTAGAATAAACAATACATGTTACTGTATAAAATTTCTATTAATTATAATGAAGTCACGGACATCGTGCCACGAATCAGGCTATATGCGATATAGCTGCAAGATTGTTGTGTGATCCCTAGCTAGGTTTCAGAAACCTTTGAAGACTTAACATATTTTACAAAACTGCACTATATGGTTATTTAGAGAAAGTGGAAAACATCATGTGTTTGCAGATATTGTTAGTTTGTTTATTACATCAAACTGTGACATCGTTTTCTCAATGATATCAATCTGACCAGATAATTGATTCTGTCACGTCATGTCATATTTATTTAAATACTTTTGTAGACTGCATATTTCATTTTTCAGTAAGCTAAATATCAATCATGGTACAATCATCGAAATTAAAAACAGAAACGCGATTAAAATATTAGTATTCATATGCTAAGGAGATGAATCCCCTTTCACAGAAAACTTACCTGCAAACTATTCCTCATCTTCAGTCATACTTTTCAAAAAAACAAAAACAAATTTTACCCAGGTTTTATTTCAGTCTGTCTCCTGACAGCGCTGTACCTTGTTGCTATGACAACAACATATGACAGAGCAGTGGTAGCTTTTGTTACAATAGTTGACCGCACATATACCATTGTTCCATATGTCACTTTTGGACTGGCAGTGCTTATGTATGTTCCATCTTTCTCTACCTGAACATTTTATCAAAGCATCAGAAAAGTTAAAGCTAAGACTTTTTGGGGGCACCTGATAAAAATCTGTGATTTCATCATTGATAAATATACTGTTTCTAACTAGTTATTGATTACAAGTTGTCTTCCTTAAGTACAAAATAAATACATTTACAGAATATACAAAAAGACGTTTCAATACTAAATATCAAAAATCTCTGAAGCTTTAAAGGTTTAAAATATGTCATAACTCTGTTAAATGAAAACTGTGATATAATGTTCACATTATATGTACATGTTATTAAAATATATTACCAATTTTATTCTCAAATACTCTCAATAAAATCATTTATTAAATGTAAAACTTGTTTTCATCTTTAACTTTTAATGTTCAATTAAAGTTTTCCAACTTTAATGATTTCAGCAAAATATCGCCAGTGAGAAACAATTGCTGTTACTTAAAACAGACACTTGGTTTTCCAAAAGGGAGATAATCCAACAAACTGAAAGGTGGCATATTACCAATTTATTAACCATTGGCCACACAGAAATTATTTCATATTAACCTAAAGGTTGGATTAATGAATTTGTGTATTGATGATGTCTAGATTAACCCTTAACTTGCAAGAACCGAAAGTAATTAGCCTTTGCCACCAGTACTGAGCCCGGCCAGCCTGCACATCTGTGCAGTCTGACCAGGCTCTATACTGTTTGTAGTTCATTTTTTTGTATTTTGATACTGAAATCCCTTAAACTTTGAACAGACTGTTCCAAATTTAAAGCTGGGCAAATCCATTACAAAAATTCTGCATGTTAAGGGTTAATAAACATGAGAATATTTGAGTGTTCAGAGTGGTCAGCATCAGGTTTTCCTAATGGTTTTTGTTACTGAACAATTTTGAAATGCATTCATTGAGGAGTAAGAGCTTGACATTTGAAACAAAGGAAAGCTGGTTTTCATTCTGGTTATCATTTTAGAAGTTCAGTTGCAGCCTGTGTAAGCTGATATTTCAAAACAGTAGTGATAATGGATATCTAGCAATGGATAATTTCGGTGTGCCATTTAACCCTTAGCCTGCATCTTTCAATTTGGACAGACCCATTAATTGTTTACAGAGGTGCCTACTGATATTTACAAACTGAATGGCGAATAGTGCAGACCAAGCATGATCAGATTGCACAGATGTGCAGGCTGATCTTGGTCTGTACTTGTCAAAAAGACAAACACAATTGCTGCCAGCAGGAGAAGGGTTTAATACACACAAACAAGAAGCATAAGAAGCATTATCACTCCAATCATTGGAGATCAGCTGACTTGTCTCTTTCATAGAATTTGTCACAACCAAGAGTCATAATGTGATGCCTAGGGGCAGTTTTTTTCTTGTAGCTGATGTTTCATTGGGAAGTGTTTGGAATGAAATTAAAGTTTTTGTTGTCAATTATCTTCACTCCTGTTAGAACAACAGCACTGCTGGGCGGAGCATTATATGCCCTAAATGTGTTGCATTTGTGATAAGGGAGGAAAACCTTAGGCTTTAAACTTAAATGATTTGCTTTAAATTTTGATTTTTTTTTACCTTTGACCTACTGACCCCAAAATCAATAGTTGTCATTAAATCAATGTGTGCAACCATTATATGAATTTTGAAGTCTCTATGATAAATGGTTGTCAAGTTACAGAGTGTAAATGATTCTAAACATTTAGGTCACTGTGACCCTTACTTTGACATACTGATCCAAAAATGTATTGGTGTCATCCACTCAATGTGTGCAATCATCATATAAAGCTTGAAGTCTCTATAACAAGAAATGTTTGTAAAAACATAAATGGCCCCCGGCAGCACCTAATTGCTTGTGGTTGGGCCAAAGCGTTCTCTAGTTATTGATCGGAAACCGTTTTTAGGATCAAGGTCCCTGTGGCCTTGACCTTTCACCTAATGACCTCAAAATCAATAGGGGTCATTTACTGGTCATGACCAACCAGCATACCAAGTTTGGTGAACCTAGGTCAAAGCATTCTCTAGTTATTGATCGAAAACCGTTTTTATAGTCAAAGTCTCTGTGAGCTTGACCATTGACCTAATGACCTCAAAATCAAAAGGGGGTCATCTACAGGTGATGACCAACCAGCATACCAAGTTTGGTAAACCTAGGTCAAAGCGTTCTCTAGTTATTGATTGGAAACCGTTTTTAAGATGAAAGTCCCTGTGATCTTGACCTTTGACCTAATGACCTCAAAGTCAATAGGGGTCATCTACTGGTGATGACCAACCAGCATACCAAGTTTGGTGAACCTAGGTCAAAGCGTTCTCTAGTTATTGATCGGAAACCATTTTTAGGATGAAGGTCCCTGTGAGCTTGACCTTTAACCTAATGACCTCAAAATCAACAGGGGTCATCTACTGGTGATGGCCAACCAGCATACCAAGTTTGGTGAACCTAGGTCAAAGCTATCTCTAGTTATTGATCGGAAACCGTTTTTAGGATGAAGGTCCCTGTGATCTTGACCTTTGACCTAATGACCTCAAAATCAAAAGGGGTCATCTACTGGTGATGACCAACCAGCATACCAAGTTTGGAGAACCTAGGTCAAAGCGTTCTCTAGTTATTGATCGGAAACCGTTTTTAGGATGAAGGTCCCTGTGATCTTGACCTTTGACCCCTTGATCCCAAAATCAATAGGGGTCATCTACTGGTGAAGGACAATCATCCTACCAAGTTTGAAGTTCCTAGGCCGAAATGTGTTCTTTAGTTATTGATCGGAAACCGTTTTTACCTACAAGGTCAATGTGACCTTGACCTTTGACCCCAAAATCAATAGGGGTCATCTACTGGTGATGGACAATCATCCTACCAAGTTTGAAGTTCCTAGGCCTAAGCATTCTTTAGTTTTTGGTCGGAAACAATTTGGTCTACGGACTGATGAACCGACCGACAGACAAATGCAAAGCAATATACCCCCACTTCTTTGAAGAGGGGGCATAACAAATGATTGTCAAGTTACATGGCGGAAATGGTTTTCAATGTTAAGGTCAGTCTGACCTTGACCTTTTACCTACTGACCCCAATATCAGTAGGGGTCATTCATTCAATGTGTGCAACCATTACATAAATTTTGAAATCTATCTGACAAATGGTTGTTAATTACAGAGTGTAAATGATTCTAAATATTTAGGTCATTGTGACCTTGACCTTTGACATACTGACCCAAAATGTATAGGGGTCATCCACTAAATGTGTGCAATCATCATATAAAGTTTGAAGTCTCTATAACAAATGATTGTCAAGTTAAATGGCAGAAATGGTTTTCAATGTTAAAGTCACTATGACACTGATCTTTGACCTACTGACCCCAAAATCAATAGGGGTCATTCACTCAATGTGTGCAACCATTACATGTAATTTTAAGTTTCTAAGACAAATGGTTGTCAAGTAACAGAGTGTAAATGATTCTAAATATTTAGGTCACTGTGACCTTGACCTTTGACACACTGACCCTAAAATGTATATGGGACATCCACTCAATGAGTGCAATCATGATGTAAGGTTTGAAGTGTCTTCAACAAATGATTGTCAAGTTTCATGGCGGAAATGGTTTCAATGTTTAGGTCACTGTAACCTTGACATACTGACCCCAAAATGTATAGGTGTCATCCACTCAATGTGTGCAATCATGATATAAAGCTTGAAGTCTCTACCACACATGATTGTCAAGTTACATGGCTGAAATGGTTTTCAATGTTAAGGTCTATGTGACCATGGCCTTTGAGCTGCTGACTCCAAAATCAATAGGGGTCATTTACTCAATGTGGGCAATAATCATATAAAGGTAAAACACTGTAGGCCAAAGAGTACTCAAGTTATCCTCCAGAAACCAAACTGCTAATGGACGGACAAACGGACGCCCTGGACCAAAACATAATATGCCCCTTCGGGCATATAATAAAAGTACTTCTGTTTTCAGGCTGGGTTTTGGGATTGTCACAGTCACAGTTTAAGTTGTTGTTGGTTGCATAATTTCTAAGAGAAAATGGTATCTGCCCCTAAATTATTTTCATGATATTTGTTTGTGAAATATTGGTACTGAACAAAAATATGTACTTTTCATTCAACAAGTGATTTTTTAATCAATTGATCTATTTTTTATGCAAAATACTCTTTCATACTTAAGTTTGTTAAGTCACTCAGGCTAGTTTGAGAGATACATGGTATGCCGCAAAAAATATTTGCTGTTTCTGCAGAGCGGCGCCAACGCTCATCTGTTTTACTTGTTGACAATGGAGGTCATAGTTATGGTTCTTGTGCACTACTCCTGAAGGAGTTCTATATATCTGTGACATTTCATGTCAAGATGCTGATAATGTTCATATTGATACCTTTGATCATTCAACTTAATAAGCAATTTTTACAAAAATTGTAAATTAAAAAGGGGCGTAACTCCAAAAATATAGCTTTCATAATGATGCCTCTTGTGTTACAACTGTCTCTTGTCATGGTAAGCAAGCAGTCCAAGTTTCATACTGATATCTTTGATAGTTTTGAAATCATTCACTTAATAAGCAATTCTGACAAAAAAAATTTAAATTAAAAAGGAACATAACTCTAAAAATATAGCTTTTATAACAAAGCAACGACAACAACGACTCAGCAATCGTAATGGCTCGACTTTTTCTTCAAAACAGACAAGTTAAATGATAAATTCCTTTAAAATCAAGTTTCTTATATGATGCAGATAACAATGCATTTGTCATTTTTCTTTTTCTTTTTTTTTTTTTGATAAATCTGTAATCTGTGCCAATCACAGTCTAAAAATTCTGGATACTGAGATGGCTAGCTTGGGTAGGTAGTTTGCATGCTATATTTGGACAGGTCTGGAGAAAGATGGAAAATACCAATTGCCATATTCTGGGCTTTATAATCTATTATTTGTTACCTCTTACCAAAAGAAAATGCTCTTTCTACATCCAGCCTTAGCACTCCAAGGCTCAACAAAATACAAAATGGTGGCAATTACAGGGTATAAAGTAAAGTTCTGTTATTAAACTATTTTATCGTAAAAGTTTGCAAAAGTTAGCATTTGAAAAAACTAAATTTAAATATTCAGAACAACTATTAATATAAAGATCACTTTGCTAATATGACATTCACAGGAAAGGTTGAAAAAAAATCTCTCTTCAAATCTCCCACCTTACTGTATGTCTGCATTTCATCAACTTGGCTTCCGAGTAAAAGGCACAGTCTTTATTATTATTAACTATTTGTACCAGAAAAAGAAAACTACTTCAGGGATTCTTCAAAGACTAGATACATGTACAAGTAGCCAGTATGTTTCATATTAGATGCCAAGATATGCTAGTAAGCATTTCAGTGCTTCACTCAAGACCAGCCTTGGTAATAAAAGTGCACTTTATGAAAAAATACCCCTAAATGTTGTTCTGGATGGAACATTCATCTGGTAGTTGCCAATGCCTTAATTCTTAAATCTGAAGTAGTTTAAACAAGAGCCATGTTACACATGGTTAATCCCCCCGCCAGGAAGAAGCTACCTGAAGGTTGTACTTTCAAACACTCAATGTAATAATGTTTGAAGAAAATCCCACAAAAAATAGGCAAGGTAGAGTTATTGTTCTTGCAAACTGCACTTCCTACCAATGTGCTATGTCAGTGTATTAAGTTTGAAGAAAATCGCTCAAGCACTTTTTGAGTTATGCTCTGGACAAAGTTTTTCAATTAAATCTGATAAAGGGGAATAATTCTAAAAGAAGGCAAGGTAGAGTTATTGTTCTTGCATACTGCACTACCTACCAATGTGCTCTGTCAGTGTATGAAGTTTGAATAAAATCCCTCAAGTAGTTTTAGAGTTATGCTCTGGACAAAATTTATCAAGTAATTCTGATAAAGCGGAATAACTCTAAAAAAAGGCAAGGTAGAGTTATTGGACTTGCACACTGCACTACCTACCAATGTGCTCTGTCAGTGTATGAATTTGAATAAAATCCCTCTAGCAGTTTTCGAGTTATGCTCCGGACAAAATTTATCAAGTAAATTTGATAAAGCGGAATACCTCTAAAAAAAGACAAGGAAGAGTTATTGGACTTGCACACTGCACTACCTACCAATGTGCTCTGTCAGTGTATGAAGTTTGAATAAAATCCCTCGAGTAGTTTTCGAGTTATGCTCCGGACAAAATTGTTTCGGACGGACGCACGGATGCACGGACACACGGACGGACGAAGGGCATTCCTAATATCCCCTCCGCCGATCTACATTGATAATGACAGCCATGCATAATGAATACACAACTAAGCTAGAAATAACCACTTGTACAAAGGAGTTATTCTTACCTGTACCTGGAAAAATAGTATGAAAATTTCATCACTTGGAGAAAAAACAAAGACAAGTGAAATTAAAACAAGAATTGCCTTCATCTTTGCAGCTGACAGTTAGTCAACCAAGTTTTACAAGCCTAAAAAAGTAAAAGATACCCAGGTTTAAGCTCTGATTGCCTCCTCACAGCACTGTATCTTGTGGCTATGGTACAAGCAAGGGACAAAGACTGTGCACAACCCCCAACTATCAATGCACGCAAGTGTACCATTGACCCATAAGCTATTTTGGCACTGGATGGGGCAATATATGTACCATCTTTCTCAATCTAAACAAGAACAGGACACTAAAGTAAATTTTCAAGCAATAGCTAAATAATCAACAACTGATAAACATATCTGTATCTTGCACATCATTGTATATCTTTAAATAATTATATCTGCATTCAAACTGTATTACTGATATGTTTTTTCTTTCGTATTTTGCATTAAAATTGCATCACAGATACCTTATTTTACATACCTTATTTTACATATCTGTATGCAAAACTTATCACTGACATTTTCTTAATCTGCATTCAATTTTTATAACTACCATAAACCCTTGAATACAATACGCAATTTTTTATGCTCCCCGAAGGGTGAGCATATAGTTGCCACTTTGTCCGTGCGTCCGTCCCGTCCGTCCGTCATAATTTTGTCTGGAGCATAACTTGAAAACCCCTTGATATAATTTGTTTAAGCTGCACACAGTGGTAGAGGGCATTGATGCGGAGTGCAGCGCCAAAGAACCATAACTCTATTTTGCCCTGTTTTTGAATTATCTCGCATTTTAGAAAAATCTTGTCCGGAGCATATCCTGAAAACCCTTGGACATTGTTTAAACTGCACACAGTGGTAGAGGGCATTGACCCGGAGTGCAGTCCCAAAGAACCATAATTCTATTTTGCCCCATTTTTGAATTATCTCCCATTTTAGAAAAATCTTGTCCGGAGCATATCTTGAAAACCCTTGGACATTGTTTAAACTGCACACAGTGGTAGAGGGCATTGACGCGGAAAGCAGTGCCAAAGAACCATAACTCTATTTTGCCCCGTTTTTTAATTATCTCCCCTTTTAGAAAAATCTTGTCCAGAGCATAACCTGAAAACCCTTGGATATAATTTGTTTAAGCTGCACACAATGGTAGAGGGCATTGACCCGGAGTGCAGTCCCAAAGAACCATAATTCTATTTTGCCCCGTTTTTGAATTAACTCCCATTTTAGAAAAATCTTGTCCGGAGCATATCTTGAAAACCCTTGGACATTGTTTAAACTGCACACAGTGGAAGAGGGCATTGACCCGGAGTGCAGTCCCAAAGAACCATAATTCTATTTTGCCCCGTTTTTTAATTATCTCCCCTTTTAGAAAAATCTTGTCCAGAGCATAACCTGAAAACCCTTGGACATAATTTGTTTAAGCTGCACACAATGGTAGAGGGCATTGACGCGGAAAGCAGTGCCAAAGAACCATAACTCTATTTTGCCCCGTTTTTTAATTATCTCCCCTTTTAGAAAAATCTTGTCCGGAGCATAACCTGAAAACCCTTGGACATTGTTTAAACTGCACACAGTGGTAGAGGGCATTGACGCGGAGTGCAGTCCCAAAGAACCATAACTCTATTTGCCCAGTTTTTGAATTGTCTCCCTTTTTAGAAAAATCTTGTCTGGAGCATAACCTGAAAATTATTTGAGATAATTATGCTCCCCAAAGGGCAAGCATATAGTACCGCTTTGTCCCTCTGTCCTTCCCATCCATTCGTTCATCTGTTCGTTCGCCTGCTCATCTGTCATTATTTTGTCTGGAGCATAACACAAAAACTATGAGAGATATCAAGACCAAACTTCATAGGTAATTAGATCTCATTAAGGAGCAGTGCAGTGCACATGTAATGTAAGCACAGAGGAAGAAAAATCTAAACATTATTTTGTGTTAAGTGCATTTCCTAGCATTCAGGGATCATGGACAAGCACTGTTACAACCAGAACACTATCTTGGAAGCATTTTGTAATGCATGTGTAACTCAAAGGAAGAATACGAAGAAGTGAAATCTGGTTCTATGTCTTACGGCACTTAGAACCATTTTTTACACTCACCCCTTGAAGTATACTTGTCAAGACTGAGAAAGGTGGCTGATTTTGTTAATATGTGAATAAAAAGAGTAAATAAAACACAATTCCTACTTACCTTTTTTCACTTACAAGATGATCCCATCTTCATGAGCTACTACTACTGTATACATGCTCTACATGAATGTAAGAAATACTCACATGTATAGTCCATTCAAGGTTTATGGAATTAAATGAATATTAACCTTTAACCTGCTGGAACTGAAAGTGATTAGCCTTTGGCACCATACATCTGTGCAGTCTGACCAGGCTCTATACTGTTGGTAGCTCAATTTTTGTATTTTGATATTGAAATCCCTTAAACTTTGAATGGACTGTTCCAGATTCAAAGCTGGGCAAATCCATTATGAAAATTCAGCAGGTTAAGGGTTAAATGAAAACTTTCAGAACTGAAATAACTTTATCAATGCAAACCTAGTCACACTTCGAACAAAATGTTCGCAAGTTTTTACATACCCAGGTCTTATTTCAGTCTGCCTTCTAACTGCACTGTATCGTGTTGTGATAACACAAGCTTGAGCCAATGATCTGGCACAGTCACCAACAATAAGGGCACGAATAAACACCATGGACCCATAAGCCAGTTTCATGTTTTGTGGAGGAATATATGTACCATCTTTCTCAACCTTTAAATAAGTGAAAATTAAGTCTGCATTAAACCTGAGGTATCGAAATCTGGAAAGTTTTCCTTGTCTTCATCTCCAGTAGTGTCTGCTTTCTATCTATGTGTTTTACTAAAAGCCATAAATGCCTTGCTTTTTTTTTCCTTTATCTGTCTTTTGGAGTTCTTTCATAATTGGTACCGGTCACCCAAATCCACTCAGTTTAGATATATATGTGGAAGAAAGCAAAAGCAATTTTGACAAAAGAAAAACAAATGGCAATGCTCAGGATTTCCAGAAACAATAGTGTAATGTGTGTACTAAATAAATAATTAGGTATACTGTTCATGGTTTAATGGGGACTGTTTCAGAACATCTTATGTAGACATATTTTATTAACAAAACCAAAAAAAAAAAAGAAGAAACATTCAGATTTCATATGTACATGTATTGGACATTCAAAAACATCTTTTAAAAGTTTAAACATACACTGTTCTTTCTATCTGAGATAAAAACACAGTTCTAGCAATAAAGCATGCAAAGTCTGGTAAAGAAAGACAAGGAAAGTAGAAGAAAACAAAGGAAAGTCTTTGGCAACATGCAGATATGGCTTTGTCAACTTTTACACAAGAAATACAGATATGGCAAAACTGGGGTAAAAATAGCTGCAGGTCAAAGCAGTTTATAAAATCTGGTTATTCATGCTTTATTGATTAAAATTAAGTTTCTCGGAATCTGACCAAAACTGCGATTTGGAGACTAACTTTGACAGAAAAATAATTCAAGGTATAGTTGGGAGCAAATTTTTATTTTATGCCAAAAGTAAGCTCAAGACATACCGGTAAGCTGTTTTAAAGGGGCATTACTAATGCTTTAAGCTTTTTTTTTTTTTTTTTTTTTTTTATTTTGGTGTATTTCGGTTCATTATCTCTGTATCAGTGATTCTTCAAACATGTCACTGCATTTTAAGTTGAAGATGATGATGAAACACTCACTTAGAACAGCTTTCATGAAAATCTGAGTTTAACCCAAAATCTGTGAAAAAGCACCTTTAATACATTTGGAAAAATACAGTTTGTTCAACAATGTCTAAGTTAGTGTATTCAGTCTTCAAGGTGGGCTTTACATTAAAGTCCCTTTATCAAGACCACTTTCATTACTTCAAAATCACTGGAAAATCAGCAGTTTGTAAGAACCAAAGTATACAATTTAGAACAAAATTAATAAGGATTTCTATAATGAGAAATTTATTATAAAGTCATCTTTTTTTACTGGGTAATATAAGCGGGGTTTTACTGTTACTGGTTATAATCTTTGCTGTCAAACCTTTGCATATCTCATCAGCAGAGCATCTCTTGGAATCCGATAGTTGTTGAACATGAGGTATCCATTGTCCATACCACCATAACCTAACTTGTTGCCAATGTCTCCAACAGACACACCTGGAAATGACAAAAGACGATATATCAGGACCAATACTAAGGAGATACAGAAACTGGATGATCCATATATAAACATAAATTAAAACACAGTTTTTATCTATCTTCATCTAATGGAATATTTAACATGATATACATTGTACAGTGAATGATTACCTGGCATTGGTGTGTGGTCCTTTAGACTTCTAATCTGTACAACAAAAGCATGTATACCATGACACTTTCCCTGGGAGTACAACTGAGCCATCAGAATCACAAAGTTACATGTCTTTCCCACTGAAATACAGTTGTATTGGTTACAGTCTAGTATCTATAAGCTTAACTTTTTTACTGTACAGCTGAAATGCTGTCAATCATAACATGATAAAACATAACTTCTGTGTAATACCAAAACATATTTCAGTTTCGTCAGTACATTTTGCTTAAAATGACAGACATTATAAGTGAATTTGATATCAAAACTTCATTCACATGTGTTACAAACATAATTATTATGTGCAATAAAACTAGAAAACCTATTTGTTTAAGCCTTTACTCTGCTAGTGTTGTTTTTTTTTTTTTGTTTTTTTTGGTATTTTCATCCTGCAGAGGTCATGATCAGACTGAACATCCATGCAATCCCATCATGGTCTATACTGGTCATTGTTAAGTCTGGAAGTTTATAATCAATACCCCCTACAAACAATAAATGGACCACTCCAAATCATAGAATGGGCAAGTCCATTATAAGAATATAGCAGGGTAAGGCATATCATATATATATTACCATGTGTATAGGCTACAGCAGCTTACTTGTGTACTTTTATGTTATTTTTAGATCATGCTTTATAGCAAAGCTGTATAAAACCATGCAGTGTTACTGTACAGCAGTCAAGAAATATTTCATTTTTGAGCTAATGTCAGTTTCAACTCCCTTTGGTACATATTTTATTTGAACCTCAATTTCTTACTCAGAGACAGCACAGCATTGTACATTGTTCTATACAGCACTGCATTGTACATTGTTCTATACAGCACTGCATTGTACATTGTTCTATACAGCACAGCATTGTTCTATACAGCACTGCATTGTACATTGTTCAATACAGCACTGCATTGTACATTGTTCTATACAGCACTGCATTGTACATTGTTCTATACAGCACTGCACTGTACATTGTTCTATACAGCACTGCATTGTACATTGTTCTATACAGCACAGCATTGTACATTGTTCTATACAGCACTGCATTGTTCTATACAGCACTACATTGTTCTACACAGCACAGCATTGTACGTTGTTCTATACAGCACTGCATTGTTCTATACAGCACAGCATTCTACATTGTTCTATACAGCACTGCATTGTTCATTGTTCTATACAGCACTGCACTGTACATTGTTCTATACAGCACTACACTGTACATTGTTCTATACAGCACTGCACTGTACATTGTTCTATACAGCACTGCATTGTACATTGTTCTATACAGCACATCATTGTACACTGTTCTATACAGCACAGCATTGTACATTGTTCTATACAGCACAGCACTGTACATTGTTCTATACAGCACAGCATTGTACATTGTTCTATACAGCACTGCCTTGTTCATTGTTCTATACAGCACTGCATTGTACATTGTTCTATACAGCACTACACTGTACGTTGTTCTATACAGCATTACATTGTACATTGTTCTATACAGCACTGCACTGAACATTGTTCTATACAGCACAGCACTGAACAGCAATCTATACAGCACTGCATTGTACATTATCCTATACAGCACAGCATTGTTCTATACAGCACTGCATTGTACATTGTTCTATACAGCACAGCATTGTACATTTGTCTATACAGCACATCACTGTACATTGTTCTGCACTGCATTGAACATTGTTCTATACAGCACTGCATTATACATCGTTCTATACAGCACAGCATTGTTCATTGTTCTATACAGCACTGCACTGTGCATTGTTCTATACAGCACTGCATTGTACATTGTTCTATACAGCACAGCATTGTACATTGTTCTATACAGCACTGCACTGTACATTGTTGTACATTGTTCTATACAGCACAGCATTGTACATTGTTCTATACAGCACAGCACTGCGCATTGTTCTATACAGCACTGCATTGTTCTATACAGCACTGCATTGTTCTATACAGCACAGCATTCTACATTGTTCTATACAGCACAGCATTGTACACTGTTCTATACAGCACAGCATTGTACATTGTTCTATACAGCACAGCATTGTACATTGTTCTATACAGCACAGCATTGTACACTGTTCTATACAGCACAGCATTGTACATTGTTCTATACAGCACAGCATTGTACATTGTTCTATACAGCACAGCATTGTACATTGTTCTATACAGCACAGCATTGTACATTGTTCTATACAGCACAGCATTGTTCATTGTTCTAAACAGTACAGCATTGTACATTGTTCTATACAGCACAGCATTGTACATTGTTCTATACAGCACAGCATTGTACATTGTTCTATACAGCACTGCATTGTATATTGTTCTATACAGCACAGCATTGTATATTGTTCTATACAGCACAGCATTGTACATTGTTCTATACAGCACTGCATTGTACATTTTCCTTTACAGCACTGCAGTGTAAATTTTCTATAAAGCACTGGAATGTTTTTTTACACAAGTAAATTCATTATGTATTTTTATTGTTTGTAATTGTATGAAAAAATGTCAGTTTACTTGCTCCTGGCCAGTACTTCATGGAAGTGAGTGTCGGACTGTTGAGGATAAACTCTTCTGTCTTAGGGTCATATGTGGCTGTTGTTTCTAAACCACGTATAAACGTTCCTGAAATAATCAAAATTTGTGATATCTTGTAAGTTACAGTATAATTTATGTTACATAACTTACTGCCTTTATTCTTCCATTAAATTTATTGTTTAAGTTACAATTCATGTGCAATTCTTTTTATTTATTTGACATTTGAAAGGAGAATATGAAAACAAAACATAATTCAAGCAGCAAAGACTAATGGTGGCATATGGAATAACTATGTTGACCTGCTTCAAGATGAAAGATTATTACAACAAAGTGATGGGTCTTTGCTCAATCAGGAATGATCCGAAGTGAGTTTTGGAATATCATCTTTAGTTTTTTGTCATTCAATAACATGGTGCTTTAATAAGCCTAAAGATATTGTGTCTGAATTCGACCTTGACCTGAGAGCTTTATGAATTATGTCAAGGGCTTTAACACATCCAATTACTCTGTTGAAGCTAAGAGATATATGTGACAAATCTCATTTCTTAATGTAGCACTCAACAAACATGAATACTTCTCAAGAGTTATGGTTGTGGGCAATTAAAAATAGTTGTGGTTCTTGTATATTGTATTTCCTGTCATTGTGCTTGACCATTGTATGAAGTTGAACTGCATTCCAACCATTAGTTTTCAAGTTATGGTCTGGACAAGGAAAACCAACAAAGGGCAATAACTCTGCAAATACTGAAGATGAAGTTATAGCTATTATACACTGCACTTCCTGTCATTGTGCTTGACCATTGTATGAAGTTGCACTGTATTCCAACCAGAAGTTTTTAAGCAATGCTCTGGACAAGGAAAATCAACAATGGCAATAATTGTGCAAATAGTGAAGATGGAGTTATAGCTCTTGTACAGTGCAGATCCACTCATTGTGCTTGGCCATTGTATGAAGTTGCAATGAATTCAAACTATTAGTTTTCAAGTTATGCTCCGGACAAGGAAATCCAACACAGGGTAATAACTCTGCAAATACTGAAGATGGAGTTATGACTCTTGAACAATGCACTTTCCTTCATTGTGCTTGACCATTTTATAAAGTTGCAATGAATTCCAAACAGTAGTTTTCAAGTTATGCTCTGGACAAGGAAAACCAATAAAGGGCAATAACTCTGCAAATAGTGAAGATGGAGTTATGATTCTTGAACAAAGCGCTTTCTCTCATTGTGCTTGACCAATGTTTGAAGTTGCACTGAATTCCAACCATTAGTGTTCAAGTTATGCCTGACCAACCGACCAACCACCGGGCGACTCCTATATACCCCTCAAACTTCTTTCCTGGGGTATAATGACACCTTTCCTTAATATGTCTGGAAGAATTATTACAATACTGTTTTTTTCTTAGTAACTGAATGGAAAATTGTACTTATGTATTCATTCTTAGCAACTAACCCTAGGCTTGAAGCACTCATCAATTCTTACCATGACCAAGTTCAGTCTGTGCATATGTGCCAAGAATCTGGAATTTTCTAGCTGGTTCCGCATACTTCTGAACTTGTTCTTTGGTTCCCTGCTTCTCTATGGTTGGTATAAACATCACTTGATGGAGTCCCAAAGGGTTACTCTCCTGGCAAGCTGCAGCCCTTAAGTAGCAAACAAAATAATTGGTTATAATTAATTTTGTTAGGGCCTTAATATCAGTAACCCCCAGGGCAGGGCTATAAATTACCATATTTTGAACAATCTTAGAAGAGGACCTCCAGATGATGCTCCATGCAAAAACTCTTTGGTCTAAAATTTATGGGTTTTTCACAAGAAGATTTTAAAAATTAAATATTTTACACAAATAGGAACCCCGTAGCAGGGCAAATCTTTACCCCAGAGACATAATTTGAATACAAGAGCTCCGCGGAGCGGCACCAGTGCTCATCTGTTTTAAATGTCAACAATGGGGTTTCATATTGATACCTTTTATATTGTTTGAGTAATGGGCTACATTAAAGTTTTTGCACGACGACAACGATGCCCCCATATACCAATCATAATAGCTCGACCTTTTCTTCGAAACAGATGAGCTAAAAATTGGTAGAGGGCCTCTAGCTGATGCTCTATGCAAAATATCTAAGTTCTTGACTTTGAGATTTCAGACATGAAGATATTTTTTTCAAGTCTTCCCTTTATAAACCTATGTAAAATCAAGTTACCCATGGCTGGGCTGATAATGAATTTGACTTGTCTTTTAGCTGTTGGCTTTTTGGTTTCAGACAAGAAGATTTTTAAGGTTAATCAAGTCTATCGAAATAAAGTGATCCCCAGTTTAGGGCCAATTTTGATCCAAGGGGCATTATTTGAACAAACTTGGCATAGGACCTCTAGCTGATGCTCCATAAAAAAATCTAAGTTCTAGGCTGTGTGGTTTCAGACAATAAGATTTTTAAAGGTTTTCCCTATACAGGCCTATGTAAAATCAATTCACCCCAGGGGCATTATTAAAAAACTTGATAGAGATCCACTAGACAATGCTACATACCAAATCTAAAGGCTCAGGGCCTAGTACTTTTTGACAAGAAGATTTTCAAAGTTTTTCTTCTTGTTGCCATAGCAACCAGAGCTCTTTTTGGAATTTAATTCTTTGAACAACTTTAGCAGAGTTTCATGCACGGAATATCCAAGGCATGTTTCATCAAAGATGCCTTAATGGTACAGAAGATGAAAAAGTCAAATTGTTGACGATGCATGATGCATGCCAATGGACGCTGGACGATCAATGATCACAAAAGCTCACCTTTGAGCATTTTGTGCTTAGGTGAGCTAGAAAAGGTTGGAGATGAACTAAGTCAACTTACTCTCTGACATAAAACTGTTCTATTCCATTTGTAATGTTCAGATCTGTCAGCAGTTTGTTTACGTACACACTTTTTTTGACAGCTATATCATAGTGGTCATTCCGCTCACGATTCCACCAAGGTTTGAAAGACTGTAGGTACTTATCTTGGAAGATAAGATTTTCTGCAAAATAATAAAAATTCTGATTTATTTTTATATATGATTCTTACATAACATTTTACCAATAAACCCTTCAATCTCTCAACTATCAGTTTATTGAGAAAAAAATCATTTTTCATGTATAACGAATTAAATGACTTTATTCCAAAGGAATGTAAGTGACTGTTGGAATATGTTCTTGTGCTTTCAATTTTTAATTTCTCCACTATTAAAAAGACCATTAGAGCTTTTAGTTGCAAAGCAGATAATGGAACCTGTACCTACTGAATCAGTCACTGAAATAGGCCACTGGCTTGTGAGGCCGATGGCTTGTAGACCTACAAACACTGACCATATGCCCAATGGACTTGTGTGTATTTAACTTTCAGATCTTGATTTTAATTGTTCAGGACTGTAGTATTGGATCTGGGCCTGTGGAATGTCTGTAGCTTTAATCCACAAGCTTACATCTTAGAAAATTATTTCAGACTGCTGAAGCCTGTTACCTCTACACTTATAATGGCAAATCCTATCCATTTCACCATTTTTTAAAATTAAATCCTATCCATTTCACCATTTTTTAAAATTAAATCCTATCCATTTCACCATTTTTTTAAATTAAATCCTATCCATTTCACCATTTTTTTAAATTAAATCCTATCCATTTCACCATTTTTTTAAATTAAATCCTATCCATATCACCATTTTTTTTAATTAAAAGCTAGGTTACAGGCTTAACAAATTCAGACAGGCTTCATCAGTACTTAGGGTGCACCTGTAGGGGTTGAGCAATTGTATCATTGGATACCAACCATGCTGCAGTAGAGAAAGACTTTATGCTTTAGCAAGTGGAAAGCTCAAGTGCATTTGGGCTTTCAAAACTTAACATAGTAAAACTGCATGCAGACTTCATGTATGTCATGTAAGAAACTGCACCTTTTTCTTTTACATTTTAGTATCATTATGTTGCCAGGTCAGAAAAATAATTTACCAAGGATGGGACTTGAACCCGCAACCCCCCACTTGCAAGTTAGGTGCACTACCAACTGAGCTACCCAGGCTGGTGATAGTATATAAGTAACCATATCACCTATATTAGTCCTGTGACATTCTCCCCTACTCTGTAAGAATTCTTCCTTGAATTCAAAGACATTGAGACTTATAATGGGAGCGCATGCATTGTAATGTAACAGTCACAGACCACGTTGGGCACCAAAGTTGCGGGGTCAAAAAATCATTTACCAATGGTGGGACTTGAACCTGTGATGCCCCACTTGAAAGTCAGGTGCTCTACCAACTGAGGTTTGAGTACCTGGGCTGGTGATAGTACGTAAGTAACCATATCACCTATATTCCTGTGACAATTACTTTATAACAGCCCAACACAAGGTTATCAAACTTTCAATTAAAGAATTGTCTAATTACTATATAGTAAGAAACATAAAATCAAACTAATTTTAACCTTATTTAATTGCCTGATATTCTAAAACAAAACCATTACATGTGAATTAGAGAATAGTAGACACCTGAATGGTTAAACATGACATGATTAAGGTAGGCAAGGGCATAATATAGACTGATAGTGTGTTAAAATGAGTACACATTCTAAATAATGACACCAACAAGGATGTGCTTGATTCATAGAAAAGTTATCACTATAACAGTCATCCATTATTTTGGTTTTTGAATGTTTAATGCAAATTGAGATAATGATTCACAACATAAGCTCAATATTTCCCAAGATCACATCAAATAAGCCTGACCATATCCCCTTTGTGAAATAGAGTTGCTGAGTTTGAATCAAGTTTTGGGCAATACTCCTTCCCTAAATAAATGTATAATAGAAATGGCAATTATTAGCATAAAAAACTAATATTAGCCCTTAGCCTGCTAGATATCTTAAAAGGACTTGTCCATCGTTCAGCTGGGACAGATCCACTGTTTAGGTGATGATTACTGAAAATTTACTGACTGAATGGCAAATAGTGCAGACCATGATCAGACTGCATGATTGGGTTTTTGCACCATTTTTCATCACTGTTGATAGGATCTTCAAGAGTGGACTGAGTAGCTTGGGTTGCCTATCATTCTATTTCTTTTTAACCCCCCCCCTCCCCACCCGCATGGCCATAATGTATCAGGAATGACTAGGACTATATGACTCGAATTACCGACCGAGATTAAGGCTACCCCAACTGTGCCAGCTTTTATCAGTGGACTAAACAAGTTTTATAGATTTTAAGCATTCAAAATGAATGTTTAGGCAGTGTCTAGAGGTACAGATCCGTACCTCTAGACCGGCGGTCTAGGGGTACGGATCCGTATTCCTAGACAATACTAGTAGGAATGTCTAGGGGTACGGACCTTCGTTTAACTTACTTAAACTGTTTCTAATGCTACAAAATGAAGCAATTGCAACTGTAGTTCACTGGATCACCATTCCGATGTTTTTTTTTTTCACACAAAACTTGTTTCGAAAAGCGAAGCTTAAATTTCATTTTCATTGGTGTGTAAAATCCAATCGAATTTGAATAGGCAGATCGAGAAAAATGGTTGTCGTCCAGCAGAAATGACAATTTGTGAAGGTATCTATCTGAACTAATCAACAATATAAATACTAAATAGTGAATGTAAAAATAACAATGTACATACTGACTTTAATAAAAAAAAAAAAATAAAAAATAAACCAGACATTGCATAAACTTGAATGAATTTTTGCTAGAGAAGTGTTGAAAACGTATATAATGACTGTAAAATATCTACGGCATCACTGATAGGTTTATGTGAACTTTTCATTGAGACAGTACTGCAGAATCATAAAAAGAAAGTTAATTTATTCAGTTAATAATTGTACAAATGTTGTACAAAATGTTAAAGCATCAATACCACGTAAATATTCGTTGTTGAATACACCGATTGACACTTTTGCACTGTTCTATTTTTAGCCACAAATAGCGCCACCTACTTCGAGTAAAAGTCAAGCGCAATACATACAGAGCATACACAACCAGTTTTAAATTGACGAGAAAAGTTTGAAAAAATGCTTTTGAGAGTAAATTATTGATTGAGAAAATACATTCAAACATCAAACTGTATTTTTATGCTGTTTTTACCAAACCTTTAATCTTAAATCCAAAGAAAATTGACATTTTACAGACTTGGTTTCCGATCACAATTTTTCGGCATTTTAAAACTCATTTTAACCGTTGTTTAAAAATATAAAATTTTTTATAATCAAACGAATTCAATAAAGCAATGTTTCCTGAAAAAAATGAGATATTTTTCAAGAAGATTGCTTGACATTTAGCGAAGAAAAGGCAATTTAAATGAAGCAAGTAACGATGGCGTATCGGCGATTCCATGTTTTTACTCGAAATTTTTATTGGTGACGTCACAGGAACTTTCCTAATGGCGTGCGCTGATTGGTTTAACTCCAAAGTGTCAATCGGTGTATTGTAGTGCTTCAGTTTAGCCTGTTAGTTCCTTATATTTCGTTTCCTTAAGGTTCAGTAACGTGGATTATTCTGAAAGTGCTAACTGTGGACTTTGCATAACTTAACAGTGTAACATTAGTACATGTTTGATGTTTGTATATATATATTGTGCATGCTTGATACAACTGATACGTTATTTTTGTTTCTATGTAAAATGTAAATATGCTTGTGATATGTTTCTTTGTATTATGATGATAGCTCTCCTAAATGGAGGTAACAAAGTATCTATCTATCTTTCTGGCTCAAAAAAAATGAAGAAGAAGAAGAAAGTTCCTCCATGTTGTGTGGCCTGGATGTAACTGAACATTATATATTCCAATTTTGTTTACATTCGATCTTCAGAGGTTATAAAAATGTAAAGAAATGGTCATTTGTTATGCACGTTTAGGTTCAGCTAAAACCGAACGCTCTCTTTTTAAAAAGTATACGCGGGATGACAACGATAAATATCTCTTTTCTCAAACGGATATTTGGATTTCGGATTAATCACATATAATATCATCGGAAAAGGTAACCGAAAATAACTTGTAAGTCTTCGTCATTCTTAGGTAATTTAAGTCGGCTAGATACAAAAAACACTAAATCTGAGTTAATTCTAAAGTAAATTAATGCTTTATTCTATTGGAAAATAACGTCCGTATCCCTAGACAATTCTAAACATATTGTCTAGGGGTACGGATCCGTACCTCTAGACACCTCCAAATGTTTAAGTAAGATCTTCAGTTAAATCTTGTTTTCTTTGTTATTATCTTTTATAATTTTGATGTTCCTGACACACGCCTGCCTAGTATCAATTAAATTTACAATTAAAGCCCTGCTAGTAAAGTCAGTATTGACTTTTGGCAGTAATAAGTTGAAGTTAAAAGAAGAACTGGGCACGTCCTATTTTTCAACCCCTCACCGGTTGATGTTTATTATATTTATATCTGATGTGACAAGCAGAAAATAAATAACTCACGTAAATATCTCCGACGTCTGACCATATTTTTGCCATTGTATAATATTTCTGTCAATTTCTCTGTATCAAAAGTCGCAGAATTCCTCTCTCTCTGCAAATCCTGGTTCACATCCATTGTTGACATTTCTTTCAAAAGGACTGCTCGATTGACGTTTTTCGGGCACATACAGTTGAAATTTGTTCTTCAAATTTAACCGAGTTAGTTATTTGTCTTTATTTTCCGCGCGATAAATTCAGGCCAGTCATTCGAAATGACTAGGTTTTTCTTACCCACCTTCCTTTCTTCCTTCCAGCAAAATCAAAATGCACTGATTTTCGGCGTAGGTTTGAAAATGTATTGTTAATTCAATAATTTGGGCAGGTACGTATATTAACGTAATATACGTGCCTGGTTTTGCG
The DNA here is from genome assembly GCA_012932295.1 of Cyclina sinensis. Classification (NCBI taxonomy): domain Eukaryota; kingdom Metazoa; phylum Mollusca; class Bivalvia; order Venerida; family Veneridae; genus Cyclina; species Cyclina sinensis. The sequence continues at coordinate 34,174,551 of JAAONU010000008.1, forward strand.
AAAACGTTTAATTTTAAAATACCAAGACTGTCATTGATCACAGGAGCTCGAAAATTGTTTTTTACTCATTCAAGAGTCGAACTGTATACCTATCTTTTTTCTCTATAAAAAGGAATGAAACGCACACCTCCCCGCCCACTAAGAATTCAGACCAAAATTCTGTGTCACTCGGCAGACACTAAAAATGAAGCATAACTTAAAACCTACCATCTCATGCTTTACTGGTTTCCATGGCAACGTGAAGCCACTGTTACAGAAATCCAACATCAAGACATATCATCTGACAAATAGTTTGAAGAAAATCTTTCTCTTACTTGCAAAATGGTGGCCTATCAACTTTTAGAATAAAATATGTAAATTTCATTCACCTTGGCTCTTATGGTAATCCTAACGATTTGATGAAGCTGAAACTGTGTTTTAAATTTAGAGAAAAAAAATGCATTTGGAAAAGCGTTTCAGTTTTCTTCGAAAAAAAGGAAATATCATTGTATTCACAAAGAGAAAGTAATGCTTTATATGTTTGAAAATGCTTGTTACCATAGCAACGATAAAATATCCTTTATAGCCAGGCATTTTCATTGAAGATCAATGGTTGTCTAGCAATCACAAATGTTCAATATGATTATCAAGAAACACAGAAGTGTGACTTCAACAAACAGTCGTAACTTAGTGAGAACATACCCTTGGTAAAAAAGCGAACGAATCAGCGCACCAGCGCACCAAGGGATCAGAGAGGCAAAATAGCAGTTGAAGGAGTACATCGAGATAAACAAGAACAAACATGACAAATGATGGTACTTATGTAGTTATTTATAAGCTGTGCCAAATAGTTGCCTGCCTTTTTGTGTGAAGTGTTTCAAGAAAGTTCAAGGGTTGACAGTTGGTTTCAATTTTTTTAGGCTAATAAAAATTATGTCATAAATATTTCTATAAATTTTTTGTCTGTGTTCTGTCAAAATTGGTCTTATTGAAATACATTCTATTGACTGGACTTTTTGTTGGAGAATTTCCCCCACTCTATCTCTTGTACTCGTTTAATGTTTATCTCATTTTATATAATCTATTACGCTATGTGAGGTGTTTGAAGAACTGCTATTGAAAATGTTTATGATATAAATTCAGAGCTATTTTTTGGAAAGAACTAGTACATGTATGTTTAAACTAAGTAGAGAGTTATTTTGTTCTGAAAATCTGTCGACTTCAGAAGATAGTTGATTGTTGCGTAAAATCTATCGAATTGCGCAAACAGAATTACTTACAAATTTCATTAGGAAACGTAAAAGTGATACAAATATTTGATTTTTTTCTTTATAATTAGTTAATGCAATAGTTAGAAGTCTGGTTTATTTCTTCTCAACAGTAATGTCATCATCATATTCATATAGCACTGTATGTGCGTTCTTACGTTCCTCATGAATCATGTTTGACGCAATGAAATTCAAAGTATATAAATCGTGAGAGCCAGTTATTACGCTCATATATCTTTTCTCTTGTTCCTACAATAATTTAAGAAAATCTAGACGAATCGTTTATAGATACGGTAAGATACAATTACTTTGGTGAAAGAGATTCATCTTTAAATGTCAAACTACGAGCGAACAGAATTAGAAGTCCCGAGAAGGCAGTTTGGTGTAGAATTCTCAGTTTAGATAGTAAAAGTATCTAATTAGGAAACAGATTTTAAGTTTGAGTGGTTTACCGTCAAATATATTACGGTTTCGAGTTTGATGCGTAGTAATTCAATCAAGAAGGCCGTAACAAGAACATGTACTTTAGACTACAATATGTTTGAGTTTCCTGTATTATGTGGAACTAAGAGCTTTCAGTGAAACGGAAATAAAGGAGATTTTCATAAACTTGCTCCAAATCACCTCAGTTCACTCATTCCCAGAGTAAGGATTTGATTCTTGCTCCGCGGGTCTTTATTTATTGATAATATACGTGTAATTTTTATGTACTTGGATTATTTTTGTTACCCTAATTAAAAATTTCATTTTTACCGTAACAGAAACAAAATGTCTGAAACAAACATCTTTACTATGGTTACTAACAGTACCATAGGGAGCCGGCGCAGTGTTTGGATAGCATATAAAATGTTTATTTGAACATCTGAACACACTAGGAAAAAAATTGCCACCATATATTGAATGGACACTTATTGTTAATTTAGAAGGTAGAATATTATTTTTAAGGGATTTAAGGAACTTTATATGGTGGGAAATTTTTTTTCTAGTGTGTTCAGATGATATGGTGGGAAATTTTCCTAGTGTGTTCGGATGTTCAAATAAGCATTTTATATGCTATCCAAACTCTGCGCCGACTCCCTATGAACAGTACAAGTAAAATTAACGAAGTACGTGTATATTCCTCTATTCATTAAGAAGGCTTTAGAATTAACAAAATCTGAAATTTCCTTTAATATTTTTATTACATTTTCGGTTAAGTTGGTGAGTTTTTGTTTGTAAAAATATATATATGCCATTCATTATACAAGTTAACTGTTGGCAAAAGGTCTTGGGAAAGGATAGTTACGTAGTTTTATGGGGCAGAGGTCAGAGGTCTTCTATGCATGTGAAGGCTGTCTGGATTTCGATAAGAGTACATGTATTCTACTGAAGAGCACGTGTATCAGTAAACTTGTCAGTTAAAGTACAGGGGACACTTACTGGTATTTTAGAAGGTAGAATATCAGGGGCGGAACAAGGATTTCAGGTTGGGGGGGGGGGGGGGGGGGGCACAAAATGTTCGTCCCAATTTGTGTCCGTTTTCTATCTCATTTCAGTGGTTGTGTTTATGCTAGAGTTTACTGATTTGGCAATATCACAAGGGCCTCTGATTTTTCAATTCAATGTTGAACAATAAATTATACATTATTTAAAGACATATTCAAAATAGACCTACAATAACACCTATGGTCCGGGAATTTTAGACACCCCCCCGCCCTGGATCCGCTAGTAAATGTTATAAGGAATTTTATGTAAACTTAAAAAAATGTGTAACAACGTCATAGAGTTAATCTTTTTCGTAAGTTCTATTCTGCATGCATTTATGTATGGATGTATGCATGCATTTTGGCTAGAATTCTGCAGACAGACCATGTGCAGTCATCGTTGTAAATTTCACATTTTTACGGCATAGTTAAAGAAGAAAGAATGCTATGTGCATACGCACTGCTAACCTAGTATACTAGCCACAGAAACAAAAGGTTAGTCTTGAAGTGCTCTTTGCTATAGACTATTTCCAAATGACAGATAAATGAATTTAAAAAAGTAAAAGAAAAAACACACTGTATTTACCAAATGTAGTTTTAGCTCTGCAAATGTTTCATTACAATATAATCTATGTAAGTACATGTAATTGTCTAGTTTCTTGTACGGCTAGTGAGCGTTTAAGCAGTTCCATAAGTAGTGGATACATTCGGTCATTGTTCTTTTTTTGCCTTAAATCTGTTTTTTGCGTTTTTGCGCTGGCGGGGCGAAAGTTACCGTTTGTTTTGTTTTCAAAGTAACCCTTTGTCATAGTTTCAACCTTTTGCCTTTTCGCCCCAAAATGCACTCATACAACATGGCACAAATCAGATATTATACCTACCTGTACATTCAGGTCTTCTCAGTGGTACAAGATAGGGTTTTGAAGTAGTCTTACAGGATTTGAATCTAACTTGTCAAAATGCTCACCACCTTTACACTAGTTGTCTTTTACATGGTCCAAGGTGAAAATCACATATCATTTGCTAGATAATACAATAAGGATACTGCCAATCAGAATGTCTATCTACGTTGTGCCTCTGTGGTACATCAGAGGATTCTGAATCATCTTTGCATTACTAGGCGGTTGATGCTGTTCGGTTCGGGTTCGAATCCAATTACAACAGCGCTATTCGTGCCATCTGGCGACCGTAAAATGTCTCCCCGTACATATAGTCAGTGTTGTTTTACATTTAACACCTGTCACCGGTGTGGTGTGAGGTGGACACTTATATCCCAGTTATTTGCGCAACTTTTTTTTGGTTGTTGCGATGGCCATGCTGTCTAAGGCATTCTTACTTTGCAATCCTAGGTGGTTGATGCCATTCGGTGTGGGTTCGAATCCAACTTGGAACTTGATTATTCAGATGCAGACACTTACAAGACCAATAAACTATAGTTCAAGTAGTTTGAAAAGGTCAAACTCAGTGTTTGCAAGTGGTGTCACTTAGGTAAGGGTAGGTAGCACAAAAGATTCAAGGAGCTGTGACCCCCTTGAACTTTTTTTACTGAAATTAGGGGAGGTAACTGCTGTAAATTATAAGAAAAGCAAGTGTTGTCACTTATAATGTAAACAGAACAAAAAGAAAAGGACTAGTTCCAAGAACATCAACTCTTTACAGAGTGAATACAGATCAAAATTTAACAGCTTTAATTTGGTAAAGCTATAATTACAGCTGACAAAAGGTCATGGTTTGTTAGATGCTGCAGACACTCTGATCTAAACGCATGAAATAAGTGAAATAAGGAAAACTTTGTTCTGTATAGACTCAATTATTTCAGAGTTAGACAATTCAACATAATGGTAGTTGAAGACTTTTTTTTTCAAAATGAAGCTTGTTTTTCAACCAGTGTCTTGAACACATTTAGTTGCACAGCTAATTCTGCAAGCTGATTTTAGCCTCTAACAATATTGCCTCTGCTGTAGAAAAGCGACTTTAGATTATAGGCAATGTGGTTCCAGACAAGGAGTTACTATGTGCTTCTTGCATATCTTGGAGAAAGATAATAAAACAACTCGGTATCAACTTTAAAGAAGTAGGTCACATGACTTCATATACGAATTTCATTAAAAGCTTATTTTATACGACAACAGTTTGTAATTATTTATAAGTCCTTTCCATGCTGGTTTAGAGCAGAAAATATACCAGTATTGGTAAGTATATAAAGACACCAATTCCAGTCCAGAAACAACTTTAAAAACACATTGGACACCTTAGTTTAGATTTACCAGACAATGAATTATTCCAAAGTCCTGGGCATTGTTTTGTTGTACAGCTAAACTCTGAGTTACACCAAACTTAACTGGATATGCGATACTGTAATAAAACTCCAAAAATTTCACATGCCAGGCCTACACAAATAGGACTCAATGAACTGTTAGTAGATTTACAGCTTCAGGCATTGTTCTCTGTTTCATTTTGGAAAAGATTTAAAATCTGTTTCCTTCAATAAAACACAAGACAAACACTGTTCTTTAGTGACTAGCCAACATTTTATTATTAGCAGAAGAAAAAGTTTTAAAAAGACAGTAAATGAAGAGATAGACCTATTAAGCATGTCTCTCATACGGTTACAAGCAACATATTTATAGTCAGTTTTCTCCTCTTCTCAAGTATCTTCGTATAAGGTCCTTACTTATAACACAATACACACAATTAACCCTGAACATGCTGAAATTTTGTAATGGATTTGCCCAGCTTTGAATTTGGAACAGTCCATTCAAAGTTTAAGGGATTTCAATATCAAAATACAAAAATAGAGCTACCAACAGTATAGAGCCTGGTCAGACTGCACGGATGTGCAGGCTGACCTGGCTCTATACTGGTGGCAAAGGCTAATCACTTTCGGCTCCAGCACGTTAAGGGTTAAGGTTAAAATGAATCATAAGCATATATCAAGTTTGCATTTTTTTTTAATATTGAGGAAGTACATATTCATTTACTTTTTTACTATTTTTGTATTTTTTTCTAACATAAATATATATGAGAAGAGATAACAGACTTCCATAGAAATCAGTTTAAACTGTGCATCTTTTTGTTTTATCTGGTTGCTTATTTTAAACACTCACTGGCAATCTCTATTATAAAATATCTAATATTCATCGTTTTTCTTACAATGACTGTTCAAAACCAACATGCAGGCAAAAACAAAACCGGAAAAGGTCAAGTTCCCAATTACTACTGAATTTGTTGTCGGCATATAACACCCAACATTTTTGTTTTCTAAAATTCAGTCAAATATTCAATGAGAACTTTTGAAAAAAGCAAAATTAACCGTCAATCAATCACAATCTTTAGGGAAACTGTTCAATTTGCACATTTAAATAAATCAATCTACTTTCTTCTTGTCTTTCTGGCGGCCTGCCTGGGGCGAGCCTCCTTAGCTTCGTGAGCTTGCAACACTGCCACAGCTTCCTCAACCTGTGATACAGTAAAACATCAATTAGATCAGCTCACACAGTTTCAACCATTTACATCCCCTTTCGGTATAGCATTACTTTGGTAACAAGAATCACATGACATTTTTTTTGCTGTAACAACTAACAAGTGACAAAACAGTTTGTACTTTTCAATATTAAGACTTTTGTGCATAAATAGGCCATAATCTTCCTTGCCATTCTTGGTAAACATGTACAAATACGATGGTCGTCCGGAATGTTTGTAGACACTTGCTTTAATATGATTATTTCGCATTAGAATTAAATGAAACTTTCTCAACCAATGTTCTATGATCGATGCTACAAAATTTCAAAACTTTCCGTTCTTAAACAACGAAACGGCACGGGTTTATGTAAAGGGATGTATAGGTGTGCGGAGCACGCCATGACGTAACATTGTGAATTTACTTTCTAAAATGTGACGTCCAAGTTGAAGCGCCGTTATTCTTTCTCAAAATATTCATCGTTGCATCCCACACATTTCCTCTGTCTATCAACCCATTTGTCATACACCTTTGAATACCAGTCACTCTCAATTCCAGAAATAATGCGTAGTGTTGCTGTTCTTAGTTCAGTGAAATTCCTGAATTTTATACCTCTGAGTTGCGACTTTATCAATGGGAACACGGCGAAATCCATCGGCGCTAAGTCCGGACTGTATGGTGCATGCAGCAGAGTCTCAAAACCCCAGTAACTGAATTTCTAGCGAAGTAGTTGCAGCCGTATGCGCAGGGTCATTGTCCTGATGAAGAATCACATACTCCAAATTCTCTGAAACTGCGGGTCTTTTCTTCCGTAGAGCCTGAATGAGGTCTCTCCTTAGGACCTGAAAATAGCATTTCAAACCTACTTGCGTCTTTACATTTTAAGGCATTTCACATGTGCAGTTAATATTATAATAATTTAATTCATAATTATGTGTATGCTAACGTTTAATTAACAGGTAATAAAAACCACAATTACCTTTCAGTAGTAGTCTGCATTAACAGTGGTCCCGTGGGGTACGGTGTGAGTGAGGATCATACCGTGTCTATCCATAAATAGAATAAACATGTGCTTTCCCATTGACTTCGTAACTTTGGTTTCTTTGGTGGCGGAGAGTCTTTATGCTTCCATACGCTAGACTGCTGTTTGCTTTCGGGCTCAAAATAGTGAAACCATGATTCATCAGTTGTAATAATTCTGTCCAAAAATGCATCACCGCCCCCTTTTCCATTTGCGAAGAAATGATTTTTCTGCTCTAACACGCGCCTCTTTATTATCACCAGAAATTAATCTGGGGAGCCAACGTGCACAAACACGCTCCATTCCAAAGTTTTCAGTGAGAATTTTATGCACAGTTGTATGGAAATATCACATTGTTAAAAAAAATCTCTTACTGTAAGGCGCCGTTCATCATCAATGACGTTCTTCACTAACGTTAAGGATTTCTCATTAATAATGCTTGGTCTTCCTGAATGTAAATCTTCTTTAGTTTCAACTCTACCATCATGAAATCGCTTGTACCATTTGTATACAAGAGCGCAAGAAACAATTGGCCTCTTACTGTTTGAATTAATAAATTCCATCGTCTCTCCAGGCGTTTTCCCAAGCTCCATGCAAAATTTTACTAGCACACGCTTCTCCGCCCAAACGTCTGACGTCATTTTTGGCGAGTTTTCTTCCATGATTTATTGACAATAGTTCTCCTCACTTTTTTATTTCTAAAACGGTAACGTTCAATTCATAACAATATGACGTCAGCGTGTAACGTCACGTTATGGAGTGTTTATCATAACGTAACCCGTGATTTTAACAGGTAAAATACCCAAAGAAAGAAGGCGCATCATGCGGTATGAGACCGGTAAATATCTCCAGTTTTGACGTGCTCCGGTACCCCTATACAAGGTTGCCACGGAAAGGATCACACAAAGACTGATATCGATTTCATGTTTTTATCTTAATCAAGCTATGCAATTATGATAAAGGGTGTGCTAAACATAAAAAGTTTGAAAAAATAGAATTAACAAAGAAATATCGGTTGTCTATGGATTTTCCGGACAAGCCTCGTAAGTAAGATATAAAAGAGACATTCTCATATACCAGAATAATAAAACTGTTAAACAATAGGAAGACAGACAATGTAAACATATTTAGTCATGTATTTCTAATTTCCTAACCAACTTAGGATTTGTTTTCAAGAATATTGGCTAAAGCTTACAGAAACTTTATTGAAACTCGACATTACTGCTTAATCTGACTGGCTGCAAATGTTTCTATTTCTGCAATCAATGAAGAGGAAAAACTTATTCCTGCGGTTTGAACAAGGTCTGCTCTAGTTTCTAATCACCAAGTCTTAAAAAACGACCCTAAATATAATTTATCATTTAAAAAAAAAATAAAGAAAGAAAAAAACTGAACTGAAAACTGAAAGTCTGTCTCAGAAATAAAGAAAGGTTCGGGTTCATTGATTAAGGAAAGCAAATTACACTTACCTTAGCCTTCAGAGATTCCGAAGATTCCAACATGTGCAGCAACTCAGAGTTGTCAATCTCAAGCAACATGCCGGTGATCTTACCTGCGAGGTCGGGGTATATGCGCTGAATGAGGGGAAACAAACGCTCTCCAAACATCTGTTTCTGTTCCCAGGGCGGGGCAGCTGCAAACATACAGGCTGTCAGAGCATCCTGGCCCGCTACAACAAGAGCTTGTATGGGCTGCTATATGAAACATAAAATCAAATTTTTCTGAAAGAATACCACCTTTTTTACATTTGATCATTTTTCAGTTTCTGTGAAGGTGCTGTAGTAAGTAAGGAAGTAGCTTCACCGAGTACTGAACATTTATTAAGATTAAATGGGCTCCAATAAGGTACCCCAAGACTAAACAAGAAATCGGTAGAACCGATGGATTCTCCCCGAATAAAAGCCAATTCCAAAAGGGCTATTGTTTAATATGTATTCTTTTAAAGTATGAAAAATAACAAAAAGCAATAACTCCTAAATTATGCAAAATAGAGTTACGGTTCTTGCACGTTGCACTTCTCCTCATAGAGATCTATTTACCAATAAAGTTTCATGTTAATATGTCTTATACTTTGTGAGATATGCCCCGGACAAAAAATAAGTATGAGAAATTTCAAAAGGCAATAACTGAAAAATTAATAAAGCAAGAGTTATGGTTCTTGTGCACTGCACTGCTCATCAATGAGATCTATCTACTTATAATGTTTCAAGATGATAACTCTTATACTTTGTGAGATATACCCTGGACAAAGAATAATTATGAGAAATTTCAAAGGCTAATAACCCCAAAAACGATAAAGCAAGAGTTATGGTTCTTGTGCACTGCACTGCTCCTTAATGAGATCTAACTACCTATGAAGTTTGGTCTTGATAACTCTCATAGTTTTTGTGTTATCCTCCGGACAAAATTATGACGGACGGACGGACGAACGGGACGGACGGACAAAGCGGCAACTATATGCTCGCCCTTCGGGGAGCATAAAAACCGTAAGAAGACATTTCTAGATGTAGAATCAAGATTGTTAAACATGAACATGTCTTTAAGACTATCTGCTGAAATTCTGAGTTGTGTTACAAGTTCTGCAGCTTTCACTAATTGATCAGTAACAATTCAAATGTTCACCTTAAGCCTGAAAACAAGCATACCTGCGGCCCTTTACTCTGAAAGGACAATTTGTTTCTGTTAAGTCTCTGAAGTTTGTTTCTATCGTAATCAACACAGGAACACTGTGAATTATTGGTAGTGCCTTCTTCGGAACTTGTGTCTATATTGCCTTTGCTTGACGACATATACAGATGAGAAATTTGTGTTACACTTCCAAGGCGAACTTGATCCATCAGAATTGTTTCAAGAGAACCATTAGGTTCAAACTTTACACCATGATTTATTCTTACTTTTGAAAATGTTTCTAGTGCTTCCTTTGATGTTACCAATTTCTCTTGATTTCTTTTCATCAACACAAATGCCTGGGAGATATTATGCATTGCTGTTTTAATACAACCTGTTGTATTTTCTACATCTTCAAGTTTACCATTGACAGGGTCTATAACAGTCTGAAGCTCCTTGTCTAACTTGTCGGAACACCTCTCTATGTCTTGAATGGCGCGCTGTTCTTCTTCTTTGATTTTTTCTTCAAGCTTTGCCCTGAGTTGACTTACTTTTTGTACTTCTTGTTCTCTGCTTATTTGAAGGGAAGTTCTCCAACTATTCAACTGTTCCAGGCATAGTTTGAATCCTTTTGATGTTATCAAAGCACTGAAGGAACTCTGGGACATAATTTTTTCTTGTTTTCATCAGCTCAGGGATGAACAATACGTCACGACAATGTCTAAAATTTAAGAAAACAAAATTCAGACCTGTCGTTGTGAATGGACATAAGCCATACTTAGGACAAGAACAAGTATTTCTCTGGAAATGAAGGCTAGATAGTATAGGAAAGAGTGAAAAAGGAAAGGAATGTTAACAAACACATATCAGTTGGTTAGTGTAGGCACACGTTTATCAAAATATAAATTACTTAACATATTTATTGTTTGGTGGTAACCCGTCTTTGAAATTGCTGGTAACAGCCTTAGCACAAGCACCTTTACATCTGATTACTGTATCATTTATTTTTAACTTGTATCATTTTTGCGAGCATAGGAAGTAGATGTGTTTACCCACTGTTATATTTGTAATACCATAAATAATTATACTGATAAAAATTATCATAAATGACAACGAACAACAAAAGAATTAAACATAAATTATATGTTGTTTGTCAGTTGAGGTAAATGCACTGCTTATACATATAATAGCTAATAAATTCTTTCAGAACAAGAAATTATTATTCATAATGTAAATGTTGATATCAAATAACTTAAAACTATAACAGCATACTTTTTCAAGAAATATTTCATGAGAACATCCAAACTAGGCCTTCATGAATAACAATGTATTTTCACCAAAAAAAACCCTTAAGTGTGACCTTAACCTTTAAGGATTGTCTCAATTTTCATCACATTTACCCAAAATTTTTTTCAAAATTCATCTATGAATAACACAAACTCTTCAGAAAACATGACTATATATTGACAAGCGTATCATTACATTTGACATACAAATGTGACCTCGACCTTTGAGGTGTAGGCCTAATTCTTGCGTGCGACATGTTGTCATCATGTCAAAGACATTTATTCCAAGTCATTTCAAAATCCACCCAGGGATGTCAGAATTGTTGACCAGACACGATCATCAATGCTCCTTTATGAAATATTCACATAATGACTTTGGACGTACAAGTGTGACCTTGACCTCTGAGCTGGAAATCTGATTCTTGCGTGCATCACGTCACCATGTCAAACACATTTATGCCAAGTCATCTTAAAATACATCCAGGAATGACAAAATTGTTGACCGCACACAACCATCAATGTACTTCTATGAAAATTTTCTTTCAAGTCCAAGTGTGACCTTGACTTTTGATCTACAAACCTGGGTCTCTGAGTGCCACACGTTTATGCAAATTTATTTCAAAATCTATCCATGACTGAGTAAGTTACGGACTGGACAAAAAGTGGACAGACTGATGGATGGACAATTCAAAAACTATATGCCACCCTTTGGGGGCATAACAAAAACACATTTGATCTTGCACAAAAAAGAACTAGAGTTTATTTTTGAGAAAAACATATGTCTCCCCGCCCCCAGCCTCAAATGTCATTTACCATGAAAAATACTATTCAATTTTGGATAAATCAATGGCTTTAACTTTGCTTGAAATCATCCAGCCAGTATAAGCCAATACTATTCGTAACTAAACTTGCTAATGATGATTGCTGTGAAGTTTCGTCAAAATATAACCAGCTGTTATGGAGATATACCCAACTGTATTTGACTTTGGACTAATGAAGGGCTACAACTAGCTAAAAATCATCCAACTGAAACAAGATGAAAAACTGCATAACTACTCAAGTTTATAATCATTCATGTGAAGTTTCCTCAAATTCAGTCAACAGATATGGAGATATGATCAAATGTATTCAAATTTGGACAAGTTAAGGGCCATATTTCCACTGTAAATTAGCAGATAGGAACACATCAGTAATACTTGTTATTTCACTTGCGAACAATCATTTCTGTGACGTTTTGTCAAAATCAGACAAGTGGCTATTGGAGTTATGCCAATGTGTGTTCAAATACGGACAAATCAAGGCCTGTAACTCCACTAAAATCAGCTGGCCGGCAAACATCAATAATACTTGTAACCACACTTGCTAACAATCAATTCCTGTGAAGTTTTTGAGGTTTTTTAATCAGGCTATCGGTTATGGAAATATGCCCAAATGTGTTCCAATTTGGACCAATCAAGGCCCATAACCTTGCATGAAATCACTGAACTGGAAAATTTCTATGATATGCTCCACTAGGTTTGGTACCAATTAATCATAGCAAATTCCATTGAACTTAAACCAGTGGTTATGGAGAAGAAGCACAGGTAAATTGAGATATATACAGACAGACAGAAAGCAAAAAACAATACATCTCCCACCCCACTATGTGGGGAAGTGGAGGGGGAGGGGAGAATGATATAATTACAATGCAAGATCCACAATTTTGTTTATTAATACAAAATCATATCCGTTTAACAAAAGATGTCAAAATGACATTTTTGCCCCACCCAATTTGAAGTTTGCAGGCTGTGTTTCGAATGTTACTCAAGTTACTGAAGAGAAACAGTTCTCAGTTTCAAGGTGACCTTGAATCTCACCTTAATAACAACAGAAGCTTTCTACACAATGAAAGCCACCCTATGAAGGCTGCAGGCTCTAGGCCAAATGATACTTGAGTTATTAAGTGGAAAAGGTTATCAAATTAAATGTGATCATGACCTTGACCTTTATCTTACTGAACGAAAAAGGCGACTTCTACTCAATAAGGGCAACCATCCTGTGAAGCATAAAACTGTGGGTCAAATGGTACACAGATCATTCACCAGAAACCATTTTCACTTTCAAGATGACCACGACCTTGACAAACTGAAGTTAAAAAATAATAAGTATTTTCTTCTCAAAAAGACAACCACCTTATGATGTTTGAATGCTGTGTGTCAAATTACACTGGAGTTATTGAGCAAAAAAAAAATTTCCAAATTCAAGGTGAACATGACTCTGACGTTTGACCAACTGATCCCAAAAAATAGGGACCTTCTACTCATTAAGGGCAAACATTCCATGAAGACTGAATGTTGGAAGTCAAATGGTACTCAAGTTATTAAGCAGACATCATTTTCAAATTCAAGGTGACCAAGACCTTTGACCTTCTGACATCAAAACAATAGGGTTCATCCGCTGTATGGAATTTGAATGCTCTGGATCATACCGTACCCAAGCTATTAAGCAAACACCATTTTCAAATTGAAGTTGACCATGACCTCGACTTTATGACCCTAATTACAATAGGTGTCTTCTGTTCAATAGGATAAACTTTATTATGAAGTTTGGAGGGTGTAGGTGACATGGTACTCAAGTTATTGAGGAGAAACAGTTTTCATATTCAATGTGACAGTGATCTTGACCTTTAACCTTCTGAACAATAGGGGTCTATTACTCAATAAGGGCAACCAGCCTATGAAGTTTGAAGACATGGGATCAGATGATACTCAAGTTCATGGGTGGGAATTAGTTTTTCAAATCGAAGGTGATTGTGACCATAACCTTTGACCTACTGACTTCAAAACAATATGCATTTTCAACTCAGGGTAAATAAACACTCCATGACACTTGAAGGCTCTGGGTCAAATGATGCTTGAGTTATTAAGCGGAAACCATTTCAAATTCAAGATACATTTAAGTAACCATAACTTTGACCTACTTACCAAAAATCAATAGGGATCTTTACCACGTAAGGGCAACCACCTTGTGAAATTTGACGGCTGTGGGTCAATGGTACTCGAGTTATTGAGTGGAAACCAATTTCAATGTGAAGGTGATGATGACCTTGACCTTTGACTTACTGTCTGAAACTCAAAAGAGATCTTCCACTCAATAAGTGCAACCATTTTATGAAGTTTGACATTTACCTTTGATCTATGACCTGAAAAACAATAGGTGTCTTCTACACAATAAGGGCAAACAACTCTGGACCATGCAAATGGTACTTGAGCTATTCAGTGGAAATGGCTTCTGAATTCAAGGTGACACTGACCTTTACATGTACCTTTAACCTACTGACCTCAAAAACACTTGGGGTCTTGTACACAATAAAAGCAACCACTATAGTAAGTTTGAAGGCTCTTGGTCAAATGATACTTGAGTTATTTAGTGGAAACCATTTGCAAATTGAAGGTGACCATGACCTTGAACTTTGACCTACTGACCCTAGAAACTATTGGAATGTTTAACTCAATAAGGGCAACCCTCCTATGATTTTTGAAGGCTGTGGTACTCAAGTTACTAAACGGACATGGTTTTCAAATTCAAGGTGACAGTAACCTACTGACTTCAAAAACAATAGGTTTCTTCTACTCAATAAGCCTTATGAAGTTAGCAGGTAGGATGCAGCTGAAATGGTACTCAAGTTGTCTACCGACCAACCTACCAACCAAGTGACCGACACCTGCAAATCAATACACCTCCTCTTCTCTGAAGCGGGGCATAACAAAATGTGTAAATCATTTCCCAGAATGTCTTAATCTGGATTGATTTTACATTACCATTATCATTATAGTTATCAACAAGACTAAGTGGCGGCGTGGCTGAGTGGTTAACGCGTCGGACTAGAAGTCAAAGGATTGCTAGCCGCATGGGTTCAAACCCATTCAGGGCCAAGCCATTGTTTCCTTGAGCAAGAAACTTTACACTCATTCCTTAGAACTGGTTGGTTCCAGGAACGGATTCGAGAGTGTGTCTATAAGCTAAAAGCTTCCCACACAATCGAACTAGAAATAATGTTGGTATAAACTAACAAGACTAAGCTAATTTCACAAGTCTTAGATTTATTTCTTCTCAAATAAGATCCACACAATAAAAATTTTGCAATTTTTATTTAAGTAACAGTTGGACTCAGACATACATAAATATTTGAGAACTCATTTTGGTCAAGATTTTAATGTGCAATATCTGTTTTAGCAGAAATAAAGTTCTTACTGCTACTAGATTTGAGTCATATTGAAATTTCAGTTTTATTAACTGGAATTGATTATTAGAATTTTTGGTAATGTTAATGAAATTAGTATATTGAAACTGACATTTTTAAGTAAATAAAGGTTGTTCTTTTCCTTTTCCTGTAGTTTAAGAAAGTTTTCTTTTCTGCACATCATTCCAACACAGCATCATTTAATGCCACACGTTAACCGTAGGTATTTGGAAACTGCAAAATTTGTGACTCCTTGCAATCAAAAATTGAAAATAAGTTTTTGAAAATATTTCATAAAACAACTTTATTTTAGTCCCCGAAGACAACAATATATTATGTTTCTTCTTAAAAAAGCAAGAGAATTAAAACGAATAATATGATAATTGGGATGATTTTATGTGACCTTGGACAAGTCGCACTATGTAATTATATTTAGAATGATCATCTTGATTTAAATATATTATCTTACTTCCAAATGCTTAAGCTTGTATTTTTGCAGAGGTTTAGATGTCAGACTATCTTATATATCACATTGATGTTTTCGTTTGTAAAAGCAGTGCTCATTCGTACAGAACAGTTCTACGTGTATTTGCAATTCATTACTGTATGAATTTTACTCAGTTTAAGAGAAACACTAATTCAAATAACTGACTAGTTTAATATAATAATAATACTAAAGAGATGATAATGTAAAGCTGATTCCGGTAACTAAGGTCAATTCATGTAAAATGTGGATCCTACATTAAACATTATCTTCATGATGAACCTTGATTTTACCTGTCATGAAGAATAAATGTTCAAACTACAATGGATACCGGGTAATACTTTTTCCTTCAGAAAAAAACTGAATTTTTGGTTAAAATTGAAGATTTATTATGTCCCACTGACAAAAAATACCATTATCGCCAGTTTATGCAAATGTTCACACTAATGCATACACACACATTGCTAAAGTTTATTTTCATTTTTTATCAGATGTCAGCAGATATAAAAGTACCTACTTTCGTTTTCTGTAACTTCACCGCTATTGCTGAACACAGAGTTATTTTTTAGAAACACAACATTGTAATTATAGAACTTGATCAATTTAGACTAGTTCCAAGAATGTTTTTACAACTAATCAAATAACTTCATCGTTTGTAATTGTACATCTGTATAAGGTTTTGATCACCATGTTTCCGAGTACATGTGGTCTATCAATCTATATAAGTTAATTTAAGTTCATGTAGATCTGCATTTATTGTATACATGACGCATTCAAGTTTGACTACATGACAAATTTTGGCAAAGTGCGCTCGGCGTTTCATAAAGATTTTGATAATTTTATCCTTAAACATCAGAAATATATCTTATCTTCCACAAAAAAATAATATGATGATAAAAATGAAAACTTCAAATTAGTTAAAGAGGCTGTACATGTACTCCAGATTTGATATAAAAATATCTTTTACATAAATTAAATATCTAGATGCCGTGAGATTATAACAACATGATATTTTACTTCAATACTGATTATAAAAGTCAAAATAGAACAAAAAAATACGTTCGCTTCAGCTTGATTTGAACTCTGGACCCTCATTTTAACAAAATATTACCAACGCTTATACTGTCACGAGTATCACTGCAAGGTAAATAACAATAATTAACTTTAAATATTATACAATATAGTTATACCGTCGTGTTATGGTATAGCACTATGAAAGGAAAAAAAATCAATTTATAATGTGATTATCTCACGTATTTTTTGCAAGTTAGTTAGTTTTTAAGCATTAGTCAAAAATATTACAAGAAATCTATAATACGAGAAAACTTTCTTTTTTTTGTCATCTGATGGCCAGCCCCTTTAAGAAAAAGCAACTCACATATCTAGTCTATTTTTACCTGTGTTCTACAGCCATACATGTGTTACATCCGACTTCATCATGATTCTCACAAAACATATCAACTTGTTTGTTCATGTGTTTTTCACAACGCTCAGTGGGGACTAACAGCAGTTTGCCTTCCTGGCCATATTCTTTGTCCAGAAGTTTGTGTGTTCTTAGTGCTGGAACTTTGCTGTGGATGTTCACACACGATGAACAGTAGTAGTCCTGACATTCTACACAATATGTCTCTGCGCTGACATTTTTATTTTCGTCTTTACACACAGAACACCATACACTGATTATTTCATCCGATGAACTATGGTAGCTGTCCTTTGATGCCATTTTGGTTATTATAAAATTGATATTCTGTTAAAATAAAGAGTTAGACGTTTAGACCCCTTCACAACTTGACCCCTTTTTATCTTAAATTAAAGATGATACTTAGAGTTTATGCAAACTGGCAAACGCCAGTTCACTTTTAATAATCATGCTTAAATTAAAGCATTGACAAGCACTTTGGGCAAGTCTAGCTAATTATGCAACACTATACAATTATGAAACAAGTTAACATTAATTATCTGATACTATCTATAGTATCTTTAACACATCTCTTGAAGTTTATTTTTCCCCCGAAAGTGTGATTCTTTTTGTTCTTGATCATTTTCCATCAAATATTACTTATTGCTATAATGGACCTGTCAAAGGCTTTCGACTGTCTTCAATATAAAATTTTACTACGTAAACTAAAATCCTATGGCCTGACAGACAACTAATCAAAGTTGCTAACTTCATATTTACTAATAGGAAACAACAAATTAAGATTAGAAATGTTACTAGTGGCTGGTTGGAAATAGTAAAGGGAGTGCCGCAGGGCCCATTCTTGGGCTATTACTTTTTAATGTATTTCTAAATGATATTTTCTAATTTATACAATAAGGATCACTTTACAACAATACAGATGACAACTCTCTGCCTTATTCTTCATTAAACTTTGATGACATTATTAAAGTTCTTCAAAATGAAAGTAATATCCTGATCAGCTGGTTCTCAAACAATTGTATGCAAGCCCAGAAGAGTTTCAAGCTATAGCTATAGGTAACAAAAACATGATAAAAAACCTGAATTTAGTATCAAAACTGCAAACAGTGACTGTGAAGATGTTGTTAAGCTGTTGGAAGTAATCTTAGATTTTGCCCTATCATTTGAAAATCATATCAGTAATCTTGGTAGTAAAGCTGCACAACAGTTTAATATTCAAACAAGAGGGCCATGATGGCCCTAGACCGCTCACCTGAGTATTTTGGCTGTAGGTTTGCTGTTAAGCAGTATTTCATGTTTTAATTAAAAAAAATATGTAAGTAATGTAAATATAAATATGTAAACATGTAAAATATCAGTCAATAAATACAGGCTCTAAGACAAAAAGTAGAAATATCTATCTTAAGCTATGGTGACCTTGACCTTAACCCAGTGACCTCAAACCCTACCACGGAATATAGGATCCATGCAGGGAAAATTTTGCTGTAGCTTTAAAACAAAAAGTAGGTCAAAAATATAGGTCATGATATGACATTTTTTAAATCGGAACAAAAAACTGTACACATGGTCCAAATTTCACGGCCATAGCTCCAAAAACAAAAAGTAGGTCAGTAGGTCAAAAATATAGGTCATGCGATGACATTTTTGAAATCGAAACGAAAAACTGTGCACATGGTCCAAATTTCATTGCTTTAGCTAAAAAACAAAAAAGGAGGTCAGTAGGTCAAAAATGTAGGTCATGCGATGACCTTTTTGAAATCGGAACAAAAAACTGTACACATGGTCCAAATTTCATTGCCATAGCTCCAAAAACAAAAAGTAGGTTTGTAGGTCAAATATATAGGTCATGCGATGACATTTTTGAAATCAAAACGAAAAACTGTGCACATGGTTTAAATTTCATTACTGTAGCTAAATAACAAAAAGTAGGTCGGTAGGTCAAAAATATAGGCCATGATATGACGTTTTTGAAATTGGAACAAAAAACTGTATACATGATCCAAATTTCATTGCCATAGCTCCAAAAAAAAAGTAGGTCAGTAGGTCAAAAGTAAAGGTCATGCGATGACATTTTTAAAATCAAAACTAAAAACTGTGCACACAGTCCAAATTTTATTGCTAAAAAACAAAAAAGGAGGTCAGTAGGTCATGCGATGACCTTTATGAAATCGGAACAAAAAACTGTACACGTGGTCCAAATTTCATTGCCATAGCTCCAAAAAAAAATAAGGTTTGTAGGTCAAATATATAGGTCATGCGATGACATTTTTGAAATCAAAACGAAAAACTGTGCACATGGTTTAAATTTCATTGCTGTAGCTAAAAAACAAAAAGTAGGTCGGTAGGTCAAAAATATAGGTCATAATATGACGTTTTTGAAATTGGAACAAAAAACTGTATACATGATCCAAATTTCATTGCCATAGCTCAAAAAAAAAGTAGGTCAGTAGGTCAAAAGTAAAGGTCATGCGATGACATTTTTAAAATCAAAACTAAAAACTGTGCACACAGTCCAAATTTTATTGCTAAAAAACAAAAAAGGAGGTCAGTAGGTCATGCGATGACCTTTATGAAATCGGAACAAAAAACTGTACACGTGGTCCAAATTTCATTGCCATAGCTCCAAAAACAAAAAGTAGGTCTGTAGGTCAAATATATAGGTCATGCGATGACATTTTTGAAATCAAAACGAAAAACTGTGCACATCGTTTAAATTTCATTGCTGTAGCTAAAAACAAAAAGTAGGTCGGTAGGTCAAAAATATAGATGATGATATGACGTTTTTGAAATTGGAACAAAAAACTGTATACATGATCCAAATTTCATTGGCATAGCTCAAAAAAAAGTAGGTCAGTAGGTCAAAAGTAAAGGTCATGCGATGACATTTTTAAAATCAAAACTAAAAACTGTGCACACAGTCCAAATTTTATTGCTGTAGCTAAAAAAAACAATGTAGGTCAGTAGGTCAAAAATATAGGTCAAGAAATAATGTTTTTGAAATCATTTTGAAAAAAAATACAAATGGTCCAAATTTTGTTGCCATAGCGAAAAACTTAAACGAGAGGGCCATGATGGCCCTGGATCGCTCACCTTAGTGCTTTGGCTGTAGGTTTGCTGTTAAGCAGTATTTTATTTTTTAATTGAAAATATATAAGTTCCTACAAACCAAATATGTAAAATATAAATAAAGTCTCTATGACAGAAAGTAGAAATATCTATTATAAGCTATGGTAACATTGACCTTGACCCAGTGACCTCAAACCCTACCCATGGGTAGAGGTCCATGCAAGGAACCTATATATTAAATATCAAAGATATTGGTCTATAAATGAAGGCTTTATGAGGTACAGTAAATAAATCTATTTTAGCCTCCGTGACCTTTAACCTAATCTAATAATTTGAACAACCAAACAACCTTTTTGACAAACTGCCAGGACTGAAACAGTAGCCTCTAGAGCCTTAACAAGATATTTCTATTTTTGGGCTCTGTGACCTAGTTTTTGACCCCAGATGACCCATATTCGAACTTGACCTAGAAACCATCGAAATAATCTTTCTGACATATCTCCAGAATATTTGGGCTGAAAATGTTACCTCTACAGTGTAAACAATGTTTTTCCATATACAGGCTGTGTGACCTAGTTTTTAACCCCACATAATTCATATTCCGACTTGAGCTAGAAATCATCTTAACAAGCTTTCTGACATATTACAAGAATATTTGGGATAAAAGTGTTACCTCTAAAGTGCTAACAAGGTTTTACCTTATTTGGGCTGTGTGACCTAGTTTTTGACCCCACATGACCCATATTCAAACTTGAGCTAGAAATTATCAAAACAACCTTTCCGGCATATTTCCAGGATATTTTGGCTGAAAATGTTACCTCTAGAGTGATAAAAAGGTTTTTTCCATATTTGGTCTCAGTGACCTAGTTTTTGACCCCAGATGATCCATATTCGAACCTGGGCTAGAAATCACCCAAATAACCTTTCTGATATATTACAAGGACATTTGGACTGAAAATGTGACCTCTATAGTGTTAACAAGGTTTTTCCATATACAGGCTCTGTGACCTAGTTTTTGACCCCAGATGACCCATATTCGAACTTGAGCTAGAAATCATGGAAACTACCTATCTGACATATTTCCAGGATATTTGGGCTGAAAATGTTACCTCTAGAGTGTTAACAAGGTTTTTCCATATACAGGCTGTGTGACCTAGTTTTTGACCTCACATGACCCATATTCAACTTGAGCTAGAAATCAACCTAGCAAGCCTTCTGACAGTTTTTCAGGAAATTTGGGCTAAAAATGTTACGTCTAGAGTGTTAACAAGGTTTTACCATATTTGGGCTGTGTGACCTAGTTTTTGACCCCACGTGACCCATATTCAAACTTGAGCTAGAAATCATCAAAACAATTTTCCTGACATATTTCCAGGATATTTGGGCTGAAAATGTTACCTCTAGAGTGACAAAAAGGTTTTTCCATATTTGGTCTGTGTGACCTAGTTTTTGACCCCACATGACCCATATTCGAACCTGAGCTAGAAATCATCCAAATAACCTTTCTGACATATTACAATTATATTTTGGCTGAAAATGTTACCTCTAAAGTGTTAACAAGGTTTTTCCATATTTGGGCTCTGTGACCTAGTTTTCAACCCCAGATGATCCATATTCGAACTTCGGCTAGAAATCACCCAAATAACCTTTCTAACATATTACAAGGAAATTTGGACTGAAAAATGTAACCTCTAAAGTGTAAGCAAGGTTTTTCCATATTTGGGCTCTGTGACCTAGTTTTTTACCCCAGATGACCCATATTCGAACTTGAGCTAGAAATCATGCAAAACAACCTTTCTGACAAATTTCCAGGATATTCGGGCTGAAAATCTTACCTCAAGGGTGTTAACAAAGTGTTTCCATATTTGGGCTGTGTGACCTAGTTTTTTACCCCAGATGACCCATATTCAACTTGGGCTAGAAATCAACCAAACAACCTTTCTGACAAATTGCCAGGACATTTGGACAGAAACAGTAGCCTCTAGAGCCTTAACAAGATTTTTCTATTTTTAGGTCATGTGACCTAGTTTTTGACCCCAGATGACCCATATTCGAATTCGTCCGAGTAATTGCTGGGACAAACATCCTGACCAAGTTTCGTGACAATTGGAACAAAAATGTGACCAGTAGAGTGTTAACGAACTAAGTGTGAATTGACGACGGACGACAGACGACGGACATTCATCGATCCTAATAGCTCACCCTGAGCCAGCTCAGGTGAGCTAAAAATGAGATAAATTAGGGCCTGGGGGAGTGACCCCCACGGGAGGGGATATGACCCCACTGTGGTCACGGTGCATACTACCAAATATCTAAGCTCCAGGCCTTGCAGTTTGTGACAAGAAGATTTTAAAAGTTTTTTGCTATATAACTCTATGTAAAATATGTGACCTCTTGGGCGGGGCCAGTTTTGACGCAGGGCCCATGACTTGAACACTCTTGGTAGAGGTCTACTAGACAATGCTCAACACCAAATATCTAAGCTCCACGCCTTGTAGTTTCTAACAAGAAGATTTTTAAAGTTTTCCCTACATGTATATAACTCTATGTAAATCAAATAAGCCCTTGGCGGGGTCAGTTCTGACCCCAGGGTCATAATTTGAACAATCTTTGTAGAGGTCCACTAAATGATGCCTCATACCAAATATCTAAGCTCCAGGCCTTGCGTTTTCAGACAAGAAGATTTTTAAAAGTTTTCCCTATATAACTCTATGTAAATCAAGTGACCCCCATGGCGGGGCCAGTTCTGACCCCAGGGTCATAATTTGAACAATCTTTGAAGAGGTCCACTAGATAATGCCTCATACCAAATATCTAAGCTCCATGCGTTGTGGTTTCAGACAAGAAGATTTTTAAAGTTTTCCCTATATAACTCTATGTAAATCAGGTGCCCCCCAGGGCGGGGCCAGTTCTGACCCCAGGGGCACAATTTGAACAATCTCTGTAAAGGTCAACTAGATGATGCCTCGTACCAAATATCTAAGCTCCAGGCCTTGCAGTTTCTGACAAGAAGATTTCTAAAGAATTTACTATATAACACTATGTAAAACATGTGACCCCTTGGGCGGAGCCAATTCGACCCAGGGGCCATGATTTGAACAATGTTGGTAGAGGTCTACTAGACAATGCTACATACCAAATATCTAAGCTCCAGGCCTTGCGGTTTCTGACAAGAAGATTTTTAAAGTTTTCCCTATATAACTCTATGTAAATCAAGTCACCCCCAGGGAGGGCCAGTTCTGACCCCAGGGTCATAATTTGAACAGTCTTTGAAGAGGTCCACTAGATAATTCCTCAGACCAAATATCTAAGCTCCAGGCCTTGTGGTTTCAGACAAGAAGATTTTTAACGTTTTCCCTATATAATTCTATGTAGATCAAGTGACTCCCAGGGCAGGGCCCGTTCTGATCCCAGGGTCATTATTTGAACAATCTTGGTAGAGGTCTACTAGACAATGCTACACACCAAATATCTAAGCTCCATGCCTTGCGGTTTCAGACAGTCCCAAGAAGATTTTTAAAGTTTTCCCTATATAACTCTATGTAAATCAAGTAACCCCCAGGGCGGGGCCAGTTCTGACCCCTGGGTCATAATTTGAACAATCTTTGTAGAGGTCCACTAAATGATGCCTCATACCAAATATCTAAGCTCCAGGCCTTGTGGTTTCAGACAAGAAGATTTTTAAAAGTTTTCCCTATATAACTCTATGTAAATCAAGTCACCCCCAGGGAGGGCCAGTTCTGACCCCAGGGTCATAATTTGAACAGTGTTTGAAGAGGTCCACTAGATAATTCCTCAGACCAAATATCTAAGCTCCAGGCCTTGTGGTTTCAGACAAGAAGATTTTTAACGTTTTCCCTATATAACTCTATGTAAATCAAGTGCCCCCCAGGGCGGGGCCCGTTCTGATCCCAGGGTCATTATTTGAACAATCTTGGTAGAGGTCTACTAGACAATGCTACACACCAAATATCTAAGCTCCATGCCTTGAGGTTTCAGACAGTCACAAGAAGATTTTTAAAGTTTTCCCTATATATAACTCTATGTAAATCAAGTGACCCCCAGGGCGGGGCCAGTTCTGACCCCAGGGTCATAATTTGAACAATCTTTGTAGAGGTCCACTAGATAATGCCTCATACCAAATATCTAAGCTCCAGGCCTTGTGGTTTCAGACAAGAAGATTATTAAAGTTTTCCCTATATAACTATGTAAATCAAGTGACCCCCCGGGCGGGGCCAGTTCTGACCCCAGGGTCATAATTTGAACAATCTTTGTAGAGGTCCACTAAATGATGCCTCATACCAAATATCTAAGCTCCAGGCCTTGTGGTTTCTGACAAGAAGATTTTTAAAAGTTTTCCCTATATAACTCTATGTAAATCAAGTGCCCCCCAGGGCGGGGCCAGTTCTGACCCCAGGGTCATTATTTGAACAATCTTGGTAGAGGTCCACTATAGATGCTCAATACCAAATATCTAAGCTCCATGCCTTGCGGTTTCTGACAAGCAGAGTTTTAAAGTTTTCCTATATAAGTCTATGTAAAATCAATTGACCCCCCGGGCGGGCCAAATTTGACCCCAGGGGCATAATTTGAACAAATTTGATAGAGATCCACTAGACAATGCTACATACCAAATCTTAAGGCTCAGGGCTACTTGTTAAAGCAAACCTTCCTTGCTTATTTATTAGAAGAACTAGACTCATGACTATAGAAGGAATTCAAATACTAATTAGTATTGCCCCACCTGTTCTGTTTAAGGTACACCAACCTATTAGAAGTACCACATGTTGCAACAACTAAGTATGGTAAGAATAGTTTTAGGTATGCCACTCTAGCTCTGTGCCTGTGGACCTCACTTTCAATAACAATTCAGAAATACTCCCAGTTTTAATCATTTCAAAGGCCAGAATGCTAAGTGGAATGGCCACACATGTAAATGTTCTCTTTGTAAATATAGTTGGTCTTACACAGAGCTACAGGTGTTGCTTTCAGATCTGCGTCCTATTCTGTCCCAGCTTATTACTATTGCTTTGTTGTTATTTATTTTCAATGCCATTATTTGCACTTACTTTTGTGCTTCTCTATTATTTTGTATGCTTAAAGTAAATGGGTAGCTTCTGTTTTGTATTAGTACAAATAATTGTACTCCAAAAGTTGAATATCCAACTTGTTCATGTATACACAAAGTTTTGGAATGGTCGATATCCGCCTTCAGAAGGCAGCATCATGCCTGAAGTCACAATGTTGAGACTAGTTTTGCATCTGTTACTGTGCTATGTTTTATCAGGGTCTTTCAAATGGGACTATTTGAAAGACCCTGGTTTTATGTAAAGCATGTAAGCAGAGTACAATTATTTGGTCTAGTAAGCAGTACGGCCCATTATATTATGAATGTCACCAGGTCACACTGCTTTCATTTTTATCATGACTGTAATGTGCCAACCAGCTAGAAACCAAAAAGCCCCCCAGATGCTGCGCCAGGGAGAATACTGTTCATTATACCTGTTTCCAGTTACCTACGCTGTACAATGGGAAGAAAAGATCAGAACTTTCTTATCATCGTTTATCCCGGAAGTAGATTCGGTTTCACCCCAAGACTTTTCCTCACCAAGAGATTTCACCCAAATAATTTTCCTCCCAAGACTTTTCTCCCCCAGGTTTATTATAAAAGACATTTCACTCCCAAAATATAATACGTACTCAGATGTTGATCTATCTTTATATTTCTGGTTTATTTTTAGATTTATAATTATACATATTCTTACGAACATGAAAGTCCGTAACAGAACGATACATTGCATCTTAGAATACACAACCCAGAGCGGGATTCGAACTTCGAACTCCCGCGTGAAACGCCAACGCTCTAACCACTGAGCCCTTACGCAGTTGTCAGAGGTTATATTTTTACAATTATAGGTAGGTGTGCACTAGACCGTAAAACGTCCCCTCTTGAGATAGTCATCATTTATGACGAGGGATGACTAAGTGATTATAATTTATTTCATAAAATACAACTAATTTTATAACTTATATATTATTTTAAATTAAAAATAAGAAATATAACTTACATATGAATGATTTATACACGATTTTTTTTGCATTTAATAGTTATTTCAATAACTTTTCAATTCAAATTATGATATAAAAATATTCTTTAAGTTGATTTTGGTTATTAAATATATATTTCATAACATGATATCATGGATATGCTATTTTAAAACTTTATAATAAATGTGTTTTGGAGGTGAAAAGTCTCAGTAAATAAAGACTTTTCACCCTCATTTTGGGAGTGAAATGTGTTGGGAGGAAACATCTTTGGAGGAAAAGTTTTGAGGGTGAAACGTCTGTCAACCGACTAAATCTATACTGAAATATAGAGGCACGAAATTGCCAAATACACCCAAATTTACCCAAATACAATTGAAAATATTTTTCAATAGTAATGAAAGACGGAATTTAAACAAATAGGTATTGTATGTGTCTAAGTATGTGTCTACAAGGTACAGATTAACTAGAAAATAAATATAAAAAGCCAGATATTTGGATATTCAGTCACTCATTGGAAATATTCCCTCAGCGAAAACATCAATGTAACATTAAGTTCCATCCCAAGTTTAGACAGCCTTGAACACTCGAGTCCTTTTGAACTGCTAAATATCCCTGTCTCCAGCAATCACGGCAATTTCAGAAATTTCTCAGGCTCACACCTCAACTTCCAAAAGGAAAACTCCTTCTCATTGCCGTTGGAAAAGGTTACATGAAAGCACAAAAATATCTGGGTCGCAGGTGACCTGAATCTTCCAAATATGAACTGAGATGCTATAAGCCCAACCTCGGATTGTAGACATCCCTCTTATTACAGGAACGTTACAGAATGAATTAATTACTGAAACTAATCTCAACCTAATGGTAAAATTGCCAATCAGAGAAAACAATACCCTTGAACTATTTTGTATATTATTTGGTTATGATATAAACTAGACAACACAAGTGTTCTATCAATGACTATATTGAGAAGACTGATTTTAAACACAATGCAAGCTGCGGTTTAACAGACCGTACAATTAACTCATGAATATGTTTGTAAAATCATGTTGTTATCGAATCAGAATTAACCTAATACAACATCTTTCTCACAACACACCCACTCTGGTAATACGCATAAACATCATGCCAGGCATCAGTGACCATAACATGGTCTAAATAAGGGTGAACACATCAGCAAAAATCAGTTATCAAAAGCCTAACAAAATTCCACTACACAAACAGGCAAACTGGGAGGGATTCAAGCAATCTGTCTTAAGTTACCACCAAAATATGCTTAAGGAGGACAAAAACTAATTCTCAAAAGTCAGCACAGAACTCCTATGGGTCAATTTTTCATCCAGATTAAATGAGCTTACAGAACAATTCATACCAACAAAACTGTCCTCCATTAGAGACAAACACCCTTGGGTTAACCAACAACTTAAAAGACTCATTAGAGGGCGTGACAGAGCCTTAAAAAAAACAAAGAAAAGCAAATAACTCGAGGAATGGTAAATCAATCTTATACCTTAAACATCCGGTAAAAAAGAGAACTAAAGAGACTTATCAACAATACCTCGAAGATATCCTTAATATCAATCAATCGGATGCGACTGTCAGCACAAAACCAAACACAAAGAAGTTATATTCCGTCTCAAGCATTCAAAACAAGATTCAGCATCACTCCCACCTCTCAAATCTCAAAACAAGCTACACCATGGCACTGTTTCAAAAGCAACTGTACTAAATAATTATTTCCAATCTGTGTTTAGTATAAGTCACCTTTAAATCTTGTCCCTTACTGTAAAATGAAACTCCAGGATATATGATGGAAATCAAATCTCAACACCTGGTGATAACAATGGAAGTTTCAAATAATGCCAATGGTATTGAAAAACTCCTGATTAACTTACATTTGTATTTTGTAAAACCCTAGAACACATTGTCTCTTCATCAATCATGAAACATTTTACAAACCTGGGCATTCTATACCACATTCAACATGGCTTTCGTGAAAAAAGGATCCTGTGTTTGCCTACTTATAATGCTAGTAAAAGGCAATTGTATGTAAGTCTGTAGCAAGAAACAAGTAGGCCTAATCATATAGGATTTTAGTAAAGCTTTCGACAAGGTGAGCCATGAAAACACTTTTTAAAAATGCATTACTATCGCATAAGATGTCAAACACTTATATGGATCAAAAGCTTACTAAATGATAGGCACCAAATTGTAGTATTAGATGGATTCATTTCTGAAGCCAAACCGGTTACCTCTTGAGTCCCCAAGGGGTCGGTGCTCGGAACCCTTCTCTTTCTTGCATATATAAATGACCTCCAGCAGACGTCCAATCAAAGTTCGTCTTTTTGCTGATGACATTGCTGTATACCTAACTTTGACATCAGGTCAGTATTCAGAAACCTTTCAAAAAGACTTACATACGTTAGAAAAGCGGGAGTTGTATTGGAACAAAGTGTTCAACCCAACCAAATGTCAAGTTATTTCCACGTATCAATGACTCTCTTCATGGAACTATTTTAGAGGCAGTAACATCGGCCAAATACCTAGGTTGGGATATATCAAACGACCTCTCATGGGACGAGCACATAAACAGGTCTACTAAAAAGCAGATCAAACCCTTGGTTCCCCAATTGGTTCCGAAATGTAAAGGTTAATTCAGAACCCCTTAAGGACATGGCGCACAAGACCCTTTTGCGAACCACAACAAGAATATGCATCCGAAGTCTGGTCCCCCGAATATGTAACGATTTGCCACAATAACGATTCGCCACAGAAATTCACGATTCGCCACAAGTCAGTTAACGGTTCGCCACTAAGTAATAACGATTCGCCACAGTTTTCAAAAAGTGTTAGGAGTATACATTTTAATCAATTAACGGTTCGCCACAAAGTAATAACGATTCGCCACAGTTTTCAAAATTGAAATATAATTACAAATTGATGAATTTGTATGTGTGTGTGTGTTATGCAATTTACTTTTTCACATTTAAGTGTGCAGTTTTATTATAAATTTATGCTAAATGAATGAATTGCTTTTGCTTTGTTTTCTTAATTATTATGCGAGTATAACATGAAAAATGCAAGTTGTCCTTTAACAAACTCTCATTTTTTTCTATTGCAGAAAAAAGTTCATGTCTACACATATATGTAACAAGTTGAACAATCAACTGACTTTATTGAGTAATGGGAAAAGTCCATGCCATGCATGGATACATTGATTATATTTTATTTCTACATTCATAATTTCTTTTTTATAAAATAAAACCTTTACTGAATATAACTTTAGATATTTCTAAAATTGTCCTTGTTCACTCTGGCCTGTAGATGTGAACATTCGTAACGCATACAAATTTTATTTATTCCTTCATTGGTCTTGTCCATTATATATATCAGAACACATTTTAAAGCATATATACAATTAGTAAATAAAACAGACTTCACTATTATAAGTTCACTAGCTCGTGAAGATTCGTACTGATTAAATCTTAAGTAATTCTCACATTGTTCAGTTGTTCTTGTTTATATATATATATATTTTCTTTTAAAGTATATATACATTTAATTTACAAAACACTCTTCACTATTCGTATGTTCACTCAAGCTGGTCCGAAGCAATGTGAACACTTTTTTCAAAAGGTCGCTGGTCTGAAATTCACCTCCCTCCCCCACGCGACGGCGGTGAACTCAAACACTTCTCTGAATGGCTTTTGTCATTTTTGTTTGCGCACGTTTAATTTTACCTTCCCTCACTAGTCGAACCTGAAGCTTCATGTCATTGGCCTCGGAAAACAGTAATGATAACGTAAGGTAGAACGGTAGGTTTCCCTCCCTGGCTCCTTGTTTAACTTGTTGTACCAGCCCTCGCAGTCATTGTTGGTACCAACTGTCCGCGAGTACTGGCGCCATTCCTCTACTGCCCAGACGTCACTGCGAAGCCAAGTCACATCTCCGTAGTTGAAGAATCTATCAGTCTGGGCCGTTCTGTTCTTTCTTCTCAGCTTCCTGACGGCCGGCTCGATGTCTCCAGATGGTATAAGCGGAAGTGCAAAAGTCTTCCGTATAAGACGATATACATCGTCCTTGTTGTTGTATGCGGTCTGTAAGAAAGAGAGCACATAAGTGGCTTATAAAAATATATCTAATATAATATTAAAGTAGAATCGTGCACAATGAGGTGATGGTCCAGCTTTTTTAATCTATTATAAAGATATGTTTATGGATGATGGATAACGAGCTATCATAATAACGTGTTTGGAAAAGTATATAAATTTTTCAAATTTTTTGAAATAATTTTCTTATAATAAAGTATGAAATAGCTGAAATCTTAAATTCAAATTGTTACGGTCCAAACCAAAAGAGTAACAAACTTTTAAACAATAACAGAGATTTATTCTAAAACAAATTACTAAAGTATTAAAGGGGCTGTGCTCCAGATGACAAAAAAAGAAAGTTTTCTTGTATTATAAATTTCTTGTAATATTTATGACTAATGCTTAAAAAAATAACTTACTGACAAAAAATAAGTCAAATAATTACATTATAAATAGATTTTTTTCCCTTTTAAAGTGCTATACCGTAACGGGACGGTATAACTATATCGTATAATATTTAAAGTAAATATCTGTAATATCACATACGGCGATGGTGATGACAGTAAAAGCGTTGTAAATATTTTGTTAACATGAGGGTCCAGAGTTCAAATCAGGCTGGAGCGAAAATATTTTTTTATTCTATTTTGACTTTTATAATCAGTTTTGAAGTAAAATATTATGTCGTTATAATCTCACGGCATCTAAATATATAATTTATGAAAAAAAAATTTAATGTCAAATCTGGAGTACAGTCTCTTTAAAGTTCAATTACATAGAGTCACAAAGAAAATGTTTTTTACAGTACCTGGATTTAGTGTAGTCCTAAAATAAATTAATAATCCTGTCCGACCCTGGAAGTGATAAATGTCTTAAACTCTTAATCACTGTTGAAGCATTTTCCACAAAAGTCCTAAAAGTATTCCTACAAATTGTTGGAAAGTTGAATTTATTCCTCGCACAGTAAAGTTAAAAATATTTCCAAATATAACAGTCACTGATGAACATTTAATCCAATATTTTAGGACCAAAGTTACCTCAAGACCCCGCTTCAAGAAACTCTCTGACTTTTATATATACAAAGAAAATACTAGAAGCAACATAATCTAGACTGTTCATGAAAAACCAAAACAAATCTCCAATCTTCTAAATATAGCCACAATGATATATTTATGGAAATTTCTAGAAAGCCCTAAGACTCAGGTAAATTTAGTTTTATTGATAAGTTCTAAAAATAGAACTGTACATACACTATTATCTCATGTACACATAACAGAATCGCGTAGAATGAAGTGATGGATGATGTTTGATATGCCGTCATGTCAACGTTTACAAAAAATGTGTATATTTCTCACATTAAGTTATGCGATAGCTTAAATTAGTCATTAAATTCGATTCGTGTAGAATGAATCAATCGTCTAGTCTTTCTTTAACTATTATAAAGATATGTTCATGGATGATGTAACGAGAATTTAAATCTATCATTTACCTGATATCCAGTAATTAGTTTCTAATTACTAGTTTAGCAATTTTACAGTCAGTTTCTATTTATTTCATAATTTATTTAAAATACATAAATGATTGAAATAAGTATGAACACGGTCTATCGAATTTTCATTTGTATCAGAATTATTGTAACACTGGGACTTATTGAAATATTTCGTTTATTTCTGCATTATAGCATGCGAAATAAAAATAATGTCTCTCGAGTAGTCCTCATCAACCTGAAAAGCACGGACACGAATTATGATAAATGAAAATACAAATTGTGGTCACATACTGACATTAAATGGATTAAATTTATTTTGTTTCTGAAAATCATTTGATATATTTTCCCTGATCATTTATTAACTGTGGTATCTTCTTACTTTACGTATGCGTAAATAAAGAAGTAAAATGTGCAGCAAACTTTGTTGTTAAATTTGGCTGTGTCCCGTCCTTTTCCATATCACATCATGATGACTTTCATGAATATAATCGCCATCGTTATAATATTCATCACCCGTCCTATAAAAATCATCCGATAAAAAGCTTTAAAGGAGTCGCATACCTCGAAGTCTTGATCTTGTGGGTCGGACAGCCGAATACCAGTTAGTGCACGGCTGGCTATCATGTAGAGCGCATGTGTGGATGACCGGGATGCCTGTGGTAGGTCTGCGTCATCCATGTTAGTGTTGACGTCAGCTAGATGACCGGGGCTGGATCGTACACGTCAGCATGTGCTCTCGCCTTCACCTGTATAAAAGTGAAAAGAGTTAAAGCCGTTACCAGTGTGACTGTTATTGTCATTATTTCAAGCTGTGCTCATCAAAGTGAGTGAAGAATTTTTTAAAGACGGAACTGAATAAAATATATCTAAATGTTAACACGTGTAAATATTCACAATACATGCTAATGCTCATATTGAAATAAATACACCAATCAATAAATCATTCATACTTATATAACAAGCTGCAAACAAGGTATCTTTGAACTTTCAATCAATGTACCTTTTTATAGTTATATTGAAGGAATATGATTATCACTTTAAAGATTTAATGTACAATTTAAAAAACACACAATTTTGATTGATGTACCATCGATAGATGTGATATTTTCGGTATTCACATTTTCCACATCCATAATGATATAAATATGCGAGATTTGGTTTAAACAATATTTTATTCAGATTCTTTGCATGTACAATTAATCATATTTACAACAAACATTTAGGATTGCGTAGAAAGCTGTAAGCTTGTTTGAAACTCTCTCCTTGGTAATAACATGCGAGATTTTATAATAATGAAGCTATTATAAACCAAGATTTTTTTTCCAAATATTAAATTTTCATCAAATTACCAAACAAATATAAATGAAAAACATAATCGATGATAATTTAAGACTTATGTGATGATCATCACATCACATAAGAAATTGATTCCATTTAGAGTAGATAAAATACATAAACAGTTGTACACATTACCGAAAAATGTTGCGTTTCGGTTGCTTTGTTTAAATGTCAATGATACACAGCATTGGAGATATTGTTGTAGGGCGAGTAGATAATCAGTCAATCAACAAGACGAAGTAGATCCCTACAAATTGGTCCCAGACGGACACGAGTACCCACAGCCAAGCATATCCATCGGTGAGCCGGTGATGGTAAATCCGTGATCTTTCAAAACTGCCAACCCCGATCTGAAGGTAAACAAAAATATAATCCACTACATTAAAATTTCTGGACATACCGAAGAAGATCTTGTAATTCATTCATTTTTCCAAAATCGGACTGAGAACTGAAAATAACATTCTTAACAATATGCTTCTTAAGACATACATCAAAGAAAACTAAGCAGTTGTATTCATTTTCTATTTAATTTGAAACATCTATCTATCTGATTTGAAATTATTTTTTAACAAAATATGCTAGTGTCTAAGAACAGGTTCATACTGTATTAGGAAATACAAGAACCACTGGTGTCAGTAGTGGTATGAATCCTGGTGTATCATATACACTTAAGAGTAAACTCATTGAAGAAAAACAAAGATCTGCGAAATATTTTACTTATTCCAGGTTATTCTTTTTTTTCTCTCATCTAAATGCACGTCTACGTACGCACACACACAATGATTACGCACTTAAGCACACACACATTTCCTGTATCATCAATGTATCTGTTTAAAGACACAACAATGTAAATCAAAATAACTTACGGTATCAACTTTAACACAGACAAAACTTAAATGT
Source organism: Cyclina sinensis (assembly GCA_012932295.1). Classification (NCBI taxonomy): domain Eukaryota; kingdom Metazoa; phylum Mollusca; class Bivalvia; order Venerida; family Veneridae; genus Cyclina; species Cyclina sinensis. The sequence continues at coordinate 34,208,687 of JAAONU010000008.1, forward strand.
TTTTAAAGTGCTTGCTTTAATGTCTTTTCTTTCAAATAAATATTTTAATTTTCGTCAGGGCATGGACACATTGAGATGAATGCAGTAAACTGGGGCAAATTTCCAAATTGCTGTAGGATTCAGCGCTTAAATACGTATCAAGGAAATGCGGTTTCAAATCTTACAGGACAGCAGTATGCGCACAGTCCTGCACTGACCACCACAAATTATGTGTATATCATAATTTCGTTTGGCTGAATGACAATGTAATGTAGCGTAATGATATATTTTAACATGCCGGGACTGTATATCATCAGAGCCTTAATTGAGACCCTGATATCATTATTGATATTTTCAACATTCCTCTGCTACAATTGTAGTAGAGTGTTTTGTGTGTGTGTGTTTTTATATGTTTTAACATGTAAGTGTACTGGTTGCAGAGAGGTTGAGTTGTCTGAGATGACAGTGATTATCAAAGACGACAACGAAATCAGAAATTCTATTTTTAGTAATATTATGTTTATGCCTGAGTAATCATGTGAAAGAATCTTAGTATTTGATTCGTTAGATAGGTTGTTGGGGTATCACATGATTGAGTAGTAATCTGCTTTAGTTTCGCGGTCAATTGAAGCAGTTCGCCAGTAGTTGTTGGGAAGGGAATACATGTTTCTTTTGTTAGCAATATTCTTTGTAATAGTTTACAATGATTAGGAGGGAATGGTTCTAGAGGTAATTCTTGTTGTTGCCGTTGTCAAGATTGAGTTTGGATCTGTCTTTCGCGAGATTCTTTTATTCGTTGTAAAATAATCGTCGGTTTTCGCGTGTTGATGTTTCTTGAACAGTTCTGTCGTTTGGTTTTGCGCGCTGCCAAATTATCTGCTAACACTTTGCATGACTCTTATGGTGTTTGGTTCTTTGCAGCTGGTGTGACATCTCTTCCGAGCACTGCACAGGCACCCCAGATGGTTGTGTGTGAGGAGTGAGGCCCTGGGACTCATTTTTTTGAGGGCACTAGATGTTTTGTCTAACTGACAAGGATATGTGAAGATGTATAATGTAATGTGTTTGTTTGTATGTTACTTTAATGTACGAATTAAAGAACAGCACTCGGGTTAACCTTCATAAGATGTTAACAGCGAATAACTATATCAGACAGAATGGACAGACACATGCCTAGTATTTTAAGGTCTTATGATTATATTCATGTTAATATTGCTATATTGTTTTTAAAGAATTCTTTCACCAGTACACTTAAAACACAAGGTTTATGATTGTTATTCTTTATATATTTTCAGATCGTTTGTTTGGAAATCATTATAAAAAAATAGGAATAAATTGGAAGCGAACTGTATAATTGGGTGTTCTCTTCGCACAAACGACCAAAGAACCCGCGTTACCCCTTGAATTTATATACAAATATTGTGTAAATTCGCATGGGTTATACAATATGCTCCCAGAACAAAATACACGATGTGACCAAACAGTAAGAAAGATGTAATCAGCCACTAAAGTAAGCATAATGTCAACTGCAAAACTGCACAACACATTTTGATACCAGGGGGCGCACGTTCGTAGTTTTCACGGAAGATAGCGGAAATCTCCGGCCTATGATAATTGTTAGATTTCTATACATATTCGGAGATTCTCGGTATCTACTTGAACATAGCGCCCCCTGTTGTGAAAATGTGACTTACAATTTTGAATTGACATTATGCGTTTTACATTTTGACTAGTGCCTGATAACATTTTCTTTATTGGTTGATGCATTACAAATGAACCAAGATAGCCACGGCATAATGAAATACACCATTACGCTACATTGAACTGTCATATAGTCAAATGACAATATGGCATAACCATCATATGGCCTAAACAGCATAAAAGTTGTAACTTCCAGCAAGCATGGTATCATTGTCTATGGTGGCTGATTTGTGCCATGTCGTATGAGCGTTTTTTCGGGGCGAAAATGTGAAAACACAAAAATACTTTTATCGCGTGGCAGGGCGAAAACCCGCCACGCGAAAACACGAAGAATTGTATCTTTGGCGTGTTTTCGCCAGGCAACCTTTCGCACCGCATCACGAAAACACACCACATTCCATGAGTCATGTCTCTACCAACAGTTTGTCGTATCTTCGCATGGCGGGGCAAAAACCCGCCACGCGAAAATTCGATAAATCATAACTTTATCACGTTTTCGCGTGGCGACCTTTCGCCCCGCAACGCGAAAACGCGCCACATTCTATCTGTGTTTTTACCTTCAAATTGTCGTGTCTTCGCCTGGCGGGTCGAAAATAAAAAGACAAGACAAATTAAAGGTAAAACCCGACACATAGAATGTAGCGTGTTATCGTATGGCGGAGCGAGAGGTCGCCAGCGAAAACACGAAAAACTTATAATTTGTCGTGTTTTCGCCTGGCGACCTTTCGCCCCGCCATACAAAGATACGACAAACTTTAGGTACAGACACGGCAAATAGTGTGTTTAGGATGCCTCTTCTAATTTGTAGTGCTTACGATACCAGTTTCCTCTGAATCACTACAACTTCTGTATAAAAGCATGTTAGTACAAGACAAGTTTCTAGTTACATTCATTATGACCGAAAATACTCGTTAATTTGCTTTTTAAAAACGTCTGAAACTGTATCATTTTCGGCACGTGTGTTTACGATACCATAGCGGCTCTTGAAATTTGCGTAAGTAAATATCATTTTCAGGAAAAATCTACAAAAGCATTTAAAAAGAAGATTACACCTTACACTTGGTAATATCGCCTGCGCTATATTTCCAGGTTATTCATCCAGTAACAGCAAAGTTATCCAAATAAACATATCAAAATCTCTGCGCTGAGTGCAACTACGATACCCAAAAAGTCTCGTGGGATGGCCACCCTGCTATACAGGGGAAGTCAAATTGACGCAGGAATTTAACATGATTACTTTAATCAACGTTTGGCTAATTAGTGTGCGAAGTGAGCGCTTAAACGCACACCTAAAATGTGCCCAAGTCTCCACTCAGCAATGTCGGTATAAAGCTATAGTGGAAACAGATAAAAAGATAAGATAAGAGAAGAAAAAAAGAATAAAGTATGGCTTACCTTGTTCGTATTTGTACCATTTTGTGATATATCATGTTTAATTCTTACGCAATGATCCGTAAAACGGTATATATTGAAAATGTATTAAGTCAATGTGTAATGACTACGAGACTCCTGTTGTGTATAAATTGTCATTGAACATCTTCTGTAAAAAAAGCATACATAAAATCACTTCAGGTTTTGTTGTTGTTGTTGTCGTTGGATTTGTTTGTTTTTTGTTCTTTTCATGTTGTTGCTGTTTTTTGTATTTTTGTGCCTTTTTTCTGAGCTAAGACGTTTTTTATGTAGGCTTTGTCAGCGAGAGTACATGGATTATATTGCTAAAGTGATCGTTCGGTATTTAACAATCTTTATTCATTTGGATTTGGATATGTTTAATTAAATATGCACATGTATTTTAGAACACACTTTTTTGAGCTTTCAGTGTTAAAAATTTGCAGAAGAGCTTAGCGCTCACGTTGAATCAGAATTCTCCGACAGTATATAGAACTTGCTGTCAAAAATCGTCTCAGTTAAGTCATTCCCAGAGTAAGAATTTGTTTCTCTGCGGTTTTTATTTATTAATGCTAGATATGTTTATGTACTCAGTGAATTATTTTTGTAACCCTTTAGAATTTTATTTTGCTATAACAGAAACGAAAAGTCTAAAACAAATATCTTTATTCACTAAGGTTTACAAACAGACTTATTTTAAGTAACAGAACGTGTAATGAAAGTATATGTCTTTTAAAATTTACTGGTCCAAATACACTACCTGAAAAAGGGGCCTATGAACTCAATGGTCTAGCTGTCTGGATTTCTTCAAGTTTTCTTTTGGACACTGCGCAGAACAATAAACTTGTCAGTTACAATACAGACGACGCTTACTATCATGTTACAATGCCGTCCCCTTTTTTACGTTTATAGAAAAGAACATTATGTATACTTTAAAATATTTGTGTAACAATGTCATGCGGTTAATCTTTTTGCCTGTCTGTCAGTCTGTATGTACAGTATGTATTATTTTGTCCAAAATTTTGAAGACAGACCATGTGCAAAGTCATCCTGTAAGTTTCACATTTTTACGACATAGTCAAAGATGAAAGAATGCTACATACAAACGGAAGCACTACTTACCTACTGGCCACATAACATATACGAGATACGGTAAAATATTAAAGTAATGTGTTAATATTAATTTAATGCTCTTTACTAAATATTTTTCGCAAAATTAATTAAATATGTGGACAGACTGCTTGCCGTGAGCAACCCTCCGTAAAATTGTGAATTAAACAAGAGGGCCATGATGGCCCTTGATCGCTCACCTGAATACTTTGCCTTTGGGTCTGCTATTGAGCTAACATCTTAAGCTTTTTTAAGAATCTCCCTAAATAAATCTATATGAATACAAGTGACCCCCAGGGCAGGGCCAAATTTCGCTCAAGGGGCATAATTTGAAGAAACTAAGTTCTAGGCTCCGTGGTTTCAGACAAGAGGTTTTTTAAAGTTTTGCCTATATAAGCCTAGGTAACATTAAGTGACCCCCGGGGCAGGGCCTAATTTGACCCCAGGGGCATAATTTGAACAAATTTAGTACAGGTCCACAAGACAATGCTAGATACCAAATCTTACAGCTCAGGGCCTTGTAGTTTCAGACAAGAGGATTTTCAAAGTTTTCCGTATATAAGCCTATGTAAAACCAATGACCCCGGGGTGGGGCCAAATTTGACCCCATGGGTACAATTTACACAACTTGGCAGAGGTCCACTAGACAATGCTACAAACAAAATCTTAAGGCTCAGGCCCTTGTCGTTTCAGAGAAGAAGATTTTCAAAGTTTTCCCTAAATAAGCCTATGCAAAATCAATTGACCCCCAGGGTGGGGCCAAATTTGACCCTAGGGGATTAATTTGAACAAACTTGGTAGAGGTCCACAAGACAATTCTACATACCAAATCTTAAGGTTCAGGGCCTTGTGGTTTTAGAAAAGAGGATTTTCAAAGTTTTTCCTTTAAGTTCCCATAGCAACCAGAGTTCTTGATGGAGTTCAATTCTTTGAAAAACTTTGGTAGAGCTTCATGCAAGCAACATCCAAGGCAAGTTTTATCAAATTTGGCCCAGAGGTTTCAGAGGAGATGTTGTTTGAATGAAATTGTTGACGGATGACGGACGACGGACAAAGACCCGTCACAATAGCTCACCATGAGCCAAATGCTCAGGTGAGCTAAAAAGAATGTAGAAATAACAGCATCTTAATAATCTTTGCTTTTATTTAAAACATGAACACACAATAACAAAATCTATGCATCCAAAATAAAAACATATACATGTACATGTAACCATGCTGAATGCCCACATGTTTAAGGACGTTGTGAACACTGTCAGAACATTTGTACAGAACCACTTTAGAAACAGAAATGAAAAACTATGATTTTGTTTCAACATATCTGTTTTACACCACAGACTTTCAACATGTACTGTGTTAATTATTTAACTAATATTGTATATTGTATACTTTGATCAGCTTTGAACATAAACAACCATACTATCAAGAACATGAGGGCCATGATGGCCCTGGATCGCTCACCTGAGTACTTTGGCTGTAGGTTTGCTGTTAAGCAGTATTTCATTTTTTAATTGAAAAGTGCCTACAACCAAATATGTAAAATATCAGTCAATAAATAAAGGTTCTATGACAGAAAGTAGAAATATCTATTATAAGCTATGGTGACCTTGACCTTGACCCAGTGACCTCAAACCCTACCCAAGGGTAGAGGTCCATGCAAGGAACCTATACACTGAATATCAAAGATATTGGTCTATAAATGAAGGCTCTATGAGGTACAGTAGATAAATCTTTTTTTAGCCCCTGTGACCTTTAACCTAATCTAATAATTTGAAAAAGCCTGATAAAGCTTGCTTCATGCCAAATTTTAAAATTCTAGGCCTTGTGGTTTCAGACAAGAAGATTTTTAAAGATTTCCTTTTTTTACATATTAAGGGCCCCCGGGGCGGGGCAAATTTTGACCCAAGGGCCAACATTTAAACAATATTGGTAAAGGTTCTTTACACAATAATCTACACTAAATATCTAAGGTCTAGACCTATTTGTTTTGGAGCTCTAGGCTTTGTGGTTTCAGACAAGAAGATTTCCTTTTTTTACATATTAAGGGCCCCCGGGGCGGGACAAATTTTGACCTCAGGGCCAACAAGAAGATTTTCAAAGTTTTCCCTGTGTAAAATCAATCGACCCCTGGGGCAGGGCCAAATTTGACCCCTGAGGCATAATTTGAACAAACTTGGTAGAGGTCCACACGATAATGCTACATACCAAATCTTAAGGCTCAGGGCCTTGTGGTTTCAGACAAGAAGTTTTTTAAAGTTTCACTATATAAGCCTATGTAAAATCCATTGACCCCCGGGGCAGGGCCAAATTTGACCCTAGGGGTATAATTTGAACAAAATTGGTAGACGGACAAAGACTGGTCACCATAGCCCACCATGAGCCAAAGGCTCAGGTGAGCTAAAAATGGGACTCAAAAAAATGCTGCAAAAATACAGCTTATGGGCTAAGCTTGACAAGTAGGTTGCACCCAAAATGTATCAGAAAAAACATCTTAAAATCAAATATAAAACATGCACACAAAATACATCATTGAGGAACAGTGATGGTGGAAGAAAAGGGATAAAGGAGGAATAGTGATCCAGGAGGTATTACAGTGATAAAAGACTGATCATGGAGGAACAGTGATTGAACAGTGATCAAGGAGGAATAGTGAGCATGGAGTGAGCATGGAGGAGCAATGATTGTGTAGGAATAGTGATCAAGGAGTAACTATGATCATGGAGGAACAGTGATTGAGAAGGAAAAGTGATCATGGAGGAAAAGTGATTGAGGAGGAACAATGATTGAGGAGGAACAATGATTGTGGAACACTAAAGGTGAAGAAACAGTACTTGAGGAGGAACAGTGATTTAGAAGGAACAGTGATTAAGGGGGAACAGTGAACATCCAGGAACACTGATACAGGAGTGGAAAACAAGACTACCAATCTGGAAATCACTATTTTCAAACATATCAAGGGGATATAATCTTTGGCATTTTTCTGCATTCTACACTACTAGTGCAAATATTGCTTTAAATGCAGTAAGTAGTCAACATTTATAATCAAGTTGCAAGAACTTGTTTCAAAATTGTTGTGAAAGAAGGAGTGATCTTATAAAATAAATATGTTTAAACTAACACTAAATGCATGAATTCTACTTTTCTCCTTCTTTTACAACCTGCATGAATTGTTCAAAATCTTTGTCCAATTTTAATTTCTCCCTTAGACTTTTTGGTATTGGCAACAGCTCAATATTTTTATCAATGTTTCTAGTATGTGCTAAACACTGTCGAATCTTGTAACGACACTGTCGAAATAAGCTCAGCTGACTGACTACTTGTTGTTTAAACCACTTTGAGCGCCAGTCAGGATATTTTGGAAACTTTCCAGTCACCCAAATATCTTGTGGATCCAACAATGCACCCGCCAGTATGAGGTAGGCTCGTATCTTTGCTTCAACTGTAACACACAACACTGATTAACATTTTTCATAGAAATTTTTTTACAGTTTGTCTAGTAAGAATTTTTTGTCTCTAAACAATTGTACATTATTTATTATGACTCTTAAAAAATTGACTGAGTAGCTTCTTTAGCAAATCATGACATATTTTGTCACTTCTTCTGTCCAATCTGGTATTTTTTTTTAGGAGAATTCTTTCTTTTCTTTTGTATTTTATATAATTTTGTTTTTACATGAAAGTACCGAGGAACCAAAGAATGTTTCTGCAGTTCACCAAAATTTTATTGTTCCACTCACTATTCATTAGGCTGTAATTATGCTATATCTATAGCAACTGCTTTTTTAAAATATTTTTTCCTTTACATTTTCAGTAACAATGCAAAGCAAATTTTATAAAAATAAGAAAAAGCATCGCAGAACAGATGCAATATACGCCAGTCAGTCTAGGCTGCAAACTGATGATGCCAGACATTTCACATGGCACTGCACAAATATTTGGAAATCATCAAATTCAGCAAAAATAATTTTACAACTCTGTGCTGGAATGACACTAAAAGATCCTTATCAATATACCATAAAATATCTGTACTACTCAAAATTTGATAGGGATCACTTTTTATTTCTTAAATATCTTTTTAATGATAACCTCAAGATGACTGATTTTTTCTCATACATGTAGTTTATTCATATGGCAAAGCCGACCTGTCCAGCAGATTTTGATTGTTTACCTGTACATGGCTGGAGGTGCAAGGGAAAAACGATACCCCTGGAAAAGTGGTGCTCAGCGGACATATACCTTCATGTACACATCCGTTTTATTCAGACTTCGCTTGTGCATGGTAACGTTTATATCAAACCTAGCACTGGTCATGGCAATTCTACGGCAAAGACGGCGTATTGACGGTGAGGAGATGAAAAGGGGGATAGGGATGCTTGAGGCTGGGCATTGCCAATGGCACGTATGTGTTGCTACCCATGACCGCCATGGCGGGAAATGGTCATGGTGTGGACAGGCATTAGCATGCAGGGAAGAACGGACTTGCACATTGTTCAAAACGGCACACTGACGGCTGTACGATATGTCAATGAGATCTTAGATGTGTACGTTCGTTCCTACACTGGTGCTATAGGCCCTGAGTTCATTTAATGGACGACAACGCCCGGCTTCACAGGGCAAGGGTCACAGACGAGTACCTGGAGGCAGCAGCCATAGAGAGAATGGACTGGCCAGCAAGGTCTCAAGACCTCAATCCAATACAGCACGCCTGGGACATGCTGCAGACTGCAATATCTGCTCGCCCAGTCCAGCCAACCACAGTCCCTAGGCTACAGCAGGCCCTTCTGGACGGGTGGGCTCGACTCCCACAACAAAGCATCCGGAGACTCATTAGCAGCATGAGAAGGCAGTGCAGAGCAGTAATCCAAGCAAACGGACACCACATGTGATAATTAAGCAAAATTCAGGTCATAGACTTGATTTTTCCAAAATGTTCCATTTCATCTCCTGTCTGTGTTATCTCAAATTCATGCCCCTCCCACGGCTCAGCCTCTGTCACGCTTCAACGGTTTACAGACTTACTCATTTTTTGGTACCAAACTGCTGTCATATGAACATATTTTCAGAATCACAACAAATAATGTAACCTTCCAACCTTATGTAGTAAATATACACATTATTATAAGTGATCCCTATCAAATTTTGAGTAGTATACATACCAAAAATGTTTTAAGAGGGGAGATCATTAAATGATGAGACAGAGATATATTTCATGCACACTGCACTTCTTCTTCTAACCAGATAGCTTTATTTTAAGTTTCAAGTCAATCCCTTTCAAAATGATCAAATTATGCTCTAGACAAAAATTCATTATAAAACCGAAGAAACATAGATAACTTAAAACTGGATAAGGTAGAGTTAAGCTTCAGGGGCAATGCACTTTTCCTTGTTGCTGGCTATATATATGTTAAATTTCACATCAATTCACTTCATAGTTTTAAAGTAATGCTCAAAACAAAAATCTATTAAGGGAGATAATTCAAAAATGGGACCAGGTAGAGTTACAGTTCTTGTGCACTGCACTTGTACTTCTTACCATCTATCTTTGTCTTAATTTCAAGGCAATCCCTTTCATAGTGTTCAAGTTATGCTCCAGGCAAAAATTCATTATAGAAATTAAAGAAGGGGAGATTACTCAAAAACTGGATAAGGTAGAGTTATGCTTCTTAGGCAGTGCACTTCTCCTTGTCGCAAGCTATCTTTATTTTAAGTTTCACATCAATTCACTTCATAATTGTAAGGTTATGGTGCGGATTAAAAACGTTCAAAAGGGGAGATAGTTCAAAATGGGACCAGGCAGAGTTATTGTTCTTGTGCACTGCCCTTCTACTCATTGTAAGAAAGCTGCACAGCAAGTTTGAAGTCAGACGATTAGCAACAGAGCTATGGTCTAAACAAGATCTGGATGCTGCTCACTGGCCTGCCTGCCTGAGGAGGTTTCCCATAATATGGCTGTCTTTTGATGGACGTATTAAAACTGTTGCTATAAATATTATGTAACACAATCTATTTAAATAAAATTTTAGGAACTGAACATTCTGTTATTTACACCAAGGCATGTGGAATTTTTTGCCATTTCTTTGTGCAGCTAAAAAAAACAACACTGAATGCATGACCATAGTGTACCAACAACTGTGCTAAAAATTCAAAATGGTAAAATGAGCTTTTACACAGATCAGAAAATAATAACAATATATCAATTCGTATTTAGCATTCTTACCTCCGAATGCATTACAGGCCATTTCATCTGTTGGGTATTCTTTGGGATCAGCACCGGCATTAAGTAACATTTTAACACACTGGAAACTTGCATGGTCTTCTAGGAAAAACCTCTGCTCTAAATCATAAATCAAATCTTGAAATTCTTCTGACGGAATGCCGTGACTTCTTTCATAAAAGTTGAAAGATGTTGCTAACGTTACTTTCTCTGGCAGATGACCATCATGTAATGGGGCAATGTTATTATAGCAAGCTAATTCCAGAAGGCACTTGTTGTAACAATCATGCAAGTCAACTCTTGCACCACTTTCCAGTAAAAACTCAACCATGTATAAATTACTAAAGAAAACATTATGAAATATAGGGGTCCATCCATAGTTATCAGTTACATTCACATCAAAGCCTCTATTAATTAAATCATCAGCAATGTCTCTATTCTTAGCCTCACAAGCCCTGTGTAACACAGTTCTACCACAGTTATCTGCTATTAACATGTCTGCAGAGCTATCTAATAGATAACTGACCATGTCTCTATTCCCGTACCAAGCAGCAAAATGTAACGGCGTTGACCCACCTTTGTCTGTGGCATTTATATCACATTCTTGCTTCTTAGGCCCTTCAAGAAACATTTTAGCCAGAAAAACATGCCCCAGCTTAGCAACAGAATGCAAAGGTCTTAAACCCCAGGGGGTTAAGTCTGCTAAATTTGGATCAGTTCCAGCAGCATCAAGTAAGGTTTCTATAATTTCATATGAGACTTCACTTTGTTCTAAGGCCAAAGTTAGAGGTGTTTTCACCAAAACAATGGTGGCATTAGTATCAACACCTTTATCAATGAGTTCCTGGAGATGTTTAAAATCTCCACGCTCTATTGCACCAACCATGCGAAACTGTAATTCTTTCTGGTACCGTTTCTCTGGAACAAATAAGCAAAACCCATCTGTTTGATACAGGAAAAGGTATCTACCCACTTTTTAATCTGCTAGGAATTTAACAGTTTCACTTTCAAACTTCAAGCCAAGAAAAATAAGAGTATTACAATTAAACATTTATTGATCTTTTTAGCCATTTATTTAACACCACATACATGACAAGGAAGTTGATACAAGTTATCTTTTCTTGTGCTCTCGTAACTTTTTATTACTATTTTCTACATCTTCTTAAATAAGGAAAAGTCCCTTTTGATAACCAGTAAGAACATTAAATTTGTTTGTTCTTGGCAACCTCAATCACAGTATTAACCAGTACACATTAGTATCTCACTGAAGGGAAGTTTAGTAAATGCACTTCTTCTATACTTTACCTGTAAATTCATCATCTTCCAATAACTCAGGTGGCAATCTATAAGGTCTAGGAGGTGGTGGAACAGGTGGGGCTGGTGGTATAACACCTGACATATCCCTCAAGGTAGGCTGTCCACTCACAAAACAACACCCTCAAGTCTCTGGTATATCAAATTCAGACATGATCAGCCTGTCAAATTAAACAAAAAAAGGTAAACTAGTTGATGGTTCACATTCCAGTAAAAAAAGTCCAAATCAAACAGCCTTAATGCTCCTTTGTTAATTAACTAAGCACTTGAACTGTTCAGCAGATCTTAGTATTAACTGTACTGAACTGTGTCTGGAAGTCTGGAAGTCTGAAAATGCACTTGTGATGTTATTATTTCTGAATACAAGCTAAAATCATACAACTTGAAAGCATGCTTCATACATTGGTTAAACTAGGGATTTTATTTAAATTACATGCCACCAAAAGAACAGGGAAACAAAAAGTATAATGGTGCATGGCAATGTCCTTGCATTTTTATGTAAATACTTTTTCTTCATTTCCGTTCTAGACATGGAAAGAGCACAACATGATGTAATCATACCATTAGGTTCTTTATGTTTTCCCTTTATTTTCTATATAGACTGTGTTATTGCCTTTATTTTCCATGGAAACTGCAAAATCCTCGGTAAATACATAATGCAACACTAGGTAAAGGTATAAACTTCTGCAACCTTAAACAATATCAACAGGCTCTTGTATTACCTTATTATGTACCTAAGGTTTTTGAATTATTAGTTCAAAATGATTTGAAAACAATTAGAAAATCACACAAGGTGTCTTACAAACTGAAAGTCAGTGCCAAATCCACCTTTGTGTGACACAAAGAACCCCCAAACTTTGTGCAATGGTAACTTGTTTTCTGGAGCCAAGTGGCTCATGTTAAAGCTTCTTGTTTTCTGAGGTTTTGTTATTACCTCTTTTTAGCTCACCTGATGACACTCATTTTGTAAGAACAAAACTTTCACTGTCAAAAAATTGATCCAGTTGCCCATTGTATGAGCTTTCAAAAGGTCTGGTCTCTTCCCGTTCTCAGAGAATGGCATTGACATAACAAAACTGGAGCCTACTATGATGACCAGTAAAGTATCAAGCAACATAGGGTCACCTCTGTATCTGATACAGACCTAAATATTATATCCAGTCCCTCCCAAGTAAGTAGAGCAAATACCAATGGTACTTGTACAACTGCTGTAAAATGTTAAAGTTTTAGGACAATAGGATCTTCAAGGCCAAGGTCATTCAGGGGTCAAGGTCAAACAAATATAGGTCAGTGGGAAGGTCTTGTCGAAAGGGATGTTGTGTCCAAGTATGAAGTAAATCCATTTACTAATAAGGAAGTTATGGCCAATCTTAAAGTTTTCAGATGGACTGACAGACGGACTGACAGATGGACTGTTCAAAAACTAAATACCTTCCTTAGGGAGCATAAAAATTAGAAAAAGACAAGAAGCGCCACAATGCGACGAAAACCAGGTTTTCAACGATCAAGTATTGATGTGATAGGAATTAGGAAGAAATATGGCAGTGAAGTAAAAATGGTGCTGTTATTTTGGTACCAACACAGAAAGTTGGTTTCAACAGTTCAAAATAAAAATAAATCAGTTTCCTGAGTAGCAATGCCAGGCTGTATTTTCATGTAAGCTACACACATGGCAAGTTGAGTATCAAAAGGTCAAAGTCTGCTGAAGTTATTGATAAGAAGCTGAAAATTCTATTGTAAGCAAGTGACCTTGATCACAGACACCTGGGTACCAATCCCAAGCTGCCTCTTAATATAAGCTACCCATATACCAAGTTTAGCATCAATAGACCAAAGCAAACTAAAGTTATTGAGCAGAAACTGAATTTCTATTTTTAGCAATAGTGACCTTGACCTTGATCACAGACACCTGGGTAGCAATCTTAAGCTGCCCCTTGATAAAAGCTACCCATACACCAAGTTTGGCGTCAATAGGTCAAAGCAAACTCAAGTATTTGAACGGAAGCTGAATTTCTATTTTTAGCAACAGTGGCCTTGACCTTGACCACAGACATCTGGGTAGCAATCCCAAGCTTCCCCTTGATATAAGCTACCCATCCACTAAGTTTGGGGTCAATAGGTCAAAGCAAACTCAAGTTACATTGTGTATTGAGCGGAAACTGAATTTCTATTTTTAGCAACAGTGACCTTGACCTTGATCACAGACACCTGGGTAGCAATCCCAAGCTGCCCCTTGATATAAGCTACCCATACACCAAGTTTGGGGTCAATAGGTCAAAGCAAACTCAAGTTATTAAGCGGAAACTGAATTTCTATTTTTAGCAACAGTGACCTTGACCTTGATCACAGACACCTGGGTACCAATCCCAAGCTGCCCCTTGCTATAAGCTACCCATACACCAAGTTTGGGGTCAATAGGTCAAAGCAAACTCAAGTTATTGAGTGAAAACTGAATTTCTATTTTTAGCAAGAGTGACCTTGACCTTGATCACAGACACCTGGGTAGCAATCCCAAGCTGCCTCTTGATATAAGCTACCCATACACCAAGTTTGGCGTCAATAGGCCAAAGTTAACTCAAGTTATTGAGCGGAAACCAAAAGTTGATGCCCGCCCGCCCGCCGACTTCAGCATTTCAATAACCAGTTTTCGTTGAAAACCTGGTTAAAAATGAAAAGGAGAAAAAGAAGAGAGAACATGGAGCAAAACAGTAAATAAAAAAACTGTATAGTAAGAAAGGTAAAAAACTAGTCCGCACTTCCTCTTCAGAGTCTGACCTTGAGTTTCATTTTATGGACGACAGTGGTTAATTTTAGTAATAATCGTTACAGCGTATAGATTAGTACTTTTGTCCTTACGTTATTGTATAACAAAACTGGTTCTTGTACGGTTTAATGCTTGAGCGGTTCTATATAAAGCGAAGGGCGTTAAAATAAATCAGTTCTAGCGAGTCTTCCGAAGTGGTGACTTCAAACTTTCAAATTCAATGCTTATTAAAGAACTGTAGTAAATTTTATTTCATATTTTAATGATACAAACACTGTTCTGATATATCGGTAAATCTGTTTGTCGTCAATAGCATAATATGCGTATGTATTATTTGTGAATCATTAGCAAGGAAAGTCGGGGGCTGGAGACACCTTTTCTGTTTGCAGCATTTGGATATCACTACCTCCCCACTCCCCCTCCAAAAAAAAAAAAAAAAAAAGAAAAGAAAGAGAAAAAGATAAATATTAGGAGTAGGGGTTGGGCAGCCCGCTCGCAGTGGTCCTGACTCTCCTTTTAATATTTAACAAAGACCACACCTATATATTTTGTCAAACAGTATACAATGTTCTGTAAGACATGCTTTATAGTGCATTTGAAATGTTGCATATATTCATATAAATGTTCACTGTGAAATTTTGTCTCAATGTCACCACAATATAAGCTCCTCGCAAATCGCAAAACAGAGTCTGTTGTTTTTTAGTAAGTAAAATAGTAGGGACAATGATGTTCTGGAAATGGCCCACAGCAAGAGAGATCTCTTCATTTTTGTTTGTCCAAAATGTATTTAGATATATTTTGTGTCAAAGATAACAACGTGTTGGTACACTTTGTGTTGAAGAGTAAAATTAAAAGCTTGTCTGCGCTTTAATTTGTTGGTTTATGATTACTTTTTAAAAAAAAGTAAAGGAAGTCGAAATTTTCTGACACTGGCCTTGAAAAAATCAGAACAGGGTCGAAAAATCATATAACACTTGTAAATCGGCAATTGTATCATATCCATAATCAAATACAGCTTAAAGGGTCGAAATTAGCTGACTTTGCCCCCTATATATAACTCTCTGAAGGTTTAAATGGACTGAATTTTTGGACTCAAATTTGTCCTAAAAAAATTGGCCATTTTATTCTAAATCAGATTATATTCAACAAGTAAAAAATGTCAAAATGAAAATTTGAAAGTATGTGGCAAAGAACATGTTGTGAATTAACTTGAAAACAACTTGTTCATATGTATGGAATGGTAATATCTTCTATTTGCTAAGCGAGTTTCACGTGTAATTAACACAACTATTGACACCGGTTAACAACATTTCCATATTTGTCGGTAAGAAAATAATTATACTTTTATTATATACACAGAATAAAACAGAATCTACTAAGCTGTTATAGAGTAGAACATGTGTGCTATGTCAGAACATACAAGGTAAATTAACGAAAATGGCTCATATATATGACAGCTCTGTTTTTACCGGAAGTTGTTTTGTACCGGTGAAACAGTAAAATTCACTCTTCCGTTAGCGTCCAGGTGCAGAATCATGGCATTAAAATTAGCCCCAACATTTCTTCGTTCGCTCAGACTAACAGGGTATGATATTGATCATTCATTAATTATATAAGTAATATATTTATTTTGCAGTAACCTGCTTTTGTTGACAAGTGTCTTTTAGCAAAAAAAGACGGATTTGTTTAGGCACTTAATGGGTGGGGTAACAAAGGTCACAATTTTGTAGACGTAGTTTATTGTAGGTAATATTGAAATATGAATGAAGCAATGTGGTATAACCTTGATTACGATGTAAATATAATGCATATATGTTTTTTAAAACTTAGGGCTAATTTTTCGAAGAACCTGTTTCCATGACTGAACCAAACAAAATGGCAACCGTGTCTCCCAGGAAACCATCAATTTCTTTTATGAATTTTGATGAATATGTTTGTTTTATGCATGATAAATTTGAAAAAAAGGATCTTAGAGCCTTTACTCAACAACAATACCACTGCCGGTGTTCCCTTTGAAATCTGATGTGCATTTTGTCACTGTGCTATCTGGGAATTATGGTCGTTTGGTCAAACCGTTGTTTTGTCAAACTGATTTTATGTAGCAAGCAAACTGTCGTTTCATCAAATTAATAATATACAGTATTTCACACCTATTGAAATCAAATTATAATTGATTGCTGAAGTGTTTGTGATTCATTAAAATGAATGTGCAATCAACCTAATTTGCGGGATAATAATCTAATTTGTATAATTACCGGTAAGACAAACAATAAATCAGCGGTACCTTTGGCTTTGCGCGACGTTTAATGTGAACAGCTTTAACGTTAATAATCTGTTGGCATGAACAGAACAGAACAAAATGTATATTTTATTCTCTCAAACATGCATACAACCAGGGCTTTAATTTACAGGGAATGGACACTCCAAAATTGCGATAATATGGTGTCGCGCGCATGCGCGGCCGGATCTCAATAAAACACCTCAATGGCGGATGGTTCATGTTGCTGCTTTCACGATTATATACTCAAATGTTGAAAAGAACTTACATTAAGAAATTTCAGAACGAATTGTAAATTAAATATTGTGAAATAAATATTTTGACTATCTTGTTTGTTATTTTTCGAAGTAGCTTTTATTTGAATAACAATGAAATCAATACTAAAATGTAATCGTTGTTTTCCAAAATGGCGGAAAGTATGTACAAATTCGTGTTTTCTTGTCAACTTTCGGGGGGTATTAGACAAAAATGGAGTTATGAAATGAGTTGACATAAGATGGATGTTAATCAGTGGACATAGGATTGAGCATTACTATGCATTTTATTGCTGTATCTGTGTTTGTTAATGAAATAAAGCAACGTAAATTACAGCAATTTTGTCGAAAAAAGTGTTATTCGGTGATCAACACCTTAACGAATTTCGGGTGGTATCAGTGCAAACAGACTCGATTAAAACACTTAACATGAATTGCATCGTACTCTACTTAGATGAGATTGACATTTGAATCTAAGGTTTCTGACCTCCTCTGAATATCAACTTCAAAGTTGGCGGTTAAATATTGTGCTATTTTAAACACACGGTTGATCAGTGTTCTTTAAAATTACTCGCACTGAAATTTGGTGTTGTTTGTTGCATTCTTCATTTTTTTTAAATTAAGTGCTGGTTGATTAAATTTGTGGACAATGGGTAGCATTGTGATCGTGCTTTTGGCTCAGTGGGCAGAGCTTTTTTTAATTAATTTATTAATTAATCGCTTTGTCATAATTATGAGTGTCAGGATGTTGTGACTTAACTATCATGCAAAAGTTTACATTTATACTTGTTACAATTTGTAAATGAAAGCCTCAACCTGTGAAACAAGTAAAGATAATCTGAATAATTTGAAATAATCTGAGTCTACAATTTCCAGACATATTTTTTTCAGTAAATTATACCATATATTGACGAAGTTATAAACAATTTTTGTAGACACGTGAACACTTTTTTCATCAAATCGAGACAAGATTTTTACCAAAAGAAAAAGGTATTGAGTTGTCTTTTACTCGTCGGCTTGGAACAACCACTTCCTTAGTTGAAATAAAAAATAGATATTATAAGAGGTCAATGTTTCTTCTTTCTTACAAATTTAAAATTTTGAAAATCAACCCATTGTTGACAAAAATACGGATGTTTTTGTAAACTAGATGCATGTATTGAATGCCAATTTACCGCTAACTAACGATAGATAATTATAAAAAAAAGACGTAAAAAGTATTGGGTTGTCGTTTTTTACTCGTCGGCTTGGAACAAACACTTCCGTTGTTGAAATAAAAAATAGATGTCATAAAAGATCAATGTTTCTTCTTTCTTACAAATTTTAAATTTTGAAAATCAGATAATTATTGACAAAAATACGGATGTTTTTTGTAAACTAGGTGCGAGCGTTGCATACCAATTTACCGCTAACTAACGATAGATAACTCATTATCGATCGATTTTCCGTTACAGGATATACAGGTGAACTCGCGACATCATATTTTGGTTATTCATTCGATAGATAAGGAGTGTCCATTCCCTGTAAATTAAAGCCCTGATACAACATGTGATATGAGGGTAAATGTCAATACTTGATATGAGGCATTTATACAACATTCAAAAACATTGATATCATAGTATATATGTAATTGATATTTATATTAAATGCATGTATATAATAATGACTTGGTTTCACTTAATAATTATATTTAATACTCGAAATTGTATTTGATACAAAAATAAACATGTGGTTAAGTTCTTACATTTCTAATAATCATCATAATGAATTTACATAATTTGTAGAATTCAGGTGAATCTTTCATGGAAAAAAAGTTCTTTCAATTTGTACATATGTGGACATATATAAAAATAAGATTTAATGAACCGTCTTCTTTCATTAGCAAAACTGTCACATTCAAAAAATGTGATTGCATCTATTTGACACTTCTGTAAAATCGGAAATTATTTACTCTAAAAATTAAGTTTGACGAACAAACTACCTGTTTTGTACAGAAAAATAAGTTTGACGAAACGACCAACACCCCTATCTGGAATGATCTGTAGTTCAGAATTTTAGACACATAGTGCTTCTGAGAGTTTAATTGATAGAGCAAGTGCAATGTCTAAATGGTATTGCTCAAAAACACTTAGCAAAAAACATTTGACAAAATAAATCTTATATCACACTGTAAAAGTTTAAATCAATTTAATCCCATTTATCCAGTATTTTGCTCACCCAGTAAAGGAAACACTTGAAAAGTTTAAAAAATCGATTTTATATAAAATATAAACAATGAAGTACTTTCCCCTTTTGTAATTCATTCCACATCAGGGCATTTTTTGTCAAAATTGTGAAGGGGCCTGTTCATTTTGTGAATAAAGCACGATATTTCATGAAATTGTGAAAAAATGATGCGCAAGTGATGCCATTTCGCGTCATACTGAAACCGGAAACGGTGTGCGATGAACGCTTGATATTAATGTCTGACCTGTGTAAATTCTGTTTCGAGTCGGTACTTTAACCATGCGAAACATGTAAACATGCGCAATTACCATTTAACTAGATTAAAACTATTTACGTGTTTGCAGTTGGCAAAAATAAAGTTTTACTGGAAGGTAAAACATCGAAGTCCCCGATATTTTGTGAAATCTCTTTTGAAGTTGTAAATTTTTTTACGCTGCTGTATGAAAAAAGTGCAATTTTGAATTGTGAAGGGGCCGAACATCGGGCCCTGTTATAGAAGGAAAAAATGCCCTGCACATGCATTTGATGTAACATGGTAGAGTAAATTATTAAGTTGGATTTTTTTAACGAAAATATATTGCGCACAAGGGGATAGTTTTATATAAACCACATTTTTGTTTCAAATATATTTTTCTATCCCTATCAATGAAATGCTAAAAGCCAATCATATTACTGTGTACACTGTGAAGGTCGTTGGTTAGCATACAATTGCATTTTGAATTGTGTAATCGGACTTAAATGAATAAAGGCATTGTTTTCATGAGTGACAGTTGGATTTATTTGTTCAATGGTAAGTCTTTTAGACTCAAGTTCAGAATTAACTCGGATTGAGTACATAAATAATGCAGATTTAACTGTTCAAAGGTCATTTGGCACAGAAAACATTGCAGAACATGCTATGGGAAAGTGAGCAATATCCATATGATGTTGCATTGTCAAGAAGTTAAAATATCACAAAGTGATGTCATATTAATAGGACTAGAATGATCTGCTGAATACAGTTTTTTTTATTGTTTAATTGAGACAGTGAACATTATCTTTGGGGGCTGCAGAAATGTAAAAAAAAAATGTGGGAGGAACATTTCGGCACCTGATAACTGCATCAGGGAATCAGTTCTTTCGCTCAGTGGTCCGAGTGTGTTTGTTTATCATACTGATCATAACCTAGCAGGCATGAGTTTGAGTCCCACATTAGTGTGATCTACTGCAATGCATTTTTGTGATGTGAACAGAAGTTTGTACAAAGTGATTATGATCAAAGTGTGGCTATAGGATCTATTCAAGGCAAACACAAGGTTTAGAATGTGGAAATATTTTGATTTTTAGAAAAAAAGGCTCTGATTAAAGAATATTAATGTGACACAGGTCTGTCTTTAAGAGGTGTTTCTTTAAAAGTGTATTCCTACAGAGCTATTATGTGATAAAGTAGCTATTAATCTTGTCAAAATTTCCTCTGCTTTACTACAAAAAAAAAATGATTGATTTTGGCATCCCTCCATCAGTTCTGAATGCATTAATTAATTTCTATTTAAAATAAGGTACCCATGAAAGCTGTTAATCTTGATATATTAAGTTTAATGAAGTTAATTTGCAGTTCTTTTGTGAGACAGTCAATGTTAAAATAATGTATTATGATAGATGAACAGAACAGGTATTGACTAATATATCAAATGTGAGAGAAAATCAGTTATAATGATTGTGCCTTCATTTTCCATGATTTTTTTGTCGTAAGTGAGAAGTTTAACTAGAACTAGAAAGTTAAGAGAAGTTATTAGAATAGTGGTCATTGGTGTCCTTTTACAGAATTATAATTCATTTGAACTTGAAATTTTACATTTGCCAGTGTTACAGCCTTCTTGCATTAAGATTGACTTGTATACATTTAATCTACGGGACTTTTTTTAATTAAAATAATGTTTTGTATATTACAGAATCCGAGCAATGTCACAAGTGGGAGGTTTTGGTGAAGGTGCAGGAAAGGTAGTTCTTTGTCAGATAATACCTTGAGATTTTGTTCTCTTGTTCATTATGGCTAAACAATAGATTGTTGCTTGAGAAGGAAAATTGTGATTGTTTTTAAGTTTTTGGTATAAAATTGTATGGAATGATTCCATTACTGACAGTAAATTTATAAGAAAAAAAATTCTAGACATTCTTTGTAATGCAGAAATAACAATACATTTCTAAAATGTAGCTTAATGTAACAGTCTTGTATTCTTGTTACAGGGTGGTGGTACTGGTGGTACTATCAGAGAGGCTGGTGGTACCTTTGGTAAAATGGAAGCTGCTCATGAAGAAGAATACTTCAGAAGACTGGTAATTATGTCTTGTTTAGACTTTATCATAGATGATATACATGTAAAACTGGCCTGCTTATGTTGCTCTTTTAGCCTTGAAATCAGGTCCAGAATATTTTGCATTTTTTGTAGTTTATATAAACAAGGAATTTCAGACATAGAAAATTTAGGCCGGAAATAATGTGCAATGAAATTATTAGTTCTTGTAATCATGTTAACTGAGGTCAAACTCTATTGCTTCTGAGAATTTAATGTCCTTTTACATTATTCCTGACACTTTTTTGTCCTTCGAATGAGACGAGCATTCAGCTGATGTCAGCTTACTAGCAGCACACTATTTAGCTTATTAAAAGAATATTAGCAGGAAACAAACATTTTGATCACCAGTGCAGTTGACACCAAAGAGACTTGTTTTACAGTAGGTGGTCTTATTAAAAATTTGTAATATATATAGAAATTGATTAAAGGACAGTGTTGACTTTGCTTTTTACCGTTATCTGGTTAATGTTTCACATAAAGGAAATGTTTCTGTAACGTTACTGTTATATATTCTGTTCATCATCTTCCTGAATAGGAATTCTAAGGACACCTTGATACAGCATATAATTATTTACGAAGACCTCAAGAAAGTTCCAAGAACAAGATGAACAGGTTTTATCAAGGCTTACCATTTCATGCCAGGAATGAGTCCAACTGTTCAGCATTTATTCAAGCCATATTTCTACTTCTATTTGTATCAGCTAGTTTGTCGCCCTTTCGAAGAAATGGCAATACATAGGGATTGCTTTGTCCGTCGGCCCGGCACAAAGACTTAATGTTGGCTATAACTTTGTGATTTCTTAACATTTCCTCATCAAACTTGCAAATTATATTGCCCCCCCCCCCACCCCCCCGAAGGGAGGCATATAGTTTTTGAACTGTGTGTCCATCTGTCAGTCCGTCCAAAAACTTTAACATTGGCAATAACTTTCTTATTAGTAAGTGGATATACTTCATACTTGGACACAACACCCCTTTGGACAAGACCTTTCCACTGACCTATTTTTGTTTGACCTTGACCCCTGAATGACCTTTACCTTGAAGATCCAATTGTCCAAAAACATTAACATTGGCCACATCTTCCTTATTAGTAAGTGGAATTACTTAATACTTGGACATAGCACCCCTTTGGACAAGGCTTTCCAACTGACCTTTATTTATATGACCTTAACCCATGAATGCCCTTCACCTTGAAGATCCAATTGTCCAAAAACTTTAACATTGCCCATAACTGCCTTATTAGTAAGTGGAATTACTTCATACTTGGACACAACCCTCTTTAGATAAGACCTTCCCACTGACCTATATTTATTTGAACTTGACCACTGAATGTCTGGTTCTCGGCTCAAAGGTCAAAGCACCACTTTTGGGGGCATTGTCATCTTACAGTGACAATTCATGTTGTACTTGGATTTTGTCACGAAAACTTAACATTGGCAATAACTGTGCCATTTCTTAATATTTCTTAATCAAACTTTCTAGTTGTAATGCTTACAGTTGTATCGCTTACGGCTTAGGGATCACTTTGTCCATCAGTCAGTCTGTCACGAAAACTTAACGTTTGCTATAACTTTGCCATTTCTTAACATTTCTTCATCAAACTTACAAATTATATTACTTATGACAACAGGGTTGTGATGATGCAGAAATCTTTAGGTCAAGATCACATGTAGTGGAGTTATGCTCCTTTTTAGCTCACCTGAGCATGCTCATGTGAGCTTTTAGGATCCTTGATTGTCCGGCGTCCGTCCGTCCGGCGTCCACAATTCATTCAAACGACATCTCCTCTGAAACCAGTGGGCAAAATTTAATAAAACTTGCCTAGAATGTTCCTTGCATGAAGCTCTACCAAGTTTGTTCAGATGGTTCCGGTTCATTGCATTTCGGGGTCACAGGAGCTAAAAACAGATTTTAAAAGTTGGATCTTTAAAAATCTTCTTGTCAGAAACCACAAGGCCTGGAGCTTTGATATTTGGTAT
Organism: Cyclina sinensis; assembly: GCA_012932295.1. Lineage (NCBI taxonomy): Eukaryota > Metazoa > Mollusca > Bivalvia > Venerida > Veneridae > Cyclina > Cyclina sinensis. Next base: position 34,232,231 of record JAAONU010000008.1, read on the forward strand.
AAAGCATCATCTAGTGGACCTCTACCAAGTTTGTTCAAATTATGATCCTGGGGTCAAAAATGGCCCCACCCCAGGGGTAACTTGTTTTACATAGAGTTATATAGGAAAAACTTTAAAAATCTTCTTGTCAGAAACCGTAAGGCATAGAGCTAAGATATTTGGTGTGTACCATTGTCTAGTGGACCTCTACCAAGTTTGTTCAAATCATGGCCTCTGGGTCAAAAATGGCCCAGCCCCAGGGGTAAATTGTTTTACATAGAGTTATATAGGAAAAACTTTAAAAATGTTCTTGTCAGAAACCGTAAGGCATAGAGCTAAGATATTTGGTGTGTACCATTGTCTAGTGGACCTCTACCAAGTTTGTTCAAATCATGGCCTCTGGGTCAAAAATGGCCCCGCCCCAGGGGTAACTTGTTTTACATAGAGTTATATAGGAAAAACTTTTAAAATCTTCTTGTCAGAAACCGTAAGGCATAGAGCTTAGATATTTGGTATGTAGCATTGTCTAGTGGACCTCTACCAAGTTTGTTCAAATTATACCTCTGGTGTCAAATTTGGCCCCACCCTGGGGTCATTGGTTTTACATAGGCTTATATAGGAAAAACTTCGAAAATCTTCTTGTCTGAAACCACAAGGCCCTGAGCCTTAAGATTTGGTGTGTAGCATTGTCTAGTGGACCTCTACCAAGTTTGTTCAAATTATACTTTGACTTTGTTAAAAGCAGTCATACTCAGGTGAGCGATATAGGGCCATCATGGCCCTCTTGTTAGTTATTCTAACAGAGTACCCAAGGGCGACACAAGTGTTCCACCGAACACCCATCTAGTTTTTTAAATGAAATTGCCTTAAAGTTTGTCATTAAGCTAAAACTGAAATTTTTCAAATTTGCTTTAAATTAGCATTTTATGTGATTTTCAGAAAAGACTTGTTTATGTGATAGCAAAAAAGCTGCAAAAACTTGTTTTTAAGGTCATATTATTGTCTGAATGAACTAAAAAGTATAGGGGAGGTAATCTGTATTGTGAAAAGTAACAAAATTTTGTTCCTTATAGTTTCTGTAATTTTTTTAGTCCCCTACCAGTTTAACCAGAGGGGGACTATATAGGTTTACCCTCCATCAGTCTGTTCGTCCGTCAGTCTGTCCGTCCGTCACAGAAACTGGATCCCATGAATATTTTAATGAAACTTGAAATATGGGCAGATGGCAGTCTGGAGATTATGCACATCTTTTTTTTCTTCATATGTTGAAAATTTTGGTTGCTATAGCAACAAATATACTTAAAATGTGGCAAATATAACAATATTTGTGATAACTCAAAAAGTTCTAAGAATAATTCTATGAAACATAAAATATGGATATGTGATAGTATGGAAATAATGCACCTCAAGGTTCACAACTCTAGCACCAAAATTATTAGATTTATCCCCCCTTAAACTTAGAATTTTCATGAAAAAAATATGTTTTTTTTTTTTAAGTTCAAAAAGTACTGAAAATATTTTTAGGAAACATGAAGTATGGATAGGTGACAGTATGAAGATAATGCACCTCAAGGTTCACAACTCTAGCTCCAAAAATATTAGTTTTATCCGCCTTGAATCTAGAATTTTCATGAAAAAATGTGTTTTTTTTGTATATAATTTCATTATTTCTGAATGTATCTACTTCAAACTTTAAATATTGGTTTCTTATCATCACCCACATCATATGTGACAAGGTTCATAATTCTGGCACCTAAATTGTCAGAATTATCATCCTTGCACTTTGAATTTTTTCTTCCTATGTTGAAAAATTTGGTACATTTGTCTTTTCCTAAAAGCTGTATCCAGAGATCACTTTTGAAGTACTTGGAACTTTTCCAACAAATTAACTGAGAATAAAGTAAAGTTGAAACATAAGTTAACATAGTGATCCTGAGAAAATTTAAACATTAGGAACTAGTTTTTCATGGGTTTTCATCAGAGGTCAAGGTCAGATGATAGTTGAAACTTAGTATTAAAGATTATGTGCAACTTGTTCCAACTGGGCTACCATCCTGTGACAAGGCAGTGCAGGGTATTAGTCACCATCTGTGACAAAATTATAGTTTTGCGACCTTTTTTAGTCCCCTACTGGTTTCACCAGAGGGTTTACCCTCCTTCTGTTAGTCCGTCCATCCGCACAAACTGGATCCCGAGATAAGGCATAAAGTACTGACAATATTTTAATGTAACTTGATATATGGATAGATGGCAGTATGGATATTATACATATCTTTTTTTTTCTTCCTATGTTGAAAAATCTGGTTGCTATGGCAACAAATAGACTTAAAATATGGCAAATATAGCAATATTTGTGATAACTCAAAAGTACTTCAAATATTTTTATGAAACTTAAAATATAGATAAATGGCAGTATGGAGAATATCCACCTCATTTTTTATTAACCTAAAGGAGGAACTGTCCGGCTGTTTATCAGTCATTTTCTCTTAAAACCTTACCATTGGCCATATTTTCCTTACTACTGAATGGAATTACTTCAAACTTGGCCACAACAATACCTTGGACAAGACCATTCCAATGAAGTACATTTCTGTGACCTTGACCTCTGAATGACCTTGACCTTTAAAGTTTTCTTGTCCAAAAACTATAAGTTTGGCTATAATTCCTTATTTCTGAACAGAATTACTTCAAACTTGGTCACAACAACCCCTTCAATAAGACCTTTTCAACAACATATATTTCGATGACCTTAACCTCTAAATGACCTTGACCTATGACGTTTTCTTCTTTGATGATACTCTGTACATGGATAGAGGATCATATGGAGATTATGCATGTCTCAGACAAAAAAATGCAAATACAAACTTTCTAATATTTTTTTCCACCATCAGAACTTACCGTGGCGTCTCCAAGACTATTTAAACTGACATATCTTGCACAGAACTTGTAAAATTTCAAGTTTTCATTAAAATGAAGGCTTTAAATAGATCTAGAAGAGTAACATTATGTATCAAAAACAGGGTTTCCTCTGGGTCAATTTTAGTTTGCGCCAGCAAATTCGCCACTCAGAAAAAGTTGGTGCCAATGGCTTAAAAGTTGGAGCCAGTGATTTTGTAAGGAGACATGCCTTTCTCTGTTAAGATATTATAGAAGTAGTATCATTGTGACAACAAACACTATTTATATATTTATTACAACTGTTTATTAATAAAAAATAAGCACGTTTGCATATCAATTTTAAAAGATACATAACATGAAAATATGAACAATATCTTTATAAGATTAAGCATGAACCATTTATTTTTACACTTATTTAATCTTCCATACACGAAAATGACACCTGCAAACACTGACGATTTTTCTTTTCATCACTGTAATTTGCTACAAACACTAACTGACCACACGTGGTTAATTATCTTATTTTCGGATGATTAAAAATGGCAAATTATTCCAATTAACCGATTGTCAGTTGCATCTCAACATGTTCTCAAAGTGTCATAAAGTTTGATAAACAAACTAGTCACGCGTGACCTTATACTAAACATCCGGGCCGCTTATGTAATTTTGTTGGCCGCTTATTGATTTTTAATCGTACTAGTTGTCGGATGCTTTCTTTTACGTTGGCGCCAGTAAAATTCGCCAATGGAAGATTTTATGGGCCAGAATTAGTATTTTGGCGCATTTGGCGCAATTGGCGAGCGACAGCGGGAACCCTGAAAAACATTACAAGTAGCACAGTTCTGTTCAAGTTTAACCATACAGTAAACATGGTAAACAACTATAACAACAAGAGCTTGTCAGAGACAAAGCAACAGTCTCCTACCGTTGCAATGTCCATCTCCCTAATTACAACCCATATGTGAGTAGAGTTAAGATATTTGGTGTACAGCATTGTCTACTAGACCTCTACCAAGTTTGTTGAAATCATGGCCTTTGGGTCAAAAATGGCCCCGCCCCAGTGGTCACATGTTTTACATAGAGTTATATAGGAAAAACTTTAAAAATCTTCTTTTCAGATACCACAAGGCCTAGAGTTTAGATATTTGGTGTACAGCATTGTCTACTAGACATCTACTAAGTTTGTTCAAATCATAGCTCCTGGGTCAAAAAAGGCCCCATCCCAGGGGTCACATGTTTTACATAGAGTTAATACATAGAAAAAGTTTTAAAAAGCTTCTTGTCTGAAACCACAAGGCCTAGAGTTTAGATATTTGGTTTGTAGCATTGTCTAGAAGACCTCTACCAAGTTTGTTCAAATCATGACCCTGGGGTCAAAACTGGCCCCACCCGGGGGGTCATTTGATTTTACACAAGGATTTATATAGGGAAAACTTTAAAAATCTGCTGCTCTGAAACACCAAGGGCTATACCTTTAATTGTTCGTTGTTATGTCTCCGCCAACCCCACCCTCCTGATGGAGACATATTGTTTTTGCCTTGTCCATGGGTGTATGTTTGTCTGTCTGTCACACTTCGTTTCCTTTCAATAACTTGAGTACCAGTTGACCCAAAGCCTTCAAACTTCACAGGGTTATTGCTCTTATTGAGTACAAAAAATCCCTTTTGTGTTTTGGGCCAGTAGGTCAAAGGTCAAGGTCAGAGGGACCTCTAGAGTGAAAACGGTTTCCACTCAATAACAGGATTACCATTTCACCCAGAGCCTCCAAACTTCATATGATGATTGCTTTTACTAAATAGAAGAACCATATTGTTTTTGGGGCAAGTATGTCAAAGGTCAGGGTCACAGGGACCTGTAGAGTGTAAACTATTTCTGCAGAGTAACTATAGTACCATTTCACCCAGAGCCTTCAAACTTCATAGGATAATTGTATTAGAAGAACCCTATTGTTTTTAGGATCCAAAGGTCAAAGGTTAAGTTCACAGGGACCTGTAGAGTGAAAACTGTTTCTGCTAAGTAACTGGAGTACCATTTTACCCAGAGCCTTCAAACTTCATAGGATGATTTTTTTTCTCAGTAAAAGAACCCAATCATTTTTGGGGTCAGTAGGTCAAAAGTCAAGGTCACAGGGACCTGTAGAGTGAAAACTATTTCTGGAGTATCATTACACCCAGAACCTTCAAACTTTATAGGGTTATTATATTAAAAGAACCCTATTACTTTAGGGTCTGTAGGTCAAAGGTCAAAGTCACTGGGACCTGTAGAGTAAAACTATTTCTGCTTAAAAATTTGAGTACCATTACACCCAGAGTCTTCAAACTTATTGCTAAACTTATTCAAACTAGCACCCATAAAAACTAATAACGATATTTGTAACATGAGCAGTGAGACTCAGGTGAGCGATTTAGGGCCATCATGGCCCTCTTGTTGTACTTGGGCTAGCATGCTGTCTTTTCCAGCAGGCTCTTGTTTACCATTTTAGTTATTGTAACAAAGTATCCAAGGGTGACACAAGTGTTCAACTGAACACCCATCTAGATTTAGCATGGTAGTTTTTATTTCTTTGGCTGATGTTAAGGACTAAACCAGGACATTTGTCTGGTAGCTGTACATACTTGTAGGAATTTTTTATCATATTATAAAAGAAAAAGCTCTGTTATGTAAGATTTGTACTTGGTAGTTATATTTCTAGAGATTCATACCCGTACCTGTACTTCCTTACCATAAATCTACTGGAAAGCATGTTTTAGGTAAATTTGAAAGGCAGTATGTAACATTGCTATTTCAGACATTGCTAAATTTAGGGGTTTTTTTTACTTTACACATTTGCTGATAAAAAATCTTTGCAGTTATTTTAATAACTTAATTGTTTGCAGCTCCTTCAGCTAATATTTAATTGGAGCAACAATAGATGTATTTCTTCATCATTGAACGTAGGTTAGGAAGTGTCTGTTTGCATGTTTGTACAATCAGCTTGAGAAATCTATAGTCAGAGTTAATGCAAGATAATTGAGTGAACAAATCTCGATGCTTCTTTTTGCCTCCTGTTTTTGATCCACATACAAAGTGACTGCTACTTGTTTTGGATCTCATACTCATATTATCATCGGAAAATTTACTTGAGGAATCGGATTGAAGAAACCAAGATGATCGTGTTTTGTTCCACTGGTTTTGTGTAAGGAAGTCAGAATACACAATACAGAGTAAGGTCCAAATGCAGAAGCTTGGACAGTGGGGAGAGGTACATTTAAGTGAGGACAGGATTAAATGTTACTTTCTTGAACCCTAACAAGTATTTCAAGCAGCTTTTTGTCATCTCAGGTGTTGTTAACTTTTAAGAGGTCTTGCTGCTTCTCTCTTCTCCAAACTGAGGAAAGAGTAGCTTTTTTTGAGTGGTTGGTGGGGGGGGGGGCAGTGTTTATGTTCAGTGTTTGTTGCATTATCTTTGATTTTCATTGCCATATTTGGCAAATAATTTACTCCTATCTAACCAAATATCAGTTTCTTTTCACCTGTATAAGGCTTCTTCTCACATTGCCTGAAGTAACCAGCCTAGCTTTATTGAACTTTTTTTGATCATTTAAGTATGAAGCAGTGATTCTTTATACATTATATGTTTAATAGGTTTGTTCTATGTGTTTTCCCGTGTATCGTTTATAATGAAATAAATCTTTTTTCATGCTTCCGAAGGGAGGCATATAGTTCTTGAACTGTCTTGTCAGTGAGTCAGTCTGCACTACCGAAAATAAATACGGGTCCATCTAACTGTAAACATAACAAAAGAGAACAATAGAGTTCATTCCATAACAAAAGTATAAGAGGCCAATGCCCCTCTATTAAACAAAAAAAATAAAAGGAAGGGCCCCCTATCCAGTTTTGGCTGCATGTCCCTCCGTCAGTCCGTCCAAAAAAAATTTAACATTGGGAATAACTTCTGTATTAGTAAGTAGATTTACTTCGTATTTGGACACAACATCCCTTTGTATAAGACCTTCCCATTCCCTTGACCCCTGAATGACCTTCACATTGAAGACCCAATTGACCAAAAACTTTAACATTGGCCATAACTTCCTTATTAGTAAGTGGATTTACTTCATAATTGGAAACAACACGCCTTTGGACAAGACCTTCCCTATTTACTTGACCTTGACCCCTGAATATCCAGTTGTCTAAAAACTAATATTTGCCCCTAACTTCCATATAAGTAAGTGGATATACTTCATACTTAAAGACAACACCCCTTTGGACAAGGCCTTTCCATTGACCTATATTGATTTGACCTTGACTCCTGAATGACTGGTCCTCAGCTCAAAGGTCAAAGCACCACTTTACGGGCATTGTCATCTTACAGTGACAGTTCTTGTTTTGCTTTTAAAAGCATTCAATTCCTTGTGTACAAAATGTTTAAAGTAACACAGCTTGGCTCAACCCATTCTTTCTTGTTTTTGTATAGTCGAGTAGTCATTATTTGTATTTGACATAGTTAGAGGGTTTGTTGTCTAACACATTGGCCTTGATTTTCAGAGAGAGCAGCAGATAAAAGATTTGAAAAAACAATTCCAAGAAGAGAAGCAGTTTCATAGCAAAGAGATAAAGATCCATGAGGTTGGAGGAAGAAATCAGTGGCATAGATGCATCTCATTCTGTTTATTTCAAGCATATAGCACGAGCATGCACTTATATCCTGCAATCTATCCATTTTAACTTTTGTTATCTGTAGTGTTTAAACTTGCATTGAGGCTTTTTATCTTGTAGACTAACATATTTAGCAGAGGTGCTATTCCAGTGACCTTACATCTTGACAACAATGCAGCTGTCTGTATTGAGGCTTGAAAACTTATGGGTCTTAAATCCTAATGAAGTAGCCCATATTAGAACGTTTTAAAAAAGTTTACTTCTTGTTCCATACTCATAAAACAAAAGAGAGTTAGTTATCTCAGGCTGCCATCATGCAGTAAGGTCATAGAATAGTACAGTATCTCTCCTTGCATGTTAATATTCCTTCTTTACTCTTGCAGAATTTGTAGAAGTGCAGGCAAATGCAGGGCTGAGCATATTGGCATTTAAAAAAAAAACACTTTGGGGGAAAAATGGGGGAAAAACTTTATTCAAAACATTAATTACTGTGAAAAAGAAACTGAGATTGAAAAACTGATTGGAAATTCAAATTTATTTAATAGACTGGCATAGTGTTCCTACAAAGGCAGTGCTGGTCAAAATGTATTTGACCTTTCAGTTTGCAGGTTCTCTCAAAACTGCTATTACAAATGGATGAAAATGCCACAGTCTTTCCTAGAATTTGCTGACTGCATTTTTAGAAGTAAGTCAAAGATTGGGAACCCACAGTAGTGAAAGGGAGGTAAGAAGTGTTTCTAGTATGAGAAGTTGTAGTATGTCATTCACCTGTTTGACTGACATGTTCCTGCTATCATTTGAAAACTTGGAAAAGCACATGCAACAGTCATTGACACTTTTTGTTCCCATAAAATCTTAAAGGAAGCAAAATGCTCAGTAATCAAAGTATTTTGTCAAAATTACCCTTGTATTGATAACTATATTTTTAGGACAAATCTCCTAGATTGATTTATCTTGCTTTTTGAGGCAGAAATGTGGAAGAAATGTTTAAAGGTTTTCAATACTTTGGTCAATACTTTTTAATATGTTACCTCAGACTTGAATCTTATTATAAGTGATATTGTTGTGAAAGTTAGAATATTTAGAGGAAAAAAATTTCAATCTCAAGAATGAAGCGGAAACAACCAAAACAATGATTACCCCTTTGAAGGAAGCTCTATCATGTAACCATCATGGTAACCTGGCTCCTTTGTAATAAAAGATTAGTTCACCATGAAGCTTTCCCAGGTTAATCAAAATGAAGCAGACACATGTCAGATATATGAGCTTGTTTCGCATGGCCTTGCTGTAGTTTGGCACAAAATACAGGCACACATCCTGAAGTCAACAAGATGGAAACCACCTGCAAAGATGTGCAGAAAATAAGCATGGAAGAAATAGTATGAATTCAAAATAGCTGTTGGATAAGGTATTATTTAACTTATAGTTCTCTATATTGTTTCTGTGATAGAATGCAGAGCAAATGGATGAAATTAAAAGACACCACAGGGAAGAAATGGAGGCTCATATAAGAGATAATATTCAACATTTGGAAGAGCATATTAGAGCAAGTCAGGTCTGTAACATTTTCTTGTACACAATAGCACTAGTACACAAAGTATGGTCAAAGTTGGCATTTTTCTGGGCTATCAGTAAAAAGATTTGCCATTAAAAGTACAGAAGTAGTTTTGCTTATTTCTACCTGTAATGGCTTTGTTTTTTCACTTATTTGCCAGGTACAGATGGTTTGTTAATGAATTCAGTACAAGTCAAAACAAGCATTTCTTTATGCACACTGGTTAATCCTGCATTACTTATTTTAATATAACAGATACCCTTTATTTTCTCTGAGTACAGTCAAGGGAAGTAACTTTTTTATTAATTTGATATAACACATGTTCTGGTATGCTCTTTTTTTAACCAATATTATCAAAAATTCTCCTCCCCAGTTTTAATGTCTGCTATGGATTTTTTAATTTTTCGAATCAGCTTATGGCACACTCAGTAAAAGAAAAGCCAAAACTTCAAATATTTTTGCAAAATACTTTTGAACAATAATTGGAAATATTCAGATATTGTTTTTTCATTGTTAAGACTGAATTCTGCTATTAAGTTCAGAAATTTCTGTAAATCTGTATGGCTTAAGTTAGTTTTGTGTTTAAAGCTTAGGCTCTTAAATTAATGTTTGTAAGCAAAATAACGAAAGGATATAATAAAAAAATTATATTGTCTGTTTATAGTTTCAAGTCTTTCACACTTCCCTTTTCTTTGTCAGCCATCAGTTGTTTAATGCTTACTTGAAATCTGATTAAATATTACCCATTTTAGAGACATACATTTATGTTTTCTAATTTGTTAGTTATTTCTAGACTGATATGCTGTCATTTCGTTTCCGTCTTAACATTTAAAAGGCCTTGAAATTTACTCTATATGCACATATCAGCATACTCTCTTTTTATGTTTAATGTGGTTTTGGATGCATATATTCATGTTGTTGGAAGCATTTGTAAATGTGGTGAAAGGCATTACAAACTATGTACACTGTTTAGTTTAGACGGTATTATATAATGCCTTATAAAAGACAGCTTATAACTCTGTAACATGTATTACTACTCTAGAATACAGAATTTGGTGCAACACTATTTAGTTGTGTAATTAAACAAAATAAAGACTGTTAGATTATGAATGAAATTTTTTATACTTCAAATTAATTAAGTCAGAATTTTCTGAAACCATGTCACTGTATTTTGGTAAGAAATTTTTAGATACTTAAAATTTATTGTCAGAATTTCTTTAACCAGAATAACTGTAAAAGCAATCTGACTGTATGTCACAACTGTCTCAGACTTACATGAGTAATGTCTCAAGCTAGGAAAAGAATTATACTCTCAACTGATAATAGGTTGTTTGTATGAATCTTGATGGCAGATTCTTCATTCTTCCTCACAGCACCAGTGCTGGCCAATAATACAGCAATCAGTAATAAAGATGTGACATTTTAATTGTAAGAATGAATCACTGTAAAACAATTTCAAATACATTTTAACAGGACTTAAGCACATTAATGCTATTTTAAAAATTTTCTGCTTCCATGTTTCAGGATGCTATTTCAAGACACAAGAAGAGACTAGCAGAATTAAAGAAACAAGAAGCCGGCTCCGATTCCGACTGATTCCCCTGTACTGAATTGACACTTCTTTCCATGTAGTGAAGTGATTTTTATAATTGTCAGGAAACATCTGTCTTTATCTGGATATGAAATGTTTTGGTCTAAACTTTCGAAAAAATATGTTGTTTTTTCTTTCACAAATTAGTGAACATACCTGATGTTTGAGTGAAAAGATTGTGAAATTGTTGGTGTTACTTTCAAAGTTTGTTTCACTTTCTAGAAATGGCAGGTGAAATTTAACTTTTAAAAATTGGGCAACAAAATGAAAAATCTAAGTAATTCACATGTTTTAGTTTCTGTTGAGAAGTTGGGTGTCTTAAGTGCTATTATTTCATGTACTTTGTAAAATATAGTTTATATGCTTACAAGACTTGTTGTTTATGCTTGGTATGATAATCAGTAAGGAAGGGATGGGGGTCAAAGTGATCCTTTTCCCATTTTTTGACCCTTAGATTAATTAAGACACTTCTGAGATATAATAATAATACCTGTATTTTTGAAGGTTACATGTTAAGACATTCAGTGAAATTAAAAATCTTATTTACAACATGGCCTTCTGAAATATAAACAAAATAATACCGGTAACACAATCAAAAGAATATTAAGAGGCTCAAATTTTATAATTACAAATAATTGAGAATGAAAGAAAGCAAACGTACGAAAAACACATTTGTCCACTTTTTAACGTCATACAATTTTAGCTTTATAAACGTTACATGCAATACATTTACTCCTGTCAGACAATCTATATTGAATAAGATGATACAATTTAATAACTATTTATACTGAAAGTTGATAAAATTGTGAGAAAATAATTTAAAAAGTAAAAATACTAAAAAAGGATTAAATAATAAGATTAAAAAAATAATGATAACCAATGAAATATGAGAGGTATTATTGTTTGTATATGAATCGCATTAAGAATTATGATTATTAAACAAGTGCTGTTTTGTCTTTAAACAAATTTATTGATGTCTGGTGTAATAGCATTCCAGAAATTAACTGTTTAATTAGACTAGGTTTTTTTTTTTGTAGAACAAGATCATTGTGTGTCACAGATTGCAAGTTTTAATTAAGGGGCACAATTTGTAAGTGTCTTGTAGATCAGCACTGCAGCACTGGTAATTCCATCTGTCAAAGAATGAAAGTCATTTTAGCCCAGCAAAAAGACCAGTGAAGGGTGATTTTATTAGCTCACCTGAGCACTGATCAGGGTGAGCTTTTAGGATCGTTGATTGTCTGGCATCGTGCATCGTCAACAATTTGACTTGAACGACATCTCCTTACCTGTTAAGCCAACATTGACGAAACATGCCTGGGATATTCCTTGTATGAAGCTCCACCAAAGTTGTTCAAAGAATTCAATTCCATCAAGAACTCTGGTTGCTATGGCAACTGAAAGAAAAAAACTTTGAAAATCTTCTTTTCTGAAACCACAAGGCCCTGAGCCTTAAGATTTGGTGTGTAGCATTGCTTAGTGGACCTCTACCAAGTTTGTTCAAGTTACACCCTTGGGGTCAAATTTGGCCCCACCCTATGGGTCAGTTGATTTTACATAGGCTTATATAGTGAAACTTTAAAACTCTTGTCTGAAACCACAAGGTCCTGAGCCTTAAGATTTGGTATGTAGCACTGTCTAGTGGACCTCTACCAAGTTTGTTCAAATTGTACCCCTGGGGTCAAATTTGGCCCCATCCCAGGGTCATTGGTTTTACATAGGCTTATATAGGGACAATTTTGAAAATCTTGTCTGAAACCACAAGGCCCTGAGCCGTAAGATTTGGTATGTAGCATTGTCTAGTGGACCTCTACCAAATTTGTTCAAATTATGCCCCTAGGGTCAAATTTGGCCCTGCCCCGGGGGTCAGTTGATGTTACCTAGGCTTATATAGGCAAAAACCTCTTGTCTGAAACCACAGAGCCTAGAACTTAGATATTTTTAATGGAGCATCAGTTAGAGGTCATCTACCAAGTTTGTTCAAATTATGCCCATTGAGTGAAATTTGGCCCTGCCCTGGGGGTCACTTGTATTCATATAAATTTAGATAGAGAGATTCTTAAAAAACTTTTGATGTTAGCTCAATAGCAGACCCAAAGGCAAAGTATTCAGATGAGCGATCTAGGGCCATCATGGCCCTCTTGTTGACTTACCTATAATAAGTTTAGCTTTTCATTTATGCTCCCCAAAGGTCAAGCATATAGTTGCCGCTTTGTTTGTCCGTCCGTCATAATGTTGTCCGGAGCATAACACAAAAACTATGAGAGTTATTGAGACCAAACTTCATAGGTAGTTAGATCTCATTTATGAGCAGTGCAGTGCACAAGAACCATAACTCTTGCTTTATTAATTTTTGAGTTATTGCCTTTTGAAATTTCTCATACTTATTTTTTGTCTGGGGCATATCTCACAAAGTATAAGAGATATTAATATGAAACTTTATTGGTAGATAGAGCTCTATGAGGAGAAGTGCAGCATGCAAGAACCGTAACTCTATTTTGCATAATTTAGGAGTAATTGCCCTTTGTTATTTTTCAATACTTTAAAAAAATACATATTAAACAATAGCCCTTTTGGAATTGGCATTAATTCAGGCATCCATCGGTTCTACCGATTTCTTTTTGTAATGTACATACCTTATTGACATATTATTCTTTCCGGTAATCAAATATCAGCATAACTTAGGAATTAAAGAACAAGAGTTTCATATCAAATGTGAGGAAATATGTTACAGCGATCTGTTTGTATATGCCAGTCTAAAAGATTATCAATATAGACACCAAGTAATTTTTGCAAAGTGACATTTTCCTACGCAGTTCCATTTATTGTAAGATGAAGGTCATTGGGGGGCATTTAGATTTGCCCTTGTCTGTCTGTCCGTCCGTCCCAAAAGTTGTGTCGCCTGTAGCTCCAAAAGCACTGGAGCTAGAGTCAAGAAACTTTACAGGAATGTTGATCAGCATGTAAAGTTGTGCACCTGGGGTTTCCCGTAAAGATTTATTTGGAACTGTTAGAGTTATGGCTCCTTACTTAGTCAAAAATAGTAATTTTTAACTTGTGTCGCCTGTACCTGCAAAAGCACTGCACCTACAGTCAAAAAACTTTACAGGAATGTTGATCAGCATGTGAAGTTGTGCACCTGGGGTTTCCCGTATAGATTAATTATGCCCCCTCTTCAAAGAAGTGGGGGTATATTGCTTTGCATTTGTCTGTCTGTCGGTCGGTCCGTAGACCAAATGGTTTCCGACCAATAACTAAAGAACGCTTAGGCCTAGGAACTTCAAACTTGGTAGGATGATTGTTTATCACCAGTAGATGACCCCTATTGATTTTGGGGTCAAAGGTCAAGGTCACATTGATCTTGTAGGTAGAAACGGTTTCCTACCAATAACTAAAGAACGCTTAGGCCTAGGAACTTCAAACTTGGTAGGATGATTGTCCATCACCAGTAGATGACCCCTATTGATTTTGGGGTCAAAGGTCAAGGTCACATTGATCTTGTAGGTAGAAACGGTTTCCGACCAATAACTAGAGAACGCTTTGACCTAGGTTCACCAAACTTGGTATGCTGGTTGGTCATCACCAAAAGATGACCCCTATTGATTTTGAGGTCATTAGGTCAAAGGTCAAGATAAAAGGGACCTTCATCCTAAAAACGGTTTTCGATCAATAACCAGAGAACGCTTTGACCTAGGTTCACCAAACTTGGTATGCTGGTTGGTCATCACCAGTAGATGACCCCTATTGACTTTGAGGTCATTAGGTCAAAGGTCAAGATCACAGAGACTTTCATCCTTAAAACGGTTTCCGATCAATAACTAGAGAACGTTTTGACCTAGGTTCACCAAACTTGGTATGCTGGTTGGTCATCACCAGTAGATGACCCCTATTGATTTTGAGGTTATTAGGTCAAAGGTCAAGCTCACAGGGACCTTCATCCTTAAAACGGTTTCCGATCAATAACTAGAGAACGTTTTGACCTAGGTTCACCAAACTTGGTATGCTGGTTGGTCATCACCAGTAGATGACCCCTATTGATTTTGAGGTTATTAGGTCAAAGGTCAAGCTCACAGGGACCTTCATCCTAAAAACGGTTTCTGATCAATTACTAGAGAACACTTTGACCTAGGTTCACCAAACTTGGTATACTGGTTAGTCATCTCCAGTAGATGACCCATATTGACTTTGAGGTCATTAGGTCAAAGGTCAAGATCACAGAGACCTTCATCCTAAAAACGGTTTTCGATCAATAACTAGAGAACGCTTTGACCTAGGTTCACCAAACTTGGTATGCTGGTTGGTCATCACCAGTAGATGACCCTCTATTGATTTTGAGGTCATAAGGTCAAAGGTCAAGCTCACAGGGACCTTCATCCTAAAAACGGTTTCCATACAATAAGTAGAGAACGTTTTGACCTAGGTTCACCAAACTTGGTATGCTGGTTGGTCATCACCAGTAGATGACCCCTATTGATTTTGAGGTTATTAGGTCAAAGGTCAAGCTCACAGGGACCTTCATCCTAAAAACGGTTTCTGATCAATTACTAGAGAACGCTTTGACCTAGGTTCACCAAACTTGGTATACTGGTTGGTCATCTCCAGTAGATGACCCCTATTGACTTTGAGGTCATTAGGTCAAAGGTCAAGATCACAGAGACTTTCATCTTAAAAACGGTTTTCGATCAATAACTAGAGAACGCTTTGACCTAGGTTCACCATCACCAGTAGATGACCCTCTATTAATTTTGAGGTCATAAGATCAAAGTTCAAGCTCACAGAGACTTTGACTCTAAAAAGGGTTTCAGATCAATAACTAGAGAATGCTTTGACCTAGGTTCACTAAACTTGGTGTGCTGGTTGGTCATGACCAGTAAATGACCCCTATTGATTTTGAGGTCATTAGGTCAAAGGTCAAGGCCACATGGACCTTGATCTTAAAAACGGTTTCTGATCAATAACTAGAGAACGCTTTGGCCCAGCCACAAGCAATTAGGTGCTGCCGGGGGGCATTTATGTTTTACAAACATTTCTTGTTTTTTATTGTGGAGACAGTATTTTGAGTCTTCACACCACAACAGGTTTCTTAAAGTTGTCATTTTTTAAACCAATCTTATTAATGATTCAGCGTGTATGATTATCTCGTGCCCATATTGCTAGCTATATTTTAGCCTCTGTGACCTTTAACATAATCTAATAATTTGATAAAGCTTGCTTCATGCCAAATTTTAAAATTCTAGGCCTTGTGGTTTCAGACAAGAAGATTTTTAAAGATTTTCTTCTATACTGCTATTTAAAACTTGTGACCCCTCAGGCAGTGCCAATAGTGACCCCAGGGACATTTTTATGCCCCCACTCTGGGGCTGAGTGGGGGCATCTGTGTCCTGGAGACACATTTCTAGTTTACTTGTATCTTGATCCCCGGGTCTTGATCCAAGTATCATGCACATTGACTTCGATGGATGAAAGGACATGTTATTAAATACACACTATTGGAATTTCATTGATGTTCTCACTTCAAAGCCTGCTAAGTTCTTTATGAAGGTGTATTATTAGTTACAAATATTTTGACAAGTTACAGTGTTCTTGGTAGAGTCGTAGAGAACTTATACAAGCCCACTCCTGCCACTAGGCGAGGGTTATGTAAGCTAACAACCATTTATACACACTTAAGCTAAGAACCATTTATATATAAAACCTTTCAAAAGTTTTTATAATGAATTTAAAATACCACTTAGTTGCTTTCTTTGGTTTAAATAGTATGTTGATAAACTGGCAGCAAACATCAAAGGGATGCTGTTTATATGAATGGTACTGTGGTTCTTATGGATTAAATAAACCAGTATTTTTCAATGAAAATAAATTATACTTATGTGCACTATTACAAAGTTTTGTGATCGCCATGTGCTCCTAATCATTTTCAAATCAAAGATTTTTAAAGTGTCCTGTATAGACATAAATGTACATTTTGTATAAGAAAAAAAGCCTTTGCCATGCTTTTTCACAGGTTACAGTAAATTTCACCATTTATACAGAAGCTCACCATTAAATTAATTTCAAACCAAGCCAACAGTTAATGAAGTTTAAATTGTATCCCATTTAGACATAATTATAATGAAAATAAGCATGAACATTTGCAACCATTCTTGTTTTCAAATCTCAATAAATATCACAATTGATCGTATAGCTAGTCACCTAAGGGACATTTATTCCAAGTTACTTTCAAAGCCAGCATTTTCTACAGAGAAGATTTTTTTAAGTTTCCCATGAAATCATACAAGAAAACCAAGCCATTCTTCTAGCAGGCATGGATCACAACAAATTTGTATAGATTTTTGAAGTTTCCCATAAGGAAAATATGCTCAGCCCCTGGCAGTCATGTGTTTTCAAAGAACTGTATTAGTTCATTATTTTTATCGAGTGAAGGAATATTTTTGCTAAATTATTTTTAAATTTGTTGAGTGTCTGCTGAGGAGAAGAGTTTTGAAGTTTTTCCTTTTGACTGAATTCAACAAATTTGGGGGTCATGCAAGGAACATTCTAGTCAAGTTAGCTTAAAAGAGGCCATGTGGTTTCAGAGATTTGTTTGAACGCAATAATCGAGGGACTCAGGGCATTAGCTGATCCTAATAGCTAACTTGAGGGGCTTAGGTGTGCCAAAAATTAAGCAAAGTAGAACATGTGAGGGGAAGACTATTTACATGCACACTTCTGCCAATCATGTCAATGTCTTATGGATATAGAGCAATCACAATGATTGTCTAAATATACTGTTCACAAAAAGTAGGAGATCTTGCAAGTAATATTGTTATTGCGAGTACTGGTAATTAAGAAAACCCTAACCTTTAATGATTATTTAATCAATTAAATTTATTCACACATTTTAATTGAAAATTTAACTTCATAACATCTTTAGGTATATTCACACACCCTCAATAACATGCTGGACCACATCTGTTGTCACAACAAGCTGTGCAACGACATCTCGTACTCACAATAAGATGACTGATGGTGAGCTGAATGATTCTGTCCAAATCTTCCTGCAACACCACACAGAGCTCAGGTAATGGTCTGGGTGGAGGATCATGTCTTCGGACATTTTTTCCAAGAAAGCCCCACACATGTTCAATAGGTAAGAAGTCAGGGCTCTTTACTGTTCATGGATTATGGATATGTTCCTCTTCCATAGATGAATTCTTGGTCATGATGTTGAGCAAACGGGACAACATCGGGTACCGACAGGTCACGGTAATACTGGCCAGTCACACTGCCATGGCACACATGTAGCTGTGATCTGGCAGCCCCAGTGATGCTTTCCCATACCCGTATCAGCTGTAGGCAACCCAAACAGTGACTGTAAAACATACCCCCATATCAGCTGTAGGCAACTCTAACAGCGTCTGTAAAACATTCACCTTGGTGCCACATAACTTCTTCAACCATCATGAAACTCTGGGTTGAGTCTAGATTTGTCAATGAACATCACGTGACCACTGGTAAAATATTCCACCGACACCGCTGTGTACACACCAAATGTTCATGACGATGCCTTGCTGCCAATGGCAAGACCACTCGTGGGGTGGGGTGGGGGGGGGGGTCCCCCTTCATCCCTCTCACATGGACTTTATAATAGACAACCTGACCAAATGTAAAGAACTGGTTTAAACTGTATGAAATTAAGAAAACATTGCTCTGTAAACAGACTTCTACATATCAGTTGTATAGCTGGACTTTTTCATAATCGTAAGATTACACACAGTGCAATAGATATCCCAAGTTTGAACATCTTGATTCATTACTTTCACATAGGCTTCAGATTTCATGGCATGAGAATCTAGACAAGGTCAAGAATTAAATCCTTGTAATTACTGGACGATGTTAAGGTTTTATCTGAAGACCACTGGAAATGCAACTTGCATTCGGTATTTAACTTCCGAGAACTCACATGGTTTCATATAGGAATTTCCTTCGAAAGACTTAATTCAACATTACGTTTGTCACTGGAAATAAAACAGTGATTTAAGGGAAAATCAAAAATACCTTGCATCATAGTTACAGATACTAAATTTAGGCTGGAATTAACTTGTGCAACATTCCAGACTCTCAAGCATTGTTATTGTCCACCTAAGAATTCTACCAAACTTGGATAACATTTTTCATTCCAAAAACATCAATCAATCAGGCTTTAAGGTGGCAGCAGATTTACAGCTTCAAACCTTGCTCTCATCATTTTGGAGGAGTTTCAAAATCCCACTTCTGCACAACAAAACACAAAACAAACACTGTTTTCAATAAACTAGCCAACTTTATTTTCACCAGAAGAAAAAAAGTTTTAAAAAAAATTCTGACAGTAAATGAAGAGTTATACCAATTAAGTCTCTCTCTCAAAGGGTTACAAGCAACAAATTTATAGTCAGTTTTCCCCTCTTCTCAAGTATCTTCGTATAAGGTCCTTACTTATAACACAATACACAACATTAAGGTTAAAATAAAACCTACACACCACTACTTTAACATATATTACAGTTGCAAATCATTTATAATATTGAAGTAGAGAATATCTTTTTCTATTTTTTTGTATTTTTTTAAACTCTGAAATATAAGAAGGGAGAGACTTAACAGTATTCTATTCAGATCTGTTTAAAAAACCTTGGATTTTTTTGGTTGCTTATTTTTGAACATTCACCTAATTTTTTTTTCGATAAAATACATTTTATCGGTTTTTCATTCAATGACTGTTCAAAAATATTCACACAGTTTTTTCTTAAATATGCAAGCAAAAAAAAAAAAACTAATGAAAACGGTCAAGTTCCAAGTTACTTTTGCATTTTCTGACTGCGTATTTCCCCAAAACATTTTTCTAACTTCAGTCTAAACTTTAATAAGAACTATCAAAAATGCAAAATTAACTGTCAAGCATTCGTAATCTTCATGTTAACTGTTCAATTTTGTACTTTTTAATCAATCAAACTACTCCTTCTTCATGGCGTTGGTTGCGGCCTGGGTGGCAGCGGCCTCCTTAGCTTGATGGGCCTGTAACACTGCCACAGCTTCCTCAACCTGTGATACAGTAAAAAAAAAAAGTAAAAAAATATTAGGTCAGCTCACATAGTTCAAACAATTTAAAACCTTTTTTTTGTGTGCAGTGTTAAGTCACAAGCATAGATAATTACTACTGTAACGTCACAACTGGTTACGTATTGCCATTATTAAGACTTACATGCACAAATAGGCCATTATCATTCTTAATATACAAGTAAGATTAAAAAAATTTTTCCCCAAAACCAGCATGATCTGTTTTCAATTGCAATCCCTAGACACAGCAGATTTTAATTTCAAAAATGCTGACCTAAACTCATAGAAACTCTCTTAAAACTACGCCCTAGATTAAGGAAATCAAATCACTCATACCTTAGCCTTCAGAGACTCCGTAGATTCCAACATGTGCAGCAACTCAGAGTTGTCAATCTCAAGCAACATACCGGTGATCTTACCCGCGAGGTCGGGGTACATGCGCTGAATGAGGGGAAACAAACGTTCTCCCAACATCTGTTTCTGTTCCTGGGGCGGGGCAGCAGCCAACATAGAGGCTGTCAGAGCATCCTGGCCTGCTACAACAATAGCTTGGCTGGGCTGCTATATTAACATAAAATTAAATTTCTCATAAAAAATAATCATGCCTTTTGCTTCATTACATTACATTTACTTCAAAACAGCTGAAAGAATTTTTCTGTAAAATGCAGAAAAACACCAAGTATTTAAAGTCATTCCCAATTAAATCAGTTCAAATAAGGGACTAACTAGCTTTCTTATAGAACTAAGCCACAGAGTAGACATATCTAGAAGATTCTGATTAAATCCCATAATAAATATCTACAATTTTTTTTATATTGATCACTTAACAAATTTTCGATTTTGAATACTGGCATACCTGTGGCCTATTGTTCTGGAACTGACCATATCCAGGTCTGGCACTCTGTGGCATGGTTGGTGCCTGCGGCTGCTGAGGTCTTCCTGGCATTGAACTCTGAGGCATTGTCATCCCAGGTCTGGCCTGGGCAGTGGACTGCCCTGTGATTGGTCGGGCATTCATTGTTGTTGGTCTCATCTGCTGCTGGGCACCTGGGCCTCCAGCTGAGCCTCCAGCAGCACCTGGCCTTGGACCTGGTCTCACTGTTCCTCCTGGCATAGACTGGAAGCTGGCTGTAATGGACAAAACTTGAAAATAAGCCACCTGTTAGGTTTCGCGCATGTGAATGGGTGCACCCAAAGACTACTAATAAAAAATGTTCATTGATATATATAGTCCACAAAATTTTCAAACATAACTGCAGTTTTCTCATCTTAAGTGTTGGTTGGGTCACAAGGGCATAAACTTGGATCCATGACATAAGGCAATCCAACTTTTTTAAGCTTGATAACAGAACGTGGAAACAAATCCACATCTAACGTTAAAACTGAGTGCACTTAAACCCAACAAAAAATGAATACCTACTTCCACCTGGTTGTCCTGTAGGACGTACAGTCTGCCAGCGAGGTCCAGCTCTCATCTGTGGGATCTGCGTTGGCGCAAAGTAGCTGGCTCTGGCAGTGCCAGGGTTCATCGTTGGTACAAAGTAGCCAGCTGCACCACTTCCAGTATTGAACACCTGGTTCATTTGTTGTGCCTGCAATAAGCAATTAAACAATGTAATTCCTGCAATCAAGACTTTGTTAAGAATGGTGCTGACTGCAATACTGGACTAAGTTCTACAACTTCCATCACATATTTTTATTAAGCCTCATATTCAAAAGGCAAATAATCAGAAGATACCAACTCATGTTGTTCAACTGTCCACAGACGGAGGAACTGTAATACACATGTGTTTCTCTATCACTTTCTGTCTAAACATAATGGATGACTAATAGTCAAGTTCCTGAATGTCCTAAATGTCTGGGGGTTGTTTTTGCTTGAATCTTGGTATTTAAGCTTAAAAAGTAAAGCACATTAGCAAACTGTCCTCTTTCATAAGCCTCAATCTAGCTGTGCTTAATGTTCAAGTTATTACTATTTACTGAAACTTGATTTTATATGTCAACAGATAGAAACTTGAAAACTTAAGTTTTGGTGTGTAGAAAGTATTCTGCAAAAACTGCTTGTATTCACTGAAATTTCGGCTGACTACAATCTAAATGTGAAGACAATTTACCCCTACATGCAGAGCACCACTTCAATCTTAGTAATTTAATGTTACAGGTATCACAAAAGACACAGCTCAGATCTCTGAGCTAACACTAGGTGTGATACTCTGTACTTCATCTTCCCAAAGTGGGAGGAGGCCAACATCAGGTTAGGCTCCAGGGTTTTTGGGTTCAATCAACAGTTCAAATTCTGATTAGGAAGTTTCATACAATGAGTAAATACATAAAACATTGTTCAAATTTCACATTATAAAAGCCCCCTGCAACTTAACTTCTTGATGTGAGCATACAATACTGTATTTTCCTGTAAACAAATCCCCAAGATGTTTGACTTTGTTATGGCTAATTCAATATGCTCAAATAGTACTTGTTACTATGGACATGTATTAAATGTTCTATTTTTAACTTTTCTTTTTTTTCGGGTACTTCAGTACTAGAAGAATACCCAAGTAAACTTTGTCTGCTGAGCCATTAGTTAATATTATGACTCTTGGCAACATTCTAAGTGGCTGAAATACTCAAGTAAACAAAGACATGTCGCTGAAGTTTCAGCATAGCTGGAATCTCAGAACATGTTCTACACATAGTACTTACCAATCAATCGAATGCATTTCCACTGCCCCTGTGAACTTACATTAAAGCCACTGAACAAAAGAAAACTTATTACCACTTAATGAATTTTGTACAGCAGAACAACACTGCACAAGCTACAAAAGCAACATACTACAACATACACAACACTTTTAGTCAGAGGAGGAAGGAAACAAAAATTATTTATCAACAGTTTACATACCTGGAATTTCATAGTGGTAAGACGCTGGATGTACTGGGAGGCAAGATGCGCTTTCCTGTCCTCTTTTCTCTGTGCCAGTGCTACGTACAGGGGCTTTGCGACAATGATACGGCCATTCATCTCCGTTACTGCCTTTGTGGCTTCTTCCGGAGAGCTAAAGCAAACAAACCCAAAACCCTTCGAGCGGCCACCTTCTACCATAACCTGAAACGGGTAACATCGACGGTAAACTCTAAATCTCTTTAGTCCAGTACAGAACTCTAGAATGTATTCTGATGTTTCCATATGCATTCAACATTAGCTAGCAGGCAAAAAATTGAAAATATCCATTTCATACTAACTTTTTTTCTGGTATTATTTGCAAATGACATCAACTTTCATCCCTACTAACTCCTGAAGTTTTGAACAAGTACATGCAAACCACTTTAATACTTGTATCATTCTAACAGGTTTTTCAGCAAAAACTCTTAATCCTGAAACTTGCTAAGAAGTTAAAGCAATAGTCAAAGAGATGTCCCGTATATTGCGCAATTCTTGTACAATCAGGTCATCCAGGTTCAACAGGAATTTATCAGCAATGAGAAATTTGACACAGAAACTATTAGCACTGTCACATTCTTCACAAAAAAAATCAAAAATGAAGGAATCTAAGGTACCCTACCAGATACATGTATCACAATTACAGCTGCTGGGATTTCAGAACGATACTAGCGGTTGTAATGAAAAACAACAATAGTTCATCATGTTACATTTATGACTGCCAGAATGGTTTAACTGAAAGGATTCTTGAGACACTGGCTACTCCTTTTGAACAGATTTATACCCCGATAAAGACTGAGATGACATGAACCAACCTTGGCGCTAGTAATCGTTCCAAACTGTGAGAACTCTTTTCGTAATCTCTCATCATCAATACTGTCATCCAGGTTCTTAACGTACAAGTTCACACCCTGGTAGCGGTTCATTCTCTCTTGTTTCAGACGATCAAACTTGTCTTTCAGTTCTGCCTGTCTCTCTGCACGCTTCTGAGCACGGCCAACATATAGGATCTTACCGTCTTGTTCTGTACCATTCATCGTTGTCACAGCCTGAAAATCAAGTTATTCACTATAGCTTTCATTTATCAACAAGTGCTAGAAAAATATTTTGCTAAATAATACAGGTTTGCAACTTTTCTGTTGTGTGGTGTGACAACTTCGAGCGCAGTTTCTTTCATATTTTCTGTTTTGCATTATCAAGTGCTATTAAGACAACCAAAAGTATTCTGTTTTAATTGATACAAACACCTGTGAACATTTATCAATCACTTTTTTACATCCATGAGGGTTGCTTACACTAAATATAGAAATGTAAC
Organism: Cyclina sinensis; assembly: GCA_012932295.1. Lineage (NCBI taxonomy): Eukaryota > Metazoa > Mollusca > Bivalvia > Venerida > Veneridae > Cyclina > Cyclina sinensis. Next base: position 34,256,214 of record JAAONU010000008.1, read on the forward strand.
ATAAAACATGTCCTGTACAACATAGCACTTATGCCCTTAACCCTCATAAAGGAAGATAAACAATACACATCATAGTAAAAAACAATGTACAATGGTTGATAAATTGCATTTCTGAGATTTCTTAGGTCTATCTTATACAAATCCCATAAAAGTATAATATTGTTTGCCATTTACCAACATATATTGGGCCTAGGATTAGGTAGGGTAGGTAGGGATTTTTTTTTTTTTTTTTTTTTTTTTTATAGACATTTGGTCTTCATGGGTAGAATCAGCTCAAACCATTCTGGCTCCTCAAACCTATGATCCCGCAATTGATTGACAAGTTACAAGGTAACAGTTGTAATGCAAAGTGGTGTAATGCAACCATATTTAACCATTAGCTAGTCAATGCAAGCTAAAGCTTTAATATTGCGACTACAGGTTCCTGCTAGTATAGAACAATTAGGCACAAGAACATCATTTCCAACTCTTCAAATAACATCTCTGACAAAATAATTTTAGACTCCCGACGTTCTGCAGTGTGATGGCAATCACACGCAGTTTTATACACATTGACTATCTATCTATCTATTTTAGCTTATTTACCGTCAGAACCGGTTGCCCATATGACCGACGCCCCCTGAAGAGATTAGTTATTTTATGTTATGGGGGTAGTGCAAGATACAGAAAGCATCCCACACATTGACGACCTGAGCCGCCTTTTTGTTACTTTGCGGCGATAAAATCCGTCCGTACCGTACCATACCATACTGTACCTCTACAATACGAAGTGCAGCAATTTTTTTTTTTTGACAGACCTAAAAAAAACAGTAGGGTCGGGCATATTTTTAGGTAGGGTCAGGTGACCCTAACAGAACAATTTTTTTTTTAGGCCTTGTTTAACCATTAGTATTGTTTTCAGTTTTAATCAAGAATCCACCAATGATTGACAAGCTTATTTTCCCCCAACATATATTCTTGTAACTTATTCCAAACACTAGTTTACATTTACCTTCTCGGCTGCCTCAGGTTCCTCATAGCTCACAAATCCAAAGCCACGACCCTTCCCATCATATCCTGTCATTACCTATGTGCAAGAAACAATACAGGTGTTATTTAATGGCAAGATCAAATCATGAAAACCGAAGTAACATTTTTCACAAGGACGCCTGTTTACAGAAAACAAATGTTTTTACAAATAACTAAATACAATTAAAAGATAAACTCTATTTCTTCTTTTTTAAAAGCAGTATAATTCTTTTGTTTCCACATATAAACTATTGACAGCCATCAAATTCATTAACATTTCAACCACTGGCAGCAAAAGACTTATCTGACATAAGATTTTAAAATTTTTCAACTAAGGTTTTACTGACCAATTTGTAAGAATTATGTTTACTTCTGTTAAATTTTGAGCAAAAATTTCAAGAAGAAAACAAACCTTTGCACTGATGATTTTTCCAAATTGTTCAAACCAGTCTTTCAACTTTTCATCATCAATTTCTTCACTGAAGTTCTTAATGTAGACATTGTTGAATTTTTTCACCTTATCTCCCATCTGTTCTAGACGCTCGCGACGATTCATGAAACGTCCAACAAACCTGAAACAATAAAAGCATATCACTGAATAAATAAATATACTTGAAATACTGCATCAAATTAAAAGAGATATTATGTACAGCATGATGCCATGACTTATTTTCAGAGCTAATCATCCAAAGAATATATACGGAAAGTCTTTACCAACAAAATACTATAAAAAACATGACCACAGATTCAACTAAATTGGTAAAAAAAAAAGAATACATGGAGTGTATTTTTATCCCTCAACAACTTTTTTAGAAGCTTTTTGAACAATTTTACAGAATTTTACAATTGATAAAAGTTACATTTCTTTCCCAGTGCATAATATTAGCCTTTTCACTCACACAGAAACTATCTGCACTTCACTCGTAACAGTTACTTACACTTTCTTCCCGTTCAGCAACATGCCGTTGACCTTTTCGATGGCATTTCTAGCTGCTTCTTCAGTCTCGAAGTGGACAAATCCATAACCACGGGAACCATGCTCATCTGACACAATCTGCCAAGGAACAATTTGTACATTAAACTGCAAATTTCAATGATAACTTAAAGAAGATGTGAATTTCTAAATTGAAAACAGTACCCCAAATACCGCTGCACAATAAATTTCACTAGAGACAAACAAATTTATTGTGAAACTGTCTGATTCTTCGAAAAACTGTATATAAATGTAATATGTACTTCAAGCATCTCTGAGAACAGCAGATGTAATTTTTGGCAGACAGTTCTGAAATGTAGGAAAAGTTGTCATTCAGTATAAATATTCCCTCAAGACCCACCTTGCAGGACAATATGTTTCCAAATGCCGAGAAGGTATCATACAGAGCTTTGTTATCAATACATTTGTCGAGATTCTTGATGAATACATTTCCAACACCAGACTTTCGGAGAGATGGATCACGCTGCGACCACATGATTCTGATTGGTCGACCCTTGATGGTGTCAAAGTTCATGGTGTCTAAAGCTCTCTCCGCTGGAATGAAACAAATCAGTTACTGGAAAGGTCTTGCAGTAAGTATTTCAACTTAATACTGCCAAAAGTCAATACTGACTATATTAGGCAGCTTCCAATGCATATCTGTTAAGAAATGTTCAGTCGATAGTAAGGCAAGGGTTTCATTAAGAGGCGAAAGGCTGGTATATTTTATAAACAAACTGGCAGCAAATCCCCCGCCCTACTTTACATGTACTCCCTCCAACTCAAAAACTTAATGAAATCCCTGGAAAGGGGTTCTTTTTAAGTAAACTAAAAGATACTTATTTAATAGAAAAAATCCAGTAAGACATAGGTTGCTTTACTCAAAATTTAACTGAATGTCCAACTTCAACGATCACTGCACCCCATTAAAAAAAGTCTGAACTCTGGAATGAATTTCCGTATGTTTGGGCATAATCATTAGAAAGTTACTGAAATGTCTTACCATCAGAAGGTTGTTGGAAGTTGACGTAGGCATATCCTAGGGAGCGTCGGGTGATCATGTCACGACACACACGGATGGACAACACGGGTCCGGCAGTTGAGAACTTTTCAAACAACAGGGCTTCTGTTACATCTGGATGAAGATCTCCTACATAGAGTGAGGCCATAGGATAGCTCTGAGGTCCACCAGCTGACTGCATTTTTGGCTTTTTATCGGTTTCGTTACAAACAAATCTGGTTCAATATGGCGATTTTCAAACTTCGTCTTTCGTTTTTCTCCAGCCACTGACTGCTCGACTAAAAACTTACCGTTACACGAATTTTTTGGTATTTTAACAAAGTTTTTCAGATTTTTTTGTTATTTTTACAGTTTTTTATAATTTTTATATACGTTTTTTCGCAATTTTTGTGTTGTGGTTGTTGGAAATACAACGACAACACGTGTAATTTCGACGGCGCGATGTCGAGAAGAGGGACTGACAGTTGAGGGGAAATGGGTTTATATAGTCCATAAAACGGAAACTTCCGCGTAGAAAATTAGTTCTAAATTATATTTAAAATGGAAATTGTTAGAGATAAGTTTATTTTTCAAATATTTAATTATTATTTAAGAATTCAACTTCTTGATGTTACGGTGCATATTTGATGTTTAAGATAGAGAATATTAAAAAAAGAACAAATTTCATACGCGGGACTGTTAAAATTCTTTGAATTCAAATGGATTACCTCCCTTCGACCATTTGGTAAAACTTAAAGTAAAATTTAATTATTAAGGGCAGCTGGGATGTTTCTTTAAAACAATGTCATTAAAAGGGATACATTTTTTGAGTAAGATGTTTACAGAATAAAAAGATGTTTATAATCATAAATAACATTAAAGATACCTAAAATAATTGAAGAATCTGCCTTAGGTTTTACTGATTTTACTTCCAACTGTTTTACCAACATTCTTCTCTTACAAAATTCCCTGACTTTTCCCCGAATTTGCTTATTTTTCAAATTTTCCTGACCAATTTCAAAATTCCCTGACTTTTCCCTGACCTTGAAAAAAAAATCATTTTCCCCTGACTTTTCCCTGACCGTGGGAACCCTGGAATTAAAAAGAAATATTGGACATATGAAGTCTTTTTATTACTTATTATGTATTCTTAATCCTGGATATTTGTTTTTCGATTTATTATAAATATTAGGTCCTATATAAACAGGACATTGAGTCTTATTTAGGCCTACTTCGTTGTAAGATATCTCACATTTGGCACTCGTAACAATAAAGATGCATTTGTTTGAAAATGCTGAATACTTAAGCTTAACACTGTTTGAAAGGACTTAAAATACCCTTTAACCGGAAGAAAACTTGGGACATTTTAGTTGGTATTGACGGAACTCCTAGAGTAGCTTATTGTTTTTTTTTCTTTCTTTCCTTTCTAAGGATTTTTTGCATTTTCATTGTTCTGCTTGAAAATTTGATAAGATTGCAAAAGTAGTGTAAGTGTCCGGAGGCCTTTGTTTATTAGACACTTTGACTAGTTTAATAGTTTATATTATATAATTACAACAGAATGGAACACCTACTTCCTCGCCCGGAAGGAAAATTTATGAGCAGTTCATTTACTTTAACATTCAAGAACAATGAATACAATGTGTAACAATACGTCCATTTACGGAAAACCACCAGTGCAACTTATATCAATATGGTATGTTAGATGACTGTTATCAGTAGTCGGGTCGGAAGTATTAAATGCAGAAAATGGATCGACCCTCTGTTGAACAACTCATATTAGATATCCTTCTTTTTATCCAAATATTCTGCTGCACTCGGAACTGAACCCCTTATTATGTCGTCTTGGCAAATGGACAGCATTCGAGGTGCATTAGGGAAGGAATGCAAATAGAATGAATTGTGTGTTTTATGTATGCATTATTTTAACAGCATTCCAATAAACTGCTGTTTAATATCGAGTGAAAACTTGAAGCTTAAAAATTGAAAGAAAAAAAAATGTAGCAGAGTGTGGATTGCACTTCTAACGTGTATTTAGTGTTTAGATTGAGAAATATACCTGTCCATAAATAGGAACATGCTATCTATAAAGCACTATAACAGCTGATGTGTTAATGATATTAATATTTAGTTATATAAAATAACTTATACTATTCAAAATAAGAATATTTTTTCAGTAATATAATGTCCATAATCATCATCATCATCATCGTCGTCGTCATCATCATCATCCATATCATCTTCATAATCACCATCAAAAACAACAACAACATCATCATCAACACCATCATTTGGCACTCGTAACAATAAAGATGCATTTGTTTGAAAATGCTGAATACTTAAGCTTAACACTGTTTGAAGTGTTTGAAAAATGAAAGGACTTAAAATACCCTTTAACCGGAAGAAAACTTGGGACATTTTGGTTGGTATTGACGGAACTCCTAGAGTAGCTTATTGTTTTTTCTTTTCTTTCTTTCCTTTCTAAGGATTTTTTGCATTTTCATTGTTCTGCTTGAAAATTTGATAAGATTGCAATTGTAAAAAAAATAAAAGGGCTCATTTTTAAAGACTCTAAAACATTTTTTCAGCTCTTTTCAACTCGTAACAGAAACACAGTCAACCTTTCAATTTGCAATGGTCATGCAATATTGCGTAACAACTGATAACGAGTTCGCAACTTTATAGCCGTGTATATTACACAATGTACCGTATATTCGGTGGCACGGATTATCCGAGAGTTCTCCAGACTAATCATGATGTATAGTTTTCAAGCGTCTAGTAACCTTGACGTATTTGATAAAATTGTTAATGAGCGTCTGTTGACCATGATCAGTTGCCTATTGTTCAAACTCCAATCGCAACAACTCGGCCTTTTCCGACAACTTCGAATAAAGACTTATTGAAGTCGCCCGAGGTGTTCCGAATGGTGCAGAGTTACTTCTCTTCCATCAAACTCCGCGCACCGGTTACGCTACTCAGTATCTAATCCTGTAAGGGGAGATCACTGCGTGGGAGATTGCTCTTCCATACTTTCAGGACAGTAATCACCGCCGACAGTCATGTCACGTGATGATGGTCGAAAGTAAATAAACAAAATTTTAAACTTTTTTTCAAGTTACATTTTTTTAAATTTCATTACACCTTGGCATATTTAATCGATGCATTTCCAATTGTAACTAATCTAAACAGAGAAAAAAATAAATCCTTAAAAAAGTTCATACATGTGTATATAGCTGAAATCCAGCTAAGGTTAACCCCTGTCTGCAGAGATCTTTCCAAAGAATGAAGGGGAGATCACTCCGAGGAGATTGGATATTGTGATAACGTTGTTATTTGTTATGCCAATTAATTTATTGATAAATTATTTGTTTCAGAGGACTTTATAAATATGAAATGAAAAAAATTAAAACTTGTCATATGTTTTTTGCTTTAGTTGAACATTTCAAAGAATACCAGTATATTTCTTTTAAATTCTCACACAAATTTCATTATATTTTTATGCCTAAAATGCACCAAAATGAGCCATTTACTCCACATTTTTAGAAAATTTTCTTGGGGGAGGCCGCCCAAACCCCCCGTACGGAAGGGGGCCCCCCTTCTGTACCTTCCCCCAAGCCCCCAGTCAGAAATTTCTAGATCCGGCCCTGGTTTATGTTATATAATTACAACAGAATTGAACACTTACTTCCTCGCCCGGAAGGAAAATTTATGTGCAGTCTATTTACTCAAACATTCAAGAACAATGAATACAATGTGTAACAATACGTCCATTCACGGAAAACCACCAGTGCAACTTATATCAATATGGTATGTTAGATGACTGTTATCAGTAGTCGGGTCGGAAGTATTAAATGCAGAAAATGGTGGGATTCGAACAAGAAGTGACCTCCCGAAGGAAGTAGACAGACAATAGACCAGACTACCACTTCTCAAGGAAACGTCACTCTTAACGGTAGAACCAACCACCTTTAACTCTGGTGCCCATTTCAAAACAGATGTGTGACTTCAGATGCGTTGAGGGACATTGGACTCCTCAATTTATCTGTCCATCATCGTTACCACGTCATACGTACAGCAGATGCCCAACATACGTTTTCAAGTTTAGCTGTGTGGGTTTTTTTTATGTACAGTGTTGGTATACAGCACAGATACCTGTATGGGTTCTCGGTTACACGTCTCACCTAGATAAAGGCATTGTATGTGGAGGAGCAGGGACCGTAACGAGATCTTCAAATTTTCAAATAAATGCTAATTGTAATGAGAAGTTTTTGTGCTTTGGTTTTGTATACATGAGATAGAGATCTTACAAATCTTGAATTTATATACATTAAAGATATATACTATGCCCATCTTTGCATAAAATATTTTTATTGCAGAAACTAATTGGAATCTAGGAAATTCTTACTGAATATGTCTAATTAGCCTATCAGAATACACGCAATATATATAAGAAGCTGCATTCCTTATTACAAGTCATGTTATGTTGTTGATTTCTTAAAAAACTGCCAGTTTTTTTAATGACACCGTATTTATACTTTGTTTACCTAAAGTGTTTTTTTGAGTTTAAACATAACATATCAACTGTGTGTGTACTCAAACATGTTTATTTTATATTTACAAAGAAAGGATGTGGAAGTTATTTGTATCTGAAACTTGAGCATAATATATCTTTAACAGGCCCTATGGTCCTTGTACTTGTCTTAACAGATTCTTCGACCAAACATCCCAATAAAATGAAAAACAGCCAAGAAATTTTTCATAAACTTTAAATATAAAATGGAAAACTATCCCTTTTAGCTGAAAAAAATACGATTAGAGTTATTGCCCTTGTTTTTATATCAACGGTTTATTCATTTAATATGAAATGTTTGAAATACTTCATATTCTAGCATAAAGCTGAATTACTAATGGAAATCTGCTCTCGTTTTATGACCAAGATGTAACTGGTCTAACACAGTCTTTAAACTAATGGTTGTTAAAACTATACTACAGAAATATACATACAAGCCCACAGAGTGTAAAGTTCTGCGATAAATTAACATTGTTTTTTTTTTTTTTATTTTTGTCTTGAAATTTAACGTGATTTAAACTGTTTTCTTGCAGTTAAGCATGACATGCATTATTTGAAGGCACTGAACTCAACATATTTATCATATAACATAAAATTACTTTCGTGTGATCGAGCATTTATGACAATTTATGGTGAACAGGTAAAAAATGGTATTTTGTACCCGTGGACGCGAGTTCGGTTCCCAGCCGCGGTGTTGAACTGTGACTTCCGTTTATCGGGGAACTCCCGGAAGTACTCATCGAAAATTCACACAGGCTGAATTGAAGTTTAAACGAATGTTTTTTAACACCCAAATTTCAAACTGTCCTTTTTTATGATAACACGCGGATACAAATTATTGTTCAAGCTAGTCCTATCTATAAATACTACTTACTTGAAAACATGCGCAATTCACCGGAATATGTGCAAATAGCTGCGCACAAGTTTGGCAGCGTTCTGGTGGAAGTCTGTGTTAAATCAGGAATTATAATCTGTTTGTAAGTAGCAGTGTCTGTTGTTGATTTTTCAAATAATACTTCATTCAGTTCACTTTCCTCCGCACTTACAATTTACAGCTTTTAAACCATTTTGAGTGGCGATAAAAGAATTCCAGTTGTATGTTCAGAAACCCGCAGGCAGCACTGTGTTAGTGGTTCAAACTTGCGGTCATATAGTTCAGTACCCGAGTCTCTGACACTGTCCCACTTCAGAGTTCATTTCGTTTTCTCTCGGTAAAAACAAAACTTAATCGCTATATTAGGACAAATTATGCGAAGGTATTACATTTTTACATGTGTCTTTTTCGGCCTTTAATGATTAGACAGGTCCTGAACACACGGGTTCGACCCTCGGTTGAACATCTCATATTAGATATCCTTCTTTTTATCGAAATATTCTGCTGCACTCGGAACTGAACCCCTTAATATGTCGTCTTGGCAAATGGACAGCATTCGAGGTGCATTTAGGGAAGGAATGCAAATAGAATGAATTGTGTGTTTTATGTACGCATATAAATGTATTTATTTTAACAGCATTCCAATAAACTGCTGTTTAATATCGAGTGAAAACTTGAAGCTTAAAAATTGAAAGAAAAACAAATGTAGCAGGGTGTGGATTGCATTTCTAACGTGTATTTAGTGTTTGGATTTAGAAATATACCTGTCCATAAATAGGAACATGCTATCTATAAAGCACTATAACAGCTGAAGTGTTAATGATATAAATATTTAGTTATATAAAATAACTTAAACTATTCAAAATAAGAATATTTTTTCAGTAATATAGTGTCCATAATAAACATCATCATCATCATCGTCGTCGGCATCATCATCCACATCTACATCATCTTCATCATCACCATCAAAAACAACAACAACATCATCATCATCATCAACGCCATCATCATCATCAAAAACTGAAGAAGGGACTGAACCACCCTCCACTGACATTGGTAAATAAAAAAGAAACAAAAAAGAAAACGCTTACAACTACAGTACCTATGTTTCTATGTCTTTAATGCAAAGACTGTGCTATACAATACAGACTGGATGTTCCGACCTAGTGACGATTCAAGGACAGTATACTAAGATGAAATCACAGTATGAATTACTATTGAAGACAAGTTGATGTACATGTTTTTTGTAGTATTTTTACCTAAACTGAAAGTTGTGCCAAGTTCATCGATTTTTTTTCCATCTCCAAGACTGAGTCTGGTCGACCTACTTGGACAGGCTTAGTAACCACATTTACCTGAGAAGCTCTAATGAAATAAATAGTTCTAAGATACATGATCGTCTGTAGAAAATACAGTTAAGGGACGTATTCAAATAGTTGTTGTTGTTGCTGCTGCTGCTGTTGTTGTTGTTGCGAAATCCACCCTCCATTACATCGTAATGTAATAACGATGCCTGTCATGAACGAACTTAAGTAAGTACAACTTGTAATATAATGATTCATACTTAAAGGAACAAAATCTAATTTTGCAATGCATAAGATACTGTTGTTCATTAATTTTGTTTTGAACAAAAAAAAAAAAAAAAGAAAGATTTTCTATAATCTTAAGATTGCAAATTTACTTTAATTTTCATTTTTGTTTACAGTGTTTCTAAGGTTTAAACTATCTAAGTTTACAGAACAATAGTGACAACAAGGAAGCTGAGGTAATGAAACGGATAAAAAATATTGTCTTACATACTTTAAATCGTTTATGCAAAACATTTAAAGGTAGGTACCCATGTCTTGTTGCCTATGCATACATGTTAAATTTTTACCAATCTACGTAACTGAAATCTAATAGTCCATTTGAAATTTCAATCTATTACCTGTAAAATAAAACCGTAAAAAAACACCATTAAAACTTAACCTTATAAGAATATGAATCTTTCTACCAGACCACCCCTTTTTAGTACCCTCATTAAAGCAACAACAACAACAAATAACCTTCGTTGTAAAGTGTTATTTTTAGTAAATGCATTACTAAGCGTATGCACGCGTACGCAACCTACATGTTCGCTGTTTATTGACCTTGAGAGATTACTTAAACGTGTGCCAACATTTCCGCTAGGCAAGATATTATTCAAGATTGGTTTTTCGATTCAATACATTTCTTTTTAGAAATATTTTGATCTTAATTTACGAAAAGACGTGAAGATGATGATGATGATGGTGGTGGTGGGTGATAGTGATGATGGTGATGATGATAATAATAATGGTGGTGGTTATGGGGATGATGATGGTTGTGTAATGTGATGATGATGATGATGGTGGCGGTGGTGGTGATGGGGATGAGATGATGATAGTGATGATTATGTTGCTGATAATGATGACAGATATGTTTCTGATGATGACAATAATGATAATGCTGCTTCTCTTTCTTTGCTCTTCTTTATCATTATTTTTGTTGTTGTTGTTGTTGTTGTTGTTATTAATCATCATTATTACTATTTCTGTTATCATGTCATTTTTATTATCATCATCATTATTATCATTTATGTTGTTTATGATGCTGTTATTGTAATGGCCCCTTCAAATGAAAAAGTGTAAGGAAATAGAAACCAGTTGATTAATGCTAACCTGCCTTCCTCTTTTCCAGGCAGAATATATCAGATGCTTGCATGAATGTCTTCTTGATGTTTGATTTAAACCACAGATCACTCAGATTTCACACGATTAGCCGGCCAATAAACCCGCAAATAAGAAATTTTATAACAGAAGAACTTTCACTTTCTCAAATTTGACCAGAGTGCAGCAAATATTTCGACAAATTGCTAATATATACTCAAACGCAATAGAAAGTTTAACGGGGTTTCAAGAGATTTGATTAAGAAAACAATCTTGGAGGAAACTGAAATATTTTCTCAATAGGCTTAGCGGTTTCGAATTTTGAGTTTAAAATATATCAGAATTGGTTTCTGTGTTTAATACTTTTAAGAAATTTAGAATATAACATTTTTTGCCGATTGTGTGATTACGCAGCCTGTCAGCTAAAATTTCCCATGGAATAATTTAAGCATTTTTAGATTATAAGCAAACTGAAATAGGTCAGAATGCCCGCAAACATCAAAGGAGAACAACTAGAATATTATGAATTAATTAATTCATTAATTCATTCGTTCGTTCGTTCGTTCATTCATTCATTCATTCATTCATTCATTCATTCATTCATTTGTTCGTAACTTAGGGTTGTTTGTTTTTACGTTAGGTTTTTTTTTTCTTGAAAGGTATATGCCTTTGTGATAACGGCTGTTCTTTGTTTCTATTTGTCACAGCCTAACAGTAACGAACACAAGAAAACATGGGTAAGGAAAAGATCCATATCAACATTGTCGTGATTGGCCACGTGGACTCTGGAAAGTCCACCTCTACAGGTCACATGATCTACCAGTGCGGCGGGATTGACAAAAGAACCATCGAGAAATTCGAGAAGGAAGCCGCTGAGGTAAAATCTGAAAAAAAGTCTCCACCCCGTTCTCCATCCCCCACCCCACCCCACCCCTTTAGCTTGACTTAAAAGTGGTCAATTACATTATTTTGGCGGGGTTCATTTTCATTAATTGACGTTACAAGGCATTTTATCGTGTATTGTTCCTGAAAATTTCCATAGTAAGATTTTTTTACTAGGGTAACTCAGCCTTAGACGAGAGGTCTTAGCAGTAAACGAACATTAATAAGAACTTCACAAAAATGGTGTAAAATAGAACACGTTCTGTGTACTTTTACATACAGGAGAAGATAGAACCTTTTTTACTTTTACCCCTCGAAAATCGAAAGGTTAACACTTACAGAAACATTTACGTGGTAAAATTTATAAATATTCAAATTAAGTTAGCAATCTTGAGTACTAAGCGTTTCTTATCCTTTCAATATAAGAGCAAACGAAAGCGCATGATTTCTGATATTCATTCAGTGCCAGTCTTACACAGAAATTAACCTACCGACGACAGCTCAACTGTGAGTGCGTCTACACAAACCTGAAAATAGAAGTGCAGTTAAAATGTCATAAGTGAAAAAAAATATCAACAAAAATATTAATTTCAGACCAAACATTTCTTTTGAAACATCAGCTGCAAGAAAGAAGCTGTACAAATCCCTACATTTTTTACCCGTGGCTGAGCCAAATTCTATGAAACTGACAAGTCGCCTAAAATTTAATGTCCAAGACAGTCATAACACTACATGCTTCTTTTTTTCACCTAAATCAGCTATTTGGCTGTCATCTTTCCCTCTTTTTTTTTGCGATATCGCGCTCACATTGTCTGCTTAAGGGCTTCTACTGCCGAAGCCACTGACAAAGCCAGCATTATTTAGTTTCGAATTTTACTCTCTTTTTTTTCACAATGAACCTATTTCAATTCTGTTCAATAATGAAAACAAACAAAAAATATTACGCTGACCACTCTGGGCACGTATAGTCTCATATATTAATCAATTTAGACTTCAACAATATACATGTTAATCTATCCAATGCCCTAGAATTAATAATTTCTACATGGCCAGTTCAAATGGTGTACTGAGGCTTTTAAGGTTTTAAGGCGTTAGGTTTTGCACCTTTTTTTCTGCACGTTATTAGGTCACCCCTGGGCGGATTGAGTAGCCTGGGTGTCCTAGGACCTATCTCTTTTACTATTCCCCACGCATGACCATAATGTATCAGTAAATGAATATTAGCCATTATAATAAAAGACGAAAGAAAAAAAAATATGTGGCTAACAATTTTCCCATGAAACCTGCGTAAAAGTCCGAAGCGTTCGAATGCTATGGGCATAAATCTGGATAGACTGGTTCCCTGGACGGGTCCGAAACTATACACACAGGTCTGACGTTATACTTACAAACAAACGTCAATATGACCGGTGTGTACATCATAGGAAGGGTCCAAATGTATTCTTCTTCAGTATGCACAAACTGCACGCAGAGGAGTTGCCCTTTCCCTTTCAGTCAGTAAACATGTTTTCTTCCTTAAATGCAATCGGAACATTTCGGGTAATTCTTGCGATCACCTCTCAAATGTATGACGTAAGCCGCCATTATAACGACTTTCGGAACACAAACAATGTGGTAACCTCAATAAAAACAATTGCATTTTAAAAGTGAAGTGTATATTAACTTAAAAACAAATAATATAGTTATGGAGAGGAGCTATTTTGTATGTTTCCCAAGTCTTCCGATAACGTCGGAGCTATTTTAAAAAGTTTTCTTCAACCGGAGAACGAAATGTAAAATATTTGTACATTACTCATCCGCTTAAAAAAAACTAGTAGGAAGAGAACAGTAGCAGTAGGCAGTAGCAGTAGGCAGTAGAAATTAAATAAAACGTGAAGTTGGCAGTAGCAGTAGGAAAAACGTGAAGTTGGCAGTAGCAGTAACAGCAGTAGCAATAGGAAAAACATGCTGACAGTGTCAGAAACAGTCGCAGACCTACGCATAGACTCAAGAGGGTCTCTAGATGTTAAAACATGTCTTAATTTCATTAAGACTTTCCAGACTTTTAAGACTTTCCTACTGCTCGTACTGCTACTGTCAACTCCACGTTTTTCCTACTGCAACTGCTGTACTGCTACTGCCAACTTCACATTTTTCCTACTGCAACTGCTGTACTGCTTCTGCATTTTTCCTACTGCTACTGCTCTTACTGCTACTGCCAACTTCACGTTTTTTCCTACTACTACAGCTTGTTCTGCTACTGCCAACTTCACTTTTTCTACTGTTACTGCTTTTACTGCTACTGCCAACTTCACGTTTTTTCCTACTGCTACTGCTCTTACTGCTACTGCCAACTTCACGTTTTTCCTACTGCTCCTGCTCGTACTGCTACTGCCAACTTCACGTTTTTTCCTGCTGCTACTGCTCGTACTGCTACTGCCAACTTCACGTTTTCCCATTGCTGTGTACTGCTACTGCTCAGTTCCTATACATATATAATACATCCGTTTTCGTGTGGCGTACCCATCATGACCGGTTTTGCGGTTGCCCGAAATGAAGTTCTAAACAGACCGTTCACTAGCTTATTCTGAAAGCTAATTTTGTGTGCAGATTTGTTGGCATGTATTTTATAGACTTTGAAGTATTTAAAGGAAGACCTTTTGATGACAAAATTTCAATTCAGTGAATTCTAGCGATGATATGTCATACTACATGACCTTAATTAATGAGAGGACACTCGAAACTTGCAATAATATGCTGTCGCTCGCATGCGGGGCAGACGGAAATTGTTGAAAACCGTTTTTTTGAAATAACGGAAGTATAAACCAATTCCTGCTTTCAAAAATAACATATTTCACTTATTCTACCCAACGTTGATCTTGATGTTCATAAGTATTTTGTCTTGTATTTACTTGTATACAGTTTAGGAAATGGTTTAGAATTTGTTTAATTTTGTGCAGATGGGCAAGGGCTCCTTCAAGTATGCCTGGGTGTTGGACAAACTGAAGGCAGAGAGAGAGCGTGGTATCACTATTGATATTGCTCTCTGGAAGTTTGAGACCACCAAATACTACATCACGATTATTGATGCACCGGGACATCGAGATTTCATCAAGAATATGATCACAGGTAAAACGCGATTCGGTGTATATATGCAAACAGGTAATTGCAAGTACTGTTCTGTAACTTTGACGAAATGGACTCCGGAACTTAGGGCATTGTTTTATGTAGTTTCGTTTAGACTTTCAGAGACACTTCAAACCTCTGGAAGGTACCGTTTCGATGTGTCTTTTTACATGTATATATTTATCCAGTTCTAATCAGGGTTTCATTTTTCGACTTCTACAGTCTAAGTCTTTATAAGCTGCGACCTTTTGGTCCATTATGAGGCTGGATATTTTTTTATTAACGATCTCTCGAACATTTAGACGTTTGAAAATATTCAACCTCAGGCAAATGTATTGTTAGGTGTTTTCATTTTGCAACTTATGTGCAGCAAAAGGTTACGATTTTGCAGCTTATGTGCAGATAGAAGTTTATGTTCAGTAATAGGTTACGATTTTGTGACTTATTTGCAGACAGAAGTTTATGTGCAGTAATTGGTTACGATTTGCGACTTATGTGCAGCTAGAAGTTATGTGGAGTAATAGGTTACGATTTGCGACTTATGTGCAGTCAGAAGTAATGTGAAGTATTAGGTTACGATTTTGCGACTTATATTCAGTTAGTAGTTTCTGTACAGTAATAAGTTACGATTTTGCGACTTATGTGTAGTTAGAAGTTTATGTACAGTAATAGGTTACGATTTTACTACGTATTAGCAGTTAGAGGTTTATGTGCAGTATCAGGTTAACGTTTTTTACGACTCATGTGCAGTTAGTTTATGTGCAGTATTATGTGCAGTATCAGGTTACGATTCATGCGACTTATGTGCAGTTAGTTATTGTCCAGTTTCAGGTTTCGATTTTGCGACTTATGTGCAGTCTGAAGTTTATGTCCAGTATCAGGTTACAATTTTGCGACTTATGTGCAGTTAGAAGTTTATGTCCAGTATCGGGTTACGATTTTGCGACTTATGTGCAGTCTGAAGTTTATGTCCAGTATCAGGTTACAATTTTGCGACTTATGTGCAGTTTGAAGTTTATGTGTAGTGATAGGTTACGGTTTTGCAGCTTATGTTCAGTTTGAAGTTTATGTGCAGTAACAGGTTACGATTCTGCAGCTTATGTGCAGTCTGACGTTTATGTGCAGTAACAGGTTACGATTTTGCAGCTTATGTGCAGTCTGACGTTTATGTGCAGTAACAGGTTACGATTTTGCAGCTTATGTGCAGTCTGACGTTTATGTGCAGTAACAGGTTACGATTTTGCAGCTTATGTGCAGTCTGACGTTTATGTGCAGTAACAGGTTACGATTTTGCAGCTTATGTGCAGTCTGAAGTTTATGTGCAGTAACAGGTTACGATTTTGCAGCTTATTTGCAGTCTGAAGTTTATGTGCAGTAACAGGTTACGATTTTGCAGCTTATGTGCAGTCTGAAGTTTATGTGCAGTAACAGGTTACGATTTTGCAGCTTATGTGCAGTCTGAAGTTTATGTGCAGTAACAGGTTACGATTTTGCAGCTTATGTGCAGTCTGAAGTTTATGTGCAGTAACAGGTTACGATTTTGCAGCTTATGTTCAGTTTGAAGTTTATGTGCAGTAACAGGCTACGATTTTGCAGCTTATGTGCAGTCTGAAGTTTGTGTGCAGTAACAGGTTACGATTTTGCAGCTTATGTGCAGTTTGAAGTGTATGTGCAGTAACAGGTTACGATTTTGCAGCTTATGTGCAGTCTGAAGTTTATGTGCATTTCGATGTTATCATTTTGCGACTTTAAGTGCAGTTAGAAGTCATTTTTAGATTTATGTGCAGTTAGAAAATATATTTTTTTATATTATGTGCAGTAGAGGTTACCAATGTTTTTTTTTTTAATTTACGCTTACAGGTACAGTTTAATGTTATCATCGATTATCTTGTGGCTTTATGTTCAGTTAGAGGTTGCCATTTTTCGATTTATGTACAGTTAGAGGTCTATGTGCAGTTAGATGTTATTATCTTGTGACTCTATGTGCAGTAAGAAGTCACCACTTTTGATTTTAGCTGTAGAAGAGGTTACCATTTTTCGATTTTATGTGCAGTTAGAGGTTTATACGCAGTTAGATGTTATCATCTTGTGACTTAATGTGTAATTCGAGGTTACATTTTTTTTATTTTATGTGCAGTTAGAGGTTGCCATTTGTTTGCATGATGTGCAATTTTTGCAGTTTTATGAGTCAGTTTTCAATTTTATGTGCTGTATCAGGTTTATGTGCAGTAAGAGGTTATCAATTTATGACCTTATGTTAAGCTGTGGGTTATCATTTATTGACTGCATCTGCAGTAAGCGGTTATTGTTTTTCTGGAGGTTATCAATTTGTGACTTTATGTGATGTTTATGTTTATCAATTTTCGATTTTATATGCAGTTGGATGTTATTATTTTGTGATTTTATGTGCAGTTGGAAGTTATTATTTGTATGTGCAGCTAGGATTTTGTTTACTTTATTTGAGTTAGAGGACATGTTTGCATTGTAGGGCGGCTCGAGGTTGTCGTTGTTCGATTTTATGAACAGATATATGTTATCATTTCGAACATTTCTTCAGTCAATGTTTAGGAATTTCTTTCTCTTTGTTTTTCAACAGGAACGTCTCAGGCGGACTGTGCTGTATTAGTTGTGGCTGCTAGTACTGGCGAGTTTGAGGCAGGCATCTCCAAGAACGGTCAGACCAGAGAACACGCCCTACTGGCTTACACCCTCGGAGTGAAACAGATGATTGTTGGCGTGAATAAGATGGACAACACCAGTCCACCCTACGATGAGGTTTCAAAATTAAAACAATTCATCTTGCCAAACTTTAAATGTTTATGTCTTTGAGTTCATATCACGTTGACTTAAATCATATTTCCAAGGATCCAAAAGACTTTTCAGGGCTAGACAGATATTTCCCGACAATGTCTGTTACTTATTATGAAGGGCTGTTGCAAACCATCAATGTTCTGTAAGGGCATAATTTGAGGATAGAAACGAAATGATTCTAGGTACTACTGAATAAAGCAGAATTAGAACAGAAGTGGTGAGCAATCTGATTAAAATCATATCTACCAAAGCTGAACACCGCACTTTAGAAAGAATAAAATAGCGACTTATCCTTTTCACTAACATTAGAAAGATGGCAGCGGCCATTTTGATACTTATGCACACAATTTTCCCATAAAAAGAAACGCTGAAAAAGTGAATACCTAAATCTTACTTTTATAAGATTGTTTGAAAAGGCGTGCTTCTAAGATATATTGGACAGTTGTGTGTGGTTTTAATTTAAAGATCCACTTTTAGTTACTAAAATAAAGTAGACAAGAGGCTTTAGCCTGCATATATTTTACAACTATGCTTTTAAAGGCATTCCCAATTCCGTATCTTGAAAACACCTACTCTTTCACTTACTTGTAGTTACATCCACTATATCAAATTATTTACGGTCACTATGTAGCCACGAGACCTTATGTAGATCATTTTTCATAATAATCGCAATGAACGCCCGAGCGCTGAGTTGTTGGAAAAAGACAGGAGAACGAAACGCTTAGAAATGGACATGGAATAAATGGGATGAATTTAAGTCCTTTTTTACACGACACATGACTGATAATGCGCAGTGATGCCGTAATTATGCGCTAATCATAAACTGATATGAACAGGATGAAAACAATGTCGATTGATACTTGTCATAATTAGAGGCTGTTTTACGAATATTTGCACACAAAAATCAGTATGATACTTAAAAATTAAATGTGTTTTTAAAAAAATATAAATAAGTACAGTATAACATAGAAAACATTTTATTGGAACGATTGACAAATTCTTTAACTAAACTGACAACCAACTTGTATATCTGAGAAAATTCTCTGCCACCTTGCTATCTAAATGTCTAAAATTGTAAGCATCGAGTTTTACTTCGGATTGGACGAATAGCGTTTTGCGCCAAGAATGCTTCTGCATGTTTTCTGAGGTAAAACCTTGTGGTATGTCAGATTTTCAAGAAAATTTCTGTTTTCAGAAAAGGTTCGACGAAATAACGAAAGAAGTTTCTTCTTACCTGAAAAAAGTTGGATACAATCCAAAAACTGTGGCGTTTGTGCCAATTTCCGGTTGGCACGGTGATAATATGATAAGCGCATCGGAAAACATGCCCTGGTACAAGGGATGGCAAATTGAAAGGAAAGAAGGAAATGCTTCCGGAAAGACCTTGTTCGAGGCTCTGGATTCTATCCTGCAACCAGCAAGACCTGTTGACAAGCCACTTCGTCTGCCACTCCAAGATGTCTACAAGATTGGAGGTAAACGAGGGGTGACCAGACGACATTTTCATTTTTTTCAGCTCTTTTAGTTTGAAGGTTGATAGAAAATTACTATGTTTGTCTGTCCATTCGTGTAGCTTACTTTTAACCGTTGTTTGCTCGTAACTTTGCTGATGTTTATTTTTTTAAAAGTTAGCTTCAAGTGGTTAGAGAAATGATCAAAACTTCATAACTAGAGTATGTGCCATTGTGGCGAAATTTTGCAAGGATGTTAAAACAGTGTAAGGTAAACTTATGGTAAACGTATGATATAATGTGCTCAAAAATGAGTTAGAGTCGTATTTGATAATATCAAACAAGTTAAATGAACCCCCTTCGCTGCAATTAAAAATGGACTCTTAAGGAGCTGCAAAAAATATAAAGATTTTAGAGGTGCCTAATCTTCCATTCGGTTCCGACTGAAAAAATTAAGAACTAGCTGTCCATTGCCTAGGAATTTAAATAGTACAAGCACATATTTTCTTTGACTTTCTTGTCATTCATGTTCCCACCTGGAAGAATTACTGTAATATTATTCGGAAAATAAGCAAATTTATTAGCTCCTTTTACAATATCAGGTATTGGAACGGTGCCAGTTGGAAGGGTAGAGACTGGTATACTAAAACCTGGTATGGTTGTGACTTTTGCTCCTAGCCAGATAACCACTGAAGTCAAATCGGTTGAGATGCACCACGAGTCACTCACGGAGGCACTGCCAGGGGACAATGTTGGCTTCAACGTGAAGAATATTTCCATCAAGGACATTAGGAGAGGCAATGTTGCAGGAGATTCCAAGAACGACCCGCCAAAAGGGGCCGACAGCTTCTACGCACAGGTTTGTTTTTCCTTCGTTCAACCAAAAACCAAAGACGTACATAATTGTATAGACATATGAACTTTTGTTTGAGTTTGCGCTAACGAACTGCAATCATTGTTCGATGTTACCTTTTAAGCGATTGAAATAGACGCAGGACATAAGAAATAAAACTGATAAGACAATACCCTGGGTTTTTTCAATTATCAATGATATCTTAGTTGATATACTGTAATTACTTTTTTAACAGGAACACATCAAAAAACCTTGATTCGTACCAATAATTATAAAGTCATGACTAAAAATTGATTCAGAATTACGAATATTAGAATGTAATAGACTCAACCCAAGCACTTATTTAGGCAAAAGTTATTCGGGTGTTACTCTTAACTGAAACAATGTGTAGTCTCAGCTACGCACTGACGCATGATCCTGATTATCCAAGTTAAACACTGAAACGTAAAACTGATATTGGTGAATAATTACGGTAAAACTGATATTGGTGAATAATTACTGTAGTACTGATATTGGTGAATAATTACTGTAAAACTGATATTGGTGAATAATTACTGTAAAACTGATATTGGTGAATAATTACTGTAAAACTGATGTTGGTGAATAATTACTGTAAAACTGATGTTGGTGAATAATTACTAAGTTAAAATCTGAAATGAAGCATGGCGCATGTTTATCGGATTAAGGTGTGATTAAATTAGTAAATTTGGTATTCAGACTTGTGATTATATTAGTAAAGTCTTAAATGAAACACTGATTCAGGCTTGTGAATACATGATCGAGTGAAGCCTTGACTGAAACGCTGATTCTTGTTTGTGATAATATCAATAAAGTCTTAAATGTAACACTATTTCAGGCTTGTGAATACATGATCGAGTGAAGTCTTGACTGAAAGGCTGATTCTTGTTTGTGATAATATCAATAAAGTCTTAAATGTAACACTATTTCAGGCTTGTGAATACACGAATAAAATCTTATATAAAACACTAATTCTTGTTTTCGACTACATAAGTAAAGTCTTAAATGAAACACTGATTCTTGTTTGTGAATAGACGAGTAAAGTCTTTACTGAAACACTAATTCTTGTTTGTGAATACATGAGTAAAGTCTTAACTGAAACACTAATTCTTGTTTGAGAATACATGAGTAAAGTCTTAACTGAAACACTATTATTTGTTTGTGAATACATGAGTAAAGTCTTAACTAAAACACTAATTCTTGTTTGTGAATAGACGAGTAAAGTCTTAAATGAAACACTGATTGTTGTTTGTGAATAGACGAGTAAAGTCTTAACTGAAACACTGGTTCTTGTTTGTGAATACATGAGTAAAGTCTTAACTGAAACACTAATTCTTGTTTGTGAATACATGAGTTAAGTCACTGAAACACTGATTCCTTTGTGAATACATGAGTAAAGTCTTAGATAAAACACTATTTCTTGTTTGTGTATACATGAGTAAAGTCTTAACTGAAACACTAATTCTTGTTTGTGAATAAATAAGTAAAGTCTTAACTGAAACACTGATTCTTGTTTGTGAATGCATGAGTAAAGTCTTAAATAAAACACTAATTCTTGTTTGTGTATACATGAGTAAAGTCTTAACTGAAACACTGATTCTTGTTTGTGAATAAATAAGTAAAGTCTTAACTGAAACACTGATACTTGTTTGTGAATACATGAGTAAAGTCTTAAATAAAACACTAATTCTTGTTTGTGTATACATGAGTAAAGTCTTAACTGAAACACTAATTCTTGTTTGTGAATAAATAAGTAAGGTCTTAACTGAAACACTGATTCTTGTTTGTGAATACATGAGTAAAGTCTTAAATAAAACACTAATTCTTGTTTGTGTATACATGAGTAAAGTCTTAACTGAATCACTGGTTCTTGTTTGTGAATACATGAGTAAAGTCTTAACTGAAACACTGATTCTTGTTTGTGAATACATGAATAAAGTCTTAACTGAAACACTAATTCTTGTTTGTGATTACTTGTTTCACTCTGCTTGTATATAATTAAAGTCTGAAATGAAACACTGATTCTGGCTTGTGATTATATTAGTAAAGTCTTGGATTAAACACTGAATCTTGTTTGTTATTATAGGAATATATTTTTAAACGAAACACTAAATTAATCTTGTGATATTATGAGTAAAGTCTTAAATGAAACACTAATTTGATCTTGTGATTACATGCGTAAAGTCTTAACTTTAACACTGATTCACTCTTATTATTTATTGAGTAAAATCTTAACTGAAACAATCATTTAGACAATGATTATATTATGGTTTTAACTGAAGCACTGGTTGATTTAGGCCGGAGAAAATCGACTAAAACCGTTAACTGAAACACCAATTATGGCTTATGTTTATCGAGTTATTCTCTTAATTAAAGAGGCTGTACTCCAGATTTGACATAAAAAAATTTTTTTCATAAATTATATATTTAGATGCCGTGAGATTATAACAACATAATATTTTACTTCAAAACTGATTATAAAAGTCAAAATAGAATAAAAAAAAAATATTTTCGCTCCAGCCTGATTTGAACGCTGGACCCTCATGTTAACAAAATATTTCCAACGCTTTTACTGTCACCACCATCGCCTCATGTTATATTACAGATATTTACTTTAAATCTTATACGATATAGTTATACCGTCGCGTTACGGTATAGCACTTTGAAAGGGAAAAAAATCAATTTATAATGTAATTATTTGACTTATTTTTTGTCAGTAGGTTATCTTTTAACCATTTATCATAAATATGACAAGAAATTTATAATACAAGAAAACTTTCTTTTTTTGTCATCTGGAGCACAGCCCCTTTAAATGTAATACTGATTCATGCTAAATGAATATTGGGTTACAATCTTAGCCGAAGCAAGGATTAAGTTTCAATATAATCGAGTGAAACTTAGGTTTGATAAAACGGCATATGCAGCAATACACACTTACTTTCGCTAAGCATTTATTGTTTATTTCACTGTCATTTTCAAAATTTGTTACCGTATGCCTGTTTGTTTGTTGCTTTTTTGTTGTTGTTTTTTTTTCAAATAGATGTGCCCTATTTCATCTCTGACATTTTACAGCTAAATCTTGTTTTCGTCATGTGACAAATCTGACACTCGTTAGCATTCATGTGAACTTCTATTTAACTAATCTTCGAAATAAATTATCAAACTAACAAGAGACTTGCTCAAGAACACCTTTCTTAAACTCATTGAATAAGTTTATAAAATGTAACCTAATGCCAGATTTAATTTATAACTTTTGTAGGTTATCATCTTGAACCATCCTGGTGAGATTAAAAATGGTTATGCGCCAGTCCTAGATTGTCATACAGCGCATGTTGCTTGCAAATTTGAAGAAATCAAGGAGAAGATAGATCGCCGTTCCGGTAAGAAGCTTGAGGAAAATCCAAAAATGGTCAAATCGGGAGACGCTTGCATGGTTACCCTGGTACCCAGCAAACCAATGGTCGTGGAAGCGTTCAGCGAGTACTCTCCCCTTGGGCGCTTTGCTGTCCGTGACATGAAGCAGACGGTCGCTGTTGGTGTCATCAAAGAGGTCAAGAAAACGGAGAAACAAGGGAAGGTAACCAAGGCAGCCCAGAAAGCTGGAAAGAAGAAATGATTATTGGCGGCTCACAACTGCGGACCTACAACAGGGCGGTTTCCTTGTCCGCAGATATTTTGTAAAAGTTATAAATGTATTGAATATTGTAAATCCAGTCGATGTAACAGCTTCATAAATAGTCTTGTTGATGCTGGAAAGACTCTTCAATTTCCTGTTTGGACCCTTATTACACATCTGGCTAATATTCATCGAAAAGAAAAACGTAGAAAAAAAATGAAGCTGTTTATAGCAATTTGTCGCAATTTGTCTATATCTATGAAACTAACAAGATATTAAGTTGATGGAATGGTGATTAACCACTTTTGTTTATAGAAAAAGAAGAAGGATAAATGTGATGACTAGACAATATTGAATATTTAAACAAAGAATAATTGAAGTAAAGTGTAATACAGACACTTTATTTCATTGGTCTGGTAATTCTAAAGAACATCACCAGACGTTTTATTAACAATGAGGAGAAATTAATGTTTATATTGTCTTTATTTTCTACTGTATTTTCTTTCAAGATTCCATTTAAAGTTTTTATTAGAACTGTATACAAGACTCTTTGGCTTGACGTGTGTGCATGTAACATTATATTTCTGAAACTGGAAATAAAAATGTACCCAATGATATCTTTTCTCTTTTCGCGATAGAAGTGTATTTTCATTGGTCAGTTTATATGAACAGTGAACATAGACAGATTCTAGCTCCACTCGTGATGTCATACATAAAGCATTGGACCTGATATATTTATTTATAACTTACGAAAAAGTTGTGAATCATCCTGTCCAGTCCTCACTTAAGATTCAATCTTCAGACCCGGACCTACATGAATTTGCTGATTTGCTGAAAATGTCTTTATTATTATTATTATTATTATTATTATTATTATCATCATCATGATCATCATCATCGCCATCATCATCATCACCGTCTTAACAATAATAATTTTCATGATCATCAACCATCCTATTGGCCATTCCAAGGGGCTATAACTTTGATATTATCAATCATCCACATCTTCAGTTCATTAAGTTATTACAATATAAAACTGTGAATGGCAGAATAATATGAGATCTCCGAAATGTGCAGATAAACCAGCCAAATGACGAACAAGGTTTCATCTCTTTAGTCCAACCCTACCCTGCGAAAAGATCTTTTTGGCGAAGTAAATTTATATTTATGTTCTAGTTAGATTTTCAAACTCAAGATTCACGTGCAATATGTTCGATATCAACCACTCGAGATTCTGTGCATGTCAACAACTGACCTTGACCTTGACCTTTGAGCTACTCAGCAGTATTGTATTCTAGTAGCCCGTGGATATTGTCTTACTAACGTACAATGCCGATACCATACCTGTCACACTGAAGCCCGCTTTAGATGAGAAAACATTTGCTCCATGAAGACGGTTCGATTGATTCTGTCAGTCGACAGCTTGGTCATTTTAGTTTTTTTTTAAAATTAGTTGGTCTCTCCAATAACTTTCTTTCTTGATTAGAGAATGCAGGTGAAAGATGTTGTGCTGGTTAAAAAAAATTTCAATAAAGTCATGTACCTCAGTCACAAAGGCGTCACTGGTAAAGGTAAATTCTCTGACCAAAAGACTTGAGAAGTTATGGTCTCTTTTCTTACTTGTGATTTTACAAGTTGCAGTTTCAGAAAAATTCGCCTCTGCTTACAGTGTTATACAGATTTCGAATTATCGTCCGTTATGTATAGTCTCTGTGGCCTAGTGGTTAAGGCGCCCGCTTACGGAGCGGGAGGTCGAAGGTTTGAATCCTGTCAGGGGCTTGTCCTGGTGAGCCCCGCCTGGGCACATAGGATAAGGAATTGGGGAGTAAATGTGTACACTTATAAAGGTGTCTCTTAAGCCCGGAAGGCTGGCCCTTTCAGTAGGGGTGACACTAGAATAAACAAGCTGTTTACTTTTTTTATAGTAGTCAGTGCATCGAATAACGACCATTCTTATGCTGGATTCGAAATCATGCCCACTGGGTTATAAGTAGTATGAAAAACAAACTATCTAGACTACTGAGCCAAAGAATCTCTTCCCTATATCACAGTGTGTGTGTGTGTGTGTGTGTGTGTCTGTCTGTCTGTCTGTCTGTCTGTCCGCCTATCCATCCGTCTGTCTGTCGGTACCGGTTGCCCATATGACCGACGCACCACACAGAGTTTAGTTATTTTAGGTTAAGAGAGAATAGTGTAAGCATTCAATTTCAGAAACACGCTTATTCTTTTCCATGCTCAGTGTACAACACTGCTACATTAGATCTCGTCTGAATGTCTCACTCGTAAGAGGAGCAGCGTGTCGAACTCACGATCCCTGTTTTACAAGTGTCACAGGTAGAATGTTTACGCGTATAGACAGGTGAGCTCGGACCGTAACATACCTAATACCTTCTATAGAGTTAAAAAAAGAAATGTGTCAAGAAAACACAAATGTCCCCGAAACATAGCAATGGTCACAGTCATTGTAACTCATAACTTGATGTTACCTTGCTCCTTTGTGCCGAAAGTTTTGTAGTCTGTGAACTGATGAAAATACTCTTACGTCCAGGGATAAGACTGATATATGTCCTTTACCTAATTGAATGGCTGACGTGTTTCAAAAGATATTGATCTAGTGTTTGTTCCCATGGGTCACTGCATGTCTTTTACAGAAAAAAGGGTGTTTCAAAACAGACTTTTGCCTTTTAACTTTTGGGTTTTCATGCTCCAGTTTAACAGCAAAGGCAATGATGTAGTTCAATTATAAAATTGTAGGAGTTACGCACAGAGGCAATATCAAGTCTAATCAAACATAAGCAATAACTCCGCCAAAAATGATTGAATCGCAAATGTCTGAGTATATGAGCTGCGATACCTGATAATAATCATTCTGGGGAAGTTTTTTGACAATCACATGGGATATGTGGGAGGAATTGCTCACAGAATAAATATTAAGTAAAATTAAATAAACAAATTGCAATAACTCCATCAAAAATACTCAGGTCGCAAAAGCGCACTGAGACACTTGATAATGATCATTGAAGGTTTGGTGAAAATCAAATGAAAATTGGAGGAGATGTGCACAGAAGATGGGACGGACGGACAGACGGCATAACGGACTGACATTGCGACTACTATATGCCACCCATTCTTGGACATGAAAACGTTTCAGCTGCTACTGTACAGCAAAACGAATTCATTGAGTAAACACATTGGCATGAAAATAATTATTTGAAAATAAAAAATGCAAAACATAAAGAACAACATTTAAGATTATAATTAGTTTATTTCCAAAATAGCTCACATATCAAAACAATAAAATGTTCATATTCTGTAAAATGCCATAGAATAGAATAAAACACACATTTTATGTGTAAACATGTGTAACATAATACCTCTGTAATATGGTAGATATCCGAGTTATTCCGAGTGATTCAGAAAAAATAAAAGAACTTTATACAAGAGGCCACGTGCAAGGGTAAGTTATTAGTGTCTGGAAATCTATGAAGTTGGCGATTTCATTTTGCCAAAATATGATAGAGAAAACAAGAGGGCCATTGTGCCCCTTTATCGCTTACCTGAAAACCATTGTAGATTTTTCCTTGCTGTAACTTCCAAAAATAAAACATAGTTCATGATGTTTTCTTCAAAATTGTCCCTGTGTTTCATTAACCATTTTTACTCAGACAAATATGAAACAGGTCCACCAAAAGTATATTTCTTTGAAATAACTTTTAAACTTTGCCAGGGTTTTTTGGAGAAGACCATGATGACTGATGACGGATAACGACGGATGATAGATGACGACGGATGATGACAGATGACGACGGATGATAAAAGATGACGACGGATGATGACAGATGGCGGTGGATGATGACAAATGACGGATGATGACAGAATGAAAGATGACGGATGACAACGGATGATGACAGATGACGGATGACGACGGATGCCGAAAGATGTCGACGGATGACGACACATGACGACGGATGATGACTGAGGATGACAGATGACGACGGATGAGGACAGATGACGGATGACGACAGATTTAGGAGGAAAAGTCGGATGATGACGGATGACGACAGATGACGGATGACAACGGATGATGACGGATGACGGATGACGACGGATGCCGAAAGATGACGACGGATGATGACGGATGACGACGGATGAGGACAGATGACGGATGAGGACAGATTTAGGAGAAAAAGTCGGATGATGACGGATGACGACAGATGACGGATGACGACGGATGATGATGGATGACGACGAATGACGACAGATGACGGATGACGACGGATGATGACGGATGACGACAGATGACCGATGACGACGGATGAGGACAGATGACGGATGACGACGGATGATGACGGATGACGACGGGTGATGACAGATGACGACAGATGGCGGATGATGACGGATGATGACGGATGACGACGGACAGTCACCTATCATTGAGCACTTCGTGCTCATGTGAGCTCAAAAACAGAAGCTACAACATTAATACAAAACAATAAAATGTTACTTGTTGGATAAATTTATCAGTTCGTCCATTTATTGTTGTTGTTGTTGAAGTTATCACTGATTAATTGTCGTAAAATGTTTATGTTTGTTGCCACATTTAACAATAAGTTCATTTGAAGAAAGATTAAGTTTCACTTTCAGACCTAAAAATTCACGTTAATTTTGATAAAAGTTGCTAATTTGTCAAAAATATAATCAAGCAACGAAAACCGTTTTTTTCTATTTAATAAAAAATGTAAATCTGATTTTTAACAGTTTGCTATGGGACTGATTAATTTGATTCGGCTGGTGAGCTGATGACGCTACTAGGTTGCCGAACTGTGAAGTTTGCAAATTTCATTGACATAAAAAAATAACTACACTAAACACAACATTAAGAAAAATCATAAAATTTACTGCAACATTAGATACACAGAAGGATTCTACAACATTATGCTATGCAGAGATGCCCGACAGCCGCGAATACATCGGTGCGAGGGTGGCGCACATCAAAGAACAAAGATCGAGTACCATGTAAACACAACATTAAGGGAATTCAAAAAATTTACTACAACATAATACCTATGTGACCGCACACATGTTTCAAGCAGCCTCTCATTAGCTGAAATCACATACGAGTTTGCCTTAGTTCACATATAGGCTGACAGGTAGAATTTGATGTCGCTCTATGAATAATACAAGAACTGAAATGAAGCGCTTAAATTTTGCAAGGCGTCTTTATCAGATTCGAACAGCGTAAAACAAAGATCCAGGTATACGACTCGGCTTCAAATGTTTATATTTTAGTATTTTTCATGAAGTTTAAAACATTCTTCTGCTGCCGTTTTGAAATTTGGTCAGCCTCGTTTTCGGTCAATTGTCTGCACCCTCTTATCATGTTGTATACACGCTCATTGAGAATAAACGAGAACATTATAAAAGTGCCTTGTAACCCATTCAGGACAATAAAGAAATATGTGAACACATTCAGACGTGTAAAATAGTACAGGAAACCGAAAACCCACGTTAAACCCGTGATTGTGGAGAGTTTGACGAAGATAAACAAATTTTGGCGTTCTTTTGATTTTGATTCTGCGAGATTTTGTACTCGGGTGATCTTTAAAACAACCAAAGTGAACATGCACAAGTTTAGTACAACAACTATTCCTACTGGTATGACTATGAAATAGATACCAAATACCGGATTTTTGATATAGCATCCATTACCACCATAACCAATGTCATCCCCGCCGGACAGCGTTTTCGAGACAGTAATCGTTAAACTGATTACTGCAACAGCCACCGAGGCTGTGAACAGCACGTAAACCGCAAAAGTTTTACAGACATTTTCAGAAAATGATTTGGTTTTCATGGCAACGAAAACTTTCATCATATGGAACGTGCACAATAGCATCCAACCAAAGGAAAGAATAAGAGAGAAATGTATGATGATTCCTAACGTTATACACAGCCATTCAATTTCTAAAAATACGAGGTTGTTTACAAGGGTCGCAGTTTGATAAGTTAGAAGACTTCCTGTAAGCGCCATATTGTTTAGGCCAGGTAAAGTGCGAAGAGAGGGAAGTATTGAATACACAACAAGAGTCAACAACAACGACAAAATAGAAACACACAAACACACAATTGTTAAATACAAAAATGCTAAGTCATCCGCGGACGGATGTAGCTGGTCTATGATTTCGTCATTTCCGGTTTGTAGTGATATAAGATGTTCGAAATAGTCTGCGTGACAAAACATCATGTGTGTTTCGTTTTCTGCAAGCACTTTTGATAAAAATAAGTCGCTTAAAATTTCCTGAAGTTGGACTGTCTCTTTGCAAGGCGTCGTATCATCTGTAAGAACAAATTTAGGCAGAGCAACTCTCGCACAAAACGGCTCTGGTTCAATACTGATTACATTTTCACCGATATTAGCATACAATCCGACTTCTAATTTGTCTTTTGTGAATTGGAATGGAAAATTTGTGACACTAAAATAATTCTCACAAATCTCGATACTTTGGGTCTGAGAAGATGTCATTGTTTCACAGTTTATACCCATAAAGTTGATAGGGAATGAACGGAAAATCTTCCCTGTAAAATTGCCAAATTCTGAAATATTGGCAATTGAAAGGGCGTGGTTGATAACTTCTTCAACGTTAGGGTTAACATACTGTAGAACCTGAACAAAAATATGTTCAACTGCATCGACTTCGAGCTTCATACTTTCGTTTTTGATTCCGGGCATTTCTCTCGTAAGCTGGATATATCCTCGGATCAAAGGCTCGGGAATTCCTTTTCGTGGAACAAGATTTGATCTCATCTTGTCTAAAGAATTAGATACCGATATAAGCATCGTATAAACAGATTCATAATAATCGTTGCCTGTTTCTCTATTTGGTTGAAGCAAAACATCGCTTTTCATGACAACATACTCGTCTCTTCCATCTTTAGTCTCTGGTAGTATACAGTAGAACTCATTGAAAATTTCTAACCCCTGAGGACAGTCTAGAAGCCAATCTTCTCTCTGAAATAAAAACGAGAGAACATCGTTTCGTAACAGGAAATTTATTTTTCTAAAATGTCGTGATTTGTTGTTGTTTGTTTGTTTTTTTTGTTTTTTGTTTTTTTTTTAAGGAAACATCAATTCAACAATCGAATTATACAAAAGGGCATTTTTAATTTACGTAACAAACACTTAAAATAATGATAATAATAGTTGATTTTATTTATTTTCAGTCGCTGATTTATATTAGATCAAACTACAGTTGTTGTGGTGTGGCGTTGACATTTTCAGCGCATGGCTGCGTTATTTCTGACAGCAAATACTTTGAAAAATTTTATGTAAAATTAAACACTTACAATTATAGCCACTTGAAATATTAAAGATACAATTTATCTTTATTTGTGCACCCACACAATTTTGAAACTACCGCAATCTTATTTTATCCTCCAGCACAGAATTAGAATTTCCGACGATGTAAGCCATGTAAGAAAAAAGTTGTTGTTGTTGTTGTAAGAAAAAGAACCTCCTGGGTTATAGGTAAGGAACATGTGATCCGGGCCCAGGAAAACTGCATTTTGACTCTACCGAGTAACAGCTAATATATTTGCCCTAGGGTCGAACCATCTTACCTGAATTCTTGCAAATTTCTAGTGTAAACTAAACAGGTGAAGAAAATTAACTGCTCATTTTTTTTAATACTAAGAGAACGACCACAATTTAATGACACTTCATTCACCTAGTCCCTGAATAACTTGACAGACTCACACGACGAAACTTGGCAAGATTCAGACTCAGACAGGCGCGTAGCTAGCCTATAAAGAATGTGGATTCAAAATAATCTAGGGGGGTCAGGGGGCATGCCCCCCTGAAAAATTTGAAATAAATGGTGCAATTTGGTGCGTTTTGGGGCCTCCGGAGAGCTTTCTTTACTAAAAAAATTTTTTTTTGTCAAAATAATGTGGATTCAGCTGCGTACTCGCGTATAGGCAGCTACGCGCCTGTCAGATACAGATTAATCATGACTGTGTGCACAGTTCAACTGTTATAATTCGCCAATTATGGGACTACGAAGATCAATGAGCCAGCTAAAAAAGCAGGACTAGTAACCCAGAGGCCCTTAGTTCGACCTCACGCTCCTCCACTAGCGAGTCTAATTTTCTTTCGTTTAACCGAAGTCGAGGAGTGTCTCTATAATGTGATGGTCTCTGCATTTTGCACGGTCTTTTAAAAGCACTACCATAATGGAACTCCTTAGGTGGCGTTGGTTTAAATTGAAATGATCCTAGAATATCTTTTGGTGAGGCTATTTTTCAGCGGAGCTGTCTAAAATTGATTTTGACCTAGATTTGCAGAAGCTTAGACCAATGAAATGCTGCGCCAAAACATAAATATTCAGCGGGAAAATTAAAAACTAGCATTTTATTGGCCGATATTTTGTGGCGCAATGAAAATAAGGCAGTGCAATAAATATTGTTATGAGCTATGTCCTTCCAATCTGCACCATTATTTGAAATGTTTAAAAAGGGCAAAACTGCATTTAATGATGCTCAAGTATGAAACTTAACATTAAACCCGATAGTGATAAACCGCCAATTGTTAAAATGCCACAAAAAGTTCGCATAACAACAAGAAATTAATCTAGATTCAAACGATAGATTATTGTTTACTGGCCTAAAATATGTTGGAATATTGCGGGCTTCACAGATGATTTTGAAGGGACCAAATTAATACGCGTACTAATTTATTTTCAGTAAATGAAATATTTTTTTATGAAAACTTAGCTTTTTTGTCAAATTAATATGTATTTTTAAGGAAATCAGTTGTGTTTCCCTTCATTAAGAAAATGATACACTGTTTGGATGATTCTTTTTATTGTGGTTACATAGAGGATTATTTTTTGTGTAGTATTACTAATGCATTGTTAAGCAGCTACCCGAAAGTATAAGCGCATACTGAAAATAAGCGCATACTTTTACACTAAAGTATAAGTGCATATGGAAAATAAGCGCATAATTCAGCCACTAATTTTATTATAAGCACATGCGCTTATTTTCAAAATTTTACAGTATACCTTATACCTTTATGTTGTTTGGTTTCCATTTAAAATTCTTGCAAATAAAGTGAATACAGTTCTTATTTTGTGTGTTATTAGCTCACCTGAGCACTTCTAAATTTGTGTTGGTGGGTCGTAAAACCCACTTAAAACAATATCATTGGTACCTTTCAACTTCATGTAAACTTGTACGAATCGGATTAGAAATAAATCAAAATGTTCTTTACAAACTCCGCTGATTGCCTTTTTTAAAGACATTTCTTGTTATAAAATAATCATTAATTGGGCGATCAATTTCACCCATTTAATTGGCGTTGGTTTAAATTGAAATGATCCTAGCATATCTTTTGGTGAGGTTATTTTATAAAATAATCATTAATTGGGCGATCATGTTGGCCATATTAATTGGCGTTCGTTTAAAATGAAATGATGCTGGGATATCTTTTGGCGAGGTTATTTTATAAAATAATCATTAATTGGGCGAACATGTTGGCCATATTAATTGGGGTTGGTTTAAAATGAAATGATGCTGGGATATCTTTTGGTGAGGTTATTTTATAAAATAATCATTAATCGGGCGATCATGACGACCCTTTTAATTGGCGTTGGTTTAAAATGAAATGATGCTGGGATATCTTTTGGCGAGGTTATTTCATAAAATAATCATTAATCGGGCGAACATGTTGACCCTTTTAATTGGGGTTGGTTTAAAATGAAATGATGCTGGAATATCTTTTGGCGAGGTTATTTTATAAAATAATCATTAATCGGGCGATCATGACGACCCTTTTAATTGGCGTTGGTTTAAAATGAAATGATGCTGGGATATCTTTTGGCGAGGTTATTTCATAAAATAATCATTAATTGGGCGATCATGTTGGCCCTATTAATTGGCGTTGGTTTAAAATAAAATGTTGCTGGAATATCTTTAGGTGGGGTTATTTTATAAAATTAATCGGGCGATCATGTTGGCCCTATTAATTGGCGTTGGTTTAAAATAAAATATTGCTGGAATATCTTTAGGTGGGGTTATTTTATAAAATTAATCGGGCGAACATGTTGGTCCTATTAATTGGCGTTGGTTTAAAATAAAATATTGCTGGAATATCTTTAGGTGGGGTTATTTTATAGAATTAATCGGGCGAACATGCTGGCCCTATTAATTGGCGTTGGTTTAAAATAAAATGTTGCTGGAATATCTTTAGGTGAGGTTATTTTATAAAATTAATCGGGCGATCATGTTGGCCTTATTAATTGGCTTTAACCAGTCGTCTTAAGCCTCGCCCTACGCGCCCTGGTCCTCTGCAAAATAACAGCCGAATAATAGCTTAATGAATTATTATTTGAATTTTATATGGCGTCCGAAGAATTTTAGTTATTTTAGGTTGCGGGGTTTCGTGAAAGATACAGAAAATTTACTGTTCAGGTGAAACTGCCTGTAATTGCTTAGTGTATAGTAACATTCCTCGTGTTAACGTTACATTTGAGGACAATTAGTACTGTTGGTGAAGGTGCTGGGATCGACTCACTTCCCTTACAGTACCGTTATGGACATCACGCATTCAACGTGATGCATTCATTTAAATTTCCAAATGTTAAGATTTCATCACAATAAAGGAAAGAGATAAAAAGCAATCCTAAATAAAGTTTACACATGGACCTCGGCTCATTCTTTGCCTGCAACTAACTTGCGTTGATTAGAAAAGGAAAGTAACACTGAGCGGAGTTTTACTCACTATTATTACATAAGAATATAAATTACCTTTGCTGGATCATACGTTACATTTGAAACGCATGGATTATCTTCCTTGAAATGAATCTCGGGAAAGTTGATGGAAAGTCTTAGAACATCGTCTGACCTTACAAAAAAGGTATCCATTAAATTTGGAAATATCGAACCATTACAGTATGTTTGAATTTGCGGCTCCGAATATCCGTTGCAAAGGAAACAATGAACATTTCTAAAATTAAGGTTGCCATGATAATAGGTAGATCTATAGGTAAGACAAGCTTCCTCTAGGATACTGTCGTAAACAGTCCACTGGCCAGTAATGTTGCACCTGTCAAAAGTTTTTCCAATTTTTTTTGACACCCAAACATCTCGAAAATAATCGTCCGGTTGAAATATTATGTTGCAGGTTCCTTCCAACACTTTTGTAGCTATATCGCGAATATATGTTACATTTTGCAAGGGACATGTAAAGTTTGCACGCGCAAATATCAGATCATTCCAGCTGACATTGTTGCATTTCGCACAGAATATGTTTTTGTATATTGAATCGGTACTTTTATCATACGCCGGCAATAACTCACGAAGCGGTGTCTGAAACGTGTACTCATCGTAAGGACTTTTACATTTTTTGCGAACATTTTCGTCCTTAAAATCAAATAAACAGTCCGCGACAACAGAGTATGTATCAGCTATATGTGCATCTTTTCCATTTCTGTCTGTCAGATATATTAACCTGGTGTTCTTGTACAGGCTTCTCGCAGTCTGAAATTGTTGAGTTGTCAAAAATCTTCCAGATTGATTCGGGCAACAGTTCAAACCGCATTCCCTAACACTACACATTCTGCAACATAGTTTTCGATAAATGGACTGGTTCCAGCTAGCAGGTGTTAAGCCACAGAACTCGAGAAAATCTTCATGTCTTTGCAGAAGAACTTCATCTTCAATCTTAATTGAATTTGCTTTGCTTAAATCTCCATGAAAAAATAAAAACAAACCCAATATATTTCTCAAAAGCACCTCCATTTTATTCAGCTGTGCTTCTCAATGTGTCTCGAGCGATACTGTTAGATTTAACGTGAAGCAGCGATATTTATCTTTACAAGATCTCTTCTTGTCGCCAAGTTGGTTCACCTTAGAGCAAGAACACGAACCTTTTTTACGTAGAGAGTTTGAGTTTTAACCCATTGATGCCTAATGACTTATGCCATCCTTCTTAGTTGGACAAGTTCATTTTCAAGTAAAAGAGTTTCTGGTATAAATTTTCAATTTCATTCTATTTACATGTAAGTATTTTATGCAAACAGTATAGACCCTGATCAGACGCCGCGTATTGGGGACGCTTGGCATTAATGAGTTAATGAAAGACAATCGTAGCTAACATTGTACGCACGCATGCGTTCGTCTTTGGTGAACTAGATCTTGGTTTTCTCTCCATTTAATGAAACGAAGAGCTGGAAAAACGCAGATTTTACATGGTCCGTTCAGCCAGAAATCTTGACGATTTATCGAGTATTGAAATAACTGTCACCTCCACATCCGATATATTTTACTGCATATTTAGGTGTTTTATACCTTTAAATTTAGTCTCGCCTGTGCAAAACCAGTTCGTTTCAATGTTGCAATATTGTTACATGATTACATTACAAGTAGAGCTAAAGGTCATTCATTTGTCCAGGATTATTTAAAACAATGAATCGTCATGCAATCCGTTCAACGTTTCACTAGAACATTATCGATTAATTTCTTGATATTTTATTCTGTTTGGCGCAAACTTGCTCGCGGGTGAATGCTATATTTTTCATCAGACACTTCAGTGGAATGAATTAAAAAGATATAATCTTTAATGGGAAATATGCGAAAGGAGTTGGCGTTCAGTGAAATTCAAAATGGCTGCAAACATGGCTGTCAAAATGGCTGGTAAAATAAAGAAAATCAAATCGCTTAGAACGAAGGACTGTCGGTTTCAATGGAGACAAACGCCTCTGCTGACACTCGAACTTTGCAAGAATCAAGTGTTAAGCTGAAATCAGAAGTAAAAAACATAACATTTAGTATTAGCAAAAATATCTAAAGCATTCATTCATTCATTCACTTACAATGCACCCACACACCCACAAACTCACTCACTCACTCACTCACTCACTCATTCATTCATTTATTCAGTCAGTCAGTCAGTCAGTCAGTCAATCAGCCATTCATTCATTCATTCATTCATTCATTCAATCAATCAATCATTCAGTAATTGAATCATTCATTCATTCCATCATTCATTCATTCAGTCAGCCAGTCATTCATTCATTCATTCATTCATTCATTCATTCATTTATTCATTCAATCATTCATTCATTCATTCATTCATTCGTTCATTCATTCAGTCAGCCAGTCATTCATTCATTTATTCAATCATTCATTCATTTTTTCGTTCATTCATTCATTCAGTCAGCCAGTCATTCATTCATTCCATCATTCATTCATTCAGTCAGTCATTCATTCATTCATTCATTCATTCATTCATTCATTCATACAGTCAGCCAGTCATTCATTCATTCATTCAATCATTCATTCCATCATTCATGCATTCAGTCTGCCAGTCATTCATTCATTCATTCATTCATTCATTCAATCAATCATTCATTCATTCATTCGTTCGTTCATTCATTCATACATTCATTCTGTACGTAAGTTTCCCGTTCGTTCTCACTTTCGTCTGATAGTTTTTTCGTTCTTTCTCTCAATAAAGAAAACCGGAAAGAAGTAAAATGGACAAATAGAAAATACTAATTATGGAAAAATATTGATCTTAATGGTGTTTTATTGCTTTACTATACCGCTGTTAAGCCTTGCATTACGACGTGTCTCATTATATTATTTTGGCCAATCATTTGCCTTCTAGAACAATATACATGTGGTAAGTAATTTCTCGCGGCTTCTTTATCTAAATATTTTTGAGACTTTTCTGATGTATCTGTTTTGAAACAATAAACATTCAGTTGTAAAATGTTGCATCGCTTGCAAAAAAATTGAGTTTCCGAATCGCACTATTTTTTTGACCGTATTACCGTTTACTCCCTTCACATGAATTTAAACTTCATTGACCTTTGTGTCATAAACAAAAACCTATCTATCTTGTTGACTGGGTGATGTTTTGTTTTAAAGTAAAAGGCGCTTTCCCGGTAAAAACATTTATTTGATTTTTGTTGTTGTTGTTGTTGTTTGGGGTGTGGGCGACGGTTTTGCCAAACTAGATAAATTTTTCACCCGACCTTCACCCGATTACGACACTTCTCCTGTAAATGAATGACTGAAATTAACGGTTCATAAAAATGGTATGAAAATTTCACGCACAAAAAATTACTTGTGAATCTTACGTAGATGTGCAGCTAAAACATTGATATAGTTTCAATATATAATTTCTAATTATTTTTTTATCTTCTTGTTTAGGCATGTAAGCCGTCTGATTTCACCTTGACTTCCTGTTTACTGTAAAGTGAAAGTATGGTCGATGCTAAAATTTAATTGTTGGACAAAAAAAAAAAAAAAACTTCGTTATTTCATTGGTCACACGGTCTTTTATGTTCATAAGCATTTTTCATTGCTTTATAGAAAGGAAACGATGGATACATAACGGTGAAAATGTCTTAGAGGTCATCGGATTCAACATTCTGTTTTGTATTTTTGCCTTTCGACGATGTAAAAAAGAATTACATTACAGGTATGAAACACCAGTTCATTATTAAAATTAAGTATATTATGTCTTTATGAAACAAAACATTATTCCGGCCCACCGCGGAAATCAAATCGACAAAATTATTACGTCTTACTTTTCGCATTGGTTTTGTCCAACACAGTGGACAATAAAAAAAAAGATAAAAATAAAAACTGAAAGTCCATTATAATCATGTATACAGTAAGTAAGTATTTATTTATTTCAGTGACATGCGCAATATACCAAATTATATACAAATGTCAAACAAAATATGCACCCGGCCCGATGGGCCTATAAGTCACCTATAATTGGATAACTGATTGTAATATTATGAACAGGTAATAAGTAAGTTTAAATAGTGTAATTCAACATCAATGCACACACAGATATGCAGTGGTTTAACGGTAAATTTTACACTTAATTTTAGCACCACCTATCTATCACATATGCGAAACTTTTAAGTCGAGATCTGAAAGGAAAGACAGATTAGGCTATAGTTACAATACAAACAGTCGCACTTTCACAGTTATAAAATCACCTAAAGAAATCTCATGAATACAAAGTGTTTCTTCGTTTAAGGTAGGCTAATATTTTGCAAGTTTTCTCGGGAACATTTTCATCAAGTACACACATTAATCAACGTCCGGTTTATTCACAAACTGTGTATCCCTTAAACATTCATTAAAGGCATGTTCTCAATTGTCTTTGTAATGCTCACAGTTTACAACAAATTGTACTTCGTCCTCAACTGACCCGTTGTTACACTTTCTGCAAAGTCTTTGCCCAAGTGTTTCACCAACGTAGCGCCCAGTTTCCACACGTAAGGGCAAGATGCCGCACCTAAGCTGCGCTAAGAGTGACCTCTCTTGCCGTTTCAGATTGAGATTCACATATAGTTCCTGGCTAAATTCTGTTTTAAATAGTCTGTATGTTCTAAGTTTAGGAATATTAACCACGTTGTTTGACCACATGTTGCTATACAGATCTCTCACGCTGGTTTTCACTATGTCGAGTCCTACTGGTTCCCGGTTATCGAAATGTTCCCTGAGGTTTAGATTGGTAAAAAAGTCGTTAATGTCACTTGACCAGTTATTATGACAAATGTTAATATCCATTATGAATACCCTTTTAGTTATCCTATTGTCATCTAGTCCTATAAGTCTGTTCTAGAGACGCACAATGCTAATCGAACGTCGATATTGAGTGGGAATCCAACCCATGTCCCCATTTAGCGCTAGTATTGGTGCGAAACGGTGAACACCCAAGTAATGTCTAATTGCGCGATGTTGTATATTATCAATGCTATGAAATGTTTCATAGCCCCAAACTCCTGAACAGTAGTGCATGATTGGAACAATACACGGTACGTAAATCTTCTCGAATGTTTTGCTACCAAATCCTTAATTGTTCGAATTTTAGAAATAATTTTCCCCAAGGCTCTGTCAGCGCTCTTCGCTAATATTTCAGCATTTAGCGAAAAACCTCCCTTGTAGCTGAAAGTTACACCAAGGTATTTATAGCTATCTATGATGTTTTGACCGATCCTGAACTCGTATGCGGTTTGCTGCCGGCGGCCTGACCGGAAGTGGATGCACTTGGACTTGTCTGTATTGATAAGTACTCGCCATTTACGACACCAGTCACGGAGTGTATCGAGTATGTAAATCCTCTTCTGACTGTGCAATACACACGATGTCGTCTGCGTACAACAACATGGAAACCTTCCGCCCACCGAGGTCAAATCCAAGGACAAGGTCATTGACCTCTTGCACAAGGTCATTGGCGAATATGGCGTACAGCGTCGGTGACGCCGAATCCCCCTGTTTGACCCCCGTAGTACACATGAACCAATCCGTTAAGTTTTCGTTGATTCGAACACAGGCACTAGATTGTTTATAAATGTTTTTTATAGAAGTAAACATTTTCCCATCTAGTCCGTTCAATAGTAGTTTGTAGAGCATCATGTCGATGTCAATGAAGTCGAAGCACTTCCGGAGATCAATAAATGCTGCGAACACAGTAGAGTTGTTCTGAATGATACCATTAAGAGCGTACACGTGGTCCTCGCACGACCGGTTTCGTCTAAAACCATTTTGTTCATCTTTTATTGTGTTATTTAGTTCTAAGAACTTGTTAAGCCGGGAATTTATAAGTCCAGTATACAGCTTGCTAACACATGATAGCAAGCTGACACCACTATAGTTCATAGGCACACGGTGGTCGGAAGTTGGATCCTTTAGTATAGAGCAGATAACGGACTTGCGCCAAAAACTGAAACAGCTCTTTGATAATACCGATCAACGGTGGACATTTCAGCACAAAATACGGTATACCGTCAAAGCCACAGGCAGAATCTGAATTTGCTTTCATCACTAAAGAGCTGATTTCCTCAAATGTAATATTTGTATTGAGTTGTTTGTTTGAGGTGTACAGTGGGTCCGACAAATTTCCTTCAAGTAAATGTTTATGGATCTTTGAGCGCCTATAGTGTTCACTATCAAAATCACTGCAGTCTTTACCGTTATACAGGTTCTCAAAATCACGCTTCCACCTGGTGAGCACTTCTCGCTCCTCGCGTATAATATTACCGTTCTCGTCAATAATCTCACACGGAATAGTTTTATCAGTTCTTGGACCAAGCTTGTTAATTTTGTCCCAGAAGTCCTTAGGATTGCTTGTACTCATTTTCTCAATAACATCCGCTTGTGACCTTCTGTAAGCCCGTTCCGCACGCCGTAACGCCTTGTCAAACATGTCCCTGGCTGCAATGTAATCACGCCGTAATGCATATTTAGTACTGTTGCTGTTCTTGCTCTGACATTTAAGGAAAATGCGCTCTTTTTTTCGCATTGTATTCCACAGGTCCATCAAACTATCATTCCAGTAAGGTCTATTTATAGTTTAATTGTGGCCCTTGAATTGCTCTTCGGAATAGTTCTGTCTATTTCACTGATTATTGACTCGCTTAGCGTTCTGTATATGTTATCAATTTCTGTTTGCGTTTCGCGACAACTTTCAATTTTATTAACGCACTCAAAAACAGCCAATTTCGCAATGTTGCTATCCATAAAGTCGTCTGGCACCTGTCGCACTTTATACCGTTGTCGTCTGATCTCTTGACCTACATGAGGTGATTGATCATATGTGTGGGCGTAAATGTTACAATTATCGCCGAGTGGTCCGGCAAACGTGATCGCTCGCCAAGCAGACCTTGGAGACCCACACGATCTACAATAGTAGAGTGTTACACCATTGTATATAAACTTCATGCTGAAATTACTTTGTCAACGGGCCGGGTGTAAGCTTTTAAAAAAAATAGCTAAGCTTGTTTTCAACATCAATCAGCCAGTTTTCTAATGCAAGGAAGATCTATTTAGCGGAAATGCAGAAGAAAAACAGTTGAAAGTTTTGACCAAATTTAGATTTTCCGGTCATTTGATTTTGAGCAGTCCTGTAATGTTTTATGTGAGAACTAAGCGGAATGACTAGCACCTGCCGCGAAAATAATTCTAACTCAAGAACAGTAAACAGCGCGATAATTTCCAAATCCAAAAGAATCCATACATTCACCATGTGTTTTTTTACCATCTTGGTAGCCATATTGGAGGCCATGTTGAATGCCAACATATTTTTCAATTTCAATTGGCCATACTAAATATTTGAGACATTAGTCTACGTTTTGTAATATAGTAATCTTCTAAAACACCGAAATGCTACAGTAGTCATTCTACTGATTTGCAAGCAAAATATACCATAATCATTTGAATCATCTGATTTCTTGAAATGGTTAGATATTACCTGATTATTTTCATTGGCACACAACTAAATTCAAAGCCACTCAGAAACAGCGTCTTTCAAAATGCTATTTGAAAGACCGTGTTAGAAACAAACATATTGGGTACATACGGTAAGTTAAGTCTGGTTGTGCTCTTTACTGATTTCAGAATTCCTGATAACTTGTAAAACGTCAGATAAATCCTGAACTCTTTGAAAATTGATAAGATTTCAAAGCTCAGTACGTATTTGTTACTTCCGAGGTATCCGAAGAGTAACGTGCTCTGTCGTATGACGAATTTTAATTTATACGTAAAAATGTGGGCAATATTTGATGACGTATTACACACTCCATGAATACATTAAACTGATTTGTCGTTCTGCATATAATCGCGTAGTTTTATGCAACAATAAGTAATTGAGGACCAGAAGTTAGACATTGGAGTATCATTTATGTTCTTTACTCTCGCAAAACTGCAAAACCTGTTTGGACTTGGAGAGTATTACCATCTTTTAAAGAGAAATTGGGCTTTAATTATAAAACTCTTTTCTGAAGACGGCAGACAAAGGTTTTGGTTCCTTAGTTTAAACACTGTGCCACAAAAATCGACTTGAAAATTCGTAGTTGGATTGCTCATATCATTTTCGGCTGAAGTCAGCTTTTTTGCCCAAGAAATGGAAAGAACACCTGCAAACAGTCATTTAGAACTGATGCAAAGATCAGTGCCGCCTAATAGATATGACGAAATGTCACAAAAAGCAATACAGTATTTCTATGAGAATTTTATTATTTAA
This sequence comes from Cyclina sinensis, assembly GCA_012932295.1. Lineage (NCBI taxonomy): Eukaryota > Metazoa > Mollusca > Bivalvia > Venerida > Veneridae > Cyclina > Cyclina sinensis. Next base: position 34,299,089 of record JAAONU010000008.1, read on the forward strand.
AAAGACTGGGGAAACATGGCCCTAAAAAAAAGAAAAAAAGAAAGCTTTTGTCTCTATAACAGTTATCGGAAAAAAACACAAGTAGTATTATAGACAAAGGTCTAATTTGATTATAAATTTAAAACTTTTTAGATAAGAATTAAAGAATAACCGGTAACTGAAAATGTCTTAGAATAAAAGTGTCACATTCCTTTTTCTTTGAAAGTAATTTCCAACTTACAGTAATCGAAAGTTATGAGTCTACATTCTATAGTGAAGAAAATTGTCATAGAATTAATGTAAAAACATGCCTTTTCTTCGTTTCTCTTTCCGATGAACATTTCGCCAACGTAGAATTGTGAACAAGAAAATGACAGTCATACACTTTTCAACAAAAGATAAAGAATGTTTAGATAAGTATGCATAAGATTTTGTCAGCTGCGTCCTGTAAATTTTGAAGGTACACTGCGGTCCAGGACACAGGATTTGAAATTGTCCTGAAAACACACAGTAATGGCAGCTTGCCTTTTGTAATCATTTCTTCTTTCCAGCTTTCTGGGCTGCCTTGGTTACCTTCCCTTGCTTGTCTGTTTTCTTGACCTCTTTGATGACACCAACAGCGACTGTCTGCTTCATGTCACGGACAGCAAAGCGCCCAAGGGGAGGGTACTCGCTGAACGCTTCCACGACCATTGGTTTGCTGGGTACCAGGGTAACCATGCAAGCGTCTCCCGATTTGACCATTTTTGGATTTTCCTCAAGCTTCTTACCGGAACGGCGATCTATCTTCTCCTTGATTTCTTCAAACTTGCAAGCAATGTGGGAAGTATGACAATCCAGGACTGGGGCGTAGCCATTCTTGATTTCTCCAGGATGGTTCAAGATAATAACCTACAATTTTTTTTTCAAAATAAAATAATAATAATTAAAATAATAAAATATGTCACCACATATGTCAAATCATTAAAGCCATTTGTAGTTCATGCATTTGGTATTCCACAAATGACTATAGGTTTAAAATGAAAAGACAGTTCTTATAATCTGCCCTACATTAGACGTGTAATATATGAGTATGGAAAGCTTACACGAGAGTTGACTTTTGATACAAAACCCCGCTCTATCGTAAAGCAAGCCCGCGACACATTTTTCAAAGAAACCAAAGATTTACATATTTCAGACTAATGCATTGTTTTATTTTCCGTAGCCGAATGGCAGAACAGTGTTAACTTTCCGTAATCTTTTACAGATTGACTTTAAAGAAATGAGGGACGAATATTGATCTGGCACAAGTATGTAATTATTTCGGGTGACTGATGGGGAAAGAGTGCAAAATAAAACTAAATGTGATTTTGCCAAAAAGTTTCAGATGTACGAGTAATGCAGCCATTTCATGAGTGAATCAGACTATATACAGCATAAAAGGGTTAAAATAAACTGCATATCTCATTTAAGATACCACAGAAATCGTGGCAACATTTCTGTCTGCACTGTCGAAGATTGAATTCTAAGTAGAATGTATCCTTACGTGTGCTTTCTGCTGAAGTCTACATTTTTCAGAAGGAAAGTGGTTAAACAAAAGTAACAGAAGTGTGTAGAAGATATTCTATTTCAGGCATTCAACTACTTGTCGAATCAAATTTTGTTTCGATCATGCATTCTGATCTGTTTTAAAGCCGAAAAAACTAACCTGGGCGAAGAAGCTGTCGGCTCCTTTTGGCGGGTCGTTCTTGGAATCTCCTGCCACATTGCCTCTCCTTATATCCTTGATAGAGATATTCTTCACGTTGAAGCCGACGTTGTCCCCTGGCAAGGCCTCCGTAAGTGCTTCGTGGTGCATCTCCACAGATTTGACCTCAGTGGTGATTTGTGATGGAGCAAAAGTCACCACCATACCAGGTTTGAGTACACCAGTCTCTACCCTACCAACTGGCACTGTTCCAATACCTGACATATAGAGGCACTTACAAGTGATTTTAAATCAAGTAAATGTTAAATCCAGCTCTAAAACCATTTTAAATTACATGTTTGAAACTTGTTTAAACAGACAACTAAATGGGTGTTCAGTTGAACACTTGTGTCGCCCTTGGGTACTCTGTTAGAATAACTAAAAAGTAAACAAGAGCCTGCTGGAAAAGACAGCATGCTAATCCAAGTACAACAAGACCTGTCGGCAGACAGCATGCTCCACTTTTCTCTGTGCTGAATAATAAATAATAAGCCAAGTTAAACAAGAGGCCCAAGTGAAAAAAATCTGAGGGGGGGGGGGGGTGGCTGGGGGGTGTTGTGTGCAGGGGGGAGGGCAAGTACTTAGTCATATAAGATGAAAAAAAAATTCTTTGGAGTGGGAGGGGGAGTCAAGTACCTATGTATTAAAACGAAAAAGAAAATTTGGGGCCTGGGAGACGGGGACTGCTGGGGGGAGGGGGGGGCTTGAGGGTGGATGGGGAGTCAAGTACCTATGTATTAAAAAAAAGTCGGGCCCCAGGGGATGGGGGTAAAGAGGTGAGGACATAAGAGGGGGGAGTAATGACCCATCTCATATAAGTTAAAAGTTTATTTAAAAACTTAAGAAGTTCTTTTCCAATAAAGGAGAAAAAAGAACTCTTTTTTTGGTGGTGGGGGGGAGTTTGGGGGAGGGGTCAAGGAGTCAATTAACTTCATACCTACATATTTTAAAAAAAGAAATGATTTTTTTTGTAGGGGGGGAGGGTAACACGAGGGGGGAGGGGTCACCATACGGGCGGGATGGTTATCAAGTACATACATATTTAAAAAAAATAAATAATGAAAAAATGGGGGGTGGGGCAACGTGGGAGGGGTGGGTGGGGGTAAGGGGGTTTTCATGCAGAAGGGGGGAGGAGGTGGGAGTACTTACCTATCTCATGTCAGTTACTATTTTATTACTAGGCTTAAGAAGATTTTTTCCTATATATAAGTATAAGCAAAATCAAGTGACCTCTGGGGATGGGGCTAACTTTGACCCCAGGGACATGGGTACCAACAATCTTTACAGGGGTCTTGCTGGTGATCAAGTATTCCAAGTTTGAATGGAATATCTTTGACACATTTTGAGAAATGGACATTAACAAAAAGGTTAACCAAGAAATTTTAAGTTGGGAAAGGGGCATAACATTGCAAAAATAAATTTGAGGGTTATCTGTCCTTGAGAAATGGTGTTGTCTTAAACGATACAATTGTAAGCATTACAACTGGTAGGTTTGATGAAGAAATATTAAGAAATGGCATAGTTATAGCCAATGTTAAGTTTTCGTGACAAAATCCAAATACAAAAAGGGGCATAACTCTGTCAAATGTGACCTTGACCTATATATTTTGGCATCATCACGACCCTGTTGTCGTAAGCAATATAATTTGAAAGTTTGATGAGGAAATGTTAAGAAATGGCAAAATTATTGCCGACGTTAAGTTTTCATGACAGAATCCAAGTACAAAAGGGGCATAACTCTGACCTTGACCTAAAGTTTTGGCATCATCCCGACTCTGTTGTCATAAGCAATATAACTTGAAAGTTTGATGAGGAAATGTTAAGAAATGGCAAAGTTATAGCCAACGTTAAGTTTTCGTGACGGACCGACGGACAAAGCGATCCCTATGTATCGCTGTTTCTTCGTAAATTATTACAGTGGTTAATCTGAGGATTTGTCGAGTTGGTTGTCTACACTTATCAAATGCTAGACAGAGCCTCCAGCTATCTAAAATCATTGTGGCCATACCACGTGGTAAAGGATTTCATTTAGGCTGTCGCAAGCAGCATTGTTTTGCCTCGAAACTAGGTATTTTATTTCTTCATCAATTTTAATCGTATAGCGCATGCGGAGCGCAAGATTATGCCCTAAACATTGGCCCTGATGGTTCTTTTGTCAGATGTACAGAATTGTCTAAAATACGGGAAAACTGATGCACTTTTCGCGATAGCAAACATATTTTTACGAACTATTTATTTCCCGAATGTGAGGAAAAACTGTACATCTGACAAAAGAATCATTAAGACCTTGGGCACAATTTTCCGCTTCGCAATCACTATATCCCCTTTAAACTGATGTAGAAATAAAATACTTACAGCAGTTTTCTCTTCCGAATCGAGGCAAAACATGCTGCTTGCGACAGTTTTAATTACATCATATACCACTTGGTATGACCACACTTACATCTATTTATTTATCTCCTATTTCTTTTATATCTATTTTAATTTACCTCCAATTTTGTAGACATCCTGCAGTGGCAAACGCAGTGGTTTGTCAAGCGGTCTTGTTGGTGGCAATATTGAGTCAAGAGCCTCGAACAGTGTATAACCTTTTGCATTTCCTTCTTTCCTCGTGACGCTCCAGCCTTCGAACCATGGCATTTTTTCTGACTTCTCCATCATGTTGTCGCCTTGGAAACCTGAAATAGGCACGAAGGCCACTGCTGCTGGGTTGTAACCAACTTTTTTCAGGTAGGCAGAAACTTCCTTTTTTATTTCCTCAAATCTATCCTGAAATGGTTAATTATTCACAATTAATGGCTTTCGTAAGTAAAAACAGAGTTTTGTATGATCTTTGATAGGTCACAGTTTTACTGTTACACAGTCCGTTTATAGTATCAATGTTTTTGTCAAGGCATTGATGATTATCGTCGCTCATGTTGAAATATAAGTATTCGAAGTTAATTTATTCGAAACGTCGGTATAATTATGAATTGTATTTGTTTACCTTCGAGTACTTCGGCTCTGTGCTGTCCATTTTATTTACGCCTACGATAATCTGTTTTACCCCGAGGGTGTAAGCCAGCAAGGCGTGTTCTCTGGTCTGACCATTCTTGGAGATACCAGCTTCAAACTCACCAGTACCGGCAGCAACAACCAACACAGCACAATCTGCTTGAGACGTTCCTGAGAAAAAAATTCAGACTGAAGGAAATCGATGTTCGATATCGCTGATCAAAGGTAATAAAAAACGAAAATTAAACATAATTAAAAATCTAATTAGCATAACTATCATTTGAAATTGTGCACTTCTTTTTATCAAAGTGTAAATTCTTAGCATGCTTTGTCAGTGATAGAAAAAAAACTACGTTTATCTTTCAAGAGGAACAAATGTCCCACTGTTCTCGACTACCCTTTATGATTTGCAAAACCAGATAAAGTATTGATGACTTCTGTGAGGTTTGACTGAACTCCACCGGACGGTAAATGAATAAAGGCATCAACTGCGCTTAACATCAATGAAGCAGAACATGATGAAGTTATGCACAACTACGCTTGGCACACGTTTATGCACAACTACGCTTGGCACAAGTTTATGCACAACTACGCTTGGCACACGTTTATGCACAACTACGCTTGGCACACGTTTATGCACAACTACGCTTGGCACACGTTTATGCACAACTACGCTTGGCACAAGTTTATGAGAGGTTATGCACAACTACGCTTGGCACAAGTTTATGCACAACTACGCTTGGCACAAGTTTATGAGAGGTTTGGCTGAAATCAGCCCGAACAAATAGATGAAAATTGAAGGCATGGAGGGCAATTAACCAGAAAATCAATTGACAAGAAATTGTGGAAGAAATGTATAACATAGCTTGCAACTGCTAACTTTTGTAAAGATTATTCGAAATCACTCAAAGGATATAAGGTTATTTACCGGTGATCATGTTCTTGATGAAATCACGATGGCCAGGGGCATCAATGACGGTAACATAGTATTTGGTGGTCTCAAACTTCCAGAGAGCAATATCAATAGTGATACCACGCTCTCTCTCAGCCTTCAGTTTGTCCAACACCCAGGCATACTTGAAGGAGCCCTTGCCCATCTGCAGATAAATTTAAAAAATACACAGTGAAAACAATATTACATGACAGATAAATGACCGTTTATTAAACAAAGCAGTGGATATTTTAAAGTTGAAATACTTGCATTTTTAACAAGAAGTGTTTACGAAAGACATAATACCACAAAATAGTATTTTGTCGATTAGCAATTAGTTCATCCAAATGGCGCACTTAAACACCTACCTCAGCGGCTTCCTTCTCAAACTTCTCAATGGTTCTCTTGTCAATACCACCACATTTGTAGATCATGTGACCAGTGGATGTAGACTTTCCAGAGTCCACGTGACCAATCACGACAATGTTGATATGAATCTTTTCCTTACCCATTGTTATCTTTTCACTGCTCTTGATCCTACGAGCTGAAATGCAAATTTACTTAAAAGATAATTTCAAGTAAAAGCTGCCACATTGAGAAGTCACAGGAAAAACCTGAATACGCGGGCTTGAAAAATGTCGACAGGATTTGGTTTTACCTGGTCTTTGTCGTTGTAATCAAATGAGAGAGGTGTGTATGCATCTCGTTGTAATTAATTTAGGTTAATGATTGGCAACGAGTATATTTATTAAGCTCTAAGAGAGATATCAACAACAGAATACATTAGAGTTATATTACTGGCCATTTTCAACAAGTAACTTAAACAATATTGGAAAAATGCCGAATCAGCCAGAATCTTATTAGTCAATATTTACTGATCCTTAGTTACGTTACATGTAGCACCACACCACTCAGCAGACACTTCCCTGAACGGAGTGGGGGGTGTTATGTTGTAGGACAAGGTCGAACTCACTTTATTGATATTAAGAGATCGAAAGTTGAGTCTGTGTTGGTCACATCATGCATGATGTTTTCGTTTTCATGTCGATGTAATATTTCATCATTGTTTCAGGTTAAACCTTGGTTAAATTTTAATAATTTTTATTCAGTGATACGAAATAATGATTAAAAAAATTATTGTTAATGACACTTAGTCCAAAACTTTTGCTTTAACTTTGACAATGATAAACTGACTCGTACTCGGACACGTGTTTGTCAAAACCTTACCGATTTTTTATATCCGATCACATCCACGAACCTAATCACGACCTAAGTGAAAATAAACAGCAATTTTCCTTTTAGCAAGGTGTGTATGTTTTTGTGTGAACATTTGAATATTTTGTTAATGAGCTGTAACATTCTTTTAAAAAGTAAATAATGTACTAAATGGGGTTTCGTGCAAGCGTGGGCCAAGAGTAATATGAGAATTGGTGTGGTTACGCCTCGTATATTCGATTGTAACAATACAGTAGAATAGTTCTAAGCAAAGAGAGGTTTATTTGTCTTACTTTAGCTCGTAAACGTATATAATGGAACTGAATGTGGTAATTAAATCATGCCTTTGTATAATCAATTGAATTTGAAGGGCCATGTATAATACATAGAAACGTAGAAATCTGTATGTCATCATTTTGAAAATAGTTCCACTCAACTCAATGTGAAGATCACGTGACTGTGTTACTGTGACAGGTCAAAAATGTTTTAATAGGCCTTTTCCGCACCATATCTTGTGTGTTCATTGCAGGATTTTGAAATTCCTTTCCACATTTGTTCATCTTGATGAGACGATGTGCCATGGGCAAGATCCACATCCAGGTCACAGTGGCATGTGTATAAATATATTTTTTCTGGACGATTGCTTTTATTAAAGCCACAGACTTGAAACTGTCTGTAGATAGATCTTGGTGAGATAGGGTGTGTGTGCAAGAAACAAAACTTTGCCTTATTTATTATTATCATTTATATATTATTATTATTTTTTTATAATTATATCTATTATTTATTAATTAACAAAGGGAAATTATTATTTCTTATAATTATTTCACTTTAAAGATTTTTTTTGTAATAACTATTTGAGGGACTTTGTTGAAACTTTACACAGAGACAGTGGGCAATAGCACTGCCTGGTTAAGGTTTTGAAATATTTCCCTTCTCTTTTATTTCTTTTTTTTTTCATTTAAAAAGCGATACTAAATTTTTTTAGGACTTTGTTGTAATTTAACACAATTATAATCAGCAATAAGCAGAAGTGAAATGTACAGGGCGGATATCATTGCAGGTCTATCTTTTTAAATTGTTTCCCTTTATATTTTTCTGAAGCACAATGCTCTAGGTATAACAGAGCCTTTGCTGAAACCTTACACAGAGAACAATGAGATGAAGTATAGGACTTTTACTACTGTCTGGCTTAAAATGATCCCATTCATATAGACGGCTTTCTATTGATGACCATGTGCATTCTTGTTCGACTTAACTCTTTCAATGTTGTCCAGATATTTAGGCACTGTCTACACTGTGGAAGTATAGCTTAATTACAAGGCAGTAATCTTTATGTGTTGCAGCTTTAACCCTGAACCTGCTGAATTTTTGTAATGAATTTGCCCAGCTTTGAATTTGGAACAGTCCATTCAAAGTTTAAGAGAATTCAATACCAAAATACAAAACTGGAGCTACCAACAGTATAGAGCCTGGCCAGACTGCACGGATGTGGCAAAGGCTAATCACTTTCGGTTTCAGCAGGTTAAGGGCTAATATTTGAATCACTTTTGATGTGAAGTGTCAACATTTTATATATCTAGGTATTTCATTACTACGACATGTTGAATTAATATCCATGTTTAAAAGGTCATAATTATGTTCTTTCTGTTCTTATATTTATAGATGTCTTGGACAGAGGGGCGCCGCACAATGCAGTAAATCACTGAAAGATAAAAGTTGTTGCAAGACATAAGTATGTCAACTACAACAGCAAAGAATGTGAAAAAAGTGCAATAACTGTGCTGTCTCTGATGGTGGGGCAGTCACAAAAAATGCTGTCTATGACGATGGAAAGTTTGCTAGGTATATCCTGATCCATAGAAGTTGGACTTTAAGTACGAAATGTGCTATTGATAATGAGCAAAAATTGGCAGTTGTGAACGATGATAACATCTTATTACATGTGTTCCTTTAGAAATGATATAGAAAGCAGTGCCAGAAGAAGACAATATAGAGAATCTCACTGTAGTTGGTACTACCTACGTGCGTGTGTGTGTGTCAGGGCATCTCCTGCAATATGCATCATAGGTTTTTTATTAAACCTTACAGAAATGTTCAGCGCCTAGTGTAGTTGTGCATACTGTCAAGATTTTCATTAAGTGTTGCACCTGTCCGTCCGTGATTCCATGCGTCTATCTGTCCGTTTGGCCACATTTCGTTTCCGCACATTTAAAAGAAAATGCTTGCACAGAAAAAAATCTTTGCGCGTAACTGGTTGAGCACAGTGGAGTGACTAAATCCATAATACACATAGAGTGATACAATTACATGTGCTTTAACAGTATACGAATATTTGAGTATTTGCCAATATGTGTAACTTTGATCAAATGATTTGATAAAACGAAAAGTATGGAAGTAAAGCGTTGTTTAAAGAGGCATACCCTATATCTGGACTATTCCATTTTCTTTATACTCATTTAACTGTGAACGATTTTAATAAATTGTTACCCGTGTTGTCAGTATAAACTTCTCAGCATAACTGGTCTTTGTAAAGTGAGTTGTCGTTTTACTATTTTTGAGTGGATAGCCATTGATTCCAAATGAACTCTTTCTACATGTCTAAAGGAAAAACTAAGCATAATAATTTGTTCCTTTTCATAAATTATCCGATGGTTTGCATTTTAACGTGAATGAGCCAAATAAACAGTTATACAGTATACCATCAGTTTATTGAAGGGTTATGTCCCTTTACCGACTTTTGATCTCAGGATGTTAGCATACATGTATGTGTTTATGTTTTAACCCGGAATTTAATATCGTTTGAACTGAGCTCATTCATCTTCCCAGGAAACAAATTTTAAGTGATTATGTCTCTGGTGATTTACTTTGTTTTGTTTGATACACTTAAACACTTTTAAATCAAGTGGTCTGTTCAACTTTTGTCCAACGAAATGTACTAGACCACAAACATCTACAAATTTTCTATAAATAGGTAGCGCAAATTGTTGCTAGGTACTAGGTCAGTCAGTAGAACGGTCTGTCAGTCAATATACTGGTCGGCCAGTCAATAGACCGGTCGGTCAGTCAATATACAGGTCGGCCAGTCAGTAGATCGGTCGGTCAGTCAATATACTGGTCGGCCAGTCAGTAGATCGGTCGGTCAGTCAATATACTGGTCGGCCAGTCAGTAGATCGGTCGCCCAGTCAATATACCGGTCGGCCAGTCTGTAGATCGGTCGGCCAGTCAATATACCGGTCGTCCAGTCAGTAGATCGGTCGGTCAGTCAATATACCGGTCGTCCAGTCAGTAGATCGGTCGGCCAATCAATATACCGGTCGGCCAGGCAATAGATCGGTCGGTCACTCAATATACCGGTCGGCCAGTCAATAGATCGGTCGGTCACTCAATATACCAGTCGACCAGGCAATAGTTCGGTCGGTCAGTCAATATACCGGTCGGTCAGTCAATAGATCGGTCGGCCAGTCAATATATTAGTCGGCCAGGCAATAGATCGGTCGGTCAGTCAATATCTGGGCGGTCAGTCAGAGGTTAGAGATGCTCAAAAGACAGAAATATTGGCAGCAGAGGTAGTCTCAACACGGTAATTACAATATTGTGCAAATGATTCTGCGCAATTGTTACCACTGCATACCTTTTAGTCAATGTGATCATAGATGAGGTTCAACGACACATATAGGTGTACAGCGCTTGAACTAAGTTACGATCTTGAATTGGTCTTGTTTAATCGATTGAACGTGAAAAAACTGAGATCTGAACGAACAACTGGAATCCCATTAAACATGTGCCTATACATATCGGAACTCTCAATGTGACCTCTTCAAAGACGAACTTACGTCCGTTCTTGAAAAGTGGTTATTGTTGAGAGGCGATGTGATTATGTAACTTTACGGATGAAAAATGTCTTCTGTACAAGCCGTCTGCTCTTTACTGCAGATACATCGATTCTAGAAGTTCAACTGCATGTAGTGTGTTCATCTTTGATTGTCATAAACCACATACAACACAAACCGGTTTAATCAATACCCACAGGTCGATACTTTCTGCTATTTTAAACCTGTTCACAAATTTATAATTTTTTACCTTAATTGGCAGCAAACAAGAGCAATGGAACCACTCCTGAACAATTCAGTATAACGAAATACGATCTAACACATTGAATAGATTTTTTTTTAAGTATTGATAAAAGATCTTTTGAAACCGCGACAATCGGGAACAAAGAACGGACCATAAAATATTTAGAAGTGTGTCTCAAATGTTGTGCTATGTAGATACGAGTATTAATGTCATCGGTGTCTGTAGTAATACAATATTACCCTATATACGTAGCCCCATGACGTCATCAAGGTTGAAATTGTCTAGACCTATTACTGTAGTCACACGTGGGCAAGTTATATACAAAGAGCAGGAAAAATAAGAATTAACAAAAGATCGTTTTAAACTGACTTATGATTCACAAAGCGTGAAAAGTCTACTTTCCTACTGGCAAGTTACACGCCGAATATCCGTGCACGTCATCTCAAAGAGAACCGGAAGCAGACTCTCTGCTTATTTCCACGTGTTGTCTCGACTGAATGCTTATCCTTATCACAGTCTAAAACACGTGTCCATTTCCATATCGTATTGAAAATATATTTTCATGACTTTATCTTATGGTCTGAATATATATAGCTTTAAATCGATCATGGTCTAAATATATATAGTCACTACTTTACATATTGTTTGAAATATGTCCATGGATGAAACAGAGAATCACCCACCCCCATCCCAGAACAATTTTACCATCGGGACAATTAAGGACGGGATTTTGTGCGTACGTGGCCTGCACGAACAAGGGCGTAGTTCACTTTGGGTTACAGATATTTTTTTGCTGCGGTAACGCTCTATATATACAAGGATCCCCATGGAAAAAATAACCAACCAAAGACCTTCAAATGTTAAAGATATATTTATCAAAATGGCACGGCCCTGAAGATTATGACTTATGCAAACAAACGAAAATCCACTCAGTAAATAAACAGCTAATAAAGAATATTGGATAAATCTTAACCATGTAACAATGCCTGCTTTGCTTATAAATGGGACTAGAAAATTCGAAGCAATATTGATAAAAGGAAATATTATCCAATTCAACGAAACATAAATGAAGGAACCGTGTTTATTCATCAAGGCCAGACATATTACATAAGTCACGACACTAAGACATGTGGAAAAAAAACCTGGTTAAAAGAAAGGGGTTTCTTTGTATTTTTCAACTTTAATTATTTAATCCCAAACTTCCTCCATGTTATTTTTATTTGTAACTAGCTAAAAACACATCGACCAAGATATTTGTCCTCGATTAATCTACCCGCGTTATATAACCACCATAAAATATGTAAAAACGAAGGCTAGTATCATAAATCAGCTAAAACCGAAATAAAACTACAACATTTGATAAGACAACATTTGTAAAGTGAAAAACATGTTATATCATATTATACTTACAAAGAACTCCTTATCCAGTTGTGAGATAGACACTCCGATCTTGAACGCTACCCAGGTTGTTCACGACTGTGAATATATGCGGATGTTACGCGATACGCCTTGCCATTGTGCAATACGACCAAACCATAAATAGAACATAATGATTTTTCCAATGAATAGCACGCATGCATGTTTTACACCGCCATGTGCAATATATGTTCATCTGATTTAGTTAGATTAATTAAAAATAGTCTGTTTCTTTGTTGTTTGTTTTCCTGCATATTTCATTTTTGCGGTTGTTATTTTTCAGTTACTAAGGTAATTGTTATTCTGATGTTGATACTTAGCTTTATACCTTTAGTGAATTTTTTTCCGTATTATTTTTGTTGTTATTGACCAATTGTTGCTGTAGATAGTGTTGTTGATGCTGTAGTTATGGCATCTTCTACTGTGATTGTTGTTGCTACATTTTACTGGGTTTTATGCCCCCGAACGGAGGCATGTAGTTTTTTAACCGTCCGTCCGTCTGTCAGTCCGTCCGTCCGAAAACTTTAACATTGGCCATAACTTCCTTATTAGTAAGTGGATTTACTTCATACATGGACACAGCACGCCTTTGGACAAGACCTTTCCACTGACCTTTATTTATTTGACATTGACCCCCGAATGGCCTTCACCTTAAAGATTCAACTGTCCAAAACTTTAACATTGTCCAAAACTTCCTTATAAGTTAGTGGATTTATTTCATACTTGGACATAACACCCCTTTGGACAAGACCTTCCCACTGACCTACATTTATTTGGCCTTGACCCCTGAATGATCCTAAGATTGAAGATCCAATTGTCCGAAAACTTTAACATTGGCCATAACTTCCTTATTGGTAAGTGGATATAATTCATACTTAGACACAAAACCCCTTTGGATAAAACCTTCCCACTGACCTATATTTATTTGACCTTGACCCCTGAATGATCGGTCCTCAGCTCAAAGGTCAAAGCACCACTTCGGGGGTATTGTCATCTTACAGTGACAGTTTTTGTTTTAACTCTTTGTGTATGTACTGTTTCTACTGGTATTGTTTGTTTTCACTTTAGTTCTCTTTTTGTTGTTGTTGCAGCTGCTGCTCCTGATGTCTTTGCTGATGATTGCGTTGGTACTGTTGTTGGTGTTGCATTTCTTACATCCATTGTCGTCTCTGTTGTTGTGGTTGTCTATTGCTTTCAACGCAATCAAATACATGCAGATGTGTTGCACTTATGATATTTTCCTTTCCGGAAATAGTGGTATTTGTTATCTATACTCAGTTTCATAAAATGTGAAAGGGAGTGATTTTTTCTCACAAAACGGATTTGTATTTTGAAAAAACATCTCTACCGTCAGTAGTCCATCTCAGGAATATGCAGCGACCGTATTTTGTTCCTGTTTTCAAAAATATGTTTAATATAATTCATATTTTGATAGATTATTAAAACGCGTTTATACATAACATAAAATGCATAAAATATTACGTTTGCACTGTTCGATGCTTATTTCATTTACATGTCTTCATCGACTGGGTAGATTAAGTGACGAAACTAGATGTCTGTCTTTGTATCAAGCTCACCTCTGTAAGTATTTCGACTGTAAAAAAAACTTTTCTTTTTTCCCGCCTTTTCGAGCATTGGCGGGAATCTCAAACAGGTTTATCTCTTAACATGAACTACTGCGCCAAAGTATCTTCCGTTGACGCAGTGATCGTACACTTCGTACACGGTCCAGCAGATATGAATGCAATTTACACTCCCTTAGCATGCACTGAGTGAGAAAGACCACATGCATTTACATCCTATTGATTCGCGTTACAAACACATATAAACTGTACATACGACATGAGCCATTCACTGCATGTTGTGCGTTTTAGATTTCAATCGATAACATTGCAGGTGAAACATGTGTTGCGCTTGAAAAATCAGAAGATATTTTGGATAAGATTGAAACAGTCACTGTAGTAAACGTGATCCGGCAAGAAGTTTCAGTGATCTGGCAAAGACAAACCATAATGGAAGATGAAAACAACACATGAAGGTAGCGGGTTATCTAGTGTATTGTTATTTGTAACCTGAACTCAAATGCATTCGAAAACCTAAAACCGTCACCCCAAAGTCCTGAATGCAAAATAACGTAAGATTTGCGTTTTGCTCTTGTATCTGTTTTGCAAGAACGACTTTGCAAATCGATTCTATTATAAAAACAAAAATGAATAGACGGGACTGGGTTGTTTTTCAGGATATAGTTACCGACCTGTCAGTAGCTACGTTCAAACCGCGTGTTCCGCTTTGGTCTTTACGGGAAATATTTTTGAAAATTAGGAACCGGCTGGGACGTAATTGAGTTTTGAAAAATTCCGGGAAATATTTTTGAAAATTAGGAACCGGCTGGAACGTAACTGAATTTTGAAAAATTATGGTGTAGATACCTTATTTGGACCAAACTGAATAAAAAGATTGTATAGGAAACTTTCCAACAATAGTTCGTGCGTTTTGTCATTATACACCTTCGAAAATGTTTGCGCTCTTTTCCTCTCTTCTTTTTGACTATATGGGGAGGCTGACTGTGTTTTTTTTCCTGATATGAGTTTTTACACTTTTAAGAAGAAATATTTCAAACATAATAACATGTATGGATTTGTCTTTAACACGCTCCCACGCTTAAAATTAAATGTGAAAGGTCCCAACCCCTCCCGACAAAAACTGGATCACGGGGTCAACACATAGACAAAACATTGACACTCTTGAGGCTACATTTTCTTACCAAATGTCATGAAAATTTGTTATTTGTCTTGATGATATCTAAGTCGACTTAGAATATGAGTCATCTAATATCAAAAACTAGGTCCCGGAGTCAAAACATGGATAAAACCGTTTTTAACAGTCTAGAGGGCACTTGTTCTGCCTAAAGGTTTGTCTTGATAGTTCCTAATCTCGTGCGCATCGTTCGAATGTTTCACTTTCTAACCTCTGCTAAAATTCAATTTTGAGAACGATATTTTTATTTTTAGACAGGGAAATCCACAGTTATTTTTCAGCCAATCAGTGACTAGCTTACAACGAAATGTCCATACATACAATTGACAACCCAAAATGTAAACAAACTATGCATGTCTGCATGTTACTTACGTATTTCACTTTTCAAAGTGATATTTAATATGTATACGTATATAAACCAGTAAAACTATCAAAAAGGTTAAAATCATGATGGTATGGTTGTTTTTAGACGTTTAATTGTTGTATTAAGATGTTTACGTAAACATCCCAGTTATAGTAAGTATTGATTGCTCGGGAGTATCAATTAGAAGTAAACGCATAGTTGAAATGTGTTTACAAAATTGTCAGATAACACCCGTCTATTTATAATTTTTGGAATCACATGATCGTTTAAACCAATGAAAAATGGTTTAAAGATTTTTCGGTTTTGGGGATATTTGTGCACTTTCATTGGTTGTTTAAAAGTTCATTGTAAAGGTCAATATCATTTATCTACTGGTTTTAAAGCAGCGGCGGTGTGAAGTAACGGTAGTGTATTCATTTAGCTGCTGAAGGAGCGTAGATAGTTCCTAAGTCCAGTTTAAATGTGTGAAATCTCGGGTCACAAACATGGTCAGTAGGTTAAAACATAGACAAACTTTATTATTACTCTTTTGACCATAATTTCTGTCCAAATATTATTTTTAAAAAGTCAGAATGATCGTCTTAATGATTTTGGTTTAAGTTTGAGAATGGGTTATTTCGGATAAAATCAAGGTCACAGGGTTGAAACAAGGAAAAACCTTGTGAACATATTATAGGCCACATTTCCCCTCTAAATGTCATGAAAATTTGTCTGCATGAAATTCAGGTCAGTTTTAAATAAGGGTTATCACGGGTTATAAACTATGTAACGGAGTCAAAACATAGAAAATCTTTGTTAACTTTCTAGAGGCCACTTTCTATATGTAGTGACAACTTGTCAGAATGTTTGTCTTTATAATCATATCAAGGCTAATTTCGAATATAAATCATCTCTGTCAAAAAAAAGGTCATGGAGTCAGAACAAAGTTTTATCTTGTGTTTATTTTATTAAGAAGGTCATCTGGCAAAATAGTAATCGGAGAGATAAAGGGCCATTATGGCCCCTAGTTTTATTTTGGCGACACAAATCGGATGTTACTTTCTCCACCAATGGCAGCGATGTTATAGAACGCTAAGAGTCGGACTCCGTTTCCACGAAACCAAAGGGAAACCTTTAGAAAACGACATAGTTCATCCAAATACGAGGCCTTTGAAAGAAAAAAGTGCTAAACGCTGCGACAGATTTAGCCGTCAGATGGAGTTATTGGAAAAAAGAAAAATATTTGACTTAAGTCTCTCACCCTTCTTCCGGTACAATGCTTTCTAAATTCTCGGATAGTGAAACTTTGTCAAAGAACACCGACATTATGTCTGTCAAAGCAGGACCAGATACTTTCGATCGGGCAGAGGAAGACTTTATTTAGCAACCGAAATTGTCTTTTTGACATTTTTAGCGAGAAAGTCAAGTTGAAATCTGCATTATATTTGATTTTTGCCAGAGAGGTTAGAGTATGTTCTAACTTCTTGCAGCCTTCGGTGAAGAGAATATTACTAGTAATTTTTTTTCCGTGCGACTCAGATATACACGGTTTTTGCAGGTTCAAAAGGTATAGAAATGAAGCTGCATTTTGAAAACATAAACTCAAGTGTTTATTTGTACAACCATGTAAATGGTGAATGTGGTATTGCCTTTGTCAACATGCAACAATACTGGGTGTCATTATACATTTGTATGCCCAACAGAGTCTAATTTCTTTGTTGAAGCTGATCAATCTGATGACTCTGACCGGAAAAGATCAGCCTAGCCATACTAATGCTATGAATAATATTATTTGCAGAAGCAAAGCTATTCCGGACACCGCCTTGCTTGATTTACAAGTAAATGGTGTAGGTGTTTTTTGAAAAAAAAAGAAATGTGGAGGTAGAAAAGAAACAGACGGAAGACTTAAGCTAGACATTCAAAGAAAACGCAAAATTATTCATTTACATTCTAAGACCGACGCTAAATGAACAAGATTTGAGATGTCAAATATCTCAGGAGATATAGCATTCCGACGTTCTTTTCGAGCCCCAAAAAGTCAACTGGGACAAGACATTCTGAGAGATGGCTGCAGAGTCGTCATTCCTACAAACCAAGTTCAGATGTACCAGCCCAAGAAGAGGACTTAAAATGTCTAATCAGCAATGACAAGGAAAGATTCATCGCAAAGTGTGTGAAGATCATTTCTCTCTGAGTGAAGAAAAAAAAGATAGATTCTCAAACATTTAAAGGAGGGGAGGTTACAAATTTCAGTTTTTATAGAAACGTATATTTTCACATAAAAGAAACAGAAATCAATAAAAACGATCGGATTATTTTCGACACAGAATTTAAAGATCTCTTGGACAAACTTGCCATAGAACTTGTCAGTCTGAACAAAAAGAATGAGTTTTATATTACATTGTTTTAGGTCCGCAAAAATAGAATTAGAAAATGAGAATTGTCAAAATCTAAAGCCGCTCAACAAGTTTCTTCAGAAAACAATAGTTACTTTTCAAGATGGTTACATCAACAAAAGAAGTTTTAAACCTAGTTCAAACAAAGCTGGAACATAGAGCTAGATCTGAAAGATGCATACGTACAATTTTCAGTTGTGGGACCTCATAGAAAGTAGCTAAGATATTGCTACCAGAATAAAGTGTATCAGTTTGATGTACTCTGCGTCGGTCACTAGTCCAGTTCAAGAGTTTTCAACAAAGTAATAGTAGTTGTAGCTGCATATATTTAAAGAAGCAGGGCATTCGCCTTGCTATTTCATTATTCGCACATCAGCGATTTGCTGGCATTAAATAAGTTCAAAGCAGGAATATATACTATCTCCTGTCTCGACTGGGTTTCACTGAACAAAACGAAATCAAACTTAAGTTAACTCAAGCATTAACAGTATTAAAAAATACTGTTAGACTCTAAAAGGTGTTTCACTTAAAAAGAGATGACTTTCAGTTATTTTTGGCTTTGAATAAACCTTAAAATCCAGTAAAGATTCAAAAACTAATTCAAGTTGGACAATTAAAATGATGAAATATGATCTCTTACAGCACCAGAAAACTGCCATAGTAAAGAGTCATTTCATAAGGAGTATCGGTCCATCATTCTTGGTCTAAAGGTGCATCCATAAGAGACATATTGGAGTCAAAAGATTGGCCAAGGGAGACCACTTTTATTTAACATTATTTTGTACTTCCTTCAGTTAGTGGTTTACTTTGCAAACCAGTGTTCATGCATTCGGTGGATTTCCAGGCGTACTTAAATTGATATTTAATGCAGAACAAGAAATTCTATTCAGTGTTTAAATATTTTCTTTAGCTGGTCAGTACAACATGTGGTAGTTTCCTACCCATGGTGGAAGGGTGCACTCGCACTTGAGAGAGGTAAACTGGTAAATTCAGTTGATATGTTTAAGTTTAATAAATGAAACTGGTTCCGGATCCCCTTTTATTTATGAAATGAAATTGAAAACAAAAAATGATTGTTTTCAAGTACTTGTTTGATGAATAAGTAGTTTTTCCTAAGGGTTTCCTGTAAAATAATGGGTTTTAAATGATCCATTGTTTCTGAGTATATCTTATTTTGATATTTTAAAAGTCAACCTTTTTTTTAGTAAAAACTTTTCATTGCTTTAAAACATTTTCTTTCTATATTACAGAAATATTGTTTATAGTTTTTCACATTAAATACTCCATTTTGCTCGAGACATTTTCAGTAAACCTTCTAGGGTTCTCTTCCTTACCTTTACATTTTTTCTTATTCTCAATTGCTAGGCTTTCTAGATTCTAACCTTTCTAGTTCTTTAATTATTTCAGTTTCCCCAAGAGTTTCCTTGTTTTTTATATGAAGCATTTGGTATGCTTATGCATATGGCATCCTTAAAATGCCTTATGTCACTTTTTAGATCACCAGAATCAAAGGCTCATGGTGAGCTATAAATATTGGTAGGGTGATAGCCCGGTGTCCTTTGTCAGTTGTCCGTCGTCAACAATGGTCTTCTCTCCTAAAAGTACTGCTTATATTTACTTCAAATTTACTGCGTAGCATTTTTACACCTTATAATTGCTCATATTATTCCATTTGGTCTCTTCAAAAAAAAAAAGATTAGAAAAATCTTTAAAAATCTTCTTATAGTGAAACCAATAAATAAATCATCATCAAACTTGGTTTGTAGCATTCCTAGAATGCCCTCTATGAAATTTGCTCGAATAATTTAGGTCGGCCTCTTTCAGGCACCGTTAGAGTTTAAAAAGGAAATGCATTTTAACATTTTCTCATAAACCAATGGATAGAATAATACAAAATTTTGGTTTGTATCATTCTAAGAGTGTTCTCTATCAAGTTTGGCCAAACAAATTTAATCAGTCCATTTAAGGAGCAGAGTTAAAAACAGAATTTTCTTTAAACATCTTCGTATGGTGTACCAATGGTTACAACATCACCAAGCTTGATTTGTAGCAGTTTTAGAATGTTCTCTATCCAATTTGCTCAAATAAGATGTGTTGGCCCTTTGAAGGGATCGCTAAGGTTAAAAATAGAAATACCTTTAAGCATCTTCTTGTCATGAATTAATGGGTAGATCATCAACAGGTTTGGTTTGTAGCACTTTTTAAATGCCCTCTATCAAATTGGCACAAATAAATTTGTTAGGCCCCTTTAAGAGGCAGCTAGTGCTAAAAATAGAGATATACTTTTAAACTACCTTTATTGGTAAACCAATGGATCGACCATCCCCAAGCTTTGTTTGTAGCATCCGAAGATGGTCTTTTATCAATATTTCTCAGATCAGTTTGGTGTGCTCATTTTAGATGCCGTTAGAGCGATAAATAGAAATACCTTAATATGACTTCTTCATCATGAATCAATGGATGGATCGTTACCATACTTGATCTGTAGCATTCATGGATGGTCTTCTACCAAAGTTGCTAAAATAAATTTGTTGTGCCCTTATTAGTGGCCGCTACGCTTAAATAATATTAAATAAGTTCTTTTCATGAACCAAAGAATGGATTATCACCAACGTTCTTCTACAGCATCTTTAGATGGTCTTCTATCAAGTTTACTCAAATATATGTAGTTAGTCCCTTTAAAGGGGACGTAGGAGCTAAAAATAGAAATATCTTCAAATGATTTTTTTTCTTGAAATAACGAGTTGATCACCAGAATTATTCTGTAGCATTCTTAGATTATATTCAATCAACTTTTCTCAAATAAATTTGGTCGACCTCTTTTAGTGGCCGCTAGAGCTAGAGATATAAATCCTCATAAACAGCATGTTCGCACGAACCAGTGGATGGATTATCAGAAGTTTTCTTTTATACTATCCTTTGATGGTCTTTTATCAAGTTAACTCTGTATGTATGCACCCCCTCCCCTTCGAAGAAGAGAAGATATATTGTGTTGCACATATCGGTCGGTAGGCCGTTCCGTACGTCAGTTAGACAAGACCTTGTCTGATTTGGCCAACAGCTATCAAACTTCATAGGATGGTTGCTCTAATTGAGTAAAAAGACCCTTATTGTTTTTGGGCCCAGTTGGTAAAAGATCAAGGTCACTGTCACCTTGAGTTTGAAAACAATGTTGGTTGCCCTATTGAGTTGTTGACACCTAATATTTTTTGGGGTCATAGTGCAAAAAGGTCAAGGTCACGATCATCTTCAATCAACAACTAAAGAACGTTTTGGCCTACATTCCTCAGATTTGATAGGGAGGTTGATCATGACCCCTATTGATTTTTAGGTCAGTAGGTCAAAGGTTTAGGTCACTGTGACTTGTCCATAGAAAGTTTGTCTGATCAATAACTAAAGAACGCTTTGGCCTACGGTCCTCAGATTTGGTGAGAAGATTTGTCAGGAACGGTTGGTGACTATTTTCGATTTTGTGGTTAGTATATCAAAGGGTAAGGTCACAGTGTTCTTTACCTCCAGCGATGTTATTTAAATGCAAATAATATTCATAAAATCAAACTTAGTGTTAAATTTCAACTTTCTTACAAGAATGTATTCATGTTCAATTTTCCGGGCTTTTTTATTTATTTTTTATTTTTATTTTTTTTTAGATTGCTGAAGTAATATTCATGTCCCAGCTGACTTCTAATGTAACTGGTTTATTTTTCTGAACAATATGTATCTTGAATACATAAATATTAAACTTATTGTTAAGCATCGTCGGTTACCCATATTCCACACAACTACATTATGTACCGTGACTGCATATTATTCGTTTTCATGAATATTAATTAGCTAAGGGAAGTAACTCTTCGTCCAATGAGATTCCGCATTGGTGGCAGATACCAGTTTCACACTGAAATTCAGTGACTGACGACCACTGAAACTGTTAGAGTCTCACTGACAATCCCAATAAAACAACCTGAAAAGAAAAGTACAGTTATTCTTACAGGAGTGAAGATAATCTACAACAAAAACATAAATTTCAGACGAAACACTTCTCTTAAACCATCAGCTGCAAGAAAGAAACTACTCTCAAGCCCCACTTTTCGACCCGTGGCCGAGGCAGATTCTATGAAACAGACAAGTCGACTGATTTTCAAAGGCACACCGTAGAGTCATAACACTACATGCTTATTGTTTGTCTGTCAACGCTACACTTTTTTCAGTGTCCAGCTCATACGGCGGAAAAAACACGTATTTTGCCACTGTCAGGAAGAGCAAGGGCAGTAAACACATGTATCCATCCACTGGCAGGCGACACAAGGGCATTACATATACATATATAGCCACTGTAAGGAAGAGCAAGGGCAATAAATATATATAAAAATCAGACAGAGAAAGGACACTTAAGATACTTTTCTGCCACAGTCAGGGTGAGCAATGACATTAAACATATGTCGGTTTCATACAATGATCGCCAAAGAACAATAATGCATTTAAGCTTTGTAAAACCAACATTAATATGAGGTTTTCATAATTGTAAGTAATATTCCAATAGTTCATTTTCACATAAATGATACGAGATCGTGTGTAACCTCAATATTTGCTATTTATTATCTATGACCAAAGGAGTCAATGACCTTCCGGTATTTATCCTTTACATTCCAAAACTTATTTAATGTCAGATCCGGGTTCGTTGTTTCAGTTGCCGTGAGTTTCACCAGTGTCTTTCCATATTTCACACTTACGTTGAACTGGTTTACCCCAATATCGATATGAACTTACTATAAAACTCTGATTCCAGAACGATATAAAATACATTATCAAGCTGACACTAGACTAAAGCGGCATACCTTTCTAATAAATACCTCGAAACACATGTAGATTGGAATGACATTGGATAGGTTATCTCAATACTATGGCGTGTGATACGTTGCAATATTCATTTTTTTACATTTTTGCTGTTCATTGTCTCATTTGTATTGTAAATTCAGATCAATTGGCATATTGGATATATATTTCATCTGCTGTATTGTAAAAATATATATTCTAATTAAACATCTGATTCCTTACTATTCAGTCCTTAACTCATATGTATTATATACGTTTTACATTTTTAATTATTATATTCTAAAATTACATTCTAGGTTTTGTTTGTTGACTTCGTTTCGATAAATTTATAATCTGAAGGTAAAAAAATGTAAGTTATCTTTATGTGTCATCTGGTTATAACTTAGAGAGAAACAAGCCGTGTGTTTTTCTTAGCTTCTTTTCCTAAAATTCCTTGATTAGTGAAATCAGTAACGTTTTAAAATCATGATATTAGGCTTGTGATTTGTTTATCTTTAGCGTCACAAAACAACAAATGAATCCAATAATGCAATTATGCAATTCAAGCTGTGTTATAGTATAAAATTCAAATGAGTTCAGAACTGAACAGTAATGAATCAGTTAAAAATACAAATGTTTCTTTTTTTACAATATAGATGTATACTAATAAAATAATATATACCAGTACGGATGATATAATACAAATAGATTATTTTAAGATATAATATATGTGTACACATTAACGTTCCTAAAAAGAAATGAAAACTATCAAATATAAATGTAAATATATTGATTATAAATGAAGACTATTAAAAACTAATGAGAAATATACAGTACAAATGGGTATGTTTCACAATATATATAAAGGTCACGCTCTGGAGGTCACTAATTTAAATCTTTTATGTATCTCACATAAAACTATTCCGTGCACTGAAGCATAGAAATATTGATGAACAAGTACGTGTATCGTTCATTTACCGTTTCACACTTGAGTCGTTCCAAAAAAAAAAGAAAACAATTAAAACCAAAAAGCGTGACTTTGATTTTTATGACAAGAACTTAAGTATGTAAAAAAGGCATTTTCCTTTATACATCACTGCTTGGCATTAAGAAAGCTTTTTTTGATATTTTTTTCTTGCTGTATTCGTATTCTTGTAGTAGTACACACCGGACATGACATGCATTGACGCCATTGATGATTTTTGAATAGAAACGTCAATACTTAAAAGTATGTTCGGGTTAACTAATTTTGAAATGTTAGTTTTATTTTTGTTGCTAGTTTTGACAATTTCTAATATTTTCAAAAAATGGAATGAGGGATATATACACGTAAATAGACCAAAAGGACCACTCGGGTTGCCAATAATTGGCCATCTTCTGTTTCTGTCGAAGGATCCAGTGAAAACATTTTCAAAGTGGAGAAAACTATATGGAGACGTTTACAGAATAAAATTAGGAAGCTGGGAAACCGTTGTTGTCAATGGATTTCCAGCTATTTCTGAAGCTACAAAAAATAGTGACAGCGTGTTTTCGAGTCGCCCACCATTTTTAACTCAAAGAGTTCTCAGGAATTTAAATTTTGGCACAGAATCACTTATATTCTCTCCGTTTGACTCTTCATTCGAGAGGCATAAAAGTCTGACGTCGTCTGCACTGCACATGCTTGTTAAGAATGGTCCTCACTCGACTCAAGATATGATAATCACAGAAGCCCATAAACTTGCAGACAAATTACTAGATAAATATTCATCACTCGAGAACCCTGTCAGTATATATGATGATATTCAGTTAGCCGTAGGAACAATTTCGTACAAATTATTTCTGTGCGGAGATGAGGAAACACACGATGTAGATGAAAATGTGAAGGAAATAGTTCAGACGACAAAAGATATAGTTTTGAAGATCGGTATTGGCAATCCCGTCGAAGTTATGCCATGGTTGGAAAACCTATTGCCATGGACATGTCGAGACTATTCGGCTCTTTTGGAAAAGATTTCTAAAAATCGTGATCAACAGATTAAAAATCATATCCGTTCTTTTCATCGATGTCATATTCGTGACGTCATTGATGCCATGCTTACTCAAGAGACCGATTCTAGTCGCAGAAAGAATAAAAGTTATTGTTCACAGGAACGTTTGCTTTATACCGTGCAAGACTTCATTGGAGGTGGGTTCAGTACAAGTGTTGCAATGATGATCTGGTTCGTAAAATTCATGGCGGCGTATCCGGACGTGCAACAATGCGTCCAAGAAGAGATCGGGGTAGATAGGCGCTTGGAATACAGAGACCGTGTAGAACTTCCCTACACAAATGCCGTTTTTCACGAGGTAATGCGCATGTCTTCTGTTTTACCATTTGCTTTTCCCCATTATACCACAGAAGATACAAAATTCTGTGGATTTGATATTAAGAAAGACACAGTTGTCATACTGAATCTCAATTCTATTGCATTTGATGAAGAATTTTGGGAAGATTCCCATAATTTTCGTCCAGAGCGCTTCTTGACGGCAGACGGTTTAGACAAAGCTAAATGTAATCGTGTTGTCCCTTTCGGCATCGGTAGACGAAAGTGTGTTGGAGAAGAACTTGTGCGCATGAAAATGTTTCTTATATTTACCACTTTGTTACAGAAATGTACATTTATACATGAAGGAAAGGACATTGACCCTGCACCAGTTCCAAGCCTTGTCTTTACACCAAAACCTTTTCGTGTACTTGTTAGGAAGCGATTTATGTGAAATGTATATATTTATTGACTGCGTAAAGTGTGATAACTAATGTGTAAAGTGTGATAACTAATTTGTAAAGTGTGATAACTAATGTGTAAAGTGTGATTACTAATGTGTAAAGTGTGATGACTAATGTGTAAAGTGTGATAACTAATGTGTAAAGTGTGATTACTAATGTGTAAAATGTGAAACCTAATGTGTCAAGTGTGATAACTAATGTTTAAAGTGTGATTACTTATGTGTAAAGTTTGATACCTTATGAGTAAAGTGTGATTGTTAAAGTGTAAAAAGTGATAACTAATGTGTAAAGTGTAATAACTAATATGTTTTGTGTTTTAACAAATGTGTAAATTGGATAACTAATGTGTAAAGTGTGATAACTAATGTGTTTAATGTAATTACAAATGTGTATAGTGTGATAACTAATGTGTAAAGTGTGATTACAAATGTGTAAAGGGTGATTAATAATGTGTAAAATGTCATAACTAATGTGTAAAGTGTGATACCTTATGTGTAATGTGTGATTTTATGTGTAAAGTGTGAAAACTAATGTGTAAAGTGTAATAACTAATATGTTTTGTGTTTTTACAAATGTGTAAATTGGATGACTAATGTGTAAAGTGTGATAACTAATGTGTTTAATGTAATTACAAATGTGTATAGTGTGATAACTAATGTGTAAAGTGTGATAACTAATGTGTAAAGTGTGATTAATAATGTGTAAAATGTGATAACTAATGTGTAAAGTGTGATACCTTATGTGTAAAGTGTGATTTTATGTGTAAAGTGTGAAAACTAATGTGTAAAGTGTAATAACTAATATGTTTTGTGTTTTTACAAATGTGTAAATTAGATAACTAATGTGTAAAGTGTGATAACTTATGTGTTTAGTGTAATTACAAATGTGTATAGTGTGATAACTAATGTGTAAAGTGTGATAACTAATGTGTTAAGTATGATTAATAATGTGTAAAGTGTTATGATTAATGTGTAAAGTGTGATTACTAATGTGTAAAGTGTGATTACTAATAGGTAAAGTGTGATAACTTATGTGTAAAATGTAATAACTAATGTGTTTTGTGTGATTACAAATGTGTTAATTGGATAACTAATGTGTTAAGTGTGATAACTAATGTGTAAAGTGCAATAACTAATGTGTAAAGTGTGATTACCAATGTGTAAAGTGTGATAACTAATGTGTATGGTGTGATAACAAGTGTGTATAGTGTGATAAGTAATGTGTATAGTGTGTAATTATGTGTATAGTGTGATAACAAATGTGTGTAGTGTGATAACTTGTGTATATAATGTGATTTCAAATATGAATAATTTGTTAACTTGTGTGAAAAGTATGGTAGCTAATTTGTATAGTGTGATAACTAGCGCGTAGGGTGTGATTACTTATTTGTAAAGTGTGTTTACCAGTTTACAAAGTGTGATAACTGGTGTGTATAGTGTGATAACTGGTGTGTAGAGTGTGATAACTGATGCGTAGAGTGTGATTACCAATGTGTAAAGTGTGATCACTTATGTGTCTAGTGTGATAACTTGTTTGTATAGTGTGATAAGTAATGTGTGTAGTGTGATAACTTATGTATTGAATGTGATAACTGGTGTGTAGAGTGTGATTACCAATGTATAAAGTGTGATCATTTATGTGTCTAGTGTGATAACAATGATCTATATATACACTATTACTTAAAGCATAGTGCATAAAACATGGTTCTAAGTTGATATGATTGTACCTGATTAGTTGCTTTCAATTTTTATCATAGTGTATTTAACACATTTAACGCTTTTCTCATGATTAACAAAATTTTATTATTTTCTATCCCCTGATTATCCCCAAATGATCCAAACCCTATCTTTGAAAACTGTTTGGTGGAGAAGGAATTCGGTAAACCATCTCCAATTGCTTCATTTTATGTCAGCATCATACTAGAAGTTTAATTGCTTATTAGTTTTTACTTCATTTGCCGATCCATGAAAAACTGTTGATTTTAAATAGATCTTGTTATCAGCGTAGCGTAGTTGCACAGCGTCAGAATAAATTTAATTATTTCAGACTTATGAACTGCATCTCCTACTAAGTGATCGAAAAAAAAATTAAGTTACCGACGCGATAAAACTACGAATGTTGTCAAAAAAATGTATTTCAACAGAGCCATTATGATTATATCAATTATTTTGTATTTTATCGACAGCGAGCAAATAAAATCCATATGTGTTGAGCAAGGGTTGTCCAGACATAAAGTACAGGCTTTTCTAATAACTTCCATGTTTGTCCATGTCTATAAAAAAGCTGTACAATTAGGTGGTTTTACCCTTTCAATTGTAAAAAAAAACCTACTGGCTATTTTTGATACGCTTATTATATATTTATAATGTTGCTATAGAAACGCATAATAGCTATCCCGAGCAAGTGTACAAATTTTATAACCTTCCTATATTGTAT
This sequence comes from Cyclina sinensis, assembly GCA_012932295.1. Lineage (NCBI taxonomy): Eukaryota > Metazoa > Mollusca > Bivalvia > Venerida > Veneridae > Cyclina > Cyclina sinensis. The sequence goes on from JAAONU010000008.1 coordinate 34,326,921, forward strand.
ATAAAAATAAAATGCCTGTATCAAAAAGGCGGAGATACTTTCTTGAAAAAAGTTATAAAATAAATGAAAAATGGTTATTGTTTTTCGATCCCTAATCAAAGAATAAATCGATAATGTGGGAACGGATAAGTGAGCCACCACCGCTACAGGCACTTGTTAGAACAGGTTGAGAAAAGCACATGTTTATCTTGTTTGCAGACTGACAGTGGATGTAACTGTTTCAGCTCTGATTACTGTCCATAGGTACCTCTTTGAGCTTTCTTGTCTTATTTTCTTATAAAATTCAGTGGATGAATGGATGAATAAAAAGAAGATAGCAAACATTTAAATAGAAGAAAAAAACACCAATTTACATGCATTTTGGACAAGAAACATTAGTATTGTGTAGGTTATCAATCGAGATTTACCCGTACGCTCGTTGCTTGTTTGCAAACTGTTTCAGCTCTGATTACTGTCCGTAGGTACCTCTTTGAGCTTTCTTGTCTTATTTTCTTTTAAACCGAGTGGATGAATCGATGAATAAATAGAAGATAACAAACATACAAATAGAAAGAAAACATAACTTTTATGCAAAATGAACGGATAACATTACTATTTTATAGGCTGTCAATCAAGATTTACCCGTGCGCTCCAAAAGAAGAGCCCTTCCGTTGAATATGGACTGTATTCTTCATCAGGAAACGGTCTGCAATACGTAAAACACACATAGCCGAGAGCATAGTATCACAGGCATCAAAAGTTTAAGTCTTCCTCCATGTTCTCCTGACCTGGCGCCTAAGGACATTGCCATGTTTCCCTTAATCAAGTCGCACTCAACTTCGCCATAGATCTGCAACCGGACATTTGATATGATTTTTTAAAATATCAATGAAAACGTTTTGAAGAAATATGTCTGGACTTTTCACAGCGTAAAATATTTTATATAAGTAAACTATTTTTCAGTTTTACATTTATAAATTTCTCAAAAATTTTATGTCTACGTATTTTTGGGCAACCCTCGTATTTGCAAATTGTAGGTATTTTTTGTAATTATCATTGATAAAATAGAGTAAATAGGCCGGAAACTTAAGGTTTTATATCAAACAATTCGGACAGAAGATCAACAAAACGGACCGAAATGCACAAGTATTCGCCATGGCCATGTTACTTACTTGTTTGGTAATACAAATATGTTGCTGATCCGCGCAAGTTCTGAAAATTTATGTATATTCTCTCGTATGTTAAGTCTAAACTCACCTATTTTTGTAAACCGTTAAAATATCAGTAATACAATAATTTTATCACCTGTTTCAGCTTCTGTCAATCTCACTTAAAGGCCTTTCCTATATTCAGACCAGTACTTATGTTACAAGTGTGGAATGCGGATAGTTTTTGAAGACGCCTCATACTCATGGATCGGGAGTCAGACCATTTACCACTTCACAGTTCTCTCATAAATGGTTGGTAAGAGTACTGCTATAAATATTTTGATAAAAGATAAATTTGTGATAAAAGTTAAATTAAATGGTTATAATATATGTTTTTACTGAAAGCATGCCCTAAATCCTTCTAGTATGTGCTTATTTAACATAAACTATGATATGCAACTTAAAATTATTTCATGGCTTTCTATTGAGTTCTAATCATTTTTCATCTCAGTTCTGATCAACGCCTTTTTATTTCATTTAAAATATTTTCACTTGCAACGATACAATATATCAAAATAAACACCACTTTACATATGTACAAAAACAAAAATTTCGCATGTCTCGTATTAAGTCACTGCGACGAAACATAAGCGAAAACTAACCCGGTAAAATGTCGCCATCGCCCTTTCTGCACGGCGACAAATTAACTAAATTATCGTTATTCAATATCAGAAAACAATTTATACAATTAAAACAGTGTCGGGAACACTTCCATAGGTTGAACTCAAGCATAAAGAAAATTATGAAAAAGAGACAAATTATACAATAAAATTACCAAAATTGATCACAAGGGAATACAGAAAAATGACAAGAACTGCATACTGGGACTCATGAATAACATCATATGTGACAAAACTGAAAACAAACATGGTGCAACAAAAAAGTTTTGTAGAGTTATAGAAGGCTTGAAAAACGATTCGTCGAGAATAGTTCCCCTCCGTGAAAATGGCATTTTACGTAACACTGCAAATGAAAAAGCTAATGTTCTAAACCTTCAATTTTCTTCTGTGTTTTGGAGGATAACAGTGTTTTCATGCCACAGAAGAATTTTCAGTCCTCCTCAACTATGTCTGCTTTACATGTTACTGAGAAAGGAGTGTTTAAACTCCAGAAGAACCTTGGCTCTATTCAGGCAGTTGCTCCTAATGCAATCAAATTAGGATTCTCAAGGAATGTACTCAGAAAATGGCTCTCAGCCATTAATACATTACTCCGAAAAGTCATCTTAATTTGATTTAAAACGCTGTTTTGATTCTATATACAGGAATGCACTTTGGTTTAAGATGTATTATGCTGGTTTGAATGGTAAATTATTAAGAATAATAAGAAGTATGTATAACTCTGTTAAATCTTGTGTAAAGTCCTGTGGTAACTATTCTGATTTTTTTGATATTTCGATTGGATTACGTCAAGGGGAGATAATTTCCCCAGTTGTGTTTTCCTTGTTTATTGAAAATCTAGAACTTTATTTGCAAAATAACTTAAATTCTGGTATAGATCTTCAAGACATTTGCATAATTTTACTTTTGATATGGTATTAATTGATGAAAATCCTCTAGATCTCCAAAATTCATTAAATAAGCTTAATGAATACTGTAATAAATGGGGATTAAAAGTTAATGTAAACAAAACCAAAATCGTAGTTTTTCGTAAGAGAGGTGGTTTAAGAGCAGGAGAAAACTGGTTATATGGTCAAGATAATATAGAAATTGTAAATGATTTTAATTATCTAGGTGTCACACTGAATTATACAGGAAATTTTAACTTAAAATACTCAAACTTTATATGGTAAAAGTTTAAAAGCCCTAAATAATTTAGTGGCAAATTTGAAAAAATATGAAACAAAACCAAAAATAGCCCTACAGTTGTTCGACTCTTTTATTGGTTCTATTTTAATGTATGCAAGTGAAGTATGGGGTTTTTACAAATCAAAAAAGTTAGAAAATATTCATCTGAAATTTTGTAAAACTATTCTTGGGGTTAGAAAATCTACTAGTAACGTAGCTATGTATGGTGAACTTGGAAGATATCCGTTGTATATAAACAGATATGTCCGAATTGTAAAATTCTGGTTTACGATAATAAGTTCAAGTAATATTATTATAAATACAATTGTTAATTCATGTATGTCTGATATAAATATAGGGTATACAAACTGGTTTGCAAATGTACGAAGTCTTTTAGAAAAATACGGTTTTTTTATGTATGGTTAAACCCTTTAAGTGTTAATCAAAATTGTTTTATTGTTGTTTTTAAACAGAGATTAATAAATGAATATTTACAAGAATGGAGAGCTACTATAAATTGTAATGATGTATTATTTTTATATAAATCAGTAAAGGACAGTTTTGAAATGTCACCTTATTTAGAAAATATTGTATCAAGAAGACTAAGAATAGCTTTGACAAAACTGTGTATTTCAGCTCATAATCTTAGAATACAGACAGGCAGATATTCACGTGAAAGAGTAGAGCGTAATTTAAGATATTGTTTAATTTGCAATACAAATGAAATTGAGGACGAGTTCCATTTTGTGTTCAAGTATCCTGCATATGAAAATTTAAGAAATATATATATTAAGAATTATTATAGAAATAGACCAAGTATGTTTAAGTTTACTCAATTATTACAAAGTGATAAAAATAAAGAAACAATTATGCTTTGTCAATATATTAATGAAGCTTTCAAATTACGATACCAGATTATTAAGGCTTAGATATGTATTTCAACCTACTTTTATGTATACCTAACAGGTCCAAACTAATGAAAAGTTTTATTGTGTATACTACTGTGTATGTAATAGCCATTATGCATTTATATTCATGTCATCTCTATTCTGTTTCGTCCATCCAATATATTATGTTTACTTTCATGTCATTGTATTTTTCATGTCATTATATATGTATGCTTGTATATATGTTAATCACGAGAAACTTGTAGTTTAAGTGAAAATAAACGTTCTTCTTCTTCTTCTTCTTCTTCTTAAAAAAGATTTTGCCATTATGGACTTAACAAGGCCTTTGACTTTGTTCACCGTGGTAGACTCCTGCACAAATTATCACATAATGGCATTAGAGACAACACTTAACAATGGGAGACATTAGTTGATTATTTACTCTGAATACTCTCTGATATTACTTTGATCCGTCCATTTGGATTCTTCAGCTTTCATCGCTATTTTCTCTTTTGATATGGTGATAATTAAACCTAATTATTTGCAACAGTGGCAGTCAGATTACACAATAAATTTAGCAATGTTTTGATAACACCATTATCTTTGTTCTTTGATAATCCTAACTTTTATTTAGTATATAAGTGACAATTTTCACAACTAAAAGTCAAGACCATCACAGTTAGAAACAAGGATAAAGTCAGAGGATTCCAACTGAAAGGACCAATATGCTATTTGGTCTACCTTTGATGTTATCTGAGTAAGAGAGATAATTTGTTATCAGGAATGTCCCTCATAGATAAGTGTATTCTTGGGCAAAAAACAGTTATGATCACAGAAATCAGCAAGATGTACAGGTGTTACGAAGGGCTCTGTTTTAGGGCCTCTTCTATTTCTGTTCCTCATTAATTATCTCCCTAGCGCTGTCGAATAAAAATGTCATCATTTTGCGGACGATTGTGTTTTAAACAGTGTTGTAAACTTCGCAGTCGATGCTGCAAGGTTACAGGAGAATCTAGACTGGCTGAATGGGAGCAGAAATGGACGATATCCTTAAACACTGACAAGTGCCATATCATGCATATCACTGGCAGCTCTAAAAAAGCTTTTAGGGTTGTGTTTTCTGACTCTGATTTTTCCTGATATGCTTTTTTCACTTTTTTCAAAAACCAGTATACCCTGCACAACCCACCACTTAAGACTATCGACCAAGCCACTTACCTAGGGATAGAAATAACACACAAATAATATCACTACCAAAACCGGTCAGAAATTAGAGTTCTATAATGTAATCTCCATTCAGCCTTTCCAGTAACTAAAACAGCTGTATATAACTCTTTAGTATGGCCAACTTTAGAATACTCCTCATCCACATGGGAACCTTATCTCAAAAACGATTTTGATAAAATTGAATAAGTAAGTGTGCTCTCACATTTGTTAAAAATGACTATTCTAAAATACCAGGATCAAGTTCCTCTCAATGTTTAACTGGGAATCCCTAGAAAATAGGAATACTTCTCACAGATTAGTTCTGTTCTCTATTACAAAATAGCAAATAAAAAAGTAGCACCGGGCACGAATCAAAAATATACAGAGGTGACCCTGAACACTTAGTTTACATGATATAACAAGGAACAGTCACTAGTCGGAATTCTTGGCAGAGATGAGTGATTTTCAAATATACATTTTTAATCAATAATTGAAATAAGATATAGTCCACCAGTCGGATAATTGGAGAAAAGCCAAGTTAAAATATTAATTTCTACTATTAGTACAAAATATGAGAGACAATAGGGGTATTTCATTGTGTACCAGGGGTAAAATACGGCACTTCTACTCCCTTGCCAATCAGCTATATATCAGCCTATCGAGTTCAAACCCAGCTCGGGGAAGGTGGATTTTCCGGGTTACATTTGCGCCCAACGTAAAAAACTCACGAGTTTAGATGTGACGGCACCCTTAGAAAGTCCCACAGACATTCAGTGCTCCAGGAATTCGAGGACGAATTCTGAGGAGGGGGTGTATGTAGCAGGGGTATAATACGGCACTTCTACTCCCTTGCCTATCAGCTAGCCTTTTTGGCGACGTAGTAGAGTGTCCGCTTAGTAATCGAAGGTACCCGAGTTCAAACCCAGCTCGGGGATGGTGGATTTTTCCGGGTTACACTTGGTCAGAATTCAACAGGGGGAATCCCTCATTCCCTTAAATTCTCCCCTACTTAACAAAACTAAACACAATTTCAAAGTTTTACAACTGACGTGTAAGTTAAATAACAAAAGCCTTATTGTTTTGTTAAATCTTTCTCGGATTCTCAATTGTACAACATTCATTCTCTGATTGTTCATGATTGCACAGTCTTCCACGCTAGCTCATTGTCTTGTTTTTCGTGGAAAAAAATTGACAAGGACTTAATAGTTAAGAAATCTGCGTTAAGCTGATTCTTATTTGTGAGTAAAATGTGCAGATCTCGGAAAAGAAGATAATTACACTCAACATAAGAAATTAAGGGTCAAGGACTTATGACAGCAGTTCTTAAAGCAGGGATGGGTTAATGGTTAATTTAATGGTTAATCATTATTAATGATTAAGTTTTTTTAATTAATGGTAATGGTAATGAATTAATTTTTCAAAAATCCAAATTAATGCTAATGGTAATGAATTAAATTGGAAAATTCTCGTTTTTTGAATGAAATTGATACTAGTAATTTTGAAAATGAAATTATTTCTGCATGTAGCATACATAAATATGTTCTGTTAACAGGTGATATAAATGCCAGAGTTGCAGAGCTAGCAGACTATCTCCCTTCAGATCCATTTCTAAACGAAATGTTCAATATTGATGATGATTCCATATCCCATTTTGATAAATATTCGATTCTTGATAAATACTCTATAAGACTTAGCCGAAAATCGAACGATAAAAAAACTAATTCGAACGGACTAATGTTAATTGATTTATGTAGAAACAATAACTTGTTTATTGTAAACGGTCGCTACGGTAACGATCTGCAAGGAAACTTTACCTTTAGAGAAAAGTCAACGATTGACTATCTTATTGTAACTGCCAGTTGTTTTTCTAGCCTAGAGTCGTTCGAAATTTTAGATAATGATGCACTCTTCTCAGATGGACATAGTGCTTTATGTTGGTCAATAAATCTGTTACATTAGTCTAGAACATCTTCCATTGATAATTACAATAATTACAAAAAACCATGGCAAGACGACAAATTATCAAAATATTGATAATAACCATATCGATTTAATATTGAAGACTTTTTCAGACCGGAACTCATACGTCGTAGAAACTATCACAAAAGAATTACAAAATTTATTCCATAACGCATCGACTGCAACATTCTCCTTATCCAAAAAATACACTTCACGAATAAATAATAAACCCTGGTTTGGCCCAAAATGCCACCGGGCAAGACAAACTTATCATTACGCTAAATCCGAATATCGTAATAGTCGTACTATTGACAATAAACTGAGACTTCAAAATGCCAGTAAAGAATATAAACGTGTCATGAATTACTATATAAAGAAATTTAAGCACACTAATGCAAAAAAAACTGAGGAAAATGCAAACAAAAAACCCTAAACAGTATTGGAAATTTCTTAAGAATCTTGAACCTAAGTCGAAGACCGACGATTCACCATCGATTAACGAGTTTTACGACTTTTTCAAAAATATAAATACTAATCCACATTTTGACGATGAAGATAATCGTTTTATAACACATGATTTTTTAGAACATTCAAATCAATATCTAGATGCCCCTATTACAGACGCTGAAATTCTAAAATGCATAAACAATTTAAACAATGGTAAGGCGTGTAGCCCGTCGGACAATATACTCAATGAACATATTAAAGCTACAAAAGATTTGGTATTACCAATATATAATAGACTTTTTAACTTAATACTTGATACTGGTAACATGCCTGCGTCATGGCTTGAGGGGTATATTATCCCGATTTACAAGAACAAAGGTAACCCATTAAATACCAGTTCATATAGACCAATTACTATCTTATCATGCTTAGGAAAACTTTTTACAGCTATTCTGAACTTAAGATTAACCAGTTATATTGAGCACTCAGAAATACTGAACGAAAACCAAGCGGGTTTCAGATGCTCCTATTCTTGCTCTGATCATGTTTTTACTTTGCATGCTCTTGTAGAAATTCTTAAAAAACGTAAACAAAAGGTTTTCTGTGCCTTTGTGGATTTTTCTCAGTGCTTTGATAAAATATGGCGATTTGGTCTCTGGCACAAGCTAACGCAAAATCTCATCGACGGAAAGTTATTCAAAGTGATTTTTAATATGTATCAAAATATCAAATCATGTGTTAAACATAGTGGTAATCAGTCTCCGTTTTTCTCTTCTGATATAGGCGTTCGACAGGGAGAAAATTTAAGCCCGATTCTTTTCTCTCTATATTTAAATGACTTACAAGTATACCTGGATACAAACGGTGCAGTTGGTATAGAGCTAGATGATACATTTAGTGATGAAACTTGGCTTAAACTTTTGATACTTCTGTACGCAGACGACACCGTTATTGTCTCCAATAACCCTGTCGACTTTCAAAACAGTTTAAATAACTTCAATGACTACTGCAGCCAATGGAAATTAACAGTTAATCCGAACAAAACAAAGGTGATAGTATTTGGGGCTAGAAAACGAGGTGCTTATAATTTTAACCTTGGTCAACATATACTTCAATTAACAGATAGTTATCATTATCTAGGAGTAACCTTCTCTGCCTCTGGATCCTTTTTGAAAGCTCGCCAACATGTAAGTCAGCAGGCAAATGAAGCAATGCATCTCCTTTTCACGAAAACTAACAATGCAGATTTACCGCTAGATTTAACGATTAAATTATTTGATCATACTGTTATGCCAATACTTACTTACGGTTCAGAAATATTTGGTTTTGAAAACCTTGAAATTCTTGAAAAAATTCACAATTCATTTCTGAGACGAATAACCCATGCCCGTAAAAGTACCCCAAAATATATGCTCTACGGAGAGCTTGGAGATATCCGGTATTTATTAATGTATATACAAAAATGGTTTCTTTTTGGTCCCGTCTAGTTGTTGGCAAAGAAAATAAACTATCTGCTAAGATGTACAAGTATATGCTTAATAAAAATGACGTAATCTTTAAATGGATCAGCAAGATAAAAGAAATTCTCGAAAGTCTTGGAAGACCAGATATCTGGTCATACCAGCATGTACTAGTGCATAAAAATACTCATAGAATAATAAAACAACTTTTGATAGATCAGTATAAACAACACTGGTATAGTCAAATGCAGTTGTCAAATAAAGGCCGAATCTACAGTTCCTTTAAACGTACCTTAGAATATGAGAGATATTTCAACATTCTCCCAAAAGAAAACTACATCCACCTGTTCAGATACCGAACATGTAATAATCGTCTCCCAATTGAAACTGCACGTTGGGGAGGAACCGCGTACCGTGACAATACATGCAAGCTCTGCAACTCTGGCGAGGTAGGCTCTGAGCAGCACTACTTACTAAAATGTACATTCTTTTCCAGGGATAGAAACAATCTTTTACAAGACTTTAATATTTTTGATAATGAGCACTGCTTGGCAAGAATATTATCGTGCCAGAATGAGACTAAACTTATTAAATTGAGTAGATTTGTCCGCACAATAATGTCAAAATTTTAATTCAACAAGTTTAATTGTTTTTTGTTTGTTTGGTTTTTTTTCTCTCTTCTTCCTCTTCTTTTTACACTCCTTGTATACCCTGGACTCTAAGTTTACTACTATTTACTACGCTGAAGATAGTATTGTACAACCACGTCAGCTATAGTCTGTTTCTTAAATTTCCTATATGCTGTTTGTAAAACTGTTAGCTATTTACATTATTGTATTACTTACTATACACAAAGATATACATTCATTCAATCTACGTTCTAAGTTTACTACTTCTTACTACGATGAAAATGGCATTGTACAATTACGTCAGTAAATCACTATTCCTTATTAACTAAATGCTGTTTGTATAACTGTTAACACTTTACTTTATGTATTACTATACACTGTCTCTGAAATTTTCCAAATTCTGTTTCTTTAACTGTTAACATATTAATTCATGTATTTCTATACACGAGGATTCCCCCAAAGTTAAAACTTTAAATATGTTAGTATTAAATTATCTACTTTTTCAGGTACTACCGGAAGTTACACGTTTGTCTTTTCCTTTATATTGCTTATCCCCATGTTGTAAAAAATTACATTGGGTGTAATAAAGAAATCTGTCTGTCTGTCTGTCTGACTTAATGGTTAATGGTTTTTCAATTAAATTTCAATTAATTTGTGTATTTTAGGCTACAAGCCCTTTAATCTATAACTGGTCATTTGGCTAGTTGAAAAAGAGATTATAGCAGTGTGACCAATTAACACCTATAGAAACACCTATAGAAATCAATTAGCTGATAAAGATGGCCTGAAAGACTGTGGCGAGATGATTAATAAATCTATTGCTAAGGCTGCAAGTCTTGTATCTCATGTTCGCAAATCCTATCAATCAAGTGACATTCGAGAGGAAGAAGGTCGGCTTCAGGCTGCAAATTTCACAAGGTGGAACTCTCAGTTAGTCATGATCAGATCAATTCTTAATATCAGTGAGGACAACTTGAAGAAAGTTGATACAAACAAGCTAATATCGGTCAATGACAAAATCATACTTCAAGAAATAAGCAATGTTTTAGAGCCATTTGAATCAGCAACATTGTTGGTTCAAAGGCAATTGACAGTAAGTGGTAGTTTAGTGATTCCTGTGACAATTGGTTTGAAGAGAGAACTTGACAACTTAAAGTGTGACAAGGTCCAGAAACTGCTGAATGCCTTTAAAAAGGCAGTAATAAAAAGGTTGTTTCCTCTGATAAAAGATGAACATTACATTCTTGCATAAATTTTGGACCCCCGAATCAAGATTCGCTGGAGTACAGAAAATGAGTGTAACGAGGTACTGGAATCTCTGAGAATAAAAACCGCATATGGAACAGAGGTACCCGACCCTGTGCCATTACCAGTCAAACATGGGAAAGCAGATCTTTTAGGTTATTTTGTCGTTTTATTTGCTGAAAGCGGTGTAAAAGACCAATAAACAGTTCACACGTAGCATATAATTTGATGCATGTAATATTATGCCGTTAAATGTTCACACCACCTCATATTACTATGATTACTTGCATTCTATTTATGGATAAATGTGATACAAATAAATGAATATACCCATCACTGAGAAAAGTCCAGCGCACTGTTCGCAGACAACTCTTGCATATATGTTTATGTTAAACAAACATATTTATAATTCAGCTTAAAATTCTTCTTGTCCATTTCAGGATTTATGGATGATATAGAGTCGCCACGAAAGCGACACAAATCGGCCACAGAAATCAGGCAAAATGAAACCGATGACTATATATCTCAGTCATGTATACCAATGGATGCTGATCCTCTACAGTACTGGAAAGCACATAAGGAAGAGTTCCCAAAACTTGCAGCACTAGCCTCCAAATACCTAGCATTCCCTGCCTCCTCTGCAGCCGTTGAAAGGCTCTTTAGCATTGCTGGAAAAACGTTCCGCCCAGATCGTTGTAGGTTAAGTGACCAGGTGTTTGAACACTTGATGAATATTAAATCAAATAGTGATATTTGACTGTGACATGAATGAAGTTTTGAATAAGGACAGTCTCTGAATGAATATGTGCTTTTTGTAGATACATGTATTGTGAAACTTGGTGGTGGTATTCCAAATATATATTTATCATGTTGATAAATTTGTGGATCTCTGTTATTTTTAGAAACTAGATATTAAGAATTAATGGTAATGGTAATTAATTAATTTTGAAAATTAATTTAATGGTAATTAATTAAGTTCATAAACAACTTAATGGTAATGGTAATGGTAATTGAGCAAGAGTGAATTAATGGTAATGGTAATTAATTAATTTTCACTTAATTGACCCCAAGCCTGTCTTAGAGACATACTTTTTTTACTTGCTGAAGTTTATATCCAACAAAAATTCATTATATCTGTGACCAATTTAAACTAAAAGTAAAATGTGTTTCACAAACACAGTAGCACGATTAATCCTCAAAGACAATCCCTACCAGTTTTAAAGTTTAAAGACTTGGTGGGTGGGGTAAACACAATGGTTAATCATAAGAAATATGGAAACCAGTTAAATTTTAGAAACGGGTATGACCTCCTCGTGCTCGCTAAACCTCTTTGACACGGGTCTGGAAGCTACGTATGAGCTTTTTGATGTCCCGTTGAGACCCCATTCCTCAGTAAGGGCAGCAGCCAGCTCATTTCTGGTTGACAGCTGACGTTGTCGTGCGGAAACACGGCGCTGCAGCATGTCACACGCATGTTCTATTGGGTTCATGCGTTCAACACCTTGGTCGTCAAGGGACAGATTGACGATTCTCGCACGGTTAGCTTTAGCATTGTGGTCCATTAACACGAATTCCTGGCCGATTGCACGAGCATATGAAAAGGCGTGAGGTTGGAGAATCCCGACAATATAACGTCTAGCAGTAACTGTGCAGTTAACAAACACGTGAAGGTCTGTACGCCCGTTGTAAGAAATGCCCGCCAAAACAATAACAGAGCCACTACCAAACTTGTCATGTTCGGATATGCAACACTCGCTGAAACGCTCATTTCGCTGACACCATACACGCCGACGTCAATCATGGAAGTCCAGGCAAAATTTGGACTTGTCGGTGAATAGCACATAACGAAAGTGCCTGAATTGCAAATTAACGTGATCTCTGACAAACTCCAGACGGGCCGCACGGTGTCTTGGCGTTAAAGGAGGACGTACCACAGGACGGCGAGCACGTAAATTAGCTAGTTGTTGAGTCATGTGTCTTCTACGCATCAGAGATTCTTCACACTATTCAGTTCTATAGTGTAACAGATGATTCGAATAAAATATTCAAATTAAAACCTGCTCATGTCAGGTTGATTTTATTCTACACATTTGATTTTCACTTGATTTTGAGGGGTGGGGGTGTTTGCACGGACCTGCACGGGATAATTGAGCTGTTACGGGTAGATAAACACATGTATACAGATGTACTGGTGTGTCTAAAGCAAAACACGATTTAACTTTTACATGAACACTTTTGCATTTAAACATCTAGGAACCTAAGTCTTGACCCTTAGTGTATGTGAGTCACACATTATGTCTGATGGTGTAATTAGCATACTATCGAGATACTTTTGTACAGTTTAGTGGCGACCACTGTGAAATTTAATCGCTTTGTTTCAGGATCCTTATTTTGCCAGTCCACTGGTGGTCATCTCACAGATGCTTTGGTATCGGACTGGTGAATTGATTGGATCTTTCAAATTAGTCTTATCCCTGAGTGCTGCAGAATTAATGGCATAGCACCCAATTGTACAGCCTGAACCGCTAGTTTAGTTTAGCACGATAGACTTTATGGCAAAATTTGAAGAGGCATTTGAGTTCTCTTATTATGTTCAAATGTCATCTGGTGTTTTGAATTATTTCAGAATACAGATCATCAACTGAAGCCTGTGATGCTCATTGGTGAAGAAGTGGGCATATCTGGAGAGACAGGTCTGGAGGGTGATATAGGAGTAGCAGTAAAAACAGTTATTGGTGCCGGTGTAGATCTTTGACCTGATCGCCTGTATAAAATAGTAGATCAGAGTTGTATTTTGGTTATGTGGAGGGATTCATATCATGCACTGGTGTCCTAACAGCTTGGAGCAAGTCGGTTTCTCACTGAATCAGTGATTTTGTAGCATCTGACAAATTTAGGATTAATATCGACATTCGATCCTTTGTAAGTTTTGCCACAGGGCTGTTCATAGGAGCTGGTTTTACATGTCTGACGTAGTCATAGGAATGAAATACCAAGTAGAAACCATTTCCTTCTGTAAAAAGTTTAGCTCGGAGAAACATGCTGATACTTGGGTGTTTGGTGTGTATGTGTTTTATGTCCCCAAAGGCGGGCTTATAGTTTTTGACCTGTCCGCCTGTCCAAAAACTTTAACATTGCCAATAACTTCTTTATTGGTGAACGGATTTGTTTCGTACTTGAACACAACAACATTTAGACAAGTCCTTCCAAATGATATATATTTAAATGACCCTTACCACTGAAAGACCTTGACCTCAAATTTCCAGTTGTCAAAGATACTTAATGTTGGTCATAACTCTCTTATTACTCAACAAATTTAGTTCATTTTTGCAGATAATGTTCAACCGTTTGGGAGAGGTCTTCCTTACCGTGAAAATTAAAAAGGAAACACACTTTTTTTAAACAACAGATTTAATTCATGTTTGCACAAAAGAAACTTTTGGGAGAGTTCTTCTAAATGAATATATTTTTTATATTGACTCCTAAATGATCTTGATCTTAAGGTCAAATTGTAAAGGAGACCATTCTTATTTAAAGATCTACAATTTATCTTCTCTGGTTCTCACCAAAGACCAAAGCACCTTCGGGGTTTTGTCAATTTTAATGGATAGTTCTTGTACAAATCATTAGTAACAGTACATACATATTACAGCTAGGTGCGTCTGTTTTCAGACACAGCATGGTTTTTAGCAGTTTCTTTGAGCTGCTGTAGTGATCGCAAGTCCAACATTGGTGAGCCATTGTGTAAAGAGGGAAAAGATACAACTTTCACGGTGGTATAAAATTGTTCACTTTCAATACTGTTTAAATACTGTAAGTGTAAATGTCTTTCTGTAAAATTCCGTCTTAAGAAGATAATACAGAAATACAACAAACGTATGTTTTCCAAACAGCACAAGAGAATAGCTTTGCATTTAAGATTCTGTTATAATTTTATGTGTCCATCAAAGACTTTGAGCAACTTTTCTATAGCACAAATCGTTTAGCCAAACCAAATTTGCCACACACACACACACACACACACACACACAGAGTGCTGTGAGCATGCCACCATGTACAATAAATTCAGTATAACTACTGTCTTAACACTTGCAAGTTACTAATTACAATGTTCAGCGAACATGAAAACAATCCTTTTATGGAATATTTATGAACAATCCTTAGTAAAAGACATGTTTAAGATTTGGATATCGAAAACGTGTAAATCATGAATACAGGTACAGGAGCCAGAGGCGTCGTCTGAGGAGCCGGTTGTGCAACGGGAGCCGGATATGTCTTGGGTGCCGGTAGAGTAACGGGAGATGATGATACAACGGGAGCAGGAGGTATTACGAGTGTCGGAGGTTCAAAAGTGCCCGGAAGCGGCGCCTGAGGAGCTGGCGGTACAACAGGAGCGAGAGGTGCCACAGGAGCCAGAAGTTCCTCTAGACCAGATGTTGGGCGCGAGTTTGTAAAGCCTGTGGTCGGAGCAGACGATGTTCATTTCTTATAATTTTATCAACTTCATCTGTGAAATTTCAGTCTTAAAATCATTTCATTTATTTTTTTCTTTTATATTTACTTTTTATTTTGACGAAGATAAGAACTATTCATGCCAGAGAATGGAAATAACAGTCCGGCTAAAAACTGTCAATCAAAGGGCCATAACTCTAGAATGCATGGCCAGATTTAGGTGGCTGTTTGATTTGACCCAGAAATTAGGCTTATTCACATTTCACTTAATTTGATGACAATCAGGATTTAGTGAAATGTATTTCCGATCGATTATTTCTTGCATGGTTTGTCGGAGAGATTGTTTTAAGTTTTTTTCCCCTATAACTTCCCATCTAGTTGGATGCATTTTGTAAGCACGAAACAGGAGCAATAACTTCTCCTTCGTAAATCTGATGTTTTCGTCTTTTCCATAATAGTTCTTACTGAAATGCTTTAAAAACATGAATTAAAACCACGGACCACATTCAAGAAAAATTAAGTAAATATTTACATTATAAAGTATTTTTATATATTTCTATTTTTAACAAAATGGACAACCTGACTGACCTGCATTCTTTACTGAAATTGTATCTACAGTTATAGCACATGTGTAGTACAGTTACAAAACATGGAAAAAAACGTGCATTACCACTGAAAAGGGGGCCGCACTAAGCTGTCGTGTCAAAATTTCGAATGTCGTGTGTCGCGTCAGTGTCGTGCATCATCAAAGAGCACCACACGACATTCAGTCTGCTTCTCACAGGATTCCGTACTGTTTATACTTTTCAAAGTTTTATTCCTCTGCATCTGACATTAAAACTGTGTTTTATCAGACAATGAAACATAAACAAGTTAATTATTTTGATATTGAATTATTGCCTTCATTTGTAGAGAACGGAATGATATTTATAGAATGTGTATGTGACTGAAGCAGTTGTGTACATTTGTGTCCAGTGATTCCATGGATGAAAGGAGAAGGTCTTTGATGGGAGGCAGCGTTTTATGTCATTACTGTGTTTAATGAAATAACCTCATTAATTCCTGTCATGCCCAACAAGATCCATGGTGAGGTTGTATGGCCAAGTTTTCATAAACGGAGCACTATGAGGGGTACATGGAACTAAGTACTGCGGGTGCGATTGACGATACATCACATAAAATTTATCGCCCTGGAAACCAACCACAAGAGCTATATTATTCAGGACACAGAGGTTTACTTGCTGTCAATACACAACAGGGAAGTGACGAATACCGAAATTTCCGCTTGGTCACAGGATTGAAAGTTTTGTAAGTAAAGAGGATCATTATAAAATTGTGAAAACATGTACAGTTGAAATGAAGATAGATAGAATACTGCTTATGATGTTATTATTTGATGTATGATGTTATCTAAAGTCATAACATACCAAAAAAGTAAATAACCAGCAAGATGACATATAGTTGTATAGAAATTAAAATCATTCCATGTATGGAGAAGTAATGACCGAAAAAGGTCTATTAACGACATATTTTACATTTGACCAGTGACTGTGATCTTGTCCTTTGAGCTATGGACATTGATTTTAAACACGATACGCCGTCTAATCAATGTGAACAAATATACCAAAGTGTTTTAAAATCTTTCCATGAGAAATTGTCCGGACAAGAAACGGGACGGAGGGACATTAAGGGACATCAAAGTGAATCTAATATAGCCCCCGCACATTTTTTGTGTATGGGTATAATCATAGTTGACGGCAATGGGAATATAAGGTTGATACAAAGTGGATTTTTAGGGCAACAAAATGACGTCAGGCAGTTCATGATGATGCGACAAGCTGGTTCGGATCTACACTTCCCAAATAACTGTATCCTGGTAGAAGATAAAATCTATCCAAACACAGGTCAAATTATTACAGCATACACAACCGCACAGCTTGGTAGAGAGCAAGAGCACATGCTTAGGAAATGTGTGAAGTTGAACTTGTGCATTAGTTCACACAGGGTTTGTGCGGAGCATGCCATATATTGTGTTACGGTGCGCTCAGTACGATGTGTCCTGCTACAATGTGCGGGGCTAGTGTGCAGAAGAAAACACCGTAACCTCGTTATGTAACGTGGTGTAATTTATACTTATGCATATGGTATGTTTCTTTGATTTATACTTGATTGTTTGCTAATATTATCAAAACATCTTACAGAATAGTGATTGGAAATAAACATACAGTTTTACTCGTATCGGATTGGTGTAATTTTTAACAACCCCAATGTCTGTATCTTTATCTTTATATTAGTCAAAGAGGTCAACTTTAAGCGCACAAGGAAGAACAAACAACAGCTGTATTGTGCTCAAAATATAACATAACAATAAAATGTGACTGTTATTTCACTGCACAGGCACAGTTACTGATCATTTATTTTCTAATATTTTCACTTCCGTCCAGTTTGGTAAGGTATTTCCACTGTACTTCTGAAGGTTGTCGACATGGAAAAACCTTTCTGTTGATTTTGCTGATTGTTTTACAACGTATGCTGTGCAATCATAAAACAAAGAATTTGGTCTGAGCTACGAGCAGAAACCTACATGATGGTTTAGATTATATAAACATACACATCCTTTTCTATGAATGAACGTTTAAATGTGACTTCTTTGTCATAGTACATTTTCTGTTAATAGCGTTCGATTTTTCTTAGCCGTCTGATGGCCAATACAAGGTCGTTCTGAAGTTGTTCAAAATAGCTATCTACCGTATGAGCATCCTGTTGATCAGGTAAGCCTATTAAAGCTGTCAAAGGTAAATTGATTTCCCTGCCAAACAGTGTTTGGACTTTTTCGAGTGCTCGAAGGAGTTAATGTGAGCTATGCCATCATAACTTGAGGCAAATAGTCAAATACTTACCCCAGTGCTTCTGATTTTTACCATAATACATAGAAATCATACCGGAAATACATCGAACAGTTCTTTCTGTTACACCATTACTTAGCAACTGATGTTTTTATTTTGTTTATTTGAAGAACATTATAATCATGTTTGAATAGAGCAGTGTCAAATATTTGTTCCGCTGTCTGACAGTACGGTCAAAGGAGTACAAAACTTCACAACAAAACTGTTCGGCTATTGTTTTGACTTTGATTTGATTGATTTGGAATAGCTGTTACTTCATACCAGTTGGTGAAACTGTCATTTATGAACAGAACATTACGGTTGTATTTTTCTGAAATTGACATAGATGTCAACTGAAACCTATTCCATTGGTTCTCGAACAGTATTCTGTCTCAAAGGTGCTCCAACGGCTTTGTTTTGTTTTCTTAAGGAACATAAGTCACAGTTCCTAATGCAAGATAAAATGGTTTCTTCCCAATTAAATGTGTATCTAATTCTGCTTAACATTTTGTCAGAACCAAGGTGAGCTGCTGAACGAATATCATGGAAATAAAACATATCATTTTGAAGACACCTCGGTACCACAAGTTGTACAACTACACTGTCAGTTTCTATCCACTTTCCAAAAAGCATACAACTAAGACACAGAAGTCTATCAAACATTGACCGAAGCTTGTTAGTTATAGATGAGTGGGAAAACACATTCTTCAAAAGTAATTCATTTCTATCTTCTTTTACTGAAAGAAAGATTCCTATGTTATCATCATTCATCTGCTTTATGCGGATGTCCGAGGCAGACCAGCCGTCAAGCAAAAATGGTTCGTCAGAATCTTCTGGTCAGTAACCGTAGGCCCTAGACGTTTTATGTTTGGTATGTAGCATTGTATAGCTTGCTTTTGCAATCATCGTTCAAGTTATGTCTGTAGGGTCAAAATCGTTTCCGCCTTGAGGGGTATGATTGTTTGATATAATGTTGTGTAGGGAATACTAAAAATGTTCCCGTCAGAAACTGTACTTCATACAGAATAGATATTGTATATGTAGCATTGTTTAGTAGACCTTCACCAGTTTTGAACCAATTATGTTTCTGGGGTCAAAATAGGCCCAACCCCAGTGGTCTTATCTATTTTAGATACATTGTTTTAATCTTTTTGGCAGAAATTATAAGCTGTAAAACTTAAATCTTTGGTATATAGCATTGTATACTTGACTTTTACAAAGATTATTCAAATCATCCCCCTAGGGTCAAAAATGACATCCGCCTGGGCGCGGGGGCTCACTTAATTTAGATAGACTTATAACACAAATTTCCTTTTATAACCACGACCTATTGACCTGTTACTTCCGTTTGCAGCTACAGTATGGAAATTTGAACTATACTTTTAATTTTGCGTGCAGATTTCAAATGCAACCTTAGCAGACATTTTCCTTGACTTATTGATTTTTTTTTTGTTTTTACAGCTACACTATGGAAATTCGAACGACATTAGTTTGACCTACTGACTTTTTTTCTTGTGTTTGAAGCTGAAGTATAAAAATTTGAATTATTCCTATAATTTTGCATGTAGTTTTCAACTGAACCTTAGCCGACTGACCTACTGACCTACTTTTTTCAGCTTTAGTAATGAAATCTGAACTATAATTTGTACTACTGGCCTACTTACTGTTTATGAAGCTGTGTCCATGAAATTTGGATAAGATGTACAATTTTGCATGTAGATTTGAACTTCAACATGAGGTGACTTTACCTTGATTCTTTCACTGGTCTTGCTGTTTAAAATGGTGGTACTTAGGCAGATAAGGCCATCATGACCCTTTTGTTTAATGTTTGTTGGGAACATAACTCCTAAAGTATTCAAGGAATTTAGTTGATATGACACCTGTTGATAGAGAGTAAATAAAGGAAGTGCATTAACAAGAAGTATGCCCAAATTTTTAAACACTTTTCTTGATGATTTTATTGAGAATTACTTAAAATGGTTCAAGATATATGCTGAATATTCAAAAATGATATATAGATATAGTAAAAGAAATGAAGTGTTTAGTAATCACAACACCACCTGGTCATGTTTATTAAACATCTCATTTAATTATCTCCTCACAAACGGAGTTTGGGCGTGTATACAGGAACCACTTTGTCTGTTGGTCGGTCGGTCCACTTCTTTCTTCGGCTTTATCTGTGTCATGCATGAAGAGATTTTGAAATTAGATAACACAAATGTTAAAAACTTTGAAAAGTAGCTCGAGTCGGTGAATGGCCGCTCTAATACAAGTGGAGGAATAGTTCAAGATGGATTATAATTCAACATGGATTTTTGATACAGCAAATTCGTTTTGGGCTTGATTTAGTGGAAAATACCAACATTGTTCGCAAAAGTCAACAATGAGGCTACAATTTATCGCCCATTACACAAAAGTACCCAATTTGCAGATAAAAGTAAATACTGCTCTAAAACCAGACATATTTAGCTTCACAATATTGTTTCGTTTAGAGAAATCGATTATGTTTTGATGGAGAAATAAGTTGAAACATTACCTGGGGCGAACTCGACGTTGGCGATTGTACTTTCGTTTTCGGCGTTTTGATGGGATATTTTCGGTGAACGGTGCAGAACAGTGCAAAAAGAGGAAAACAGATTCTGATTGATAAGTAGAAAACCCTTGGGCCTTGCTGTCTCAAAACTTCCTACCTACCAACCAACTAACTATCCCACCTACCTACCTACCCATGCAGCTCATGTACTTTTTCATGTTCTCCAGTAATTGAACTTTATACATTTTATAACCAAAGTCTGCAGTTCCTCTCATTCATCTTCTTGCCATGGCCAATAGCTTTTGATATCAGAAGCCCCTGGCATCCTCCACTTAATGTACTGACACGAGTTCGGGTCCTTCTTTTATCCTCCTATACTTCTTTGGCTGTCTCTAGCGATAAGGCGCTCAGGGAGGCATGTATGTTTTACAAACATCTCTTGTTGAAATTGAATAAGTATAATTATGTCTGTATGCTTAATTTCAACACTTAAGAAATTACCTCTCAAAGGAGAGTACTTAAGATGCCTTATCAGGATTTTCACAGATGGAGATTTGCCTGCCCCTATGTCCTCGAAGAGAACTGAAGATACAGGTTTTTACAGAACAAAGAATGGAACTTCTGGCGTTTGGTCGAATGTACAACATTGTAAGACAGCTAGTTTTGATAAACGTATATTTCACGAGTCGGACCTTGTGGATTCAGTAAGAAATCTACAACAGGATTATACGAAATATGTAGGACACGGAATACATTCAAATATAAAAGTTTGTATTTGTCTATAACAAAATCAAATACGAAATGAATTTAAAAAGTGAGTACAGTGAGTTTTAACAATGAATTCGTAGCAAAAAAAGCAAAATAGCACTGTAATGCTTGTAGTTAGGGTTTCAAACTTATGTAATATATATATATATAGAAATACAAAATGGTTATATTACAATAACAGCACCGTGTGTCATGTGATGTAACACAGCTTCACGAAAAATATCAGTAGAAAAATAACATTTCTTGTAACAAAATGATGCATACAACAAACAAAAACCATTCGGTCTGTCGACAGTATACTGCATTTAGTTATTACAATGATGATGATGATGATGATGATGATGATTAGTATAGTAGTAGTAGAAGTATGTTACTGTTACTAAATTAAGAAATAGCGAGTAAGGATTCAAGTTCACTGGAAATCGTTAAAGGCAAATGAAAATCTGTATAAACTTAGGAAAATATGAACGGTTTTTACTTACATTTGCTCACCCCTTTTGGAAAAAGAAACAGAAGATGAAATGTATATGCGTTCGTTTGTTTGCATAAATGTTAACTGCAAATGAAATCTGTTGATAACTGAACGTCACTATTTAACTGACGTCGTTAAGCGTCATAACGTCATGCTACAGTTTTACGTCAAAAACTTTTCGTCGTAATATAAAGGTCGTAATAAAGGGTGTCAGGAATCTGGAGCAAAGTAAAAAATAAAACAAAAAGTACAGCGAGAAGTCATTTCAATATTAAAACTTGTAATTCATTAACATAACACACATAAAAAAAATATTATATGTTATTTGGGTTTTTTAGTGATATATGTGGATATATTACCTGCCAAGATTTTATATCACCCGAGCCGTTAGGCGAGGGTGATATTTTATCTTGGCAGGTAATATATCCACATATATCACTAAAAAACCCAAATAATAATTTTATTACCCTTCCCCTGCCGAGTAAGACGATTTAAAAATTAATCATTGCTGTTTCAAATGAAACGTCGAAATGCGATTCCCTTTAGGGTACCCCTTCACCTCAAAATGACGTCACAACATAATTTGTGCTGACGAAAAGCGGTATTTTCCCAGAAGTGATATGTTTGTTTGAATATTAAATTTATATATTTAATGAAAGCCATAAATTTGGGTTAATATTTCCGCGCATTCAGTACAGATAATTTTATTAAACTTTTTTATTTTTATTTCAATAGTTCGTCTATAAAGATCTACATGAAGTATTTACTTTCGTACCTAACGAATGTAAACAAGAGAAAAGGAGTAGTCTGTTGAAGAATTAATATCAAGGCTAGGCGAGGTCATATTTGTTTCAAATACTACTGAGAATATTTATCATTACTCTATTTTGGTAAATAGATTTTATTTGCCAATTAAAAAGTGTTTTTATATCGGAATTTACACTTTACAACATCGAACCGTACGCGCATCGTCACAGCGCATGTTGTTTACAACGTGGGGTACCCAAAGGGGGAATTTTAATGTGTATATTACCTGTCTGGCTCGGTAATATCAATTTCTTTCGACGGATCAATAGCCAATCAAAAAGGAGAAAAAAATCTGGAAGGGTAATAAACAGAAATACTCAACAACAAATAACTATTAAATCTTATCATGTTCAATTATAATTAAAAACACGTAAATAATGTAAAACCATAAAAATATTTATATAAAAAGTAATAGTCACAAGATCAATTACTGCATCCTGTGAAAACCTTTGGCAGTATTCAAATCAAAGTTGAGGCTTTGTGCAACAATGAATACTGTATGATTTGTTTTAGTTGTGTTGAACCACATTTTCTTCTCCGGAGTGTCGGCGACATGCGATGACGTTCAGAGAAGAATTATATTATCGGATTGCGTAGCTATTTCACCAAAGATGATGCTATGTGGACAACGAATGTATAGATCCGAAAATGCTAAAAGAAAATGAGATGTTTCGATCGGACAAAGTGGGCATGCTCTAACAAATGGGTCTAACTGAAAGAAAATACACATACAAAAATGAAATACTAGTACGTTTTGGAAAATTGATGTTAAAAGCATGTCTTCAATTAGCAAAAAAAAAAGAAGATTTATTTCAAAAGGCATTGTGAAAGACGTACCTCAGCAGAAACGATGGAATTTTAGAAAAACTCATTAAAACAAAATAAGAAGAGATTGAATTCTTATAATGCAAGCCAAAAGAAAACATTAGGTATCTCGTATAAAAACAAACTGACGCAATCACGATACTTAGTCTATAAGAATTTCTTTATTTGTGACAGTGGTACGCAGAAGGCAGATCGCTCCGTCTTCTGCTTTAAAATTCGAAAAGTATGGTTCTCTTCAGTGCGACCTGGTGAACGTACAGACGAAACTGATGACAATGAATTTAACCTAAAGCTTCGTCTTTTGATAAAATACATACCGTTTGTAAGTCGGTTTATGTATATCCGAGCTACAGGTCATAGTCGCGATATTTACATCGATAATGACAGCGTAACTCAGGCGACAGTTCTCTCATCTCTTCTGCTTTTCAAGTACTAACTGAACAAAGTTGTATATGGTATAGACTGTTAGCGTTCTGCAAAAACGAAAAACTCGTAAGCGTTTTACTGTGCATAACCGTGTATCTTAGAGTATACATTATATATTGTATAAAGTAAAATTCATAACCGAGCTTTCGAGATCCATCGCGCTCCTCTCTTGTGTGACCTAGTTAATGTACACACATTCAAGAAGAACACATAGTGTTGCCTCATACCACTCGATAATCGCTCAATGCATTTCCGAGATGAGGAAATTCATGTTATCGAGGTAGTAACGTCTAGAAGAACTCTTTTACTGACGACAGAAAACAGTTCATTTTTTCTACAGTTTATGTTCCCCTTGAGCAAAGATGTCGAGGTTTAAATAAAACTGTAAGACATCTGCAAAAACGAATTTTTCGTAGAGTAGAATTTGCATACGCTCTACCCTGCGTAACCGTGCATGCATAGAGTACTGTATACAGTATAATATGTTAAAATTCATAGTGCGAGTACTTGAGAACTAAAAAACGGCTCGATCTTGTGAACGTACATAAGTGCAATAGGAAAAAGTAACACGCAGTGTCGTTAACCACTTGAAAATAAGTCCATGCATTTCCGAGCCACAAGCCGGCAAAGTGTGTACTCTCCGCAGAGGAAATGGACGCTAAAGCGGTACTTTTGCCTGTTAGGATGCCTCTATGTATGACAGTGTTGAGCACAAGTGCTGATCTATCTACTAGTATCTTCTTTCTTTGGCCATTAATCGAAAATGGATACGGTACCAAACCTTAAAATCGGTCAATTACGCTGAGATAACGCTGGCAAGCTGAGTCCTCTTCGCGGAGGAAATACATGTAATCGCGGTACTAAACTGATTTCCAAATAGCAAATGAACAAAGTTATCTACGTTTCAAAACTACAAGACATCTATAAAACAAAACAAAATTTTCGTAGTAGATTTCTTTCGCGTTTACATAGCGTGTTGGGAAAATGTTGCCCTGCGCGGACAGGTGAAAGTACAGACGTGCACGAGAACAATAAAATAAGCATACAGCGCCGTTTTTAATATGATACTGCTTGAAGATCAGTCCATGCATTTCCGAGCTTCAGGCCAGCAAAATAAGTACCCTCCTCAGAAAAAATATCACCCAATGTCGGCACTAACGTCTATAAAAGTTATTTTATTTATGACAGTGTTATTTATGGCCTGTTTTGCAGTTTTTTCTTTCGTCTGCTTTTCAAAAATTGATTAAACAAAATTGTCTACGGTACATAACTGTTGGAGATTTAGAAAAAGGAAATTTAGAGAGTAGAATTCGCTCGCGCTTCATCCTGCGCACATGTCTTTGGAAAGTATAATTATGTAGTTATTTAATTTGAATGTACCACATAGGGAAGTCCATCATGTGTTTAGGTTTCGAATTTTTTGAAGAACTTAATAATAAATATTCTTTTTCGTCTGAATTCCGTTTATCAATTTTTAATTTAAGAGAAGTGTGGAAATGCACAATATATGTTCATCTCAAATTTGTTATATTTAGATAAAGTTTTATAAATGTTCAAGATTAAAAATAATTAAAGCTTCTTTTAATTCTTAGAAATATATAAATGCAAATATACCTTCCAGTACATTTGTAAATTCAATAAATGACTGGGCCAGTCAAAGGATTTTTAAAATGTTCAACTTTACTTTTTTTATGAGGGTATTTTCGATTTTAATTCGACACATCAAAATAAAACATAACAGTCATAAATTACTACGGTGGTACGGAGATGACATGCACTAGTTTTTCTCTCTCTCTCTCTCTCTCTCTCTCTCTCTCTCTCTCTCTCTCTCTGTGTGTGTGTGTGTGTGTGTGTGTGTGTGTGCGTGTGTGTGTGTGTGTGTTTAGTTATCTTTTTATTTTTTTATTTTTGCACTTCTCTTTTTTATCTGGTTCAGCGAGATACTAACTCGAGGAAACGACTTACAATGTCGTGATAACGAGATACTAAGTTCCCACGACATAGCTCACTCGTTTCCACCAGTTAGTAAGTCGTTCCCTCGACATAGTTAGCATGCACTATCCGTGCACTATCCGTTTTATTGCACTGCTCTTCTTTCAATGAAATTTTTTTTTTCTAATTTGCACTTCTCTTTTATGTATCTTGTTCCCACAAGTAAATGACTCGTTATCGCGACATTCTAAGTCGTTCCCTCGATTTAGTATCGTGTGATAAAAAAGAGATATGCAATTAAAAAAAAGACTAGTGCCTGTGTGCATGTCACCTCTGTGCCACCGTAGTTTACAGTGTACCTGGATGTCAATTACTTTCAAGCAGATATTATCAAATATATGTCATAAAACTATAATTATATCTTGAACATGTAATAGTATAAACTTTAAACTACATTTGCTCGCCATTGATCTTGAAGACACATTATGTTCATCTATTCTGTAACAATAGACACTCTCCGTTTTCCTCTGCCTTGTCCTTAACTAACGTAGCCATGTAAAAAAGCGTCACATGACGCCTTAAGTCACTGAAGTCACAATAAGGATGCTTACGTCATTTCTACTTTATCGAAGTAGTTAGTAGAAAATATTAATAGCCATTTTTCTAGCCGTAGAGAGAAAGAAAAAGGCATAATAACATTCGTTCTTTATTTATTGACTGAATCAATTAATCAGCATGTTCTATGCAACCGGCCCATTTTTTCCATTAGAGGTTTTTGACTTCCCTGACGTCATCTCCATCTATTTGATTTTGTTTACCTAGCTGTTAATGAAAAAGCCTACATGTTCTAACAAAACGCTTTGCCAAACACTGATACGTAGAATGTTTTTTGAGTACTTGGCTTAAAATTAGTTTTGAGTGTAACCGTTCAAAAGTTATAAAGTTTAGGTTACTCAAACCGCCATCTTTTTAGATAATGTAATTCTTAGACGCATTTACTGTACTCGTATTTCTGTTTCAAATGTCATGGCCAAATTTTTCTTAATTTCGGATGATACTGGTTATAAATAACTCTTAATTCTATACCTTTGATCTTCAATATTTGCCAGACAGTTATATTATCTCATACCTGGGATTTATTCTTTGTTGTTACGAAATGCACCGCATTATATTCAATATTGCGTATTTGTAGGTTGATACAATGTAATATTTTGATGTCACCACTGATAAGGAATTTACTGTTAAAAAAACCAATTATTAGAAAGGAATCTAGCTAGCCGCGAAGTAGAGTAAAAAAAATAATTTAAAAATGAACAAATAACTTGCTACTTTCAGATCTTAATCACAGGACAGAAAAACATTTAAAAGGAAATAGCAGCTCTGACGGGTTTACTGAACCGTGATTTAATATTTTGCTTGGCCTACAGTCATACATTCGGATATATTCGACTGTTAAAGTGTGTCCCTGGTTGATAGAGGTTTAAACTTAACATAGAAATAAGAAAGTTTAAGACAATGTGAAATGGATATATAAGTGCTTACCAAATTATTTCATAAGGCAAGTATTATGAAAGGATAGTTTTCATTATTTTATTTGCATTTTGTGTGCAGAAAACAGGGAGCTACGTGTTTATTTACATTCTGCTCTCTCAACTACAGTGCGCAACAAAAACTTAGGCACACAAGTGTGTAGGAAAACACGATCTTATTTCACAAAATAAAGAACCTTGTTTAAATAAATTCACTGACAAAGCTATTTCTAAACGTTTATGTACTAGATTGTTATGAAAATGTGCCTATGACATTGCTACTTTTATCCTCCCGACTTACAGAACTAAAATGAGTTTTAAGAAAAGCATATTAATACATCATATTGTTAGTAATGTTCCTTTTTACGTTCAGTTTATACTTTTTAAAAATTATTTTTGTACTTAAAATTACGAACATTTTTCCAGTTGCTTAGAAAGCGTGAACGTTTTAAATTTGAATTCAAATTTTGTTAATTGATTGATTGATTGGTTGATTGATTGATTGATAAACGCGTTGAATTATTTTATTTAATAAATGGTGTCTTTTTTCATTAAAGGGTATCAGTTCATATAAATTCTTAGGTAGGTTTACACATCAGTAATTTAGCAAATTAACGTACGTAACTGCCCTACGACAGTTCTGTCTTTCACAGTTTAGTTTAATTAAGAACCGCCTATTCCTATTTGCACTGTTTCAAGGCTGTGTTAATGACATTTTGTTTATTTATGCCGTTTACAAAAGGGCATTACTAGCATAAACATCAGAAAACCAACCGTAAATATATTAAAGAAATTCAGATGTTCCCAAACTTTTGGAATGAGCTATACAAATTAACACTAACGGGGTCATGTTTAACCTATAAGTAACAAAGATAAGACTGTAACTCGCAGTGATAAATTACAAATTGATGTGTTTCCAGCTGACATGTGTTTATTTTGAATTTAATTGAACAAAGTATTTATACATGTAAACTTCTATTCGATTTAGCCTACTTTTCTGTAACGTTAGCAAGTAAACGAGATTGAAGTTTTTAATTGCTTGAGATCTGTGAAATTTTAAACTGAAAACTAAACGTGTCTATCTATATACATGTATCATAAATATAAAACTATAACTTACAAATATACATGACTGTAGCTACTGTTACGTAATATACATTATATTTGACGTATGTCATCAGTATAAGTTATAAAGAAATATATACATGTTTGACCAGGGATGCCTCAAGGCTTTAATTATACTTCTCTGTTTTTTGCCACAAGGCTAGACGTAAGTTATCAATGTGTTAATGAGTATTCCGAGCGGCTTAAGAACTGCATTGTCTTGTTTGTCTGCAGACGACACTTGCTATGTGAGGTTAAAACGTGTATGTGTACGTGTATTTCTATAAATATATTTTATTTTAGATGATTAATTCAACTGTATTTTAGTGAACTTCCGTTGAAAAAAGGGGAAATCAAAGAACTGAAAGCACCATAACGGTTAAAACTGCAGTCTTTTCCAGCGCTTAAAGAACGATTTATTCTGAACATGTTTGTTCCATATAAAATAGAATTATTAAACAGACCAGAACGTTCGTATGCTTACATGTATAACTAAAAGAACCATTACAAGAGATATTGAACAGTGGGACCTACTACCAACTTTACTGGCTTCTGTTCTTTTTAGTATTTCGTTCTGTCATATATACCAAGCTGCTAAGTTAAACCAATTTAGAAGAAAAAATATACCGTAAAAAAACACTTTTTTTTGTGTGAATTGAATACTAGTAAGTAATGCACTTTTTTTATTATTCTGTAGATATAGACAGCGGTTTACCGTCGAGACGGCTCAAGACCGAATGATGATTCGACTCTCCTTGGCTCTGATGCTGGCATCTGTTGCCATGGCAACCAACGATACTACCAAAATAAAAACTTTCAACATAACTGCGCTGGATTCGACGGTTACAACGTTACAGTACCCATGGAGACAAGAATCGGAATGTTTTTACGATCAACGCCAGGATGTTCTTACGTGCGTAGAGAATTCCCCGTATCAAAACGTAACGTCTGCGTGGAAAGAACGCCCTGACACCATTCTTTACATAAGTGTCAATTGTCTAACACGAGGTCAGTATCGTGGAAACACGTGCGTGTGTAAAAACGTGGGCTCAAGTTCCAAAGAAATTTCAAAACCAGACTCGTACACCCCTTGCCAGCTAACTAAACTTGATGAGGGAGTTCTGAGAACGCTTATCAATTTGGAAGTGCTTGATCTGTCGTTTAATCGAATCGAAACTGTATCAAAGCGTGCTTTCACGATGTTACGAAAACTAAAATACCTATCGTTAAGTAATAACAATATCAAAGATATACCGTCAGGATTTTTGTGTCAGGTGACAGCCATTGAATATCTTGGATTAAATAACCTTTCCTTGAACTCTTACCCGGATCAAAGTTTTAGATGCAAGGAAAATTTCACCAAACTCAAGGTGATGGAAATTAGCGGAAGTAACTTAATCGACATACCGGCAGATGCCTTGGATCAACTTCCGGCTTTAGAGTCACTGGATTTAAGTAATAATTCTCTGAAGGAAGTCAAAAAGAAAGCGTTCTCCGGTGGTAAAATGCTGAAATTTTTAGACTTATCACATTGTAACGTATCTACACTTTTTCCATACTTCTGTGATTACTTAAAACATATTTTGCGTTTATATCTCCATGAAAACAATTTTGAGACATTTGATTTCGTGTTATTAGAACAATGTCAGACATTGGTTGATCTTGACCTGTCTTCAAATAACTTAAGTACATTGACAGGAAATGTTACAGTTCTGAGTTCACTGACTTCAATCAATCTCGACAATAATAGGCTAAAGTCACTTAATATAACATTTGATGGGATGACAAACCTCTCTACTCTGAAGTTATCTAACAATGCACTTGAAGTGCTCAAGAACAATAACTTTGTCGGATTGACAAACTTAACGACACTAAATCTATCGAGAAACAGTATCAGTAACAGTGAAAATTTAAATTCAGCCTTCTCTGATCTTGGAAGCCTTCAGTTACTTGACTTGAGCTATAACAAATTTGCCCGAATACCAAATAACAGTTTCTTTCACTTGAACAAGCTCAATCAGTTGTTTCTCAGTCATAATGTACTTGATGACATACGGTCATTATCTTTTAATGGATTAAACGAATTGGAAACACTAGCTTTGGATAACAATCTTCTACAAACGCTGCCCGGCGATATTTTCCATCCGTTTATGTCACGTGACAATCTGTGTGGTAACGGAACTTGCTTACATCATTTATTCCTATCGCACAACAATTTAACCGACGTTACAAACGTGTATAGATGGCTACCACTGGTAACATTGGATGTGGCCCATAACAAAATGACATCACTTCCTTCAGCAATAGACTTTTCAAGAATGGAATATTTCAATGTCTCTCATAACAGGCTGGAATTATTTTTCGGGAAACAAGAAAACTTAGCAGCGAACTTCGAGACTATGAAAACTGTGGATCTTTCTCACAATAATATTGCCGATATCGACGTCGACAAGCTACATACAATGACAAATGTTGAGTTTCTAAATCTCGAAAATAATAGAGTTTTATTTCCCGTAACCAATGAAACGTTCAGGGGTTTAAACAATTTGCTTAGTTTGAATTTGGCGAAAAACCGGATTCAGCACATAAACAACGTTTTTACTGATCAGTCACTACAGAACCTTACACTCTTGGACTTGTCAGAGAACCCGATACAGTATCTCGGAAACATGTCCCGAAATTATAACGGTTCAAAAGTACAGGATATAATCTTATCAAAATGCAACCTTTCAACTCTAGAGTCGGGTACGTTTCATGGACTGCTCAGTCTTTTGAATGTCGATTTACGGGGGAATGTGCTGGAAACGTTCCCGCCATTTTTTGCAAACGTCCACGCCGAGTACAACCTACTTGACAATCCAGTCGTTTGTGCATGCAACATGTCATGGCTACGAGAAAAGTATGTAAATTTTACAGACAGTATTAGAAAGATCTCGGTTACAAACTTCAAAGTTCCCAAATGTAAAGTGTATACTGAAAAAGATTTCTCGTATGCATACAAATTGTCGCGTCGCCAGTTTATGTGCCCGGAAGTAGAAGGTTGCCATGCGCAGTGTGAATGTTTCAAAACGGATCAAAATGGCAGCATCATAACGGTTAGTTGTCGAAATGATCTAAGATCTGTCCCCAAAGTTTCTCCAACAGCTCTCTATATATTTCTTGATGGAAACAAGTTTGAAGACAATACATCATTAACGAATTTACAGTTTACGTCAAATATGGCTGCGAAGGAACTGTACCTGAACAAAAGCTCTATTTCATTGATAGAGGCTAATTGCTTCAAACAGTTCGAACGCCTGGAAATCTTGAACCTGGCTAATAATCTGCTTACAGTACTGCCATCTGGTTTATTGAAATCCCAGAGATTGTTAAAACAGCTTTATCTGAATGATAACTTACTGACTACAATACAAACAAACGTGTTTAACAATCTATACAGCCTTCAGGAGCTAGATTTAAGTGGAAATAAATTGGTATATCTTTCCCAGGCAACCGTTACAGAGTTGTCCGACTTGGATTATATGAAGTATTACTTCCTGGCAAGAAATAAATGGGCATGTGACTGCAGAAATTTGGGTTTCAAAGACCTAATCGACGATGTGTTGCACAAAATACGTGACCGGAGATTGCTTGTGTGTGGTAACTCAAGCAAAGAGATTCGATACCTCCCTAGATCTGAGTTTTTGTGTTCAGAGGGAGAGAACACACATCCGTCAACAAAAACTTTAATTATTATTCTATTAGTTGTAATATGTGTCCTCTTGTTTGTTATCGCAGTGTTTATATACTTCAGAAGAGAGCTTTTATCAATGTTTTATTACACAACTGGATGTCATATTCCTGGTAGAGTTCGTTATTCCGGAGTTCATTTTGATGCCTATTTGACCTATGACCCAGGTGATCAGCACTGTGCGTCTTATATACACAATACACTTATGCCGAAGTTAAAGAATAATTCCTATAATGTTCAGACGTCTTCAGATGTTATACAAGATATAGAAGTCACTAAAAAGGTGATTGAGGACAGCCGCTGTTCAATCTTTATCGTTGATAAAAACTTTTCGACTAATTCTTTCCTTATAAAAGTCTTCCTTATTGCCACCGCAAGACACAAAGTAGAAAAGCGTCACAGAGTGATTGTAATAATACACGGTGACGTAGATCTTTTAACGCTTGAACCGGAACTTGTTTCACGCATGCGCAAGGGAGATTACATTACAGCAAGGTCAAGACTATGGTGGCAAAGACTAGTGTATGAACTTCCGGAGCCAAGTTCTGGCTTCCGGCATGGAATAGATAGTGAAGAAGAGGATGTTATTGTATTTAGCTCTCTTGCCGAAGACCAGAGCCAGTACGAACAATTTTAAAAAATCAAGCGATCAGAGATCCGTGTATTTTTTCCCTCGTGCTCCAGTTACGAAAACTAACAGGAAGTTGTTTTGTGACAGACTGACAGTACGAAACCTATGGTTAAGAATCATCACCAAGAAACAAAACCACAAAGTCATTTTGTACATTTAAGATCCGTCTTTCGCTTTTTGGATCGGACTACCGTGTACGACTTTTAGTAGACCTTAATTGACACCGTGTACAAAAGTGTCTTTTTTATAATGTTAGAATATTACACAAGTAAAAAGTTTACAAATATCAGTGTTTTATCAAGTACACGGTACCCTTTTCACAGTATTACCAACAGCAGACTGTAAAACCATGGTACGTACAGTTGGCAAAAGTGTGTGAACGCTGTACATATATTTTCTTAATGTTTGCAGGAAGGTTAACTGCGTTCAAGCTTTTCATCTGGGCTACTAGAATCGATTACATAGACATGATGGGTCAATCGCGGGCTATTCGTTTTGGCAGAAATAGCGATATTCTTGACATAAATTCCTGAACACAGTTGTTGATTTGTTTTCAAGCGAGTCAAAAAAATACCCATGTGTTATACAGTGCTTTTTTTCTGTACATGTACATATTTATGATAAAAATCAGTTGTTCACAAATCACGTTTGCTCAGCCAGACAATGCAGTTTTTTTTGTCTCTGATCCAGTTGAGCGACGTAAGCCTAGCTTGGTCCTCGATATGGCCAAAGGCATTTGTTAATGGTGATTTGCCAATATACTGAAACTGAGACTGTTAAAGGAAAAATCAGAGTAAAAGTTATCGAGGAACGACATTTTACAAAGACAATCTCTTTGTGACTGTTATAATGTGTTGTCGCTGCTCATTTATTAATATTCTGTTCTAAAGATTTTTCTTCCATATCTTTTATCGATATCGTCTGCTTTATTAGGCTTGGAATTGTTTCGTTTACAATGCATAAATTGTCAGTTTTTTCTTTCTATTTTATATTTTTCTCAAACTTCATGCAGCTTTTTTTAAAGCTTTCATATTTTCATGTGCTCTAAACTTTATTTAAAATGCTTCCCAGTTTTATAATTAAAACGTTTTTTTTTCTTTATTGTGAATTTATAATCACTGATTTTGAGATTTTGTCAAAGTGTCTTACAAAATCTCATACAACGATTTGATTTGTTTGATTTGTTTCCCGTGCGTTTATTGGTTAGTTTTCAGTGAAAGAAGGTGATAGGTTATGTCTACTTGCTTTGCATACATTCCTGTTTGTTCATCTACTCGAGAATAAACAATGCTTACAGTCGTTTTATCTTTAAGTTTATTTTTCTCCCACACCCCCACTCCACCTAACCCTTTTCTTCCTGCACTTAGTGTTCGAAGAAAATCTCTTTAACATAAAGGTTATGGTCTTATAATGTTTTGTTTTCTTGAAGCCAAAACCTTCTTTTCTCCGTGTTGTCGTCTGCTGGCAGTGACTAGCATAATTACAATAACTTGTATCCATTCTGATATATCCATCAGTGAAACCGGTTAGAACGGAAAAACAACCTAAGAAACAGACATTCAGAGAGAGAGAGAGAGAGAGAGAGAGAGAATGGTCAAATGGATGCGTTTTCAGGTATGAGCGGACAAAGTTGTCAATGAACAACTTCAAGCGCTGTAAAAGTGTAGTAAGTATAAAACCACACTTCTACTCCTTTACTTATCAGCTTACTTTTGTAGCAGCGTAGAACAGTGTCCGCTTTGTGACGAGACTACCCGAGTTCAAATCCAGTTGAAGGCAAGTGGACATTTGCGGTTATATTTGAAGTCCAGCGTAGATATTTCACGTGTGTAGATGTGATGACACCCTAAGAGGATCCCACAGATAAACAATACTCTAATAATTCGAGGACGCAATCCGTGAAGGAGAGATGTATGAAGTAGATGTTTATAATATGGTACTGTAACTCCCTTGTCTGTCGGCTAGCTTTTATGGTGACGTCGTGCAGTGTCTCCTTTGTGTTTCTGAGTTCAAACGCAGTTCAGTGCAAATAGATTTTCCGGAATACAGAACTGAATCAGTCGACTCATTTCATAACTAGCACATAACAACTTCCACTGTCTGCTATCCCTGAATTCTATATGCCATCCCTGAATTCTATATGCTATCCCTGAATTCTATATGCCATCCCTGAATTCTAAATGCTATCCCTGAAATCTATATGCCATCCCTGAATTCTATATGCTATCCCTGAATTTTATATGCCATCCCTGAATTCTATATGCCATCACTGAATTCTATATGCCATCCCTGAATTCTATATGCCATTCCTGAATTCTATATGCCATATGCCATCCCTGAATTCTATATGCCATCACTGAAATTCTATATGCCATCCCTCTTCTGCTCTGGCATAAATCTAAATCGAATATACAGGAATATATTTCGTCATACTGACACAAATACAGCATTTAAAAATTTTCTGTTTCCATAGGGACCGACACATGTTTTTATCTAGTTGTTTGATACCCATCGACAAATCACGATGCATATACAAGTTAAAAATTCCTCTGATGAAGTTTGTTGCTAACGGTTGCGATGGATATGACGAAGATAATGTTGTTGATGATAATGTTGTTGAAAATAATGATGGCGATATTGATGGATGTGGAAATGATGATGATGGTGGTGGTGGTGGTGGTGGTGGTGGTGGTGATGGTGATTATAATGACGATGACTGTTGTTGCTGTTCAAGGTTAAACCAATGCCAATGTTAGATTATATTTTATAAAACCCTAATAAGTTCTTTGATATTGGTTAATGAAAAGATTCCAAAGAGAAGACCCCCTCGCTTCAACCTCTCTATTGTTCACTTTGGAGGAGAAATCAAGAAATTTCAGTCGTTCGAATATGACCTTGACAGACGTTGATTCAGAATATGACCTTGACAGACGTTGATTCAGAATATGACCTTGACAGACGTTGATTCAGAATATGACCTTGACAGACGTTGATTCAGAATATGACCTTGACAGACGTTGATTCAGAATGTCAGGCAGTTGGGACAGATCTTGTTTTGAGTAACAGATTTAACAATACAATGTCTTTCTGTGCCAACATGGGATTCACATGTCCCCGACTGGTTTCGGGCCTGCGTTCTTGTGATTAGCAGAGACGTCTTAAACAATCTATGCCCCTAAAATTAGATACAAAGTTCCCTATTTCCATTTTTAGCCACCACGCATGGTCATGAAAATCAGTATTCATTTATAGCACGTTCTCATTGTAATAAAGAAGACGCAAAAAAGAAGAGGGAAACAGAAATGTGGTTTTAAGATAACTAGGGATTTTATATACGGAAATTAATGACGTTGCAACAGAAACTATTTATCATCCGTATTGTAGCTTCACACAGGTTTGTGTGATTATTCTGATTTTAGAATTTCAAGTCCTCTATTTTTTCACCGTATTTTATTCTTTTTTCTTAATATCAGATGAATTTCGTTGCCTGTAGCTTAGTAACTAAGTAATTCTTTATTTATGGTGGTCATCCTACTTGAAATTCAAACTTTTCATCTATACTGCATGACTTTGCATTTTACATATGCAAAAGGAGCGGGGTTTTTTTTCATCTTCAACTTAATACTGTCATGGTCAATACTGACTATACTAGACAGGCGCATGTCAGGAACATAAAAATTGTCAGGGATAAAAACAATATAGACAAGACTTTTTAACTAAAGATATTATTTAAACATTTATTGTGAATATTCTAAAACCATAAAACTTATTCAATCCTCTGATAAAAGCTGGTTAATTTGGGGCAGTCTTAGTCTCGGTCGGTAATTCGTTCCAGAGTCATATAGCCCTTGGAAGAATGAGTTCATGTGATGTTGTGTTTTTGACTGCGGGATGAGGAATTTGTTGTATCTTGTGTCTGTAAGGTGATTGTGATCGACATTGACCTATTTATTTTTTATCTTGTATAGCATGATCAGACTGGCTTGGGATCGCCTTTGCTGGAATGTTTACTTTTAGTTCCTTAATCATGTTTGTAACACTGCTTGTATAGTGGTAATCATTATAAACATACTTTGCGGCTGACCTCTGGATCATCTCTATTGTGCGAGTGAGGTATTTCTGTCATTGGATGCCATATGGTTGAGCAGTTTTCGACCTGGTGTACATACTTCTTCTTTGAACCGGTTACTTTGTGTTTTGACATTTCGTCTGATGAATCTTAAGCTGTTTTTTGCTCTGTATGTGATGTTGTTTATGTGGGATTTTAGGTATTTTGGATTTTCTGTGGTTTTCAGAATAGTGCTGTGTAGGGTGTAAGGAAAAATGACAGGTTTCTTTTTCCTGCGTATTCTAAGTACTGTATACTTGTCGGGGGTTAAACTCCATTGACCATTCTTTTTCCAATATTTCAAGTCATTTTGTAAGCTGTATGCTGACACTTGTGATTTAATTGTTAAGTAGACTATGGTGTCGTCCACAAAGAGACGCACCTGGCTCCTGACACTTCTTGATAGGTCATTGATGTATGCGAAAAGGAGACACGGACCAAGGACTGATCCATGAGGGACACCAGAAAGCACAGTGGGCTTGTCAGAGACCATGTTTTCGGCTAATACTTGTTGTGGTCTGTTTTTGAGAAAGTCTTTTATCCATGAAGTTATGTGTGGGTGAACTTCTATGTGTTTCAGCTTGTGTATGAGTTTGTGGTGGTCGATTTGTCGAAAGCTTTACTGAAGTCCATGAGGATAACATCAGTTTGTTCACCTTGATGTAGGTTGTCAGCTATTTATTGTGTAAAGCCGATGAGTTTGGTCTCACAGCTGTGTTTTGACCTGAATCCATGTTGCTGGGGGCAAAGTATGGTGTGTGTGTCAAAGTAATCCATCATGTTTGAAACAGTTATGTGTTCCATTAGTTTAGACGTTATGCATGTGAGTGATACTGGTCTGTAGTTGGTAGGTTTTGATTTTTACCCTTTTTTGTATGCTGGTGTGATGATGGCATGTTTTCAGTCATTAGGAACAATACCTGTGTCTAGTGATCTTTGGATTCCGAGTATAGTGCTATCTCTGTGTGTAGCTCTTTGAGTAACCTAGATGGGATATCATCTGTACCTTGGTCTTTATGTGGGTTTAGACCTGACAATAACTTACCAACTTCTTGAACTGAGATGGATATGGGAGCCATGGGTGGGTGACCAAGTTATGACATTGAACTTTTCGTTAATTGTTTAAGGCTGAGTGGCGAAAGCTTTGAATAGACTTATTCGAAATGTTTATTTAATATGTTGGCCTACGACACTGGATCATTCTGAGTATTACCATCAATGCTGAGTGGTGCAATAACTGTGTCTTCAGTTTTTTTTATATTTAACAAAGTTGTAAACGTACTTTTTCTTAGGAGATGATTGACTCTAGGTATGACCTATAGGCATTTAGCTTTCTTCTTTGCTTTGTCTAGATGTGTATGGATGATAACCTACTGATCTCATCTTTGAATATGTTTTATAAGTGGTTTGGGTATTCTTGTTGCTTTTGGGTGAACATGTGGGGACTTTGACCATTTGTTCAAGATTGTCATAAATCATGTTCTCCGCAAAATTATGGTTCATGTCTTTAAATTTGCATGTATCTGTTGATGATTCTTTTGACCAAAACATGTTATCCACGGCCAGTATCCAGATGCTGTTGTTTTGGGGATTTTTTTTTTTAATACTGATGACCATCTATTTAAACCTGGTAGCCAAGGTGACTGGGGACTTTTCATGAGTGTAGGTGTTGGGCTTTAACCAAGTTTCAGGGCAGTCTAAAGGCTGGATTCAGACCGTATCAAACCAGTTAAAATTGTCCTACTATTTAGAGAGAATTAGTTGTTTTTCACCACTTCCTTTGAAATTTTCACGATTTTATTAAATAAACAGTTTAACGCATGCGCACACCGTTGATGGAAGCGCTAGCCGACTTCAACAAAATTTTCTAGAAAACCGGCACTGTATTCTTCAACACCTACAAGACAACAGCAAACTGAAACATCATCTTTTGAATATCTAAAATCCCAGCAAAATGGCGAGCGTATCATACCATATCGCCAATCTTCTGGAGAAGGTGATAGCGCACTCGAAAAACTTCGTTTGTTTATACCCCACCCGCTTTTACTAATTTCAGTTCTTGAAGTAGGGAAAATGCGTTCCATTTTAAGATTGATTTTCTTTAATGTTTATTTTTACTGGTGATTCTACTTTGATGGCCCATTAATATATGTGTCAATAGTCTATTGCAATAATTAAAACTGGAACAAATTAATTGTTTAATTAATGACTTGTGACCAGAAATTGGCCTTCATCATTGCTGCTTAATTTATTTGGAAGTGTCTAGAGGTACGGATCCGTACCTCTAGACAATATTAGTAGGAATGTCTAGGGGTACGAACCTTATTTTAACTTACTTAAAGATGTTGATATTGTTACAAAATGATGCGATTACAGCTTTAGTTCATTTATCTATCTTCCATTAACGTCGAACCCCTTTCGGGGACGTAGACGTTTCGCGCGTCGGGATCAAAAGAGAAAGATTATAGTGAATAAAAATGTAGAAATGAAAGAAGTAAAGATAAAATTTTTGGTTAAAAATATAAAAAGTCTTACTTGCAGGGAACTAGGGTGAGACATGTTCAATGCTACTTACTGCAGCATTGAACTGCTCTAGGGTGGGGAGGTGGGCAACATTAGGGGGAAGTTGGTTCCAATGAAACACTGTTCTGTAAAAGTATGAGAACTTATAATAATCCTTGGTTGCAGTGATTAATCTATAACAGAGGGTGTGACTTTGGCGAGCGGAGCGGGGTCAGATAGTCATTGGTTGGGATAGCAACCAGATTATGATGAATCTTATAAAATAATGATAAGGCCAAAACAAAATAATATTGTGGTTCTGGTAACATGCTGAACAAAAATAGGGTAGGTAGGTAGGAAAAATATTTTATTTTTTAAAAATATTTTATTTCGGCTAAAACTGGACATCTATTGAATATGAATGGATGAATAGGATACCACTAACATACATTATATTCATTGTAACACCAGAACACAGAAAAATCTGACAGTATTAAACATGTTCGCTGGAATAAAAAGACAGTCACAAATGAATTATTTTAATGTCAATATGAAAAAAACAACAAAGTAGTTCCTGATATTCAGATAAAAATGCAGGGCTCTCACTAGGGTCAAAATTTGGGAGATGTTAGAAGACTCCTGGGAGAAGTTAGCAATGGCAGTGCCAGTTCCATTTGTGAATGACAATGACAGACAGCAAATATGCGGAGTGATTTTTATTCAACTTACTATTAAAAACTTATGTATCTGTGGCATCCAAATTCAGTAACTTTTTTGTGAAAAGTCTGGGATGTGTTTCCAGTTTAACCAGATTTTTTTTTAACAAAATTACAAACAGTTTTAATATGTTCAATTTTAAGATGTAAAATATGTTGATTCAGTTTAACTGTTGCTTTCAAAAGTAACCACGACCGAAATATTCAAGTCTTAGAGAAAAAGAATTTTTTAAAATGAAAAACATGTACTTATAATCAAATCAAGACCACTTATCTTAATCAATCAATTGAATGTTGTGAATTTGCTGTATAAAGAGTCTCCAAGACACTGTTTTCTACAAATACTAAAATACGTCGGGGTCGCGGAAATGTATGACAAACGGAATTCATCCGAGAATTTTATTCGCTGCTTCATGTTTAATTAACTTACTGTTTGCAGGAATTGGTTTCCTTCAATTTGTTAAGCTTGTCTTAAATCTACTTGAGTTTTTCTCATAAATAAAACCGAGAATTAAAATAAAAATACCAAAAAAGTATTTTTGCCATTTTCATACACTGTTTCAAAGGCTAGAATAACAGTGGTAAAGCATCGATGTTTAACCCTTTGCTTTCAAAATTAAACATTCAATTAATCTTGATAAGGCATAGTTTGTTTGACTTTTAAGATTTTTAGAGTCTGTTGTACGCAACAGTTTTCTACTCGGTGTACATCGAGTTACATTATTGACCCAATTCAACACCTGTTGATGGCTAACTGTGTTAATTGTGTATAGAGTGTCAACACACAGGATTAAATAAATGAAAGAAGTAAACTGCGCTCTGATTGGCCAATGCTTTGAAGGTAGTATGTACTGATGCCGTTTCCGAGTATAAGCTCCGCCCATAACCGGAGCTTAGCAAGTTATGTGCCAACATTTGACAAATGTAATTGCCAGAACTGTCACTGCTGAACATGCCATTTTCCATGTTTTTTTCCTCGAAAATTATTTTGCTAGCGGCGATCGTAAGAACTATTCATTCGTAAAATTACTATATGCTGATTCGCGTACCGTTCCGTACCGTACACGGGAAAATAGTCGACTCGGCCGATGACACAGGAAATGCAATAACATAATTTAGGGTCGGAGCCAAAACAATAGGGTCGGTCGGGTTACCGGAACCACAATATTATTTTGTTTTGGCCTAACCTAGCATCTATACGCCTTAATTCCAATTGCCGGAGTTGAATAGAATGGAGCATATCTGTTACACTGGATGTTCGACCATAATCAGATTTTATCCAGCGGGCAGCTCTATGCTGGACACTTTCGACTTGGTCTATTTGTATCTGGGTGTGGGGCGACCATATCTCGGAGGCATATTCCAGTTGGGGTCTGACTAGAGTCTGGTAAGCGATGGACTTAATGGGTTCTGATCTGACCTTGATGTTTCTCCGGAGAAATCCTAAGGTTTGGTTAGCTTTCTTAGTTGACCTATTGATGTGTTCATCCCATGTAAGGTTATTTGAAATATCCACACCAAGGTATTTAGCTGAGCTGACTGATTCAAGATGGACTCCATGTAGGTAATACTGGGTGGGAATAGGATGTTTCCTTTTTGTGACGTGGATAACTTGACATTTGGAGGGGTTGAAATCCATATCCCACTCCAACTCCCACTTTTCGAGCAGTTTAAGGTCATTTTGGAGGGTAACTGATTGGTTTGCAGATGTCAAGGTTAGGTATACCGCTGTGTCATCTGCAAACAACTGGACTTGGAGCTTATGTTATGTGGGAGGTCATTTATGTAGGCTAGGAAGAGCAGGGGACCCAGTACCTACCCTTATGGGACACCTGATGATACTGGGATGGCATCAGATGAGGTGCCATTTAATACAACTGATTGGGACCTATTGTCTAAGAAACTTTTGATCCACTTTAGTGTATTTCCTCTGACTCCGTACTGGTGTATTTTCAGAAGGACTTTCTCATGACTGACCTTATCGAAAGCCTTACTGAAATCAAGCAGGATAAGATCTACTTGTTTCTTGTTGTAGACTGAGGTGTCCAAGTCATTTACTAGCATAACTAATTGGGTAACACATGACCTTTTTTCTCTAAATCCATGCTGTAAGTCGTAAAGAATACCATGATTGGTGAAATGTTTGACAATAGATGATGAAACAATGTGTTCAAGGACCTTACATAGTACACACGTTAAAGAGATAGGCCTGTAATTGGACAGGTTTGACCTTTCACCCTTTTTAAAAATAGGGGCAACAAAAGCAGTTAAATGAACAAGTCTGTTGTTGTTTTTTTCCACCAAATTTCTTTCAACTAGCAAAGCTTAAATTTCATTTTCATTCGGTGTGTAACCGTACCTCTAGACACTGCCAATTTATTTTGTCTTCCTATAACAAGGCATCTTTTACCAGAGCAACAAAACTGATACAGGGTAAAGTGTATTGTTTGTCATAATGCCTTTGTTAAAACAGTATTTTGATTGATAATATGCCAGGTATGCATGAAGATTTTCATATTTCAACTTATTACTGCCAAAAGTCAGTACAGACTATACTAGGCAGAATGATTTGACATTGACACACTTCGGTTTGAATGTAGTGAAACTTCAACTTATTACTGCCAAAAGTCAATACTGAATATACTAGGCAGGCGTGATTAAACATGAAAAACACTTAAATAATCATTTTTGTTTTCAGATGACATCAAATGATAAAGATTTTCGATTTATGGCCACTAATGATTTGATGACAGAGTTGCAGAAAGATTCTATTAAACTGGATGATGATAGTGAGAGAAAGGTAATTCCAACTCTAAACATCAATTAGTCTTTCAGAATTTTGTTAGACTGCCTTTTTCAGCACTCGGCAAGCCATTTCAGTTGTGTCTTAAAAGCAGGCACGGCTGTTTTCCATTGCGTACATGTATTTATAAATAATAAAATGTATCAGTGGACAAAACACATGCAAATTTATAATCATGTTTATTAGTTGCTATTCAGATTTCTTGTGTATGGCATTTGTTAATTAATTCATGTGTTTAATTTCAGGTTGTCAAAATGTTGCTTAAACTTCTAGAGGACAAAAACGGTGAGGTTCAGAACTTAGCTGTCAAATGGTAGGTATATAAATAAAATGTATATACAGTTTAAGATCAAGTTTCACTTACTTAGAAAAATATGCATAAGATAATATATTTACATGTGTGGTACAACTATTTCACTAATAAGCATCTAAATTTATTACTGGCATTGTGCATTTGTTATATATTTGTGATGAATATAAAATATCAATTCATAAATAATCTCATAACTACACACAAATATTTGATTTTAAATAATTATTTAAACACAATATATAATTAGTTATAACCACATTTATTATATATTTTCAGTTGATTATCATCAAGTTACCAAAATCTATAGTATTTCTTCCAGATTTTTAGATATGGTGTTCTATTTACATGTACTGTTTGAATAATGGAAATGTTTGTTACAAGCATAATGTGTAACACATGCATAAATGCTATAATCCTAAAATTTTAGTTTATTTTATCTTTGTAAGTCTGGACCTTTAACACAAGTGTTATAGTAAAAAAGCGCTTAACTTTCAACACAGATAAATGATATATAATGAGAACATGTGACTACATCA
The DNA here is from genome assembly GCA_012932295.1 of Cyclina sinensis. Classification (NCBI taxonomy): domain Eukaryota; kingdom Metazoa; phylum Mollusca; class Bivalvia; order Venerida; family Veneridae; genus Cyclina; species Cyclina sinensis. The sequence goes on from JAAONU010000008.1 coordinate 34,370,800, forward strand.
GGTAGATTAATGCTATTTAATGTATGGCAAGGACAGGCTGCCAGTGTTTTCATTGTTTTATTGGTTCTAGATGTTACATTGAACTGAAAGAATTCTATAAAATATTGTGGCTGTTAGTTATATCTCATATTGACCCTGAATAACTGATAAGATTTTAATTGTAAATCTATTCATCATACAAAAGAAATAACCTCATTATAGCATCTTCCATAACATAAGGATGTTGAAAACTAAAACATAACGTTTCTTGTGATATATTTAATTTTTATGCCCCCAAAAGGAGGCATATAGTTATTGAACTGTCAGTCCATCATTCCGTCCGTAAACTTAAACATTGGCCATAACTTCCTTGCTAATAGTACGTGTATTTACTTCATACTTGGACACAACAACCCTTTGGACAAGACCTTTCCACTGACCTGTATTTTCTTTACCTTGACTCGAAAATGACAATCACCTTTAAGATCCAGTTGTCCAAAAACTTTAACATTGGCCATAACTTCCTTATAAGTGAGTGGATTTACTTCATACTTGGACACAACACCCCTTTGGACAAGACCTTCCCACTGACCTATACTTGTTTGACCTTAACCCCTGAATGACCTTCACCTTGAAGATACAATTGTCCAAAATTTAAACATTGGCCATAACTTCCTTATTAGTAAGTGGATATACTTCATACTTTGACACAACACCCCTTTGGACAAGGCCTTCCCATTGACCTATATTTATTTGACCTTGACCCCTGAATGACTGGTCCTCATCTCAAAGGTCAAAGCACAAATTAGGGGGCATTGTCTTATTAGATCTGTTTCTGTGCTTTATAATGAAATTTTGTACCAATGGTTTAGTCTGTTTTTGAATAACACTTTCATAATTTATAACATTTTAATGAAAATCTTGTTCCCACAGTTTATGTATATTTGTTTCAGCCTGGGGCCACTTGTGAACAAAGTAAAGGAATTTCAAGTGGAGACTATAGTAGAAACGCTCTGTAGTAACATGTTGTCAGAAAAGGAACAGCTGAGAGATATATCCAGTATTGGTATGAAAATATAAGATATGTGAAAGATTTTACTTTTTAGCATTTTTCCTCAATCAGAATGAAATTCTTTTCAATTTTCCTCAATGAAATCATTTTGCAAGACGATGTGTCCTTGAAAAAAATTTGATCATAGACAATGTATATATTTGCATACAAAATATTTCAGAAAAAGTTATATCTCCAGTAGTAAATTTTGTAGATGTTACAAATATACAAATATTATTCTTGTTAGACCATAGTTACATTTAGCAAATTTTGCCATGCAATGGTCCTTTGATGAAAATGATATGGTTGCTTTTGAATCAGTATTTTTTTTACTTCAACTGTTGGTGATATCAATGATTTGTGGCTTAAACTATCAGGATTATAACTGCAGTCAGCAAGTAAAGCTTTACTCTTCAGGATTGAAAACAGTCATCAGTGAGTTACCTCCCTCATCCACTGCCCTCGCAGCCAGTATCTGTAAGAAAATCACAGGGCGTCTCACCAGTGCAATATCAAAGGTAAGGTAATATGCCCAGTTGATCTCAGACATTTTGATAGTACCATTTTAGATCCCCCTCCACCAATAAAATGCAGATAATGCATGATTGAGTGTGAAGCTGTAATGAGTCATCATTTGTGTTTCCTAAATGAGTAAATAGCATGGTTGGGAGGTTATGCCATTCATAAAGATGGGAAAAAACAGAATAATTTGACTAACAGCCTGACAGAGGCAGAGAGAGAGAGAGTAAGCATAAGCCAAGAGTTGTTGGAGACTTGGTATTCAAAATAAGAACAGAATATTTAAAAAATGTCTGTAAACATTATGCATACATGAAGAATTATGTAATTCAGTCTGTTGAAAACCTTTTGTTAAGTTATATTATTAATGAAAATGTTCGTGTAAATGTTCCATGACTGTTAGAAAGAGAAAAGTAGGTTATTCTGTAATATTTCAGCAGGAGGATATGTCCGTGCAGTTAGAGGCCTTGGATATCCTAGGAGATTTACTGAGTAGATTTGGAGGTAACATTTGTAATTCTCTTCTTCTGCTGTGTTTATAAAACACATTTTCTAAGTAAGGATAGTTGATTCACTATATGTTATACCACAGGCGTTCGGCACATTTGTCTTGCTAATAATGGTCAAATTATCATAAAATAATCTCCCTTTGATCATCAAGAACAAAATAACTATCCAGAACCTGTTTACTATATAATATATATACTGTGTGTTAAACTGGTCATTTTTGTGAATGATATTAATTTTTGCAGATAATAGTGTTAGAAGTGAACCCAAGTATCTGCTTAGCTGCCAAATTAAAATGACAAGTCAGCAGTAAAACTAAGAACGGATAGAAATTAATTCATTATAACTCAATCACACTTCTTAGTTTAGAACAACAAAGAACAGGCTTTGCTTGTAAGATGAAATTTTATATATACATGCTTCATATTACCAATACACTGTTCTGCAATGATAAAAGATTTACAGTAATTATCTTAAATGGATAATTTTTGCAGTGCCTACACAAATTCTGATACAACAGTATTAGCTTTTTAACTCTATTGTGAACCTTTTTACCAAGAGATTTGCAACTGTATTGGTTCTGCTAGCATGCAGCCTAGTTACTTGGGCATCTATGAAATGGTTTTCTGTTACAGGCTTGCTGATAAGTTTCCATCCAACAATTTTACAGTCACTTACCCCACAACTATCTAGCCAGAGATTGGCTGTTAGAAAAAGGGCCATCATAGCTATAGGTAAGCTGCAACTTGTGTTTAGAAATAGATGAATAATGCTTCACAAAGTTTTTGAGCACTTTAATGTCACTATTTAAATGTGCTGTTTAAAACTTCTGTAGTTTTCTAAGATGTAAAGAAAGATTGCATTTAAGTTGTTTCTTAAGCAGGATATATTAAATGTTTCAGTTGAAAAAAAAATTTCAGATCCTTTCTTTGTTAAATGGTGAGTTTTTTCTGCAATTTTATTTTTTGAGAATTTCATACAGTGAATATTAACAGTGTACTTGCAAGTACAAGTAGCATGCAGTTTCTTATGTTTCTAAATAATATTTCTTTCTGCTCCATGCATTCCATTTTCTTTTCAGGGTATCTTGTAATGAGCTGTAACAACACACTGTTTGTAGAACTAATAGATTACCTTCTGGCAGAACTGGCGAAGAATGCCAGTACGTCTACGACTAGAACTTATATCCAGTGTGTTGGTGCCATCAGGTAAATAGCTTTACTTCAGTTTTACTTTATTTCTCAGTTTACCTCTCGTTTAGTGGTTAAAAGTCTAGTACCATATGCAAAAAATTGAATAAACTGAAGTACCAGGATTTACATGTGTTTCAGCTGTTCTTCTAATTGATTGACGTTCAGGCCACAAGTAAATTTGGAAAAATGTATTTGAGTAAGAACTCACATATTTGAATAAAATGTCAAATTTATTTTGTGTAGTAAATAACTTTTCACAGCAGTGTCTAATATATTGTCTGTGTAAAAATGATTCTGACAGACCCAGTGTTTGAACTATGTGTGTTTGTAGCAGATTCAGTTAAGTGAATTACTGAGAAAATATGTAAATTTTCATGAAATGTGAGCCAGTTTTATATAAAAGTATACAGAATTGATTGAAATGAATGGCCACATCATGGAATTATGAGCTTGAAAGCATCTGTTTTACTGTATTTAAGTCGACAAGCTGGCCACAGGTTCGGAGAGCACCTTGAAAAGATTATGCCACACATCATAAAGTTTTGTCGTCTGGAGGACGATGAACTCAGAGAATACTGTCTGCAAGCATTTGAATCCTTTGTCCGTCGATGTCCAAAAGAAATCTCACCGTTTGTTTCAGATGTAAGATTCTTTTGAAAAATCTCTCCATATAGCACTGCCATATGATATGTTATTGGAAAAGTCTTTAAGGTTAATCATTGTTTAAAGAGATTAATAAGATATTAAGCGAAGTTTTAAAAAATGATGAAATCGTCTTTTCCTACTTTATGCTAAATTAAGCTGTTTGTATATGTGAATAACAGTTTGTTTCCTGTTGAGAATAGTGAATAAAAAAAATGTGAAAATCATTTTTGAATATCCTAGTCAACAGTTAACTACAATATAGAAATGCAACATAACTTGTTTATGAAAAAAAAATACTTAAAATGTAATCTTTAAATCTTATCTCCCCCTCCCTCCCCCACCCTTCTCCCCAAATCAGTTGTTGAATGTAGTTTTTACTGTCTAAACATGCATTTAATATGCATTTCTCCCAAATGTATGTTGAAAGAGTGGGCAGCATATATATTACGAATAAACAAATACCCTGGAGTTATTTATTTTGTTAACAGATCATACAGATATGTTTGAAGTATATATGTCATGACCCTAACTACAATTATGATGATGATGATGACAATGATATGGAGATGGAAGCAGATGAAGAAGAAGAAGAGTAAGTTAGACTGTGCCACAGTTTTTAAAAAAAATGCATTTTCATTAATTGAAAAATAACTATGTCGATAAAAAAAAAATCAAAATTATTCAGATCAAAGACTAGCAATCTTCCACCACACCACCTGTTTATCTAATCTGAACTTGTCTGTATTTTCTTAGCCAACCTGAAAAAAATTCGCAGTGTATAATTGTAATACCACCAAGCGGCTTTCAGTATTCTGCCTTTCTGACTGAAGTACTGGTTTGAACCTAAAAAGTACTAATCTAGCAGGATTAATGTAGGTTGCAAGAATTTATTTCCCGGTAGAAGTTAGATAATTTGATTAATTTTAATGTGTAAAGGTAACAAAGCAAACTTATTTTGATTCATGATTTGCAGAGGTTCAGATGAGGAATACAGTGACGACGATGACATGTCGTGGAAAGTACGACGTGCTGCTGCCAAATGTCTGTCTGCTGTCATAGCTACCAGACATGAGATGTTGTCAGAGTTCTACAAAGTTGTCTCCCCTGCACTAATTCAAAGATTCAAAGGTATTTGATTTTTCAAAGAAACTCTGCTGTATTTGGAATGTTTTATCAAGTCTGATGTCTTGCTCATTATCTGAGACATTATTTTGAATCATTGTTCTTCTGTTTGTAGTGACAGTTTCTCATTAGCGTACCAGTTAAACCACTGACGGCAGAATTAGAATTCACATTCAATGTTATTCAGATTTCTAGAATATTCATCCTAACAAGAGGTGGTTGCTAACCTATAACAGCTTTATATGGCCTCTTACACAAACCCTATCCGTCCTGGCATCAACTATGCATTATCTTTGTATTGTGATATATATATAGAGACTGTATCTTACAGAACGTGAGGAGAATGTGAAAGCTGACATATTCCAGGCTTACATCACATTGTTACGACAGACACGCCCTACAGTCTCACCAGATCCTGATGCAATGGAACAAGAAGAAGGGTAATGTCTAGACCAGAAATATTCATAATGTACCTATTTTGTGTAGTCCAAAACTTTAACAGCTATTGGGCTTAGAATGTACGAGAGAGTTTTGCAGGACAAATATTTAGATAGATTAACAATTTCTGTGCAGCAGCATACTAAGAAAACTAATCTTCTGACAGAAGGAAACCTGTTATGATATTTGATGTGGTTTTCAGTCAAGTCATACAAAAAAACTTGGAATAGTGTAATTGAGAAGCTAAATTTAGATGACTATAATACATAGAATGCGGTAGTTTGTAACAATCCTCTGGACAGCTGTGTACAGAGTGTTGATAAAATGTAAAAACACTGTTTTCACAACAATAGAGCTGACTGTTTTTAGGATGCATTTAATTCATGGGCCTAATTTCTTTTTTATGTTTACAGAACTTCCTAGCTAGAACTTTATTTTGTGAGTCATTTCACTCATGAATTGATCGTGAGTGGTAATAGTTTACCAATACATTCTAAATTTCAGTCCAGTTTCAATGCTACAGACCCAGATACCGGACATAGTAAAAGCTATACACAAACAGCTGAAAGAAAAGAGTGTGAAAACCAGACAGGGGTGCTTCAGTCTATTGACTGAACTGGTGCTTGTTCTACCAGGTGCCCTCACAGACCATTTACCAATGCTGGTACCAGGCATACAGTATGCTCTTGGGTAGGTTAATGCTTTAAGGATATTGTTGCTTCCACAGACCATTTACCAATGCTGGTACCTGGCATACAATATGCTCTTGAGTCTAATATTATTAGGGGCTTACTTAATCATCACAGACCATTTACCAGTGCTGGTACCTGGCATACAATATGCTCTTGAGTCAAATATTATTAGGGGCCTACTTAACCATCACAGACCATTTACCAATGCTGGTACCTGGCCTACCATATGCTCTTGAATAAGTATATTGTTTAAGACTTGCTGGTGCCCTCACTGACCATTTAATAATGCTGGTACCTGGCATACAGTATTCTATTAAATTGATGTTTGAGGCTTGCTGATGCCTTCAAAAACTATTTAATAATGCTTGTACCTGGCATACAGTATGCTCTTGTGTATTAATATTGTTTTGTGCTTGCTGGTGCCCTTAAAGACCATTTACCAGTGCAAGTATCCAGCATATTGAATGCTTTTAGGTATGTTACTTTTGCCTAAAATTTTCTGGTACCCAGACTTTAGATATACCTTAGTATCATACATTCACTGGAAGTTTTTTTGGTAATTGCATGAAGTGGTTGTGCTTTTTGTAATCTATTAAATTTAAATTGAACAATCTTAGCTTTCAGCATGAGCTTGTGTTTATTTCAGAGATAAGAACTCTACATCCAACATGAAGATAGACACCTTAGCTTTCCTGAACTGTTTGCTGAGTAACCACAGTCCTGTAGTGTTCCATCCACACATCAATGTGTTTGTTCCTGTAAGTAAAACTTGATTTTGTATTTTAATGTTAACATGGTAAGCTGTGAGCAGTTGAATTTTTAATGTTGGGTGCACAAGTGCAACCTCCTGTGGGAATGACACCACAGGTTTTAGTAAACAAGTCTATAGAGCTAAAATTCAGTTTCTAGAAAATCTGTTCCTTTATTAACTGACCACTTTGCAAGAACAACTTGCTGGAACTTGGTTTTCCTTATGTTGTTTGCTGCAGTATGAATTACACTGAAATTTTAAAGCCCTGTGGTAATTCATTTCAAAGCTGACTAGTTAATATTGTAAGTAAAAGAGAGGCAGAATGTTCAGTTTGTAGACGTTTTGCAGTTGAGTGGACTGTGGCAGGCCCAGCATTAGTTATTTTTGCGGTCCACATGGTCGAACAAGAAGGTGATTGGGTGGCTTGATTTACTAATTAAACAGTCAATACATGAAAAACACTACAATTTTATATCTGAAAGACATGCACAGGTTTTTGCTGAAAAGTTACATCTAACCGAAAGACTTGATTTATAACAAACAGAATTTTGAATAAGTAAATACTGTTTATAAAAAAGTCTGTGTTAATGTTAAATGATGATTTAGGTGTGTGTTACCTATGTTTAAATTATGTTACCTATGTCTGTGTTGTGTTACCTATGTTTATCTTGTGTTACCTATGTCTATCTTGTGTTACCTATGATTTGTTACCTATGTCTATCTTGTGTTACCTATGATGTGTTACCTATGTCTATCTTGTGTTATCTATGTTGTGTTACCTATGTCTATCTTGTGTTACCTATGATGTGTTACCTATGTCTATCTTGTGTTACCTATGATGTGTTACCTATGTCTATCTTGTGTTACCTATGATGTGTTACCTATGTCTATCTTGTGATACCTATGTCTATCTTGTGTTACCTATGATGTGTTACCTATGTCTATCTTGTGTTATCTATGTTGTGTTACCTATGTCTGTCTTGTGTTACCTATGATGTGTTACCTATGTCTATCTTGTGTTACCTATGATGTGTTACCTATGTCTATCTTGTGTTACCTATGATGTGTTACCTATGTCTGTCTTGTGTTACCTATGATGTGTTACCTATGTCTATCTTGTGTTACCTATGATTATGTTTTATTACCAAAGTTTATGTACTGTTTTCAGCCTATTGTCCATGCTGTGGCAGATCCTTTCTATAAAATCACCTCAGAGGCACTACTAGTCACACAACAGCTTGTGAAAGTCATCAGACCACTAGGTATCTTCTTATTCATTTTGGATTTTGTTAAACTCTCAGTAATTGCAAAAAGAGTGATCATTTTGTTATTGAGACTGCTGTGTTGCAAGGGCCAGCCATTTGACTTTTTGGGTCACTTTCTGGTTTCGTCTTTTATGAATGATTTCTTCTCTATGGTGCAAAATGTTACTGGGCATTTGAGAGCAATTCTGTAACTGGCTTATGGCACAGCGGTATGATAAATAAGCAACTTGATAAAAGTTAAAATATTTCATTCACTACTCCATTGGTGGAAACCTTGAATGCTTGGCCAAAGTGATGTAAGACAAGTGATATGAATCAGTTTTATTTCTTTGGAAAATATATAGCACCATTTCAAACAATGCTTTTTTTCTCTGTTTAAAAGTATAGAGGTACAAATGTGGATCATGGGCATTATTATTTTACTTTTTTGGCAGTGGTAAACTGTATGGTTAGGTTGGACTTTTCTATAAAAAAAAGTATTAACTATACATGTATATAAACTTGTATTGTTGCAGACATCCAGACATCCTTCGACTTTAAACCCTATGTGCGAGAAGTGTACAGTTGTACCCTAACAAGATTGAAAGCAGCAGATATTGACCAGGAAGTGAAGGAACGAGCTATCTCTTGCATGTAAGAAGTTGTCTGTAGTCTGTAGCACTAAGTATGGACAGCCATGTAGCTTTGTTGTTTTCACCGGTACTAGGACAGTTTTTTAGGCAAAATACTTAAATTCAGGTTATAAAGAGAGAGCAGTGGATCCATAGTTGAGTAGATCTTTTTGAACAATCTCAGCAGAAGTAAAAAACAATTTGAGACATGACAAATTGCAATACTAAGCATAGACAATTCTGCCTGTAGGAATTGGTTTATAAATTTCATATTTTATATGTAATGTTTGTACATTTAGTATTGCCCCCATAGAAGTATGAAAACACTTGTCTGTTTGATTTCAGCATGTAAATTCTTTTCAGGGGACAAATTATCAGAAACCTTGGTGATGTCTTGTCTCCAGAACTGAAAGAATGCTTGCCTATATTCCTGGAGAGATTGAAAAATGAGATAACTAGGCTAACAGCAGTGAAAGCCCTTACTATGATAGCTGGGTAAGTGTAAGGGAACTCAAGCATTTACAGGTATTGTTAGAGACTTTTGTCATGTATTTTGAAGTAATTAGAGAATAACAGCTTGATTCGCCTTCCATCGTTATAATAAATAGTTGATCAAATATCAAACAGATATTTTCCCTTTATTAGTGTACAATTGTAGGTATACATTACATTTTAAATAAGTTTTGAATTTTGTCTAATTTCAGTGCTTCATCTAGTTTATAAAAGCAAGGTGCATGGTCCTGCCCCTTTTATTGTGTAAATTTTACATAGTCCATCATTATACCCCAAGATAGAATATCTGGAGGCTATATTGTATTCACTAGTGTTGGTCTGTCAGTCAGGTTGTCTGTAGACAAAATTTTGTAAGAACTGTTTCTCAGCAACTATTACTCAGATTTTAATAATACTTGGCAAGAATCATAAGTACCAAGCCAAGTTTCTTGTAGACTTTATGAGAAAGTTGGCATTGGTCTTGAAGAAGTTTTAAAGCAGTGAAGGTATCTCTAAATAAGTATTAAGAATTGATTCTGATGCAATAATCCTGATGCAGTTTCTGTACTTTCAAATCCTTTTTTTCCAGCAGCACGCTGCCCTTTTTAAACCCTACCTGGAGTACTGTAATTTCAATGTTTATATATTCGCAGGTCACCACTGAAAATAGATCTAAGACCCATACTGGTGAGTATATTTCATTGTGCAAGTAAGGTGTCTTCAATCCAGTTTCAAATACTTCAATTTCATCATTTCAAGAACTAGGTTAGCTTAGTCCGAAATATATAAGCTTAGACCATAATAATGATATGTTGTACGCTACCTTTTTAAAAATATGGCAGAGAAGATACTTTTAGCCTTCTTTAGCTTTTTCAGCCACCTATATAATTGGCAATGTACAATAATACATTTGGAAAGCAAGAAAAAAAATTAATGTCTATTGTATTTAAGTCACCAGAAATGTTTCATATTCATATTAATGCATTTTGCTATTTATTTTACAGACAGATGGAATTCCTATTTTAGCATCTTTTCTCAGAAAAAACCAAAGGGCCCTGAAACTGAGTACATTAGCTTGTCTTGATGTTCTAGTTAGAAACTATGGTAAGCCATTCGTTCAATAGTGACATTCAGCATTATGAGGAAAAAATACTTCTCTGAAGTTTTGAAAGTTGGTAAAGGCAGAAATTGCGGAAAGTGCTGAACCTACATGAACATAACATTTAAGGGTTTGGCACAAAAGTGATGTAACTGTCTGTGATGGTGCAGCAATGTGGGCCTTTTGATGTGTATCTGTTGATTTTAGGTTACACATGAAGATTTATAATAGGTCATGAACTAAAAGTCAGTTGTATGTTTTTCTCCCATTGCTTCCAAAAGTTTTTATTTGTAATCTCTCTGGTGTTGTAGTTACTCACAAATATTTGTGAGAGGTGAACCAACAACTACCTGGGTAGGTGTCTGATGCGTTCCCTGTTACACAGTGCTATTCAAAGTTGATCACATTTATTTGCTGAATCAAGTTATTTAAGGTGAGTCAAGTCAAAGGTTTTTAAGCATGAAATAAATGTACTAAGTGATGTTTTATGATAGATAATTAATGTCTTGTTAATTTACAATTTATTTACAGGCTCAGCACTAACCCCAAATATGATTGCTGAAATGATGAAAGAAATGCCACCTCTTATTAATGAAAATGATTTACATGTGTCCCAGGTAAGTATTTGCTTTGAGAGTTATCTAAATGACTAATCAGTTCATTTTCATTGCAAAATATCAAGTTATGGAAGAATAACTTGATGTTTTATAACAGAAAGTAAAATATAAGATGGTAACATTTCTCTCAGATATTCTTATGGTTCAAATATTAACTGAAAAAAATTCAGGTGAATATTAGAAAACAGTTTATTTATTTGACCTTGTCACTGTCAAAGGCTTCACTCATTACTGTTCAACTGAATGATAAAACTTCACATACAGTATTTAAAACCTTTTGGCTATTAGGCTGACTTGATAAATTCAAAGATTTTTTCTTGAAAACTTGTCAAATAACTTTATGCATGAAATACAAAAGTTTAAAGTTCTAATGTATTGACATTGTTTCATTTGTTGCTTTCAGCTGACATTAAACCTGTTGTCATCGATATCCAAAATTCACAAACCATCCATGGCATCTGTTCCCAATGAGATACTGCCCCAGATTCTTGTGCTCATCCAGTCCCCTCTTCTGCAGGGAGGGGCTTTAGGGGCCATGCTTGAGTTCTTCCAGGCTATTGTGGGATTGCCAAAACTTGGGTTTAAGGATTTGTTACAGATGCTGATAAAGCCAGTGTACAGCCCAGGGTCACAGACTCATACACAAGGCTTTACAATTCATAAACAGGTAAATGAAAACTAAGTCAGATGTAACTGTTTCATTAAAAGAAAAAAAGAGGATTTTTAAACAACAGTTAAGCAGTAGTTGTTAGAATCTGTACCAGAGAATAAGAAATGAAGACAAAAGACAAAAAAATCACAATGATTCTACACAAAGATTAATATTATACTCCAGATGGTGATGATTCTTGTTTGAATTAAGACAATATGAGGTGCAAATATTCCTTTTTAGTATTATGATGTCATTTCATCTGTAGGAATTCAGATCCGTAATGATGTTATTAGTTATAAAGGTTTTGGACAGATTACATTGCCTAGTAAAAATGGCAATGAGCTAATAAAACCTGAGCCAAAGTTTTATAAGCTAACAACCATTTATACCCAGAGTTACAGTCTTTCAATATTCTTATTACAAATTTATAATATGGCACAGTTGCTTTCTTGAGTTTAGATAAGCATTCAAAGGAGAGCCTTGTATATAGATAAATGGTATCACACATGTCCAACGAAAATCAGTTACCGCAGATGTGCAGTATAATTAAAAACGTTACAAAACTTATTTGTTGTGGTGTAGAAACCTCACTTAACATGATGCAGAATACAAAGAAACTCAGATTAAAAAAGTTCTCAAGCAGTATCAGTAAATTTTGCTGAAATGTTTGCTGTTGCCTAAAACTGACTTTGTCTCTGAAAGGTTAACCGTCCTTAACCTAACAATAACAGTCTGGTCTTACTGTCTTACAGAATTGAAAAAAAATCATCAGTGATAAAATGCCAGTTAGCTCATCATTTATAAGTCAGCTAACATGTTTATTTTTTCAGGCTTTCCATTCCATTGCTAAATGTGTTGCAGCCCTAACTGTGATGTCACCAAATGAAGCAACAAATGTTGTCAACCAATTTGTTAATGATGTCAAGGTAATAAAACATCTTTAATAGTAGTTGTATTCATTTATAGAAAAAGGTTGTTTAATACTAGTGAATTTCATAGTGGTTCTCATGCACAGTGGTTATGTATGAAAATGATCAAGTAAAGGTTTTTTCTTTAAATGAGGCCCCATGTACCATTGCTGTTCACATGAGCATTTAAAAATGTTTCCAGAATTTGAACACTGTCTGTAAAACTTTCCAATGAAAAAGCTGACCTCTTAATATTATCAGAAATATAGAAAACTTTCACTAATATCTTTAATGGCTTATGGCCAAGGACCAGCTAATGTATTTTGTATCAGTATTGCTTACATACATGTACTTCATTAACTTACGATTTGCAAAAATAATTTGTGTTTTTACAGAATGCGAAATCAACTGATTCAATTAGGCTATTCTCTTTACTGGCACTAGGAGAGGTCGGAAAGCATATGTAAGTTTTTATGTAACATATTTATAACTAATGTTGTTCTCACCATTAGAACACAGGTATTTTGTTTTCTCCATGAAGGAAGATGAATAAAAAACATGATATGCCAGTCAAATGGAATTGGAGAACTTGATTTCTGGCAGATCTTCTTTCTGATCAAAATCAGGTCTAGGTTGATACTGTTTGCAATATTTGTTTGAAGGACATTTTTGCGTGAAATGTAAACCTGTTTTGAAATGAGCTTTTGTACAAGACAGCCCTTCATTTTTGGGCCGATACTTGATAAGCTGGGTGTATATTTCTGGCAATTTTTGGTCAAATTTACTTAACCATATTCTGTATTATTTTTGAGAGTCTGTAATTACTTTCTTAGAAAAAAGTAGCCATTATGTTTTGAGAAACAACTGTCTTTCTTAAGTGGGAGATATTGTTCTTTTGCAAAAAAACATGACAGATCTCCAAATAGTCTTTTTTACGATGCAAAATTCCCCCTTTGTAAAGTATCAGCCACCTTTCTCCAAAACCATGAGAAGAAAAAGGCTGCAGGAATTACACACTGCTAGAACAAAGACTTCAAGTGTTATAGTTAAAGCATGCTCACCATTCAAACACTGGACAGGTATATAGTGAACACAATTGTCAATTCTATATTTTCAGGGATTTGAGTGGTCAAGGTGAGATACAAACTGTGATACTGGACGCTTTCTCATCACAGAATGAAGAAGTTAAAGCAGCTGCTTCATATGCACTTGGTAAGTCGGGTTAAAGAAGCAGTCTCAGGGTAGTATTTTTTCCATGTATAGAATTGAATATACAGGCCAGAAGCTCTTGTTTTTTTGTGACATTGTTCTAGATATATTATGGTTCATACATGTATATTTGGATAAGTACACAGCTGGAAAATTCATATTGTTTGAGCTGCAGGACGAGTCTCAGTACAATTTTTTGTTAGCTGTGTACAAGTCCAAATTTCATTTTGTACGAATACAGTACTATTACTAATTTTTTTGTTCATTGAAAGAAATGATTCATTTCATAGCAAAGTTTCAGCATCACAGAAAAACAAAATGTACAACATTTCTGTAAAAAGGAATTCTGAAGTTTGAACAGCTCATGATTTTTTGTATTTAATGGATAAAAAAGAACATGCAGAGCAAGCATATATATACCTACCATCCAATACATAAAATTACAGAAATTTTGGGTCTAGTAACTTGATACACATGGTTCAAATTAACGTCACCAATTGGATGTTAGAATTTGGCATAAAATAAAACCTGGTTTTTTAGGTGATGATCAGGATATCAGGAAGCTGTCATGTTTGTTTTGAGAAATTTTTTGAAGTTTTTACTTTTCTTCATTTCTTGTCTGCATGCTGAGTGCTAAATTTTGTCTCAGTGTGATCAGGTACATAGTTTTCTAGAAGGATATTTAATGGGGTCTTTTTACTGTATCACACATGTTGGCTTAGTGAAGAACCCTGATAATAAAACAGTGAAAAACAGAAACTGTACAATCTAGCAGAAAACTTCTTGAAGTGGTGTTGAAATTTTTGTAAAGAAGTTGGAACAGTTTGCTCCTGAAACTTCGTTATTTTGTTTTGTAGGAAATGTAAGTGTGGGTAACCTGAATAAATTCCTGCCATTTGTGTTACAAGAAATTGAAAGTCAGCCAAAAAGACAGTATCTGTTGTTACATTCACTGAAAGAGGTAAGTACATATACACAAGCATTTTCAGAAGTGAAGTTTGTACATGTCCGCTCTGTTGTCTAAATTAGGTTGGTGACTTTTAAACAATTTTGATTTTTTACTCATTGAGGGTCCTTAGTTTGAATCTCACTACAAATATTACACATCTTCTCTAGGACAGTTTCGGATGAATGATGGTGGTCTAGAACAAAACTAAAACTGTAGAATTGTGGAAGAATTATTCTGTGAATAATTAGTCAATTTAAGTCTTACTATCAGGATGGGCTGGACCCTATTTTGAAATGATATACAAGAGGACAGTGTCAGTTTACAAAGAGAGAATGAAAACCACCAATACTTTGGAGAACAACCTGGTCCAGATTGGTCACTTGTCAATGGATGTCTGTTTTATCTAATAACCAGCTTGGAACTTGTTTTTTCTCAATTTCAGATTATTAGCTGTGAATCGGCTTCTCCTGCAGGAGTCAGTAACCTAAAACCCTATGTACAGACAGTGTGGTGAGTTTGTCTTTGTAACCTGTAAAGATGGAGTCTTTGTTACAGAATATGTATAGTATAAACTGAGATTTCAGAGCTAACAGTTAGTATTTACCCAGTTTCTGCATGGGTTAGAAGTTCTGAAACTGTGTCAGTGGTCGAAAGATAATCAAACCAGTTATGATAGAAAATGCTTGGGTAGATCAGGTAAAATATAGAGATTCTACTCCCTTGTCTGTCATCTAGCTTTTTTTAAGGAGGATGGTATAGTATCCTCTTTGATCAGGGGTACCTGGTTTGAAATCCAGCTCTGGGCAAGTGGATTTTTCTTGGTTACTCTAGTACTATGTTAATATTCTTCAGTACTTCAGTACTTGAAATTTGGACTGAAAGATAAGATGCAAAGAAAATTCAGTTCTGCAGTAGATGTTTTGGGTCCATTGCTGGTTTGAAGAATTGTGTTTTGACTATGTATTTATTAAAACAGTTTTAAGACTTAAAATAGAGATGCCGTGAATTGACAAAGGACAAAACGACTGCCTAACAAAATCTTAAAAATGGTGAA
Organism: Cyclina sinensis; assembly: GCA_012932295.1. Lineage (NCBI taxonomy): Eukaryota > Metazoa > Mollusca > Bivalvia > Venerida > Veneridae > Cyclina > Cyclina sinensis. The sequence continues at coordinate 34,386,553 of JAAONU010000008.1, forward strand.
AATACCATCTTGAGCCCACTGGCTTTTTATTAATTCAGGAAATAAAACATTTTGTTATTTCAAGAGATCTGGAAAACTGTCTACCTGATACGACTCTGACTGTCTTGAGGGCATTAAAATTCAGCAAATTCAAGTCAAAACTTTGTCTTCAATTTATCTTTGTCATTGTAGGAATATGCTTTTCACCCACTGTGAATGCCCTGAAGAGGGTACAAGGAATGTTGTATCAGAATGTCTTGGTAAATTGACGTTAATGGATCCACAGACATTACTAGCCAATTTGAAAACCCATCTCACTTCTCAGTCAGCTTTAACCAGAAGTACAGTTGTGACGGCAATCAAATTTACCATATCAGATCAGGTAATATTTATATTAAACAGGTATTACTTTTTGTTTTGATTTTCTAAAAGAAGCAATCTCAGTCTACAAATTTGTCCAGATTGCATATTTCTGGATATATTGTTAGTCTATGTTCTTCCTTTTTGTGTGAACAAAAAATAGTAATTTTGGCAAGTGTAGGATCTGTCCCGCTAGTCACATGACCTTTTAGTCACATTCACTTTTTCCCATTGACTAAGTCTGACACTAGTTTTAAGTGATCAGACATTTATCTGTGACTTAACCAAATTCATTGAAGTGTTTCTAATAAAAATTAAATAGGCCTTTAAAGATCTTTGCAATCTACTAGAATAGTAAGGTAAGAGAGTTTGTGATGCATGATTTAATGTTTAATGATTAAAAGCTACAGTCAAAGTATTATCAAGCAGTCACAATAGAGCAAAATTTCGAGGTATTCTAAAATCATTCTTCTTTCCAGTTACTGCTTTCTGATAGGAAAAAAAAACTGTAATATGATAAATAGGATTCTGAGAAAGAATTCTCCAGTATGTCAGTGGTTCAATGAATTGTATTCTAATTGTTCAAGCTTAACAGTAATGAAAATGTGTCTATTTCAGCCTCAGGCTATAGATCAGTTACTGAGGACCTGTATCGGTGATTTCCTACAAACATTGCAAGATCCTGACTTGAATGTCAGGCGTGTGGCTCTGGTAACATTTAACTCGGCAGCTCACAATAAACCAGCTCTAATCCGAGATCTTCTAGAAAGTGTTCTACCACATTTATATAATGAAACAAAAGTCAGGGTAAGTATTTGAATTTCTGTTTTAAGTTTATTAGATAACTACCACTGAAATGCGTCTGCAATGGCCTGTGTGAAATAGTGAACAAGGGGTTGTTGTCACAAGGAGATGGTGTCACTATAAATGCATATGAAATACATGATAAAAGTATTTCAATTTCTTTGATTAGCTTTCTCATAATACTCAGTTTTGATTAAGTTTGAGTTACATTTCAGTACATTTTACACTCTTGCTTGTTGGCACAGAATTTTTGATAGAAATGTTGATTATTGCAGATTAGTATGGCAGTGTTATAACTGACTGAAAATGTTTATAACGTTAGGCTTGGAAAAAAAGGAATAAGGAATCTGTTTCATCTGCATGGAGATTTTTCATGTGTGACTTAGTAAGGTATGTTTTAGAAGTTATACACTGAAATGACAGGTTTTTGTGACTGTAGACTTTATAATTTTTCAGTTGTTTCTCATTTCTGTTTCAGAAAGAACTGATTCGGGAAGTGGAGATGGGCCCTTTCAAACATACACTAGATGATGGTCTGGACATCAGAAAGGTAGAAATTATCAGCAGGACTTCTGTCTGTCTGTCTGTCTCTCTGTCTGTCTGTCTGTCTGTCTGTCTGTCTGTTTATATTTTACAGTCTAATTTGGTTAAAATAATTTATCATGTCATAAGAGCCTCGCCTTCATTTTTTTCTAAGCCTTGCCTGATAAATTTTATAATATCAGACACTAGGTTGATATTCTGTATTTAGCATAATAGTAAATTAATATTACATAGTGAAAAAAGACATTTCCATCACTTCAGTTTCAGTCTGTGTGATGTAAAATCTTAACTGAATGTTGTGACCATGCAAAGAAAGACGTCATCTGAACATGTCTGTCATCTGAACATGTCTGTCATCTGAACATGTCTGTCATCTGAACATTTCTGTCATCTGAACATGTCTGTCATCTGTGAACTTCAAAAGTCTGAGTGGGTTGCCAATAACAGGACACTTTAAAAACATTAGTTTTTCATGGGAAGAAAAGTTACAGTTTTCTTTCCTTCAGTATCTTATATTAAGTATAAAACTTTATACAGGAGAAATTCATGATTGAAGAATCAGTTTACATACATTGTGCTAAATTTGTCATAAGATGGAAAATTGATGAGGAATTTTCCATTTAGTTTAAAGTGCATTTCATCTCCAAATACATGTACTATCTGTAGATGATAGCTATATTCCCTGATGATGCAACTTACCTAAATAATATCTGAACTGTTAATATTTTCCAGTTGTTTCATTTAGAATGTGTATATTTCTGTTCCAGGCAGCATTTGAATGTATGTACACATTACTGGACTCTTGTATGGATAGAATAGACATTTTTGAATTCCTGAACCACGTAGAAGATGGTTTGAAGGATCATTATGATATCAAAATGTTGACGTATTTAATGTTGGTACGACTTTCACACCTGTGTCCTAGTGCTGTGTTACAGAGTAAGTACCAGATTTTCTCATTGGTTTAACAGCATTGGTTTATACTGGGTACTTTTTTTCAAGAGGTGAGGGTTCTAAACTTGTCTCCAGCCTCAATAATTGTAATATGGAAAAGATTTATACGGAACAAAATCAAGTACACAGAATATTTAGGAAGTTCTATGGAATACTGAAAGAGTCAAGCATAAGTGCTTTTCAGGGCCAATGCCTAAATATTGTGTATTGGAGCCAAAGTCAGGAGGTACAAGTAATTGAGATTATGTTATAAAATGTGTTAAAGATACAAAGTTCTTAATGCATCATGGATTGCCACTAGTTACAATTTCAATGAACCATTACAAATCTGTTTACAGGATTAGATAGGCTTGTAGAACCATTGAGGGCAACCTGTACAACCAAGGTCAAGGCCAACTCAGTGAAACAAGAGTTTGAGAAACAGGATGAGTTGAAACGCTCAGCCATGCGAGCTGTAGCAGCATTACTGTCAGTACCTGATGCAGGTAAAACATTACATCATTTACAGTGATCTATGAACTCTTTCTGTATTAGTAACTTTGTGCCTAACAATGCTTAAGAATACATAGGATTGTATGGTATAGTGATATATTTAAAAAGTAGTTTCAACTTGTTTCTGTTTTACTACAGAAAAAGAATCAGTGATGACACATACTATTGTAAATAACTTTGAAACAAAGGGATGTAGTTCTGGAATTGAGTAATTTTAAAGCTAGGGTTTTGTCCCTTTGATTTTGAAAGGAAATGGACTTGTACAAGTAGAAGTGAATCTAATGTAGACCTTTCATTTTCAGTATCATTTCCATGTATGGAGTCAGTAAAGTCTGCATTTTGGTGGTTTATTTCTAGCATATATTAAGTTCAGACCTTATGCAGAACAGCAACCCTCCAGATTTTAAATCTAAGTCAATCAAGCAAGCAGAAGATAAAAACTTAAGCTGATTATAAAAGTTACTTAGGAGAAGTTGCTCATACATTTTTTGAGGCATTCCTATGAATTTATCTCACTACGCTTGTCTCGTGTATTTCACACAAGGAATGATAGAAAGTAAACATACTGCAAACCTTCAGTGGAGAAGAAAAGGCAAGCTTTTACCTTGATATAAGTTTATCATTATAACTACAAGATTTGTGTCTCATAAATGCTTGAATTACTATGCTGATTTGACATGTTTCTTCATTTTCAGATAAAAGCCCGCAAATGAACGAGTTCCTTACACAGATCAAGTCTAACACCGATCTTACACAGATGTTTGAAAATATACAGAAAGATGCAATGGCAACCTCTTCCGATACAATCATCATGGATACCAGCTGAAGATTGCGTCATCACATAGACACAGTTCAGCTTTGACAGTTATTACATGAATGATTGCTTAGAACAAGGGCTTCTTAATTAAGCCTTTTTATGTATAGCTACTCAGTGATTTTCTTTTGTGTCATTTCATTTATACACCCCAAAATATGTAAAATATTGTTTGCAGAATTGAATTATCTATGAATTTCTTTACAAGTCTTTTGCTGTTGTTAAGTCTTTAAAAATATTTAAATATTTGATATTTGGATTCCCTTGAAGATAATAATCAATCCATGGAGATGTTGTAACAGTTTTAAAGCCAGACATTGTGTTACTTTCATTTTGAAGGCCGGCAATCTACCACACATACTATTCAAGTGATCATCATTTTTCATTGAAAAATCATGCACTCAGAGACCTTACTGTATGATCAGTATTGCATCCATGGAGAATTTTGTACCTACATGTATATTCATTGAATGACTTCTGTTGCAGTTGCATTGTGGGTAAAAGTGTTTCTTAAAATAACTATTGCAGTGTCAAGAGTGTTATCATATTGCTCATGTGTCTTTTTAGTTGTATTCACTCTGAGCATTTACAGTATTGTTTAAGATGGACAATTTAGTTGCCACATATAAAGATAGGTATATGTACATTTGTATGAAAGGTACAGATACTAATGAAATGTACTTGTCATGAAAGAAGACAAAGATGTTCAAATGTATTGCTTTAGTGTGTCTGCTGAAATATTTGGAAATAGAAGTTCAACAGAAAAATCCCTGCAGAAGAGTGCTATAACAAAATGTCATAATATACATGTATTAGTGCTGTTAGGCTTTTTGTAACTGTACCAAGAGCTTGGGATATTTCATACTGTGATTGGAGTCAGAACTGACTTTAATTATGTTTTTATTTGTTTGCTTACTGCTCACGGTTCATATGCTTGTTTGAAGAATCATGTAGGAACAGCAGAGCAAGTCAAGTACAGCTGGGTGAAAACTATCAGTTGAGATACCATAGATATGGATGTGGTTTAATGGTCATAGACTTGTTAAATACTGAATCTTGCACAGTTATTAGGTAATCTTGTGCATTCCCCAGTTAAACCTTCCAACATTTAATTGCTTTAAATGGAACAAATATGATATTGTTCATGTTGTTTTTCACAAAGTCATTTAAAAGAACCACAGTGTTGTTTCAGATTATTTTATAGTGAGTATCTCTCTCTCTTTTTAGCTCACCTCACCACTTTGTGCTCATGGTGAGCTTTTAGGATCGCCCTGTGTCCGTCGTGCGTCGTCAGCTTTTGCTTTTAACAACATCTCCTACTAAACCACTGGGCCAAAGTTAATGAAACTTGCCGTGGATGTTCCTTGCATGAAGCTCTTCCAAAGTTTAAAGAAATCAATTCCATGCAGAACTCTGGTTGCCATTGCAACCTAAAGGAAAAACTTTTAAAATCTTCTTGTCTGAAACCACAAGGCCTAGAGCTTAGATATTTGACATTTAGCACCCTCTAACGGAACTCTATAAAAAATTTCAAATTATTCCCCTGGGGTCAAAATTGGCCCCGCCCCAGGGGTCTCTGGATTTTACATAGACTTATATAGGAAAACTTTAAAAATCTTCTTCTCAGAAACCATAAGGCCTAGAGTTAAGATATTTCGTGTGCAGCATTATCTAATGGACCTCTACCAAGTTTTTTTAAATCATGGCCTCTGGGTCAAAAAATGGCCCCGCCCCAGGGGTCACTTGTTTTACATAGAGTTACATAGGAAAAACTTTTAAAATCTTCTTGTCAGAAACCACAAGGCCTAGAGTTAAGATATTTGGTATGCAGCATTGTCTAGTGGACCTCTACCAAGTTTGTTAGAAAAATTTCCCTGGGGTCACTGTTGGCCCCGCCAGAGGGGTCACAAGTTTTAAATAGCAATATAGAAGAAAATCTTTAAAAATCTTCTTGTCTGAAACCACAAGGCCTAGAATTTTAAAATTTGGCATGAAGCAAGCTTTGTCAAGCTTTTTCAAATTATTAGATTAGGTTAAAGGTCATGGAGGCTAAAAATAGATTTATCTACTGTACCTCATAGAGCGTTCATTTTTAGACCAATATCTTTGATATTCAGTATATAGGTTCCTTGCATGGACGTCTACCCATGGGTAGGGTTTAAGGTCACTGGGTCAAGGTCACCATTGCTTATAATAGATATTTCTACTTTCTGTCGTAGAGCCTTTATTTATTGACAGATATTTTACATATTTGGTTTGTAGGCAGTTATATATTTTCAATTAAGAAATGAAATACTGCTTAACAGCAAACCTACAGCCAAAGTACTCAGGTGAGCGATCCAGGGCCATCATGGCCTTGTTGTTTTTGTTTTTTGACTGTGTATATTTCAAATACACATTACAGGTATATTAAACAGTATATAAAGCCTGTAAAAATAGTCAGTTATAACACAACATAATTCCTGACCGTACCACAATGTAAACTGAAGTCACCACACTAGTGTATAACATATTTCAAGCAATTTTCTTGGATATGTGATTATACTTGAAAAATCATGCAGTAACTTCCTGTAAATATAGAAAATACTAGTTGTCAGGTGTTTTCATAAGAAAGTTAGACCTGTATTTCTTTGAATTCAAAATCTATATATATAAGATACGTATGTCAAAATATCACGTCTTGAACATGCTTAGGAAACTTGTTCAGTGCTTCATTAGTACTGTTGTTTTCTTGAAGAGGAAAAAAATGTCGTATTTTATCAATTTTGTAAATACCAGAAATTTACAGACATATTTCGTCAGTATGGCTTGCAACATGTATGTTTTGTTACATTGTTTTAAACTGAAATCTGAAAGTGCTAGAACAATTGAGCAGTTTCTCCTAGCCTTGTTAAACGTCTTTCTTGTTGCTACTAAACACGCTAAGCTTTTTGTTTGTTTGTTTGTACACACAATTTTTTTTTCATACAGAAGACCATAAAATGGTAGTGTGTTTGAATTATAATGTGGTTGAAAGTAAGGAATGTTAACACTTTTCCTACTGTATTTTATACTCGACTGAGTAACAGGACCTACTGCTGTGAAGATGTTAATTTCATTCCAAAAATAGATGATAGGCAGTGTCGTGCAAAAGGTTACTTCATTGTAAAAAGAGACTTGATATCCCAAATCAGCATGATTGTAAAAAAAATTATGTGTAAGGTGAAATGTACAAGGCCATCTAGAGTGACAAAAAAATACCCTTTTATAAATATAGGTATAAAAGTTCATGACATAATGAAATACTAAATAATAAATTGTACAAGTGCTGTTATTAAACAAGTTTTCCAATCATGGTTTTAAAGATTTTGTTCTCTATCTTTTCTTTCCTCTTATTAGGAATGGCTGTTAACTATTTTTATAGTTCATGAAATAAAATTAGTGATAAACTCTAGGTAATATGGTTATTATTTGTTAAAATTTCCTTCATAGAAGCTCCATTTATTGGTTCATGCAATTTTAAGCTCTTCAAAACTACTCATGCACTAATTGAATAGATCTGCAGTGCTCAAGAACTGTCGCTTTGCACTTCATTTTTTGGAGTTAAAACCCTTGGTTAATTTTCGTACTTAAATTTTTGTCCAGAGCATAGCTCAAATACTATAAGCGATATCAACATAAAACTTCATAGGTAAATAGATGTCTTTAAGAAGACATGCTGTGCATAAGAACAGAAACCTGTATTATGTAATCTTTAGCTAGCCTGAGCAAATGCTCAGGGGTAAGCTATTTTGGTCACCTGGCGTCAAGCATCAACATTTCACTAAAAATGACATCTCCACAAGGCCATTTTTTAACAAGCTTAACGGCTTGATGTTCCTGATATTGCCCTTTTCTATAATTGTTCCATTCCATTGCACATAAGGGTTGCGAAAGCTAAAAATAGAAAAAAAAATCGAAAATCTTCTAAATTGCAAGGTCATTTTCCGCTACATTTCACAAAAGTGATCCTTAAATAGCCCTCTATAAAGTTGCTCAAATCGTTCTGCTATATTGCACAAAATGGCTGCCAGAGCTAAAAAATGATTTTTGTCAACATTCTGCTTCAAATGACATCTTCTCTGAAGCTGCTAGTTCAAAATCCAGGGCCATCATACTTCCCCACTCCCCCCCCCCTTTTTATGCCCCCTCTGGAGATGAGGGGGCTTATAGTTTTGCAAATGTCGGTTGGTCGGTAGACACTTTGGTTTCTGATCAATATCTAGAGAACCCTTGGATCCACCTTCAGACGTGGTATGTATGTTGGTCATGACTAGTAGATGACCCCTATTTTTTAGGTCAAAAGTCAAGGTCACAGTGACCTTGAAGAGCAAAACAGTTTCCGATAAATAACTATAGAAGGCTTAGTTCCAGATTGTTCAAACTTAGATTGTAGGTTGATCATGACTAGTAAATGGGCCCTATAGTTTTTCAGGTCAAAGGTCAAGGTCAGACTGATCTTGAACAGCAAAATGATTTCCAATTAATAACTATACAACGCTTGGGTCTAGGTTGTATATAGGTTAGCCATGACTAGTAGATGACCTCTATTGCTTTTCAGGTCAAAGGTTAAAGTCACAGTGACCTTGCACAGCACTCTTAGTGTCCAATTAATTACTATAGAACACTTGGGCCTAGCTCCTCAAAACTTCATAGTTAGGTTGGTCTTGACAATTGGATGACCCCTGTATTTTTAGGGTTATTAGGTCAAAGGTCAAGGTCACAGTTATCTTGAAAAGCAGAACAGTTTCTGCTGAATATCTAGGGAATCCTTGGGCCCAGGTTCGTCGGACAGTATGTAGATTTGTCATGATCAGTAGATAACAACTATAATTTTTCAGGTCATTGGGTCAAAGGTCAAGGGTCACAGTGACCTTGAAAAGCACAATGGTTTGTGATGAATAAATGTAGAATGCTTGTGCCCATTTTTCTCAAACTTTGTACATAGGTTCTTCATGACTTGTAGATGAGCGCATTAGTTTTTCAGGTCACTAAGTCAAAGGCCATGGTCACAGTGACCTTGAATAGCAAAATGGTTTCTGATCAATAACTATAGAACGCTTGGTCCCAGCTCTTCAAAACTTCATGGCTCCCTCTAGGGATAAGAGGCAGGGGGCATACATGTTTTACAAACATCTCTTGTTTTTTTTAGTTATTGCAATATGATAATTTTCATATATTTCTATTCGGCGCATAAGTCAAAGACAACATGAAACTTGATAGGTGAATAGATCTTGATTGTTGAAAAATGCAGTGCATAAAATCCTTTACTTTCCTTTATGTATATGTTTTAGTTATTGCCCTTCCTAAATTTTCATACCTTATTGTTCGTCCATCACAAAACTCAGACTATATAGAGGTATTGGCATGAAATTTCATAGAGGGGTGGATCTTATTGAGGAGAAGTGCAGTGCACAAGAACCGTGTCTCTCTATTGCATAATTTTTGAGTAATTGCCCTTTGTAAATTTTCATACTGTTTTTTTCCGGATCATAACTCTTACCCGATATAGTAGGTTTTGGGCTTATTCATTACGGTATAGTTACTTTTCAGATTGATTTGTGTCCACAATTATCTAACTCTAATAAAGGTAATAATTTGTGTTTTAAACAAATGTGTATTTACGATGATATATGTCATTTTATGAACTATTTTAAATAGTACTCATAAATTTTGCTTAAAAACATGGTTCCCACGCTACCGGGAAAACGGGAAAAGTCCGGGAATTTCATTATTTACGCTCCCGGTCGTGAAAAGACCGTGATTTTTACAAACCTAGGACAATTTCGGGAAAAGATCGGGAATCGGTACGAAACGGTTTGAGTACGAAACAGAGAACGAAATCGAGGCTTTTGTGTATTACGTCAACAAGTTTTGCGCTTAATAATTGACGAATATTTACGAGAGTTTGTCGTTGTTTTACGTCGAGTTTGTTGTCCAATCAAGAGGTTAAATTTTGTTTCGGGTATTATCGGAAGTATGTAAGTGTCTCACTGATGTAGATTCGGCAATATGTCTGCAGCACGTTTTTTTAGTGAGCGGGAGCTGGGGATATCAACCATTCCCAAAAACTTTAGGACGTTTTCTGCAGAGTTGATGTCAAGTTCTTTCAACGATGTTGTAGCGTTACGATCAGTTAAAGGACTAAAGACATTAATTCTACATTTTGGAATTGGGTGAATTTCTGCCTCAAAATTTTGGGTTATGTTTAATTGTCAGTTTGAAATATTCAACATATAATTTTTGTATCAAACAGTTGAATACTTGACTATCAAGCACTAAAATAGTTTAGCAAGCTTTATCTCTAAACAACTCGTGGAATGCTTGATATTTTTATTGAATGCTCACATCAAATTAGACTCCTTGTCATCTTATTTGGAAATAATTACATGTAGTATGAGATCTCAGATAAAAACTAAATACCATACCCAACTAGTCCATTGTTGAAATGCAGCATTGAAAGGGTTAAACTAAAGACCAGAAGCGAGGTCATTGACGTAATTGTAATGCCGGAAGTCTGGAAAAACCTGGAATTATCAAATTAAAAACCTGGAATTTTTCAAAAAATCCTTGAAAAACCTGGAAAAAGCCTGGAATTTCACTCCTTACAAATAGTGGGAACCGTGTAAAAAGTCATGCCATCCATTACCCATTATCGAATTCAGTTCATAAATTTTGCTTAAAAAGTCATGCCATCCATTACCCATTATCGAATTCAATTCATAAATTTTGCTTAAAGCGTCATGCCATCCATTACCCATTATCGAATTCATTTCCATACGGATTACTTTCAGCACAACAAACTACATTTCGTTGTCTCCCTCTACTAAGTTCTAAATCCTATGAATAAGTGCACTTCGGGGAGCATAACCTTGTTCCAATGGTTTCTTGTATAATTTTGGTGAAACCTTGCCACGACAGATTCGGACGCGTTATGATGATTTACCGACAGGTAAATGTGTTGTCAGTCTATAGGCATTGTTGCGTTACTTCTACTAAAGCATAGAGTTCAAGAAACTAGGGCTAAATACTATCACTGAGTCATTTTTGGCCGTTCATGTTTTGTTTTGTTTTTCCCCCATTTTAGCCTAAATTAACTCAGCCGCTTTGACAGATATGCTGCATGTTAATAGCAGGTTAGTTAAATGCCAAAGTAATGGAAATACTTAAACAAATGTAAAATCACTGGCATATCTTGTACAAAGTTAGGTACAGTCCTGCGCCACGCCACCCCTTTCAAGAAAAGATAACTCGCAAAATTTACAAGAAACAACGGAAGACGGATAAGATTCAAATGTATATTCATATTGTTTGACATCTTAGGCTCTGCATCTAGATACATTTAAAAAAACGCCGTTTTAAATTTGGGATGTATTTTGGTATAGGCCTAAGCTCGGACGGCGAAGAAATGGCTGACACTTCCAAACAGGACTAGCTGGAAATAATAAGCATATCTGGACTTATTTCACTGTGTTGCAGCCAAACCAGGATTCGCATGTTCTTCCAAGTATCCAGAATAAAGCACATTTTACACATTCATCAATCCTTTGAAAATATCACCGTCATTAAACAAAATCAATTCTTACTAAAAGACTACTTTCGACTAGGTCGAGCTAATCCAAGGCTGCAAAATAAAAATAATTTTCGAACAAATTGCTGAGTAAAAACTGATGAAACTTTCATTTTATCGCATGCTTTGTCCCCTGTTTCTCGTCGTCCAGATGTGACACGTGTTGTGCACGAGGACGGTCACGTGCACGAACTATTACGTCATAAGTTTTGACGCTTCGCTCAGCCAATGGTATAATTAAAGCTAATTTTACTAATAAAAGAAGTAAATCGTACCCAATACATTAGAGAGCCATTTATGTCTTTAATATTTATGATTTGAAGAATAAGACGACATTTCCTAGACATAATCCCACGATATGTCGGTAAAGAGTTCTTATACTTCTGTGATTATTAGAAATAATTTGCAAATGTTCCTTTAAAAAAAATAAAGCTTCGACACATTGGCAGGCTGGTCGTGATTCATAATACTTTCCCAAACAACTTCCCAAAGACGTTGCGTTATTACCATTTTACTATTTCTAATAATCAGAAAAGTGAGTATGCATAATTTTTGTTAATATGATAGAAAAACAGGTACTTTTTTTACCTTCATGTAAAATGCGTAGCCAGCTGTACCGTTAATATTGCTTCAAAATACTTACCCGTCCTTCTCTTACCGCATCACCCAGCCATCTCGTAAGCTCCCAAATAGGGACATGCATGTATAGGCAACGGCGCCTCCTTAGTTGTCATAGCCGGTCGAGCCAATCATGTTAGTATAAGAATATGCATTCTATATTAAATTCTCATTCCAACTTTACATTACGAAAGAGCGGTTCAGTGGTCCAGTGGTAACGCACTGGTATGGCACTCCAGGGGTCGCGAGTACGATCCTCCGCTCCTTCACATTACTAATTGTCTTTCGGGTGAGCATGGAAAGGAACCAGAGGTGTCGCTTGAAGGGGTTGCTTTCTGTATTTGCACTACCCACAACCGCTAAAATAACAAATCTCTGCAGGGGATGTCGGTCATATGGGTAACCGTTACCGACGATAGATAAACTCAAATAAATAGATAGACTGCATTGCGAGTATTTGGACACTAAAGTTTAAAAAAAGACACTTGACACTCCTAGGGCTTAAATGGCAAAACTTCTGATATATTTGACCATTTTACTTTTTATTTTGTAGAATATTTAAGTATAAAGAATAACTTTATCTATCATAACAGAAATTAGATGTAAGTTAATACAAATTAAATGGCAATTAAGATTAGAAGATGGCGATAAATCCACAGAAATAAACCTCACTAGTTCAACCGAGAATAATGATAAGATATAATAATTAAGTCTTATTTTCCTTGATATCATTGAAATTCATTATTTTCCTTGCACAGCTCCGCTATAATGATTTCAATTCATTAGTTTCCATTAACAAAAAATTAAGAGAAAGGAAAACAGTCTACCCGTATTGTATTGTATGCATATGCTTGTAGAGAACTAGATTCAGGATTTTATTTATATGCGGGACACAGTGTTCTAGAAATAGCTATAACTTGACCTAAGAAAACAAAGGCTTTTACTATGGGCTTTGTTGTGAACTAACTTTACGCGACAGAGTTCGAGCAGATGCGTGAACGGACGCACGGCACGTGCTAAACGCATCCTAAATGAGTCAACAAAACACAAATTTGATCAATTAGTTCTCATCCCACTTCAAAACACTCGTATAAATACACATTTCATGCTCAAATGCTTCAATATCTACGCCGCCGACTAATATTCATATAGTTCGGCGGTAGGCATCTTCAGAAGTTTGCAGCTGAAAAACGCCACGTGCTTATCGTGTGTCTGAATACCCGCGCACGCGCAAAGAAGAGTTTTAATTGCAGAATGTCTGCGGATCTCCGACATTTTCCCTGGGCACTGTGAATATATTCGTATTAAATTTCAACGATGAATTTCAAGTTAAGACCAATTCATCAGAAAAATTCTGGCTATCAATTGTTCAAGTTATTCATTGTCAAAAGATATTAAATCTTGTAAACACGACTAATTCAAACTCATTCCATGACACGCGCACTGACTTCCGCCGAACGCTTGCATATTCCTCCGCCACAATAATTAGTACGGTTAGTTGAAGCGATAACCTCTGAGTTTTGATAAAGAGTCGCGTGTTCAGGATCTTTTATGATTATGTTTAACACCTGGCATACAAAAACAAAGTATTTACATGGAGAAAACATTGTTCAGAGTACAAAGAAAATTTGCACAATTTTGCTTCATCCATTTCTTTTTGTGTCAATCACTTTTTAATTTGTACTTTCTAATTAAGATGTCACAGAACTTACCAATATATACGACCACAGAAATACGAGCAAGTATAAATGTTATCGTGAAATGTAAAAAGGAATATTATTTTCAGTTACTACTTATTGTTTAAACCTACAGAAACACTCATAAAAATCAATTGCGTCCGCCATTTTGATAATATACAATAAATACAATTTTAATTGTGAATAACCAAGAAATCTTAGAATCGATTGATATTTTGAGACAAAGTCATAAATCAATTTATCGTTTCCTCAGTTGATGTAGTATATTTCACAATTTGTCATGCTACAGATATATACTCATATTCCAGAATAACATTCTCTTTGTTATACTTTCTATATGACCATGTTCTTTTCATGCAGGTATTGTATTGTTCAGTGTTAATGACGATGAACTATAATTGCTTCTTTCTAAAAAAGATCCCTGTCCTGTCCTGTTTGATGCACATAACACATAAAACATGAAATCTGTAACCAAGACCAATAAATATCATGATGTGAAAACCGAATTTCGTTTCATCTTCTTCTTTTCAGTCACGTTACTTGCAGTCTAGATTGACTGAATGTTTTTGGATATTTTTTCATTTAGATTTTCTACGATACTTGCAGTCTACTTTCACCGAATGTTTATGAATATTTTTCTTTTAGTTTTATGTTCATTTCAATTTGTTCTGCATTTTAGACACTTTATTTGCAGCTAGGTTGACTGAATGTTTATGAGAATTTGTTCATTTCAATTTCTTCTTAATTTGAGACCCGTTCCTTGCCGTCTAAGTTGACTGAATAATTATGAGGATTTGTTCATTTCAATTTTCCTTCTTAATTTTAAACCCGTTACTTGCAGTCTACAATGACTATATTTATAAAGATTTTTTTTCATTTATTTATTCTACGTTACTTGCAGTATAGACTGACTGAATGTTTATTAAGTTTTTTTTTTCCATTTATTTTGTTCTACGTTACATGCAGTATAGACTGACTGAATGTTTATTAAGATTTTTTCATTTATTTGTTCTACGTTACTTGCAGTCTAGGCTGACTGAATGTTTATTAAGTTTTTTCCCATTTATTTGTTCTACGTTACTTGCAGTCTAAACTGACTGAATGTTTATTAAGATTTTTTCATTTATTTGTTCTACGTTACTTGCAGTATAGACTGACTGAATGTTTATTAAGTTTTTTTTTCATTTATTTGTTCTACGTTACTTGCAGTCTAGACTGACTGAATGTTTATTAAGATTTTTCATTTATTTGGTCTACGTTACTTGCAGTCAAGACTGACTGAATGTTTATTAAGTTTTTTTTTCCATTTATTTGTTCTACGTTACTTGCAGTCTAGACTGACTGAATGTTTATTAAGATTTTTTCATTTATTTGTTCTACGTTACTTGCAGTACAGACTGACTGAATGTTTATTAAGTTTTTTTTCCATTTATTTGTTCTACGTTACTTGCAGTCTAGACTGACTGAATGTTTATTAAGTTTTTTTTCATTTATTTGTTCTACGTTACTTGCAGTCTAGACTGACTGAATTTTTATTAAGTTTTTTTTTCCTTTATTTATTCTACGTTACTTGCAGTATAGTCTGACTGAATGTTTATTAAGATTTTTTTCCTTTATTTATTCTACGTTACTTGCAGTATAGTCTGACTGAATGTTTATTAAGATTTTTTTATTTATTTGTTCTACGTTACTTGCAGTATATACTGACTGAATGTTTATTAATTTTTTTTTGTCATTTATTTGTTCTACGTTACTTGCAGTATAGACTGACTGAATGTTTATTAAGTTTTTTTTCATTTATTTGTTCTACGTTACTTGCAGTCTAGACTGACTACATGTTTATTAAGTTTTTTTTTCATTTATTTGTTCTACGTTACTTGCAGTCTAGACTGACTGAACATTTATGATGGTATGTTTATTACTTTTCAAATTCCCCTAGCATAAGCATTATTCGACGACAATATTCAACGGACCACAGGTACTTGGAACATAACTTGGACCCTAATGCGTGTGAATGAAAAATCATAACTTAACTCATTTTCAAACCTTACGACTTTAATTATATTAGAAAGTAAACAACTGTGTTTTCAGAGACCGATCCCGTTTCCAAGTGTATAAATTAAATTGGTACTGTGAATTTTAAATAAACCCTAATTAATACCAGGCATAAATGTTTATTCTTTTAAAGACAAAAAGAGAGAAAAAGGTTTGCTTCAAAGGCCCAAACTCTTCAGAAACAGTGAACGATTGTTTCCGAAATTTCTGTCATCTTGCGTAAAGTGGAATAATTTATATACTCTATAGTCTTAACATAAGACGTTGGAATTTTCATTCACACATATATTTAGGAGCAAAGTTTTATTCCTAATACCTGTGGCAGCGGACCTCGTTTATAAGACTTCGTCGCTAGTTACTTGAATCAACAACCGTGAACTTAGCAAAACGGGTATTGTGAGAAAAATAAGGGTCGCTGAATTCAAGTACACTTCAGTTTTCACTGCGTTCAAGTTTATGCAACTTTTCATTTGAGTACACATGGTGCTAGAAGGTGGTTATATTAGTGGTTGATACAGTTCATGTTTCAAGACATAACGTATGAAAGGTACTTCAGAAATATTTATTAGATATTCGAAATGTCAGAAAAGCTACCCGTTGCTTAAGTTTTGAATGGAGAACACAGAGATCTAACATCAAACTGCATATCACACAGGCCTGGATCCAGAACCGTGGGTACTGGAGGGAACGCATTGGTGAGGGTATCAGGGTTCACATAACCGTGAGTATGTTAAGGGCATTTCATGGCCAACTGCACAGCCCCCGTACTCCTCACCTCTCTGGATCCAGGTCTGTGATATCTTTCAGTCGACAGCACTGAATGATTTACGTCGTCATCAAGTTCTGCAATCATTATGATGCTTGACCTAGTTTCGACGGATTGACTACCTTCTAGCACCAAGTTTACTTAATATTGTTGTAGTCTAGACTTTCTGACTAAGATTTACTGACCGACTAATACATTATTTAAACTATTACATGTAATTGCTTACCTAACTTTCATGTTTAGTCACCTTTAGTTACAATTGTCTCATTATTATCCTTACACATGCATAATTTATAATATAACGAGATACGTACGAAATAAGAACACCTTTTTCCAATGTATTAGGAATACGTTCATTGATAATGCACTAAAATATTGCATTATTTAGCTCAAATTGTTACCTCCTCATCTTTTCACCAAGATAAAGATTTGAACCCAAACATCAACTAGGAGATAACAACAATAACTTTTTCATTCAATTTTCAGCTAATTTTGAAATGAAATCAAAACTGTTGAAAGAAAAATGTTCCTCCAAAAAGATGCTCAGAGTTTTGAAGAGCAATATATTTTATCAAAAGTTTTCCATTTCAATGAATATAGCGAATCAAAAGGCTGTACCGTTTGCGTTTAGAAACGCATAGAATGGAACAACATTACAATACAATTCAAAGGAAGTTTGCATTTTTCTTTTCTATCTCTGCACGTATATTGTTATGTTCGTTTTTTTCATTCGTTCATTCAATCCTTCTCTTTTTTCGTTTGGTCTTTTACTTGTATTCTTCCTTCTGTCCTTCCTGTTATCTCTCGTTTGTCCAACAGTCACTCACCTACCCACTGTCTTGTCCAGTTGTTGTTGTTGTTTTCATTCTAATTTTATGTGCAATTTCCTTTTTGTAACTGAAGCAAACAAAAGCTCCTGACCGCTCATTTCTGCCTTACAGATGTTACACCTTACTGTCCAATAATACTTACATATAACTGTATAATTAAGATATCAGTGGGACATATCCGTTTTATCTTGGATTCAGTAGTTCGTTGTTTTCCTTTATCTGAAATAAACCCCTCTAGAGTGCTTTCTGTTAATAAATCCATATCTTCGGGCTGGTAAAATGATACCACATTATTTTCAATCATCTATCTAAAACATGCCGAAAGCATTGCTGACGAAACTGCCTTCTAGTTGCCATTTCTTGTGCCCAGTTGTGATAAAGTCGAAAATGAGCTTATTTCTGTAAGCAAAACTGACAACCAAAGTTAAACCATTCGCTGACTGTTCTTTCTTTACATCATTTTAAAAGAATCGGACACATCTATTTTATTAAATATTTCTCATTTTAGCAAAGAAAAGAAATTGAAGAACTACAGACTCGCTGAAACTTAATTTTTGATTTGACTTGGAAAGAAAATCCTTTTACTTATACTTTTTTCTGTATTTCTGGGTAAATACTTACGAATAGAGAGACAATTGAACAAGGTCACTGAACCCTGTCTTTATATTTATCAATACGCCTGTTCTTATCTCGTTTTTGTATCATCATCAATTTTAAGTTATTTTCAGTAAATATAGACTGTCAAAGAACCGATAAACACCAAAAGCAACCGATTGTCACCTCATATCTTCCCATAATTCCCAAGTCACGTGTTTCCGTGGGATTTTTGCTGTTTCCGCGACGAAACAATGTGATATAAACTCGTGAAACCATTATCCCAATTGATCCCAATTAGAAGCTACTGAACCTAATTAGCATTAATTGAAAACAATTGATTTTACGAGAAAAAAATCCACGAATTAGAAGCTTCTCGAGATTTGATTCGGTAAATTATCTAACTAAACGGCGCTTAACTCGTGTTGATTTATGTACAACGGGTATTTCATATGAAAAGTTTTGGAACAATTGTGTGAAGATGGCTTAAGGGGGCCGATGCATTGTCTTATATTTCCCCGCGAGTCAGTGTGTGGGAAAGCAGGCAAAAATCATGAAGACGTATGTAAAGAATAATGGACATTATATTACTTTATGAAATGATATTTTCAGATTTTTCCTAGAAGCTAAGAAAGATTTGTTTCGAAATGTTTCAGCTTTATAGATATTGTTATATCTTTCCACGGAAACCAATAATTCAGATTGCAGCACTGAAAAAAAAGAGGTAAATAGGGTGAAAAAATAAGAGTAAATAGATAAATATTCATATATATAAATAATCATTAATGACACAAACAGTTACTATCAAACAAATTACAGTTTATGCAACACAATAAGATCAGTCTCCTTATATGGTCAGAATTATTTCAAACAAAATTTAATAAAAAAGGAAAATGATATTTGACCTTCTTAGCGGGGGGAAGGGGTAGGGGAGATGAACAGAGGGAGAATGAAGTGTGTGTGTGTGTGGGGGGGGTCTTCTTCTTCTGCAATCAATTTTAATTCAGGTAAGAAACAAACCTTATTTTAACTGTCCTGTTTTCCAGTTTAAAGAACACTCTCTCTCTCAGTCTTCGAGTTCTTCATCACTGGGATTTATTTAGGCCATAAAAGGCTTCTTTTTCCTTCATCAACGCTGGCCCCGTACAAAAGTATTTCTTGTGTGGGAACTTCCTGGGAACTTCCTTGTTTATTAGCGCCTTACTTCACCAGCGCTGTCCTAATAGTTCATTATTGGACATCGAAATTTTGATTATGACAACATTCAAGTCCTTAGATAATATCATTGAGATTTAATCAGTCAAAATTAGATTAATTGACCCCAATATTGTCTTTGCATTGTGTTAAGAATTTTCGCTAATATGATTCCTTATAATGGGAAACGCCTACTGGAAAATTATCCTTTCCTTTTGTTGGGAAAGACGTTGAAAAGAAATTGACAGAATGCAGTTAAGGTCACGAGGAGGGACATTTCAGGACCGTCCAGGAAAAGAAATTACCCTCAAGTTAATATTTCAGCCATATTTCGCTGAATTTATGAGAATGATTTCAACCAGTATATATACCTGTACAGGAAATATATTTTTTATGAGTTGTATTTTATGATCATAGTGAAAGCTACTGGTACGTACTAAAGAGACAATTAAATCTGGCGTCCGTGAGTGTACAGTTTTGTTTGCGCATTAAAATCTCTTCTATTTGCCAGGCTTTTGAGAATTTTACATCTTCTGTTATTTTTAGGGAATAGATAAAAACTAAAGGCAGGAATATACGAACGAAAGAACAAAAAATACAGAAAAATAGAATCAAACAATGAAAGAAAGATTTAAAAGAAGAAGAAATTTAGAAAATAAAGAAAAGAAAAGAAAGAAAGATAGACAGACAGACAGACAACAAAGATAGGAAGAAAACGAAAGGAGAAGGAACAAACGACCGAACGAATAATGAAAGAAAAAATGAAAGAAAGAAAAAAGGAAGGAAGATAGAGAGAGAGAGAGAGAGAGAGAGAGAGAGAGAGAGAGAAAGAAAAAAACCCTCACACTAATTAGGAAATAAATCACTGCAACCTGGTACGGAACATATCTCCCTACTCTTGTTAAGCACTTAAAACAAATATTTTCATGGAATCGAATTCCCCTAAACGTCAAGACGAAACACATAAACTACTTTGAAAATAAGGTTGAAATGTAACACTCTTAGTCAATCAAATGAATTATAATGTAATCATATGATAAAATAATAACAGCCTCTATTGTTTTTCAGACGACATCTTGTCTTTTTCCCGCCATAAAAATAGTCGCCTATACATTTTCCCTCATAAAAGTAAAATTTTGACATCCTGATTGACGAATGCATATGAGATTACAAATTTGCCCTTCAGATATCACTAACATCGATCAAGAAATTGTTTCACCTTGATAGTGATAAATTCCTAACAGAAATTATACTGTTTTGAAGATATCCTAAAGAATTGACGTTTTGCCAGGCGTGATGTTTTAAATTTTTTAAGTTTTGGTACAGCTGAATCTACTAGACACGTCGTCGGCATTTAGAATGGTTTTAACTTTATTTGAACAAATAGTTACATGTACAGATCCACAAAAATACACTGTAGAACTAACTGGATTGGAAAACAAGTTTAGAATGATGCAGCTAAAGTACATGTGAAGTACCTAAAAGGTCCTGCGTCATGTTCAACCCATCCCCCTATCCAAATCCGTGAAAATTTTAGAGATCTTCAAGACTCAGTTAACCACATTTGAGGAAAGGTGTTTGCCAACCTTTTTGCATATGTACTGAAAATCGACCTTGACCTCTCCAGACGAACAGCCGCGTACGGCGCTATTTAAATGTAGTTCTTAAATTACTACTACATGAATTACGGACTGTCACTGAAGAAAAGGCAAATCTTAATCATCGCAATTTCAATCTCTTCCTTAATGACTATTATTATACATTTTCGTAACCAAGTTTGCTCATCACATGATCTGTTTTCGTTGAATGTGTCATTTAAAAAAAATATTTATCATTTTCGTCTTTTCAAATTACTTCCCTTTACTTGTTCCCGTCTCGGGACCGCGCCCCAGCCCCAAAGCCCGCAATTTTCTTACTTTACAATTGTCGGTATCTGTTGAAATATACTTTGAAATTTTGGCATTTTTTGACTCGAAGCTAAGTGATTCTGTAGAAAGAAAGAAAGAAAAAAGATGGAATGAATGAATGAATGAATGAATGAATGAATGAATGAAAAGAAAGAAAGAAAGAAAGAAAGAAAGAAATAGGCACTGACTTTAAAATCAAATGACTACTTTGAATGATGAAAACTTACCACAAATTACTTTAAATTTCTTTTTGGCTTCAAGCATTCACATATTTTAACACTTATTTACTTTTGAAAAGATTGAGAAAAGATATAAAATAAAAGAAAACTATCAACATAAATTGACACAACTGTTCCAATATGGTTTATAGAAAGAAAAAAAAACCTATCTGTGAAAATCCAACTTCGTAGTTTCTCACTCCCCTTAAAAATTGTTCATAAATTATTCAGTACTTTCAAGGAGCGATGTATTATAGATAACATACAACCTGTTATTAAGTTTGATAATATTAGTTTTTCAGTAAACAGTGTGGAACAAAAAATGGCAGTAAAAAGTGTCTTAGGCAATGGGATTTTTGTATGATATTCACACGCGCTAGTCAACATCATATTTGTAAAAAGCTTGTATCGGTTAAGTTCAGTTAAGAAAACACACAAAAAAACAAATATTGGAACAAATATTTGCTCTTTATTTAAGTTTTTTTCTACAGTCCGTGAAACTTTTATCAAAATGTTTTGATGATGAAATTAAGATTAGCAATTTTTTGTTGCAAAACAGAAGCAATTTTTGTTACAAGCAAAGTTCCACGTGTGGGAAAGTAAATAGATGATACACGTTGGAGGGCAAAAGACACCTGAAATATTACATACACAAAAAACGAATTACAAACTTCCCAGAATTTATCAGTAATTATTTTTCGTAAAGTTTATTTATATATTTATAATATTTATTTATCTATTTTAATTCAATTTTTTCCTTCGTTCGTTCCTGCATTCATTCATTCATTCATTCATTCATTCATGCAGTCTGACACTACAAACTAGCCATGCTACGTATTCAATTTTTAGGGAGAAATGAAGCACAGACAGAGATCTAGAAATCTTGTTTCACCATCCTCTCTCAATGAAGCACTTGTATGTTTGCATATCTACATTTTATACCAGGTAAACATCTTTTGGAAGTTCGTTTGCTGACTTTTATTTTCAAGAAGTGCACATCAATATCTTCATTTTTTATGCATTCTAGTTTCATTAACCTACTTTATCTAGTTTCATTTGACATGAATTGTTTAAAACTTTCATTCGCGCATATTATTATTATTATTATTATTATTATATTTTGTCGTAAATCAAAATATTAAGGATAAACTTTAGTACTGTATTACTGTATTATGCACATTCTACACACGTCAAAGTTTTGAATAGTAAAATATTCACAGATGAAAATCAATTTTATCTGTAAAACAATCTGAACAATTTACTGTTTTCGGTCGACGAAAACATTGGGCAACAGTTGCAAAACGGATTCCGTAATCTGTAAGAAGATAAGCAACTTGAAAAAGCTAGTTATCGGTCCGTTTAGAATTTATTTTAATAATGAAGAAGGCACTTGTGGCTCGGTATTTTTATTTTATTTATTTATTTCTTTTAGTTTTATTTTTTTTATTTATTTATTTTTTTATAAAAAATCTCAACATGCTATATGTAGTCAAAACAAGTTCCAGCAGAAGTAATACTATAATTCTGATATTCTTTTTGTTTCAAAATAAACTTTTCATGTTCAGTAGTAATCTCCACAAATATATCTGTAAGCAATATATGATAACAAAATTATAGTCCTTACGATTTGCGCATTCTGTGTGATGAAACTGGGGCAAATTGTAATTTAGTGCATTGGGGCATGCGACAAGTAATAATGGAGAAGAATGTTAATCAAAGAAGATAACAGTCAGACGCGAAAAATATTCCTTAACTGGAGATATGCTGTTTTGAAAGCCTTTTTATGAAAAGTAAAACACTCTGTTTGAAAATGAATATTAAATAAACAATGTTTAGAAATTAAACAGTGTGAATCGAACTTTGGAGCGAACAAGAAAATATTGTTATGAAATTCTTAACTGTACCATGCCTGTACATTGTGATATACTCGTAAATTATTCTCCGAAAAAATAATTACGTCTTTAACTGAGAAAAAATAGCTTCAGTTTGAAAAATGTTATCTAAAAATGTATTAGAAAATTATCTTTACTGTTGTAATTTTGGAACCAATTCTTGAGCGTTTGTAGTTGCACAGGACGCAGTCAGGACGAAAGCATTCGGTGGCTTCGACCACTTCCGCACTTTTCACTGGAACATTCTGTCGTAATATCCGTTCTGCCGTGGCGGACCGGAATGAGGTCCGGTTTTAAATATGTTTTAGTGTTGTTTAAGCCACAGGTTTGATTTTTTGCTTGTTTATCAAATGCGCCTTTATTATTTAAAATGTAAAATCTAATATTACAAGAGTGCAGCTTTTACGAGTGCAATGAACATTTAACAAAAAATATACAAGAAGCCTTGATGTTGCCATTGATACGTTGAACAGGTTGTTTTTGTTTGTTGTTTTCCTTTTGTCCATCAAAGTACAGCTGGCACTCAAATAGAAATTGTCTAAGGTGTGTTAAAAAAATATGTATCATATCACGTGACCATATTTTCGTAATAAATGGTAGTCACGTGAACAGTCGACAGCTTGATGAGTAAAAAAGTATGATTATCATGTTTCATTCTTTCTTTAAGACACAAACACATTAATCAAAAGGGATTGGTGTAAACTTTAAATTTAAATTACTTGTTTCCTTTTTCGAGAGATTAAAGCGAAAATTCTATGGGTTTTTTTGTTTTTGTTTGTTTGGGTTTTTTTTTTGCCTGGAACAGGTTTCTCGGCGTCTTATTCTAGGAAATTTTTATTTTAAAATCTGTTACACTTAATGTTTCAAAAGTATGCTGATCATGTAAGCAGATCACACAGTCTATATCTTAGAAAAAGAACAGTGCACAATGCATGTTATCAGTGCAAGTGTCTTGCACGCGTTTTGTAGGTGGCAAAAACAAATCGTTCCCGAGGAAAGCCTCTTCATCTCAAGCCTGTGGTTTGCACAATATCAAAGTAAAACCGTGGGCTGTCACTTTGATGAGTTTATTTGCCGTCTGTACTGGCTGCCTATTCCACTGACGCCCTGTCACAGTTCCCAACCCATCTGAAGGGTTAACTTATTTTTATTCGTGGCAAATAATACAAGATATCAATAGTATCGCACGATTCTATATCCCTCTTGAGGGGTTTGACAGAACACGAAGTTAGGTATATATATTCTTTTACATACTCCAATATCTGGGGCACCTTTTAAACAAAATGCAATATAGTGGAAATGCAGGAGAATGTATTCGCGACCCCTGGATTACGCGAGGACAGGTGTTATTCAGCGCCGTTATATACTTCCTAATGAATCCTGGACGTCCCACTATTTATCTTATTATGTATCGAACTCAAAAACTAGACACACTGATCGGTCAAAATTTCAGTCTGAAAATGACACTTGGATGCTTGAATAAAAACCATAACACTTCTTTTCGATTTACGTTTCTGTTGAGCGAAAGACACTTGGACACTTTTGCTGGTCGAAACGTTTTAGATCGGCACGACTACAGACAGTCGTGGATTTTCTATTATCTGGTTTCTGCGCTGGCAAGAGTGATTTCACACTCCAATAAAGCGGATGTTCGAGCCAGAAATAAAACAGCCAGTGTAATACTAGTAGTAGAAATAAACTGCTTAATCGTAAATGAATAAAGGAGGGTGTTATGTTAACTATATTACGAGCTATTCGCGGACGGGTCACGTGACCTTGATAATGGCGGCGGTTAAATTATCGATCATGGAGCAAATGTCTATTTGAAGACAACTATGGCGAATGTCTTCACTTTTTACATTGTACTCTATCAGATCTTCCATCACTTCCCAACTTTTCAAATGAGACACTGAACCGCACATATCTTACAGTCTGTCATCATTTTACTTGTTTTCCCCTGAAAAGGACCTCGGTGCATTAAAGTTTTAGTTTAAAATACAACATTCACCCAGTTTATTTCACTTTTTTCTAAGCGTTTGATGTTGCCCTAACTTATTCAGAACAAAGTCGACTGCAATCTGTTCCCCATGTGAAGGCAACTAACATTTTAGCTGGCAACCAGGGGTCTTGCTTTGGACAATGGTTGTAACATGTTCCAAAGTTTTTTTCGCAATCTTATCAGTAAGATGTGTGTCATTTACTAAACATGTCGCAAAATGATCTAATCTTTGTCAAGCAATGCTTTTAAACGTCGGTAACCCCTGAAAGGTCAAATCAGCAAATGGTTGTACTGGCGGTTTATAAATCTTTATAAAAATTCAGATCGTGTGATTTGCATGATTTGCTCAACAGATGCAGACGAGCGCATCCATTTTACCCGAAGATGTTCATTAACTTATGCCACCGTTCGCCTTATCGGTTCGTAATATAAAACATTTCCACGTGCCAACGTTCCGTAATACTGTGCCTGGGTTTCATTTGAAGTAACGAAACTGAAGCGATTTATACATTTCCAGAGTGAAAGAGGAAACCTTATATCTCGGGGCGGTTTGAAAAAGAAAAGTTTAGCAAGGGAAAGACGTATGAAAATACATGTTGCAGTTAAGTAAAGTCTTATAGTGTAAAGAGAGTCTAGAGAGATTCCGTTCGGCATTTAGCAATAAGAGTGAACCATACGGTACGCACTTGAACAGGACTGACAGCGACTGTGTTTTGAAAGCAAAAGATCTTAGAGACAGCGAGCTGGACCTCTATATATCTGTATCTTTTGTAGAGTTATCTATCTTCGGTATCGGTTGCCCATATGACCGACAACCCTTGAATAAACGTACTCACGACCAATCAGTGAGCAATAATTCAACATAAAAAAGGCGCCTGCTAAATTCTACAACTGCTGCAAAATATCTGTAACTAATGTCCATTATGTGTTATTTTGATGGTGTAGGGCTGCTGTTTTTTTTATATTTACTGGTGGCGGATAAAAGGCATTCATTTTTTCTAGTGATTCAGTTGTGAAAAATGCTTATAATAGTAATGTTATAATAATGATAGTGATGATCATAATAACGATAACAATGATGATGATGATGATGATGATGATGATGACGACGATGACAATGGAGAATCCTGTGATGGTGATGATGATTCCTGTGATGGTGGTGTGGTTCCCATTGTAGACATAAGACCCATACACATGTCGATATATAATCCAGATAAATTTTGCTAGTGCTATGTTTTGTAGCATAAATGAGTGGACGCGTTTTAAACGTAAATGCATTCTCACTTTCAACTGCATCGAGAAACAGTATCTTTAATCATTCGTAATAACAACACGCAATCCCTTTAGCAGTGACATCCCCTGAAAGGAAAGTAACTGCTGCGTTTAGTGTCATCAGCAAAAAAAATAATTCGCTATTTTTAGTATATTTGAACAGAACAGGACAGAATATTTGTTAACTTGTACAGCTTGTACATACAAAGAACCAATACAACATATATATACTATCACCTAGGTAAGCAGTATTTCTACTTCTATACAAATCATATTAGAGATAAACAGTAATAATACATATGGAAAATCTTACACATGTAGCAGTCATTTTTGCAATTACGACCCGTGAAAATCATGATAATACTGCAAATCACTGTTCGCTATGAAGTCAATAAAACTGCGAAAAAAAAAAGAAAAAAAGAAATAAGCTGTTCTGCCTAAGTATTTTAGGTCTTTGGTTTGACCAACTTAGAAACTTAGCCGACCAAGAATTCGAAATTATCAATATAAAAAAAAATTATTAAAACCTCCAATCAAGTAAAAATCTCCTTTATTGGTACGTATAAAAAAAGTTATAACACGGCTACATTCACATATTTATTTTATTTTTATCTGTTGAGATTCACTTCCTATTGTTCAATCACTAAATAATGGCAGCACGTTTTATATTTTACTGCACGTATAATGTATTTAATTTGTTCGTTCAACAGGCAAAAACGAATTAACTTTCAAGTTGAAAAATAAACAAAATAACACAATCCATTGATCAAACACGGTGGCATAATTCTTATTTCCGTATATTTAGGTCCATAAAGTATCGCTTTGTAACAGATGGTTAGAAACTGCAGCTGGTTTAAATGAGATGTCATCTCCGCGTATGTTTAAATTTTGAATTTTAAGACATCCTGTCCACAGAAAACATGCCTGTCAGTTTATAACGGTACATAACTGTTTGGGCAGGCAACATATTCCAAAGTCATGAAAATGTATAATGCAAGGTCCGCACGCTTTTTGGGGATCTAATTGCGGTGTCATTTCATATTTCTATTGTTTGCCAGTGACAATCAAACTGCCACGCGACAAATAATGAAACATCTTCATGGTCACGTGACTGGCACGCGCCAAGAGCAGGTGGTTTTTGATGCTAAAAATAGATCGAGCAGCCGCGCGTGAAGGATGTCATGGTTGAAAATCGGAATTTCCCTTAGTTTTATGAATGAATATTGATTATTTGCCATATTTGTGTATTAATTTATAAAACCCGACGCGAAATGTCGCATTTTTAAAAGTGTCACAGCATCCCAAATTGTTTTCTAGCGGTAATTAGATTATATTTGTACATCTGACTTCAATTGTGACACTTGTCAATTTCTGCTGAATACAGTTATATTCCATGTAAATTATCTCTGCGAGTTTGATTCCAAGCGTTCTTTTTTGTTTAAAAGTATAATTTTACTTTTTTGACACTTAGTATAGCAATATTTGTACTCAAACAAATGGCCTTATGGCGGACGCGACTGTTTACTTCTTAGTGTAACTGTTTTTTTGTTGGTTTTTTTCTCATCCTTTTGACATTCAAATGTGATTTTTTAATTTGCCCAGTAGATTTTATAAGGCTGGCCCAAATGCATGATGTCAAATAATGAACTTCACACATCTGTCAGAAAAAAAATGTCAACTTATTTTTTTTTGTCTTTGTAGCAAGAGCTTTGGTCATTATTATTATTATTATCATCATCATCGTCGTCGTCGTCATCATCGTCGTCATCACTTTCATCATAACCTTCACCAATTAATGGTTCAGTGGCTACCACTTATCATTCATATTTTCTATAAGCTCAATTTAAAGGCAATAAAATATTATTTTCATATCTATACTGACTAAACCTTTATAAATGTAAGTGATTATACGTAATTTATAATATAATGGTCAGAATTTGATGTTGATCTTTACGACAACAACAACAACAACAACTGTCAATTCATGGAAATGGGGTAATTTAGAATTGATATCAAACATTCAATGGGCGTGCTTGAGATCGAAATTGTCAATATAAATAACAAGTATCCACATAGAAAAAACCGAGTTTTTATCCTCTATGTTTGAACAATGTATTTGAATGAATTAGATTACTCAAGGACATAAATGTTATTCTTTAAGTTATTTAATGTGTAAAGTAAATGCAGTTTCTCTGAACACCGGATTTCATTTAACGGTGGCTGTATCTTTCAAACGTCGAAATAAAGCAACTGAGTCCCCCCAACCCAACCCCCACACCACCTTCGACTCAGTCTCTCCGGAAACTTGTTGTTTATAAAACCAAACCAAACAAAAACAAAAAGAGATTTTAAAAACTATGTTGGTCAAAAGAATTGATGAAATGCTTTGTTTCTTTTCGTAAAAGTTGTTACTATGTTAAAGTAATTATGATCTTTCGATCACGGCAGAAAATGATCTAAAAATGTGGCATTCACTGAATCTTTGTAACATTCACAGTGTCCTTACAGCTTATATTAACAGTGTACTGACAAGTGAATTCTTTTTATTTATTTATTTCTTTTTGTTTTCATCTTATCATTATTATTGTTGGTAGCTTTTATTTTTCTAAACGTGTCCACTACAATAAATATTCATTTATCAGCTAACACACTATTTTTTCAGCGGCAACAATTTTGTTTTCATCAACACTTAAAGTCATAATTTCATACCAGAATACAACAGAACAGAACAGAAATTTCATTTACATAAGACTTCAACATTTCAGTACCTTGTCTAAGTCAACTATACATGCATATGCTAATAACGACGGGAGTATAATTAAAATATTTGGAAACCCTGACCAGCTGAAAAGAAAAGAGTGAGATTAATATACAAAATGATGTAAATATTAAGTCGTACTGACCACCTTGATCATTTTGACAATCACCACTAGAATTAATCGCAGGAATTTTCTCCTGGAAATAGTTTCACAAGACAACTCCCAGAAAACTTCTCTATTTTCTGGAAACCTGTCGCACAAAAAACCTCTGTCAAAAAGTTTCGTCGAAAGCAACATTCATGGGTATTGAGATTTAATTTCTGAAACTACAAAAGAAAACCCAACAACAACTTTTATTTCAGGTCAGTTTCACAGTGGAAAAAACAACACTAAAATATCATATGTATGTGGATTCTTATGGTCTATGTTGTTTTTTGTTTTTGTTTTTTCATAGAGTGAGGTGGGGACAGTTGTAATACTACAATGTTATTGACAAGGTCAAATTGAAATAGTCACAGACCTATTAATTTCTGTTAGTGATTAAAGAAATGCTAGGCATCAGAAAAAAAATCCCGTGACTTCTTGGGTTCAAGACAGATCTGTTAATACCTTTCAGTATGTCGACTGTTTACCTGTCAAAGATCCACCCCATATTTTTTGATAAAATTGTAAGCGTTCATTCGACAGTCACTGACGAGGGATCCTCCCGGAACTTGCTTAATCAAAACTACTGAGAAAAAAACAATACTTCAGCGCCCTACTTATAACAACAAACCGTTTCATTATATTTTTCCGTGCCATTATTGGTATAAAGCCAGTAACTGAGAAGAAGCGGATCAGTGATCCAGGGGTAACGAGCTGGACTGGTAACCCAGGGGTCCCGAGTTCGAACCCCAGCTCCTCCACTAACATTACTAATTGTCTTCGGATGAGACGTTAAACCGAGGTCCCATGTATCAGTGCTATACACTGAGCATGCAAAAGAACCAGGGGTGTCTCTGGAATGGGATGCTTTCTGTATCTTGCACTATATCCCCCACAACATGAAATAACAAATCTCTGCAGGTGGCGTCGGTCATATGGGCAACCGGGATCGACGATAAATAAACTCAAAGAGATAGATTTACATACGTTGCAGGAACTTGCTTCCCTATCCATGTAAAATTACAAGTTTAAAGTAAACTGTTTTTTTTTCTGTAATTCGTGGATTCTACAAATTATATCTATCTCCGAAATTGCACTAAAACATCTTCATGAATTACGTGAATAAATTCCAGAAACATAATAACTTTGAAACAATCCCCTGATATTTTATACACCGTACACGTGGAAAACGGCCTCTTAGAATCATACCCCCGCTATGAACGTGTTTCGAATTTGGAATGGGAATCTATCTTGAAATTAGATCTGTATGCTACTCAATAACACAAGTTAACGAACAACTTGCGGACCCAATCCTAATAATCTTGCTACCTATTTTAAACATTTTCTTTTCAATTAGCACGTTTAGTTCAAATTCCATGTATGTCAACGGGTTTCGTGAAATGTTAGTAACACTGTTTTCAATGTTTTCAAGACAATATGTTTTGGTACAAATTTAAATGATTTAACCACAACTATATCTCCAAGTGGAGAAGATTTTCACTAGTTTACTTGAACTATATGACATAGCTGTATGAACAAATCAGCCATAATTATTTGTTGAAGAAATTACAAAGTAAATTTATTCTTCGTTATTGATTTTCACCTGTCGCCTTCAATTTTTATTTAAACTGATTTATGTTTTGAAATGTCTCAGAAATTAGTGTACATTTTTTCGGAGTATAGCTATTTTCATAGCCATACATTTTGTCCTTTGCAATAAGATAGTTTGAAAAGTGTTGAATCATTTTTTTAATCAACCTGCCGGAAAACCAAACTTTTGCCATCTCTTCAATTGCCGCAGACGACACCACTTTAGAATATTAGAAGTAACAAGTGGCGAATATTAACGAAGGTCATTCGTTCTTTTTATCTGCCGTGTTTGTTGTATTCTATGCTCAATAGGTCACACCCGAAAAGGTCAAATTTTATGCAAACTTGTTTGTCTAAAAATAAATAAACAATTTAAAACCGTGGGAATTTAAAACGCTTGGTTGTATGATTTTGAAAGCGCCCCTTTCATGTCGATTGATTTCACATGAGTGAGGGAACACGTTTATTTTGCTATGAAAATAGGGACCACGCAGTGTTAGGAGGTTAAAGAGAAAAGGATGGTAGAATGTGCGCAAAAACGCTTGGAAAAAAAAGATCTTTATCTGGTTACCAAAATTTTAAAATCGATTAAAAAAGTCAAATTATAAATCATCAACAAACGAAAGTTTGAAAACCTGGTTGATAAACATAAAACATTCAGGCTGCGCCCAGTTTTTGCTAAAGATACATGTATCGCGCTCTATTAAAATGAAATGCAATCAGTCCTACAGAGATATTTTCTTAACTAACGCAATTTGATTATCATTTTTTTTTCCATACATACATTTAGACCAACTAATTTCAGCATATTCTGTGGATAAATCACTCCAACATTGAGTAAACCCTATGTTTAAACAAACTACGTTCAGTTAACAATTTCTTTCGACCACTTGCTTAAAAGTTCTGTACATATCACTCGTTTCCGCTAGATTATTGCCTTTGATTAGATACTGTACACTAACTTCCCATTTATTTGGATAAATTTCACACGGGAGCAGTTGAAACACACGACCAAACGACCGTGGGTAAAATATCAGTTAAAATATTTCGTCTGTTGTTCCCACGGTCCGCGCGTGTTCATCACGCGCAGTGCACAATATACCATTCGTCTGCAAAAGTTAAGTTAAATTCAAAAATAAGTCGCTAAAAAAGTTCTGAGAATTGTTTAAACAGAGTGTATTAAAATTAAAATTCATTGACCAGTGTCAAAAACTGACTTGCGTGCGTGATACATCATAAATATTGATTTTACCCAATGTCAACGGTATCGACATATCGATTTCTTGCCAAAAGAGCGTCTGCTTGCAGAGTGCGGGAAATCTTATAGAACCAATGAGCGCGCGTGTGATCAAGCGCTCTCAGCCAATTAAATAATACCAGCGTCCTGTCGTCTGCTTCTTAATTGAAAATTAACAACAGAGGGGCGGGCTCTGGTGCTGGGACCGGGAAAGCTTTAATTCTGAGGAACGGTGGACCTCATGCCAGTCGTGTTTTAGACCGTTGGTCAGGAAAGGTGTTACATAGTGCTACCGGATAAGTGGTCACGAGCCGGATATATTTTTTATTTTAACAATTTTGTTTAACAACAATTTCTTGTTCCGTTTGGAGGAAAAACATATAAGGATGAAGCGAAGTTTAAGCCATAGTGATGACGATGATGATTTTGAAGAAAGGTTAAAGTCGGGGTAAGTGTGTGTTAAACTTGTGTCGTTTGCTGGTTTGCACGGGGCTTGCACGAGGCATTGTTCCCGGCGGTTTGCACTTACATACGTAGGTACTTCAGGTTGCACGTGCATGCTTTTGCAGTCAAACATCTATGGTTAGTCTCAATATAAAATGTATGAATTCAAGATTCCGGATTTATTCTGTAGTTATTAGGCGTCTTGGGATAAAGCAACAATTATTAAATGAATGGGAATGTAATTAATTATAACATTGTAAACTAAAAGACCTCTGAGGAATAATTTCTTAATTTTTAACTATGTCTATTCTTGTGAATAAATGTAAGTGCAGTTAAATCTATTAAATTTTAGCATAAAGGAAACAGTAATTTTCTTTATATTATTAGATTTAGTTAATCATTCAAGATTGTAAAATGCATTTTAACACAATCAAATGGACTTCAAGTCCGGACACCCTTTCGGCTTTAGGATACTTATTTACTAGTATATATTTTTGCCATTGGCAATATTGTTCGTTTTTGGCACGTGATAAACATCCCAATGAAAATGAGGGCCCGAAA
This sequence comes from Cyclina sinensis, assembly GCA_012932295.1. Lineage (NCBI taxonomy): Eukaryota > Metazoa > Mollusca > Bivalvia > Venerida > Veneridae > Cyclina > Cyclina sinensis. The sequence goes on from JAAONU010000008.1 coordinate 34,419,864, forward strand.
GGTTCGTTAATGGGACTAGCGGACATGATTAAATGATCAAGTATTTCGCTGTTACATCAGTTAAAAAGGGAACCAGATGTGAATAGGGGGCACAAACTTGATAAATTTACAGCAACCTGAATGATTTAATTATAGTGACACTGCATTTGAAACCGTTAATTGCTATATCTTAGTTTAGTAAAATCATGATTTTCAATACAACATAATCAAATATGTGGCAAAATTTCGTTCAATTTCTGATTATTGTAATTGTGACAATCTTGAGCTGCCAGAATGCCACTACTGTTAATTTTTCTGTCAACGTGAACTGTAATAACTTTGATATCATTTGAGTGTTCTGTCAGGTTAGATAAATCTTCAGACTTTAAGATTTTGTTGAATGTTTCTTCTACATCAATTATTAAAAAATGGATGAAATTTACTAGTTAGTGCGTATCAGAATTTCATCATTACATATTCACCTGTTTCCTGTAATGACACAGAGAAAATAAAATTACAAAATATTCATTGAACATACACTAATAAAGTGATATTTTCATTACTTATAGATCGCCTTCACAGAGTTGCCAGATTACAGATAGAAAGAAAAGGCGAGGGGTAAGATTTCTTTACTTCCTTTAAGAAATATACATGTACTTTATATAACCGGATTACACTTTGTGTCAAGCACGTTTCAATGAAATGTTGTTTTGTATTACTGTATCTGTTTACTGGAGACGTTTTCCTTTGAAAATATTCATAAATAAATAATACCACAACAAGTGTGTAAATTTTTCGCATATGTTCCATGTTATATGTTCTTTATTGAATTAAAATACAAGAGTGTGTAACACGAGAATTTATTTATTTATAAAACAGGTGATTGAAAAGCGTCGTCGGGACAGAATAAACAACAGTTTGTCAGAACTACGACGACTTGTGCCGTCGGCATTCGAGAAACAAGGCTCTGCTAAACTTGAGAAGGCTGAAATTTTACAGATGACGGTCGATCATTTGAAGATGCTGCATTCAAAAGGTATGCTACTTTATATCCTTGTATTTCTGAAGATGCCAAATTCATTCCAAATTTATTTTTTTAGACGGACATCGTATGACAACAAAATCTTTTTATGTATAAGGTTTTCACTGAGATATTGAGCACTTTTGTTTTACACAGCGTTCCGTAGTATCAACCCCGAGCTTCTGAAACCACCTGACACTTAGATACCTACTCACACTGAAGAAAATGCATCATTTGACCCCTCACTCTCGCCTTTGATTCGAATCCAAGACCAGCACTATGCGCTCTATATAGCATACTATGCCTTCATTTGACGTCACTTAATGCAAAGGGTTAACATAAAAGAGAAAAAAATACCAATATGTTAAAATAGATTTTCACAGAAATCGCAGTTGCTGTTTTGCCTATAGGTATTTTTCATACCCGGATGTGAAAATGTAAAATAGAGTCAAATTGTTTCACTTGGTACATTAAACATCTCTATTCATCCTTAAGTACATAGTTGAAAAAGTCAGCATGAAATTTGTCCGTAGAATGAGATGTGTGGTTACTTTGGTTCTCACGATAAAATGCATTAACTCTGACAGTAACAGTACGTTAAGGTCCTCCGGAAACGCACCCATACTTTGCACGGCCCATTAACTTCGCCACAAGTAAGTGAAAATGGACAGATCTCGTTTCCATAAAATATAATGACCCCAATCTTTCTATCTTTCGGCTCACGTTAAAGCCGGTACCTCAAAGGAATTGCGCAATATTTAACACTTAAAAGTGTAAGCGGACGCATCATAGTGATTCAAAATTTATGAAAAAGCTCCTGTAAATAATCATGAGCAGTTGTACCTTATACATAATTTAGACTTTGATTTACTTATTACTTACATATCATATCTATGTTTCAGGTATAAATGGGTATAACTTTCCCGATCCTCACGGCCTCGCTTTGGACTACAGAAGCATTGGTTTTCGCGAGTGTCTGGCAGAAGTTGCAAGATATCTTATGACAGTCGAGGGAATGGACCTTCAAGATCCGCTCAGATTACGCTTGCTCAGTCATTTACAATGTTTTGCGGCACAACGTATGCCGGCGGTAAAATCTTCATTTCAAAATTCGACGTGGAACTCAATGACGTCACACCCGACCATGAACTCTTTGAATGCAAATCAGTACTCCGGAAACGGAATGACGTCGATGACGTCAATGCTACAGTCTCATTCTAGCCAGTCAGATCAACTCGCAATGTCTTCAAATGATTCTCTACCAGTAGTACCATCTGTGACATTCAGTGACTCACGAATTAGCCAATCAGAGAATTCCTTACATAACTCTATGCGGATTCCTCCGCCGCCGTCAATGGGCTCACACAGTCATATGACGTCTATGACGTCAAATTCCGGACAATCATCTCTGCTTAACCAGCAAATCCACACACAGTTTCCAATGCTGAACATGAACTCAATGATGTCACCCAACAGTGCTCAGTCTTACAACGCCGCAGCAGGAAATTTAAACCAGCTCAGCAGTGTTAAACCCTACAGACCTTGGGGTTCGGAAATAGCTTACTGATAAAAAGGTTTTTGCATTCAACAAAAAGTGCGGATGCAAATACGTCTTAAAAGTGCAATAGCTAATGTAAATATTCGTTCATTTATCTACATTCCATGAGGATTTTTACAACAGCACACTTGGAAGAAAATAAAACAACTATTTTATACATCTAGAATAAAATTTGTGTCTAAACTGTCAAAGATAACTTGATTTTATTTCTTAAAAAAAAATATTTCAGGTGCTTTGTTTTTTATCTTTCAAACACCTGATCAGGTTTTATTTCAATTTCGCCAGAGAAGATGTTGGCATTTCTATTAATTACTGGAAGTTTCACATGGAAGATAGACGTTTTTTTGTAAATGACTGAATCAAAGACCTAAAATACAATGCACGAGGTATGAATAAAAACAGTTAGTGTAGCAGTGTAATGTTTTTTTCTCTATGCAAAATACTTCTACAACGAAGACCTTTACGATTAAGGGGAGGCAACTGTGACAATGAATATTAATCATATCATTATGAATTAACTCCCTCGATATTTTCCTCTAGTCAGTTATGTTACAGCTATGAATGATAAAATGATTTAAAAAAACTTTTTGAAGAATGTAAAACTTTTTGAATATTTTTTTGTACTTTTTAAATAACCTGTGTGCTTTTCAAGTACTTTTAACATATATTTTTTAAGCATTAACATGTGCCACATTCAAACTAAAAAAAAAAAGAAAAATCTTCATTTTCACTTAACAATATTTTTAGTCTCATTCATTTCATATTCGTTTTCTTTGTAAAGTTTTGTGAAGTTAAACCCTTTCAACGATGTTGATTCAAATATCTTTAACTTAAAAATATTTTAGAAATGTGTGCAAGTTTCCTTACAAGTTAAATTCTGAATGAAAAGACAAATTTATTTTGAAATAGTGAACAGTAAAACATATTGTACATTAATCTAATTGTATAACCAGTTTTATATACATTCGATTGTTTAAAAAAAGTAGTCAAAGTGACATAGTCACATTTGAATTCTTTTTTAAATGTTTAATAATGTTGACTATAAATTTTAGTCTTACATGGTTTTTATACTGGGGGATCTTTTATATATATTATTACTTGGCATAGTATCTTTAAACTTTGAAATTATACTTTGCAAAAAAAAAACCAGTTTCACAATGTTAAATTTTTTTTGTGACTGAAGTGTTTATGATAAACCTCGTATTTTCTAAGATGGAAGGGGAACATTTAATTAAAAGAATGTGGGCTGTTAGTTTGGGCACACTGAAAATCTAACTAATATTATATATATATTTTTTAATTTTTCATTTGTTTCCTGCAAGGTAGCCCTTAGTTTTAAATGATATTTTTTGTTTTTGTTATTTCCTATGCATTTTTACTCAACTGTCACTTTACACATACATGTAATGTACATTTTTATCAAAACATCAAAAGTGCTTTATTTTTCAATAAATGTGATATAATTTATTTAGTGTTGTTTTATCCTTAATATTTGGTCTTCATTTTATACAGCTTTGTTACATGTCTCCATTGACAGGTTTTTATGCGAACTTCATAATATAAGAGTTAATAAGGGGCAACAACTCTACAGTTAATAAAGTTATTTAAATGACTGTGCTAAGCATTAAACTTGCTGCAAAGAAGCAAAAGATGTGAGAAAGAACATCACACTCCTGATTTGAGAATCTCCACATTCCACAATTTTGGTGTAAGAATTCTTTAAATCCCGGAAGTAACAAAAGGAATAACTAAAACAAATTTTCATTTGACAGGAACAACAGGAATGGGCAGTTATCAAACTTGACAGAACAGGAAAGAACAGGGTGTCCAGGGTTTGAATCTCACAGACTTGTACAGGGTTGTCTTGGGAACTGCAAACCAGATATAAGAATGGGATAATCATCTTCCTGACTGCCAAACACACTGGTTTACAATTAGCTAATGTTGCATGAAAGGGTGTCTCATAAAGTATGGATACTAGTTTCACTATTTTGCCTCCCAAGTTGAACCAGTTTTATATGTTGACATTTAATAGTTGTTCACCTTCTACATCACACTTTGATCTGTGTCTGCTAATGCAGAATCGCCCAATTCTATGCTGTTGGGCACATATTGTTGTTTATTTGTCCCGTATTTTGCAGAGTTTACAACAACAGCGATCAGTGATCACATGTGTCGCATTATGATACCCAATTAAACAGTAGTATTGAGAGGTGATTGGACAGTTTGTAGGCTAAAACGCATTTTTTTATTCAAGGGCCATAACTCAGCCAAAAATCATTCAACCAAAAAACCTGTTAGATATGTGCAAGTACTTGAGGTGCTGATCAATCCTGTAACATTTCATTCATATTGCATTAGTAGTACAAGAGAAGTAGTCTGGACAAACTTTAAAAATAAAAATCATAAAAGGGCCATATCTCTGACAAAAATCATTGGACTGGAAAATGCCGACAAAATGCACAACAACACTTGGTACTGATCATTCCTGTAAAGTTTGGATGAAATCGCACCAGTAGTTTCTGAGGAGTAGTCTGGACAAGTTTTTTGATGGACAGACAGACAGACAGATGGACGGACAGACAGATTGATGATGGGGAAGTGATCCCTATATGTCATAGCTACTTTTTAGCATGTCGCAGCTACTGTGAAGCCTGCAACACAAAATTCATTATTCAGCCAAAACGCCTTTTTTATTCAAGGGCCATAACTCAGCCAAAAATCATTTAACCAAAAAACCCGTCAGATATGCGCAAGTACTTGAGGTACTGATCAATCCTGTAAAATTTCATTCAAATTGCATTAGTAGTACAAGAGAAGTAGTCTGGACAAACTTTAAAAATAAAAATCATAAAAGGGCCATAACTCTGACAAAAATCATTGGACTGGAAAATGCCGAAAATATGCACAACTAGACTTGGTACTGATCATTCCTGTAAAGTGTGGATGAAATCACACCAGTAGTTTCTGAGAAGTAGTCCGGACAAGTTTTGTGACGGACCGACAGATGGACGGATGACGGAGGAGTGATCCCTTTATGTCGCGGCTACTTCATAGCAAGCGACACAAAAATGAAGACGTTAAGATAAAATATGTTGACTTTAACCAGATAGGTCCCTTTCATCTAAGAAACTAGAACTGTGTCCAAAGGACACGGATGCCCCCACTGTGCAGATGTGCTCATAAACAAGAGCAGCTTCATTTAATGTCTACAAAATTCTGTTCTTATAATAGCATTTCAGTTGAAATTTCCTCAATTCATGTATTAATGATAAAAAAGTCACCTAACTCTTGAGGCATCATATTTAGTCTCTTTACAGATGGAATACAATATTAGTGTCTGAATAAAACTGAATTTTGAAACACATGTATGGTCTCCTTTACTTCCATCTACACATTAAGGTTGTTCATCCCTGAAAGTTTAAGCAAAATCTGCCATCCGGTTTAAGAGGAGTTGCGTTAACAAAATTTCTATATGGTATATAGTGAAAAAATCAACAAAGGGCCATAATTCTGTTAAATTTGGTCGCAGCAAAAATTCCTTCCTTTCCTACCATCTACACATTAAGGTTGTTCATCCCTGGAAGTTTAAGCAGAATCTGCCATCCGGTTTAAGATGAGTTGCGTTTACAAGATTTCGGGACGTACGGACAGACGTACGGATGGACAGACGTACGGACGGACGGACAAGTGCAATGCTATATGCTCCCCACTTTGTGGGGGCATAAAAACACACATAATATAAGTATAACCTGAATCACTTGTTTTGTATCTGTTTATCTGCCATTTTGTTTAAATTTTGGCATTCAGAACTTCCCAGGTATGGGGGCAATTATGTGATTGTTGCAGAAGAAATTATCCAAGGTGTTCATTCTGCGAGATTTCCGCTCCATTAAATGCTGTTTAAAATTTGGCTTAAAGGTCAAACAACTAAAAAAATATCAAGTCTATAAAAGCGGTTCAACACTTTAAGGATAATAAATTAGGCTGTAAGGATACTGGTCTAACAAAAACAAATACATACTGAAAAATACACTTCCCTCTTTCAATGTAGCATTGAAAACATGACAGAAAGAAATCATAGTGAACTTAGAAAATAGTTAATGTTCGTTCCATTCATTGAGCCTATTGGATCATATAGCTAAAATCATATATATGCCACATCTTACGCATCAGTCTATGTACAAGGACCTATAGCTCTTCTACTTTTTATAATGCCTATCATGCTAGCGGCAATTTTGTTTGCCTATGCGACCAATGCCGACCAAGATCAGCCTGCACATCCGTGCAGTCTGATCATGGTCTGCACTATTCGACATTCAGTCAATTTTCAGTAAGCATTCCCGTAAACAATTAATGGAACAGTCCAAATTGAAAGATAGACAAGTCCATTTATGATACTAAGCAGACTAAGGGATAAAATTATAAACTTGCAAAATAAAGATAAAAACATGTAGTAAACAAGGTTACTCTATGACAATGAGTTAATAAGATGGTTAACAACTATACTTCAATACCAATCCTGTGTGTTATCTGAATAATTAGTCTCACTTATACTGAAAACTGTGGCATGCAAGATCAATGTATCACAGACTTTCTAGGAAAGTTTTCTTCAAAGACTATGGAAAACTGTTTTGTAGCAGTGACCAGAAATTTCATATAGTTCAGTCATTGTTTAGGTATGTGGATAATTAGAAATACTGGTATCTATTAAACAATTGCTTCCTGTTGCTAAATAAACAGACATACGATTTTTCAGTAAATTTTTCTTGAAAGTAAGAAAATTAAGTATTTTTATGCACAGGTTTTAATAAATATACCCAAACAACAAGTTGACAAAACACCGACAGTCTGAAACACCTTTGTATACCCTCTTATTAACACATTGTCATGGAATATGACTGTTAAATACATTTTAATTTTTTTTTCATCTTTCAATCATTTAAGGTGTCTTAGATATGTTCCTAGTTCCTGTGTATGTAACAGCAAAGAAAGTTGTTCTTAACTGTTTCAATCTTTCCTCTGGCATTTGATCAATGAGAGCTGATATGAATTTATTGGTGTTACACCTAAGCCCTAAATGACTCAAAATCTAAAATGTTCCATAGATCTAAGTAGTAATGCATTTCAACAAGTGTTACTGATCATTTTCCCGTGATTCATTCTATGGAAATTCAAAAACTTGATTTTTAGACCAGTTGGAATCAAGTTTTAGCCCATACAACTATAACAATTATTACCTTAGTTTTGAGGAAAAACGTTTTAAAAAAAAAACTTTGGTAGACATCTTTACTAACACCACAGTAACTAACCTTCAATGATTCCCGAAAAATTCCTGTTTTCTCCTGAAAGGTTCTTCATTTTAGAAAACAACAGGCATGTTTAATTTTCACCGTAACTTTAATAAAGCTTAAACTTCATCAATTTTGATTCTTACCCTGCTGGAGGCAGCTTAATCTGCCTTTGCAACCAGAGCAGACCTTCATATCTGTGCAGTCTCTGCACTATTCACCATTTAGTATGTAAATTTTCAGTAAGCACCCCCATAAACATTTAATGGATCTGTCCAAATTGAATGATAAACAAGTCTATTTTACATATTTAGCATAATAAGGGTTAATATCAAGGTCTTGCAATGTATGTTGACTGCTTCATAGAGTTCTGACCAGTACTGGCATTAGAAGGAAGAATGCAGAAGACTGTCTGGTTCTCGGTCTGGCATTAGAAGGAAGAATGCAGAAGACTGTCTAGTTCTCGGTCTGGCATTAGAAGGAAGAATGCAGAAGACTGTCTGGTTCTCGGTCTGGCATTAGAAGGAAGAATGTAGAAGAATGTCTGGTTCTCAGTCGTACTTTGCTAACAATAGTGGTTAGGGGCAGGCAATCAAGACTATGCAGAAGATAGGGGTTAAAACTTTGTCAGTGGGATTTACATCCTGGTTGCCTGACTGAAAGAGCGTCACTCTGCCATAGCCATGGCTATTAACAACTACATATGTATTAACTGGAGTAATGTATCTCTTAAGTGTTCAAGATACTATCAGTTTATACAGCTCAAAGACAACTTCATTTTGAAGGGGAATAAGGTTCTGGCCAACTACTGCCAAACACAGTTGCCAGAGGCTTTATTTCTAAATATCAATCTAAAACACATGATTTATACTTCTTCATACACACTATTTGTTAACAGAATGTCTTTTAAACATTTTTAGTTTCACTATTTTTAACAAAGTTGCATAGATCTGTTGGAGAAACACTGAGGATGACATCAAAGATGTATAAAACAAGAGCCGGGGGAACTGTGTTATGCTCCCCAAATAGGTTTGGACACAGAATAGTGTGTCCTTAAAGTCTTTGCCAAATTCAGCATAAAGATATAATGTTATTGGTAGTTGCTGAAAAAGGTTAAAACTGTTGAAATATGCAATAAAGAATGTAAGACAGTTACCATTTTATTCTTTATTTTTCTATCAACTCAGACAGTGGCAGTCCTATCCAGACAATGTCATGGTCATCTAAGTAGGCTGGTGACAGGTAAACCAGAGGTTTTTGATACCTCTTGTAATTTCAGAGTTATGTCACAGACAAAGTTCAAAGTGTAAAAATGAACAAAGGGCAATAACTAAAAAAATTAGGCAATGCAGAGTTATGGTTCTTATGCACTGCACTTCTACTCAATCAGATCTATCTACCTACAAAGTTTCTTGTTGATACTTCTTGTAGTTTAAGTTATGTCCCAGACAAGAAAATGTGGACAACAAAATGGGACGTACAGACATATGGACGGACATACGGACGGACAATCTACCTACAAAGTTTCTTGTTGAAACCTCTTGTAGTTTCAGAATTATGTTCTGGACAAAGTTCAAAGTGTAAAAATGAACAAAGGTCAATAACTAAAAAATTAGGCAATGCAGAGTTATGGTTCTTATGCACTGCACTTCTACTCAATAAGATCTATCTACATACAAAGTTTCTTGTTGATATTTCTTGTAGTTTCAGAGTTATGTCCCGGACAAGAAAATGTGGATGGACAGACATACGGACGGACATACGGACAGACAAAGCGGCGACTATATGCTCTCCCTTTGGGGAGCATAAAAAGATATGTCAAGGATATCTTACAAGGGTGTTATCAGAACATGGGTAGAAATGCCAGATTATGGCCTAATCTGGGATGCAAGAATGAACTTGCCATGCATTCTTTGAGCCAGTTAATCTAAGGAAATACTAAACTGCTTAAATCTTCAACATCACTGACAGATATAACTATCTGTCATTATTTTAAAAGCTGTACAAATTATACCTTAGAGTAATCTTGGAAAAAGAACAACAGACTTTCATGTCTTCATCAATAAAATTCAAGAAGAATTTCAATTTTGGCAAAACAAGATCACAAAAAATACTATTTCACTAAGACTTTAAATCATCATCTGGTTTAACACTCTCAGTACTGTCTGTTCTCACAGGGTTCCTATCACCAGTAATGTCTTCAAATTTTTCCTGTTCTTCATTAATAGTTTTTTCTTGGTCAACAACTCCATCCTGTTTTGAAATCATTTTAGAAGCAAACCCACCAGAAACTTGTGAACCTTTTGAGGTAGATTTATCTCCCCTTTCCTGAGGTAGGTGTTGATCGTAAAGTCCCATCAGTGTTGCATCTGCCTCTAGTAATGTCAAGTGCTGAGCACTTCCCAAAAAGCTGGAGGTCATCTCAAATTTATGAACCAGCACCATGACTCTCTGACCTTTAACATATTGACTGTAAAAATAAAACAATAATAAGTTCATCTGACATAATTTGCTTAGTTTTAAGTTCATCTGACATTATTTGCTAAGTTTTAAGTTCATCTGACATTATTTGCTTAGTTTTCAGTTTATCTGACAAAATTTGCCATGTTTTAAGTTCATCTGTTATAACTTGCTTAATTTTAATTTCATCTGTCATAACTTTCTTAGTTTTAAGTTCATATGTCATAATTTGCCATGCTTTAAGTTTATCTATCATAATTTGCCACGTTTATGTTCTTATATAGAATTTGTTAAGTTTTATGTTCATCTGTAAAATATTGCCTCGTTTTATATTAATCTGTCAAAATTTGCCCATTACAAGCAATAAAACAACCACCTTAGCAATACATATTATAATGGTCGTACACTGGCCTACATCTATGTTTGTATAAATACAACCTCAAACTTACTGCATCAGGGAATCAATTCTTTGGCTAAGTGGTTAGAGCATTGTATTTTAAATGCAAAAGACTGGAGTCTGAATCCCGCTCTGGGTGGTCTTTTCCAGGACACATTGCATCTTTCTGTTTATAACTTTCGTAAGAATATACAAAGGTAGATTTTTCTGCAGTGATAATTTTATAAAGACAGAATACCTTCATCTTCTAAGTAAAACAGCTGTGAGTGATACATTTGTAACTAAATCTGAGACCTATTTTTACAATTTCTGAGAAAATTAATTATTTCCAAATATGTTTTACAGGTAATGAGAAAAGATCCGACCTCTTAGATTTATTTCTCAGTGCCAACATAGATTTATGCATTTCAAGATATTTGGATACAATTGTATTATGTAATGTAGATGGGCATTTTATACCACTAGAGTCCAAAACAGCACTGGCCTCATCAATTCATCAATAGTTAAGTCATTTCTCTTTCGACAGTTCTAATGATTTATTGAGCCCAGAAATGTCATAAAAAAAGTTTGTTCATTTAAGATAGTCATGTATAACATGGTTTGACTTACTTTGCTTGAAAAGAAGGTCTAGGACAAACACAGTAAAACTTCCCACCAAAGTTAATATACAGATCATCATTTACTACATAGAATATTCTTCCTGCCATTGTTCTGTCTTTTAAATCTCCTAGCTGTACAAATTTAGATTTTCTAAACATTGAAGCAAAACTTTCAGGTTCCTTGTCATCTTCTTCAGATACCTCAGGCTCTGAAAGTATATAGGACATCTTCAACTTCAACTTATTACTGCTAAAAGTCAATACTGACTATATACTAGGCAGGCGCATGTCAGTTACATTATAATTATAAAAGATGATAACAAAGAAAACAAGATTTTACTAAAGATCTTACTTATTTATTTTAATTTTTTAAAATCAATAAAACTTATTCAGTCCACTAATAAAAGCTGGCACAGTTGGGGTAGCCTTAATCTTGGTCAGTAATTCGTTCCAGAGTCATATAGTCCTTGGGAAGAATGAGTTCATGTGATGTTGTGTTTTTGATTGTGGGATGAGGAATTTGTGGTTTCTTGTGTTTGTAAGGTGATTGTGATCGACATTGATTTGTTTGTTTTTTTATTTTGTGTAGAATGACCAGGCTGGCATGGTTTCGCCTTTGTTCTAATGTTGACCATTTTAGTTCCTTAATCGTCTTTGTAACACTGCTTGTATAGTGGTAATCATTATGAACGTACCTTGCAGCTGACCTTTGGACCATTTCTATTCTGTGAGTGAGATATTTCTGCCATGGGTGCCATATGGTTGAGCAGTATTCAACCTGTGGTCTTACATATGTTTTGTATGCTGCTTCTTTGAGTTGTTTGTTTTGTGTTTTGACGTTTCATCTGATGAACCTTAAGCTGTTTTTTGCTTTTTTTGTGATGTTGTTTATGTGGGATGACCAGTTCAGGTTACTACTTATAGTAACTCCTAAGTATTTTGCATTTTCTGTGGTTTTCAGTATAGTGCTATGTTGGGAAAGATGACAGGTTTTTTTTTCCTGTGTATTCTTAGTACTTCACACTTGTCATGGTTGAATTCCATTGACCATTCTTTTTCCCATATTTCAACGTTGTGCAAATCATTTTGTAAGGTTTGTGCAGATGCTTGTGATTTAATTGTTAAATAAACTATGGTGTCATCCGCAAATAGCCGCACACGGCTCCTGACACTTCCTGGTAGGTCATTGATGTATGCGAGAAAGAGACATGGACCAAAGACCGATCCCTGCGGGACACCAGAAAGCACAAGGAGCCTGTCAGAGATCTGTTTTTGAGAAATTTTTTGTATCCATGAACTGATGTGTGTATGAACTCCCATGTGTTTCAGCTTGTGTATCAGTTTGTGGTGGTCTACTTTGTTGAAAGCTTTACTGAAGTCCATGACAATGACGTCAGTTTGTTGACCTTGATCTAGGTCAGCTATTTCTTGTGTGAAACCAATGAGCTGTGTCTCACAGCTATGTTTTGACCTGAATCCATGTTGCTGGGGGCAAAGTACATGTATGTTGTGTTTGTCAAAGTATTCCATCATATTTGAAACAATGATATGTTCCATTAGTTTTGATGCTATACATGTGAGTGATATTGGTCTGTAGTAGTTAGGTTTTGATTTTGAACCTTTTTTGTATGCTGGTGTGATGATGGCATGTTTCCAATCCTTAGGAACAATACTCATGTCAAGTGACCTTTGGAATATGGTTTTGAGGATTGGGGCTATCTCTGTGTGTAGCTCTTTGAGTAACCTAGGTACGATCTCATCTGGACCTTGGGCTTTAGGGGAGTTTATTCCTGTCAATAACTTATCAACTCCTTGAACTGAGATGGATATGGGAGCCATGGGTGGGTGATCGAGTGATGACATTGAGCTTTTAACTATTTGTTTAAGACTGAGTGGCAAGAGCTTTGAGAAGCCTGATTCGAACTGTTTGTTTAGTATGTTCGCCTTTGATACTTGGTCACTGAAAGTATAACCACACAGTCCCACTGATTCAGTGCTGAGTGGTACAATTCCAGACATAGAAATTATAATAATGTAACAAAAGAAACGTGTACCAGTATCATCCAGTATGTGAGGAAATAAAATAAAAGCTAAAAACTAATGATAACCAAAAAAAGTTTTCAAATGTTTCACTCCAATGAATAATGTTAATTCCCATACTAGAATCGCCTCAAAAAGCCTGATTTTGTTTTGTGTCTTGATTTCTTTTAGAAGAAGAGAAATGTATATAACATTTAATAATCAAACACTGTTGTGTTCTTTTCTTTTTTCTATTAGAAGAAGAAAAATATAACTGTTATGACACTCTTCTGGCCGGGAATCGGACGCAATGACAAACCGATAATTTACCTCAAACTAAGTTAATAATCAAACACTGTTGTGTATCATATCCAAAGAGTGACGGAAAGATTTCCACTTCCAGAGCAGCACAGGGAATCGCTGCGTAGGGGTTAAATGACCCTAAAGTAACTAATAAACCACACTTCTTCTAAATACTATATAAATACAAGGGATCCAACTCATCGGATTTCCTTTATAAGTCCATTTGGACACGGGTTCGCAACACTTTTCACCTCAAGCAAAACAGCCTTCACGCGTATTCGGCGAAAACACTTGGTTCAGTTCGAAACAATGAAGAAAAATGCTTCTCTCACTAGCAACAGTCTTTCTCTAAATCTCCTTAGCCTCTCGGCATAAACTACTTTTTCTGAAAGCCGACGAATACGGCAACCATTGTTGTTGTTGTCTCCGATACAAAGGTGATTTCTGATTGGTTAAAATGAACCTAGGCGAAAGATGTTGCGAACCCGTGTCCAAATGGATCTACAAAGGAAATCCGATGAGTTGGTTCCCTTGTATTTTATATAAACATGTATTCAAAGGATTTGGAAGAAATGTGGTTTATAAGTATTTGTATAGGGTCAGTTAACCCCTACGTACCGATTCCCTGTGTTCCAGAGTAACTCAGTGAGTTTGACCTTCTTACTAACCATGACTTTCTGTTGAATGAAGTGATGTCACGTTAAATTTTAATCGCCTTTTCGGTGAAACCGCTTCTTCGCAAAAGTTTGCTGCTGGAATAAGATGTCTCTGAAAGTACAGTTTGTGTAAATTGCCAAATATTGGCCTGCAGAATTTCTGTACTGCAGTTTGGATGGGGGCCGCCATGTTTAATCTGTGACTCCAAATAAACGAATCAAAGATTGTTTTACAAATATCTCCAATGTTGAAATTGTTATCATAATTCTCATTGGTTTAATTTAACAGGAAGCACATGTCCTTCTGTTTACAAAGATGTCAGGATCAAATTTTACAAAACTCTTTGAATTTTTTTCTTTAATTGGACAACTTAAGGTACAAATTTGTATATCCTTATGATGCAGATATTACCGTCTGCTGATCGTTTCGGTATTTCGATACCCATCTCGGCCCTATAAAATTGACTTCGACCCATTTCGGTCTAGTTTAAAATGTTACCAAGACCTTTCATTCCTGGACGTTTCATTCCCAGTTATTTCACCCCCTGTTTTTATATAATGATTAACTTTTGTTGAAATTTTCTTTTGCGATATTTGATGATCAATTGCTGAAGGTGTTGACTTATGCAATCACATTGTAATCAGATATAACAATGAAATAGTTAGCACATATTAATCAGATTAAGTATGTGTGAAATGTCTGTTGTATTGATTGAAAGGGGTCTTTTTATCAATGATTGGGAACACACAAAAACTGTCATGTTATAGGAAAGTTGAATGTTATTTTTTTGAAATCTATTAATAGTAACAAGTAACTGATAAGAGATACAGGTAACTTTTTGAAGGTTGGCAAAAATATGGCGGTTGATAAAAATGCAAAACATAGTAATTTTGTAATTACAGTTACAAAGTCATTTTTCATCAAATAATTTAATATTTTATATCATTTAAAAGGTCTGTAAACTCATATTTTACATATTAAAAGAATAATTGTCAAAACTGTTTACTTTTTTATTTGTAAATGGTTAAACATAGTGCATCTGAGCTGCTAGAAAAATGCTGAAATGACAGGTATAAATTAGTTTAGTTTTCTTCTTTAAAAGCAAAAATTCAAAATCTGCTCATATTTTCAAAATATGAATTTAAAGAGCTTTCAAATGATATAAGAATCTTAAAATTCGGCTGACAAAGAAAAAAGTTATCTAAAGTTAAAAATTCGGCTGCTATCAAATGTATATAAATATTGGTTCTCTTTGCCAACCAGTAGTTCAGCTATATTTTGGTAACAGGTGCTTGTGATGTCATCAGTCAATGTGCCTATAATATATATTTACAAAATACTTTTAAATATTAAAAAATAAACAAAATACTCTATTCCAATACAAAAACTTCAGAAATAAGAAAACAATCTATGATATTTGTTGTACCAAGTGTATTATTCATCTTATTTTTATTTCTAAAGTATTTTATTGAAATTGAACATTTCTCATCTAAATTAGTAAAGTCAAAGATGAGATATTGTAAAAATTTAAATAAATAAAAGTAATCATCTTTAATATGTGGAAAACACTTTGAATTCTTTTTTCTGTTGTATATTTAATAGAGTATGAAAACCATATAATAACATACAATAACAAATATATCATTTTTTGTGTCTTAAAGAAAAAGATATTCTCAAAAGTTGATGTTGAACAATCTACAGACAAGCCGAATATATTATGCTCAAAGAGTTGGACCACTTCTATTGTTAAGCCTTGTAGAAGGTGAACAAGCTTAAAATATCAAAATTGTTTCACCTTTGGAGGCATAATAGTGTGAGAAGAGATATCATGAAGATTCATATATATTATTTTCCAGAGCAGAAATGGGCTAAAAAGCAAAATTTGTTGCCATGAGTGTCCGATTTTAAAGAGAATTTGTCTTGGTTTTCTTTCATAAAAATATTATCACTTTAATTAATCATAATATAAATGGTTTTGATAGTCTTCATATTACTGGCAATATCTCTGTGTTTTCAGTTTTCAATGATGTGTTATTTTATATCATTTTTCAAATTGAAGGTCATTGTGGTGAGTGACTTCATTTATTTTTGGCCAAACTGGGATTAAACTCAAATGTCTGGACTGAAATGGGTTGGGGTGGAAGTTGGATAATCCTATACTAACCTGTTAAAAATGATTTTTATTATGCCTCCAAAGGGAGGCATGTAGTTTTTGAATTGTCCATCCGTCAGTCTGTCCGAAAACTTTAACATTGGCCATAACTTTCTCATTAGTAGGTGGATTTACTTCATACTTGGACACAACACCCTTTTGGACAAGGCCTTTCCACTGACCAAAACTTATTTGACCTTGACCCCTGAATGACCTTGAAGATCCAATTGTCAAAAACTTTAACATTGACCTTAACTTCTGTATTAGTAAGCTGATTTACTTCATACTTGGCCAAAACATCCCTTTGGACAAGACCTTTCCACTGACCTATATTTATTTGACTTTGACCCCTGAATGACCTTCACCTTGAAGATCAAATTGTCCAAAAACTTTAACATTGGCCATTACCTCCTTATCACAAAGTCGATTTACTTCATACTTGGACGCAACAACCCTTTGGACAAGGCCTTCCTATTGACCTATACTTATTGACCTTGACCCTTGAATGACTGGTCCTCAGCTCAGAGTCAAAGCAACACTTCGGGGGCATTGTCATCTTACAGTGACAGTTCTTGTTTGAATTCAGTGATTGATATGGTGATAACTTCTAAACTTACCGGTATATGGGTTTTGACATCTGTTCTGACCCTTCAGGAGTTAAGTTGTGTTCAAACAATTTCATTGCCTCAGGCTTGCAATGACTGCGGTTTGTGTCATGCCTGTAGCAAAAAATCCAAAGAAACAGAATTTTTATTGTTTTGATGCAGGCAAAGTAACTGCTGTAAACATTTTTTAGCAGCAATATACAATGTACCAATGTACAAAATAATCAAAGGAGAGGTCATTTGGACTGATGACTCCAAAGAGGAGGTTAAAAGCTAAATTTTTACAGGTTTGGACCTGTGGTTTCACAAAGTTCAAAGGCTCTTGAAACCCAAATTTTAAAAGCCAATGGCCTTAGGTCTGTGACCTGTGCCTTACATGTATTTAGCAGACTTATGAAGAACTTTACTTTTGTACTGTCATCATGACATTAGGAAGAACCACTGCAAGCATATTGCTTGCTCATTTGGTACAGTAATTGATTTAAGGTCCTACAGGTTGTGGGTTAGAGATTGATGTATGGTGGGCTTTTCTCTGTTGGTTTATTTCCTGGTGTCAGGAGTAAAACGCAGTAGGGGCCTGGTGTCACCCTTTGGCCAAAGTTAAGGTTAAAGGGGTAGGGGTGTAGTCACTGTAGTGGTGTCTGTGAGGTTAGATAGAAAGGTAGAACCATAGCACATGCCAGATTTCCTCAGTTGGTAGAATTACAGACTAGTGTCACGGGGGGAGTGGGTTCAAGACACACTGTGACTGCACCTTTCTATCTTGGTTTACTTCAGTTGATTCCAGTTTAGTCCTAGTATCTTAACACTTTTGGATATATTGATATCATATAATAATTATGTAATTGAAATTGGCAGTATCCTTTAAACATGAAAAACATCTTAATAGAAAATGAAAATGAAGGTCTGAATATCTTGCATATGAGAATGTTCTCTGCAGGATTAGATTTGAATTAGACTTTCTTATTTCAGATTTTCATATCATTATTGTAATTAACACTTTTATTAACATACGTATATTAAGCCTTTTCTTATAAATTCAGTCATATATTACAAATTTTTGCTTTATAAGTTGATGTCATATTTTAGTGACACTTATTCCACCATGGTAGTCCATTTGGTAGAGTTTCAGACTCACAAGCAGAGAGATGTGGGTTCAGACTCCTTCCTTGTTACATGACTTTTTTGGAACCTATGATACATAATTCTTTTTGTCTTTCAGAGAGTGCAAAGGACAGGATGGGTGTTGCGTAAAGTGAGTGATCCAGAGAGTGTGGCTGACCACATGTATAGGATGGCAGTCATGGCCTTCGTGGCTGATTCAAGATCTGGGCTAAATAAAGAGAAGTAAAGAAAATTCTATCTCTTAAGTTTATTATAGCCTTGAAATTACTGGCATATGTGTTTTACAGTTTAACAGTACTTCAGTGTATGTGAATAGTTAATTAATAAAATGTAATGTCAAAATTGAGAAAAAACAACTTTGATTTATTTATGAGAATATTATTGTTGTACCAGAATTAGAATGAGTACCTGTGTCATCTAAAATAAACCTTTTGAGGTCAAAGGATATAGTTCATAACTGCTCCAACTAGGATATATTAGAAAACAAGGCCCATAAAAATTCCAGAAATTGCTTTAAAGATATACTATGCCCATCTTCGCATGAAATACTGTAATTGTTGAAATTCACTGGAATCTAGGAAATTCTTACTGAATATGTCTAATTAGGCTATTAGAATACAAACACTATGTAAAGGAAGCTGCATTCTTTATTACAGGTCATATTATGGTTGTGCTTTCTTAAAAAAACTGCCAGTTTTTTTAATGACACTATGTATTTATACTGTTAACCAATAGTGTGTAGAGAATTAAACATAATATATCTACTCTGTGTGTACTCAGACATTTATATTTACACAGAAAAGGTGTAGCAGTTATTTGTATCTGAAACTTGAGCATAATATATCTTTAAAAAGACATTAAAGGAGACATTAAAACATTGTATGTTTTAATTAATATTCATAATCATCATAATACATTTGATCTTCTCTTATATTCTTGCAAGTAACTTTTTAGACTACTAGTTGTTGTGAAATGTACCGAATAATAATAGATGTAAAAACTGTCAGCCTCAGTAGATCCTTGGAAAAATGCTGGAGAAGGGAATAAGGCATTAATACAATGTGTTTTGTTAAAACTGTTTATTTTCCTGTTGTTCTATTTAGATGTATAAAGCTGTCATTGGTTCATGATATGGCAGAGTCGATAGTGGGTGATATCGCCCCGCACGACTGTGTAGACAAAGAAGAAAAACACAACAGAGAAAAGGTTTGCATTTATACAACTTGGAATTATAACCCTTCATACTATTATAAAAAAAGTAAATGCTTACTTATTAATGTGTCACCTCTACTGTAAGGGCCAGCCTACAGGGCTTATGAGAGACCTCTTTTGTTGTAAACATTTACTCCCAGGTGGAAAGGCAGTTGTCAGTCATTCTTTCAACAAGCTGGTTGCTCACAAACCTATTATATTAAGAGGCACAAAACACTAGTTAAACAGTTGTTGAGTCCTCCATTAGTAGGTTATAAAGGTATAGTTTACTTCCATTCTGTTGTATAATAATCATGCTGTAAAGTCTCATTGATTGATCTAGAGCTGTCTAAGATTAAATGCTTCAGTAGTAATAGTGCTTACAGTGCAACTCAAATTTAAAACATACATGTACTTGTTCTGTAATCAACCTTTATTGGTGGAAGAACCTTTTTGTCGATTATACTGTTTACAAAACCTTACTTCTTAATGCTCATGTTATATTTAATTGAATCTCTGCTCGTGAAACATCAAGGCTTCTGGTTAATGATTTCTGTTTTACATATATACATATAAACATGTATGAATGTAGTGTATTGATTCTCTGTATTGTTTCTCTGTGCCTTTTGAATCATTGTCCAGGTTTAATTTTCCTTACTAAACCTGCTCAGTCACAGATATGAGGTAAATATTTCTTTGTTTGCCCAGTTGTGTACAGGTTTTGGTTGATTGTTTGTCTGTTTCAGACAGCTATGAACCATATAACAAGTCTGGTCAGTGAAGAGACAGGCTCTGAACTGATGAACCTCTGGCTGGTAAGTGTCAACTTATCGGAACTCTGTACAGTCAAAAAAGACACACCTTAAAATCTAGAGTTACTGTATTCAATTTTATATAAAATCATGTAAATATTAATGATAAAAATGAATTCCTACCAGATGTAAGTTGTAAATTCTTAGTACAACTGGCCAACTTTTTGCATTAATATTAGTTTTTATATAGAGAGTTATTGTACAGTTTTTAGGTGGATAGCCATTCTCCAAATTCACATTTTCTAAGTGTCTACATGCATAAAGGAAAAACATTTGAAAATATATTCATCCTTACACAAATTCTCTCCACTTCCATATTGTATCAGCACCGTTCACAACAAAAGGGGGACAAAATTCACGTGACTGTCATGTATAATTTCCAGGAATATGAAGAACAGAAAACAGCAGAATCCCAGTTTGTGAAAGACTTGGACAAATTTGATATGATATTTCAGGCGTATGAATACGAACAACTAGACAGTAAACCAGGGTCATTACAGGAGTTCTTTGACTCTACAGAAGGTAAATGTTATTTATTGTCAGTGAATACCACAAAAGCACTAATTATTGTGGTTTTATGGATAAGTTGATTGATATAAATTCAACCTCTGACAACTCTGACCTGTGGGTGGATGAGTGGCCCAGTGGCAACACATGGGACTTGTAATCCAGGGGTCTTGAGTTTGATCCCAGTACTTCTCCAGTAACAGTACTAAGTATATATTAGTGTTCATCCCCGAGTGTTTTAAAGAAATTAGATCTGTTAACGGGAGTGATAGCAACCAGAAGTACATGTCAGGGAAGCAGTTTTTTGACTCAGTGGTCTAGAGCTCTGATTGGATTTTCATGCCAGGTAGCCTCAGTGAGTGTGAATCCAACAAAAACCTTTTTATGCCTCCCTTTGAAAAAGGGAGGGCATATTGCTTTGCTGCTGTCTGTCGGTTGGTTGGTCTGTCTGTATGTCCAACAACAGTTTCCATTCATTTTCTTCGCAGAGGTTGCACATACTGAAACAAAATTTGGTATACAGATTTATCATAAGAATATCTAGGTCAAGTTCTGTTTTGGGTTTGATCGAGCAATTTTTGACTGAGTTATGCCCCTTGGACTTAGAAAAATTCCAATTATTTGCAGTTTCTGTTCATTTTCTTTGCAGAGATTGCACATACTGAAATGAAATTTAGTATACAGATTTATCATAAAAATAACTAGGTCAAGTTCTGTTTTGGGTTTGATCGAGCAATTTTTGACAGAGTTATGCCCCTTGGACTTAGAAAAATCCAATTATTTGCAGTTTCCGTTCATTTTCTTTGCAGAGGTTGCACATACCGAAATAAATTTGGTATACAGATTTATCATAAAAATAACTAGGTCAAGTTCTGTTTTGGGTACGATAGAGCAATTTTTGACAGAGTTATGTCCCTTGGACTTAGAATAATTTCAGTTATTTGCAGTTTCCGTTCATTTTCTTTGCAGAGGTTGCACATACTGAAATAAAATTTGGTATACAGATTTATCATAAGAATATCTAGGTCTAGTTTTAGCTTAGACATGTCATACTTGATAGGTTGATGCATCTCAGATAGTACCTATAGATAACCCCTATTGATTTTAAGTTCAAAAGGTAAATTTCATTTCCATGTACACTGCCCACAATGTACACTGCCGGGGGGAGGGGAGGGGGGCATAAGTGTTTCACAAACATTTTTTGTTTTTCACAGTTTTATAGGATCTTTAAGTATTTGTCAAAAGCTTTTATGAAATAGAATACTGTCAGTATCTGAGAGCCAGTCTGCTTTGTTCTATTAAACAGACAGATCATAGTTTAGAGAAAATATTGTACCATATGTCTAATACCACTGTTCGAAACTCAACAATATTGGTATGACTTTTTTGAGAAAATAATCATGGCTACTAATTTTTATAATTTATTTCAACATATCTAATTGCTTTGCTTTAGTGTCATTGTAGATTTGTTTGTGTAGCCTTTTCTGTTGCACTTTATCAGTCAGTTATATGGGAGCCTTTGATCGATGTATTTAAATACTCTCTGCTTTTAATATAACTATGGTATACTTGGATTGGAATTGAGAAATTGTCATGTAAAATCTGTTAAAAATGTCTGTTTGCTTCTTCAAGGAAAGTTCAGTACAGACACTGTCCAAGGTTGGGTCACAGAATTAGAAAAATTAAGGAACCAGTCTACAGTTTTACCGAAGTATTCCAGTCCACATTTGAGTCGAGCAAACCAGACCACCTCAAACAGGGAATCAGCCAAAGTGAAGCCTTTTATACATGGAGAATAACAGAGGACAGAGAGTTAAAGATGTATATTTATTTTCTGAATACTGAACAACATATCAAACACATTTTAAAGGAATATTGTGCCAAAGATGTTTAATTTTCATTCACAGGGTTAAGAATGCTTGCTTGCTCCATGATGTATGGGTTTAATTTTAAGAACAAAGGGATATTACTCATGTAGATACTCAGCTTGACTGTGAATGAAAAAAGGTCACAAGCAGTTCTAGAATTGCTTTGTTCTATATCAGTGGAGCTTTAACATCTTGAGATGTGGAAATCGATGATGCATGCAATCTCTAGGGAGTTTTAGTTATATGATGCTGCATACCTCAGTTATAGACTTAAGTGCTTGAGATGGACCTTTTATATTGTAAATTTGTCAGTCGAGTCAATGTTTCATTGATAGTGGTGTGCCATGGTTAGAAGAATTTTTCAAAAAGCAAATGTAAATTGTTATGTATTGTTGAATTTACATGGTTAGCTTTTTTAGCTTACCTGAGCACTAAGTGCCCAAGGGTGAGCTTTTGTGATCATTGATTGTCCGTCAGTGTGGAGTGTGCGTCGTTTCATCAACAATTTGACTTGAACTACTTCTCCTCCTATACCGCTAAGCCAACTTTGAAGAAACATGCCCGGGATATTCCTTGCATGAAGCTCAACCAAATTTGTTCAGAGACTTGAATTCCATCAAAACTTTTTGTTGCTATGGCAACAGAAAGGAAAAACTTTGAAAATCTTCTTGTTTGAAACCACAAGGCCCTTAGCCTTAAGATTTAATATGTAGCATTGTCTACTTGACCTTTATCAGGTTTGTTCAAATTATGCCCCTGAGTCAAAATTGGTCCTGCCCAGGGGACAATTGCTTCTACATAGGCTTATATAGGGAAAACCTTAAAAAATCTTCTTGTGTGAAACCACAAGGCCTAGAACTTAGACATTTGTAATGGAACATCAGCTTAAGGTCCTCTACCACGTTTGTTCAAATTATGCCCTTTGGGTCAAAATTGGCCCTTCCATGGGGATCATAGCCTTTACATAGGCTTATTTTGGGAAAACCTTTAAAAAATCTTATTGTCTGAAACCACAAGGCCTAGAACTTAGATATTTTGCATAGAACATCAGCTAGAGGTCCTCTACAACTTCGTCCAAAATTTAGGTGAAAATTGACCTGGTGGTAACTTGAATTCATAAAGATTTATACAGGGAGAACCTTAAAAAAGCTTCTGATGTTCAAGAGCAGACCCAAAGCCAAAGTATTCAGGTGAGCGATCCAAGGCCATCATGGGCCTCTTGTTTGTCTTTCTTGTTTTCCTTCTTTATGTTGGACATGGAAAAATAAACTTCAGTAAAATGATGATAATTCAAAAATCAGTTTCCCAAATACCTGTTTGAACATTTTCTAAGGTCCTGGCTTGCTAATGATACTTTATTTCTGTTTTTCATACAATTTATCGAATCTTGATAATTTGATTATTCAAGTAGTTGGTCACATTCTTTAAGATAATTGATCATTTAATCTTAGGACTATATGATGGATCCACCAAAATGGATGTTAATATTTTGTTAAAGTGAGATATATAGGGTTCGGTAGAAGACTTAAAACATGGTTTGCTATTACTAGACAGGTCTTGGTTTGAGATGTGCTTAAGTCCCCACTGTCCTTCTGTAATTGCAGTTTTCCTGTATTTTCTTAATCAAAAATTATTTACCTTTTGTTTTGTGACTTGTTTGTTTTTTCAGCAGTTCACGAAAATTTTGTTCACATTTGGCTCACTTTTTATTCTCCCAAAGGGAGGCATATTGTTTTTGAACTGTCCATCCGTCAGTCCGTCTGTCAGTCCGTCCAAAAACTTTAACATTGGCAATAACTTTCTTATTAGTGGATTTACTTCATACTTGGACACAACACCCCTTTGGACAAGACCTTTACACTGACCTATAATTATTTGACCTTGACCCCTGATTGACCTTCACCTTGAAGATCCAATTGTTCAAAAACTTTAACATTGGCAATAACTTCTTTATTAGTTAGTGGATTACTTCATACTTGGACACAACACCCCTTTGGACAAGGCCTTTTCACTGACCTATATTTGTTTGACCTTGACCCCTGAATGACCTTCATCTTGAATATCCAATTGTCCAAAAACTTTAACATTGGCCATAACTTCCTTATTAGTAAGTGGAATTGCTTCATACTTGGACACAACACCCATTTGGACAAGACCTTCTCGCTGACCTGTAATTATTTGACCTTGACCCCTGAATATCCAATCGTCCAGAAAGTATTATTTGGCTATAATTTCCAAATTAGTAAATGGATATACCTTATACTTAAACACAACACCACTTTGGACAAGACCATCTCACTGCCCTGTATTTATTTGACCTTGACCCCTGAATGACCTTCACCTTGAAGATCCAGTTGTCTAGAAATTTTCACATTGCCCGTAACTTCCTTATTAGTAAGTGGATTTAGTTCATACTTGGACACAACCCCCTTTGGATAAGACCTTCCCACTGACCTATATTCATTTGATCTTGACCCCTGAATGACTGGTTCTCAGATCAAAGGTCAAAGCACCACTTTCGGGGGCATTGTCATCTTACAGTGACAGTTCTTGTTATGTACATGTACTCGTATATGATAGACAAAGGACAAATGTATTGACAAATTTGCAGTTTTCATAAAAACCAGCAGTATTTAGAAAAACAAATAAAATACTAAAATTTTCTATTTATGGAAATCAGACGGTTTTCTGGATACTGATATCCAGATAAAACATTATATTTATGTGAAAACCAATGTTTTTAAACATCTGCTGAGAAAATTTGTATTTATTTATCTAAAGTATTTCCATGTTTGTTTTTTTACTTTAAAGATTTTTAAATCCAACAGTATGTAACAGTATCATAAAAGGCATTCAAATGGGAGTATGTTACTTTAATGCTTCTAGAATGAAATTGTTTAAGAATTTTTTTTTACATAAAGACCTTCAGATTTTCAGCTAAATTAGTGAATAAGTTTTTTTTTTACTCTCGTTTCATTTGTAACTTTATTCACATTTCTCAGTGTAAATCAGAAATGCATAACATTAGGAGGGAAATGCTTGAAACTGTGATTGGGAATTTCACTGTAACTTCTTATCATGAAAAAAGAGTCATTCCACTTGCCATGTTTGATAGCTTTTAAGTAATTTCTGATAAACTGCAATCTTGGTTCTAGTATATGTATATTAGGACCCAGCTGTAATTAACTATATTAGATCGATAGATAGGTAGATAGATAGATAGATAACTTTTATTCCTCCAAATATTGAGCACAACATATATATGTACATATAAACAAACAGTATAAATAATATATGTATTGATCAAGATACATATATAGTTAGTTGAAGAGTTTCACATATTATCAAAGATCAGTACTGGTCTCAAATTTAACAACACTAATATTGAAAGGAAAGTTCAAGGCCTGGTACATCATCAACTATTTTTGCGAAACAGTAATTTAAAACGGCAATATGGGAAGCCTGACACGAAAGCGAAATGTTAAGCTACTGCTTAAGCTACGATTCATATTTGAGGTATACAATGTGAAACGAAGTTGCAGTGTATGATTAAAGAATATATGTTTCCAATGTTATTGCCCTGTGTAAACTGATTTGTTATAACTTGTTGAGATTTGTGCTATGTGCTCTTTTATAAATACAATGTAAATGTGGAAACATTCCCCTGTCTGGTTGTTTTATTTAAAGGACACATCGTATATGGAAAACAAATTTAAAATCTGAATTGGGGAAAACAGACGAGCAGCAACATTCTGATTCCCATGAGATCATGACACATTTCAGTAGGTGAAATTTCAGCTGAAAAGTCACAGGTTTTGTTGCAATGGATAAGATATTAAAGAGGCTGTACTACAGATTTGGCATAAAAAAATTTTTTTCATAAATTATATATTTAGATGCCGTGAGATTATAACAACATAATATTTTACTTCAAAACTGATTATAAAAGTCAAAATAGAATAAAAAAATATTTTTGCTCCAGCCTGATTTGAACTCTGGACCCTCATGTTAAAATATTTCCAACGCTTTCACTGTCACCACAATCGCCGCATATGATATTACAGATATTTACTTTAAATCTTATACGATATAGTTATACCGTCACGTTACGGTATAGCACTTTGAAAGGGAAAAAAATCAATTTATAATGTAATTACGCCCCCTCTTCAAAGAAGAGGAGGTATATTGCTTTGCATTTGTCTGTCTGTCGGTCGGTCCGTAGACCAAATGGTTTCCGATCAATAACTAAAGAACGCTTAGGCCTAGGAACTTCAAACTTGGTAGGATGATTGTCCATCACCAGTAGATGACCCCTATTGATTTTGTGGTCAAGGGGTCAAAGGTCAAGGTCACATTGACCTTGTAAGTAGAAACGGTTTCCGACCAATAACTAAAGAACGCTTAGGCCTAGGAACTTTAAACTTGGTAGGATGATTGTCCATCACCAGTAGATGACCCCTATTGATTTTGGGGTCAAGGGGTCAAAGGTCAAGGTCACATTGACCTTGTAGGTAGAAATGGTTTCCGACCAAAAACTAGAGAACGCTTTGACCTAGGTTCACCAAACTTGGTATGCTGGTTGGTCATCACCAGTAAATGACCCCTATTGATTTTGAGGTCATTAGGTCAAAGGTCAAGATTACAGGGACCTTCATCCTAAAAACGGTTTCCGATCAATAACTAGAGAATGCTTTGACCTAGGTTCACCAAACTTGGTATGCTGGTTGGTCATCACCAGTAGATGACCCCTGTTGATTTTGAGGTCATTAGGTCAAAGGTCAAGCTCACAGGGACCTTCATCCTAAAAATGGTTTCCGATCAATAACTAGAGAACGCTTTGACCTAGGTTCACCAAACTTGGTGTTCTGGTTGGTCATCACCAGTAGATGAGCCCTAGTGACTTTGAGGTCATTAGGTCAAAGGTCAAGGTCACAGAGACTTTCATCCTTAAAAGGGTTTCCGATCAATAACTAAAGAACGCTTTGACCTAGGTTCACCAAACTTGGTATGCTGGTTGGTCATCACCAGTAGATGACACCTATTGATTTTGAGGTCATTAGGTCAAAGGTCAAGCTCACAGCGACCTTCATCCTAAAAACGGTTTCTGATCAATAACTAGAGAACGCTTTGACCTAGGTTCACCAAACTTGGTATACTGGTTGGTCATCACCAGTAGATGACCCCTATTGACTTTGAGGTCATTAGGTCAAAGGTCAAGATCACAGAGACTTTCATGTTAAAAACAGTTTCCGATCAATAACTAGAGAATGCTTTGGCCCAACCACAAGCAATTAGGTGCTGCCGGGGGGCATTTATGTTTTACAAACATTTCTTGTTATTATACCCCCGCTTTGAAGAAGTGGAGGTTATACTGTTTTACCCTTGTCCGTGTGTGTGTCCGTCCATCCGTAACAAATTTCCGTTGCAGTTTTCTCAGCAACTATAACATGCAGAAGCCTGATATTTCACATATTGCTATACCCTATAGTCCCATATGGTGTAAAGCGATTTTATGCTCCTTGCTCATCTACTTCCTGTTTACCGAATATTTTTAGATTTTGTCACTATATAGGTGCATTACATCAACCAAACGACATCTTTATTTTCCGTCGCAGTTTTCTAAGCAACTAGAGCATCCAGCTGCCTGATATTTTGCATATTGCTTTATCCTATAGTCCCATATGGTGTAAAGCGATTTTATGCTCCTTGCTCATCTACTTCCTGTTTACCGAATACTTAGATTTTTACACATAGTTGACATACATTCACAATTTCCGTCACAGTTTTCTCAGCAACTGTAAGATGCAGCAGCCTGATATTTTGCATATTGCTTTATCCTATAGTCCCATATTGTATAAAGCGATCATATGCTCCTTGCTCATCTACTTCCTGTTTACCGAATACTTAGATTTTTACACATAGTTGACATACATTCACAATTTCCGTCATAGTTTTCTCAGCAACTGTAAGATGCAGCAGCCTGATATTTTGCATATTGCTTTATCCTATATTCTCATATGGTATAAAGCGATTATATGCTCCTTGCTCATCTACTTCCTGTTTACCGAATACTTAGAAGTTACCAACACACAGGAAAGGAGGTTCACTTGATCGTGTTTTTGTGAATAAAGACTTCGATGAATCAGAAATCACAGATGTAATACCTGTTCATTATTCTGACCATTTTCATATCCATCTAGCTGTGCCTTGGATGAAGTTGTATTAAGTTCAGGTAAATACTCGGAAAAAATTGACACTCTTTATACATATGACAAATGCAAATTACATTATGAAAGTCAAATTTCTGATAGCGGGGGTATCACTAGTGAGCATTAGCTCACAAATTTACTTGTTTGACTTATTTTTTGTCAGTAAGTTATTTTTTAAGCATTAGTCATAAATATTACAAGAAATTTATAATACAAGAAAACTTTCTTTTTTTGTCATCTGGAGAACAGCCCGTTTAACAGCATAACTGTAAGAAACAGTTATTCCTGGTGAGTTGACAGTTGTTACGGGTGAAAACTAAACAAAAAGAATATACATGTTAAGACTACTAGGTAGACTTGAAATGATACAGTGGGTAAGGTCTGGACTGAAATGATACAGTGGGTAAGGTCTGGACTGAAATGATACAGTGGGTAAGGTCTGGACTGAAATGATACAGTGGGTAAGGTCTAGACTGAAATGATACAGTGGGTAAGGTCTGGACTGAAATGATACAGTGGGTAAGGTCTGGACTGAAATACCAGTGCCAACCAACTTTTTGTTGGGAGTTTAATTTGTTTCATTAGGAAAAAAAAGGGTTTGTTGTCTATAACGCAGTTCAAAATTTTACTTTACTACATCGTAAATGTTTCATTTTAGAATTATACAAAATTTGAAGATAGTTACATGGTAGAAAAATATATGAGTTCTTTTGTACACATACTTTTTTCATCTAGTGAAAGGTGCTATTTTAACTATTTTAATGCTGATCACATTTTATTCAAAGTTTCCCTCTCGAGACACCACAGGTGACGTCATTCCTGACAGAAAGGAGAGAGGCTTTTATTGCGAATACAGCTAGGTATACTGCAATATGTCTGGCTTCATGGGTTCTTCTGCAAGTGTATTAACACTACGCTTATTACTATAAATATGAGTCGTAGAACTTGGGTGGCCGAATTTTTACATCCTTCTGAAGTTGTGTTCTAGTCATTGGCGGCGCCGAGAACGGCGACGCCTATATTGGGATAGTGTTTCATTTTGTACCATGCGCTGACGTAATCAATATGGGAGAATCTTGGATCATTATCAATGTAAAAAAATCCGATTATTCTGTACATCACTTAAAATATGCCACTTCATAAATCGTATTTATTAATTTTAAAAATAAATTAATCCAAATCAGGTAAGTTTGTATTTTTAATTAAAAGTTTTTGATGCAAAAATTACAGATTTAATGACTTTCCCCAAAACAAATCAAAGCGCTGCAAGTACTTGTGTATTCACTGCATCTATCTAGCAGTGTGTTGCTACTTAATCTGAAATGCAAATCTTTGTTAATTCTTTCAACTATAGCTATATAAAGAAAGATGAAGCCGAGTGGTTAAAATCTAAAATCTAATCTAATGGTTGTAATCTAAGGATTGCTAGTCAAGACACGAGTTCGAACCCCGTCAGCGGCCGTGTCAGCATCGGTTAATTCCTTCAGCAAGAAACTTTATTCTCATTACTTAGTACTGGTTGGTTCCAGGGACGGATTTGAGAATGATTCTATTAGCTAAAAGCTTTCGTCACAATCGAAATAAAATTGATTTGTATAAACTAACTTGAAAATAAAAGTTGTACAAAATCTGTCGTTTTAATGCAATAATAAAGATATAGGTCTGTCTTTGTGAATACAGGCACAAGGATGAATTTAAAGAACATTCTTACTTTGCTGGAGTCAATTCAGTTGTTATAGTTACAAAAAAAACATATCTGTTCACTACGCCACTAAACCGTTTAACCATGAATATGATAGAGTACCAGTTTTACTTTGGGTGTTATCTAGTGCAGACAAATTAAAAATATTTGAAATGATGTTATACCATACTTTGAAATGTGGAATTCGAGCAAAGATATTACATGTAAGGTTTTATTTTTTGGATGTCGATAACATATAGGACTTGTTATTTCAAAATCGAGGACACAGCTTCAGAGACAAGTATCTTCGTATATTTTTCACCAAATCTGGGAATATTATGCATACAAGAAAATATTTAGTAGTAAAGCCCTTCATCTGTTATAGGAGAATGTGTACTCCATGGTTGATTACCTATTAGAAGCACTGTCAGGTCGGCAGCTCTCTTTGTTCCAATTTCAGAAATACACTCACACTGTATTACTGCTACTGCTACACAAAAATTCGTTTCCCGTTTCCTACCAGAGACGGTAAATTCCTTAGATATAATTTTCTCTTAAAAACAGACCGGGGAAAAAGCAAGATTACGAGGTGATTTTAAATAATTTATAATGACCATTCTCTTCTACAGTTCTCTTCTAAAGAAGAAATAACCGTCCATGGATCTCAAATTCTCATTCTCTGTGGGAAGAAAAACATAGTCTTGGAATTGTCATTCAAGGTTTAAATTTGAAATTTTGACATGTCTTCGGCTGCCTAGAAACTTTGGAAAGTAAACTTAGCAACCCTTTTCAAACTTTCCGATCACTGAAGTCATCCTTGTTTCAATTTACTTAATTTGCTATTGGTGGTTCCAATATGTCCCTTGGTCAATCGCTGCAAATCTATATAAAGTATAGTATTTAATGTACGTTGAAGGCTTATGACCACTGCATGTGCATGTGTGATGGTATTTTCTTCATGCATACAATATAAACAATGAAAACATAACATTTCTTCAAGAAATAGATTGAAAATCTGAGTTTGTAAAAATTGGATTATATCCTGTCTATCATGGTTGCGCAACCAGGACAGAATAGAAAAAGACACAAAACAGTAGGATTTAAACAGACTAAAATCATTAAAAGGGTATAGATTGTTGAAATACAGCAAAAGTAGACATTTGGAATATTCAACTGCTGAATTGTGTCGCAGACGAAGAACACTTGATTATTATAATATGCAATTTTCATAAAAAGTGAAAGATCAAATGATTTTTTGAGAATATAGTCATTCATATCTGGTTATTTTGTTGAAGAAAAATGAAATTAACATGATTTCACAACTTCAATAAATGTGATTAAAACATGGATATAATTCAAATGTCCCCCTTTAAAATCTTTTTACATCCCATCTGTAAATAACTTGATTATATCATCAAAATGTACAACATGTTCTACACACGTGTACAATTGTTTAGGTTAATTTATACACTTATTATCTATCTTATTTCAAAACCATGTGCGCCGCCTTTGATGCTTTGCATCAAAATTAATCTTGTATATCACTGACAGAAGAAATGCACAAGTCTATAGGGATGGTTTAAAGTGTATGAGATGAAAAATAACCATCGAAATGGAACGGAGATTAAAC
This sequence comes from Cyclina sinensis, assembly GCA_012932295.1. Classification (NCBI taxonomy): domain Eukaryota; kingdom Metazoa; phylum Mollusca; class Bivalvia; order Venerida; family Veneridae; genus Cyclina; species Cyclina sinensis. The sequence continues at coordinate 34,451,928 of JAAONU010000008.1, forward strand.
GATAACCTGGAAGTACATCGACCATTTTTAGCTAACCTGAGAGATAGCTCAAGTGAGCTAATAGGATAACCGTCGTCTGTACATCAACAATTTGCCTAAAGTGAAATCTACTCAAAAACTACTGAGCGTGTTTCAATCACACTATTCTAGAATGTTCCTATAATGCACCCTACCCCTTTCAGATTTGTTCAGATTTTTTGCTTTCCACCTAGAACTCTGGTTGCTTGTTATGGTAACTTAAAGGAAAAAACAACATCAAAGCTCTTCTCCTCATCAGCTGCTTGCAGGATTTGATTATAATCTTGCACATCTGTTCTGCTGGTGACCGTCTGTAAAAACTGTAAAATTTATTGCCATGAAAAAAAAATGGCCACAAGCGGCGGGACTTATTTTCCTTGGGAAACTTGAAAAAATCTCTTCTTGGAAACTGTTGGTCCAATTTGAAAATCATTTGGAACCAATGTTCCTTGGGTGACCTATAAAAAAATATGGTGTAAAGCGATTTTATGCTCCTTGCTCATCTACTTCCTGTTTACCGAATATTTTTAGATTTTGTCACTATATAGGTGCATTACATCAACCAAACGACATCTTTATTTTCCGTCGCAGTTTTCTAGGCAACTAGAGCATGCAGCCGCCTGATATTTTGCATATTGCTTTATCCTATAGTCCCATATGGTGTAAAGCGATTATATGCTCCTTGCTCATCTACTTCCTGTTTACCGAATACTTAGATTTTTACACATAGTTGACATACATTCACAATTTCCGTCACAGTTTTCTCAGCAACTGTAAGATGCAGCAGCCTGATAGTTTGCATATTGCTTTATCCTATAGTCCCATATTGTATAAAGCGATCATATGCTCCTTGCTCATCTACTTCCTGTTTACCGAATACTTAGATTTTTACACATAGTTGACATACATTCACAATTTCCGTCATAGTTTTCTCAGCAACTGTAAGATGCAGCAGCCTGATATTTTGCATATTGCTTTATCCTATATTCTCATATGGTATAAAGCGATTATATGCTCCTTGCTCATCTACTTCCTGTTTACCGAATACTTAGAAGTTACCAACACACAGGAAAGGAGGTTCACTTGATCGTGTTTTTGTGAATAAAGACTTCGATGAATCAGAAATCACAGATGTAATACCTGTTCATTATTCTGACCATTTTCATATCCATCTAGCTGTGCCTTGGATGAAGTTGTATTAAGTTCAGGTAAATACTCGGAAAAAATTGACACTCTTTATACATATGACAAATGCAAATTACATTATGAAAGTCAAATTTCTGATAGCGGGGGTATCACTAGTGAGCATTAGCTCACAAATTTACTTGTTTGACTTATTTTTTGTCAGTAAGTTATTTTTTAAGCATTAGTCATAAATATTACAAGAAATTTATAATACAAGAAAACTTTCTTTTTTTGTCATCTGGAGAACAGCCCGTTTAACAGCATAACTGTAAGAAACAGTTATTCCTGGTGAGTTGACAGTTGTTACGGGTGAAAACTAAACAAAAAGAATATACATGTTAAGACTACTAGGTAGACTTGAAATGATACAGTGGGTAAGGTCTGGACTGAAATGATACAGTGGGTAAGGTCTGGACTGAAATGATACAGTGGGTAAGGTCTGGACTGAAATGATACAGTGGGTAAGGTCTGGACTGAAATGATACAGTGGGTAAGGTCTGGACTGAAATGATACAGTGGGTAAGGTCTGGACTGAAATGATACAGTGGGTAAGGTCTAGACTGAAATGATACAGTGGGTAAGGTCTGGACTGAAATGATACAGTGGGTAAGGTCTGGACTGAAATACCAGTGCCAACCAACTTTTTGTTGGGAGTTTAATTTGTTTCATTAGGAAAAAAAAGGGTTTGTTGTCTATAACGCAGTTCAAAATTTTACTTTACTACATCGTAAATGTTTCATTTTAGAATTATACAAAATTTGAAGATAGTTACATGGTAGAAAAATATATGAGTTCTTTTGTACACATACTTTTTTCATCTAGTGAAAGGTGCTATTTTAACTATTTTAATGCTGATCACATTTTATTCAAAGTTTCCCTCTCGAGACACCACAGGTGACGTCATTCCTGACAGAAAGGAGAGAGGCTTTTATTGCGAATACAGCTAGGTATACTGCAATATGTCTGGCTTCATGGGTTCTTCTGCAAGTGTATTAACACTACGCTTATTACTATAAATATGAGTCGTAGAACTTGGGTGGCCGAATTTTTACATCCTTCTGAAGTTGTGTTCTAGTCATTGGCGGCGCCGAGAACGGCGACGCCTATATTGGGATAGTGTTTCATTTTGTACCATGCGCTGACGTAATCAATATGGGAGAATCTTGGATCATTATCAATGTAAAAAAATCCGATTATTCTGTACATCACTTAAAATATGCCACTTCATAAATCGTATTTATTAATTTTAAAAATAAATTGATCCAAATCAGGTAAGTTTGTATTTTTAATTAAAAGTTTTTGATGCAAAAATTACAGATTTAATGACTTTCCCCAAAACAAATCAAAGCGCTGCAAGTACTTGTGTATTCACTGCATCTATCTAGCAGTGTGTTGCTACTTAATCTGAAATGCAAATCTTTGTTAATTCTTTCAACTATAGCTATATAAAGAAAGATGAAGCCGAGTGGTTAAAATCTAAAATCTAATCTAATGGTTGTAATCTAAGGATTGCTAGTCAAGACACGAGTTCGAACCCCGTCAGCGGCCGTGTCAGCATCGGTTAATTCCTTCAGCAAGAAACTTTATTCTCATTACTTAGTACTGGTTGGTTCCAGGGACGGATTTGAGAATGATTCTATTAGCTAAAAGCTTTCGTCACAATCGAAATAAAATTGATTTGTATAAACTAACTTGAAAATAAAAGTTGTACAAAATCTGTCGTTTTAATGCAATAATAAAGATATAGGTCTGTCTTTGTGAATACAGGCACAAGGATGAATTTAAAGAACATTCTTACTTTGCTGGAGTCAATTCAGTTGTTATAGTTACAAAAAAAAAACATATCTGTTCACTACGCCACTAAACCGTTTAACCATGAATATGATAGAGTACCAGTTTTACTTTGGGTGTTATCTAGTGCAGACAAATTAAAAATATTTGAAATGATGTTATACCATACTTTGAAATGTGGAATTCGAGCAAAGATATTACATGTAAGGTTTTATTTTTTGGATGTCGATAACATATAGGACTTGTTATTTCAAAATCGAGGACACACCTTCAGAGACAAGTATCTTCGTATATTTTTCACCAAATCTGGGAATATTATGCATACAAGAAAATATTTAGTAGTAAAGCCCTTCATCTGTTATAGGAGAATGTGTACTCCATGGTTGATTACCTATTGGAAGCACTGTCAGGTCGGCAGCTCTCTTTGTTCCAATTTCAGAAATACACTCACACTGTATTACTGCTACTGCTACACAAAAATTCGTTTCCCGTTTCCTACCAGAGACGGTAAATTCCTTAGATATAATTTTCTCTTAAAAACAGACCGGGGAAAAAGCAAGATTACGAGGTGATTTTAAATAATTTATAATGACCATTCTCTTGTACAGTTCTCTTCTAAAGAAGAAATAACCGTCCATGGATCTCAAATTCTCATTCTCTGTGGGAAGAAAAACATAGTCTTGGAATTGTCATTCAAGGTTTAAATTTGAAATTTTGACATGTCTTCGACTGCCTAGAAACTTTGGAAAGTAAACTTAGCAACCCTTTTCAAACTTTCCGATCACTGAAGTCATCCTTGTTTCAATTTACTTAATTTGCTATTGGTGGTTCCAATATGTCCCTTGGTCAATCGCTGCAAATCTATATAAAGTATAGTATTTAATGTACGTTGAAGGCTTATGACCACTGCATGTGCATGTGTGATGGTATTTTCTTCATGCATACAATATAAACAATGAAAACATAACATTTCTTCAAGAAATAGATTGAAAATCTGAGTTTGTAAAAATTGGATTATATCCTGTCTATCATGGTTGCGCAACCAGGACAGAATAGAAAAAGACACAAAACAGTAGGATTTAAACAGACTAAAATCATTAAAAGGGTATAGATTGTTGAAATACAGCAAAAGTAGACATTTGGAATATTCAACTGCTGAATTGTGTCGCAGACGAAGAACACTTGATTATTATAATATGCAATTTTCATAAAAAGTGAAAGATCAAATGATTTTTTGAGAATATAGTCATTCATATCTGGTTATTTTGTTGAAGAAAAATGAAATTAACATGATTTCACAACTTCAATAAATGTGATTAAAACATGGATATAATTCAAATGTCCCCCTTTAAAATCTTTTTACATCCCATCTGTAAATAACTTGATTATATCATCAAAATGTACAACATGTTCTACACACGTGTACAATTGTTTAGGTTAATTTATACACTTATTATCTATCTTATTTCAAAACCATGTGCGCCGCCTTTGATGCTTTGCATCAAAATTAATCTTGTATATCACTGACAGAAGAAATGCACAAGTCTATAGGGATGGTTTAAAGTGTATGAGATGAAAAATAACCATCGAAATGGAACGGAGATTAAACGATAACCTGGAAGTACATCGACCATTTTTAGCTAACCTGAGAGATAGCTCAAGTGAGCTAATAGGATAACCGTCGTCTGTACATCAACAATTTGCCTAAAGTGAAATCTACTCAAAAACTACTGAGCGTGTTTCAATCACACTATTCTAGAATGTTCCTATAATGCACCCTACCCCTTTCAGATTTGTTCAGATTTTTTGCTTTCCACCTAGAACTCTGGTTGCTTGTTATGGTAACTTAAAGGAAAAAACAACATCAAAGCTCTTCTCCTCATCAGCTGCTTGCAGGATTTGATTATAATCTTGCACATCTGTTCTGCTGGTGACCGTCTGTAAAAACTGTAAAATTTATTGCCATGAAAAAAAAAATGGCCACAAGCGGCGGGACTTATTTTCCTTGGGAAACTTGAAAAAATCTCTTCTTGGAAACTGTTGGTCCAATTTGAAAATCATTTGGAACCAATGTTCCTTGGGTGACCTATAAAAAATTTGCACTTTATTATTGCAATCCAGGCAAAAACATGGTCACTAGAGGCAAGGTTTATTTTTGTTATATGTCTAAATAGGAAACTTTAAAAGTCGTCTTACAAATCCATTTTGAAAAAACAACAAAAAACAAGAGGGCCATCATGGCCCTGGATCGCTCACCTGAGTACTTTGGCTGTAGGTTTGCTGTTAAGCAGTATTTCATTTTTTAATTGAAAATATGTAAGTGCCTACAAACAAAATATGTAAAATATCAGTCAATAAATAAAGGCTCTATGACAGAAAGTAGAAATATCTATTATAAGCTATGGTGACCTCGACCTTGACCCAGTGACCTCAAACCCTACCCATGGGTAGACGTCCATGCAAGGAACCTATATACTGAATATCAAAGATATTGGTCTATAAATAAAGGCTCTATGAGGTACCGTAGATAAATCTATTTTAGCCTCCGTGACCTTTAACCTAATCTAATAATTTCAAAAAGCTTGATAAAGCTTGCTTCATGCCAAATTTTAAAATTCTAGGCCTTGTGGTTTCAGACAAGAAGATTTTTAAAGATTTTCTTCTATACCACTATTTAAAACTTGTGACCCCTTGGGCGGGGCCAACAGTGACCCCAGGGACATTTTTAAAAAAAAACTAGGTAGACATCTACCAGACAATGCTGCATACCAAATATCTAAGCTGTAGGCATTGAGGTTTCCAGTAAGAAGATTTTTAAAGATTGCCCTTTTTACATATTATATATTTTACATATTACGGGGCGGGGCCAAATTTGACCCCAGGGCCAACATATAAACAATTCTGGTAAAGGTTCTCAACATAATACTCCACACCAAATATCTAAGGTGTAGTCCTATAAGTTTTGGAGAAAAATGATTTTTCATGTTTTTCCTATATAACTATATGTAAATCAAGAGAACCCTGGGGCGTGGCCAATTTTGACCCAGGGGACATAATTTGAACAAACTTGATAGAGGTCCACTAGACAATGCTACATACCAAATATCTAAGCTGTAGGCATTGTGGTTTCTGAGAAGAAGATTTTTAAAGATTTCCTATATAAGCCTATGTAAAATCAATTGGCCGCCGGGGTGGGGCCTATTTTGACCCAGTGGCTATGATTTGAAGAAACTTAGTAGAGGTCCACTGGACAATGCTGCACACCAAATATCTAAACTCTAGGCCTTGCAGTTTCTGACAAGAAGATTTTTAAAAGTTTTTCCTATATCATGAACTCTATGTAAAACATGTGACCCCCGGGGCTGGGCCATTTTTGACCCAGGAGCCATGATTTGAACAAACTTGGTAAAGGTCCACTGGACAATGCTGCACACCAAATATCTAAACTCTAGGCCTTGTGGTTTCTGACAAGAAGATTTTTTAAGTTTTCCCTATATAGGCCTAAATTAATCTATGTAAAATCAACTGACCCCTGGGATGGGGTCAGTTTTGACCCCACGGTAATAATTTGATCAAACTTGGTAGAGGTCCACTAGATGATGCTTCATACCAAATATCTAAGCTCCAGGCCTTGTGGTTTCGGAGAAGAAGATTTTTAAAGGTCTAACTTTTAAAATCTAATTTTAGCTCCAGTGAACCAGAAATGGAATGGACCAGAACCATTTGAACAATCTTGGCAGAGGAGATGTCATTTGAATGAAAAGTTGACGACGGACGGACGGACGGACGGACGACGGACAAAGACTGATCAGAAAAGCTCACCCTGAGCACTTCTTGCTCAGGGTGGGCTAAAAACAATAACAACAGAAAAACAGGGACGGACCTTTTTATTCCTTTATGTCTTCATGGGACAACTTCAAAAATCTTCTAATTGCTAGGATATAAAGGGGTCATCTTACAATTGGTCAGTCAGTTGGTCGGTCTGTTGAAGAAATCTTTTCACGCAAATTACCTCCACATTTCTAGGACTATCAACTTAAAACTTGGTGTGCATGTTCATAAGTTTAGATGTCGGTGACCAGGGGCAAATCCAAGATTTCAGGTTAGGGATGGGGGCGCAAAATAATCGGCCCAATTTGTGTCCGTTTTCTACCTCATTTCAACGGTTGTGGTTATGCTACAGTAGACTGATTTGGCAATATCACATGGGCCTCTGATTATTCAATTCAATGTTGAACAATAAAGTATACATTATTTAAAGACATTCAAAATAGACCTACAATAACACGTATGGTCCGGGAATTTTAGGGGGGCGCGCGCCGGGTGCGCCTCCTCTGGAGCCGCTAGTGGTGACATGATGTATTTTATGCACCCAACCCCACAGTCACTTGAAGTTGTGACCTCGCCCCCGCCCCCCGTTTTTACTGCCCTTGCACAAGAGTTTTGTAACGTAACTGCCCTTGTACAAGAGTTTTGTAGCATAAAAGTCATGAATAACAGCAACATACAACTGTTCCTACTGTTATCTGTTACAAATGAAGCCTTTTAAAAAAAGGCAAAACCCACTCTCCACTCTCTGTTATTCATGACTTTTATGCTAAAAAACTCTTGTGCAAGGGCAGTAAAAACGGAGGACGGGGGCGAGGTCACAACCTCAAGTGACTGTGATTAGAATATCCTTTTTTTCCTTCTTTTTTTATTGCACAGTATATATTTCATACATACACAATAGATATAATAGCCATCTATACAAAACTTAATCGAAGACAAAAAACTACATTTAATAGTTTACAAGTTTAGAATTTAAAAATGAATTAATACAAAATATTGAAACGTATTGAACATGCGCATAAGGGATGTAAATCCGACAGAAAAAAATGATTTTTGGAAGTTCTCGTTCCTGGATTTAAATAAGGAGCGGGAATGCTATAATATAGTATATGTATAGAGTACGCAACACCATTAAATGTGAGCATCGGTGGTTCAGTGGTAGAATGCTCGCCTGCCACGCGGGCGGCCCGGGTTCGATTCCCGGCCGATGCAAGTTTTTTTTTTCTCCATGTTTTAACATTTTTCTTGTACAATTTTATCTTTCCTTGTAAAATTCTAATCTTATATACGACAATTAATTTGCAACAGCTACAAAAAAACTAAGAAGCTTTATTTATCCGGCATGTGATTTCATGATTCAGTTTACGTGTTTAAAAGTCTTTTGTATCAATCAATGCTAAATCTCAGGATAACGTGCTCTGTCAATTTGATTTGTAAAAGAATGAGTTTAATGGCTGCTAGGATTACTTACAACATATCACCCTAAGGAAATAAGCCTTGAAATTCGATGGAGTTTATGTTAATGGGTTAAAAATTGAAGCCTCCCTTTTCGTCTAAAATAAAAACATAAAACAACAAAGTTTTGTTTGTTAAGATTTAAATATTTTCCAAATAAAAGATATTGAATACCTTGACAAAATACGGCCGTTTTCACTGAACAGGAAGTATTTGTAATTGGACAGCTTTAGTTATTCAATGATGTCATACTTTTTGAATTTTAAAATACTGATTAAAGTTTAAATGTACCAGAAGCGAACAGAAGTTGAATAATTATAAAATATCATTTTTTACAGAATGATATTATTTCAAGTCAAGGGTGTGTTCTCTGTCGATTTTTTTTATATATATTTCTTACGTCAAGTCTTACGAAAATACGTCAAAGGACTTCAGACAGTTGTACCTGTGTATAATTTTGGGAATCGTTAGACTCGGGTAGTTTGAAATATCTGACGATTTACAACGATTCTCTTGTCTAAATCGAGTTTTAGATGGTTACAAGTAACAATTGCACGTTATGTAGTCCCTAAATTTTCCTATTTTAGGTTCATTCATGCATGAAGTATGGCATATTTTGCAGCTGTTGTTTCGACTGGTAATTACGATGGCGCAAATCTATTCCGGCCGATATTTTGTTCTCATGGAACCGTATGGAATTTGCAAATGAACATCCAGTATAAGTATGTTGGTTGTTTGGGACCCTTAAACAGCATTTTATTTATAGAGGAAGCTTTTGACAAACACACTTCTTTAAAAACAAGAGACGCTTGTTTGTAGAACATACATGCCCCCTAGCACCTTATCGCTAGAGGCAGCCATAGAAGTATAGGAAGGTAGAAGAAGGACAGGGACATGTGTCAGTACATTAAGTGGAAGATGCCAGGGACTTCTGATATCAAAGCTGTAGATGAATGAGACTAACTGTAGATTAAGTCAATGACACTTTGGTTATTGAAGTATAAAATTCAATTGCTGGAGAACACGAGAGTACATGAACTGCATGATTAGGTAGGCAAGTAGGTAGGAAGGAAGTTTCGAGGCAGCCAGGCCAAAAGGTTCTCTTGGTATCAAACATAATCTGTTTTCCTCTTTATGGTTTATGGCCACCTAGACCTTTAACCCAGTGACCTCAAAGACATTAACCTACATTTCAAGTCTGAGGAGCCAATGTCCAAGGGTTCTTATGTTATTGATCACAAAAAAATTTTTTTTTAATCGTCATTTTGACCTTGAACTTTCACCAAGTAACCCCAAAAGCAATATACGAGTCATCTACAAGTCATTATCAACCTGCAGTGCAAGTTAAAGGACCCTAGACTCAAGCATTTTCTAGTTATTCATCAAAAACCATTTTTCAGTTAATTATCAAATGACCTTGACATTAATTTTGACATACTGACCAAAAAAACCCAAAAAACTATAAAAGTCATTTACTGGCCATGACTTATACTGCCTATAAAGTTTTAAGAAGCCTGGGCCCAAGCGTTCTATAGTTTTTTTTTATCGGAAACCGTTTTGCTTTTCATGGTCATTGTGGCTTGATGTTTGACCTAGTGACCTGAAAAAGAATTTCATCTACTGGTCATGACCAACCTACATACCAAACCCGAAGAACCTGAGCCCAAGGATTCTAAAGAAAAAACATTTATCGGAAAAAGCTGTTTTTCAAGGTCAATGTGACAATGACCTTTGCCATAATGACCCGAAAAACTATAGGGTCAAGTACTGGCCATGAACAGCCTGCCTATTAAGTTTTTGGGAGCCTTGGCCTTAGCGTTCTATAGTTGTTGATTGGAAACCGTTTTGCTTTTCAGTCACTGTGACCTTGACCTGAAAAACTATAGTGGCCGTGAATAAGCTGTCTATGAAGTTAACAGAAGCCTTGGCTCAAGCACTCTATAGATCCTGATGGGAAACCTTTTTGCTTTTCAAGATCACTGTCACCTTGGCCTTTGACCTAATGACCCAAAAAACTATAGGTGTCATCTACTCGTCATGATCAACCTATAAACTTAGTTCGAGGGGGTTGGATTCAAGGTTTCTCTAGATATTGGTCGGAAAACCAATTGTCCACCGACAAACCGACTGACCTACATTTGCAAAACAATATCCTCTCATCTTTGATGGGGATCATAAAAAAGTTTTATTATAAGTACTACACTTTCTTTGGTAGCTATATGCATCAAAGAATATTTTTTAAATTATCAATTATTTTTCATTTCAAAAAGAATGAGCCAATAAAAAACATACAAAGTCTATCATCAGTGCATTTTAAGGATTACCCCCCTTAAGGACAATAAAATACATACAAAGTCTATCAGCAGTGCATTTTAAGGATTACCCCCCTTAAGGACAATAAAATACATACAAAGTCTATCAGCAGTGCATTTTAAGGATTACCCCCCTTAAGGACAATAAAATACATACAAAGTCTATCATCAGTGCATTTTAAGGATTACCCCCCTTAAGGACAATAAAATACATACAAAGTCTATCAGCAGTGCATTTTAAGGATTACCCCCCTTAAGGACAATAAAATACATGCAAAGTCTATCAGCAGTGCATTTTAAGGATTACCCCCCTTAAGGACAATAAAATACATACAAAGTCTATCAGCAGTGCATTTTAAGGATTACCCCCCTTAAGGACAATAAAATACATACAAAGTCTATCAGCAGTGCATTTTAAGGATTACCCCCCTTAAGGACAATAAAATACATACAAAGTCTATCAGCAGTGCATTTTAAGGATTACCCCACTTAAGGACAATAAAATACATACAAAGTCTATCAGCAGTGCATTTTAAGGATTACCCCCCTTAAAGGACAAGAGATACCCTCATTTATCAGTTCCCCTACCTTAGACAGGATATCCATAAAAGATTTTGTCAACATCTATTCAGTTCATTTAGTTCAACTTGCCATACATATACTGGCAAAGAGAAAATGATGTAACGATTTCCTTTGCATAGAATAAGATACAAAGCTGTCTCCTTTTTCACTCAATTTAATTTCTTCAAACATTAAAATACAATAATTCAGTGGGAGTGATATTGCAATATTTCATACATTTGACTGATTTAAGTCTAACTTCTACATAATTTCACTGCAATTTTTTGGCATCATTTATCTAATATTGAGAATTCACTAGACTGTAGCCTCTTTTAAAATGGCTCTCTTTTGAATATTGTATAGTAAAAACATTCACACAAAAGTATAATCTTTACAATACAAACATGCATGGAGCAGAAAAAACAAAAAATAACAAAGGAAGACAAGACATGGAAACAACAAAGAGAGGCAAGACCTCCGACTAAGAAATATTCAAAATACATGTACATGTATTTCTGTAACAAATGTGAAAATTATGGAAACATCCTTGAACAAAAATTTTTGCAATAACAATATTTGTACAACTATCCAACAAAAATTTGGAACAAGCTTGTTTTTTTTTAAAAGAATTTTTAGTGGCTGCCATGCAATCTAAAATGAGTAATATAACATGGTGTGTGTGGAGTGAAAAGGTTCCAAGTGCTATCAAATAAAGAAGCAAAAAGAACCTTTTGCCTTTCACCCATCCATATGTATAAATTAATCACACCCTTAAATATAGGCATCAGTATTGTCTGCATCAAACATCAATAGCCTGTATCCACACAAGATGTTTAGTGTCAACCATGTAAAACAACACAGAAAATTACAACTTGCATCAGAACTTCAGGTTCATAATGTTTTATTAAATTTCATCAGAGCAGGTGACATCTTGCGAATACACCATTGGTGCTTGAATATTAGGATCACCACCTTCAATAGAGATCACTGGAATAGAATCTAGTTTAACTGCCGTATTCTGAGGTATATCAGTTTCTGGGGTTGCCAAAGTCTCTGTTTTGTCACTCCCTGACTCCTCAGCCTGATCACCCAATTCCTTTTCAGTGTCAGCCGAGTATTCAACTGTGCTTGCTGTTCCATCCACAATAACAGTTTGAACCTGGGAATTCTCAACATGCTCGGTACCTTCATGTACACCACTGGTCTCAAACATGTTTTGATTTAAAGATATTACCCCTTGTTGATCCTGGCTTAGCTGAATGACTTGCCCCTGCTGACTTGCATTAAGCTGAAGGAGTTTTTCTTGCTGGTCCTCACTTAACTGTATAATTTCATCTTGTTGGGAGGCATTCAACTGTACAATCTCATTGTGTTGGTCCTGTGATTCTGGATCAACTATCTGTAAGATAACTACCTGTCCATCACCGCTGGACAAGCCCTCTATAGTCTGAGGAAACCCGTGGATTCCACTAATACTAATTGTACCATCTGGGTTATGAATCATACCGACTGCATTATCTACCGAAGACTGACTGACTACTACATCATCTTCCTCTAAAGATGAGGACTGCGCAAAATTCTGACCTTCAAATAAATAACTGTCTTGTGGTATTATAACCTGTCCCTGATCTTGGACTAGAGAACTAGCTTGATTCTGTATAAGATTTTCACCATTCTGTAAGAACAGTCCTTTGTCTTTGAGAATCTGTAATTGTTTGGAAGTGACATGTCCAAGAGCTAAACTTTGCAAGGCTTCAGCAGCTTCCTGAGACAGAACTTGTGTCACATCACTGTCATGTTCACCCTGAATGTCTTCTTCTATATCTCTAGTTTTATCACCAAGAACAATACATTTTGTAGCCACACTGCCTGCTTGTTCAGAAGTATCATATAACTGACTGTAGTGCTTCAATAAACCATCTACATAACCATCTTGTGTTGTCAATTCAATACTCTCAGGATGTTTGCGTTTGTAATGCCGTACAAGTGTGTGTCTATGGCCACATCTTGCTGAGCATATTCCACAAACATAAATATACCCACTATGATAAACTTGTAGATGTTTCTTTAAATCGTAAGTGCGGAAAAACTCCTTATCACAGTGTGGACACTTTAGTCTGTGCATAAGTTTATGTTCCAGTTTATGTCGGCTAAGCTGATCTGGGAACTTAAATGCTTTGACACACATGTCACACTTGAAATTACGCACCTTGGAATGTGAATACATGTGAGATCTCAAGTTGCCTTTCTGCTTGAAAACTTTCCCACATTTTGTGCAAGGAAAAACCTCAGCATTTTTGGCATGGAATATCCTTGTGTGAGCTATAAGACCTGTTTTAGACTTGAGTAAACGTCCACATACATTACATTGATATTTAAATATCTTGTAATGTACACATGTAATGTGCTCTTTCAAATAAACATCCAGATGGAAAAATTTTGAGCAATGAGGGCATCCATATTTCTTCTCTCCATGAAGTAACATATGTTTAGTGAGATTACTTTTCGTTGAGAAAGACTTTCCACAAGTTGGACACACCTCTCTTGTATTACTAATGCTGATGATTTCTGCTTGACCTGCTTCGGTTTCGTTAGAGATACAGCTGTGATTCTTCGCCATTGCTTTGGAATGAAACTGCTCATTACAGACTGAACACTGATACTTCATACAACCATTCTCCTTTATATGCTTATCAAGATTCGTCTGATTCTTAAATGTTTTGTTGCAGATGTTGCAAACTGCATCAACAACAACTTCGCAGTCGTGACTGTTCAGTGACCCAATACGTAGAAACCTTTTCTCACATTTCTCACACTGATATGGATGAGTGTGCGACAAAAAATGATTTCGGAATATTTTTGAATTTGAAAACACCTCAGAACAAATGTTGCATTTCCCAGATCCATATAATCTAATCCCTTCTAATGTTGAACACAGCCCTTTATGAGACTCAAGCTCCTCTTTTGATGCAAAGTTTTTCCCACACCGATCGCAAGCAATATGGCTGTCATGTAGTTCTTGATGCTGTTTCAGATAATAAAGAGACTGGAATGCCTTTGAACACCGTCCACATGAATACCTAGCGGAATCATCCATGTCAAGATTTTTACATTTATGAATGGACAACTCATGTTGAGATGTAAAAATCTTAAAGCACACATCACACTGAACAGAATTACATTTCTCTATGTGCCTTCGCTTCCCAGATTCTTTAGAAAATACACGCAAACAAACTTCACAGTAAAAAATCTTGTATTTCTCAGCCAACTCAGGACAGCATTTCAACACATGCTTCTGCAAAGAATCCTTTCTGGAAAATGTCTTGCCACATTTTTCACACTGGAAAACATCTGTGTGTATAACCATATGCCGGTATAAATACTGCGCTGTTTTAAATGCTTGTTTGCAAATATCACATACATAATGTTCTATCTTATCTGGATCTGCTGTGCTCTTTCCTTGTACATTTTCTGCAGCCCTTATATTACAACTCTTTCTGTGTTCTAGTAAGTCTTCAAGGCTAGGAAATTCTTCAAGGCAAGTTTTACAAGCAGGCGTTCCTTGAGTGTTATGGTTCATAAAATGGGATATAGCATCAAGCTCATTGTTAAACTTATCATCACAAAGAGCACAGCCATAGCTTCCGTCATCTGTCTCTTCAAACATGACAACTACTGAACCTTTGTCTTCTTTCTGTACCAGATTGTTCGCATATACTATCTTCTCTTCTTCACTACTTTCTTTAGTTTCATCTTGAACTGTTTCAGCATCTTCTTTGTGTACTTCTGTCGTAACTCCTTCCTCCTGATCCACCTTTCTAGTTTCATCACTTGAATCACTGTTTTTATTTGGTGACGCATTTCTTTCTTCTATGACTTCGAACTCATTTACTTTATCTGTCACCCTAACTTCACTGTCTTCTACTGTCTCAAAACTTTCACGCGCTTCCTTTGTTTCAGGAATCTGATCACCACAATTAAACCTTGCATCTTCTGTCTCTTCAGGTTTTGCAGTATCTGGAGATGATGACATGTCTTTACTACATCCACTAACTGTTTCTCCTTCTTTATCATCATCTACTTTGTCAGGTCCTTTAAGAGCCATTAAACTTTCTTTAACTGTCTCTACACTTAAAGTATCTGAATATTCTTTCTTTACATTTTTAGAATCTGTATCAACTTCAGTCTTAATTTTCTTTGGTCTCCCTCTACCTCTCTTTGTTCCTGTGTTTCCGTCTTTAGCAATTACATCATTAGAAACCTTGTTACCTTTATCCACTGTTTTAATTCTAACTTCATACTGTTCTGGTTTAATATCCTCGTCTTCATCTTCAGACATATTTTTTTTGGCTTCCTTCTTTATTGAAGTATAAACATAATCCTCATCAAACTTACTATGCCTTCCTCTAGTGCTTCGTCTGGGCTGGACCCTAGTTATAGACACAGGAACTTCCACACTGGGCGAATATTCAGTGTCATTATTTATTTCTATCATGTCCTCTTCATCTATCTTTTCAGCAAAATCATCCTCGTCATCACCATCCTCAAAGTTCTTGTCATAATCCATTTCACTGTCATCTGATTCGAACTTTCTTTTCCTACTGTATGTCTTCTCTGGCTGTCTAAATGCAAGTTTTTCTCCATTTTCTAAGATAGTACTTTTTCTTGGTCTTCCTCTTCCTTGATTATGGCCTACTTTGGCTGGAATGATACACAATCATTATTTAGTATACATTCAGAAGTATTAAATATTTAGTATGCAAGCGAATCAACAAATAACAAGAACTGTCACTGAAAGATGATCCAAAGAGGTGTTGTGTTCAAATACAAAAAATATCTATTTACTAACAAAGATGTTATGGGCAATATTAAAGTTTTCTGAAAACTGGACCTTTGAGGTTAAGGTCATTCAGGGTCAAGGTCAAATAAATATATGTCAGTGGGAAGGTCTTGTCAAAATGAGTGCTGTGTTCAAGTATGAAGCAAGTCCATTGATTAATAAAGAAGTTATGGGCAATGTTTAAAGTTTTCTGACCTCAGGAATGACAGACTCAAAAACTATATGCCCTCCTTCTGGGGCATAAAAACTCCAACAATTAAAAGGATCCTGTTTTGGTCCAGACAAAATTGAAGAATTTTTGAGATTTTGCATCAATACTAAAACTTTATAAACAAAAAATTGGTAGAACCGATAAATGCTCCCCGAATAAATGCCAACTCCAAAAGGGCTATTGTTTAATATGTATTTTTATTAAAGTATGAAAAATAACAATGGGCAATAACTCCTAAATTATGCAAAATAGAGTTACGGTTCTTGTACGCTACACTTCTCCTCATAGAGATCTATCTACCAATAAAGTTTCATGTTAATATCTCTTATACTTTGTGAGATATGCCCCGGACAAAAAATAAGAATGAGAAATTTCAAAAGGCAATAACTCAAAAATTAATAAAGCAAGAGTTATGGTTCTTGCACGCTGCACTGCTCATCAATAAGATCTATCTACTTATAAAGTTTCAAGTTGATAACTCTTATACTTTGTGAGATATGCCGCGGACAAAAAATAAGTATGAGAAATTTCAATAGGCAATAACTCAAAAATTAATAAATGGTTCTTGTGCATTGCACTGCTCCTTAATGAGATCTAACTACCTATGAATTTTGGTCTTGATACCTCTCATAGTTTTTGTTTATGCTCCGGACAAAATTATGACAGTCGGAAGGACGGGACGGACGGACAAAGCGGCAACTATATGCTTGCCCTTCGGGGAGCATAATAAAAAAAATCATTGAATCCTTGACCTTTGAAGAAGAGTATTTTTTCACTATTTTGTTGTTTACATTAGATTAAAAATCGTTTGTTTTATCAAGAAATTATGACCTGTGATCTTTTCTTGAGTGGTCTTGATGTGCAGGTTAAATAAATTGTACACTTACAAGTCTTTTAAACTAGGAGTATTAATATTGGTTACAATAGTAAAACTATAGAACCGTCCATGAAAAAGGGCCCATCAGGGGAGTTAACTGAGACGAGCATTAGTGTTTAGTCTACCTTAAGGGAGATGTCAGACTGATCAACAGTATCATAGTATACCAGTGCTTTAGTTAGCACTTAAAAAGGGCAGAATGCTGCAGGAAAAGGGGCATATAAAAACTACAAAAAAGGCATGTTAAAGTTTATTGATTTTGAATTAAGATACAGTTGTTGATACTTATTTAGAGATGCTTTCAATCTGTTTAAGCAGTTAGTGCCTTGTAATTAAAAACCAATGACCATCTATTCATAAAATCTAGAACAAATATGATAAAACAAGAAATCGGTAGAACCGATAGATGCTCCCCAAATAAATGCCAATTCCAAAAGGGCTATTGTTTAGTATGTATTTTTTTAAAGTATGAAAAATAACAAAGGGCAATCACTCCTAAATTATGCAAAATAGAGTTACGGTTCTTGCACGCTGGACTTCTCCTCAATGAGATCTATCTACTTATGAAGTTTCAAGTTGATAACTCTTATACTTTGTGAGATATGCCCCGGACAAAAAAAGTATGAAAAATAACAAAAGGCAATAACTCAAAAATTAATAAAGCAAGAGTTATGATTCTTGTGCACTGCACTGCTCATCAATGAGATCTATCTACTTATAAAGTTTCAAGTTGATAACTCTTATACTTTGTGAGATATGCCACGGACAAAAAATATGTATGCGAAATTTCAAAGGGCAATAACTCAAAAATTAATAAAGCAAGAGTTATGGTTCTTGTGCATTGCACTGCTCCTTAATGAGATCTAACTACCTATGAATTTTGGTCTCGATATCTCTCATAGTTTTTGTGTTATGCTCCAGACAAAATTATGACGGACGGGACGGACGGACGGACAAAGCGGCATCTATATGCTCGCATATGGGGACCATAAAAAAGTTCTATGCAATGTCCTGTCTTAAAGGGCACAGCAGGGTTCCAGAAATAAGGGCAGGGTGAACTATCAAAGGAGAAGGATGCTGCAACCTGCTATGTTTTGCTTGCTGGAGCACCGTAAATACATTGAATGTTTTCAAAAGAAAATATCAGGACCAATAGACCATGATGAAGAGATGAATGAAAAAAGGGCTACAGCAAGACCATGCTTCAACAATGGAAGAAAACAGTTTGAATCCTACATAATTTAACATTTATGAACAGCCTCTTTATTACCATTAGCAGGATCTACAGTCTTCCTGGGCCGACCTCTGCCCCTTCTAGGAGTATCACCCGAAGAAATGACATGTTCTCGTAGATGTTGTACCATTTTTGTCTGGCTCTCAAATGTGTTTCCACAGCGGGGGCAGTAGAAAGCTTTTCTTATTTCACCTGTGGGCTTCTCATGACTTGGTGACTGGTTCATCTAAAACAAAGATTAATAATATTTCAAGGTATATTTCAGTAAGATACAAATGTTAATACTGCCTTTATATGCAGTACACTTCATAAATATCCATTTCAGAGCTGGATAAGATGTAATAATCAATTAAGATTCAATTAATACAATATGCATGTGTAGAATGTGAAGACAGCTTTCCATTTTACTATTATTTTTCTTCTGTCTATGCTGTCTTTGTCTTACTTGACAATACCTTGATTAAGGTGCTATAGATAACCTAAATGATACATGTATGTCTGGCAAAACGGTGAACTTAACAGGAGACTGAAGTGGAAACAGTACTAAATCTAGACCTGAATATACTGTATTTTCACTTAATAGTCCCAAATATAAAAGGAAAATACATGATATAAAGGCCACTAGTGTGATCAATGAAATGGAAAGAAGGCATAATTTACCCTTACCTCTGAGCTTAAAAGACATTTGTTCTTAATCCTTTCATTTTACTCTTCATTTCTTAAATTTTGTTCTCACCTGCATAATATCTTCTGGACACTCTGTGAGATTTTCATCATTTTCATCAGTGTGATACACAGACTGGGGTTCAGAATTTGCATCTAACAGAAGATCTGTTGTCAAAGGTTCTATACGATGACCAAGCAATACTGAAATATCAAAGAAAAACATCATATGACCCAAACACACAATTAAACCAGAAGGAAACATAGAGGTTCAAAGGACTGTTTTATGGAAAGTTTTTCAACTTCCTGTTCATTTTTCTTTCTTGTTTAGACTTGAAGAACAAGAGGGCCATGATGACCCTGACTGCTCACCTGATGTCAAATAAATGACAAATTTTTCTATCTATCTCTACACATGTTAACCCTAAATCACTCACAACAGCATACTTGAATCAAAATGTTGATGCACTAACGCACAATGTTGGACACCATGGGCTCACAATAGCTCACATGAGCAGCCCTGCTCAGGTGAGCTAAAAACAACACTTAACAAGTTTCTGCCGTTACAGCCTTCTGGCTTCTGATTAGACTTTTTAAAAGAATTTGTTTATAGAAGTCGATGAAAAACATCTGAACCCCAACTCCCTTGGTGGAATAGAAAAAAATGACCCCAGGGGCAAAGTTTGAACAAGTTGGGTACAGGTGTACTGAGAAATGCTTCATGCAAGTTTTCAGAATTCTGGGCCATGTTGTTTCAGACTAAAAGAGATCTGAAGAATTTCCTATTTATTTCTATATGAAACACATGGTTCCTTGGGTGACACCAGCTGAATCCACCAAGACATAATTCGAACAATCTTGGTGAAGGCTCACTAAACAATAATATATATCAAAGTTCAGAAGAGTTTTAAAGAGTTTCCTTTATGTTTCTATTTAAAACATAAGATTTTTTAAAAACTTGTCTACATAAGTCTGATATAAATATCTTATCCTAGGGTGGAGCCAAAAATAACTCTAGGTGCTCAGTTTTGTGGTTTTACATAAAAAAGGGCTTTACATTTCCACTGGGATGGGGCTAATAGTGACCCAAGGAACATATAACTGGAACAATCTTGGTCGACAGTGTACTATATAGAGCTACAGACCAAATTTCTGAACTTGGGCCAGTTGGTTTTCAGACAAAAATTTAGTAATTATTCTTGTTGCCATGGCAACCAAAGTTCTGCATTTTGAACTTTAAAATATCATTTCCAAGGACATTGCTAATTTTATATTATTCTTTATTGACCTGATGATCAAAGTCAAACCGGTTTGCAAAGACCTCAAGGTCATTAAATGTTCAAGGTAAAAAAAATGTCATTTAGAAGATGTCTTCAAGGGTTGCTGTATGCAAACATTAACTAAATATGTTTAGTAATAAGGGAGTAAGGCCAATATCAAGTATTCTTAACCATTAGGCCTTCAAGGTCAAGGTATTTCAGGGTCAAGCTCATATAAAAATATGTCAGTGGGAAGGCCTTGTCCAAAGCAGTGTTGTGTTCAAGTATTTAACAATAAGGAAGTTATGGGTTATGTTAAAGTTTTCAACCTCTAGGTCAACAAGTCATGTAGTGGTTAAGGTAAAAAAAAAATATGTGTAATTTGGAAAATCTTTCCTAAAGGGTTGTTGTGCAAACCTGAACTAAATCTGTTCAATAATAAGTGAAAAATTGCCAATATTAAGTATTTTGAACAACTGGACCTTTGAGGTCAATGTCATTGATGTGTCAAGGTCTCACAAATATACATCAGTGGGGAGGTCTTGCCCAAAGGGATGGTGTATTTAAGTATGAAGTAAACCCATTTTCTAATAAGGAAGTTATGTGAAATGTTAAAGTTTTTAGATGGAATGACTGACTGGCTGACTGACAGTTCTAAAACTATATGCCCTTGTTCTGGAGTATACACTGTAAAAGACATGCTAATAATATTAAAGCTCTAGCTCTTATGGTTTCAAACAAGATCAGACTAAGTCATTTCTTGACCAATGTACATCTCTAGTACTGGGATGGGGTCAATAATGTCTCCAAGGGCATGACCTTTGCACTCTTAGTTAATGCCCTTGTGCTCAGGTGAGCTTAAAATGTACAACAAGCAATTAAGATAAGTTTGGTTTGAAACAGGTTTTTTGGATTTATACCTAAATCAGATTTTAGGGATTAAGGGACAGTATGTAAATCCTACATTTTAAGCACCCTTAAGAGGACAAAAATACCTCTAGTTTCTCCATCTGGCTCTGAAGGTTTTCCCAGCTTCCTAGCGAAATGTGGAGCATACCATACCAACAGCTCCTCCCCTGGCAGAATGTCCCTTGTCGTGTTGTAGAAGATGTTATTTAATACCTGATAAGCTATGCAATTCTTATTGTCCTCAGATGTAGCTGCCCGAACCAGACATAACCAGTTACATTCATTTTCATCTGTTGTATCTAAACACACTGTAGCTGCATCTTTAGCAATGAGCTGAAACATTTTAGAAATACTGTCTGTAACTGTGTTCAAGCATAAAACAAATATAGTACTAGAATACCCATGGGCAGCATGTCGAGCCCACCAATGGAAAGCCACCTATGAGGATGTGATAATGAAATGGAAACTGTGGGAAGTTATTACAACTAGTGGGCTGTCTGGGGAAGAGGTCTATATAATGCACAGAGAAGTTATGGCCCGGACAAGGCAATCATTACCTTTTTTAGTTATGGAGTTCTTCCCCACACTAGACAGAATGACATAATGATGGAAGGACAAAGCAGGGCTAAATCATGTCTCTTTCAGGGAGAATAACAAATGTATCACGGTATTTTCAGATTCTTCCATGCATGGAGAAGCAATGGCCCAGACAAGGTCTATCATCAACATTCTGGACCTTTGAGCTGTCACTGTGACCTTGACCTCTGATCTAGGAATCTGGGTCTTGCATGCGACACACCATCTCTCCAGGGTTAACAAATGTGCCAAGGTACTTTAAAATCCTTCCATGCAGGGAGAAGTTATGACCTGGACAAGGTCTATCATCAAAACTTTGGACCTTTGAGCTGGGAACTTGGGTCTTGCACGTGACACACCGTCTCAACATGGTGAACAAATGTGCCAAGGTATTTCAAAATCCTTCCATGCAGGGAGAAGTTATGGCCTGGACAAGGCAATCTGGATGGACGGACACACGCACTAACACACATACATACACCCAACTGCGGTGCCAAACGTGATGACTATGTCGAGCTATCCGCAAGCGGGCTTGACAATAAAGAATAAGCCCTCTCTGATTATAATTATATAAATAATATAAACATTTTGCTCTACATGGGTACAGTATATACAAACATCTATTTTGTATTTACAAAAACGCCTTGCTGAATTCTGCTATACATAACTTTCAATTGAAAATCTTGTTTCAGAAACCTTTCAAAGGGTCTTTATTTAGGTATGCATGTACATACCAGTCAAACTACTGTTACTCTTCTACCACAACAGTTATGGTTGCACCATAAAGAAAACATTTTTAACTGTAATATGCACCTTCAAAGTGAAAAACCCAGTATCATCAAAGATATGTGTTGTCCTTTTAGCTTCAAATGGTCCTAGTTGTGTTTTATTTGCTATTGTCTCCTTGGCAACCACACCCACAAGGCCACTCCCATTATCTACTACCTGCACAAACCCTGGTAGTGTCAAACGGGCTCTGTAAATAATAAAATCATAGATGATTTAAGCAAGTTAGCCATATTTATAACTTTATTAGAAACATTCAAATAACTGTCCAAATTTCTCCTAATATATTAACCCATGAGATCTACAAATAATGAAAATTGCTTTGAAATGGGTAAAAGAGTCAACTAAACTTGATAACTCGAGCCAGCACAAATTAAGACATGGACTCACGATTGTAACTTAAATATAAGTTTTTGTTACAAATGCATTTTTTGTCATAAGATTACTTATTGGTCTATATTTATAAGCTATTTGAAATCGGTCAGAGCCATCCTGGTAAATATTGGATAATTCAAATAGATTGGTGCCCTTACATACTTCAAACACACCCAAGAGAGACAATGGCTGCAAACCATGACCTAAGCAATGAAAAATCAATAACTTGAGATGATTAAGCATTAAAGCTCTAACTGCACCATACAATAAATGATTACCTTGTAGATAGCTGGTCAAGCTCAGTTTGAGCTATATTAAGTCCCAGCTCTGGACACAGCTCTGTGGAGTGACCCTCACCACAGATGTCACAACCTGAATATTCAATCAATCAAAAACAGTGAAAATTTGGCTTAAAATTGAAAATTAGTGCAAGCCATTATGGTCTTCCAACTTCACTATACTAATATACACATGACCTTTACATGTACATTTTAATTCAGACTCTCCTAAAATGGACTTGTCCACCAATCAATCTGGACTTTCAATTTATCATTTACAGGGGTATATGTGTTTTAAAATTAAATGAAGTTACTAAATGAACAGAAAAAAGGCAAAAGCTATTGCAGACAATGTCTAATGGCAGAGTACTGTTAAACATTTTGTTTCCATGTACTTCAGCATATACTTGGTGCAGCTCGATATGTGTAGAAGTCATGTTAACTTCACTCTGATGTGTGTGAAAGTGTAGCAGAGGTATAATATGGCACTTCTACTCCCTTGTCTATCAGCTAGCTTTTATGGCGACGTGGTAGAGTGTCCACTTAGCAATCAAAGGTACACAAGTTCAAACCCCGCTCCGGGCAGGTGGAATTTTCCAGGTTACAAAAGTACATGTAGACAAAATGGGAAACTATGAGATCAGCATATATAAACATTTTCAAAAATAATTTTGCCATAAGGAGCGGGTCAGTGGTCCAGTGGTAACGCCCTGGACTGATAACCCAGGCATCCTGGGATCTATCCCCCGCTCCTCCACTAACATTACTAATTGTCTTTCGGATGTGACACTAAACCGAGGTCCAATGTATCAGTGCTGTACACTGAGCATGCAAAAGAACAAAGGGTGTCTCTGGAATGGGATGCTATCTATATCTTGCATTGTTCCCCACAACATAAAATAACTTATGTGTGCAGGGTTGTCGGTTGTACGGGTAACTGCTACCAACGATAAATAAACTCAAATAGATAGATTTTGCCACATCAGATTTCAACTATGGCTCAGTCTTTTTTAAGAATTATTAAAAACATTTACTTGCGCATTCTGAAGCAAGTTGGCAGCAAGGCTTTAAGAAAAAATTGTCTTTAACTTGTATCTGAATCACAAGGGCCATCAGTGATCACATGAGTTGCGTGATGATAGCCAATTAAGCAGTTGTACTGAGAGGTGATTGGACAGTTTGCTGGCTAAAACACATTTTTTAATTCAAGGGCCATAACTCAGCCAAAAATCATTCAACTGAAAAAACCCGTTAAATATGCACAAGTACTTGAGGTACTGATCAATCCTGTAACATTTCATTCAAATTGCTTTACTAGTTTAAGAGAAGTAGTCTGGACAAACTTTGACAATAAAAATCATTAAAGGGCCATAACTCTGACAAACGGAAAAATGCTGATGATATGCAAATCTAGACTTGGTACTGATAATTCCTGTAAAGTTTGGATGAAATTGCACCAGTAGTTTCTGAGGAGTGGGACCGACAGACAGACGATGGAGAAGTGATCCCTATATGTTGCGGCTACTTTATAGCAGGTGACACAAAAATCAGTCAATGTATGCCTTGTTTTTGCAGTTTTTAAGCTCGGAAGTGCTTTTGTTTCTGGAAGCACCATTTTAAATCCTAGTTAGAGCACTGTCACATTTTATACATACAGTCCAGAATATCCATAATGACAGATATCAGTACAAGTTGAATTTCATCATCAGGTGCCAATTCCACGTGTACCAATGAGTCTTTTCAAAAACCTGAAACAAATAAAAATCTCAGTATTAATATTACAACTTCAAAAACAAGTTGTACAAATGCTGATAATGCATTCTTCTGAGTTTATGTTGTCTAAAAATACATCGGGTTAACTTAAATTAAATCTTCAGTCTTTTTCTAAATAAACTGTTTACAAAATGCAGTAAAAAGGAAATTTTTCTTCAGTGTAAAAGTTAGATGATGGTAACTGTCTGTACTCTTTTCCATATTTTTTCACAAATATATCACTTCTCCTTGTCATCAATGTGTACAAAATGTCCACATGACTTACTATTTAAGTTAATGTTAAATGAAAATAAATAAATACATCTTTCCAACATTTCAAGACTTGTCAAAAACTGTCAACATGACCCAGATTTTTCTTTTCATATTAGAGCACTATGGAGACAAACTTGACAAAATAATTATCATATTTTCTAGAATATTTATACACAAAAAAGTGTTACAGTGTTAGTCAGCTTTTTAAAGTATTTCGTTTGACATGTCATGCTTGTTTATTTACATGGTTATTTCAATCTACGAATTTCAAATTTCCGGAAAATCGAAAACCCTGCAGAAAAGATTTGGCATTAAATGGGAAAACATTCACTCAATAAAATGTAGGCATAGTTATCCCAGAAGAAAAAAATACCAGTTGGTCTGTTACAATTCGTTGGGAACGACGAGTTCAGAAACAATGTTTTACAAAATTTATTTCGGCTTTTCGTCAAGGTCGCTTCCGCCGATAAACGTTTAAATGCGCATGCCCATAAATGTGCGTAAATGCACATAAAGGCAAGCAGAGATCATAGTAAGTTACAAAGAAACAGAAAGCGAATATTAGATTGTAGTTATAATAGTAAAACTTTTGCATAAAAAAATTCACTTTTAACATCTGTAAGATTTCTAATTTATCTTTCATTTTAAAGGTTTTGTCCCTGATTGCTGAAGTCTTAATTTCTGTTAAACCCTGTCCGTCAATCATTTATAGATCACGACCTTTAATACGTTACTGTAGTTAATTATTGCAGAGGATCAATGTTACGTTTAGTTTTCACATATTAAATTATGTTAAGTGCAAAAGGATTGGGCTACAAATTATTCCAGGATTAAAAGGATTGCCATTTCCTTATACATTAACAAAGTCAAAGACCTAAAATATCACGGACATAACACATGTGCTGATTTTGCTGAATATTTTATTTTCTGGATCTGCATATTAGTTGTAACTCGATTTGACATTTCAAAGTTAAAAAATTGCATAGTATACATCAAATATCCATTACTTATGATTTATCCGGTAATAGCGTTGTTAGAAAGTAGCTTAGAATTACTACTAGTCGGTATATAAAGCCTCGTCGTTTATAGTAGTGATCGACTCTCCTTTGTCCAGGTGATAATGTTCTCAGGGGATTTAAATCTTCTCTATATGTAGTTTGCAGAATTGACTTCCCTTACTGTTTTTAACAGGGGTTTTGTCCCGACCCCACCCAATTATAAAGCCATTTAAAGATATATTTGTGTAAACCGCTTTCATTTACCTAAATAAAATTATTCGTTGATGCAAAAAAAAATAATTATCATACTGTCTTTTCAAGGACTGCAGGGGGCTGGTTATTCGGTAAGAATTCATCAGTTATACACTTATAATTTCATTTGTCCCAAGCATCAATTCTCACAAATCAAGTTCTTGTAGTAGGCTCTTATCTGCCTTTTGAACCGAATATAATTCGTCGCTGTCAAATGACCAGTGGTGACAAGTTCTTCGCAGTTATTTAGTTGGTTTGCCCAATATCGCATTTGTCTCAGTTGAAGGGTTATTAGCTTTCTAGAATTATACTTTCTTACAGAGACTTGCTTAGAGATTTTACAGATATTTTAGCATCTATTTCCGCGTCAGTTTACGTCTCCATGGTGATATCTAAAGTATCAATATATTTCTTGAAATTTCACGATGAAATTATCATATGGACGAAATTTATATCAATAAAATGCTACCGGTAGTAGTAGTGAACGCCTTACAGAAATTAGTGTGATTTAATTGTGTTCGTTATAGGTATTTGTTACTTCTGAAAACAATGAATTGTTAGAAAACTGGCTTTAGTCAAATAAATCTATTTAAAATGAAAAATGAAAGTGGCTGTGTACAGGTCAGTGCAACGCAACACAAGTTTAAAACAATCAGTATTTTATATGCATTCATGATCATAGATGAAGAAAATGGCACATTGAACAAAACCATTCATCATTTATTTTAATCAAAGCTTTCTTGTAACTGATAACATTTAACAGCAAAGTTTGTTTCTTTCCCCGTAATACCAAGTATAGCGTGTGTATTGGTTATTCTTACTTATCTTTCCGCTCTTTAAATCTTTATCGTTGAACAAACAGTCAATCTATTCTGGATTACCTGCCCCTGACACTAATCGTAGTATAGTAGGCAGGGAACCAGACTAACAGTCAATCTAGTCTTATTACCTGCCCCTTACACTACTTTAAGCAGTACGCCGGGAACCAGAGCAACATACAGTACAAAATTACAGGAAAGGTAAATAAAGATAAATTATATTTGTATTTGTAAAGGCGGGTCAAGCAGCAGATCAGTAGTCCAGTGGTAACGCGCTGGACTGGTAACTTAAGCCAAAATTCAATGTCGTCACTTGATCACACACCCATGGCTCAAATAATGGCCATATTCATCTTAGTTCAAGGAGTTGATAAGTTATTGACACTAATTGACCACAGAAAGTTAAAGGTAAAGAAATAGTACTTGTTTCACACCCTATATTTATAAGTCATATTAATGAATTTTAGCAATTACTGAAACGTTCTCAGACAGGCACCAAACTTGGTATATGAGTGCCTTATGTCTTCGCATGTGTGAAACAAGTGCTATTTCTTTACCCCAAGTGTCTGTGTACATTGTAATTGACAGGACTAAACTCACATTAAATGAATCATCTACATGTACAGGTGAAAAGACCTGACGCCGTCCCATACACTAAGCACGGAAAAGGACCAGCAGTGTCTTTAGATTGGGATGCTTTCTGTATCTTGCACCAAAGTTACTAAATTAATTTCTTTAGGTCAGGCTTCATTCACCACTGAAAGTGAGCTGATTTTACAGGCAGATATATTATGCTTGTTTTTGACTTCTGTGTTGAACAACTAAAAAAATATCCAATCAGTAAAAGTGATTCAACACTTTAAGCATAATGAATTAGGCGGGTGCTAGTCAAAACGGCCTCAGGTAAAAACGGCCTCATTTTGGTTAAAACGGCTTCACTTTTTGGTCAAAACGGCCTCAATTTTTTATTTGCTGGTTTAAACGGCCTCACTTTTGGTCAAAACGGCCGCAGTTTTGGTTAAAACGGCCTCACTTTTAATTGAAATGTCCTAAATAATCTTGATTTTATTTTTGAGTAAACTATGAAAGGACTTAGCTTTTTGAAAACACACCCTATTAAATTGCTTATAAATAATATACTAGATATTAGCGGGATTAGGAGAAAAACAATTGAGAGTGATAATTACTATTTGATTAATGGGATCAAAATAACTTAAAGTGATAATAGAAGTATGTCTTTAATTGATACGTCGGAATGATCAAACAAAAGATAAAAAAGCGGTCTGTGTCTGCACTAGATATACAGATTTGGTAAATTGGTACACTATTGATTACTATATATCTGTTACGTTTCATGTTTATGTATTTTTATTTAAAATAAAATCAATAAATACAACTTATGACATTCTCACCTTATTA
Source organism: Cyclina sinensis (assembly GCA_012932295.1). Taxonomy (NCBI): domain Eukaryota; kingdom Metazoa; phylum Mollusca; class Bivalvia; order Venerida; family Veneridae; genus Cyclina; species Cyclina sinensis. The sequence continues at coordinate 34,480,601 of JAAONU010000008.1, forward strand.
ACTACTTTTCTCGTAAAACCCTTAATATCATCTTATTCTGATTCATATCTTTACAATCTATCTCAAAATATGTAATATAAATAGAAAACAAGAAATAGTTATCTAATAACATTATTTAAAAATTCTAATTCAATGATGGTTCATCTACTGAAAATAAAAAATGAGGCCGTTTTGACCAATACATTTTCTGAAAGTGAGGCCGTTTTAACCAAAATGAGGCCGTTTTAACCTCAGGCCATTTTAACCTGAGTCCGTTTTGACTGTAAGCCAATTAGGCTAGGGAAACCAGACATTTGCACCAACAATGAAATTACTCAGATAGATAGACAGATTTACCTTATATGTTAATACAAATATGTTCTGCATGTGCAGTAAAGTAAGAACGCCAAAATGGTGTTAATGAATTTCTAACTGTAGACTTCACTTACAACATGTTCAGCAAGAGATTTCTCTCAAAGTGTCATTGTCTTCCTTAAACTATAAGCAATTCAATTGAATGTATACAGAGCAAAAGCCTTAACCTGCTGTAGGTTGTTGCAGGGAAGTACAGCAATGTAAAACCTGCAGTGTGATGTTTTTATGCTATTGAAATAAGTCCAATTTGCCCCATTTGAATAAAATTGATGTATGTGATGTATTATGAGGCTGATTATGACAAGTAGTACTGTTTTATAGTTTTGTCGTATTTTGATTGGATGTAAACTTAAAACTTCCTACTGAAACTGTCAGCCATGGATGCATAGTTTTCACTGTTGTGCATCAAATCTTATATTTTAATCAACTGGCATAGAAATTTTGGTTTCCCAGTTACAGTTTTATGTCATAATTATATATGTGAGTGATCTTTTAACAAGAAATCTTACTTCTGATTTCAGATTATGAATGACTATTACCAAGTGAATGAGTCATAGGCCATGAAATTTATGAATATACAAACATGAGTCGTCTGCTTAGAGTTCTGAGGAAACCTAATCGCCTGGATGAATATGCAGAGGAAGAAAAGCATGGCATTGTTTGGTACCTCTCCAACACACGTACACAGATTGTTATATTACATCGTATTGGACAGTTTTATGTGATAAGTTTCTGCCTGTCTGTTTGTTGGTCTTCTGTGACACTTGGATTGCCATTAGTGTATGAAAAATCACCACGCAGCCTCTACATTGCTCAGTATTTGATGAAATACATATGTTTCTGCATAGTAACAAACTATTTGTTGATAGTTTTTTATGCTACTAAGTCTCACTTTGTGAAAAGAAATGCAGACCAACTTCCAACAAGTGAGCTGACTGGAAAAGTGCAATCTGATTGGTCAACAGAAAGAAATTTGAATGGTGCAGATAATGAAATGATAGATTCTGATTGGTCAAAATGTACTCACTGTGATAAAGAAGTGCCTCCTAGAGCTAGACATTGTGCCATATGTCAGACATGTGTTCTGAAAAAAGACCACCATTGTTTCTTCACAGGCTGCTGTATAGGCTTCTATAACCAAAGATATTTTATTACATTCTGTTTCCTAGGTATCGTTGGTGGGTCTTGGGGTATATATAATTTGGGAACTTACTTGTCAACAAACTATGCCCCAATTCTTAGCCTACAAATATACAAATACTTTTTACCTGTTTGTTTCATGTCCTGCCTTTTTGGATATATTTCCATTTTTGATGCACTCCTAGTGCTTCTGCTTTATTTACATTTTACCAGCACTTTCACTTCATACTATTACTTTGCTTGGGAAATGTATATAATCTCATGTGGACAGACAAGTTATGAATGCATGAAAAGGCGGAAGATATATGATGACAATTTCTGGAGTAATATGAGGTCAGTTTTTGGACCATACTGGATTGTAGGATTTCTTGTTCCAATTCCATTCTTGATCAACGAAGGGGATGGAAAAGCATGGAAACTGAACAGAAAAAATGTATGAACTTAAGTTTGTATGTAGTTGTGAAACATCTTCTGTTGGCGAGTGCATTACCTAATCGATGCCTCTTGTTAGAAAAGTCTAAATTTACTGAAATGTCTAGACTTAGTGCACTAGCAGGACTGTGATACAGGACTTACAAATATCTTGATTTCCTGAATTCCTGTTTGTAAAAGTTTTGCTACTTTGACATCAGCTTAAATGGTGCTATACTGTTGACATTGTTTGCCTCTAAGAAAGCAGAACTTTTGTGATTGGCTTAAATATCTTAAATATATATATCATATTTTTCTTGTGACATATTATTTTGTGTTAATATTTTGGAAATTAAAATGAAACCTTAAGAAATATTCTGGGCAGGGGTGACTTTAAAAATATGTTTATTTGCATTTTCCAGACCCAGAATTTTAGAAGTGAGTAGGAAGCTAGGATTTTTAAAAGTACATATTCTACATGAAAACTTCCACAATTTTTACTTTTAGAAATTAGAAAAAAAAGGTGTAGCTGGGATTTTTTGGGAACATTCAATTTTTTAAGGTCCAGTAGAAAATATGAAATGAATTAGCCATCAAATTAAAAGCTTTAATTACCTTATGCAAAAGCTCTAATTAGCATTTTAGCATTACCAAATTAGTAAGAAGGTCTAATATTCCAGTCATTTTTGGTCTTAGGTCATAAATAATCCTTTTTGACAAGTACTGCTTTGTCAAATAATAATTACACTGTAACATTCATCTTACTTTCATGTCTTAATGGTACCAAATGAATTTTTAATAATTTTACATTTTTAAGCTGTTCGTTTTAAGGTCATTTTTGTACATGATATTAAACAAATGCATTAAAATGATGTTATGGGTTAATGTCACTACATGTACATGTATATGATCAATGTTTTCAAGAAAGAATATAAAAAGACATCAACTTTTGAAAACAAGGACTCTTTTATTGAGGTTAATGGGTGGTCATGTTCTACGTTATCTTAAGTTGAAAACTGAAACTCTCATCAATTTAGAAATGCCACAGTTTAGAACTGACAGGCATTGGTAAGCTTTTACTTCAGAAGTCCTTTTTAGCCTTCACTTCCTGTGTTAACAATGCTTACTAGCACAAAATCCTTCCTATCATTAAAAAGGAAAAAAATGTCAGTTTTTCTAAAGGTGTGACCATTGATTGTAGACATTCCAGTTTAGATAAACTGCATTTCTGGGATAAAAAACAAATCCGTCCTATCATTAAAAAGGAAAAAAATGTCAGTTTTTCTAAAGGTGTGACCATTGATTGTAGACATTCCAGTTTAGATAAACTGCATTTCTGGGATAAAAAACATCTTGCATTGAAATAAAATTCAGCCAAGTCTAGATGTCCCTATTTTAAAAGAATTTTAAAAAACTGAACACAAAATTAAGATGATAATAAATTTAAGATTAAATACATGTACGTATTTGAAGGTCCAAATACAGGTCTAATGTTGACATATTACACACTTTCAGGTAATTTTCAGTGTCAAGATATCAATGCACAGGCCATTAAATATGAGTTTAATTAACACATTTGATTAAGTGAGGTACCATGCATCTGCACATACTAGTTAGAGGTTGTGGCATGTTGATTTTGGTCATTTACTGTATGAGAGGCATGTGTTAAAGGTCATATTTTACTGAATCAGGGGCTATAAAATTTCAAATACTGCTTACCATTGTGACAACAAGCACAAATCTTACTTACTCTTCCTAAAACTGGAAAATGAATATTTCTGAATGCATTGATAAAATTTTTATTTTTCCTATTGTTTTCAAACTTCATACAAGAATGGCAGTGTACTGTCACTGTGGTATCCCTTTGACATATGAATCAGAAAATCTCAGTTCATCTCATGGGAAGAAGTTGCAATACTCATAAATATTAGCTCCACTTTTCGAAGAAAAAAGTGGAGCTATTGTCATGACCCTCTCGTCGGCATCAGCATTGGTTAATCTTTTTGTTAAGGTCCATTTCCCAGAAACTATCAAAGCTATTCACTTCAAATATTTCATTATCAAAAAATGACACCATTTCTGAAGCACAGATAACCCTCAATTTATTTTTGCAAAGTTATGCCCCCTTTTCAATTTAGAATTTCTAGGTCAACCATTTTAGTGCACGAGTGCTCATGTGAGCTTTTAGGATCAGTGATTGTTTTGGTAGTTTTACCTCTCAAATAGAGTTAACAAGGATGAGAATTAATGCCACTCGAAATTTCTTGATCAAGATAAGCTGGACTTTCCTCATAGAGTCGCGATCACATGCACTTTTGACACTTCAATGTTTACATGTTCGTGTTTTTCACGAATGATATGGAAACAGAAAATACCCGGAAGAAGGCAGACTTAGATGAGAATTCGTAAATAATACAATATCATCTTTCACAAACTTAATAGCAATTTTTCTGAGCTGTGCGTCCAAGTTCCACCGCAGAACTGGCGTAATACACTGCAGACGAAATTGAAAATTATTTTTAAATAGATACAATCATGTATATTGTTATCAGTAAAGTTTGTTGCTGGTTGTGTCTGTCTTGTAATGATCTGACCTTAACAGTCTACCAAATTTGCCGTAATTCTTCAGAAAAAAATCATTATTCCATGGAAGCATCATTCAGGTGTAAAGTAAACAATGAATCATTACAAAATATGAAAAGTTCTAAGAGTTTTATGTCTTCACCTACAACTGTAACAATAATTTCTTCAATTTTAGCCTATTTATGTCCATCAATGCCATTCATTTCACATAAAAAAGATAATCATGCTGTGGCAGGGAGATTTGGCAAGATCCCATCAACAGCACGTGGAGGTGTAGAATCTGTGATTTCAGAGAAGAAGATTCCTAAAAATACATGTGACCACAGGGACATAATTTGAACAACTTTGGTAGACGACTTTTAGATGATATACCATGCACAATATCTAAGCTCTACGTCTTGTGGTTTTAGACGAGAAGATTTTTTTTGGATGCCATAGCAACCAGAGTTCTGCATGGAACTGAATTCTTTGAACAACTTTGGTAGAGCTTCATGCAAGGAACATCCTGTCAAGTTTTATTAACTTTGGCTAAGTGGTTTAAGAGGAGATGTGGTTTTAATCATAATGCTGACGCACAAACGCACCACGACGGACGACGGACATCATGCGATCACAATAGCTTACATTAGCACATTGTGCTCAGATGAGCTAAAAACTTGGTAGAGGTCAGATGATTAAGTTTTATATCTCAGCATCTTCATAAACATGTTAAACTTGAAGATGTATGCAGATAAATTAAGTCATTAAGGCACTCTGCTAGAAAAGACGCGTTTTAAAGTAAGAAATTACAACCAGTAATTTTGTATCGCTTCTACTTCCCGGATTACTGCAATCTGAGCAAAGGATTTTTTGACAGGTTTATTTCTTGATTTGTAGTGAAAGCATAATCAAAGCTAGATAATTTGAGACATCTGTATTGATCTAAGCTATTTTTGATGTTGTCATATCCATATTCTGAAGCGAAGGCGTCTTTTGCACATTGCAAGGGATCTAATTGACCCCTTCATTATTGGTGAAAGTAAAATTTAGCTTAAACCACGTATTAACACATATTTACTAGCATCATACCAGTTCTTCACACAATCAGTAAACCAGTCATTTTACAAATTGATTTTGTCTGAGCTGGCTTAACAATGGACGAAACAAACCCAAATTGTTGTGAAAATTTCATTTTACTGACTTACTTCCCTTTTTTGTCTGATAAACGATTGTCTTTATTACAAGAAATAGTTTTAACACATGCATCATTTTTAGCCTTGTTCTGCCATATTATTTCACCCTAAGCAATGGTATTCAAATTTTTAACATTCGTTGTAGTAAAAACAAGATATTTATTGAAATATTTCGATGTCTTTTTATACTTCTTTTCACGGAACATATGTATGGGCTGGTGCACAATATAAAGCAAGGAAGCTAGCATCATGACAGAATATAATGTTGAAATTTCGAGTGTTCTCAAGCTTATTTTCAATTTCAAACTATCTACAACCTTAGGCAAGCAATGAAAAGATACCTTTCAACCTGAACAACCAGACTTTTTTCGTATTACTGAATATAGGTGATAGTGGGGATGGATATTACAAACAGAAGTATTGCACCTTTATAAAATGAATTTTCAGAAAAAAGAGATTATGGTGAATATGGCTGTATCTGTATCATTTGCTGTCAATGCAACTTCTTCAAATATAAACAATCAATGAATCATTAAATGTCATATCTTTGAAATAATCAAATCACATATCTTGGTAAGGCTCGAACAATTTCCATAAAACGAAAAACAGAGGGAAATACGCTTATTTTATGTTAAGTGTATGTATACAATATATTTCCACTTTTAGAATTATGAACACTGATCTTTAACAGAGGCAAACATATATTTTTATAACGGTACAGCAGAACGCATTAAAATTGCCAAATTCATTGAAGGACAGTATAGCATTCTTTTGAAAAGACAACAGCTAGATAAATAATTTAGATAAATAAAGGAACAGCGTGTGTTCTACGGGAAAAACGTGCTTTTATTCGTTTAATAAATTGATTAAATTATGTACTTAATAAGATTTCTTCTAAGGTTTTCGCTTCAGTACATGTTCCATTTTTTTTGTGTTGTCTCAATGTTTCAGACTTTTAACAACCAAAGTTTATCTCCCTGTCAAACTGTTTTAGTTGTCTAACTGAAATTTTAATGATTCATTGAGACACGGTTTAGCATAAGCACAATATGACAGCAAAGTATTAGTCTGACGTTAGAACGGAAAAAATGAAAAAGACAATTCAACAGAAGCACGTGTTTCATCGAATACTTCTCGCAATGAATAGCTATACAATACATTCATAAGATTATACTAACTGACAGACGGACAGGCAAGATTCATAAGCCGTTTTACTTCTTTACTGTCGAAATAAGTGAGCAGGTTACTAGAGGCATGAAGGATTTGATTTAAATGCTTTACCTTTCCTTCTCAAAGAGTGATAGATTACCAAAGGAAGAAATATTTGATGTGTACTTGTCTGAGGTCTGTGCAGGCCAGTTAAGAGTTGTGATTTTGTAACCAGATTTTCATATTGCTTCGTGGTTTTTGATAAAAACTACATTGAACTATTGACAATGATCACTTTATTTTTCTTTCAGGTGAAACCGCTAAGCATGTTAAAATCAATCAAGCAGACTGTATTACGTCAGTCTGCACTTGCAAGATCTACATCCAACTATTTGTTGTTGTTTTACATTTAAATCTAAGCTACATGTATTTCTCAATTAAATCTTTGCAACACTCTAACGCTAACAAGACGGACCCTTTGGTTATCATACGTTGTTATGAAAATATTGCGTCTGTCACCAGTGTAAGTTTATATATATATATATTCAGTTTAGTTGAAACCTATTTCATATTGCAGCAATTATGAAACAATGTTTCATGGAAATGTTATAAATCCCGCTCGACGACTTTCCGTCCTGCGTTCAAAGCGGTACAATAACCGAATGGCAGAATGTCACTGCAGACTCTTACCCCTGCTGGTCACCTTTGGATTGGAAGCCCGGCGCTCTAACCCTCGACCACTGCTGCTCAACGTGAGTAAGTTTAGCTCAAAGGATTACTTCCTCAAAGCACAATGATTTAAAGTCATCGCTCGTGCTTTTGTGACACATTTTTGAGATGATTAGTAGATAGGCCTCATCACAGGCAAGAACAGCTCACGAATTATTGATTATATTAGTTTTTTTTTGTCATTGTCACGTGATGAAAACATGTTTAGTCATCAAAGTCCCGTTTTCATGCAGATGCGTACTAGTAGTTGTAATATCATGACTGACCGGACATTTGTCCACTGTTAAAATATATCTGGACCCTTATATCTTATTTTTCGACTTGACTTGCATGTTTGCTTGGAATCTATTTCGTTTTCTTCAATTGAGTTGTATTTCTTCTAGGGGAAAACGCCTAAGGTGTCTATTTTTCTTTCGTCAATAATTTTTGTAGGCAAAAATCAAATTGAATAATTTTGAAAACTTTTCAAGGGAGAGAAGCGCTACATGCTTATCATCTTCACGGCCAACCTTTTAGTTTTCTCCCTTACAAGGCTCAGAGTTCTGAAATTTAACAAAAAGCCTTGTTTTATGTAGCACTGTATATACTAAGCTTGATCAAACTGTGTCCCTGGGGTCAAAACTGGCCCCACCTCAGGGTTCACATGTATACAATATAAAAAAATCTTAAATTCAGAACCTGTGAATTTTCTTCTGATGTTTGCTCAACAGCAAACCCACAGTCAATGTACCAAGGTGAGTGACCCAGGGCCATCATGGCCCTCTTGTTTTTAGCTTACCTGTCACATAGTGACACAGTGAGCTTTTGTGATGGCCTTTTATCCGTCGTCTGTCCGTCCGTCGTCCGTCCGTCCACAAAAAGTTTGTTAACACTCTTGTGGTCAAATTTTCGCCTCACTTGTCATGAAACTTACTTAGTCAGCATGTTTGTCCCAACAGTTACTCGGACAAGTTCGGACATGGGTTAACTTGGATGAAAACTAGGACACAAGGCCCAAAAAAGAGAAAAATCTTCTTAACACTCTAGAGCCTACATTTTCAGTCCAAATATCCTAGAAATTTGTCCGAAAGGTTGCTTCAATGATTTCTAGCACAAGTTCGGATATGGGTCATCTGGGATCAAAAACTAGGTCACTGAGCCAAAATATGGAAAAACCTTGTTAACATTGTAGAGGTTTCTTTTTCAGTCCAAAGTACCTGCAAATTTGTCAGAATGGTTGCCTCTATGATGTCTAGCTCAAGTTTGAAAATGGGTCATCGAGGTTAAAAAAGTAGGTCACAACGCCCAAATGTGGAAAAACCTTGTTAACACTCTAGTGGCTAGTTTCTCAATCCAAATATCCTGGAAATTTGTCAGAAAGGTTGTTTCATTAATTTTTAGCTCAAATTTTAATATTGGTCATCTAGGTTCAAAAACTAGGTCACAAAGCCCAAAATTAGAAAAGACCTTGTTAACAATCTAGAGGCTACATTTTCAGTCCAAATATCCTGGAAATTTTTCAGAAAAGTTGTTTCAATAGTTTTTAGCTTAAGTTCGAATGTGGGTCATCTTGGGCCAAAAAGTAGGTAACAGATCCCAAAAATAGAAAAACCTTAACACTTTAACAACTACCTTTTCAGTTCAAATTTCCTGGGAATTCGTCAGAAAGGTTGCTTTCATAATTTTTAGCTCAAGTTCGAATATGGGTCATCATGGATCAAAAACTAGGTCACAAAGCCCAAAAATAGAAAAACTTTGTTAACGCTGTAGAGGCTACTTTTTCAGTCCAAATATCCTGGAAATTTGTCAGAAAGGTTGTTTCCATGACATATAGCAGGAGTTTGAAAATGGGTCATCGTGGGTCAAAAACTAGGTCACAGAGCCCAAATATGGAAAAACCTTGTTAACACGCCAAAGGTTACATTTACACTCCAAATATCCTGAAAATTTGTCAGAAAGGTTGTTTTAATGATTTCTGGCTAATGTTTGATATGGGTCATCTGGGTTCAAGAACTAGGTCACAGAACCGAAATATGAATAAACCTGGTAAACACTCTACAGGTAACATTTCCAGCTCCAGTAACCTGGAAATTTGTTAGATAAATTGTTTTGATGGTTTCTTGCTAAAATTTGCATATGGGTCATCTGGGGTTAAAACTAGGTCACAGGGTCCAAATATGGAAAAACCTTGTTAACACTCCAGAGGTAACAGTTTCAGTCCAAATATCCTGGAAATTTGTCAGAGAGGTTGTTTTAATAACTTCTAGCTCAAGTTTTTATATGGGTCATTTTGGGTCAAAAACTAGGTCACAGAGCCAAAATATGGAAAATCTTTAAAAACACTCTAGAGGCAACATTTTCAGGCCAAATATCCTGGAAATTTGCCAGAAAAGTTGTTTCGATAATTTCTAGCTTAACGTCAAATATGGGTCATCTTGGTTCAAGAACTAGGTCAAAGCAAAAATTTGGAAAAACCTTGTTAACACGCCAGAGGTAACATTTTCAGTCAAAATAACCTGGAAATTTGCCAGAAAGGTTGTTTTGGTTGTTTCTAGCTCAAGTTCGAATGTAGGTCATATTGAGCCAAAAAGTAGGTAATAAATCCCAAAAATAGAAAAACATTGTTAACACTTTAGAAACTACCTTTTCATTTCAAATTTCCTGGAAATTTGTCAGACAGGTTGGTTTCATTATTTCTAGCTCAAAGTAGAATATGGGTCATCTTGGATAAAAAACTAGGTCAGAAAGCCCAATTATAAAAAAACCATGTTAACACTCTAGAGGTTACATTTTCATTCCAAATATACTAGAAATCTGTCAGAGGGTTTTCTTCGATGATTTATAGCTCAAGTTCAAATATGGGTTATCTGGGGTCAAACATTAGGTCATAGAGCCCAGATATGGGAAAACTTTGTTGTGCAAATAACCTGGAAATTTGTCAGAAAACTTGTTTCGGTAATTTTAGGTCAAGTGTGAATATGGATCATCTGGGGTCAATTAATCAGGTCCATTACAATTTTGTTTAAAGGAGTCATACTCGGGTGAACGATCTAGGGCCATCATGGCCCTCTTGTCTGTATTTTGCAAGGTCATGTTACTCTGGTATCAGAAAAGATGTTTCTTTCACATAGATTTGTTCGAACATCTTTATACAATTTAGATGCATTGAGTATCATTAATGGGAAACAAAACTTAATTTTTAATACGTCATTACAAGACAGAGTAATTTGTGGATATAACAATGTAGTTATAAGTGAATGGTTTGAACTTACTAAAGATTTTTTACATTTTACAAAAATCAAGCCAGGATAAAAGAAAAAGAAAGGCGGACTGTCAGTTTGAGGGAAATGCTATTATATAGGTAATGAATCTGCTGAAGTGCCTGATCGGATAATGTAACACTCGATAAATACAGACTAAATCAAATTGAAGTTAATCACCCATATGCAAAGAAATACAAATATTCGGTCAACTGAATTTACGTAAACTGACAGTAAAGACTCAAAAAAAAAAATGAACAGACAGTGATAGAACAGCATTTTGAAAAAAAAGTCTTAATTCAGAAAAAATGTGATGAAATTTAAATGTATTTTCATTTATTTTGTAATAAGATAGATAGTTTATTTCAAAATTGTTTTTAAATCAATATTTAACATATATATTCATATTATAAATGGACAAAATAATGCATTTTATTTTTAATCAGAAATTGGTTGAACTATTTTTTTCTAGGTATTTCATTTTAAGACATAAAATAATGATTTTTGTTTTTTTTTAATCAGGACTTTGATTCACATACAAGAATTGAAACTTAAGTATACTTTATAAAATGTTTTTATTTCAGTATTTATATCTTTGGCTAATAATATTCCTAAGCTTATGTAATAATTAAAGCTTAAGTATTTTCATTATTTCATTAATATAAACAAATGTTTTAAATGTTAACATGCTATCTTTGTTGCTTATAAAATAAATCAAGACTCTGTATGTCGTGGGGTCAGAAAAATCACATACCCAGGGCGGGACTCGAACCCGCGACCCCCGCTTGCAAGTCGGGTGCTCTAACAACTGAGCTTCTTGGGCTGGTGATAGTACGTCCTCGAATTCACAGACATAGAGACTTATAATGGGATCACATGCGTAGCAGTGTAACAGTCACTGACCACGTTGAGCACCAAGGTCGCGGGGTCAGAAAAATCATTAACCCAGGGCGGGACTCGAACCCGCGACCCCCCAGCAAGTCAGGTGCTCTACGAACTGAGCCAGCCGGGCTGGTGAAAGTGCGTTAGTAACCATATCACCTATATTGGTCCTATGACAAGTGTTATAGATAAAATGAACCAAGATTCAGTGTTGATTATTTCATCTTTTAATACCAATATTTAAATGTACATTTTATTTGCTTCAGTCATCACCTGTATTAGTCCTATGACATTCTACCCTGCTCTATAAGAATTCGTCCTCGAATTCACAGACATAGAGACTTATAATGGAATCACATGCGTAGCAGTGTAACAGTCACTGACCACGTTGAGCACCAAGGTCGCGGGGTCAGAAAAATCATTAACCCAGGGCGGGACTCGAACCCGCGACCCCCCAGCAAGTCAGGTGCTCTACGAACTGAGCCAGCCGGGCTGGTGAAAGTGCGTTAGTAACCATATCACCTATATTGGTCCTATGACAAGTGTTATAGATAAAATGAACCAAGATTCAGTGTTGATTATTTCATCTTTTAATACCAATATCTAAATGTACATTTTATTTGCTTCAGTCATCAAAATGGTAAAAATATACATGAGTTATATAGTAAATGTTTTAAAAATCTTCTTGTCAGAAACTGCAAGGCCTGGAGCTTAGATATTTTGTACGAGGCATCATCTAGTGGACCTTTAAAAAGATTGTTCGAATTGTGACCGTGGGGTCAGAACTGACCCCGCCCAGGGCTTATTTGATTTACATAGAGTTATATACATGAAGGGAAAACTTTAAAAATCTTCTTGTAAGAAACTACAAGGCGTGGAGCTTAGATATTTGGTATGAGACATCATCTAGTGGACCTCTACGAAGATTGTTCAAATTATGACCCTGGGGTCAGAACTGGCCCCGCCCTGGGGGTCACTTGATTTACATAGAGTTATATAGGGAAAACTTTAAAAATCTTCTTGTCTGAAACCACAAGGCCTGGAGCTGAGAAATATGGTATGAGGCATCATCTAGTGGACCTCTACAAAGATTGTTCAAATTGTGACCCTGGGGTCAGAACTGGCCCCGCCCTGGGGGTCACTTGATTTACATAGAGTTATATAGGAAAAACTTTAAAGATCTTCTTGTCAGAAACCGCAAGACATGGAGCTTAGATATTTGGTGTGTAGCATTGTCTAGTGGACCTTTACAAAGATTGTTCAAATTATGACCCTGGGATCAGAACTGGCCCCGCGCTGGGGGTCACTTGATTTTCATAGAGTTATATAGGGAAAACTTTAAAAAGCTTCTTGTGACTGTCTGAAACCGCAAGGCATGGAGCTTAGATATTTGGTGTGTTGCATTGTCTAGTAGACCTCTACCAAGATTGTTCAAATAATGACCCTGGGGTCAGAACGGGCCCTGCCCTGGGGGTCACTTGATTTACATAGAGTTATATAGGGAAAACTTTAAAAATCTTCTTGACTGAAACCACAAGGCCTGGAGCTTAGATATTTGGTATGAGGCATTATTTAGTGGACCTTTACAAAGATTGTTCAAATTATGACCCTGGCATCAGAACTGGCCGCGCCCTGGGGGTCACTTGATTTACATAGAGTTTTTTAGGGAAAACTTTAAAAATCTTCTTGTCAGAAACCGCAAGGCCTGAAGCTTAGATATTTTTTGTGTAGCATTGTCTAGTAGACCTCTACCAAGATTGTTCAAATCATGGCCCCTGGGTTAAATTGGCTCCGCCCAAGGGGTCACATGTTTCCCTAACAAAATATTTATTTCAAACAAATATTTTGAGAAAAAAAATAATGAAACATACATGTACTTTATATTGTAAAAGTGGTCTTAATGTCCTAAAATCTAAAATAAGGGGTCTAAGTTTCTCAAAAATAGAGGTCTAACTGTCTTCAGGCAAGGGGTCTAAGTGTTACCTTCAGTTTCAAATTAAAATTGGTCTAGTTGACAAGGGGTCTAAACAACTGACATTCCCATATGGTAAGTTTTATAGTGAAAATAAGCCTTGCCCTTAGTCTGTAGGCCATGTTTTTAAGGGATTTAAATGGCTAGAAGGAATCTGAAAAAATCCACATAAGGATTATTTCTGTAAAAGTATTTTGAAATTGTGACATTGGTTTGGTTCCCGAGGAGAAGATTTTAAAAGTTTTCCATATAGTCATATAGTGAAAACAGGTCCCGTCCTATGTAGGCCAATTGTTTTAAGGGACCTAGCTTGAAGGAATTTGATGAAGGGCAACCAAAGGAACAATTCTGTAAAATTATTTTGAAATGGGGCTCTTGCTTTTGAGAAGCTTTTCAAAGTTTTTGATACAGACATTTAGAGAAAACAAGCCCTGTCCTTTGTAGGCTATGTTTTTCTAAGGCACCCAAAAGACTTGAAGGAATTTGATAAAAGGCCACAGATGGAACATTTTTGTGAAATAATTTAGAAGTCCAGCTCGTGGTTTCTGAGGAGGTTTTTCAAAGTTTTTCCTTACAGTTGCCATGGGAACAAGAGTTCGGAATGGAGCCATTTCTTTTATTTTAAGGAATTTGAAAAGGACCAACTGAGAAAATTTCTGTTAAGGTTGAGTAAAGTTAGCCCTGTTTAGGAGCAGATGAAAAATCTTTAAAGCTCAACGACAGCTGACAATCTCATATCCTAACAGCCCACTCTTGAGCACTTCATGCACAGGTTAAAACTCGTATAAGGTAAATTTTATGGCATATCCTGTTTAGAACACATAAAATGAAATCTCAAATATTTTAATTCACTAACCTAGAATATTTCAAGCTCCATTCTTAGGAAACAGCACCAAGTCCAACATAAATGTTTAATCACCATTATCCTACTTTCTTATTGTCAATTTCACAACTCTTCAATCTGTCCAAATTTTATACAATGTCCAAAACTAGTTTGTGATTTATCACCTTTGCCCCAGATAATTTATTAATGCATTAGCATTGAAAGCAGTCCCTGTCTCTCACCCTCATTAATTGAGCAAGCAGACTTGCACTAGACATAGAGGAAGGCAGACAGGGGTTGCTTTTAAACACAACTAAGACAATACATACCAGAAGGTAGAAGAGAGCTGCCTGACAAGATCAACATATATAGGGATTGACAGGAGACTTAAATGCTGAAAGAAGCTGTCTGCTTAACAGTATTAACACTGGAAGGCAGCAGCCTATTTCTACCTACCCCTATGTCATGTGCCCACCCTCTTTCCTGTTTTGGTATTAAAACACAGTCAATTCCTGACTTTCTGTATGTTTGGTGTCCATTTGCTTCTCTATGTTGGTGAGAAAAGACTATTCCTTCCCTTTTTACCTTTCCCCAACTCTGTTGCCTGTCAACTTCACTGTTCTAGCATTGAAAAGCAGCCCCTTCCTGCCTTACAAACCAAACCAGATAAGCACACAGGCACATAACAAAGAGGAATGCAGAGAGAATCTGCCTTCCAACTTCATCACAGACAAGTAGACGAACACAACATAGAGGGCAACTCAGACATGCTAAAAGACACCTGACAGAAGAGCAGTGACTGAGGGATTAAAGTGCAAGACTCCTGGTCCAGATATTACTTGTTTGAAGCCCACCAGGACACAAGAGGACAGAATGAGGCCACTTTCAAATGAAAACTCAGACAAGCAGACAGACACTAGACAGTGGAGAAGCAGTGATCAAAAGAGACAGATCCAGATTAACAAGCTGAGAGTCATTGGATTGAATCGAAGCAGATAGAAAGGTAAAAAGGGGCTGCCTCACAATGCTAACTCAGACAAACAGACAGAGGCAGAATGGGGCTGCCTCCCAATGCTAACTCAGACAAGTGAACAGACACCAGACAGAGAGGTAGAAAAGTGCTTCCTCCCAATGCTTACTCAGACAAGTGGACATACGGTGAGGCAGAAAGGGGCTGCCTCCCAATACTAACTCAGACAAGTGGACAGACGGTGAGGCAGAAAGGGGCTGCCTCCCAATGCCAACTCAGACAAGTGACAGACACCAGACAGACAGAGAGGTAGAAAGGGGCTTCCTCCCAATACTTACTCAGACAAGCAGACAGACACCAGATATAAAGAGGTAGAAAGGGCCTGCCTTATTACGTGAACTCTGCCAAGTGGACAGACACTTGACTGACAGAAAACTGCTACCTCCAAATGCCAACTCAGACAAGCGGCCAGAGTGGCAGAAAAGGGCTGCCTCTTTATGCCTTTATATATCTATCTTTCTTTAAATCCCTTTGCTGAACCAGGAAGCAGTTATGAGTTAACTAGTCTCCGAAGGTTAACCGATTTTTTTAGTGGGAGCAGAGACACTTTATTGTCCTTATACACCGACATTACAAATTTATGCCATTCATAGTCAGACTTTTTTAAATTGGTCACTTTGACATGGCAAACGCTATGATAAGACGGCATTTGAGTGAAGCAGAGGGGCCACACACCGTGAGGTTGGTGTGGGGCTTGATGTACACCACACCATCATCACCAGAGCCTTGGCAAGGTACCAGCAGTATTGTACACCCGTCAGAAGGCAGACAAAGGGTAACGACAGCAGTTCAAGACCGATTCTTGATTATCCAGGCCCGTCGAGGACGGTTTGCAACAGAAACGTATCTTCGTAATGACCTTTTTAATGTTTTTGGGGTCAATGTTTGTACTCAGACGGTGCGTAGAAGGTCCCTTCTTTTGCATAGCTCTTCATTCAGGAATATAGTTTTTTAAATGTAGAGCTGAATGTCAATTGCAAAGCTCTTTTTTCGCTGAATGCAGAGTTGAATGTCAATTGCATAGCTGTGTTTTTGCATATCTGCTAATGCATAGCCGAATGTTGATTGCACAGCTGTACACTGAATGTCGAACGTCGATTGCCGATCTCGTAGCTAACTTCACCATAATTACCCGAGCTCATGATGAAACATTTAACACAAGCCCCGCCTCCCAAATAGAAAGGAATTCATAGAATCCGCTTGATAAAGTGTCTTGAGCTAGTTAAAAATTTTAGGATAACACTTTTATAAAAACAACTTTAAAGAATATTCACGTTTCTATTGAATTAAAATGTTACTTATTCGGAGGTGTTTGCAATAGCTGTCTAATATTTGAGGCTTGGGGCTATAGTGTTTGAGTAATGTTTTGTTTCCTAATAAGGACTGATTCCGGTTGAAAAATAGAAAACCCCCCATTTCGTATATTGTAATTCATAAAACTGTTTAATTTCTATATTTTTAAATTTTTTACGTCGTTCGCATACATTCACCACTCATAAGTTTACATGTTCCACTTCTCTTCGTTGGAAAAGGAAATTAAAACAATTGGCTAGTTATTGTTCTTTAATTGATGACATATTCATTCAAAGTTTTTAACTGTCCCCCGTAAGTGGCATCAAATTGTTATAACAAAATATGGAAATTAGTCATAACTTCTTCGTGATGACCAACTTCCGATCAAAATTATAAAAACGAGAAATTAATTATCGTGAAATTAGAATAAACTACCACCTTGACGTGATTACAAAAAGAAACCGAAAACAACAGACTGAATTATTTGTTACAGGTTTAATTTTGTTTCATGCATTCATTCATTCATCCGTGTATCAGCCATCTACGTTGAATCATGTTCAGGAAGTACTTGTATGTAAATTTTCTAAAGAAAAACACGGAATTTGAGCCTTTAGACTAGTGAAGAAAGATTATCCCATCCGTCTGATACCGGACGATTAAGATTCGAAGAATGAATTTTTGTTCATAAGTTTGGGAGCCTTAGTATCCCGGCTGGCAAGTCCTTTCAATAAATAAATAAGCATTATATAGCATATTGTACACTTGGTTAATCAATAGTTTAAATGTCATAAGTATATTAGATACTTGATTTAGATTTTGCATGATTTCATAATTCTCTGGTTTCAATTACAGATAAAATGGCGTCTACTAAAGTCGTGATTTTAGTCGGGATGCTTTTAGTTGCAAGCCTCCTACAAGTTTGTCAGTGCAGAAGACGACTGAAAATTCGTAGAATGAACCGGATTTCTGACGCCTTTACTGACTTTATCTATAGAGGACCATTATTAGCGTCTATTGGGCGATGTGAAGGAGATGGTGGTGTGTGTAAAATTGTTAAAACGAATCGAGGAGCACGTTGTATCTGTGATGAGCAATTTGATTTCTAAGGACATTTACGGAACACTAAATACGTACTGCGTTAACGAGTGGAGTTTTATGACTGGTATATACAATATAAATATGTTGACAGATAAGCCACAAGTTTGATGGCAATGTTCTGTTGCTTTTCAAAGTTGAAAATACTTTTTTTAAAAATGACATGGAAGAATAACACAAATCTGTTTTGAAATTAAAAAAACTAAATAATTCTTTACAAGAAATAAAAGAATAGAATCTTAAGAAGTGATATATTGTAGTAGGAATACAAGAACACATCCATAATACTGTAAATATGTTTAGAAAATGGTTGTTGATCATATACAATGTATGTTAAACGTTGTGAGAATTATTTGATGTTTCATTTCTGTTTGCACCGTCTAGTTTCACTTATTATTTTATTCAAATGATATAATGTCGTACATTCTGTTGTGATTGTTTCTGTTCAGTAATGTTTTATGAATGACAAGTCAAGATTCAGTTGTTCCATTTCTGTTTTACCTCTTTTAGTCGTAACCTAATTAATCAATTATTTTTACTTATAATTTATATTAATGCGTATTGTTTTTTTATCTGTTAAAACATATTGTGATAAAGCATTATATATAACGAAATAAAATAAACATTGTTGCATTGATTTTAACAAATTATTACTTTTTTATCGGGTCCCGTGGAAATGACCAGATTGGTATAAGGTTAGATATAATTGAAAAATGGTAAAATAGTAACACTCAAAACCTTCCATTCTCAAGCCGGCTTATTATACCCTGCTAATCAATAACGTCCCTGCTTGTGTTTTGATGGTATTATTTAACGTTTTTTGTTTCAGTGTTTCTGATCATTCAAGAAAACAACGTATGTCTGTTATACTGCTATACTTTACACTGAGCATCAAGAATAACAAGGCATTTTTCTTAATCAGTGTGTTTTTGTTACATGCACTGTGCTTCATGAGCCTTTGATATTTGAAACTGAAATATAATTTTATCATCTGCACACTGAAAATCCAGCAGAACTTAGCGTTAGTATGAAAAGGAAACAGGATTAACTAGAAACTATCAATACATTTCACTCTGTTAATTGCATAAACCAGTATCTAAAGCATGAAAAAGGGACATGATTTGGCAAAACCTTCAGGTTCATTCTGATCTGTTATCTGCTTCAGAACAGAGCTAAATGTAAGGACGAGAAGAAAATACAGTTTGCTAGAATTTAAGACATATTCCGACAAATACTAATTGCATTGCACGGTCCTGCAGAACGTTATGTAAGAATGAGAGACAAATATGATCTGCTATGAACTAAAGACGTATTCTAATGCCCCAGGCAGTTCCACGGATCTACATAACAATGATTAAGAATGAGATAAACACCTGATTTGCATGGATATCTAAACATAGTGTCGTCTGCAATATGCACGGTCAAGCAGAACATTCTATAAGAACCAGAGGGAAACATGCGGTGTACCGGAGACATATTTCATCTGCAAATTTTACTTTCCTACAGAATATAATGTAAGAATGTAAAAGAAAAAGTGATGTTTGTGGTAGAATGTTTCAATCGTGATGATAAATGGGATCTGGACAATTCCCGTCCCTTTCAACCTGTCAGATTTTTCCATTCCAATCCTAAGATGATAACATGATGTTAGTACGGACCATTCCACTCCAGCATTTTGACAGATCTGGCAATTTTCCGTCCGGCCATTTCAAAAACTTGTACACAAGTACCTTTATTTCATCAACAAATACACTTTAATCATAATACTAACCACGTGTCTAATCTCTCGAAACTTGTAAAAACCATCAACAACTTTATTAAAAGGAAAAGAAATGTCCGTCAGGAAAGATGTCTGAGTATTCACAGAAGTTATGTTTATCTTCCTAAAATGAATACATTCATAAAATTGCTCAAATACCACACCACCAAACTGCCTCCATATTTGATATATTACAAGTATAACACGTTTACGATGTACCATTAGAATTGTCCATGTCACATTACTTCGTATCCCACACAGCACGGGTAAAGGAATTTAACAATGAGGGAGAAAGGTCATTAATTGATGGCATTTTTTTTATTGATATTGTATGAGTGGTCGTTACAAATAGAATTATATTATTACATGTCAAATGGACGTCCAAATATGGTAGTAAGTCATTAATTCCACTTTATGGCCAACATCCAAAATGAAGTAAATAATGGAAAAGAAACGGGTGTGACAGAAACGTTAGAACGTGATTTTAAGAACAAGAAGCTATAGGAAGAAATAAACAATTATGTGTACGCATTTTTACAACCAGTCTGTCACATTTTGTAAATTTATTTATTTATGAAACTTTAGAACTTAGATTGTATCAGCTCTTTGAGATTATAAAATATATTAAATTTCGTGCAAAGAAAACTAGTATCATTATTTTTTTTAATTCTAAAATACCGATGTTATGTCAAATAAATGGGTCTTAAATTTTTCATTCGAATAAAATTTCATGTAATTTATCTGTATTTAAAATGATTTATTCGTCTTTTTCAATTTGTTTCTTTCGAATTCAGAAAAAAGGTGGATACTAAAACTGTTATTTTAGTTGGGTTTTCGTTGTTGCAACTCTCTTAGTGTTTTGTCCTTGCCAGAGCAGAGAAGGTGTAGCATGAACCGGTTAACTGGCATGTGTAGATGCTTTATCTTCAGACCGAATGGTCCATCTGCAGCGCTAGTTGGACGATGTTATAACATTGGAGGCGTTTCTTAGATAAAAACAACAACAACGAAAGTCTCAATGTAGATGTAATACGCTATTCGATATGAAGAAAGAGAACATGAAACATAACTTCTTTTGGTCAATATTAGGTTTGTTATATTCGATGAAAATGTGTTGACTAATAGGACTCTAAGATGGCTGGTTTCATTCTACATAGCTTGAGTAAATTGCGAATAAATATTTTAAGGAATTAAGGCTTGGAATAGGCACCAAGAGTTGCGTTAGATGCCTAAGATATCGAAATAAAACAGACTAATGAGATAGTGTACAAAGAGAAATAGAAAGAACAATTAGAGCTTTGCAATTAGCAAAATGTAAACACTAACTTTATTGTAAAAACAACAAATATAATTGGAAAAAAGTTAAATATTTAATAAAGACTAAGGACATAAGGAATGAGGTCTTAGGAACTAGTGCTAAACAAAGAGCATTAAGGCATGCCGCGCTCTTTTAGCTAACCTGAACGATAGCTCAAGTGAGCAGTTAGGATTGTCCACTGTCTGTCAACTGCTTGCTTTAAGCGACATCTCCTCACACCAAACCTGAATTTTCTTATTATTTCCCCCTTTCAGATTTGTGAAATTCATTGCTTTCCATCAAGACCTCTGGCTGCTATTGCAACTAAAAAGAAACTCTTCTCATCAACAACACCTTGCAGGGGATTCGATTATAATTGTGTACAGCTGTTCTGTTGGTGGTTCTCGAAACAAATAGTGAAATTTATTAAAACCCGAAAATCATGGCCGCCAGAGTCGGTGCTTATTTCATTTTATGTCTATAATGGAAATCTTAAATCCTTTCCTTAGAAATAACATAATTTTACACAGATGTTCCTTGAGAGATCCTTTATTAAAATTTTGAAATTTATTACTCTCCGTTGAATAAACATGGCTACCAGGGGCAGGGCTTATTTTCGTTATATCTAAATAGGAAAAAATAACTTTCTTCTTGTAAAACCTGCATTTCCAGTGGCGAAAACTACGTCCACATCAAGTTTTAGGACTACTGATATGAAATTTGGTGTTGATGTTTATCTATAAATGTAAATTTATACATATGCACGCTAATGCCCGCTTTGCGGTTTAAAGGCCCGTCACAGCAATAACTTGCGATGAGAACTTCTTCCACATTTCCAAGGCTATTGTTTTGAAATTTTGTTTGCATGTTCCCAAATAAGTGTAGATATGATTGACCCCCCTCACAACCCACCTATTTGCTCCACCCCACTAAAGTCCTAAAACTTCATGTCAACCCCCAAATATCCAAATTTGAGAAATCGGACATAAGGGTCACCAATACAATAAGGAAATTCAAAATGTATACAGTTTTGTGTAATCTTGAGGTCATAGGGAAACACTAAATGAGTATGAAGGCGCTACAAAATCAGCTAACTACACACATAACATTGATGTATCTCGAGAATGAATACTTAAGCATAAGCAGTATGCATTCCAAGTACGTTAAGAACGATACTACCAATGTCAACTTCAGTACCATACGCTTCAGTACCATACTCTTCAGTACCATACTCTTCAGTACCATACGTTTCAGTACCATACTCTTAAGTACCATACTCTTCAGTACCATACTCTTCAGTACCATACGCTTCAGTACCATACTCTTCAGTACCATACGTTTCAGTACCATACTCTTCAGTACCATACTCTTCAGTACCATACTCTTAAGTACCATACTCTTCAGTACCATACTCTTCAGTACCATACGCTTCAGTACCATACTCTTCAGTACCATACTATTCAGTACCATACTCTTCAGTACCATACTCTTCAGTACCATACTCTTAAGTACCATACTCTTTAATACCATACTCTTCAGTACCATACTCTTCAGTGCCATACTCTTCCGTACCATACTCTCCTCAGCATTTAAATCGAAAATGACAATATTACGTTTCTCTGAAATAGTATCACCGACCCTTTAAATATTATTTACGCATTTCAATCGTAATTTAAATGCAGATTTTACCTTGGAGCAAACGTGAAGGTTTCTCTTTATGTCCATATAATATTAATATTTAATCCTACTAGAAGTCTTTTCGAATGCCTGTTAAACCTTAAATGATGATATACTTAAACAGACATACACACATTACTGTCTTATTCTGAGTCCCCAAGCCAAAAACATTAATGACAAGATGTTCGTGAGTATGATCAACAAAATATTTGTGTTAATCAAAAAGCGGAATAAAGATTGACATATTCAGCGATGACATTCAGTACCGAAAGAAGGTTTTTTAAGATTTTTTAAAACTACGATAAACTAAAGACTTTACAAGGCTGTTTCAAAAAATAAGATGAATGAATTTCGCAAAAAAATGAATTGTTTAAAAGCATACATTATTGCTATTCAATGTATGTTTTAATGGCGTCAATTTTTCTTCATTTCTAGTAAATTCGAGGTCTCAATTTTCGCGAATCATGATTGGCAAGATATGTACCGTACGTCTTTTCAAATGTCTGTCATTTTGATCTATTATTCGCAAAACATTTTGTATCGATCAATATCTTAATTCACCACATGTGTTAATTAAAGGTTCGTTCGAGTCGGTTATTGAAAATATGAATACTAGTGCCAGATAATGCATGTAAATACAAATATCTAGCAGAAGTTTTAAATCAACTAAACAAAACTTCACAATCATGTTAATATGCAGAAAAACCAACAATCTCAATTTCGTTGACGAAATCGTTTGCAACAAATTGATTTCAAATTGTAACTCCTTCTTAAATTTAATTCCTAAAATATTGAAATTGTTTTACTCTCATTCGATCGATCTTAGGTTCATTCGTTAAGTTGTTCTTTAATCTGTACCAATAAACTGTTCAATTAGTGTTGAATTCTATTGTTTATAACATTTTGCAAAAGACTACGTTAAAATCTATGCACGCACAGTTAACTAAATTAGATATCTATTTTCCCTTTTACTCATAACAATGCAGAAAAAATGGCTAACCTCCTTAACACATTAAGTAGTCTATATAGTGTAAATGAGCATGAAACAATAGATGTCAAGTTTCTCTATCCTTGACATGATTTTCATTTAAGAACGTTTACAGGTTTAGTCGCACTAAATGAAGACGTTTACTTTTTAAAACTATTTGAAAAGTATTATATTTGTTACACAAAACTTAAAAAAGGTTCATTGAAAGAGTATTTCAGCAAACGTATTAGTATTACTTTACATTTATTTCATGTACTTTTCAAAATACACATCAGGCGTCTTCGTTGAACAAACTCGAGAAAAATCATCGGATGCACTTACTATTCTTGTAATTAAATATATTGTCGCAAAATGCTGCTATTTCAATATGATTTATTTTGAAACTGTTTCTTTTGAAACTGTTACGATAAAGATGTTCCGGTTTAACTGATAAAACCTACCTTAAGAAGTCCAAGCATTAATTGGGGAATAATTCTACAAGTTTCTAATTCTTGGCTGTGTGTGTGTGTGTGTGTGTGTGTGTGTGTAGTGGGGGTGATTATTGGTATGGTCCTATATTAAATACAGCTAGTGTCTTATATCATTTTCTCTTACTAACATCTATCGTTTTCACCTTCAAAACAAGATTTTTCCACGTTACGAAATGTTTATTAGAGATAAAGTGAGAAACGGAACGCATTAACGCTCCTTTAATTGATGCTGTTTTCTTTTCATTTTTATAAGTGTTCGTTCTAAGTAGCATCACAAGTAACTTCCAAATATGGTAGTAAATAATTACCTCTACATAACGAACATCCGATCACAAGTGTATACAAAATACCAAGAAGTTGTACAATAGTAAAGACAAAGTTTGGAAAGTGACAGCAAGACAAACAAGAAAGGGAAGGAATAAACGACAGATTAACTTGCTCATTTTTAGGTATGACTTTATTTTGAACATAATTATGTATTTAAAGAAACGTGTTGTCAGGGCTTTATCTATTTACACAAGAATAATAGAACTTGCTTTTTTCAGCTCCCTGACAAAAAATTACAGTACGGATATGATTATAAATAAATAATTTTTTTTGTAATGCATTTAAAGCGACTGACTCACAGAATTGAGCTGAACATTTTTCTCTTTAAAAATTTAAGAGAAGTTAATATACTATGGAAAAAACAAGATAATATTATGCTTCTATACACCATGAAAACTGGAAAAAAATGTTTTACCTTTATCAGGATTGGAACCCATGCCTTTCGGTCGGTAAAATTTTACCCCGTTAGTCACGGGGTAGATACTTAAGTTATATCATTAATTTTGACGAAACTTGATACCTTGTCGCTGTGGCTCAGTGGGGAGTGTTCATCGTCGCTTTATTCTTTTACTTTTTTTCATCGTCGGCCCATCTGTGAGTCAGTCGCTTTAAAATAAAACAAATGTAAAGCAGGTGTTAGTAAAAACTCATTTTTTATGTAATATGATTTTGCATAATTTAAAAGCTAATTTCTTTTTTCATAGGAAATGGTGTCTAGAATAATTGTCACTTTGATTGGGTTACTTATCTTTACAAGTCTCCTGGAAGTTTGTCAGTGCCGAGGACATCAGAGATGTAGAATGGACCGGATTACCGGCACCTGTGAGGACTCAACGTATCGACAAAACGGTCCATTGTCAGCGCCTAATGGCCGTTGTGAAGGAATTGGTGGCAACTGTGAAGTGATTCGGATAGGACGCAGAAACAGATGCATATGTAATATGATACTTCCGGTCTAGAAAGTGTGTTGTCTTTGTTAGCTTTCTCTGTTTGATACAAAAGGAGAAAGACATAAAATTTGATGAATGTTTGTTGAATCATAGACATTTTAGGATATTGATATTTTGGAAAGAAAATAATCAGTACTTGAAATACAGTCAAGGAAATAGCAAACAAGCTCAGTGCGTGAATGTTAAAAATAAAATACATATATTTATTACTGTACAACATACAGACTAAAGAATAAATTAGTTCACCACGCCATTTGTATCTTTTAAAAACTCCAGCTCAAATTAAAAGAATAAATATTTTTCAACAGGTTAAAAGGCTTTCTAAATAAATGATTTATGCGAATGTTATTGTTGCCTGTTGATGTTTCTTTTCACAATGTTTTTGAAGTTCAAAAGTGTACTTCGGGTTTCTGTATTTAACGTTTCAATGGCGGTGCACTTCCGTGTATACATCTGCTTTATCGGTGGTCTCCGCGTTGACACCGTTTAGTCTATGCTGCAAACAATTTGCAATGATAAACATTCAGAAAAATCGGACAGACATCAGTTGAAACAGCTGAGTCGCTTAAAATCAAGAAGTGCATTCCATAAGAATATCTCTGCAATGTATATACATGTTTACTTTTCAATTATTAGTCACTGCGTTCTGAAACTCGAACAGATTGTTAAGCGGTGTATCCATACTGAACTAGAACACAATCTCGGCACTTTCTACAGACTGAAACCAATTACTGCTTTGATAACTGTCATATCGCCTCGGTCAATATTAATTTTTTGGCACATATCACATTATATTCACCAGCTAAAAAGTCCATATCTGTATATTATTCTTCAGAAAAATACTGATAAATTGGGCAATATTTTCGTGAAGCTGGCGGCCCAGCGACTTAGCGACTTAACCGCAGCGGCCTAGCGGCTCAGCGACCTAACCGTAGCGGCCTGGCGGCAGACCGGCCTAACGGCCAAAAACATTGTTATCAAAATGATATCTATGAAATAAGTGTCAACAAACATCAACAACAAAAGGTGATTGGGGTGTACTTTTGCGAATTAAGAAAAAAGCCTCTTTTCATTATTTGTTATCTGAAAGCTGCTAGCGACCCAGCGGCCTAAGATAAACATTGTCTTTCAAAACAAGAAATAAATTTTTAGACTGAGTGTCGATAAGCAACAACAATAAAAAAAGGTTTTGGTGTGGGGTTTTTTTACAAATTAAATAAAAGCGCCCTTTCATAATTTATCTGAAGGCTGCTAGCGGCCTAACGGCCTACGATGAACCTTGTTTTATAACTATAAGAATAATATCTTTGAATTAAGTGTCAATAAACAACAACAATAAAAGGGGTTTGGGGTGTTTTTTGCTAATTAAAAAAGGGTAATGAAAAGAAATATTTGCCTAGCAGCCCACGGCCTAGCGGCTTAAGACATACATGGTGTATCACAATAAAAGAGTATTTTTGAACTCAGTTCAAACAAACAACATACAGAAAAGGGATCTGAGGTGTACCTTTGCAGATGAAAAATAGATTTTTTTTCACGAAAAGACGTATTTGCTGTCTAAAGGCTGCTAGCGGCCCAGCGGCCTTAACTGTACATAGTGTATCAGAGTTGAAACAGTATTTCTGAACTATGTTCTAATATACATTCTCAACAAAAGGTGTTGTAATTTATTTTTGAAATTTAACAATGACGATTTTTTTTTCATGAAAAAAGTGTTTGCTATCTGTAAGCTGCCATCGGCCTAGGATTCACAATTTATGTCACAGTAAAATGGTATATCTGAGTTTCAACACATAGAATAAACAAATGGTGTTCTGGGCGTTTGTTTGTTTTTTGTTTGTTTGTTTTGTTTTGTTTTTCAAATTTAAAGAAAAAGCAAGGATAGTTCGTGAAAAGATTGCTATTTGTAGACTGACGCTGCGCAGCGGTCTTAGATAGATGTTGTGTTTCATAGAAAAAGAATTATTTCTGCATTCAGTTTTAACAAACGACATAATTTATCTATTTCTCATGATTTTAAAAAGAAAGAAAGAAAGCCATGAAAGAAGGAAGGTAAGAAGGAAGGAAGAAAATCGGTCGGTCAATCAGCCGGGCGGCCGGTCGATCAATCGGTCAGACAGTAAGTGAAATAGCTAATCAGTAGGTAAGTAAGTTAGTAAAGATATAAATATATTTAAAGTAGGTCGAATTAAAAATATTTGTATTTACCTCTCTTATTGATGACTAACAGACTGACTGACTGACTGACCGAACGACCGACCGACCAACCCACCCACTCACGCACGCACGCACGCACGCACACACACACACAACTCACTCACTCTCTTAATTTTTTTTCTTTCTCTCTTACTGTTTTTCTTTTTTAAGATAAGGAGAGATAGATAGATTATGTTATTTGTTTGAACAGAGTTCAGAAATACTATTTCAGCTGTGAACTCTATGTATATCATAGGCTGCTGGATCCCTAGCAGCCTTAAAAAAAAGCTTAAAAACTTCTCTTCATGAAAAACCTTTTATTTTGAATTTGCAAAAAGACAACCCCTTTTATTTATATTGTTATTATGAGTTCAGAAATACTATTTTATTGTAACATTCTATGTATATCTTAAGCTGCTTGACCGCCAGCAGCCTAAAGCAAAAAACTTCTATTCAAGAAAAACCTTTTGAATTTACGAATAGATACCAAGCTTTTTTGTTTATGTTGTTTGTTTGAACTAAGTTCAGAAATACTATTTAAACTGTGACACTCTGGGCAGCCTACAAATACTAAAACTACTCTTCATGTAAATCTTTGATTTTGAATATACTAATGGACAGCTCAAACCCCTTTTGTTTATGTTGCTTGTTTCAGCTGAGTTCACAACTTCTTTTATAACGGTGATACACTATGTATATCTTAGGCCGCTGGGCCGCTAGCAGCCTAAAACTGCTAAAACTTTTCTTCATGAAAAACTTTTTTCTTTTATTTTGAATTTGCAAAAGGAAACCCCAAACCCCTTTTGTTTATGTTGTTTGTAGTAACTGAGGTTCAGAAAGGCTTTGATGCGCTTTGTATATCTAACGCCGCTTGGTCGCTAGCAGCCTAAGAAAAGCAATAACTTCTGTCGTGAAAATCCCTTTTACAACATTCAAAAGGACATCTCAGTCCCCATTAGTTTATGTTGTTTGTTTGAACTGTGATCAGAAATACTATTTTTACTGTGATACAATATGTATAACTTAGATCACTAAGCCGCTGGGCCGCTAGCAGCAGAAAGATAGAACACTCTTCTTGTCCTAAAAAACCCTACATTTTCAACTTGCAAAAGTGCACTCTTTTGTTTGTGCTGTTTGTTTGAAATGCTCAGAAGTACCATTTTAACTGTGATACACTATGTAAATCTTAGGCCGCTGGTTCTTTCGTTCATAACTTTGTTATAACAGTCAGTAAGTCAGTCAATCGGTCAGTCAGTGTGATTGAAGCTTTGGTCATTTTATTTAAATTTATCATTGTAATAGAGACAATTTTATCTTTAAACAAGAGCTATCACTGGAAATTGATATATCCCCCCGAAATGTAGCTTTGAAATGAAACTGGTGTAAATATATAATTGAATATGCTTGAGGAAAAAATAGAGCATGAAGTGAAGGTAAATGGTAAAGTAATGTTTTTCTGCCTCAGATTTTTATATGAAGGTTGAAGACATAATTATTCAATGAAATAGAAAGCAGTGAGTTTGGCCTTGAATACGAACAATGTTGTTTCATTCCCAACCCCTACTGATGTTTTATATATATCAAGGTTTAGTGAGAAACATTCGATTTCAATAAAATCCCCCAAGCGGTTTTGGAGATGTAGCTTGGACAAGATTTTAATATAGAAGTTATAGTAAAAAATGACTAAGGGCCCATAACACTGCCAAACATAATCCGTCCAGAAACTCCTGACAACATGCACAGCTAGATTTGGTGACAAACATTCCTGTGCAGTTTCAATGAAATCCTTAAATGGCTTTGGAGATGAAGCATGGACAAGATTTTGATATAGAAGTTAGGGTAAAATATGACTAAGTGACCATAACTCTGCCAAAATATTCTGAGCAGAGACTCCTGACGGTATGCACAACAAGGCTTGGTGACAAACATGCCTGTGAAGTTTCAATGAAATCCTCCAAGCGGTTTTGGAGATGAAGTGTAGAAAAGATTTTAATATAGAAGTTATAGTAAAAATGAATAAGTGCCCATAGCTCTGCCAAAAATAATCCGAGCAGAAACTGCTGACGATATGCACAACTAGGCTTAGTGAAAAACATTCCTGTGAAGTTTCAATGAAATTCTCCAAACGGTTTGGAGATAAAGCGAGGACAAGATTTTAGCTTAAATCGACTTGGGAGGGTACCTAGATCTTAAAAATGACATTTTCTAAAGTGGCACCAAAATTCCTGATAGTCTGCGAGAGTGTCAGAAACAGTCGCATACCGGTAAAATCGACACGGGAGGGTCCCTAGACATCAAAAATGACATTTTTCTGATTGGCACCAAAATTCATGAAAATTTGCAAGAGTGTCAGAAACAGTATCAGACCTACACAATAGACCCGGGAGGGTCTGTTGATGTTAAAACATGTTTTATTTTCATTGAAATTTTGCAGACTTTTAAGACTTTCTTTCTGCTACTGCTGTTACTGCTACTGTCAGCTTCACATTTTGTTTACTGCTAATGCTGTTACTGCCAACTTCACGTTTTCTTTACTGCTACTGCTGTTACTGCTACTGCCAACTTCACGTTTTGCCTACTGCTACTGCTGTTACTTCTACCGCCAACTTCATGTTTTGTTTACTGCTACTGCTGTTACTGCTACTGCCAACTTCACGTTTTGTTTACTGCTGTTCCTGCTGTTATTGCTACTGCCAACTTCACATTTTTCTACTGCTGCGTACTGCTACTGCCAACTTTACGTTTTGTTTACTGGTACTGCCAACTTCACATTTTTCTACTGCTGCGTACTGCTACTGCCAATTTCACATTTTTCTACTGCTGCGTACTGCTACTGCCAACTTCACATTTTTCTACTGCTGCGTACTGCTACTGCCAACTTTACGTTTTGTTTACTGGTACTGCCAACTTCACATTTTCTACTGCTGCGTACTGCTACTGCCAATTTCACATTTTTCTACTGCTGCGTACTGCTACTGCCAACTTCACATTTTTCTACTGCTGCGTACTGCTACTGCCAACTTTACGTTTTGTTTACTGGCACTGCCAACTTCACATTTTTCTACTGCTGCCTGCTGCTTCTGCTCACTTCCTATAAATGTTTTAGACCTATGATGAGCGTGGCACTTCGCTCAGCTGACGTAAAAGCAATAGAAATCACATTGTATTCTACAAATTGAGATATTCAAAGCAATATTTTTCCCCACATTCAAAGATTTTCAAGGCGCAAAACGAGTAAGATAAGCCAGGTTAAATTTGTATTTGAGCGGATTTAAGCAATTCTTTTCTAGGAAAGCAGATTACACCAACGTGTTTCTTTTTTAAAGGGTAAAAAGATAAGACATGAAAGGTAATACAAATTAATCCTATTATAATAGAATTTTTCGATAAAACTAGCTCTAGTTTTTGACCTTTGACTTTTTAAGCGGTTAGTGAATGAGACAGATTCTAGTTTCAGAAGAAGAGGACTTAACAATTGCTTTCCCACGAGCCCGCCATTAATGGAGGAAAATTTAAATAAAGCTATCGCAAAAATAGTTGTTTACGCAATTTCGTATTTATGTTTCACACCCGAGGGGTAACTCCTACAAATAATATACTGAATGAAATATGAAGAATAAACAATAATATGCGTTGGCGATGTAAGACAGTTTATAGGCTGCAGTAAGCAAAAAAAGACTTATCATAGTACGACTCTTGTAGAATCAGGCACCGAACGTATGTATTAAATATTTCTAGGCATTTTCCATTTGTACCTAGTATATACATTTCAAAAGCAGGTTTAAATCTTATTCATGAAAGTTTTTCATAACAACATTACAGTTTCTATAGTGTCAAGGTCATTTCGACAATTAATTGTAAGAACTGAGAACATTTATTTTGCAATCCTCTTACAGTTCCAATAAAACTTCATTTAAGTGTTTGCTACAAGTATGTTTGTAATGATTTTCATACAATTATCATAACATTTTAGAACATTTTATGGAAACAGAGGGAGGAAAATATTTTTTATTTTATTCGAAACAGAGCTTTTGAACTAATATGCAGGCAGTCATTGCATCGGTGTGGCTGAAACTCTGAAAACATGCTGCCATATCGACAGTCGCCAATATATTTTCTTGAGATGGAACTGTTGAATTGACATCGCATAAAAAGATATTAAGATCATGTGTAAAGAACAGTTTACTTCACGACTTCCTAAATTAACATTTCGTGTATGACTTTGTATGACATTTCAGAAGATTCATTATTTATTAACTATACAATATTAGGCGCATTTTCACTACAAATGCAGGGCCAATATGAACTTCTCCAAAACATTATTAACACAAAACTCGGCCATAATGAAGAAACTCGGCCTTTATGAAAAAACTCGGCTATTATGAGAGGTCGGCCTCAGACTAATATGACTTTCTTCAGCCCAATAACTAGGCCATTATGAAAACACTTTATTAACATTATAGCAATAATTGCATTGGCTAAACCAGCAGTAGCAAAAACGAATAATATTTTTAAAAATCGATAAATGGTACAATCATTCCTATTAAGATGGTTCGTATTAGGATAAACTTTTAGCATGTTAAGTTAAAAGGCACGTGCATTTCTTGTCATATTTCATATACAGATGCAGTAAGTAGAAAATTTGATAAAATGAGAGTCATCCTTCCGCCTTTGTCTAATACGCAATAAATAAACGGAAACTATTAGTTGTTGTATTGATAAGATATATCATTTTTCTTGTTTGACACTAGTTTTATGCAGGCAGCGCGAAGAAAACAGAGGAGTGCCGTAAAATAACTTGAAGATTATAGTGCAATATCGCCGGCATGGACTTTCCGGGGTATGACTTCACAACTGAGATTTGAAATACATATAAGTACAAATCGAAAAATGGCTCAAAATATTTAAAAATTGTCGTTTTATTTACATACATTAACTGCCCGAATCCACAACAGTCGTACTTTGATTTGTGTTTGTTTTTTTTTGGCTGAATCAGAATCATTTACTGCAGCCTATAAACTGTATGAATGTCATAAGTGTGATAACCCGTCAGAAATTCAATGTATTACTTCGCAACCAACGATAGAACACGTGTGTTTATATTGATATTCAAGACATCTTTAGTAAAGTTTATGCTTTGTTTTTGTTATGAATAAAATCATCAAGTGCATATTTTATAGAGCTATGATGTCATTCGAATAGTGGGCGTGGCCATA
Organism: Cyclina sinensis; assembly: GCA_012932295.1. Classification (NCBI taxonomy): domain Eukaryota; kingdom Metazoa; phylum Mollusca; class Bivalvia; order Venerida; family Veneridae; genus Cyclina; species Cyclina sinensis. The sequence goes on from JAAONU010000008.1 coordinate 34,513,353, forward strand.
GTGATGATAAAATAAGGAAGACATCTGACTGGTGTTTATGAGAAGAAAATGAATGTCATACGACAAATTATTACCAGTGACCATGCAATTTTTCACGTAATAATATTTCTTTTCAAAAGCATGAAATAATGTTGTAACGGCTGTTTTAGAGTTATAAAAAATGTTTACTGCAGACATACGTTCATATCTGCTATATGTGTACATTGATAACGGTAAGATGTTTGCGTTCCCACACAAATACGCATTCATATCTGCCGTTTTGTTACGTACATTTTTGCCAGAAGTGGTTGTTCCTGTCACACAAGTGTACTTCCTATATGCCACAGGTTTGCATTATTATATGTCACAAGCAGACGTTCTAATCTGCCATAAACATGTATATAACTACTGCAAATTTTGGTCCATATATTTCACTTTTAAAAATATGCTGTTCTGGTCATTTGCTTCGAAATTTTGGGTGTGTATATTATGACACTTCTAGTCATGTCGCTGATCCAATGTCATTTTGGTTATGCCTGCTCGGTATGATATTTTGGACTATCTCAGAAACTTAAGAACTACCAAAAATAAAATCATTGGATTTGTGCTAAACCAAAGAAGTAACATATAGTCAAAAGTTATCGTAAAGTTAGGTTTGTTACTGATTGAAAAAAGAGTTGAACAGATTACTTTCAATTCATACAATCTCCTCCTTATTTAAGCGAAAATTTTGTTTTGGCAAGTTCTGTTCACAGTCATTGTACCAGATTTAGCCAAAGTTCATGTTTTAGTATTCGTAAGGTTAAAAGCATTGGTATAAAGTCTTTTTCATATGATTGCTCCTTACTCTGGAATAGTTTATCTCAGCATGCCAAGGAATCAAGTGATGTCGTAAGTTTAAATCCGGTGTTAAACCTTTTAGCTTGTATGTGATATTATAGAATATTAGATATTATATAATTTTACCGTGATATCTTAAATTAATACCCTTGAAAACTCAGTAATTCTTATTTTTTATCAATTCAGTCTCGCAGAGTAAGTTATGAAACACGCTTTAACTTTTTAATTCCTGTAATTACTGCTTGATTTAAAACTAACATGTTGTACCTTGACAGGGCATGCCAACATTAAACAGGACCACACTTTTGTAACTTGGGTTCTGTTTGCCAGATAGGATTTAAATCGACACTTTTATCTGAAAAAATGATAAAGTTTCAATTTATGCAATAAAATGTTAAGATCAACACGATCAAAAGCTGTTCTTAGAACTTGAAACTACATACCAGAAGCTATATCCGTAAGCCATGCTTCTAATAGCCTGATTAGCGCTGTGTGACATGACAGTTCTGGTCTTTTTAAAGTGCAAAGTAAAACAATAGATTGCGAAAACCTACGGTGCTGCAAAAGTAGGAAATGGGGTCAGAACACAGGCTTATTTTCTAGTGAGAGTTTGCTGTAGCATTTGAACAAAGACTGTCATAAATACTTTTAAGCAGATTTTACAACAATAGAGCAAGTAAGTCCCTTGAATCTGATTGTAACATAACATTCAACGTAAAAAGCTGATGATATGATAGCTACTCCTTTTCGAATTCAGTTGAAACTTTAAACACCTATTTGTAGTGACAATGAACAATTACCTGATTGCCAGAAAATTAATCGGACTACACGTTTTTTTTGTTTTTTTTTTCGATGTTTTAGCGCATATTCTTTTCTTCATTTCACCGGACAGCATCAGAAACTGTCTCCTGTTCAGATGAGAGATTTTATCTCCAGTTGTGTCTTGAAAATAAAACGATGTATTATCATTGGCACTACTTATTTTCGATCGGGCTAGCACAACTTAGTATGAATAATTGATATGTCTGTTGTGCATCTTGAATACCTCTGTCGATTCCACCGAGAAGCAGAAATTAACCTAGTTCTTCTAAAGCCTCTGCTTTATACTCATTGTTGTTCAAATATAAACAAGCTGCTCATATTTGAAAACAGATTTCATAATTGCCAATATCTGCCTATCACAGATATTCCAGAAATCGTTGATAAACACTGCAAGAGATAAAGACATGACTGTATCATGACTGTGTATGCCATTCTGAATCCCAGAGGTAACAATTTCTTCTTGGCTAAGTCACCTTTATTCTTCAGAGTTTTAGTTGTTCCATTCCCTAGCAAACAGTAATGAGCAAAACATAAACATCATGATACTTGCATATATAATTATATATACTTATATATATACTTTGTATTTGGAAATATGCGCGAGCTCTTCCCGCGCTGTAATATAATACTGGACTTTATTAGCGCAATTAATTATCACTCCGCGGGAAGAACTAGTGCATATATCTAAGTGCAAAGCAAATAACAATTTTATTGCATATGCTGGTAATATAAATAAGAACATTTAGAAAATAATGAGTAACCTAAAGTGTTTTATTTGATCGCAAACAACCACAAGTCATTATTGTTTACAAAATATAATACGAAATCACGTGATTTTATAAAAATCACGACTTCTGCGTGGTAAATGTAGGTAAACAAACCAGATACACCAGAAATTACACACCCTGTAATCTTAGTTTATGGATATTGTAATATGAATCTAAAGCTCAGGAATAAGTGTCGTGGTTGATTTTTCCTAGTAGTTTTTTATATTTATTTTTGTCTGAATAGATGAATTACAAACTTCAGTTCTTCTTCCGATCACATCTTGATTCTTCGATTGCAAAGTACATATTTACAACCTCATGCCTGCAACTGCTTTGTTCATGTCTTTACTAGTTCAAGGTTACCGTACAACTGTTAAATAAAGTTTTAAGAAATATACACGTTGTATTATGTAATTAGGAATGTGTCGATGTTTTCACACATTTCCAAATAAGTCAATCGCTGTTAAAATTTTCTGAATAAAGACATGCTGTGGACGTATGGGCAATGTTTGCCTCTCCTCTCTCAGCACGAAAGGGGGTACTGTGAACGTATGGGCAATGTTTGCCTCTCCTCTCTCAGCACGAAAGGGGGTACTGTGAACGTATGGGCAATGTTTGCCTCTCCTCTCTCAGCACGAAAGAGGGTACTTGAAAATGGGATTGCGCAACTAAATACTTCATTGCGCGAGCAAAAATTTATATCTGTGATATTATCTTACCAGATGTTTTATTCATGTTTCACAATTTTCCTTTTTGATTGTAACTGATTAACAGTCACATACCAATTTTATAGTGGCTGATTTTTGCCATTTCGTTCTGTCGTGTTGGCAGGTTGGCGGGGCAATATCGTGCAGGCGCGTTTATTTCGTGTGATGTGCAGTTTAGTGTCGTATGAGGTAACTTGATGAGAATGTCTATGAAATAATATAATCTCTTGCTTCTGCGCGACAAAACAAACACATAAACGAACAAAATTTCATCTAAGCCTCATTCAAATAAAAAAAAAGGGTTATGATCACAATTTTTTTTATCAGAATCATGAACTGTTTGCAATCTGTTGGAAATTAGATCCCTCTGTTTATTTTCATACACAAGAATCATGCTTCACACTCATTTTAAACTGTAAACATGCTAAGTTGTTAGAGAATTGATTTTGTAAGCACGAAAGTTAAATGGTAATATAAATCTAGCCTTTTAACACAGTGCCTTTTGTCATTCAAGACATCCCTTCCTATAAACCGTTTAGCGAATAATAATCTGAGTTGTGAAATCTGTATGTAACAGATTTATAATTTCTTAAATGATTTTCAATATATGTCTTGTACACTATACAAAGAGGAGAATCGCTTCAAATAAAACAGTTCTTACTACAAGACATAAGAGCATAAAAACAAGCCCATAATATCAGGAGTCACGTATCATTGGAGGTTACCACAATTATAGTTGTTTACTAAATGTCTAGTGCTTTACCCCGCAGAGATAATTCACAGAGGCACGTTATTGAATATTTAATTCACAAAAAGATGTAAACAGATTTATATGAAAAGTAAGTCAGTTATTTCAGTGATAAACGTTGGCCTCGGAATAGCAGAAATAATTTGCAGTGTGGATTTCACCTGTTTCGCTCACGAAAGGCCCTGAATCAAAAGTTTTCTTTTTGGTTAGGGCGGAGGAGAGAGGCTAACACGCCAGAGTTGAAGTGATGTTCATTTTGTGAACATTTCCATTCATGTTTTCTTTACCTTGTTGCTAAATTTTCTAAAGCCCCATACTCTTTTAACGTGAAGGTAGGTATAAACAAAGATGGCTGAGGACCAAACATTTCAAGTACTAAAGAGGTATACTTATTTTTACTAAAAGTGACAAATTGTGAAATCAATGCAAGCTTTCTAAACTTAAATTGAAAACAAGTCATATGGCAGTTCATTGGATCAGTTCTGTTATCATTGTCAAAGAACCTTACTACTACAGAATAAATACAGAATAAATACATGTTTACAGATTTACAGACCCTGTTATTCTCTGTCCGAGTACTGTAGACGTTTTTCGATCATTTTGCTAAAAGTCTCTAATTGTCTGTCTCCAAAACTTTTAATGAAAGTTATAATAAGACGATGGACGTTCGAGTCATGGTGCAGTTTTACAACGCTTCAATGTTTTAAATCTTCATTTCATATGTACGTTATTATCCAATATTATATATCTTCAAACATTTAATGTCATTCGTAAATATTTCCATTTATTAAATATTTCAAGACGAAAAACCATATAATTACATCAAGCATTAAGCAATTGTTTTGCTTTAATTCAAATGCATTATATACAAATTTTGCAAAATCATCGAAAATATTTTCAACTTGGTAACTCATTAAGATATTGAACTTACGGTTATTTGGGTTAACGAAGTATTTTTGCGGTAAAAACTGCTTTCTCAAATTGTCATAAACAGCACAAATCATTACAAAATGACTCTCTAATCCAACCGAAGAACCGCATAATTTACACATACGTTCATCTTGTGATAGATTTCTGTATCTACCTCGTTCAATTTCTAAGTTTCTAAGTTTCTAAGTCATGGGAGGAGGTACGTAATTTTGCCATAGAATTTCTAAACTTACGGTTGTAAATGATTGACAGATAAGTCTCATGTTCAAAATCCCGTTTAAACAATCTGAAGAGTCTAATTTGGTACTTTGGTTAACATATTCATACCACTTTTGTCTATACTGGTCCCTCATCCTGTAAACAAATAGTTTAAGAAACACTCTTTTATAATTAACACCCTGGTCATTTAAAAAAAAAAAGCCAAAACCATTGGTATGTAAGAAGTTCTTAACACTAGGTGCCCAGTTTTACTATTCTGATCATTGTGTATATTAGTAACATATTGTAACACTGTTTCACATATCTGTTATTTGGTATACTCAGTATTTTAAGTCAATATGAAAGGCATCTTTGTACAATGGAAATCGTCCACAATTACCTAAAGTGTTGCATCTGTAGTTGATTGCTTAACCCAAATATATCGTTTACATTCATAATAGGGCACACTCTCAACACTTTTTTGTTCAAATGTACCCCAAACCTCTGAATCATATAATAACACTAGAGCTGTTTTGTATCAAATATGTTAAAATGAAAATGTTTAGTCATTTGACCATATTTGTAAAGATTTGACAAAATCGAAATAAGAATACTTTTGCCCTTAGTTGTTTGTTCCTCTGCCTTTCTTACTATTGACATTTGTCATGATATTGTAACCCCAACGTATAAAACTTGTAAGATAGATTCAATTTTTTTACCTCCATAAAACCATTTTGTTTTATTTCGTGAAAGTCTACCACCCTTTTTAAACACCACTATCTTGGTTTTATCAATGTTCACTCTCGTCACAAAAAGTTTTAAGTTTATCAAGCAGTTTTTGTAACCATATAACAGTATTATTTGCTAAATCGTCAGCAAAAAGAAGCGATAATATTTCCGTAGTGTCTGAAAACACCTGAGTACCTTTTATTTCACACAGCACTGCAGTTATAATTGACAAAATTGGCAAAATCAGCATGTGATTCACTTATTAAAAACTTTAAAAAAAAACATGTTTATTCAATTGCCAAGTCAGTAGCGGAATATCGTAAATCTAAAGAACATTTATTAATTAACTTACTAGTTGCAAAATACGACCACGCCTATACAATTTAAGAGAGGAAATATAAACAAGCGTCTGTCATTTGTTCAATAGTTAATCGAGTGAGCAGAGTCACGGAGTGTTTTCATCGGTTTTTCTGTATTGTGAACTAGATTCTGTACCGAACGCGTTCTGATATAAAATATTTACTTAGTTAAGTTGGGAAACATACCTGAACTTATTTTGAAAGGATATTTAGGTTGGTGAAGATATATTTTGTATTAATTTTTTTGTATTTTTTTTTACTTTGTAATTTATAGAACTAAACATTTTAAAGATATTAAGATATTTAGTTTCGGATCTCAGAGTCAAACAAAGTCTAATAATTTGTAAAAAAAACAACATTTGTTTGCTGTAAAATGTACACACGTACTTCTGTATAAAATACTTATTTTAAACTCGAGATTAGAATAAAAAGTGTCTCTTTTTTTAATGTACATCATTTAATTATTTTCCCACATTAAGAGTTAAGTAAATTAGATTTTCCAGAAGCAAGGGTTAACAACAATGCTTGAAACTTAAACCCAACAAAATGTTGAACGTTATTTTGTGGTTATATTCTATCAAAATATCATTAGTAAAATTAATCAAAATAATAACGAGTTCACAAAATAAGTTTTATTATACTAAAGAATTTTACATGTGTAACGGTTGATCCAATGCATTTTTATAAAATCAAGTTCTGTGTGAAATTAGAAACGCTCTGTTAGAAAATATATGAGACCACAGAGCCGAACAATAGGTTTCCTGATAAACCTGTCCGAAATTACGTTTATAATAAAAATTATTATAATAAAAAATACATTATTTTAAAAGATACCATGAAAAATGGAAAAAAAATAAGGTAGTATGGATCCATAACGATGATTGTTGAAAGAGTACATTTCAAGGGGTGAATTCGATAAAACTCTAAATGCTGTAAAATAAAGACATAGATAGCACATTTTCATATTCACCCAATGTCTAATGATGTAACAAGCTGTATAGTTTTAAATGCATATGCTATTGTTTTTGATAAGTGGACGATTTCCTTGTTTAAGTCAAGTTTCCGAACAAGAAACGCAAAATCCTTTTTAATCAATTGGTAAAGCGATAAATTCACATGTTCATCTTAGCCAGTTGTGTAAAAATTTCAGTTACAAGCTCAGTTTTTGAATGAAGTAAGTAAATTTGATTTGGTAACATGAAAGTAGACTGAAGCAAAACTGTTTTTCGGCAACGTTTAAGTATTTTAATTTCAAAACTGGATAAGTAAAACGCCTTTTTTGATTTTCTGTAGGATAAAATTGAAACCCACTTTATGTAAAAATTTCAGTCTTTTTTTCCGTGTGTGACGCTTTGGTGTTTAGTATTACAAGAAATGTATGTCATTCAATAAATGCATTAAGGGATTGTATTTTTTCTTTCTTTCCAGACTGACTCCAAGGAGAAAACATGACGTCATCAGTGAAGTCATTTTGTTTGGCAAAACATTGTGGGAATGTTCGGGAACTTGCAATGATAGTAATGGCGCGAATGCGCGAGGACGAGGCAAAACTGGCACGTCAAATGAAAAGACTCATTAAGACTTGAAAAACTATTGCCATTCAAATTTTATCAACAGACATTGATGGATGGACACCAATACACGCGTGTGCTTTAAGGGGATCTAAAAAACTTTTAAAAGTGTTCCTTAGTTCTGGAATTGACATTAACTCAAAAATGGGTCAGCCGAAAGGACTTCCGGATGGCTGTTCTATTTTACACATGGCGTGCCTTAGAGGCGATTTGGATTTGATAGAATATCTCGTATCTCAAAAGGCAGACTTGAACGCAAAAGACAGTAACCAAATGACACCAGTTATGTACGCGGCGCGTAGAAACCACAGAAGAGCTGTGAGATACCTTCAAGATAAAGGTGCCATTATGGCGGGCGTAGAACTTCCGGCATATGAATGTATCACTCCGCAACCAACGACAGCAAAATTTTGTTTCTTTTGAATATTTATTATTCATAGTAAAAAGGGTAATTAATGATCAAGATAGTGTGCTTTGCATCAAAGCAAATAACCATGACCAGAAGTACGACGAATTTCGTGTACTAGTTGTGGCCTTAATGTGCTTAAATTCAGGAACGCTCAAGCTGAATTTTTATTGTATGAAAATCATGCTTTAAGCACTTTATTAAAATGTATAAAATGACGAAGTTACTGTATGAGTTTATCGACTTGAGCATCCCATATAAAAACTACAAATATATATATGTTAATTGAAAATAGTGTAGATATATTTTGGATTGCTTTCAGGAACTATATTTGAAATCCATTTTTGACAATAATAAAAACTCGAAGACTTTGTTATAATAAATTGTTCAAGTTAAGAAAAAAAATCCTTTTTGTAGCAACACTTCAAAAACACTCATAACCACTGAGTAATATTTTTAAAAATGTTTTCATTTATTCTTGTAGAAAACAATATTTTATTAAAGATCAAAAGAACAAAGAATAGAAAATATGGAAATTGCCTCAGTGTGTAAAGAGTAGAATTTTTATTAAAGCTGTGTAATCATCATAGAAAAATATTGAATATATGATATATTTGTGATGCAAGATTTATGGGATGGGAACATTTCGTAGATTATCTGAATGCTAATAAATGACATGCATAATAAATTAATGCTGGTCACAAGAGATCATCACACGTGTCATCTTGAATAAAAAAAAATGATTAGCATATGTTAAGCTTAATCGTGGTACTATTCTGTGTACTAGCCAAACCGTAGGGTGGAACACAAGTCAGGAAACACTTGAGTTGAAGAATTCAGTGAAGGAGTATGAAAATTATGCCACAATTAATGGCCTGTTAGTTTTCAAATTTATTACGTTCTAGCATTCCTTAAAAACATCATGCTATAAATCAAGAGTGTATTAACAGTTATGAGCATGGTAGCGACGATATTGTCAAGGTTAAGTGGGAATTTCTGCAGCTGAGCGAACGGTTGCCTTTTGAAAAAAATAGATCTTTATAAACGTGTGCAAAGTAACTGTGATGAAAATGTGATATATATTTCACACGAAACAAACATTCAGTTTATGAACTATAAATATATATACATGTATTATAATATATATGAATGTCGACACTATTTTGAAAATGACTTTATGCCTTAACGATATACTATTTGATAAGAAAATAATAAGATTCGATTGCCTGTATTTATTTTGTTAGATAAAATGTATGACGTGGTGAAAAAATCGCTAATTTTGGGAAAGAGTGATAAAATGAATGTTGTTGGGGGCTCCTGGTTTGTCGTTTTTTTTCAATCCACAAATATGTTTCCTATGACACAATTAATATTAATTTACTTTATGTATATCTATCTATAATACCATTCCTTTGAGCTTCATCAAAGTCTGTGAGTAGCATTTGGTATAAGGAGATAAAGTTAACCTTTACCCTTATTTTGTCAATTTGTTTTGCCTTGGCGGCCAGCATAGACAAAAGTCAGTATGCACGTCAGTGAAGTCTTTTGTTTTCACTGAATAATCCTGAAAATGACAGTTGGTCATAATTGAATAATTGATGAGTCCATTATGAAAATTTAGAAGAGCAAGGGTTAATTTCTCTGTCTGGCTGGACATACGGTTATATTTGAATTGTTTGCTAAACAAGTTCTTAGATCTATTTTACATTTATGACCATTCTTGTTATTTTCACTGTAAACTGTAAAATTGTTTATAAATATGTGCGTTTTGGTATTCATACATTCCATTTCTCTCAAAATGTTTACACTGGCATATATATCTCAAAATAAAAGACAAAGAAATAGTGACTTTTTCATTTTACTTCCCAAAGAAACAACTCCCAGTGAATGTAAGGGACCTAGCTTGAAGGAATTTGGTGAAGGGCAACCAAAGGAACAATTCTGTAAAATTATTTTGAAATGGGGCTCGTGCTTTTGAGAAGCTTTTCAACATTTTTGATACAGACATTTAGTGAAAACAGGCCCTGTCCTTTGTAGGCTATGGTTTTCTAAGGTACCCAAAAGACTTGAAGGAATTTAATAAAAGGCCACAAACGGAACTGAAATAATTTAGAAATCCAGCTCGTGGTTTCTGAGGAGATTTCCAAAGTTTTTCCTTACAGTTGCCATGGGAACAAGAGTTATGAATGGAGCCATTTCTTTTATTTTAAGGAATTTGAAAAGGACCAACTGAGAAAATTTCAGTTAACGTTAGGTAAAGCTAGCCATGTTTAGGAGGAGATGGAAAATCTTTAAAGCTCAAAGACAGCTGACAATCTCATATCCTAACAGCCCACCCTTGAGCACTTCATGCACAGGTTAAAACTCATAAAAGGTAAATTTTATGGCATATCCTGTTTAGAACATATAAAATGAAATCTCAAATATTTTAATTCACTAACCTAGAATATTGCAAGTTCCATTCTTAGGAAACAGCACCAAGTCCAACACAAATGTTAAATCACCATTATCCTACTTTCTTATTGTCAATTTCACAACTCTTCAATCTGTTAAAAGTTTATACATGTCCAATACTAGTTTGTGATTTATCACCTTTGTCACCCAGATAATTTATTAATGCATTTGCATTGAAAGCAGTCCCTGTCTCTCACCCTCATTAATTGAGCAAGCAGACTTGCACTAGACATAGAGGAAGGCAGACAGGGGTTGCTTTTAAACACAACTAAGACAATACATACCAGAAGATAGAAAAGAGCTGCCTGACAAGACCAACATAAATAGGGATTGATAGCAGACTTAAATGCTGAAAGAAGCTGTCTGCTTAACAGTATTAACACTGGAAGGCAGCAGCCTATTTCTACCTACCCAAATGTCCTGTGCCCACCCTCTTTCCTGTTTTGGCATTGAAACACAGTCAATTCCTGACTTTTTGTATGTTTGGTGTCCATTTGCTTCTCTATGTTGGTGAGAAAAGACTATTCCTTCCCTTTTTACCTTTCCCCAAGTATGTTGCCTGTACTAGCATTGAAAAGCAGCCCCTTCCTGCCTTACAAGACAATACAGATAAGCACACAGGCACCAAACAAAGAGGGATACAGAGAGAATCTGCCTTCCAACTTCATCACAGACCAGTAGACGAACACAACATAGAGGGCAACTCAGACATGCTAAAAGACACCTGACAGAAGAGCGGCGACTAAGGGATTAAAGTGCAAGACTCCTGGTCCAGATATTACTTGTTTGAAGCCCACCAGGACACAACAGGGCAGAATGAGGCCACTTTCAAATGAAAACTCAGACAAGCAGACAGACACTAGACAGTGGAGAAGCAGTGATCAAAAGAGACAGATCCAGATTAACAATCTGAGAGTCATTGGATTGAATCGAAGCAGACAGAAAGTTAAAAAATGGCTGCCTCCCAATGCTAACTCAGACAAACAGACAGAGGCAGAATGGGGCTGCCTCCAAATGCTAACTCAGACAAGCACACCGAAACAGGCAGAAAGGGTCTGCCTCCCAATACTAACTCAGACAAGTGGACAGACGGTGAGGCAGAGAGGGGCTGCCTCCCAATGCCAACTCAGACAAGTGACAGACACCAGACAGACAGAGGGGTAGAAAGGGGCTTCCTCCCAATGCTTACTCACACAAGCAGACAGACACCAGACATAAAGAGGTCAAAAGGGCCTGCCTTATTACGTGAACTCTGCCAAGTGGACAGACACTTGACTGACAGAAAACTGCTACCTCCAAATGCCAACTCAGACAAGCGGCCAGAGTGGCAGAAAAGGGCTGCCTCTTTATGCCTTTACATATCTATCTTTCTTTAAATCCCTTTGTGGGGTGTTTTAAAGCTATTTATAAGTTAAAAACTCAGTGACTTGGCAATCCACACTGGTCTGAACCAGGAAGCAGTTATGAGTTAACTAGTCTCCGAAGGTATAACGATTTTTTTAGTGGGAGCAGAGACACTTTATTGTCCTTATACACCGACATTACAAATTTATGCCATTCAAAGGTCAGACTTTTACATTGGTCACTTTGACATGGGAAACGCTATGATAAGACGGCATTTGAGTGAAGCAGAGGGGCCACACACCGTGAGGTTGGTGTGGCGCTTGGTGTACACCACACCATCATCACCAGAGCCTGGGCAAGGTACCAGCAGTATTGTACACCCGTCAGAAGGCAGACAAAGTGTGACGACAGCAGTTCAAGACCGATTCTTGATTATCCAGGCCCGTCGAGGACGGTTTGCAACAGAAACGTATCTTCGTAATGACCTTTTTAATGTTTTTGGGGTCAATGTTTGTATTCAGACGGTGCGTAGAAGGTCCCTTCTTTTGCATAGCTCTTAATTCAGGAATATAGTTTTTTAAATGTAGAGCTGAATGTCGATTGCAAAGCTCTTCATTTGCTGAATGCAGAGCTGAACGTCAATTGCACAGCTGTGTTTTTGCATATCTGCTAATGCATAGCCAAATGTTGATTGCACAGCTGTACACTGAATGTCGAACGTCGACTGCCGATCTCGTAACTAACTTCACTCTAATTATCCGAGCTCATGATGAAACATTTAACATTAGCCCCGCCTCCCAAATAGAAAGGAATTCATAGCATCCGCTTGATAAGTGTCTTGAGCTAGTTAAAAATTTTAGGATAACACTTTTATAAAAACAACTTTAAAGAATATTCACGTTTTGTATTGAATTAAAATGTTATTTATTCGGAGGTTTTTGCAATAGCTGTCTAATATTTGAGGCTTGGGGCTTTAGTGTTTGAGTAATGTTTCGTTTCTTAATAAGGATTGATTCCGGTTGAAAAATAGAACCCCCCCCCCCCGTTTCGTATATTGTAATTCATAAAACTGTTTAATTTCTATATTTTTAAATTTTCTACGTCGTTGGCATACATTCACCACTCTTAAGTTTACATGTTCCACTTCTCTTCATTGGAAAAGGAAATAAAAAACAATTGGCTAGTTATTGTTCTTTAATTGATGACATATTCATTCAAAGTTTTTAACTGTCCCCTGTAAGTGGCATCACATTTTTATGACAAAATATGGAAATTAGTCATAACTTCTTCGTGATGACCAACTTCCGATCAAAATTATAAAAACGAGAAATTAATTATCGTGAAATCAGAATAAACTACCACCTTGACGTGATTTCAAAAAGAAGCCGAAAACAACAGACTGAATTATTTGTTACAGGTTTAATTTTGTTTCATGCATTCATTCATACATCCCTGTATCAGCCATCTACGTTGAATCATGTTCAGGAAGTACTTGTATGTAAATTTTCTAAAGAAAAACACGGAATTTGAGACTTTAGACCGCTGAAGAAAGATTATCCCATCCGTCTGATACCGGACGAGTAAGATTCGAAGAATGAACATTTGTTCATAAGTTTGGGAGCCTTAGTATCCCGGCTGGCATGTCCTTTCAATAAATGAATAAGCATTATATAGCATATTGTACACTTGGTTAATCAATAGTTTGAATGTCATAAGTATATATGATACTTGATTTAGATTTTGCATCATTTCATAATTTTCTGGTTTCAATTACAGATAAAATGGCGTCTACTAAAGTCGTGATTTTAGTCGGGATGATTTTCGTTGCAAGCCTCCTACAAGTTTGTCAGTGCAGGAGACGACTGAAGATTCGTAGAATGAACCGGATTCCTGGCGCCTTTACGGACTTTATCTATAGAGGACCATTATTAGCGTCTATTGGGCGATGTGAAGGAGATGGTGGTGTGTGTCAAATTATTAAAACGAATCGAGGAGCACGTTGTATTTGTGATGAGCAATTTGATTTCTAAGCACATTTACGGAACACTAAATACGTACTGCGTTAACGAGTGGAGTTTTATGACTGGTATATTCAATATAAAGATGTTGACAGATAAGACACAAGTTTGATGGCTTTGTTCTGTTGCTTTTCAAAGTTGAAAATACTTTTTTTTAAAAGTGGCATGGAAGAATAACACAAATCTGTTTTGAAATAAAAAAAAAACTAAATAATTCTTTACAAGAAATATAAGAATAGAATCTTAAGAAGTGATATATTGTAGTAGGAATACAAGAGCACATCCATAATACTGTAAATATGTTTAGAAAATGCTTGTTGATCATATACAATGTATGTTAAACGTTGTGAGAATTATTTGATGTTTCATTTCTGTTTGCACTGTCTAGTTTCACTTATTATTTTATTTAAATGATATAATGTCGTACATTCTGTTGTGATTGTTTCCGTTCAGTAATGTTTAATGACTGACAACTCAAGATTCAGTTGTTCCTTTTTTGTTTTACCTCTTTTAGTCGGATCCTAATTAATTTATAATGTATACTTATAATTTATATTCATGCGTATTGTTTTTTATCTGTTAAAACATATTGTGATAAAGCATTATATATAACGAAATAAAATAAACATTGTTGCATTGATTTTAACAATTTTTTACTTTTTTATCGGGTCCCGTGGAAATGACCAGATTGGTATAAGGTTAGATATAATTGAAAAATGGTAAAATAGTAACACTCAAAACCTTCCATTCTCAAGCCGGCTTATCATACCCTGCTAATCAATAACGTCCCTGCTTGTGTTTTGATGGTATTATTTAACGTTTTTTGTTTCAGTGTTTTTGATCATTCAAGAAAACAACGTATGTCTGTTATACTGCTATACTTTACACTGAGCATCAAGAATAACAAGGCATTTTTCTTAATCAGTGTGTTTTTGTTACATGCACAGTGCTTCATGAGCCTTTGATATTTGAAACTGAAATATAATTTTATCATCTGCACACTGAAAATCCAGCAGAACTTAGCGTTAGTATGAAAAGGAAACAGGATTTACTAGAAACTATCAATACATTTCACTCTGTTAATTGCATAAACCAGTATCTAAAGCATGAAAAAGGGACATGATTTGGCAAAACCTTCAGGTACATTCTGATCTGTTATCTGCTTCAGAACAGAGCTAAATGTAAGGACGAGAAGGAAATACAGTTTGCTAGAATTTAAGACATATTCCGACAAATACTAATTGCATTGCACGGTCATGCAGAACGTTATGTAAGAATGTGAGACAAATATGATTTGCTATGAACTAAAGACGTATTCTAATGCCCCAGGCAGTTCCACGGATCTACAAAACAATGAGCGAGAATGAGATAAACACCTGATTTGCAAGGATATCTAAACAGTGTGGTCTGCAATATGAACGGTCAAGCAGAACATTCTATAAGAACCAGAGGGAAACATGCGGTGTACCGGAGACACATTTCATCTGCAAATTTTACTTTCCTACAGAATATAATGTAAGAATGTAAAAGAAAAAGTGATTTTGTGCTTTAGTTCAATCACTTATTTAATTATGATTCATTCAATCTACCGCTTTCATGGTAGAATGTTTCAATCGTAATGATAAATGTGATCTGGACAATTCCCGTCCCTTTCAACCTGTCAGATTTTTCCATTCCAATCCTAAGATGATATGATGATATTAGTACGGACCATTCCACTCCAGCATTACCACGGACCATTCCACTCCAGCATTACCACGGACCATTCCACTCCAGCATTACCACGGACCATTTCACTCCAGCATTTTGACAGATCTGTCAATTTTCCGTCCGGCCATTTCAAAAACTTGTACACAAGTACCTTTATTTCATCAACAAATACACTTTAATCATAATACTAACAAAGTGTCTAATCTCTCGAACTTGTAAAAACCATCAACAACTTTATTAAAAGAAAAAAAATTGTCCGTCAGGAAAGATGTCCGAGAATCACAGAAGTTATGTTTATCTTCCTAAAATGATTACCTTCATAAAATTGCTCAAATACCACACCACCAAACTGCCTCCATATTTGATATATTACAAGTATAACACGTTTACGATGTACCATTAGAATTGCCTATGTCACGTTACTTCGTATCCCACACAGCACGGGTAAAGGAATTTAACAATGAGGGAGAAAGGTCATTAATTGATGGCATTCTTTTGTTGATATTGTATGAGTGGTCGTTGCAAATAGTGTTATATTATTACATGTCAAATGGACGTCCAAATATGGTAGTAAGTCATTAATTCCACTTTATGACCAACATCCGATATGAAGTTAAATAATGGAAAAGAAACGGCTGTGACAGAAATGTTAGAACGTGATTTTAAGAACAAGAAGCTATAGGAAGAAATAAACAATTGTGTGTACGCATTTTTACAACCAGTCTGTCACATTTTGTGAATTTATTTATTTATGAAACTTTAGAACTTAGATTGCATCAGCTCTTTTTGATGATAAAATATATTAAATTTCGTGCAAAGAAAACTAGTATCATTTTTTTCTTAATTCTAAAATACCGATGTGATGTCACATAAATGGGTCTTAAATTTTTCATTCGAATAAAATTTCATATAATTTATAACTGTATTTAAAATAAACACCCCCGGGGGTCAATTGATTTTACATAGACTTATAAAGTGAAACTTTTAAAATCTTCTTGTCTGAAACCACAAGGCCCTGAGCCTTAAGATTTGGTATGTAGCATTGTCTAGTGAACCTCTACCTAATTTGTTCAAATTATGCCGCTGGGGTCAAATTTGCCCCCGCTCCGGAGTCATTGGTTTTTCATAGGTTTATATAGTGAAACTTTAAAAAATCTTCTTGTCTGAAACCACAAGGCCCTGAGCCTTAAGATTTGGTATGTAGCATTGTCTAGTGGACCTCTACCAAGTTTGTTCAAATTATGCCCATAGGGTCAAATTTGGGCCTGCCCCGGGGGTCAATTGGCTTTACATAGGTTTATATAGTGAAACTTAAAAAGAACTTCTTGTCTAAAGCCACAAGGGCCTGAGTCTTAAGATTTGATATGTAGCATTGTCCAGTTGACCTCAACCAAGTTTGTTCAAATTTTAACCCTGGGACAAATTTGGCCCTGCCCCGGAAGTCATTTGATTTTACAAAGGCTTATATAATGAAACTTTGAAAATCTTCTTGTCTGAAACCACAAGGGCCTGAGTCTTAAGTTTTGGTGTGTAGCATTGTCAAGTGGACCTCTACCAAGTTTGTTCAAATTATGCCCCTTGGGTCAAATTTGACCCTACCCCGGGGGTCAATTGGTTTTACAAAGGCTTATACGCATGGGGAAAACTTTGAAAATCTTCTTGTCTGAAACCACAAGGCCCTGAGCCTTAGGATTTGGTATGTAGCATTGTCTAGTGGACCTTTACCAAGTTTGTTCAAATTATGCCCCTGGGGTCAAATTTGACCCCACCCTTGAGGTCAATTGATTTTACGTAGGTTTATATAGGGAACACTTTGAAAATCTTCTTGTCTGAAACCATAAGGCCCTGAGCCGTAAGATTTGGTATGTAGCATTGTCTATCGGACATCTACCAAATTTGTTCCAGTTATGCCCCTGGTGTCAAAATTCGCCAGTTTATGTTACCTAAGCTTTTATAGGCAAAACTTTAATAAACCTCTTGTCTGAAACCACAGAGCCTAGAACTTAGATATTTTTAATGGAGCATCAGTTGGAAGTCATCTACCAAGTTTGTTCAAATTATGCCCCTTGAGTGAAATTTGGCTCTGCCCTGGGGGTCACTTGTATTCATATAGATTAATATAACGAGATTCTTAAAAAAAGCTTTTGATGTTAGCTCAATAGCAGAGCCAAAGGCAAAGTATTCAGGTGAGCAATCTAGGGCCATCATGGCCCTCTTGTTTTAAAATCTCCTCTGTTTCTTTTTAGACTTGTCTTTTTCATCAAATCAATACACTTTTTGATATCATGATAAATAGTTCTGTGCTTGTGTGTAAAAACTTAAAATACAGTTACATAAGTAGTCTTAATTTCTTATTAATTCTCAAATAGCACATATATATTATGAATATAATTACATGTACAGTCTAATTCAAAGAAACTGCCTGAGCCTTGTATATTTACTCTTTTGTTTGATTGACAAATTCAGTACTCGGACAATAACCTTTAATTACAATTTAAAATGCCCTGACTTTCCCTTAATTTTCATATTTCACTGACCAATTACAAAATTCCCTGACTTTTCCCTGACCTTGAAATTTTATTTCCCTCACCACGGAAACCCTTTCTTATTTTGTTAATTAAGTGAAAAGCTATATAGCACAGTACTTAAGCTTGTTGTCTAATAATTTATATGGGTAAATTCTCACTTCCTGCTGGATTTTTTTCTTTTGTTTTCAAGCCTACTAAAGCTTACAATTACTTATATGAAACAATATCTTATCTTTTATTGTAAAGAAAATAGACTGAAGCTAAAATATGTGGGTCTGTAGCTTTAAAAAGGAGAATGAAAGCCTTAGATGTTTGTAATTAAACAGAAGTGTAATGACTTTCATTAAATAACTATAAATCTATTGACGCTTTTCTGTATTTTGCAAGGTCATGTTACTCTGGTATCTAAAAAGATGTTTGTTTCACATAGATTTTTTCGAATATCTTTATACAATTTTCAGATATCTATATACAAGTTTTCGAATATCTATATACAATTTTCGAATATCTATATTCGAATCGAATATGTATATATACTGACGGAAAAATATAACTGTGCACACTAAAATACTTAATATTTTTTATTAGGTATAAAATTATTTTAGCAGATTTCTTTTGTGTAATTCACAAGGTAATCTTGTTTCAATAATACTGCTTTTCGCGAGTTGCAAGTGCAAAATTTATAGCCCGTAACGGTCGCGCTTTTTACGTGTTTCTTTATGTTAACATCATCGTACATGCTGTTTCGAGTTATTTTAACCGTCAAATTATAGTGAGCTACCCAGCAGTTCAGAAAAACACTTTCATTTGGATTTTAAGTCTTTGAAGACAATGCCACGCATCTCAGAAAATGATCGCCTACGTGCCGTCGGTATGCTCCAAGCAGGCATTGCTCAAAATGCGGTTGCGCAGCGTTTTGGTGTTCACCGAAACACCATATCAGCACTTTGGCGACGATTTCAGCAACGTGGCAACGTCCGTGATCTACCACGTCCAGGGCGTCCACGTGTGACGTCAATCCGTCAAGACAATTATATCCGGCTTACACACCTACGGAATCGATTTCAACCGGCCACATTAACAGCACGAACAATTCCTGGCTTGAGACCTATCAGTGGACGAACTGTTAGAAACCGATTAAGAGAGCACAGCATTACTCCACGACGTCCTGCGATACGTCCTACTCTTCTCTTACGTCATCGACAACGTCGACGTCAGTGGTGCAGACAGTATCTAAGGCTTCCAAGAGCATATTGGAATAATGTTCTGTTTACTGACGAGTCGCGGTTTCACTTAGACAGTTCGGACGGACGAGTTCGTGTATACAGGCGTCGCGGAGAACGTTACTTGGATCCCTGTGTTTTTCAACGTCAACGTTTTGGTGGTGGTGGGTCGATAATGGTTTGGGGAGGTATCTCATCTCAAGGCAGGACCCAGCTTGTAATTGTCCGTGGCAATTTAACGGGTGTTCGTTACAGAGATGAGATTGTCATACCCCACGTGCTGCCATTTCTTCAACGTCAAGGGCGTAACATGACGTTTCAACAAGACAACGCTCGGCCACATGTAGCACGTGTAGTTACCGGGTTTCTGGCTCAGCAAAACGTGAGTGTCTTACCCTGGCCCGCTGTTTCACCAGATCTTTCACCAATTGAGCACGTTTGGGATGAGATGAAGAGACGCCTCCGTCAAAGACGTAACCAACCTCTCACGCTGGACCAACTAGCGCAGACATTGGTCAACATCTGGAACACCATTCCACAGGCAGTTATCGCCAACTTAGTTGCCTCTATGCCTCGTCGCTGCCGTGCTTGCTTGAACGCCAATGGAGGCCACACACGATACTGACCTTGTGAAATCAGATTTCATACCTGTCAACTTCTGCGCCTTGTTACTGTAAAAATTGTTTTACATCATGAAGTGTTTGTATTGATTGTTAGAAATAAAACGTTGATTGGCTAATTTGCAAAGTTTTATGTTACTATTCCTAATATTAAAAAAAATTCTATACCTTGAAGTATGCACAGTTATATTTTTCCATTAGTATACAATTTTCGAATATCTATATACAATTTTCGAATATCTATATACAATTTAGATGCAAAAAGAATTAAGTATCATTAATGGGAAACAAAACTTGATTTTTAATACGTCATTACAAGACAAAGTCATTTGTGTATATAATTATGTAGTCATAAGTGAATGGTTTGAACTTACTAAAACTTTATTTTCACATTTTACAGAAATCATGCCTGGATAAAAGAAAACGAAAGGTAGACTGTCAGTTTGAGGGAAAAACTATTATATAGAGAAAGAATCTGTTGAAGTGCCTGATTGGATAATGTAACACTCGAGATATTCAGTCAACTGAGCTCTGTCAAAAAGTTTTGGGAGAAAAACAGAGCATTATGTAAAAGCAATAAGGGCTGACAGAGTTTTATGAAGAATTGCATGTCCTTTAATTCTACCAGGGAATGTATATGATAACGACTGTCTGTATTATATAAAAATAAAATTTTAAGGCCAGAAATATTATTGTTTTTGTCATGGAATTACCTTCTCTTGTCCATACACAGCTTTTTCTTTGCATCTAGATTCAGTGACAAAAATCAAAGACAGAATCTCTGTAAATGAAATAAAACAAGATTCATGAATGACCACAGTGATTTAACACAAAACTTAGGCTTATCAGCTGTGAAACTCCGATTTATTGCCTCTTTATTGCTCTAATAGAATACCCTTACATTTATTCTAGTACCATGTAATCTGACTAAAATCATTTTGATTCTATGGCTGAGGCTAGTCCATAACTGTTACTGTCTTTTATTTCTGTATGTGTCAGGAGACAAAGCTACTCAAAACATTCTGTTTTCAATACAAGAAAATGTGTAAAGTTCAGTACTAGTAAACTAGCAAAATACAAGTGGTATCATCTTTTCAACATTATTGCATAGCCTTACATGTTTTCAACAATATTGCATAGTCTTACATGTTTTCAACAATATTGCATAGCCTTACATGTTTTCAACAATATTGCATAGTCTTACATGTTTTCAACAATATTGCATAGTCTTACATGTTTTCAACAATATTGCATAGTCTTACATGTTTTCAACAATATTGCATAGTCGTACAAGTTTTCAACAATATTGCATAGTCTTACATGTTTTCAATAATATTGCATAGTCTTACATGTTTTCACAATATTGCATAGTCTTACATGTTTTCAACAATATTGCATAGTCTTACATGTTTTCAACAATATTGCATAGTCGTACAAGTTTTCAACAATATTGCATAGTCTTACATGTTTTCAACAATATTGCATAGTCTTACATGTTTTCACAATATTGCATAGTCTTACATGTTTTTTTTTCACAACAGTTACTGTGCTAAACATACCAACATTTATAAACTACACACGAGGCTCAGACTGACAATCCTTATCAAGTGGGTTTCTCTTTTTTTATCCTCACAGCCATTTTTGATGGTGAAGTAATTACTGCAAGCACAGAAAGACCTACTTTTCTGTTTGGTTTCAACAGATTTGCACAAATCTGGGGAGTGATGTTCCAACCAAAGGAATACGCAAGGAAAAATAAGAATGAAAAATTCTTAGATGATAAATAGATCACAAAATGCCATCTCCAAATACCAAATCGTATAGTAGCTTAACAACATCAACAAGGGCAAACCTAAACTGCCGACTTAGGACTCATGCTTACCAAGCCTATTTGTACTACCACTCCTTTTGACATGCCAAGACTAGCCTATATGGCTCTCTACCCTGCAAGCTCTGGATAGAAGGTAGACTACCCTTACCAGAAAACCATCTAACGGATATGTCAGCACTTGACTCCTTGATGGTATTGATTGCAGTCCTCAATGCTACTGACCTTACCGACAGCTTGTTGCCACACAAAAACCTACCAAACAGACCAACTCTGCTTGATACTGTTCCAGTCGCAAACCTATTAGCACCGTCTCCATCTCTGTTGACATAAACACAGAAAGACTCTTACCTACTGCCTGTCAGTCCCGGGAATCAAACAGTCCCTCAATCAAACATTCGTTGAATGCAGAGCTGAACGTCGAATGTATGTAGCTCTAGGAATATTATATTTTGAATGTTGTTCTAAATATCGATTGCACAGCTCTACATTCGCTGAATGCAGAGTTGAACGTCGACTGCATAGCTCTACATTCAGGAATATTGTATTTTGACTGTAGAGCTGAATGTCGATTGCAAAACTCTACATTCGATGAATGCAGAGCTGTGTATTTGCATATCTGCTAATGCATAAATGAATAATGATTGCATAGCTGCATAGCTGTACACTGAATGTCGAACGTCGATTGCCGATCTCGTAGCTAACTTCACTCTTATTACCCGCGCTTATGATTAAAAAACATTTAACATAAGCCCCGCCTCCCAAATAGAAAGGAATTCATAGAATCCGCATGTTAAAGTGTCTTGAGCTAGTTGAAAATTTTGGGATAACATTTTATAAAACAATTTCAAAGAATATTCATGTTTCTATTGAATTAAAAAAATTATTTATTTGTAGGTGTTTGCAATAGTTGTCTGATATTTGAGGCTTGGGGCTATAGTGTTTCAGTAATGTTTTGTTTCCTAATAAGGACTGATTCCGGTTGAAAAAAGAAAACCCCCAATATCGTATTTTGTAATTCATAAAACTGTTTAATTTCTATATTTTTAAATTTTTCTACGTCGTTCGCATACATTCACCATTCTTAAGTTTACATGTTCCACTTCTCTTCATTGGAAAAGGAAATTAAAACAATTGGCTAGTTATTGTTCTTTAATTGATGGCATATTCATTCAAAGTTTTTAACTGTCCCCCGTAAGTGGCATCAGATGTTTATGACTAAATATGGAAATTAGTCATAACTTCTTCGTGATGACCAACTTCCGATTAAAATTATAAAAACGAGAAATTAATTATCGTGAAATCAGAATAAACTACCGCCTTGACGTGATTACAAAAGAAGCCAAAAACAACAGACTGAATTATTTGTTACAGGTTTAATTTTGTTTCATTCATTCATTCATTTATTCATTCATTCATTCATTCATCCGTGTATCAGCCATCTACGTTGAATCATGTTCAGGAAATACTTGTATGTAAATTTTCTAAAGAAAAACACGGAATTTGAGCCTTTAGACTGCTGAAGAAAGATTATCCCATCCGTCTGATACCGGACGATTAAGTTTCGAAGAATGAATTTTTGTTCATAAGTTAGGAGCTTAAGTATCGCGGCTGGCATGTCCTTTCAATAAATGAATAAGCATTATATGGCATATTGTACACTTGGTTAATCAATAGTTTGAATGTGATAAGTATATTAGATACTTGCATGATTTCATAATTCTCTGGTTTCAATTACAGATAAAATGGCGTCTACTAAAGTCGTGATTTTAGTCGGGATGCTTTTCGTTGCAAGCCTCCTACAAGTTTGTCAGTGCAGGAGACGACTGAAAATTCGTAGAATGAACCGGATTCCTGGCGCCTTTACGGACTTTATCTATAGAGGACCATTATTAGCGTCTATTGGGCGATGTGAAGGAGATGGTGGTGTGTGTCAAATTATTAAAACGAATCGAGGAGCACGTTGTATTTGTGATGAGCAATTTGATTTCTAAGGACATTTACGGAACACTAAATACGTACTGCGTTAACGAGTGGAGTTTTATGACTGGTATATACAACATAAATATGTTGACAGATAAGACACAAGTTTGATGGCTTTGTTCTGTTGCTTTTCAAAGTTGAAAATACTTTTTTTTAAAGTGGCATGGAAGAATAACACAATTCTGTTTTGAAATTAAAAGAACTAAATGTTTCTTTACAAGAAATAAAAGAATAGAATCTTAAGAAGTGATATATTGTAGTAGGAATACAAGAGCACGTCCATAATACTGTAAATATGTTTAGAAAATGCTTTTGATCATATACAATGTATGTTTAACGTTGTGAGAAATTGATGTTTCATTTCTGTTTGCACTGTCTAGTTTCACTTATTATTTTATTTAAATTATATAATGTCGTACATTCTGTTGTGATTGTTTCTGTTCAGTAATGTTTTATGACTGACAACTCAAGATTCAGTTGTTCCTTTTTTGTTTTACCTCTTTTAGTCGGATCCTAATTAATTTATAATGTTTACTTATAATTTATATTCATGCGTATTGTTTTTTATCTGTTAAAACATATTGTTATAAGGCATTATATATAACGAAATAAAATAAACATTGTTGCATTGATTTGAACAATTTTTTACTTTTTTATCGGGTCCCGTGGAAATGACCAGATTGGTATAAGGTTAGATATAATTGAAACATGGTAAAATAGTAACACTCAAAACCTTACATTCTCAAGCCGGCTTATTATACCCTGCTTATCAATAACGTCCCTACTTGTGTTTTGATGGTATTATTTAACGTTTTTTTGTTTCAGTGTTTCTGATCATTCAAGAAAACAACGTATGTCTGTTATACTGCTATACTTTACACTGAGCATCAAGAATAACAAGGCATTTTTCTTAATCAGTGTGTTTTTGTTACATGCACTGTGCTTCATGAGCCTTTGATATTTGAAACTGAAATATAATTTTATCATCTGCACACTGAAAATCCAGCAGAACTTAGCGTTAGTATGAAAAGGAAACAGGATTTACTAGAAACTATCAATACATTTCACTCTGTTAATTGCATAAACCAGTATCTAAAGCATGAAAAAGGGACATGATTTGGCAAAACCTTCAGGTACATTCTGATCTGCTATCTGCTTCAGAACAGAGCTAAATGTAAGGACGAGAAGGAAATACAGTTTGCTAGAATTTAAGACATATTCCGACAAACACTAATTGCATTGCACGGTCATGCAGAACGTTATGTAAGAATGTGAGACAAATATGACTTGCTATGAACTAAAGACGTATTCTAATGCCCCAGGCAGATCCACGGATCTACAAAACAATGAGCGAGAATGAGATAAACACCTGATTTGCAAGGATATCTAAACATAGTGTGGTCTGCAATATGAACGGTCAAGCAGAACATTCTTTAAGAACCAGAGGAAAACATGCGGTGTACCGGAGACACATTTCATCTGCAAATTTTACTTTCCTACAGAATATAATGTAAGAATCTAAAAGAAAAAGTGATGTTTGTGCTTTAGTTCAATCACTTATTTAATTATGATTCATTCAATCTACCGCTTTCATGGTAGAATGTTTCAATCGTAATGATAAATGTGATCTGGACAATTCCCGTCCCTTTCAACCTGTCAGATTTTTCCATTCCAATCCTAAGATGGTATGATGATATTAGTACGGACCATTCCACTCCAACATTTTGACAGATCTGTCAATTTTCCGTCCGGCCATTTCAAAAACTTGTACACAAGTACCTTTATTTCATCAACAAATACACTTTAATCATAATACTAACAAAGTGTCTAATCTCTCGAACTTGTAAAAACCATCAACAACTTTATTAAAAGAAAAAAAATTGTCCGTCAGGAAAGATGTCCGAGATTCACAGAAGTTATGTTTATCTTCCTAAAATGATTACCTTCATAAAATTGCTCAAATACCACACCACCAAACTGCCTCCATATTTGATATATTACAAGTATAACACGTTTACAATGTACCGTTAGAATTGTCCATGTCACGTTACTTCGTATCCCACATAGCACGGGTAAAGGAATTTAACAATGAGAGAGAAAGGTCATTAATTGATGGCATTTTTTATTGATATTGTATGAGTGGTTGTTACAAATAGTATTATATTATTACATGTCAAATGGACGTCCAAATATGGTAGTAAGTCATTAATTCCACTTTATGGCCAACATCCGATAAGAAGTAAATAATGGAAAAGAAACGGCTGTGACAGAAATGTTAGGACGTGATTTTAAGAACAAGAAGCTATAGGAAGATATTAACAATTATGTGTACGCATTTTTACAACCAGTCTGTCACATTTTGTGAATTTATTTATTTATGAAACTTCAGAACTTAGATTGCATCAGCTCTTTGTGGTGATAAAATATATTAAATTTCATGCAAAGAAAACTAGTATCATTTTGTTTTAATTCTAAAATACTGATGTTATGTCACATAAATGGGTCTTAAATTTTTCATTCGAATAAAATTTCATGTAATTTATAACTGTATTTAAAATAATTTATTCATCTCTTTCAATTTGTTTCTTTCGAATTTAGAAAACATGGTGGATACTAAAACTGTTTTTTTAGTTGGGGTTTCGTCGTAGCAAGTCTCTTAGAGTTTTGTCCTTGCCAGAGCAGAGAAGGTGCAGCATGAACCGGTTAACTGGAATGTGTAGATGCTTTATCTACAGACCGAATGGTCCATCTGCAGCGCTAATTGGACGAATTGGAGGCGTTTCTCAAATAAAAAAACAACAACGAAAGTCTCAATGTATATGTGATACGCTATTCGATATCAAGAAAGAGAACACTAAACATAACTTCTTTTGGTCACTGTTAGATTTATTATATTCGATGAAAATGTGTTGACTAATAGGACTCTAAGATGGCTGGTTTCATTCTACATAGCTTGAGTAAATTGCGTATAAATATTTTAAGGAATTAAGGCTTGGAATAGACACAAAGAGTTGCGTTAGATGCCTAAGATATCGAAATAAAACAGTCTAATGAGATAGTGTATAAAGAGAAATAGAAAGAACAATTAGAGCTTTGCAATTAGCAAAATGTAAACACTAACTTTATTGTAAAAACAACAAGGTCTTGGGAACTAGTGCTTAACAAAGAGGCTTTTCTTATTATTTCCCCCTTTCAGATTTGTGAAATTCATTGCTTTCCATCAAGACCTCTGGCTGCTATTGCAACTAAAAAGAAGAACTTCAAAGCTCTTCTAATCAACAACACCTTGCAGGGGATTTGATTATAATTTTGTACAGCTGTTATGTTGGTGGTTCTCGAAACAAATAGTGAAATCTATTAAAACCCGAAAATCATGGCCGCCAGGGTCGGTGCTTATTTTTATTTTATGTCTATAATGGAAATCTAAAATCCTTTCCTTAGAAATTACATAATTTTACACAGATGTTCCTTGAGAGATTCTTTATTAAAATTTTGAAATTTATTACGCTCCGTTGAATAAACATGGCTACCAGGGGCAGGGCTTATTTTCGTTATATCTAAATAGGAAAAATTAAAATTCTTCTTGTAGAACCTGCATTTCCAGTGGCAAAAACTACGTCCGCATCAAGTTTTAGGACTACTGATTTGAAACTTGGTGTTGATGTTTATCTATAAATGCAAATTTATACATGTGCACGCTAATGCCCGCTTTGTGGTTTTACGGCCCGTCACAGCAATAACTTGCGATGAGAACTTCTTCCACATTTCCAAGGCTATTGTTTTGAAACTTTGTGTGCATGTTCCCCAATAAGTGTAAATCTATATGCATGACCCCCCTCACAACCCACCTACCTGCTCCACCCCACCAAAGTCCTAAAACTTTGTGTCAGCCCCCAAATATCCAAATTTGAGGAATCGGACATAAGGGTCACCAATACAATAAGGAAATTCAAAATTAATACAGTTTTGTGTAATCTTGAGGTCAAAGGGAAACACTAAATGAGTATGAAGGCGCTACAAAATCAGCTAACTACACACAGAACATTGATGTATCTCCAGAAAAATACTTAAGCATAAGCAGTATGCATTCCAAGTACGTTAAGAATGATACTACCAATGTCAACATCAGTACCATACTCTCCTCACTACCAACTTCAGTACCATACTTTCCTCACTACCAACTTCAGTACCATACTCTCCTCACTACCAACTTCAGTACCATACTCTCCTCAGCATTTAAATCGAAAATGACAATGTTACGTTTCTCTGAAATAGTATCACCGACCCTTTAAATATTATTTACGCATTTCAATCGTAATTTAAATGCAGATTTTACCTTGGAGCAAACGTGAAGGTTTCTCTTTATGTCCATATAATATTAATATTTAATCCTACTAGAAGTCTTTTCGAATGCCTGTTAAACCTTAAATGATGATTTACTTAAACAGACATACACACACATTACTATCTTATTCTGAACCCCCAAGCCAAAAACATTGACAAGATGTTCGTGAGTTTGATCAACATAATATTTGTGTTAATCAAAAAGCGGAATAAAGATTGACATATTCAGCGATGACATTCAGTACCGAAAGAAGATTTTTTAAGATTTTTTAAAACTACGGTAAACTAAAGACTTTACAAGGCTGTTTCAAAAAATAAGATGAATGAATTTCGCAAAAAAATGAATTGTTTAAAAGCATACATTATTGCTATTCAATGTATGTTTTAATGGCGTCAGTTTATCTTCATTTCTAGTAAATTCGAGGTCTCAATTTTCGCGAATCATGATTGGCAAGATATGTACCGTACGTCTTTTCAAATGTCTGTCGTTTTGATCTATTATTCGCAAAACATTTTGTATCGATCAATATCTTAATTCACCACATGTGATCATTCTATATGTTTGTTAATTAAAGGTTCGTTCGAGTCGGTTATTGAAAATATGAATACTAGTGCCAGATAATACATGTAAATACAAATATCTAGCAGAAGTTTTAAATCAACTAAACAAAACTTCACACGGTTTAATCATGTTAATATGCAGAAAAACCAACAATCTCAATTTCGTTGACGAAATCGTTTGCAACAAATTGATTTCAAATTGTAACTCCTTCTTAAATTTAATTCCTAAAATATTGAAATTTTTTTACTCTCATTCGATCGATCTTAGGTTCATTCGTTAAGTTGTTCTTTAATCTATACCAATAAACTGTTCAATTAGTGTTGAATTCTATTGTTTATAACATTTTGCAAAAGACTACGTTAAATTCTATACACGCACAGTTAACTAAGTTAGATATCTATTTTCCCTTTTACATCATACTCATAATAATGCAGAAAAAATGACTAACCTCCTTAACACATTAAGTAGTCTATATAGTGTAAATGAGCATGAAACAATAGATGTCAAGTTTCTCTATCCTTGACATGATTTTCATTTAGGAACGTTTACAGGTTTAGTCGCACTAAATGAAGACGTTTACTTTTTAAAACTATTTGAAAAGTATTATATTTGTTACACAAAACTTAAAATAGGTTCATTGAAAGAGTATTTCAGCAAACTTATTAGTATTACTTTACATTTATTTCATGTACTTTTCAAAAGACACATCAGGCGTCTTCGTTGAACAAACACGAGACAAATCATCGGATGCACTTACTTTTCTTGTAATTAAATATATTGTCGCAAAATGCTGCTATTTCAATATGATTTATTTTGAAACTGTTTCTTTTGAAACTGTTACGATAAAGATGTTCAGGTTTAACTGATAAAACCTACCTTAAGAAGTCCAAGCATTAATTGGGGAATAATTCTACAAGTTTCTTATTCTTGGCTCTGTGTGTGTGTGTGCGTGTGTGTGTGTGTGTGTGTGTAGTGGGGGTGATTATTGGTATGGTCCTATATTAAATACAGCTAGTGTCTTATATCATTTTCTCTTACTAACATCTATCGTTTTCACCTTCATAACAATATTTTTCCACGTTACGAAATGTTAATTAGAGATATGGTGAGAAACGGAACGTATAAACGCTCCTTTAATTGATGCTGTTTTCTTTTCATTTTTATAAGTGTTCGTCCTAAGTAGCATCACAAGTAACTTCCAAATATGGTAGTAAATAATTACTTCTACATAACGAACATCCGATCACAAGTGTATACAAAATACCAAGAATCTGTACAATAGTAAAGACAAAGTTTGGAAAGTGACAGCAAGACAAACAAGAAAAGAAAGGAATAAACGACAGATTAACTTGCTCATTTTTAGGTATGACTTTATTTTGAACATAATAATGTATTTAAAGAAACGTGTTGTCAGGGCTTTATCTATTTACACAAGAATTATAGAACTTGCTTTTTTCAGCTCCCTGACAAAAAATTACAGTACGGATATGATCATAAATAAATAATATTTTTTGTAATGCATCTAAAGCGACTGACTCACAGAATTGACCTGAACATTTTTCTCTTTAAAAATTTAAGAGAAGTTAATATACTATGGAAAAAACAAGATAATATTATGCTTCTATACACCATGAAAACTGGAAAAAAATGTTTTACCTCTACCAGGATTCGAACCCATGCCTTTCGGTCGATAAAATTTTACCCCGTTAGTCACGGGGTAGATACTTAAGTTATATCATTAATTTTGACGAAACTTGATATCTTGTCGCTGTGGCTCAGTGGGTGGTGTTCATCGTCGCTTTATTCTTTTACTTTTTTTCATCGTCGGCCCATCTTTGAGATAGTCGCTTTAAAATAAAACAAATGTAAACCAGGTGTTAGTAAAAACTCATTTTTATGTAATATGATTTTGCGTAATTTAAAAGCTAATTTCTTTTTTCATAGGAAATGGCGTCTAGAATAATTGTCACTTTGATTGGGTTACTTGTCTTTACAAGTCTCCTGGAAGTTTGTCAGTGCCGAAGACGTAAGATATGTAGAATGAACCGGATTACCGGCACCTGTGAGGACGTAACGTATCGACCAAACGGTCCATTGTCAGCGCCTAATGGACGTTGTGAAGGAATTGGTGGCAACTGTGAAGTGATTCGGATAGGACGCAGACACAGATGCATATGTAATATGATACTTCCGGACTAGAAAGTGTGTTGTCTTTGTTAGCTTTCTCTGTTTGATACAAAAGGAGAAAGACATAAAATTTGATGAATGTTTGTTGAATCATAGACGTTTTAGGATATTGATATTTTGGAAAGAAAATAATCAGTGCTTTAAATACAGTCAAGGAAATAGCAAACAAGCTCAGTGCGTGAATGTTTAAAATAAAATACATATATTTATTACTGTACAACATACAGACTAAAGAATGAATAAGTTCACCACGCCATTTGTATCTTTTAAAAACTCCAGCTCAAATTAAAAGAATAAATATTTTTTCAACAGATTAAAAGGCTTTCTAAATAAATGATTTATGCGAATGTTATTGTTGCCTGTTGATGTTTCTTTTCACAATGTTTTTGAAGTTCAAAAGTGTACTTCGGGTTTTTATATTTAACGTTTTGGCGGTGCACATCCGTGTATACATCTGCTTTATCGGTAATCTCCGCGTTCACACCGGTTAGTCTATGCTGCAAACAATTTGCAATGATAAACAGTCAGAAAAATCGGACAGACATCAGTTGAAACAGCTGAGTCGCTTAAATTTAAGAAGTGTATTCCATTAGAATATCTCTGCTATGTATATGCGTGTTTACTTTTCAATTATTAGTCACTGCACTCTGAAACTCGAACAGATTGTTAAGCGGTGCATCCATACTGAACTAGAACACAACCTCGGCACTTTTTACAGACTGAAACGAGTTACTGCTTTGATAACGGTCATATCGCCTCGGTCAATATTATTTTTTTTGGCACATATCACATTATATTCACCAGTTAAAAAGTCCATATCTGTATAATATTCTTCAAGAAAATACTGATAAATTGGGCAATATTTTCGTGAAGCTGGCGGCCCAGCGACCTAGCGACTTAACCGCAGCGGCCTAGCGGCAGACCGGCCTAAGGGCCAAAAATAAACATTGTTATCAAAATGATATCTATGAAATAAGTGTCAACAAACATCAACAACAAAAGGTGATTGGGGTGTACTTTTGCGAATTAAGAAAAAGTCCACTCATTATTTGTTACCTGATGGCTGCTAGCGACCCAGCTGCCTAAGATAAATAAGTAAATATATTTTTAGACTGAGTTTCGATAAGCAACAACAACAAAAAAGGTTTTGGTGTGTGATTTTTTTTTTTACAAATTAAATAAAAGCGTCCTTTCATAATTTATCTGAAGGCTGTTAGCGGCCTAACGGCCTACGATGAACCTTGTTTTATAACTATAAGAATAATATCTTTGAATTGAGTGTCAATAAACAACAACAATAAAAGGGGTTTGGGGTATTTTTGCTAATTAAAAACGGGTTATGAAAAGAAATATTTGCCTAGCAGCCCACGGCCTAGCGGCTTAAGACATACATGGTGTATCACAATAAAAGAGTATTTTTGAACTCAGTTCAAACAAACAACAGGGATCTGAGGTGTACCTTGGCAGATGAAAAATAGATTTTTTTTTTCACGAAAAGACGTATTTGCTGTCTAAAGGCTGCTAGCGTCCCAGCGGCCTTAACTGTACATAGTGTATCAGAGTTGAAACAGTATTTCTGAACTATGTTCTAACATACATTCTCTACAAAAGTTGTTGGAATTTATTTTTGAAATTTAACAATGACGATTTTTTTTTCATGAAAAATGTGTTTGCTATCTGTAAGCTGCCATCGGCCTAGGATTCACAATTTATGTCACAGTAAAATGGTATATCTGAGTTTCAACACATAGAGTAAACAAATGGTGTTCTGGGCGTTTGATGTTTTTTGTTTGTTTGTTTTGTTTCGTTTTTCAAATTTAAAGAAAAAGCAAGGATAGTTCGTGAAAAGATTGCTATTTGTAGACTAACGCTGCGCAGCGGTCTTAGATAGACGTTGTGCTTCATAGTAAAAGAAGTATTTCTGCATTCAGTTTTAACAAACGACATAATTTATCTATTTCTCATGATTTTAAAAAGAAAGCAATGAAAGAAGGAAGGTAAGAAGGAAGGAAGAAAGTCGGTCGGTCAATCAGCCGGGCGGCCGGTCGATCAATCGTTCAGACAGTAAGTGAGTTAGCCAATCAGTAGGTAAGTAAGTTAGTAAAAATAAAAAAACATTTAAGGTAGGTCGAATTAAAAATATTTGTATTTACCTCTCTTATTGATGAATAACAGACTGACTGACTGACCGAACGACCGACCGACCAACCCACTCACTCACGCACGCACGCACGCACGCACACACGCACACACACGCACACACCACTCACTCACTCTCTTTAATTTCTTTCTTTCTCTCTTACCTTTTTTTTTTTAAGATAAGGAGAGATAGATAGATTATGTTATTTGTTTGAACAAAGCTATTTACTATTTCAGCTGTGAACTTTATGTATATCATAGGCCGCTGGATCCCTAGCAGCCTTAAAAAAAGCTTAAAAACTTCTCTTCATGAAAAACCTTTTATTTTGAATTTGCAAAAAGACAACCCCTTTTATTTATATTGTTATTATGAGTTCAGAAATACCATTTTATTGTAACACTCTATGTATATCTTAAGCTGCTTGACCGCCAGCAGCCTAAAGTAAAAAACTTCTTTTCATCAAAAACCTTTTGAATTTACGAATAGATACCAAAGCTTTTTTGTTTATGTTGTTTGTTTGAACTAAGTTCAGAAATACTATTTAAACTGTGACACTCTGGGCAGC
Source organism: Cyclina sinensis (assembly GCA_012932295.1). Classification (NCBI taxonomy): domain Eukaryota; kingdom Metazoa; phylum Mollusca; class Bivalvia; order Venerida; family Veneridae; genus Cyclina; species Cyclina sinensis. Next base: position 34,546,915 of record JAAONU010000008.1, read on the forward strand.
CTACAAATATTAAAACTACTCTTCATGTAAATCTTTGATTTTGAATATACTAATGGACAGCCCAAACCCCTTTTGTTTATGTTGCTTGTTTCAGCTGAGTTCACAACTTCTATTATAACGGTGATACACTATGTATATCTTAGGCCGCTGGGCCGCTAGCAGCCTAAAACTGCTAAAACTTTCCTTCATGAAATTTTTTTTCTTTTATTTTGAATTTGCAAAAGGAAACCCCAAACCCCGTTTATGTTGTTTGTAGTAACGGAGGTTCAAAAAGGCTTTGATGCGCTTTCTATATCTAACGCCGCTTGGTCGCTAGCAGCCTAAGAAAAGCAATAACTTCTTTCGTGAAAATCCCTTTTACAATATTCAAAAGGACACCACAGTCCTCATTAGTTTATGTTGTTTGTTTGAACTGTGATCAGAAATACTATTTTTACTGTGATACAATATGTATAACTTAGATCACTAAGCCGCTGGGCCGCTAGCAGCAGAAAGATAGAAAACTCTTCTTGTCCTAAAAACCCTCTAAATTTTCAACTTGCAAAAGTGCACCCAAACCTCTTTTGTTTGTGCTGTTTGTTTGAAATGAGCTCAGAAGTACCATTTTAACTGTGATACACTATGTAAATCTTAGGCCGCTGGTTCTTTCGTTCATTCGTTCATAACTTTGTTATAACAGTCAATAAGTCAGTCAGTCGGTCAGTCAGTGTGATTGAAGCTTTGGTCATTTTATTTAAATTTATCATTGTAATAGAGACAATTTTATCTTTAAACAAGAGCTATCACTGGAAATTGATATATGCCCCCGAAATGTAGCCTTGAAATGAAACTGGTGTAAATATATAATTGAATATGCTTGAGGAAAAAAAATAGAGCATGAACTGAAGGTAAATGGTAAAGTAATGTTTTTCTGCTTCAGATTCTTATATGAAGGTTGAAGACATAATTATTCAGTGAAATAGAAAGCTGTGAGTTTGGCCTTGAATACCAACAATATTGTTTTATTCCCAACCCCTACTGATGTTTTATATATATCAAGGTTTAGTGAGAAACATTCGATTTCAATAAAATCCCCCAAACGGTTTTGGAGATGTAGCTTGGACAAGATTTTAATATAGAAGTTATAGTAAAAAATGACTAAGGGCCCATAACACTGCCAAACATAATCCGTCCAGAAACTCCTTACAACATGCACAGCTAGATTTGGTGACAAACATTCCTGTGCAGTTTCAATGAAATCCTAAAATGGCTTTGGAGAGGAAGCATGGACAAGATTTTGATATAGAAGTAAGGGTAAAATATGAATAAGTGCCCATAACTCTGCCAAAAATAATCCGAGCAGAAACTACTGACGATATGCACAACTAGGCTTGGTGAAAAACATTCCTGTGAAGTTTCAATGAAATCCTCCAAGCGGTTTGGAGATGAAGCGAGGACAAGATTTTAGCTTAAATCGACTTGGGAGGGTCCCTAGATCTTAAAAATGACATTTTCTAAAGTGGCACCAAAATTCCTGATAGTCTGCGAGAGTGTCAGAAACAGTCGCATACCGGTAAAATCGACACGGGAGGGTCCCTGGACATTAAAAATGACATTTTTCTGATTGGCACCAAAATTCATGAAAATTTGCAAGAGTGTCAGAAACAGTATCTGACCTACACAATAGACCCGGGAGGGTCTGTTGATGTTAAAACATGTTTTATTTTCATTGAAATTTTCCAGACTTTTAAGACTTCCTTTCTGCTACTGCTGTTACTGCTACTGTCAGCTTCACATTTTGTTTACTGCTAATGCTGTTACTGCCAACTTCACGTTTTCTTTACTGCTACTGCTGTTACTGCTACTGCCAACTTCACGTTTTGCCTACTGCTACTGCTGTTACTTCTACCGCCAACTTCATGTTTTGTTTACTGCTACTGCTGTTACTGCTACTGCCAACTTCACGTTTTGTTTACTGCTGTTCCTGCTGTTATTGCTACTGCCAACTTCACATTTTTCTCTTGCTGCGTACTGCTACTGCCAACTTTACGTTTTGTTTACTGGTACTGCTAACTTCACATTTTTCTACTGCTGCGTACTGCTACTGCCAACTTCACATTTTTCTACTGCTGCGTACTGCTACTGCCAATTTCACATTTTTCTACTGCTGCGTACTGCTACTGCCAACTTCACATTTTTCTACTGCTGCGTACTGCTACTGCCAACTTTACGTTTTGTTTACTGGTACTGCCAACTTCACATTTTCTACTGCTGCGTACTGCTACTGCCAACTTTACATTTTGTTTACTGGTACTGCCAACTTCACATTTTTCTACTGCTGCCTGCTGCTACTGCTCACTTCCTATAAATGTTTTAGACCTATGATGAGCGTGGCACTTCGCTCAGCTGACGTAAAAGCAATAGAAATCACATTGTATTCTACAAATTGAGATATTCAAAGCAATATTTTTCCCCACATTCAAAGATTTTCAAGGCGCAAAACTAGTCAGATAAGCCAGGTTAAATTTGTATTTGAGCGGATTTAAGCAATTCTTTTCTAGGAAAGCGGATTACACCAACGTGTTTCTTTTTTAAAGGGTAAAAAGATAAGACATGAAAGGTAATACAAATTAATCCTATTATAATAGAACTTTTCGATAAAACTAGCTCTAGTTTTCGACCTTTGACTTTTTAAGCGGTTAGTGAATGAGACAGATTCTAGTTTCAGAAGAAGAGGACTTAACAATTGTTTTCCCACGAGCCCGCCATTAATGGAGGAAAATTTAAATCAAGCTATCGCAAAAATAGTTGTTTACGCAATTTCGTATTTATGTTTCACACCCGAGGGGTAACTCCTACAATTAATATACTGAATGAAATATGAAGAATAAACAATAATATGCGTTGGCGATGTAAGACAGTTTATAGGCTGCAGTAAGCAAAAAAAAAAAGACTTATCATAGTACGACTCTTGTAGAATCAGGCACCGAACGTATGTATTAAATATTTCTAGGCATTTTCCATTTGTACCTAGCATATACATTTCAAAAGCAGGTTTAAATCTTATTCATAAAAGTTTTTCATAACAACATTACAGTTTCTATAGTGTCAAGGTCATTTCGACAATTAATTGTAAGAACTGAGAACATTTATTTTGCAATCCTCTTACAGTTCCAATAAAACTTCATTTAAGTGTTTGCTACAAGTATGTTTGTAATGATTTTCATACAATTATCATAACATTTTAGAACATTTTATGGAAACGGAGGGAGGAAAATATTTTTTTATTTTATTCGAAACAGAGCTTTTGAACTAATCTGCAGGCAGTCATTGCATCGGTGTGGCTGAAACTCTGAAAACATGCTGCCATTTCGACAGTCGCCAATATATTTTCTTGAGATGGAACTGTTGAATTGACATCGCATAAAAAGATATTAAGATCATGTGTAAAGAACAGTTTACTTCACGACTTCCTAAATTAACATTTCGTGTATGACTTTGTATGACATTTCAAAAGATTCATTATTTATTAACTATACAATATTAGGCGCATTTTCACTACAAATGCAGGGCCAATATGAACTTCTCCAAAACATTATTAACACAAAACTCGGCCATAATGAAGAAACTCGGCCTTTATGAAAAACTCGGCTATTATGAGAGTTCGGCCTCAGACTAATATGACTTTCTTCAGCCCAATAACTATGCCATTATGAAAACACTTTATTAACATTATAGCTATAATTGCATTGGCTAAACCAGCAGTAGCAAAAACGAATAATATTTTAAAAAATCGATAAATGGTACAATCATTCCTATTAAGATGGTTGATATTAGGATAAACTTTTAGCATGTTAAGTTAAAAGGCACGTGCATTTCTTGTCAAATTTCATATACAGATGAAGTAAGTAGAAAATTTGATAAAATGAGAGTCATCTTTCCGCCTTTGTCTAATACGCAATAAATAAACGGAAACTATTAGTTGTTGTATTGATAAGATATATCATTTTTCTTGTTTGACACTAGTTTTATGCAGGCAGCGCGAAGAAAACAGAGGAGTGCCGTAAAATAATTGAAGATTATAGTGCAATATCCCCGGCATGGACTTTCCGGGGTATGACTTTACAACTGAGATTTGAAATACATATAAGTACAAATGGAAAAATGGCTCAAAATATTTAAAAATCGTCGTTTTCTTTACATACATTAACTGCCTGAATCCACAACAGTCGTACTTTGATTTGTCTTTTTTTTTTTGCTGAATCAGAATCATTTACTGCAGCCTATAAACTGTATGAATGTCATAAGTGTGATAACCCGTCGGAAATTCAATGTATTACTTCGCAAACAACGATAGAACACGTGTGTTTATATTGATATTCAAGACATCTTTAGTAAAGTTCATGCTTTGTTTTTGTTATGAATAAAATCATCAAGTACATATTTTATAGAGCTATGATGTCATTCGAATAGTGGGCGTGGCCATAGTGATGATAAAATAAGGAAGACATCTGACTGGTGTTTATGAGAAAGAAAATGAATGTCATACGACAAATAATTACCAGTGAACATGCAATTTTTCACGTAATAATATTTCTTTTCAAAAGCATGAAATAATGTTGTAACGGCTGTTTTAGAGTTATAAAAAATGTTTACTGCAGACATACGTTCATATCTGCTACATGTATACATTGATATCGGTGAGATGTTTGCGTTCCCACACAAATACGCATTCATATCTGCTGTTTTGTTAAGTACATTTTTGCCAAAAGTGGTTGTTCCTGTCACACAAGTGTACTTCCTATATGCCACAGGTTTGCATTATTATATGTCACAAGCAGACGTTCTAATCTGCCATAAACATGTATATAACTACTGCAAATTTTAGTCCATATATTTCACTTTTAAAAATATGCTGTTCTGGTCATTTACTTCGAAATTTTGGGTGTCATTAAATCTATGTAAGCCAGTTTTTTTGTGTAATGTAACACTTTCATATGAAGTTGTTTCCAAAAAATTAACTAGGAGTCGCAGCAACAAGGTGTTTCATGTTAAAACAATTTATAAAATAATCATAATAGCGACGAATATAAATTTACAATTTTCCAAACTGCCAATACATTTTGTGCCTTCAGTTAAAAGATAGGTGTAAAGATAAATTTACATTAGAATTTCAATAGAAACACTTTAATTTTCTTCACAAACTATCTCGTGAGTCATGTCATACATGTATTGCTCAATGAAAGATCAAGGTTTATTAATCTGATATCTAGGGACACAAAGTCTCTCAGTTGCCGTTAGTTTTTTTATCAGAATTATATGCCTTAAAGAAGAAATCCACTCTAAAGGAACTGTTATCAAACACACTTACTCTGTTAAATATTTAGGTGCAACATTGGACCAGCCCTTGAGTTTTGAGTTTATGGTTACTTCAATTTTACGTAAAGCTAATGCAGGACTGAAACTTTTATATAGGAAGATAATTTTTTATCATTTTATATTAAGAAACTTTAAGTCATGTCGCTGATCCAATGTCAATTTGATTATGCCTGCTCGGTATGATATTTTGGACTATCTCAGAAACTTAAAGAGGCTGTACTCCAGATTTGACATAAAAATTTTTTTCATAAATTATATATTTAGATGCCGTGAGATTATAACAACATAATATTTTACTTCAAAACTGATTATAAAAGTCAAAATAGAATAAAAAAAATATTTTCGCTCCAGTCTGATTTGAACTCTGGACACTCATGTTAACAAAACATTTCCAACGCTTTTACTGTCACCACCATCGCCGCATGTTATATTATTTAAAGTGCAAAGTAAAACAATAGATTGCGAAAACCTGCGGTGCTGCAAAAGTAGGAAATGGGGTCAGAACACAGGCTTATTTGCTAGTGATAGTTTGCTGTGGCATTTGAACAAAGACTGTCATAAATACTTTTAAGCAGATTTTACAACAATAGAGCAAGTAAGTCCCTTGAATCTGATTGTAACATAACATTCAACGTAAAAAGCTGATGATATGATAGCTACTCCTTTTCGAATTCAGTTGAAACTTTAATAAACACCTATTTGTAGTGACAATGAACAATTACTTGATTGCCAGAAAATTAATCGGACTACACGGTTTGTTTGTTTTTTTTTTTCAATGTTTTAGCGCATATTCTTTTCTTCATTTCACCGGACAGCATCAGAAACTGTCTCCTATTCAGATGAGAGATTTTATCTCCAGTTGTGTCTTGAAAATAAAACGATGTATTATCATTGGCACTACTTATTTTCGATCGGGCTAGCACAACTTAGTATGAATAATTGATATGTCTGTTGTGCGTCTTGAATACCTCTGTCGATTCCACCGAGAAGCAGAAATTAACCTAGTTCTTCTAAAGCCTCTGCTTTATACTCATTGTTGTTCAAATATAAACAAGCTGCTCATATTTGAAAACAGATTTCATAATTGCCAATATCTGCCTATCACAGATATTCCGGAAGTCGTTGAAACACTGCGAGAGATAAAGACATGACTGTATCATCACTGTGTATGCCATTCTGAATCCCAGAGGTAACAGTTTCTTCTTGGCTAAGTCACCTTAATTCTTCAGAGTTTTAGTTGTTCCATTCCCTAGTAAACAGTAATGAGAAAAAAAACATCACGATACTTGCACATATAATTATATATATATATATATATATATATATATATATATATATATATGACCCCACAAATTAATAATTAATATATAATTTGTATTTGGAAATATGCGCGAGCTCTTCCCGCGCTGTAATATAATACTGGACTTTATTAGCGCAAGGAATTATCACTCCGCGGGAAGAACTAGTGCATATATCTAAGTGCAAAGCAAATAGCAATTTTATTGCATATGCTGGTAATATAAATAAGAACATTTAGAAAATAACGAGTAACTTAAAGTGTTTTATTTGATCGCAAACAACCACAAGTCATTATTGTTTACAAAATATAATACGAAATCACGTGATTTTATGAAAATCACGACTTCTGCGTGGTAAATGTAGGTAAACAAACCAGATACACCAGAAATTACACACCCTGTAATCTTAGTTTATGGATATTGTAATATGAATCTAAAGTTCAGGAATAAGTGTCGTGGTTGATTTTTCATAGTAGTTTTTTATATTTATTTTTGTCTGAATAGACGAATTACAAACTTCAATTCTTCTTCCGATCACATCTTGATTCTTCGATTGCAAAGTACAACCTCATGCCTTAAACTGCTTTGTTCATGTCATACTAGTTCAAGGTTACCGTACAACTGTTAAATAAAGTTTTAAGAAATATACACGCTGTATTATGTAATTAGGAATGTTTCGATGTTTTCACACATTTCCAAATAAGTCAATTGCTGTTAAAATCTTCTGATTAAAGACAAGCTGTGAACGTAGGGGCAATGTTTGCCTCTCCTCTCTCAGCACGAAAGGAGGTACTGTGAACGTATGGGCAATGTTTGCCTCTCGTCTCTCGACATTAACATTGTACTTTTAACTTTATTGTCGACTATAGATTGTAATCAATTTAATGTCGAATAAACGATATATTGCAAAGCAAATAGCAATTTTATAAAAATTAGTATATATATGTTATATGTTTGCCTCTCCTCTCTCAGCGCGAAAGGGGGTACTGTGAACGTATGGGCAATGTTTGCCTCTCCTCTCTCAGCACGAAAGGGGGTACTGTGAACGTATGGGCAATGTTTGCCTCTCCTCTCTCAGCACGAAAGGGGGTACTGTGAACGTATGGGCAATGTTTGCCGCTCCTCTCTCAGCACGAAAGGGGGTACTTGAAAATGGGATTGCGCAACTAAATACTTTTATTGCGCAAGCAAAGATTTATATCTGTGATATTATCTTACCAGATGTTTTATTCACGTTTTACAATTTTCCTTTTTGATAATAACTGATTAACAGTCACATACCAATTTTATAGTGGCTGATTTTTGCCATTTCGTTCTGTCGTGTTGGCAGGGCAAGAACGTGCTGGCGCGTTTATTTCGTGTGATGTGCAGTTTAGTGTCGTATGATGTAACTTGATGAGAATGTCTATGAAATAATATAATCTCTTGGTAAACACATAAACGAACAAAATTTCATCTAAGCCTCAATAAAAAAAGAGTTATGATCACAATTCTTTTATCAGAATCATGAACTGTTTGCAGTCTGTTTGAAATTAGATCCCTCTGTTTATTTTCTTTGCCTTGACAATACGCAAGAATCATGTTTCGCACTCATTTCAAACTGTAAACATGCTAAGTTGTTAGAGAATTGATTTTGTAAATACGAAAGTTAAATGGTAATATAAATCTAGCCTTTTAACACAGTACCTTTTGTCATTCAAGACATCCCTTCCTATAAACCGTTTTGCGAATAATAATCTGAGTTGTGAAAACTGTATGTAACAGATTTATAATTTCTTAAATGATTTTCAATATATGTCTTGTACACTATACAAAGAGGAGAAACTCTTCAAATAAAACATTTCTTACTACAAGACATAAGAGCATAAAAACAAGCCCATAATATCAAGAGTCATGTATCATTGGAGGTTACCACAATTATAGTTGTTTACTAAATGTCTAGTGCGTTACCCCGCAGAGATAATTCTCAGAAGCACGTTACTGAATATTTAATTCACAAAAAAAGATGTAAACAGATTTATATGAAAAGTAAGACAGTTATTTCAATGGTAAACGTTGGCCTGGGAATAGCAGAAATAATTTGCAGTGTGGATTTCACCTTTGTTTCGCTCACGAAAGGCCCTTAATCAAAAGTTTTTTTTTTTTTTCTATTTGGTTAGGGCGCAGGAGAGAGGCTTACACGCCAGAGTTGAAATGATGTTCATTTTGTGAACATTTCTATTCATTTTGTCTTTACTTTGTTGCTGAATTTTCTAAAGCCCCATACTCTTTTAACGTGAAGGAAGGTATAAACAAAGATGACTGAGGACCAAACATTTCAAGTTCCAAAGTGGTATACTTATTTTTTTACTAAAAGTGACAAATTGTGAAATTAATGCAAGCTTTCTAAACTTAAATAGAAAACAAGTCATAAGGCAGTTCATTGGATCAGTTCTGTTATCATTGTCGAAGAGCCTAACTACCACAGAATAAATACATGTTTACAGACGTTGTAATATTCTGTCCGAGTACTATAGACGTTTTTCGATCATTTTGCTAAAAGTCTCTAATTTTCTGGCTCAACAAATTTTAATGAAAGTTATAATTAGACGATGGACGTTCGAGTAATAGTGCAGTTTTACAACGCTTCAAAGTTTTATATCTTCATTTCATATGTATGGAAGGGGATATCCGCCACTGTATGTCTACTGCTAAATTACAATTTTATGTAATTTACTTTCATATGCATCCTACTTATTGACAACTTCATTAAAGTTGCATATATTCTATTTATAAGTAATTTGTTTTTCGTGTTTCCTATTGCTATTGTTACAATTCATTCCCATATTCAACTAACTCTTATTTGCACATTTAGAGTCCGTGGTTTAACATTTTTTGTACCGTTGTGATCTTGAAATGTTTATCTGTAAAATTATAGACTGAAAACTATGTATTTGTAAATTCATTTGACTTTGTTGCTATTGAATGTGACAAGAATAACAACTACATAAGTCTTTTATGTTTCTTAATTTGAATGTATCGGCTTTTTATTCAACATCATGCTTGGTTGCTACCACATGTCTGTTGTTTAAATTGAATATTCCAGAAGGTAATCATTAACAACATGAACGATAGAAAAATATGTTTAAACTTCAGAAAAAGAGGTATTTAAACATGATGCATAAACTTAGTATAATCGTCAATCGGTTGTTAAAAGCACAATATTGATGTAAACTTCGTAGGGAACCAGTAAAGAATTTAAGATTCTAGCGCAAATTATTATATACGGGAGATAACTGTGGAAGAACAAATTTGACCTTCGGTGTTTTCCGTGGTTTGACGGTGAAATAGTAATTACTTGCCCGTCGTCTATTTTGGATGAAATGCTAAATAATAGCGAAGTAAGTGAATAACTAAATGTTTCTTTTTCAGTGGTAAAATTCTCCCATCTACACATAAGTACAAGTTTTGACCTGAGGTCATTTATAATTTTATATTGTCAATTGAAATTCTCGGAAAAGTTGGTCAAATAATGAAGATTAAAGGTAGAAATCTGGTTATTTATTTATATTATAGCATTCTTGACAGATTCACAGACACAGGCCACGTCTCACATCATTTTCAAACATATATAAAAATACTATATACATGTATAATAGGATTATATTAAAACAATGTGGTCTGTGGACCGATTAGGTTTGAGAAACTTTTCCATTTTTCTGGGCAAATCACCCTTTCTTAACGGAATGAAGGACAAATATAAAGAAAATATAAATTATGCATAGCGTCGATATGACTGAGAGTATTGTTGAAGTACATAAGTAGACAAAATAAACCTAAAGGTTCTCACGGGAATTGAACCCCAACCGCTTTCATGAAGCTTCAACACTGTTGGCAACAACAAGGTTGTCGGAAGTGGCCTAAACCACTACATTGTAGCAGGGTCTTTAAAAGAGACCCTGATTGAAGATAAATATGTCTATAAGTTAAAGACACCATTTGAGTATTTAGTCAAAATGTCAATCAGAACTGGTTGAATGACTTAACTCTGAGATGAATTTATAAAAACAGAAGTCTTTTTTCATTTTCTAGTATTTTTTCAGCTACCGTAATTGGAAAATGAATGTCATGAAAATGTTTTAAATGTCATTTGGTATGTTTTATGATTAAGCTTTGTTTTTGAGTGAACATTAAAATGAGTGATTTTATCAAAAATGCTTAAGTTTGTAGAACTGTTCCTTAAGAGGGAAGATAACCTGTATGAGGCTGGGTAGCTCAGACAGTAGATCAGCGGAACAGTATTCCAAGGGTATGGAGTTTGAGTCCTGGTAGGCTGCACAGTCTAATATACTGAAAATTGTAGCATTATATATATTCTTGAGAAATTATTTAACAAAGTCTGGAAAAAAGTGGGATTTTTTCAATTGGGAACGTGCCTTTATAGCATGCAAAACAAATGAATAACACAGTTTTCAGCTTGTACTTAATCAGGTCAACTTGTACCTCAGTGACTTTTTGAAATGGTCAACTCTTACCTTGTTACTTTTTTTATTGATGAAATAAATACAGAAAGCCAAATTTATGATAAATGTAGCTGATAGATTATTTGCATTTGTCAGTTTATGCTCTTGCTACTTTTAGTTTTATAGAATACAAAAAGAGAAAATTATTGTTACGAGTTTACTAACGTACGTGATGACGACGGAAATAATAGTCGGTCAGTGAAAATGTAGGTGCCTGGAGTACTTATGTCGGGAGGAAAGTGCAAATTTCTCAACGAAATAAACTTCTGAAAAAGCAATTGTTGTATTGTCCGTCTTGGATTGCACTAGTTTGCCTGGTATTTTTTAGTCAATACACCGTTCATGATTAACCTTTTTACGGAAACTGCCGAAAAAAATGGTTCCCAGCGTTATATGAATACATGTTACAGATGCATTCGGTGATTTTCATGTTTGCTATTGCTTTGTGCTAACTGATATCTTTAAGTGAATATGAAAATTTGTTTTAATACATTTATAAGCATTACACATAACTGAGTGCAAAACATAGAGTCCAGGCTGAATCGTGTACTTTAAAAGTCTTCTGAAACAAACATTCAACGTCGAAATTACCGAAAGGAAATGATAGATGTTCAAAAGCTTATGTGTGTATTAAATGATATATAGTCACAAAGAACCACGTCAAAAGCAGTAAGAACTTATAAGCATCAACAGGTTATACACAATCGAGTAACAACCGAATATGCATTTTCCTTTTACATTAACAATTGTATGATTTACATACATCGAGTTGCCAAAGCTGCAAGATATTTGCAACAAGCAGAGGAAATAAACTCAAAGGCACGGGGAAATGCAGATTATAATAACGAATTAAACAAAGCAATATGCAATTGTCATACAGCAGTATGCATACACTGGCGGATATCCCCTTCCATACATATGTACGTTATGGTTTAGTGGTAAACATGTAAAGCATTATAGGAAGGTTATTTTCTTTTCTTTTCACTATATATGATAGAATATTGATGTTTCCTTTATAATTATTCAATGTCCTATATTTTCTTGTTAGCTGCAACTGCCACAAAGGAGAATTTCAAAATTCTCTGTCAATAACAACGACAATGACAAATATTTTTTTATTGATATAAATCCTCCGACCAATAAAAACATACAATTTCACATCGTCTTTTCAAGCATAGTAAAATGCACCTTTGATATAAACAAACATTCAGTTATTGGTAATAATACAATATTATTTATCTTCAAACATTTAATGTCATACGTAAATTATTTCCATTCAAGACGAAAAACCATGTAATTACATCAAGCATTAAGCAAATTTTGCAAAATCGTTGAAAATATTTTAACGAAGTATTTCTGCGGTAAAAACTGCTTTTTCAAATTGCCATAAACAGCACAAATCATTACACAATGACTCTCTAATCCAACCGAAGAACTGCATAATTTACACATACGTTCATCTTGTGGTAGATTTCTGTATCTACCTCGTTCAATTTCATGGGTGCAGTTTCTAAATCATGGGAGGATGTACGTAATTTTGCCAAAGCATTTGTAAACTTACGGATGTAAATAATTGACAGATAAGTCTCATGTTCAAAATCCCATTTAAACAATCTGTAAGAGTCTAATTTGGTACTTTGGTTAACATATTGGTTAACACATTATTGTCTATACTGGTCCCTCATCCTGTAAACAAATAGTTTAAGAAACACTCTTTTATCATTAACACCCTGGTCATTCTAAACAAAGCCAAAACCGGTGGTATGTAAGAAGTTTTTAACACTAGTTGCCCAGTTTTACCATTCTGATCATATATTAGTAACATATTGTAACACTGTTTCACATATCTGTTATTTGGTATACTCAGTATTTTAAGTCAATATGATAGGCATCTTTGTACAATGGAAATTTTCCACAATTACCTAAAGTGTTGCATCTGTAGTTGATTGCTTAACCCACATATATCGTTTACATTCATAATAGGGCACACACTCTATAATTTTTTGTTCAAATGTACCCCAAACCTCTGAATCATATAATAACACTAGAGCTTTTTTGTATCAAATATGTTAAAATAAGCAGGTTTAGTCATTTGACCATATTTGTAAAGATTTGACAAAACCGAAATAAGAATTTTTTGCCCTTAGTTGCTTGTTCCTCTGCCTTTCTAACTATTGACATTTGTCTTGATATTGTAACCCCAACGTATAAAACTTGTAAGATAGATTCAATTTTTTTACCTCCATAAAACCATTTTGTTTTATTTCGTGAAAGTCTACCACCCTTTTTATTTCGTGAAAGTCTACCACCCTTTTTATTTCTTGAAAGTCTACCACCCTTTTTATTTCGTGAAAGTCTACCACCCTTTTTAAACGCCACTATCTTGGTTTTATCAATGTTCACTCTCGTCACAAAAAGTTTTAAGCTTACCAAGCAGTTTTTGTAACCATATAACAGTATTATTTGCTAAATCGTCTGCAAAAAGAAGCGATAATATTTCCGTAGTGTCTGAAAACACCTGAGTACCTTTTATTTCACACAGCACTGCAGTTATAATTGACAAAATTGGCAAAATCAGCATGCGATCCACTTATTAAAAACTTAAAAAAAACACGTTTATTCTATTGCCAAGTCAGCAGCGGAATATCGTAAATCTAAAGAACATATATTAATTAACTTACTAGTTGCAAAATACGACCACGCCTATACAATTTAAGAGAGGAAATATAAACAAGCGTCTGTCATTTGTTCAATAGTTAATCGAGTGAGCAGAGTCACGGAGTGTTTTCATCGGTTTTTCTGTATTGTGAACTAGATTCTGTACCGAACGCGTTCTGATATAAAATATTTACTTAGTTAAGTTGGGAAACATACCTGAACTTATTTTGAAAGGATATTTAGGTTGGTGAAGATATATGTTGTATTAATTTTTTTGTATTTTTTTTTACTTTGTAATTTATAGAACTAAACATTTTAAAGATATTAAGATATTTAGTTTCGGATCTCAGAGTCAAACAAAGTCTAATAATTTGTAAAAAAAACAACATTTGTTTGCTGTAAAATGTACACACGTACTTCTGTATAAAATACTTATTTTAAACTCGAGATTAGAATAAAAAGTGTCTCTTTTTTTAATGTACATCATTTAATTATTTTCCCACATTAAGAGTTAAGTAAATTAGATTTTCCAGAAGCAAGGGTTAACAATAATGCTTGAAACTTAAACCCAACAAAATGTTGAACGTTATTTTGTGGTTATATTCTATCAAAATATCATTAGTAAAATTAATCAAAATAATAACGAGTTCACAAAATAAGTTTTATTATACTAAAGAATTTTACATGTGTTACGGTTGATCCAATGCATTTTTATAAAATCAAGTTCTGTATGAAATTAGAAACGCTCTGTTAGAAAATATATGAGACCACAGAGCCGAACAATAGGTTTCCTGATAAACCTGTCCGAAATTACGTTTATAATAAAAAATATTATAATAAAAAATACATTATTTTAAAAGATACCATGAAAAATGGAAAAAAAATAAGGTAGTATGGATCCATTACGATGATTTTGAAAGAGTACATTTCAAGGGGTGAATTCGATAAAACTCTAAATGCTGTAAAATAAAGACATAGATAGCACATTTTCATATTCACCCAATGTCTAATGATGTAACAAGCTGTATAGTTTTAAATGCATATGCTATTGTTTTTGATAAGTGGACGATTTCCTTGTTTAAGTCAAGTTTCCGAACAAGAAACGCAAAATCCTTTTTAATCAATTGGTAAAGCGATAAATTCACATGTTCATCTTAGCCAGTTGTGTAAAAATTTCAGTTACAAGCTCAGTTTTTGAATGAAGTAAGTCAATTTGATTTGGTAACATGAAAGTAGACTGAAGCAAAACTGTTTTTCGGCAACGTTTAAGTATTTTAATTTCAAAACTGGATAAGTAAAACGCCTTTTTTGATTTTCTGTAGGATAAAATTGAAACCCACTTTATGTAAAAATTTCAGTCTTTTTTTCCGTGTGTGACGCTTTGGTGTTTAGTATTACAAGAAATGTATGTCATTCAATAAATGCATTAAGGGATTGTATTTTTTCTTTCTTTCCAGACTGACTCCAAGGAGAAAACATGACGTCATCAGTGAAGTCATTTTGTTTGGCAAAACATTGTGGGAATGTTCGGGAACTTGCAATGATAGTAATGGCGCGAATGCGCGAGGACGAGGCAAAACTGGCACGTCAAATGAAAAGACTCATTAAGACTAGAAAAACTATTGCCATTCAAATTTTATCAACAGACATTGATGGATGGACACCAATACACGCGTGTGCTTTAAGGGGATCTAAAAAACTTTTAAAAGTGTTCCTTAGTTCTGGAATTGACATTAACTCAAAAATGGGTCAGCCGGAAGGACTTCCGGATGGCTGTTCTATTTTACACATGGCGTGCCTTAGAGGCGATTTGGATTTGATAGAATATCTCGTATCTCAAAAGGCAGACTTGAACGGAAAAGACAGTAACCAAATGACACCAGTTATGTACGCGGCGCGTAGAAACCACAGAAGAGCTGTGAGATACCTTCAAGATAAAGGTGCCAATATGGCGGGCGTAGAACTTCCGGCATATGAATGTATCACTCCGCAACCAACGACAGCAAAATTTTGTTTCTTTTGAATATTTATTATTCATAGTAAAAAGGGTAATGATCAAGATAGTGTGCTTTGCATCAAAGCAAATAACCATGACCAGAAGTACGACGAATTTCGTGTACTAGTTGTGGCCTTAATGTGCTTAAATTCAGGAACGCTCAAGCTGAATTTTTATTGTATGAAAATCATGCTTTAAGCACTTTATTAAAATGTATAAAATGACGAAGTTACTGTATGAGTTTATCGACTTGAGCATCTCATATAAAAACTACAAATATATATATGTTAATTGAAAATAGTGTAGATATATTTTGGATTGCTTTCAGGAACTATATTTGAAATCCATTTTTGACAATAATAAAAACTCGAAGACTTTGTTATAATAAATTGTTCAAGTTAAGAAAAAAAATCCTTTTTGTAGCAACACTTCAAAAACACTCATAACCACTGAGTAATATTTTTAAAAATGTTTTCATTTATTCTTGTAGAAAACAATATTTTATTAAAGATCAAAAGAACAAAGAATAGAAAATATGGTAATTGCCTCGGTGTGTAAAGAGTAGAATTTTTATTAAAGCTGTGTAATCATCATAGAAAAATATTGAAAATATGATATATTTGTGATGCAAGATTTATGGGATGGGAACATTTCGTAGATTATCTGAATGCTAATAAATGACATGCATAATAAATTAATGCTGGTCACAAGAGATCATCACACGTGTCATCTTGAATAAAAAAAATGATTAGCATATGTTAAGCTTAATCGTGGTACTATTCTGTGTACTAGCCAAACCGTAGGGTGTAACACAAGTCAGGAAACACTTGAGTTGAAGAATTCAGTGAAGGAGTATGAAAATTATGCCACAATTAATGGCCTGTTAGTTTTCAAATTTATTACGTTCTATCATTCCTTAAAAGCATCATGCTATAAATCAAGAGTGTATTAACAGTTATGAGCATGGTAGCGACGATATTGTCAAGGTATAGTGGGAATTTCTGCAGCTGAGCGAACGGTTGCCTTTTGAAAAAAAATAGATCTTTATAAACGTGTGCAAAGTAACTGTGATGAAAATGTGATATATATTTCACACGAAACAAACATTCAGTTTATGAACTATAAATATATATACATGTATTATAATATATATGAATGTCGACACTATTTTGAAAATGACTTTATGCCTTAACGATATACTATTTGATAAGAAAATAATAAGATTCGATTGCCTGTATTTATTTTGTTAGATAAAATGTATGACGTGGTGAAAAAATCGTTAATTTTGGGAAAGAGTGATAAAATGAATGTTGTTGGGGGCTCCTGGTTTGTTGTTTTTTTTCAATCCACAAATATGTTTCCTATGACACAATTAATATTAATTTACTTTATGTATATCTATCTATAATACCATTCCTTTGAGCTTCATCAAAGTCTGTGAGTAGCATTTGGTATAAGGAGATAAAGTTAACCTTTACCCTTCTTTTGTCAATTCGTTTTGCCTTGGCGGCCAGCATAGACAAAAGTCAGTATGCACGTCAGTGAAGTCTTTTGTTTTCACTGAATAATCCTGAAAATGACAGTTTGTCATAATTGAATAATTGATGAGTCCATTATGAAAATTTAGAAGAGCAAGGGTTAATTTCTCTGTCTGGCTGGACATACGGTTATATTTGAATTGTTTGCTAAAAAAGTTCTTAGATCTAATTTACATTTATGACCATTCTTGTTATTTTCACTGTAAACTGTAAAATTGTTTATAAATATGTGCGTTTTGGTATTCATACATTCCATTTCTCTCAAAATGTTTACACTGGCATATATATCTCAAAATAAAAGACAAAGAAATAGTGACTTTTTCATTTTACTTCCCAAAGAAACAACTCCCAGTGAATGTAAGGGACCTAGCTTGAAGGAATTTGGTGAAGGGCAACCAAAGGAACAATTCTGTAAAATTATTTTGAAATGGGGCTCGTGCTTTTGAGAAGCTTTTCAACATTTTTGATACAGACATTTAGTGAAAACAGGCCCTGTCCTTTGTAGGCTATGGTTTTCTAAGGTACCCAAAAGACTTGAAGGAATTTGATAAAAGGCCACAAACGGAACTGTGAAATAATTTAGAAATCCAGCTCGTGGTTTCTGAGGAGATTTCCAAAGTTTTTCCTTACAGTTGCCATGGGAACAAGAGTTATGAATGGAGCCATTTCTTTTATTTTAAGGAATTTGAAAAGGACCAACTGAGAAAATTTCAGTTAACGTGAGGTAAAGCTAGCCATGTTTAGGAGGAGATGGAAAATCTTTAAAGCTCAAAGACAGCTGACAATCTCATATCCTAACAGCTCACCCTTGAGCACTTCATGCACAGGTTAAAACTCATAAAAGGTAAATTTTATGGCATATCCTGTTTAGAACATATAAAATGAAATCTCAAATATTTTAATTCACTAACCTAGAATATTGCAAGTTCCATTCTTAGGAAACAGCACCAAGTCCAACACAAATGTTAAATCACCATTATCCTACTTTCTTATTGTCAATTTCACAACTCTTCAATCTGTTTAAAGTTTATACATGTCCAATACTAGTTTGTGATTTATCACCTTTGTCACCCAGATAATTTATTAATGCATTTGCATTGAAAGCAGTCCCTGTCTCTCACCCTCATTAATTGAGCAAGCAGACTTGCACTAGACATAGAGGAAGGCAGACAGGGATTGCTTTTAAACACAACTAAGACAATACATACCAGAAGATAGAAAAGAGCTGCCTGACAAGACCAACATAAATAGGGATTGATAGCAGACTTAAATGCTGAAAGAAGCTGTCTGCTTAACAGTATTAACACTGGAAGGCAGCAGCCTATTTCTACCTACCCCAATGTCCTGTGCCCACCCTCTTTCCTGTTTTGGCATTGAAACACAGTCAATTCCTGACATTTTGTATGTTTGGTGTCCATTTGCTTCTATATGTTGGTGAGAAAAGACTATTCCTTCCCTTTTTACCTTTCCCCAAGTATGTTGCCTGTCAACTTCCCTGTACTAGCATTGAAAAGCAGCCCCTTCCTGCCTTACAAGACAATACAGATAAGCACACAGGCACCAAACAAAGAGGGATACAGAGAGAATCTGCCTTCCAACTTCATCACAGACCAGTAGACGAACACAACATAGAGGGCAACTCAGACATGCTAAAAGACACCTGACAGAAGAGCGGCGACTAAGGGATTAAAGTGCAAGACTCCTGGTCCAGATATTACTTGTTTGAAGCCCACCAGGACACAAGAGGGCAGAATGAGGCCACTTTCAAATGAAAACTCAGACAAGCAGACAGACACTAGACAGTGGAGAAGCAGTGATCAAAAGAGACAGATCCAGATTAACAATCTGAGAGTCATTGGATTGAATCGAAGCAGACAGAAAGTTAAAAAGTGGCTGCCTCCCAATGCTAACTCAGACAAACAGACAGAGGCAGAATGGGGCTGCCTCCAAATGCTAACTCAGACAAGCACACCGAAACAGGCAGAAAGGGTCTGCCTCCCAATAATAACTCAGACAAGTGGACAGACGGTGAGGCAGAGAGGGGCTGCCTCCCAATGCCAACTCAGACAAGTGACAGACACCAGACAGACAGAGGGGTAGAAAGGGGCTTCCTCCCAATGCTTACTCATACAAGCAGACAGACACCAGACATAAAGAGGTCAAAAGGGCCTGCCTTATTACGTGAACTCTGCCAAGTGGACAGACACTTGACTGACAGAAAACTGCTACCTCCAAATGCCAACTCCGACAAGCGGCCAGAGTGGCAGAAAAGGGCTGCCTCTTTATGCCTTTATATATCTATCTTTCTTTAAATCCCTTTGTGGGGTGTTTTAAAGCTATTTATAAGTTAAAAACTCAGTGACTTGGCAATCCACACTGGTCTGAACCAGGAAGCAGTTATGAGTTAACTAGTCTCCGAAGGTAAACCGATTTTTTTAGTGGGAGCAGAGACACTTTATTGTCCTTATACACCGACATTACAAATTTATGCCATTCAAAGGTCAGACTTTTACATTTGTCACTTTGACATGGGAAACGCTATGATAAGACGGCATTTGAGTGAAGCAGAGGGGTCACACACCGTGAGGTTGGTGTGGCGCTTGGTGTACACCACACCATCATCACCAGAGCCTGGGCAAGGTACCAGCAGTATTGTACACCCGTCAGAAGGCAGACAAAGGGTGACGACAGCAGTTCAAGACCGATTCTTGATTATCCAGGCCCGTCGAGGACGGTTTGCAACAGAAACGTATCTTCATAATGACCTTTTTAATGTTTTTGGGGTCAATGTTTGTATTCAGACGGTGCGTAGAAGGTCCCTTCTTTTCCATAGCTCTTAATTCAGGAATATAGTTTTTTAAATGTAGAGCTGAATGTCGATTGCAAAGCTCTTCATTTGCTGAATGCAGAGCTGAACGTCAATTGCACAGCTGTGTTTTTGCATATCTGCTAATGCATAGCCAAATGTTGATTGCACAGCTGTACACTGAATGTCGAACGTCGATTGCCGATCTCGTAGCTAACTTCACTCTAATTACCCGAGCTCATGATGAAACATTTAACATAAGCCCCGCCTCCCAAATAGAAAGGAATTCATAGCATCCGCTTGATAAGTGTCTTGAGCTAGTTAAAAATTTTAGGATAACACTTTTATAAAACAACTTTAAAGAATATTCACGTTTTGTATTGAATTAAAATGTTATTTATTCGGAGGTTTTTGCAATAGCTGTCTAATATTTGAGGCTTGGGGCTTTAGTGTTTGAGTAATGTTTCGTTTTTTAATAAGGATTGATTCCGGTTGAAAAATAGAACCCCCCCCCCCCCCCCCCCCCGTTTCGTATATTGTAATTCATAAAACTGTTAAATTTCTATATTTTTAAATTTTCTACGTCGTTGGCATACATTCACCACTCTTAAGTTTACATGTTCCACTTCTCTTCATTGGAAAAGGAAATAAAAAACAATTGGCTAGTTATTGTTCTTTGATTGATGACATATTCATTCAAAGTTTTTAACTGTCCCCTGTAAGTGGCATCACATTTTTATGACAAAATATGGAAATTAGTCATAACTTCTTCGTGATGACCAACTTCCGATCAAAATTATAAAAACGAGAAATTAATTATCGTGAAATCAGAATAAACTACCACCTTGACGTGATTTCAAAAAGAAGCCGAAAACAACAGACTGAATTATTTGTTACAGGTTTAATTTTGTTTCATGCATTCATTCATACATCCCTGTATCAGCCATCTACGTTGAATCATGTTCAGGAAGTACTTGTATGTAAATTTTCTAAAGAAAAACACGGAATTTGAGACTTTAGACCGCTGAAGAAAGATTATCCCATCCGTCTGATACCGGACGAGTAAGATTCGAAGAATGAACATTTGTTCATAAGTTTGGGAGCCTTAGTATCCCGGCTGGCATGTCCTTTCAATAAATGAATAAGCATTATATAGCATATTGTACACTTGGTTAATCAATAGTTTGAATGTCATAAGTATATATGATACTTGATTTAGATTTTGCATCATTTCATAATTTTCTGGTTTCAATAACAGATAAAATGGCGTCTACTAAAGTCGTGATTTTAGTCGGGATGATTTTCGTTGCAAGCCTCCTACAAGTTTGTCAGTGCAGGAGACGACTGAAGATTCGTAGAATGAACCGGATTCCTGGCGCCTTTACTGACTTTATCTATAGAGGACCATTATTAGCGTCTATTGGGCGATGTGAAGGAGATGGTGGTGTGTGTCAAATTATTAAAACGAATCGAGGAGCACGTTGTATTTGTGATGAGCAATTTGATTTCTAAGGACATTTACGGAACACTATATACGTACTGCGTTAACGAGTGGAGTTTTATGACTGGTATATTCAATATAAATGTGTTGACAGATAAGACACAAGTTTGATGGCTTTGTTCTGTTGCTTTTCAAAGTTTTTTTAAAAGTGGCATGGAAGAATAACACAAATCTGTTTTGAAATAAAAAAACTAAATAATTCTTTACAAGAAATAAAAGAATAGAATCTTAAGAAGTGATATATTGTAGTAGGAATACAAGAGCACATCCATAATACTGTAAATATGTTTAGAAAATGCTTGTTGATCATATACAATGTATGTTAAACGTTGTGAGAATTATTTGATGTTTCATTTCTGTTTGCACTGTCTAGTTTCACTTATTATTTTATTTAAATGATATAATGTCGTACATTCTGTTGTGATTGTTTCCGTTCAGTAATGTTTAATGACTGACAACTCAAGATTCAGTTGTTCCTTTTTTGTTTTACCTCTTTTAGTCGGATCCTAATTAATTTATAATGTATACTTATAATTTATATTCATGCGTATTGTTTTTTATCTGTTAAAACATATTGTGATAAAGCATTATATATAACGAAATAAAATAAACATTGTTGCATTGATTTTAACAATTTTTTACTTTTTTATCGGTCCCGTGGAAATGACCAGATTGGTATAAGGTTAGATATAATTGAAACATGGTAAAATAGTAACACTCAAAACCTTACATTCTCGAGACGGCTTATTATACCCTGCTTATCAATAACGTCCCTGCTTGTCTTTTGATGGTATTATTTAACGTTTTTTGTTTCAGTGTTTCTGATCATTCAAGAAAACAACGTATGTCTGTTATACTGCTATACTTTACACTGAGCATCAAGGATAACAAGGCATTTTTCTTAATCAGTGTGTTTTTGTTACATGCACTGTGCTTCATGAGCCTTTGATATTTGAAACTGAAATATAATTTTATCATCTGCACACTGAAAATCCAGCAGAACTTAGCGTTAGTATGAAAAGGAAACAGGATTTACTAGAAACTATCAGTACATTTCACTCTGTTAATTGCATAAACCAGTATCTAAAGCATGAAAAAGGGACATGATTTGGCAAAACCTTCAGGTACATTCTGATCTGTTATCTGCTTCAGAGCAGAGCTAAATGTAAGGACGAGAAGGAAATACAGTTTGCTAGAATTTAAGACATATTCCGACAAATACTAATTGCATTGCACGGTCATGCAGAACGTTATGTAAGAATGTGAGACAAATATGATTTGCTATGAACTAAAGACGTATTCTAATGCCCTAGGCAGTTCCACGGATCTACATAACAATGAGCAAAAATGAGATAAACACCTGATTTGCAAGGATATCTAAACATATTGCGGTCTGCAATATGCACGGTCAAGCAGAACATTCTATAAGAACCAGAGGGAAACATGCGGTGTACCGGAGACACATTTCATCTGCAAATTTTACTTTCCTACAGAATATAATGTAAGAATGTAAAAGAAAAAGTGATTTTGTGCTTTAGTTCAATCACTTATTTAATTATGATTCATTCAATCTACCGCTTTCATGGTAGAATGTTTCAATCGTAATGATAAATGTGATCTGGACAATTCCCGTCCCTTTCAACCTGTCAGATTTTTCCAATCCAATCCTAAGATGATATGATGATATTACCACGGACCATTCCACTCCAGCATTTTGACAGATCTGTCAATAGTACGGACCATTCCACTCCAGCATTTTGACAGATCTGACAATAGTACGGACCATTCCACTCCAGCATTTTGACAGATCTGTCAATTTTCCGTCCGGCCATTTCAAAAACTTGTACACAAGTACCTTTATTTCATCAACAAATACACTTTAATCATAATACTAACAACGTGTCTAATCTCTCGAACTTGTAAAAACCATCAACAACTTTATTAAAAGAAAAAAAAATGTCCGTCAGGAAAGATGTCTGAGTATTCACAGAAGTTATGTTTATCTTCCTAAAATGAATACCTTCATAAAATTGCTCAAATACCACACCATCAAACTGCCTCCATATTTGATATATTACAAGTATATCACGTTTACGATGTACCATTAGAATTGTCCATGTCACGTTACTTCGTATCCCACACAGCACGGGTAAAGGAATTTAACAATGAGGGAGAAAGGTCATTAATTGATGGCATATTTTATTGATATTGTATGAGTGGTCGTTGCAAATAGTGTTATATTATTACATGTCAAATGGACGTCCAAATATGGTAGTAAGTCATTAATTCCACTTTATGACCAACATCCAAAATGAAGTAAATAATGGAAAAGAAACGGCTGTGACAGAAACGTTAGAACGTGTGTTAAGAACAAGAAGCTATAGGAAGAAATAAACAATTATGTGTACGCATTTTTACAACCAGTCTGTCACATTTTGTAAATTTATTTATTTATGAAACTTTAGAACTTAGATTGTATCAGCTCTTTTTGAGATTATAAAATATATTAAATTTCGTGCAAAGAAAACTAGTATCATTACTTTTTTTAATTCTAAAATACCGATGTTATGTCAAATAAATGGGTCTTAAATTTTTCATTCGAATAAAATTTCATGTAATTTATCTGTATTTAAAATGATTTATTCGTCTTTTTCAATTTGTTTCTTTCGAATTCAGAAAAAAGGTGGAAACTAAAACTGTTATTTTAGTTGGGTTTTCGTTGTTGCAACTCTCTTAGTGTTTTGTCCTTGCCAGAGCAGAGAAGGTGTAGCATGAACCGGTTAACTGGCATGTGTAGATGCTTTATCTTCAGACCGAATGGTCCATCTGCAGCGCTAGTTGGACGATGTTAAAACATTGGAGGCGTTTCTTAGATAAAAAAAACAACAACGAAAGTCACAATGTAGATGTAATACGCTATTCGATATGAAGAAAGAGAACATGAAACATAGCTTCTTTTGGTCAATATTAGGTTTGTTATATTCGATGAAAATGTGTTGACTAATAGGACTCTAAGATGGCTGGTTTCATTCTACATAGCTTGAGTAAATTGCGTATAAATATTTTAAGGAATTAAGGCTTGGAATAGGCACCAAGAGTTGCGTTAGATGCCTAAGATATCGAAATAAAACAGACTAATGAGATAGTGTACAAAGAGAAATAGAAAGAACAATTAGAGCTTTGCAATTAGCAAAATGTAAACACTAACTTTATTGTAAAAACAACAAATATAATTGGAAAAAAGTTAAATATTTGATAAAGACTAAAGACATAAGGAATGAGGTCTTAGGAACTAGTGCTAAACAAAGAGCATTAAGGCATGCCGCGCTCTTTTAGCTAACCTGAACGATAGCTCAAGTGAGCAGTTAGGATTATCCACCGTCTGTCAACTGCTTGCTTTAAGCGACATCTCCTCACACCAAACCTGAATTTTCTTATTATTTCCCCCTTTCAGATTTGTGAAATGCATTGCTTTCCATCATGACCTCTGGCTGCTATTGCAACTAAAAAGAAGCTCTTTTCATCAACAACACCTTGCAGGGGATTCGATTATAATTGTGTACAGCTGTTCTGTTGGTGGTTCTCGAAACAAATAGTGAAATTTATTAAAACCCGAAAATCATGGCCGCCAGAGTCGGTGCTTATTTCATTTTATGTCTATAATGGAAATCTTAAATCCTTTCCTTAGAAATAACATGATTTTACACAGATGTTCCTTGAGAGATCCTTTATTAAAATTTTGAAATTTATTACTCTCCGTTGAATAAACATGGCTACCAGGGGCAGGGCTTATTTTCGTTATCTCTAAATAGGAAAAAATAACTCCCTTCTTGTAAAACCTGCATTTCCAGTGGCGAAAACTACGTCCACATCAAGTTTTAGGACTACTGATAAGAAATTTGGTGTTGATGTTTATCTATAAATGTAAATTTATACATATGCACGCTAATGCCCGCTTTGCGGTTTAAAGGCCCGTCACAGCAATAACTTGCGATGAGAACTTCTTCCACATTTCCAAGGCTATTGTTTTGAAATTTTGTTTGTATGTTCCCAAATTAGTGTAGATATATGATTGACCCCCCTCACAACCCACCTATTTGCTCCACCCCACTAAAGTCCTAAAACTTTATGTCAACCCCCAAATATCCAAATTTGAGAAATCGGACATAAGGGTCACCAATACAATAAGGAAATTCAAAATGTATACAGTTTTGTGTAATCTTGAGGTCAAAGGGAAACACTAAATGAGTATGAAGGCGCTACAAAATCAGCTAACTACACACATAACATTGATGTATCTCGAGAATAAATACTTAAGCATAAGCAGTATGCATTCCAAGTACGTTAAGAACGATACTACCAATGTCAACTTCAGTACCATACGCTTCAGTACCATACTCTTCAGTACCATACTCTTCAGTACCATACGCTTCAGTACAATACTCGTAAGTACCATACTCTTCAGTACCATACGCTTCAGTACCATACGCTTCAGTACCATACTCTTCAGTACCATACTCTTCAGTACCATACGTTTCAGTACCATACTCTTCAGTACCATACTCTTCAGTACCATACTCTTAAGTACCATACTCTTCAGTACCATACTCTTCAGTACCATACGCTTCAGTACCATACTCTTCAGTACCATACTATTCAGTACCATACTCTTCAGTACCATACTCTTCAGTACCATACTCTTAAGTACCATACTCTTTAGTACCATACTCTTCAGTACCATACTCTTCAGTGCCATACTCTTCAGTACCATACTCTCCTCAGCATTTAAATCGAAAATGACAATGTTACGTTTCTCTGAAATAGTATCACCGACCCTTTAAATATTATTTACGCATTTCAGTCGTAATTTAAATGCAGATTTTACCTTGGAGCAAACGTGAAGGTTTCTCTTTATGTCCATATAATATTAATATTTAATCCTACTAGAAGTCTTTTCGAATGCCTGTTAAACCTTAAATGATGATATACTTAAACAGACATACACACATTACTGTCTTATTCTGAGTCCCCAAGCCAAAAACATTAATGACAAGATGTTCGTGAGTATGATCAACAAAATATTTGTGTTAATCAAAAAGCGGAATAAAGATTGACATATTCAGCGATGACATTCAGTACCGAAAGAAGGTTTTTTAAGATTTTTTAAAACTACGATAAACTAAAGACTTTACAAGGCTGTTTCAAAAAATAAGATGAATGAATTTCGCAAAAAAAATGAATTGTTTAAAAGCATACATTATTGCTATTCAATGTATGTTTTAATGGCGTCAATTTATCTTCATTTCTAGTAAATTCGAGGTCTCAATTTTTGCGAATCATGATTGGCAAGATATGTACCGTACGTCTTTTCAAATGTCTGTCGTTTTGATCTATTATCTATTATTCGCAAAACATTTTGTATCGATCAATATCTTAATTCACCACATGCGTTCGAGTCGGTTATTGAAAATATGAATACTAGTGCCAGATAATGCATGTAAATACAAATATCTAGCAGAAGTTTTAAATCAACTAAACAAAACTTCACACGGTTTAATCATGTTAATATGCAGAAAAACCAACAATCTCAATTTCGTTGACGAAATCGTTTGCAACAAATTGATTTCAAATTGTAACTCCTTCTTAAATTTAATTCCTAAAATATTGAAATTGTTTTACTCTCATTCGATCGATCTTAGGTTCATTCGTTAAGTTGTTCTTTAATCTATACCAATAAACTGTTCAATTAGTGTTGAATTCTATTGTTTATAACATTTTGCAAAAGACTACGTTAAAATCTATGCACGCACAGTTAACTAAATTAGATATCTATTTTCCCTTTTACATCATACTCATAATAATGCAGAAAAAATGACTAACCTCCTTAAAACATTAAGTAGTCTATATAGTGTAAATGAGCATGAAACAATAGATGTCAAGTTTCTCTATCCTTGACATGATTTTCATTTAGGAACGTTTACAGGTCACACTAAATGAAGTTATTTATTTTTTAAAAAAAATTGAAAAGTATTATATTTGTTACACAAAACCTAAAATAAGTTCATTGAAAGAGTATTTCAGCAAACATATTAGTATAACTTTACATTTATTTCATGTACTTTTCAAAAGACACATCAGGCGTCTTCGTTGAACAAACACGAGAAAAATCATCGGATGCACTTACTATTCTTGTAATTAAATATAAAGCAAAATGCTGCTATTTTAATATGATTTATTTTGAAACTGTTTCTTTTGAAACTGTTACGATAAAGATGTTCCGGTTTAACTGATGAAACCTACCTTAAGAAGTCCAAGCATTAATTTGGGAATAATTCTACAAGTTTCTTATTCTTGGCTCTCTCTGTGTGTGTGT
This sequence comes from Cyclina sinensis, assembly GCA_012932295.1. Taxonomy (NCBI): domain Eukaryota; kingdom Metazoa; phylum Mollusca; class Bivalvia; order Venerida; family Veneridae; genus Cyclina; species Cyclina sinensis. The sequence continues at coordinate 34,574,945 of JAAONU010000008.1, forward strand.
GTGTGTGCGTGTGTGTGTGTTTAGTGGGGGTGATTATTGGTATGGTCCTATATTAAATACAGCTAGTGTCTAATATCATTTTCTCTGACTAACATCTATCGTTTTCACCTTCAAAACAAGATTTTTCCACGTTACGAAATGTTTATTAGAGATATGGTGAGAAACGGAACGTATAAACGCTCCTTTAATTGATGCTGTTTTCTTTTCATTTTTATAAGTGTTCGTCCTAAGTAGCATCACAAGTAACTTCCAAATATGGTAGTAAAAAATTACTTCTACATAACGAACATCCGATCACAAGTGTATACAAAATACCAAGAATCTGTACAATAGTAAAGACAAAGTTTGGAAAGTGACAGCAAGACAAACAAGAAAAGAAAGGAATAAACGACAGATTAACTTGCTCATTTTTAGGTATGACTTTATTTTGAACATAATTATGTATTTAAAGAAACGTGTTGTCAGGGCTTTATCTATTTACACAAGAATAATAAAACTTGCTTTTTTCAGCTCCCTGACAAAAAATTGCAGTACGGATATGATCATAAATAAATAATATTTTTTGTAATGCATCTAAAGCGACTGACTCACAGAATTGAGCTGAACATTTTTCTCTATAAAATTTAAGAGAAGTTAATATACTATGGAAAAAACAAGATAATATTATGCTTCTATACACCATGAAAACTGGAAAAAAATGTTTTACCTCTACCAGGATTCGAACCCATGCCTTTCGGTCGATAAAATTTTACCCCGTTAGTCACGGGGTAGATACTTAAGTTATATCATTAATTTTGACGAAACTTGATACCTTGTCGCTGTGGCTCAGTGGGTGGTGTACATCGTCGCTTTATTCTTTTACTTTTTTTCATCGTCGGCCCATCTGTGAGTCAGTCGCTTTAAAATGAAACAAATGTAAAGCAGGTGTTAGTAAAAACTCATTTTTTATGTAATATGATTTTGCATAATTTAAAAGCTAATTTCTTTTTTCATAGGAAATGGCGTCTAGAATAATTGTCACTTTGATTGGGTTACTTGTCTTTACAAGTCTCCTGGAAGTTTGTCAGTGCCGAAGACGAAAGATATGTAGAATGAACCGGTCTAGCGGCACCTGTGAGGACGTAACGTATCGACCAAACGGTCCATTGTCAGCGCCTAATGGACGTTGTGAAGGAATTGGTGGCAACTGTGAAGTGATTCGGATAGGACGCAGACACAGATGCATATGTAATATGATACTTCCGGACTAGAAAGTGTGTTGTCTTTGTTAGCTTTCTCTGTTTGATACAAAAGGAGAAAGACATAAAATTTGATGAATGTTTGTTGAATCATAGACGTTTTAGGATATTGATATTTTGGAAAGAAAATAATCAGTGCTTTAAATACAGTCAAGGAAATAGCAAACAAGCTCAGTGCGTGAATGTTTAAAATAAAATACATATATTTATTACTGTACAACATACAGACTAAAGAATAAATTAGTTCACCACGCCATTTGTATCTTTTAAAAACTCCAGCTCAAATTAAAAGAATAAATATTTTTTCAACAGATTAAAAGGCTTTCTAAATAAATGATTTATGCGAATGTTATTGTTGCCTGTTGATGTTTCTTTTCACAATGTTTTTGAAGTTCAAAAGTGTACTTCGGGTTTTTATATTTAACGTTTTGGCGGTGCACATCCGTGTATACATCTGCTTTATCGGTAATCTCCGCGTTCACACCGGTTAGTCTATGCTGCAAACAATTTGCAATGATAAGCAGTCAGAAAAATCGGACAGACATCAGTTGAAACAGCTGAGTCGCTTAAATTTAAGAAGTGTATTCCATTAGAATATCTCTGCTATGTATATGCGTGTTTACTTTTCAATTATTAGTCACTGCACTCTGAAACTCGAACAGATTGTTAAGCGGTGTATCCATACTGAACTAGAACACAACCTCGGCACTTTCTACAGACTGAAACGAGTTACTGCTTTGATAACGGTCATATCGCCTCGGTCAATATTATTTTTTTTGGCACATATCACATTATATTCACCAGTTAAAAAGTCCATATCTGTATAATATTCTTCAAGAAAATACTGATAAATTGGGCAATATTTTCGTGAAGCTGGCGGCCCAGCGACCTAGCGACTTAACCGCAGCGGCCTAGCGGCAGACCGGCCTAAGGGCCAAAAATAAACATTGTTATCAAAATGATATCTATGAAATAAGTGTCAACAAACATCAACAACAAAAGGTGATTGGGGTGTACTTTTGCGAATTAAGAAAAAGTCCACTCATTATTTGTTACCTGATGGCTGCTAGCGACCCAGCTGCCTAAGATAAATAAGTAAATATATTTTTAGACTGAGTTTCGATAAGCAACAACAACAAAAAAGGTTTTGGTGTGTGATTTTTTTTTTTTACAAATTAAATAAAAGCGTCCTTTCATAATTTATCTGAAGGCTGTTAGCGGCCTAACGGCCTACGATGAACCTTGTTTTATAACTATAAGAATAATATCTTTGAATTGAGTGTCAATAAACAACAACAATAAAAGGGGTTTGGGGTATTTTTGCTAATTAAAAACGGGTTATGAAAAGAAATATTTGCCTAGCAGCCCACGGCCTAGCGGCTTAAGACATACATGGTGTATCACAATAAAAGAGTATTTTTGAACTCAGTTCAAACAAACAACAGGGATCTGAGGTGTACCTTGGCAGATGAAAAATAGATTTTTTTTTCACGAAAAGACGTATTTGCTGTCTAAAGGCTGCTAGCGTCCCAGCGGCCTTAACTGTACATAGTGTATCAGAGTTGAAACAGTATTTCTGAACTATGTTCTAACATACATTCTCTACAAAAGTTGTTGGAATTTATTTTTGAAATTTAACAATGACGATTTTTTTTCATGAAAAATGTGTTTGCTATCTGTAAGCTGCCATCGGCCTAGGATTCACAATTTATGTCACAGTAAAATGGTATATCTGAGTTTCAACACATAGAGTAAACAAATGGTGTTCTGGGCGTTTGATGTTTTTTGTTTGTTTGTTTTGTTTTGTTTTTCAAATTTAAAGAAAAAGCAAGGATAGTTCGTGAAAAGATTGCTATTTGTAGACTAACGCTGCGCAGCGGTCTTAGATAGACGTTGTGTTTCATAGTAAAAGAAGTATTTCTGCATTCAGTTTTAACAAACGACATAATTTATCTATTTCTCATGATTTTAAAAAGAAAGCAATGAAAGAAGGAAGGTAAGAAGGAAGGAAGAAAGTCGGTCGGTCAATCAGCCGGGCGGCCGGTCGATCAATCGTTCAGACAGTAAGTGAGTTAGCCAATCAGTAGGTAAGTAAGTTAGTAAAAATAAAAATACATTTAAGGTAGGTCGAATTAAAAATATTTGTATTTACCTCTCTTATTGATGAATAACAGACTGACTGACTGACCGAACGACCGACCGACCAACCCACTCACTCACGCACGCACGCACGCACGCACACACGCACACACACGCACACACCACTCACTCACTCTCTTTAATTTCTTTCTTTCTCTCTTACCTTTTTTCTTTTTTAAGATAAGGAGAGATAGATAGATTATGTTATTTGTTTGAACAAAGCTCAGAAATACTATTTCAGCTGTGAACTGTATGTATATCATAGGCCGCTGGATCCCTAGCAGCCTTAAAAAAAGATTAAAAACTTCTCTTCATGAAAAACCTTTTATTTTGAATTTGCAAAAAGACAACCCCTTTTATTTATATTGTTATTATGAGTTCAGAAATACCATTTTATTGTAACATTCTATGTATATCTTAAGCTGCTTGACCGCCAGCAGCCTAAAGTAAAAAACTTCTTTTCATGAAAAACCTTTTGAATTTACGAATAGATACCAAAGCTTTTTTGTTTATGTTGTTTGTTTGAACTAAGTTCAGAAATACTATTTAAACTGTGACACTCTGGGCAGCCTACAAATATTAAAACTACTCTTCATGTAAATCTTTGATTTTGAATATACTAATGGACAGCCCAAACCCCTTTTGTTTATGTTGCTTGTTTCAGCTGAGTTCACAACTTCTATTATAACGGTGATACACTATGTATATCTTAGGCCGCTGGGCCGCTAGCAGCCTAAAACTGCTAAAACTTTCCTTCATGAAAATGTTTTTCTTTTATTTTGAATTTGCAAAAGGAAACCCCAAACCCCGTTTATGTTGTTTGTAGTAACGGAGGTTCAAAAAGGCTTTGATGCGCTTTCTATATCTAACGCCGCTTGGTCGCTAGCAGCCTAAGAAAAGCAATAACTTCTTTCGTGAAAATCCCTTTTACAATATTCAAAAGGACACCACAGTCCTCATTAGTTTATGTTGTTTGTTTGAACTGTGATTAGAAATACTATTTTTACTGTGATACAATATGTATAACTTAGATCACTAAGCCGCTGGGCCGCTAGCAGCAGAAAGATAGAAAACTCTTCTTGTCCTATAAACCCTCTAAATTTTCAACTTGCAAAAGTGCACCCAAACCTCTTTTGTTTGTGCTGTTTGTTTGAAATGAGCTCAGAAGTACCATTTTAACTGTGATACACTATGTAAATCTTAGGCCGCTGGTTCTTTCGTTCATTCGTTCATAACTTTGTTATAACAGTCAATAAGTCAGTCAGTCGGTCAGTCAGTGTGATTGAAGCTTTGGTCATTTTATTTAAATTTATCATTGTAATAGAGACAATTTTATCTTTAAACAAGAGCTATCACTGGAAATTGATATATGCCCCCGAAATGTAGCTTTGAAATGAAACTGGTGTAAATATATAATTGAATATGCTTGAGGAAAAAATAGAGCATGAACTGAAGGTAAATGGTAAAGTAATGTTTTTCTGCTTCAGATTCTTATATGAAGGTTGAAGACATAATTATTCAGTGAAATAGAAAGCTGTGAGTTTGGCCTTGAATACCAACAATATTGTTTTATTCCCAACCCCTACTGATGTTTTATATATATCAAGGTTTAGTGAGAAACATTCGATTTCAATAAAATCCCCCAAACGGTTTTGGAGATGTAGCTTGGACAAGATTTTAATATAGAAGTTATAGTAAAAAATGACTAAGGGCCCATAACACTGCCAAACATAATCCGTCCAGAAACTCCTGACAACATGCACAGCTAGATTTGGTGACAAACATTCCTGTGCAGTTTCAATGAAATCCTAAAATGGCTTTGGAGAGGAAGCATGGACAAGATTTTGATATAGAAGTTAGGGTAAAATATGAATAAGTGCCCATAACTCTGCCAAAAATATTCTGAGCAGAGACTCCTGACGGTATGCGCAACAAGGCTTGGTGACAAACATGCCTGTGAAGTTTCAATGAAATCCTCCAAGCGGTTTTGGAGATGAAGTGTAGAGAAGATTTTAATTTAGAAGTTATAGTAAAAAATGACTAAGTGCCCATAGCTCTGCCAAAAATAATCCGAGCAGAAACTGCTGACGATATGCACAACTAGGCTTGGTGAAAAACATTCCTGTGAAGTTTCAATGAAATTCTCCAAGCGGTTTGGAGATGAAGCGAGGACAAGATTTTAGCTTAAATCGACTTGGGAGGGTCCCTAGATCTTAAAAATGACATCTTCTAAAGTGGCACCAAAATTCCTGATAGTCTGCGAGAGTGTCAGAAACAGTCGCATACCGGTAAAATCGACACGGGAGGGTCCCTGGACATTAAAAATGACATTTTTCTGATTGGCACCAAAATTCATGAAAATTTGCAAGAGTGTCAGAAACAGAATCTGACCTACACAATAGACCCGGGAGGGTCTGTTGATGTTAAAACATGTTTTTTTTTCATTGAAATTTTCCAGACTTTTAAGACTTCCTTTCTGCTACTGCTGTTACTGCTACTGTCAGCTTCACATTTTGTTTACTGCTAATGCTGTTACTGCCAACTTCACGTTTTCTTTACTGCTACTGCTGTTACTGCTACTGCCAACTTCACGTTTTGCCTACTGCTACTGCTGTTACTTCAACCGCCAACTTCATGTTTTGTTTACTGCTACTGCTGTTACTGCTACTGCCAACTTCACGTTTTGTTTACTGCTGTTCCTGCTGTTATTGCTACTGCCAACTTCACATTTTTCTCTTGCTGCGTACTGCTACTGCCAACTTTACGTTTTGTTTACTGGTACTGCTAACTTCACATTTTTCTACTGCTGCGTACTGCTACTGCCAACTTCACATTTTTCTACTGCTGCGTACTGCTACTGCCAATTTCACATTTTTCTACTGCTGCGTACTGCTACTGCCAACTTCACATTTTTCTACTGCTGCGTACTGCTACTGCCAACTTTACGTTTTGTTTACTGGTACTGCCAACTTCACATTTTCTACTGCTGCGTACTGCTACTGCCAACTTTACATTTTGTTTACTGGTACTGCCAACTTCACATTTTTCTACTGCTGCCTGCTGCTACTGCTCACTTCCTATAAATGTTTTAGACCTATGATGAGCGTGGCACTTCGCTCAGCTGACGTAAAAGCAATAGAAATCACATTGTATTCTACAAATTGAGATATTCAAAGCAATATTTTTTCCCCACATTCAAAGATTTTCAAGACGCAAAACTAGTCAGATAAGCCAGGTTAAATTTGTATTTGAGCGGATTTAAGCAATTCTTTTCTAGGAAAGCGGATTACACCAACGTGTTTCTTTTTTAAAGGGTAAAAAGATAAGACATGAAAGGTAATACAAATTAATCCTATTATAATAGAACTTTTCGATAAAACTAGCTCTAGTTTTTGACCTTTGACTTTTTAAGCGGTTAGTGAATGAGACAGATTCTAGTTTCAGAAGAAGAGGACTTAACAATTGTTTTCCCACGAGCCCGCCATTAATGGAGGAAAATTTAAATCAAGCTATCGCAAAAATAGTTGTTTACGCAATTTCGTATTTATGTTTCACACCCGAGGGGTAACTCCTACAATTAATATACTGAATGAAATATGAAGAATAAACAATAATATGCGTTGGCGATGTAAGACAGTTTATAGGCTGCAGTAAGCAAAAAAAAAAAAAAAAAAAAAGACTTATCATAGTACGACTCTTGTAGAATCAGGCACCGAACGTATGTATTAAATATTTCTAGGCATTTTCCATTTGTACCTAGCATATACATTTCAAAAGCAGGTTTAAATCTTATTCATAAAAGTTTTTCATAACAACATTACAGTTTCTATAGTGTCAAGGTCATTTCGACAATTAATTGTAAGAACTGAGAACATTTATTTTGCAATCCTCTTACAGTTCCAATAAAACTTCATTTAAGTGTTTGCTACAAGTATGTTTGTAATGATTTTCATACAATTATCATAACATTTTAGAACATTTTATGGAAACGGAGGGAGGAAAATATTTTTTTTTATTTTATTCGAAACAGAGCTTTTGAACTAATCTGCAGGCAGTCATTGCATCGGTGTGGCTGAAACTCTGAAAACATGCTGCCATTTCGACAGTCGCCAATATATTTTCTTGAGATGGAACTGTTGAATTGACATCGCATAAAAAGATATTAAGATCATGTGTAAAGAACAGTTTACTTCACGACTTCCTAAATTAACATTTCGTGTATGACTTTGTATGACATTTCAAAAGATTCATTATTTATTAACTATACAATATTAGGCGCATTTTCACTACAAATGCAGGGCCAATATGAACTTCTCCAAAACATTATTAACACAAAACTCGGCCATAATGAAGAAACTCGGCCTTTATGAAAAACTCGGCTATTATGAGAGTTCGGCCTCAGACTAATATGACTTTCTTCAGCCCAATAACTAGGCCATTATGAAAACACTTTATTAACATTATAGCTATAATTGCATTGGCTAAACCAGCAGTAGCAAAAACGAATAATATTTTTAAAAATCGATAAATGGTACAATCATTCCTATTAAGATGGTTGATATTAGGATAAACTTTTAGCATGTTAAGTTAAAAGGCACGTGCATTTCTTGTCAAATTTCATATACAGATGAAGTAAGTAGAAAATTTGATAAAATGAGAGTCATCTTTCCGCCTTTGTCTAATACGCAATAAATAAACGGAAACTATTAGTTGTTGTATTGATAAGATATATCATTTTTCTTGTTTGACACTAGTTTTATGCAGGCAGCGCGAAGAAAACAGAGGAGTGCCGTAAAATAATTGAAGATTATAGCATGTATAGTGCAATATCCCCGGCATGGACTTTCCGGGGTATGACTTTACAACTGAGATTTGAAATACATATAAGTACAAATGGAAAAATGGCTCAAAATATTTAAAAATCGTCGTTTTCTTTACATACATTAACTGCCCGAATCCACAACAGTCTTACTTTGATTTGTCTTTTTTTTTTTGCTGAATCAGAATCATTTACTGCAGCCTATAAACTGTATGAATGTCATAAGTGTGATAACCCGTCGGAAATTCAATGTATTACTTCGCTAACAACGATAGAACACGTGTGTTTATATTGATATTCAAGACATCTTTAGTAAAGTTCATGCTTTGTTTTTGTTATGAATAAAATCATCAAGTACATATTTTATAGAGCTATGATGTCATTCGAATAGTGGGCGTGGCCATAGTGATGATAAAATAAGGAAGACATCTGACTGGTGTTTATGAGAAAGAAAATGAATGTCATACGACAAATAATTACCAGTGAACATGCAATTTTTCACGTAATAATATTTCTTTTCAAAAGCATGAAATAATGTTGTAACGGCTGTTTTAGAGTTATAAAAAATGTTTACTGCAGACATACGTTCATATCTGCTACATGTATACATTGATATCGGTGAGATGTTTGCGTTCCCACACAAATACGCATTCATATCTGCTGTTTTGTTAAGTACATTTTTGCCAAAAGTGGTTGTTCCTGTCACACAAGTGTACTTCCTATATACCACAGGTTTGCATTATTATATGTCACAAGCAGACGTTCTAATCTGCCATAAACATGTATATAACTACTGCAAATTTTAGTCCATATATTTCACTTTTAAAAATATGCTGTTCTGGTCATTTACTTCGAAATTTTGGGTGTCATTAAATCTATGTAAGCCAGTTTTTTTGTGTAATGTAACACTTTCATATGAAGTTGTTTCCAAAAAATTAACTAGGAGTCGCAGCAACAAGGTGTTTCATGTTAAAACAATTTATAAAATAATCATAATAGCGACGAATATAAATTTACAATTTTCCAAACTGCCAATACATTTTGTGCCTTCAGTTAAAAGATAGGTGTAAAGATAAATTTACATTAGAATTTCAATAGAAACACTTTAATTTTCTTCACAAACTATCTCGTGAGTCATGTCATACATGTATTGCTCAATGAAAGATCAAGGTTTATTAATCTGATATCTAGGGACACAAAGTCTCTCAGTTGCCGTTAGTTTTTTTATCAGAATTATATGCCTTAAAGAAGAAATCCACTCTAAAGGAACTGTTATCAAACACACTTACTCTGTTAAATATTTAGGTGCAACATTGGACCAGCCCTTGAGTTTTGAGTTTATGGTTACTTCAATTTTACGTAAAGCTAATGCAGGACTGAAACTTTTATATAGGAAGATAATTTTTTATCATTTTATATTAAGAAATTTTAAGTCATGTCGCTGATCCAATGTCAATTTGATTATGCCTGCTCGGTATGATATTTTGGACTATCTCAGAAACTTAAAGAGGCTGTACTCCAGATTTGACATAAAAATTTTTTTTCATAAATTATATATTTAGATGCCGTGAGATTATAACAACATAATATTTTACTTCAAAACTGATTATAAAAGTCAAAATAGAATAAAAAAAATATTTTCGCTCCAGTCTGATTTGAACTCTGGACACTCATGTTAACAAAATATTTCCAACGCTTTTACTGTCACCACCATCGCCGCATGTTATATTATTTAAAGTGCAAAGTAAAACAATAGATTGCGAAAACCTGCGGTGCTGCAAAAGTAGGAAATGGGGTCAGAACACAGGCTTATTTGCTAGTGATAGTTTGCTGTGGCATTTGAACAAAGACTGTCATAAATACTTTTAAGCAGATTTTACAACAATAGAGCAAGTAAGTCCCTTGAATCTGATTGTAACATAACATTCAACGTAAAAAGCTGATGATATGATAGCTACTCCTTTTCGAATTCAGTTGAAACTTTTAACACATATTTGTAGTGACAATGAACAATTACTTGATTGCCAGAAAATTAATCGGACTACACGGTTTGTTTGTTGTTTTTTTTCAATGTTTTAGCGCATATTCTTTTCTTCATTTCACCGGACAGCATCAGAAACTGTCTCCTATTCAGATGAGAGATTTTATCTCCAGTTGTGTCTTGAAAATAAAACGATGTATTATCATTGGCACTACTTATTTTCGATCGGGCTAGCACAACTTAGTATGAATAATTGATATGTCTGTTGTGCATCTTGAATACCTCTGTCGATTCCACCGAGAAGCAGAAATTAACCTAGTTCTTCTAAAGCCTCTGCTTTATACTCATTGTTGTTCAAATATAAACAAGCTGCTCATATTTGAAAACAGATTCATAATTGCCAATATCTGCCTATCACAGATATTCCAGAAATCGTTGAGAAACACTGCAAGAGATAAAGACATGACTGTATCATGACTGTGTATGCCATTCTGAATCCCAGAGGTAACAATTTCTTCTTGGCTAAGTCACCTTAATTCTTCAGAGTTTTAGTTGTTCCATTCCCTAGCAAACAGTAATGAGCAAAACATAAACATCACGATACTTGCATATATAATTATATATACTTATATATATACTTTGTATTTGGAAATATGCGCGAGCTCTTCCCGCGCTGTAATATAATACTGGACTTTATTAGCGCAATTAATTATCACTCTGCGGGAAGAACAAGTGCATATATCTAAGTGCAAAGCAAATAACAATTTTATTGCATATGCTGGTAATATAAATAAGAACATTTAGAAAATAATGAGTAACTTAAAGTGTTTTATTTGATCGCAAACAACCACAAGACATTATTGTTTACAAAATATAATACGAAATCACGTGATTTTATGAAAATCACGACTTCTGCGTGGTAAATGTAGGTAAACAAACCAGATACACCAGAAATTACACACCCTGTAATCCTAGTTTATGGATATTGTAATATGAATCTAAAGCTCAGGAATAAGCGTCGTGGTTGATTTTTCCTAGTAGTTTTTTATATTTATTTTTGTCTGAATAGATGAATTACAAACTTCAGTTCTTCTTCCGATCACATCTTGATTCTTCGATTGCAAAGAACATATTTACAACCTCATGCCTTTAATTGCTTTGTTCATGTCTTTACTAGTTCAAGGTTACCGTACAACTGTTAAATAAAGTTTTAAGAAATATACACGCTGTATTATGTAATTAGGAATGTGTCGATGTTTTCACACATTTCCAAATAAGTCAATCGCTGTTAAAATTTTTCTGAATAAAGACATGCTGTGGACGTATGGGCAATGTTTGCCTCTCCTCTCTCAGCACAAAAGCGGGTACTGTGAACGTATGGGCAATGTTTGCCTCTCCTCTCTCAGCACGAAAGCGGGTACTGTGAACGTATGGGCAATGTTTGCCTCTCCTCTCTCAGCACGAAAGGGGGTACTGTGAACGTATGGGCAATATTTGCCTCTCCTCTCTCAGCACGAAAGCGGGTACTTGAAAATGGGATTGCGCAACTAAATACTTCATTGCGCGAGCAAAAATTTATATTTGTGATATTATCTTACCAGATGTTTTATTCATGTTTCACAATTTTCCTTTTTGATTATAACTGATTAACAGTCACATACCAATTTTATAGTGGCTGATTTTTGCCATTTCGTTCTGTCGTGTTGGCAGGTTGGCGGGGCAATATCGTGTTGGCGCGTTTATTTCGTGTGATGTGCAGTTTAATGTCGTATGAGGTAACTTGATCAGAATGTCTATGAAATAATATAATCTCTTGCTTCTGCGCGACAAAACAAACACATAAACGAACAAAATTTCATCTAAGCCTCATTCAAATAAAAAAAGGGTTATGATCACAATTTTTTTATCAGAATCATGAACTGTTTGCAATCTGTTGGAAATTAGATCCCTCTGTTTATTTTCATACAGAAGAATCATGCTTCACACTCATTTTAAACTGTAAACATGCTAAGTTGTTAGAGAATTGATTTTGTAAGCACGAAAGTTAAATGGTAATATAAATCTAGCCTTTTAACACAGTGCCTTTTGTCATTCAAGACATCCCTTCCTATAAACCGTTTAGCGAATAATAATCTGAGTTGTGAAATCTGTATGTAACAGATTTATAATTTCTTAAATGATTTTCAATATATGTCTTGTACACTATACAAAGAGGAGAATCTCTTCAAATAAAACAGTTCTTACTACAAGACATAAGAGCATAAAAACAAGCCCATAATATCAAGAGTCACGTATCATTAGAGGTTACCACAATTATAGTTGTTTACTAAATGTCTAGTGCTTTACCCCGCAGAGATAATTCACAGAAGCACGTTATTGAATATTTAATTCACAAAAAGATGTAAACAGATTTATATGAAAAGTAAGACAGTTATTTTAGTGATAAACGTTGGAATGGGAATAGCAGAAATAATTTGCAGTGTGGATTTCACCTGTTTCGCTCACGAAAGGCCCTGAATCAAAAGTGTTCTTTTTGGTTAGGGCGGAGGAGAGAGGCTAACACGCCAGAGTTGAAGTGATGTTCATTTTGTGAACATTTCCATTCATTTTGTCTTTACTTTGTTGGTGAATTTTCTAAAGCCCCATACTCTTTTAACGTGAAGGTAGGTATAAACAAAGATGGCCGAGGACCAAACATTTCAAGTACTAAAGAGGTATACTTATTTTTACTAAAAGTGACAAATTGTGAAATCAATGCAAGCTTTCTAAACTTAAATTGAAAACAAGTCATATGGCAGTTCATTGGATCAGTTCTGTTATCATTGTCAAAGAACCTTACTACTACAGAATAAATACAGAATAAATACATGTTTACAGATTTACAGACCCTGTTATTCTCTGTCCGAGTACTGTAGACGTTTTTCGATCATTTTGCTAAAAGTCTCTAATTTTCTGTCTCCATAACTTTTAATGAAAGTTATGATAAGACGATGGACGTTCGAGTCATGGTGCAGTTTTACAACGCTTCAATGTTTTAAATCTTCATTTCATATGTACGTTATGGTTTAGTGGTAAGGATGTATAGCATAATATGAAGGTTATGTTTTTTTTCTTTTCACTATATATTATAGAATATTGATGTTCCTTTACAATTATTCAATGTCCTATATTTTCTTGTTAGCTGCAACTGCCATAAAGGAGAATTTCAAAATTCTCGGTCAATAACAACGACAATGACAAATATTTTTATTGATATAAGGCCTCCGGCCAATAAAAAATATAATTTTATATCGTTCTTTTCAAGCATAGTAAAATGCACTTTTGATATATACAGGCATTCAGGTATTGGTAATTATCCAATATTATATATCTTCAAACATTTAATGTCATTCGTAAATATTTCCATTCAAGACGAAAAACCATATAATTACATCAAGCATTAAGCAATTGTTTTGCTTTAATTCAAATGCATTATATACAAATTTTGCAAAATCATCGAAAATATTTTCAACCTGGCAACTCATTAAGATATTGAACTTTCGGTTATTTGGGTTAACGAAGTATTTTTGCGGTAAAAACTGCTTTCTCAAATTGTCATAAACAGCACAAATCATTACAAAATGACTCTCTAATCCAACCGAAGAACCGCATAATTTACACATACGTTCATCTTGTGATAGATTTCTGTATCTACCTCGTTCAATTTCATGGGAGCAGTTTCTAAGTCATGGGAGGAGGTACGTAATTTTGCCATAGAATTTCTAAACTTACGGTTGTAAATGATTGACAGATAAGTCTCATGTTCAAAATCCCGTTTAAACAATCTGAAGAGTCTAATTTGGTACTTTTGTTAACATATTCATACCACTTTTGTCTATACTGGTCCCTCATCCTGTAAACAAATAGTTTAAGAAACACTCTTTTATAATTAACACCCTGGTCATTCCAAAAAAAGCCAAAACCATTGGTATGTAAGAAGTTCTTAACACTAGTTGCCCAGTTTTACTATTCTGATCATTGTGTATATTAGTAACATATTGTAACACTGTTTCACATATCTGTTACTTGGTATACTCAGTATTTTAAGTCAATATGATAGGCATCTTTGTACAATGGAAATCGTCCACAATTACCTAAAGTGTTGCATCTGTAGTTGATTGTTTAACCCAAATATATCGTTTACATTCATAATAGGGCACACTCTCAACACTTTTTGTTCAAATGTACCCCAAACCTCTGAATCATATAATAACACTAGAGCTGTTTTGTATCAAATATGTTAAAATGAAAATGTTTAGTCATTTGACCATATTTGTAAAGATTTGACAAAATCGAAATAAGAATACTTTTGCCCTTAGTTGTTTGTTCCTCTGCCTTTCTAACTATTGACATTTGTCATGATATTGTAACCCCAACGTATAAAACTTGCAAGATAGATTCAATTTTTTTACCTCCATAAAACCATTTTGTTTTATTTCGTGAAAGTCTACCACCCTTTTTAAACGCCACTATCTTGGTTTTATCAATGTTCACTCTCGTCACAAAAAGTTTTAAGTTTATCAAGCAGTTTTTGTAACCATATAACAGTATTATTTGCTAAATCGTCAGCAAAAAGAAGCGATAATATTTCCGTAGTGTCTGAAAACACCTGAGTACCTTTTATTTCACACAGCACTGCAGTTATAATTGACAAAATTGGCAAAATCAGCATGTGATTCACTTACTAAAAACTTAAAAAAAACATGTTTATTCAATTGCCAAGTCAGTAGCGGAATATCGTAAATCTAAAGAACATTTATTAATTAACTTACTAGTTGCAAAATACGACCACGCCTATACAATTTAAGAGAGGAAATATAAACAAGCGTCTGTCATTTGTTCAATAGTTAATCGAGTGAGCAGAGTCACGGAGTGTTTTCATCGGTTTTTCTGTATTGTGAACTAGATTCTGTACCGAACGCGTTCTGATATAAAATATTTACTTAGTTAAGTTGGGAAACATACCTGAACTTATTTTGAAAGGATATTTAGGTTGGTGAAGATATATGTTGTATTATTTTTTTGTATAGTTTTACCTTGTAATTTATAGAACTAAACATTTTAAAGATATTAAGATATTTAGTTTCGGATTTCAGAGTCAAACAAACTCTAATAATTTGTAAAAAACATTTGTTTGCTGTAAAATGTACACACGTACTTCTGTATAAAATACTTATTTTAAAGTCAGGATTAGAATAAAATGTATATGTTTTTTTTAAATGTACATCATTTAATTATTTTCCCACATTAAGAGTTAAGTAAATGAGATTTTCTAGAAGCAAGATTTAACAATAATGATGATTGAACCTTAAACCCAACAAAATGTTGAACGTTATTTTGTGGTTATGTTCTATCAAAAATATCATTAGTAAAATGAATCAAAATAATAACGAGTTCACAAAATATGTTTTAATATACTAAAGAATTTTACATGTGTAACGGTTGATTTAATGCATTTTTATAACATCAGGTTCTGTATGAAATTTTCCCATTTCTGGAAAAATAAGGTAGTAAGGATCCTTAACGATGACTGTTGTAAGAATACATTTCAAGGGGTGAATTCGAAAAAATTCTAAATGCTGTAAAATGAAGAAATAGATAGCACATTTTCGTATTCATCCAATGCCTAATGATGTAACACGCTGTATAGTTTTAAATGCATGTACTATTGTTTTTGATAAGTGGACGATTTCCTTGTTTAAGTCAAGTTTCCGAACAAGAAACGGAAAATCCGTTATAATCTATAGTTATAGTGATAAGTTCACGTGTTCAACTTAGCCAACTGAATCAAATTTTCAGTTACAATCTCATATTTTGAATGAAGTAAGCAAATATGATATGATAACATGAAACTAGATTGAAGCGAAACTGTTTTTCGGCAACGTTTAAGTATTCTAATTTCAAAACTGGATAAGTAAAACGCCTTTTTTTCTATAAGATAAAATTGAACCCCACTTTATACATTTTGTAAGAATTTCAGTCTTTTTTTCCGTGTGTGAACGCTTTAGTGTTTAGTATTACCACAAATGTATACGTCTTTCAATAAATGCATTAAGGGATTATATTCTTTATATTTCTTTCCAGACTAACTCCAAGGAGAAAACATGACGTCATCAGTGCAGTCATTTTATTTGGCAAAACATTGTGGGAATGTTCGGGAACTTGCAATGATAGTAATGGCGCGAATGCGCGAGGACGAGGCAAAACTGGCACGTCAAATGAAAAGACTCATTAAGACTAGAAAAACTATTGCCATTCAAATTTTATCAACAGACATTGATGGATGGACACCAATACACGCGTGTGCTTTACGGGGATCTAAAAAACTTGTAAAAGTGTTCCTTAGTTCTGGAATTGACATAAACTCAAAAATGGGTCAGCCGGAAGGACTTCCGGATGGCTGTTCCATTTTACACATGGCGTGCCTTAGAGGCGATTTGGATTTGATAGAATATCTCGTATCTCAAAAGGCAGACTTGAACGCAAAAGACAGTAACCAAATGACACCAGTTATGTACGCGGCGCGTAGAAACCACAGAAGAGCTGTGAGATACCTTCAAGATAAAGGTGCCAATATGGCGGGCGTAGAACTTCCGGCATATGAATGTATCACTCCGCAGCCAACGACAGCAAAATTTTGTTTCTTTTGAATATTTATTATTCCTAGTAAAAAGGGTCATGATCCAGATAGTGTGCTTTGTATCAAAGCAAATAACCATCATCAGGAGCACGACGAATTTCGTGTACTAGTTGTGGCCTTTATGTGCTTAAATTCAGGAACGCTCAAGCTGAATTTTGTATAGTGTGAAAATCCTGCTTTACGGACTTTATTAAAAGTTAAAAAAAGACGAAGTTACTGTTTGAGTTTATCGACTCAAACATCCCATATAAAAACTACAAATATATATATGTTAGTTGAAAATAGTGTAGATATATTTTGGATTGATTTCAGGAAATATATTTGAAATCTACGTTTGACAATAATAAAAACTCGAACACTTTGTTATAATAAATTGTTCAAGTTAAGAAAAAAAATACTATATCAAGTCAAGAACCAAGAATCCTTTTTGCAGCAACACTTCAAAAACACTCATTACCACTGAGTAATATTTTTAAAAATGTTTTCTTTTATTATTGTAGAAAACAATATTTTATTAAAGAGATCAAAAGAACAAAGAATAGAAAATAATTCTTGCCAATATGGTAATTGCCTCGGTGTGTAAAGAGTAGAATTTTTATTAAAGCTCTGTAATCATCATAGAAAAATATTGGATATATGATTTATTTGTGATGCAAGATTTATGGGATGGGAACATTTCGTAGATTATCTGAATGCTAATAAATGGCATGCATAATAAATTAATGCTGGTCACAAGAATGTCATCTTGAATTAAAAAAAATGATTAGCATATGTTAAGCTTAATCGTGGTACTATTCTGTGTACTAGCCAAACCGTAGAGTGGAACACATGTCAAGAAACACTTGAGTTGAAGAATTCAGTGAAGGGGTACGAAAATTATGCCACAATTAATGGCCCGTTAGTTTTCAAATTTATTACGTTCTAGCATTCCTTAAAAACATCATGCTATAAATCAAGAGTGTATTAACAGTTATGAGCATGGTAGCGACGATATTGTCTAGGTTAAGTGGGAATTTCTGCAGCTGAGCGAACGGTTGCCTTTTGACAAAAAAATAGATCTTTATAATTGTGTGCAAAGTAACTGTGATGAAAATGTGATATATATTTCACACGAAACAAACATTCAGTTTATGAACTATAAATATATATACATGTATTATAATATATATGAATGTCGACACTATTTTGAAAATGACTTTATGTCTTAACGATATACTATTTGATAAGAAAATAATAAGATTCGATTCCCTGTATTTATTTTGTTAGATAAAATGTATGACGTGGTGAAAAAAACGCTAATTTTGGGAAAGAGTGATAAAATGAATGTTGTTAGGGGTTCCCGGTTTTTTTTAATGAATCCACAAATATGTTTCCTATGACACAATTAATATTAATTTACTTTATGTATATCTATCTATAATACCATTCCTTTGAGCTTCATCAAAGTCTGTGAGTAATATTTGGTATTAGGAGTGAAAGTTAACCTTTACCCTTCTTTTTTCAATTCGTTTTGCCTTGGCGGCCAGCATAGACAAAAGTCAGTATGCACGTCAGTGAAGTCTTTTGTTTTCACTGAATAATCCTGAAAATGACAGTTTGTCATAATTGAATAATTGATGAGTCCATTATGAAGATTTAGAAGAGCAAGGGTTAATTTCTCTGTCTGGCTGGACATACGGTTATATTTGAATTGTTTGCTAAACAAGTTCTTAGATCTAATTTACATTTACGACTATTCTTGTTATTTTCACTGTAAACTGTAAAATTGTTTATAAATATGTGCGTTTTGGTATTCATACATTCCATTTCTCTCAAAATGTTTACACTGGCATATAATATCTCAAAATAAAAGACAAAGGAAATAGTGACTTTTTCATTTTACTTCCTAAAGAAACCACTCCCAGTGAATGGGCACCTAAATATTTAGTCCTGAGTTCAATCAAAAATAAAAACGCAGCGACAACTTTAACAAAACAGTTTCACCTTCCTTAAAATATTAGTTTTGAATGAGCTCAAAAATTTTGCCCTGGACACGAATCTTACCCAGGATTTAACAACAAAAATGTGATTTCTGTAATGTCGTGTTTTCGTCTGGCGAGGCGAAAATGCAAAGACGAAATGCGAAAAAAAATACTGATTTGTCGTGTTTACGCCAACTAAAACACGAAATAGCAGCGCTCCCCGCGACAGTTATCTACAAACATTTATCTATTTTCGCCTTCAACCTTTGACCATTCGCATTGTCACTTTTAGAAGCGAAAGCTTTTAAAGCTACACACCAGATTTTCTAGTTACAATCACATGACCGCCTCCTATCCATACAGTCGCGTTGAAAAATAGTACTACAGGTTGTATGAGTTTTCAATGTAATTTCGATAAAATTTCTTTGATATTGCAGAATTCTGTTGATTTTAAAAGCATGAGGTATAATTTCAATTTTTTTTTTGCAAATCAAACTGTAAAAATAACAAGTTAGTAATTTAGTATTCATCCGCAAAAAAATCATTCATAAAACTTACTACGCATTGAAACAATCGTTTGCTAATCGGCGAATGCGTTAATCATACAATGTTAACACGAAAACGTACACGAAAAAACAATCACGCTTTTGACTCTGTTGATAATACTTTTTGTTGTTTTGTTGACAAATCAATCAGAAAACCTCAAATATTTTCCTCTAACAAATGGGCTTAAAATATTTCTAACATCCTTGCTTTTAGTTTACATGTTGATTAAATCACCAATATCAATATATTTACCTGTTTTCCCGAATCTTGACCGAAAAAAACAAGCTTTGCTACATTATCAACTGTCCGTATTTATGGCGATAATTCGTGTTTTACAGAAATGAATATATTGTGTTTATGCAAATCACAAAAAGTATTTGAGGCTTCCATTAAACAAGCCATTTCTTGATTATACACAGCAGTTTCCCGAACCACGTTAGTCTGAATGAAAACATTTAAACAGTACCTATATTCGGATATCGAAATTCGATAACTGATGAAACATCCGAAAATCGAAAATTCGAATCTTTTCCAATATGGCAAACCAAATATTAGAATATTGATTTCAGTATTCGTGCCAATCCCTACTTTCTGATAACTTTTTACTTGTATATAATGTATATAATAATTAATGTTTATATATTTAATGCTTTTCTTGAAACACCTTTAGTTGATTATTGATAAGCACAGATCTCCAAATATCTTGGTCATAAAGAATGCAACGATTAAAACATTTCAATGAAAACATTTGGGGTTTCATCATGACCATGTTTTGCCTTAAATTAATTTCAAGCCACAGTTCCTGTACAAAAGATAAGATCCAGTCTGAAATTATTAATACCTTAAAAAGGTTTTTTTTTTAGAATATCTTATAGAATAGGACTCTTTATGCAAGTTTACTTCATGTAAGTTAGGATGTATGTGTCACATTATAAACTTGTCGCAAGAGGTTATTCTACATAGTCATTATGTAGGTCTAGGACAAATCTGGGAAGATTGACATCCAAATTACATCTAGTAAAACAGCACTGAATGTTTTGAACATGGCCATGGAGTCAATAAATTAGTTTCTGTTAACTTCTGTGTTGTCAGTATAATTGCATTTAAGGCGGCAATGTCTATTTGCAGTATTTTTATATATACATTTCAGGTTATTTATCTACTGTTTTCACATCGTAATTATTTGCTCATGATTTTGTTACTTTTTTATAAACAGTTTACTTACACAAAAATGTATTTGATTTCTGTGTTTCTCTTGACTTGGATATAAGCTATTGTCAAGTATTTCAGTTTAATAGAGATCACCATGGTATTTCACCTATTTTTAGCTCATCTGTTTCGAAGAAAAACTCGAGCTATTATGATCGCTAGGTCGTCTTCGTTGTCGTGCAAAAACTTTGATGTAGCCCGTTACTAGAACACTTAAAGGTATCACTACAAAACTTGAATACTTGCTCATAATGAAAAGCTGCATGGGCATTATTCTGAAATATGTTTTTGGAGTTAAGCCCCCTTTTAAATTAGAATTTTTGTCAAAATTGGTTATTAAGTGGAATGATTTCAAATATATCAAAGGTATCAATATGAAACTTGAAATATTTGCTTATTATGACAGGGCACATTTGTAAGACAAGAGGCATTACTCTGAAATCTGTTTTTGTTTCTGCCCCATTTCAACTTGAAATTGTTGGTTTTGGTTATTGATATAGAAAATTTTGAAAACTATCAAAAATATTGTACTCATTCTTGGCATACTTGCTACTAGGGACAAGGCACATCTGTACTACAAGGGACATTACTAGGTGATCAGTGTTTCTAGAGTTATGTTCCTTGTTCACATGGAAAATAACTAAACTTTTGTATAAATACTATTATCTTGAACATTTACAATAACAAAGTTATTCATCTTAAGTGAAGTCCATAACAGCAATTATTGAATAGTACCATAACACTCTTGAAATTAATTTTATTAAGTCATTGCTCTTAACGCACAAGCATTGGCACCGCATGCGATGCTCTCATTATAGTCTCAAATGACCATAGTGTCTCGCGTCACATCTGTACGTCACAACTCAGAAAATACATGAGGGATTGAGTTTATATTTTATACAATGGTCACACTAAGGTGACAAGGAAGTCCGAACAAAGACTCTAGCTTGGCTCATTTAAGGATTGTCTCCATTACTTTTATGTTGAAATTATGGTTTTCTAGAGCATATCTAAAGAGCAGTTGAAGAAATTGATATGATTCTTATCACATGGGTGCAGTGACAAAGAAAGAAAAATCTTCACACATTTTTAACTTTCGCTTCTGACAGTACTTCCTGTGCTTTGATTGTTTGTTTATTTGTTTAGTTTTGGCGACGGAGTAGCTTTTACATTCTCAAATGGCGGGGCGAAAAGCGAAAACACAAAAACGTAACAAATTTTTATTTGGTCGCTTTTTTGCCCTTGTATTTTCGACACGCAAGGCGAAAACACGTCATGGCAGCCATCATAATTAACAACGCTATAGCATTTACTTATTCGCAACAACTTGTCTTCTAGTACAAGGAAAATCTCTTGATAAAAACATTCTTTAGTGTTTACTTTAGATGATATTTAAGAATAAAAATAATTCACACGTGTAAACGAAAACTAGCACAAATAAGGTGTTCCCATAGCACGTTAAGATAGAAAAAACGTTTCGTAATGGGAAAGTTTTAATTAAAAGCAGCTTTATGAAGCATAAAAGTAACATTACCAAGAAATATATTACACTGATCATTCCCTTTTAATGGCACGTGTAACATATGGATCGCACCTGCTGATGTTTAAGTATTCTGAGAAACCCACCGTAATCCTCTTTATTATAATACTCTTAGCTAGAGACAGTAAACAGTAAACCTTAGGAAATTCCTATGTGATAGGCAAGTAGGAGGGCTCTTTCGTAGACATACTTGTGATTTTGTGGAAAACGTCAAATATTTGTATAAAAATACTTCAAAATCCCTAGAGTGAACAATAACTCGTTTCATCTCACTCACATTCACTGACCTTAGTGCAAAATTACATTGCTTTATAGGTTATTCGTTAAAATATTTGCAAAATGACAGGCAAGAGAGCAGAAAATATGCATACATTAAGACTGTGATATTGTTGGTAAGGGTCAGTTGTCATTTGGGACAGCTGTTTGTAGACTCATCGCGGAATTTCCATTTCAACAGGGATTGAAAATACTGCCCGCTATATGGTCTCCCTAATATGCCAACGACTAAGTAAAACGTTGAAAACATCCGTAAAACCCTAAAAACGGATGCTCGATTGATAATACTCTGATAAGCACAAGTTCTTTCTTCAATTTAATCTGGAAAGTTGAACATATTAATGCAAAACGGAACATATTCAATTAACTGTGGATCAAAATAAGTCATGAGTTGCAGCAGCCAAATAACTTTTGAAAATGTATCCTAGATACTACAGATATCTTTTGCGAGTTAAGTTACAGGTGATGGAACCTGCGTCTATAATTTTGAAAAAAAGACAGAAGTAAGTAGCCAAATCCTGGCAACAAAAATGCGAAATGGCCACCTTAACGAATGCGAGCTATTAAAAAGATTCTTTGTTTTTCATAAGCGACGATTTCGTCATACAAACGTCGGTGCCAAAAGGCAAAACTGTCACAGGATGTTTTATAAAAACCCCGTACTGAAACAAGTGGAAAAGTACCAGACACAGCGTTCTGAGGTATGTTCGCTTTCTGCACAACCAGGCTCCAGGCCAAAAAGCTCGTATTGTTACGGATTTCATGGAGCCAGAAAAAAGCGCATCATTCTTCCAAACATCCATTACTTGCCAGACCTGGTTTTCTGTGATTAATATCTCTTTCAAAGATTGAAGACACACTTATCTGCGAAGTGTCATCAGGTATACCTTGGTATAAGTTAACCAGTTTTTTCAGGGTATATCAGTTCAAAAATAAGAAAATGTTTCTAAAACTGGATAAGGCGGTTAAAAATACGCATTTTTCTGTTTAGACGGAGTACTTTGATGTTAATTGCACAAAAGAAAAAAAAAGATAAAAGATAAAAGTGATTATACCGGTAATATTCAAGTATCGATACCACTCGCATAATTTATGGAATATCCCTCATAGAGTATACTTTTTCAAGCCATGACAAAAAGTCAACATCAACATTTTGAATTGCCGTACAAAACACTTAATGACGATTTCAAAATTAAGTTTGCCATTGCAAAATAATTTTTGGCCACTTCTATTTTCTTATTCAACTGATGTCAATAAAAATTCTCTCCTTTTTTCTGCATAATTCAGTCTTAATGTAGACTTATGTTTAAAGCATTGAAGATGAAGTTTAACTAGTAATGTGCGCGACTTTCAATACTTGTCAATACTTTACTGCACCGACATGATACACGTAATCAACCCATAAATGCCTGGCTTCTACATGATACACGTAATCAACCCATTAATGCCTGGCTTCTGCATGATACACGTAATCAACCCATTAATGCCTGGCTTCTACAAAAGAAGACATAAGCAAACAATGCAGACCAAAATCAGACGCCGTAATCATTCACTGTTTACATAAAGGATTTTCTTCCCTTAATAGAATCAAGGATGGCATAATCCACTAGGCATAAATGGGTTAAGCCTCGGTCAAATCCAATAAAAGGGATTCAAACCTGCGAAACTGTCATTCCCAAGAAATCTACAGCTGACATTATGGTGTCAACTACGCCTAAGACCTACTGTGAATTATATTTCAAAAGGGATTCGTACTCCATATCGTTTGTTGGGTTTATATATGTATTTTCTGACATGCAAATTCAATTAATTTAATACCGTACATTCAATAGCCACATGACTTGAAAACGTACTTTAGTAATGATACGTAATGAAAATATAAGGCAGCACGATTGCACGCCTTGCATGTCACGTTTTACTGCTTTGTCTGCATTTCATCACTAAAAGATTGCCTTGATGTCAAAAGTATTTTTTTCTGTTTACTCCAGGAATGAAGCTTTAATCAGCTAAATGCCTCCTGGGTATTGATTTTGAAGTTTAATTTCGTAAAAGTATATATTTGTGGCAACGCCTTCCCTTGAGATATTGTTTTTGTACTGCTGTTGATTTTATCAGGGTCAGATATTTGTAGCAGAGAACAGTTCGTAAACAAGATGTGAATTTTAAGCCTGATTACGAGAGGATGCCAGTATGTCATAAACATTGTGGAAACACAACAAAATGGAGCCACGTGATACACAACAAAATGGAGCCACGTGATACACAACAAAATGGAGCCACGTGATACACAACAAAATGGAGGCACGTGATGCCCAATGAAATGTAGTTTCAAATGGTTTTGGTGACTTATAGCAGGCAAGTCTTTGGAAAGTACTAGTAAACTGAATGTTCAAGGTCTTAGTAGACATTATAACAAGCAAAAGAGTTTTTCAATTAGTGATCTGCAACATAGAGATAAGATAACTTAAACTGCGTTTGAATTTCTATTAAACTGTGGCTAACATAATAGGTTTAAATCCTAAAATTTAAACCACTGAATCTCTAGAATTGCAGATCATTTCATAGCCATGGTTTAGAATCTCCAGTGACTTTCCATTTTTTTTATTTATATAAGTTAAATGTTCTGTTCAATGCAGAATGAAAAAAAAAGTTTAAACCCAATGGAATGGCAGTGTCATTGGGTAACCAGTCACTATCATTTACCAAAGTTTTACCTGGAAGATTTTACTCCTATAAATGATGCTAAGGTCTGCTTTGGAAAGATTTTCGAAAACATCGATCTTAGATTTCTTTCCGCATGAAGCTTGATACGTTAGTATTAAATGACCTTGGTTAAGATACATCTGTACTCTTGTCACTGTGATAAGTTAATTCCAAATAAATACATAATTGACAAGTTCCTGTTGTCAATTCTATCATCTGAAAGACAAAAAAGGAACGAACGAAATGGCAACTTTTCACTCACTACGATACAGACAAGAATGTAATATAGCACCCTTGATTTTTCGAAGAACAAAATATTCATGAAATAAAAATCTTCACAGAAATAACAGACGAAAGACAAGGTTAAAAAATATAAATGAATACTAACCTACTACTGAAATATTACCATATCCGAAAAGCCATAATACAACTTACTGTTTTTTTCCTTACAATAAAAATGACCATAATATCAAGTTTGAGTTATATGTATGAAGTTCATACATAAATTATATTAAACATGTTGTTTAATATCGACTTGCCGTTTATATTAGTTTCACTCGATGACTGGTCCTGGAATCAAACCAGTACTCGCACCAATATTTAGAAATGCATAAAGTGATTTGTGAATCTTGATATCGAACCAGCAGGATCAGGATTCCGGCGTTCTGTAACCCAACATTCACTGCTCTCAAGTTAAATACATGATGAGTTCAAGAAAGAGTACATGAATGTAAATTAATGATGATCTTGCTTTTCACGCTTGTGACTGAATAAATGAAATAAGGTAATGTTCTAAAAAAACCAAGAGAAACCTCGATAGATCAGGGGTTAGAACGTTCGACCACGGTACTGAAGCCTCTGGTTTGGAAAGTCACTGCCTAGAGACATTAATGAAAAGCGATGGGAAAGAGACAGAAATCTGTGTTTTATTTCCCCAGAAGTATCAATTTTATCGGAAGTCATCTGTCTTCCGTGATTTTGTTGACGTCATGCCAGTGATGTGCAGAACAATACACATTCTACTTTCTTGTCTGTTATATCAAGGATGGCGAGCAGGCAGTTCTAGAGTTTTAGAAATGTTGACTAAGCGTTAGATATTGACAACAGAGACTCGTTTGGGTGCCCATCGTGTTTCGTTTCAGCATTCTATATCCATAGTGTTCCGGAAAGTTCCTGTCTTTCCAAAAACAGATTAACAGATGCACTGTCACACGTATAGAGCTCACTTCGAATATAGCTTCCCAGGGTAGCTTATTCGGCGGATAGCACTCTTTGACTTAGCTAGCTGTATACGAAAAAAAGCATATGCAAAGTCGAATACAGCTCGCCTTCCCTTTGATCAAACTGATGATATGACTGAAGTCATAAAAAGCAGGTACATTGCTGTGAGTCATTTGACGAATGATTTTATGTCCCCACCACCACCCCTCCACCCACCACCCCGTTGAGGAAGAGGCTTATAGTTTGGTAGCGTTCGTCCGTCAGTACGTACGAGCAAGTGTACAAAAAACATTTCCAGTTGACCATTTAATCTCGTTTGCCATGGTGACTGGTCACGATTTTGAATGAAAAGCTTAATGGTCATCAAGTTTAAGTCAGGACGGACGGACGGACGGAGGGACGGACAGAAGTTCTCAAACGGATTTTCTGAGCTTGTCTCTTTGAAATTTCTTTGATCACTTTAACCCCACAATACATTTCTTAACCCGTGGATACAACTTTTAACCCTATAATGGCTGAATAAACTGAAACAACCTCACAACAGCAATATGTAATCACCATAATCTCCAAATATTTAGCATGTACAGACAGACAAACAGCCAGCCAGCTAGCCAGACAAACAGACAATCTAATTACTACATGGTAACTGCATCCTAAATGCATATCTCGTTGTCGAGTGTTTGTATATAGAATGAATTTAAACGCATTTCGTATTGCATTAGATAACTGGGGAGCTAAAAAAAGCAAAAAGTGCCCGAATAAAGCTCCTTATTTAGAACGAGAGCTATATTCGGCGAATAGAGGTAACCGGTGAGCTACATTCGGCGAATAGAGGTAACCGGTGAGCTACATTCGGCGAATAGAGGTAACCGGTGAGCAACATTCGGCGAATAGAGGTAACCGGTGAGCTACATTCGGCGAATAGAGCTAACCGGTGAGCTACATTCAACGAATAGAGGTAACCGGTGAGCTACATTCGAAGTGTGTACGGTGAGACGAAGCACAATTTTTTATCCAAATATCATGGTTTCTCTGTATCTCCTGTTTTAGCCGTTTTTGTAAGGTGATTTTCATGGTTTGTGTTCCTCTATATTCATGTCTATTTTCAAGACTATATAACTACATGTAATGAGTTCCGGTTATAGTGACCATATACATTGTATTTCCATTTTGAGTCGGTAATAAACGCAGTATTAATACTTCTGTTTTATTCTGTGCTGTTCAAAAGTAGAAAAGCTTCAAATATTTTATTCAGGATCTATAACTTAAGTAAATTTCTGCCTAGCGAAAATATTTTTAATAAAATGTCGCAAGAAATAAAGAAATGTCTATCTGCTGATTCTCAGAGAAACAAGTTTTCCGAGAGGCCATCCGTCTTTTGTGTTTTGTTGACGTCTTCGACTGAATGCCAGCTATATGCCAATATACATTGTAGTATCTATCTATCATCTATCTATCTATCTATCTATCTATCTATCTATCTATCTATCTATCTATCTATCTATCAATCTATCTATCTATCTATCTATCTATCTATCTATCTATCTATCTATCTATCTATCTATCTATCTATCTATCTATCTATCTATCTGTCCATCCATCCATCCATCCATCCATCCATCCATCCATCCATCCATCTATCCTATCTATCTATCCTATCTATCTATCCTATCTATCTATCCTATCTATCTATCCTATCTATCTATCTATCTATCTATCTATCTATCTATCTATCTATCTATCTATCTATCTATCTATCTATCCTATCTATCTGTCTGTCTGTCTGTCTGTCTGTCTGTCTGTCTGTCTGTCTGTCTGTCTGTCTGTCTATCTATCTATCTATCTATCTATCTGTCTGTCTGTCTGTCTGTCTGTCTGTCTGTCTATCTATCTATCTATCTATCTATCTATCTATCTATCTATCTATCTATCTATCTATCTATCTATCTGTCCATCCATCCATCCATCCATCCATCCATCTATCCTATCTATCTATCCTATCTATCTATCCTATCTATCTATCCTATCTATCCTATCTATCTATCCTATCTATCTATCCTATCTATCTATCTATCTATCTATCTATCTATCTATCTATCTATCTATCCTATCTATCTATCTGTCTGTCTGTCTGTCTGTCTGTCTGTCTGTCTGTCTGTCTGTCTATCTATCTATCTATCTATCTATCTATCTATCTATCTATCTGTCTGTCTGTCTGTCTGTCTGTCTGTCTGTCTGTCTGTCTGTCTATCTATCTATCTATCTATCTATCTATCTATCTATCTATCTATCTATGTTGCGGGGGATAGTGCAAGACACAGCAAGCATCCCATTCCAGAGACACCCCTGGTTCTTTTCATACTCAGTGTACAGCACTGATACATGGGACCTCGGCTTAACATCTCATTCGAACGACAATTAGTAATGTTAGTGGAGCAGCGGGGAATCGATCTCGCGACCAAGGGTTGCCAGTCCGCCACTGATCCGCTCCAAATGTACGAGGGGTGATCCAAAATTACGTAGACTTTGGATGTTTCTTAAACAGAGGTTGTTAAAATTTATTAATTCATATACATTATTAATTCATATACTGAAATGAATCAGAACATCTAATAAATCTGGTTAGTTAAAAAAATAATATATTTAGTAAAAACGCAAGCGCCCCGGGCAGTTTTATAACAATGATAACGCGTATACGGCGCACGCCGTTTTTGTGATACATGTTAAGTTATATATGTCTTAATAAAACAAAATATACATGTGTGAAAAGCGCCAAACTTAAGCACGTGGCAGTTTGGTGTGTAGATGACATTATTTAAAAGTTTGATGTCTTTTGAACGTTGCAAATTTAAAAACTGCAACATTCATAGTGCGATATTACTAGCGTTACTAACGTGAAAATTTCGCCGTCAGACCGGCGGGAAATCCGTACAATAATTAAGTTCTGGCGTGATTTCGGAAAAACACCAACCCAGACACTGAAGATGATTGAATCGACCAATAGGAAATATTCAGTGTATACAAATTATATAAATGATATTTTCTTTCTAGGTTCATACAAGATGGATACCACGGCATTTGAAGGATTATGAAAAAGAGAGGAAAGTTCGAGATTCAACGGTATGTGTGAGCAGGATAGTCGCACAGTATGACCAGAAATGGTTTGAAGGCATTTTTCAACAATGGGTTCATCGCCATCGGCGTCGTATAGAGTGCGAGGGACATTATTTTGAGAAAAAGTGAACAGATACTTATCTGCCGCACATGATACTTATTCAGCAAACAACGTCACAACGTCACGAAATCAACACCGACGTGCGCCAGGTTAACCGTAAAGACCATTTTATTTTGTGTGTAGTTTTTTAAATAATTATTATTTTTTCTCATATTTAGAATATGCTGGACATATTCCCATTCAGGTTGATGTTTTATACACGATACTTTGCATTATATAACAGTGACAGCAAAAGTCTACTCGTAGTGTGTATTCTTGTCCGTCATGCAGATCAAGACAGGTCTCAATTTCTATGTGTCAGTTAGCTTGAAAAAAGTCCGTATTTTTCTCCAACATTCGTGCCTTTCAAAATTCATTTTCAGGAAGGTTTGTCCATTGTTGCTCATTCATTGCATGTGTAGGCGGCATGATTTTATCAGGAAGTGAAGAACTAAACAAGATCTTGATATTAAACGCTGTGTTTGACCTGAAAATCGGTTGATGTTCTTGTTGTTTCCTTATAAGTCAATCCTCTTGATATTAAACTTGTTGCGAACGTCTGAGCAAGGTTTCTTAGTGGCTGTCATTTCATGGGTGGTACTTGAAATCGGATTTCAGAACTATTTTGATAAATATATCCTGGTGTAAGGGATATATTTTATCCAAAAAATATTAAACCAGCATTTTGTTCTAAAGTGCAGTTTAAGTGTATATATACAATTCTGTGATTAAACAT
Organism: Cyclina sinensis; assembly: GCA_012932295.1. Lineage (NCBI taxonomy): Eukaryota > Metazoa > Mollusca > Bivalvia > Venerida > Veneridae > Cyclina > Cyclina sinensis. The sequence goes on from JAAONU010000008.1 coordinate 34,605,207, forward strand.
TTTAGATGTTCATTTTCCCCTTTATTGATTAGTCGTTTCACGTTCTTCCCTAATCATTGCGAGCATTTATATAATGTTCCAGTCGTATTAGGTAAAGTGTCTTACTTGTAATTTCTTGGCACATTAAAATTTGTGACGTTTCCAAGTTTATTGTCATCATTAATGAGATCAACCCTAAAATTAATTGGTGTATTTTATTTGTTCAGTCTCTATGAAATGACAAATAGTTATTTACAATGTAAAGACAAACTTGTGTTGAAATATATTTGAGCGTTCATTTGTTGTGAATGGATGTCCGCTAAAAAGAATGCGCAACAACGACACGTTTTAATTAAAAAAATATATTTATTGCATACGTAATATTCAATGCTCACAACTCAAAAGTACAGTAACATAAATGCCTTAACATAAGCAAAGGATTTTGACGAAAGCACAGTGTACTCATGCAAGTCAATCTCCACATGTAATAATTTACAATAAATGAATGCGGCAAAATCAATCAAAATTTAAAAGTAATCTCTTTATAAATACTTATATCAATACATCAGTTTCAACTGTTGTTCTAACATTTTTTGATATCTTAACATATCATTCACATTATATATGATTTCGAAGGAAATGAAATAATGGTGTGACGTCTCGTGTCATATTAAAACATTCTGTGACGTTTAGTTTTGTCCCGCATTGTTTTGACGTTTCTTGTCGTGTCTGGTAATGTTTCATTAAACCTTTGATGAACGTGACGGTAGCAATAACAAACTTCGATATTAGATTTCCTCTAGTCACGCAACCAATCAGATTTCATATTTACATTCCCCATCGGAGAAAACGGAGATACATAGAATAACAATCTAAAACCACAGGAAACATTGCCGTGAGATTGTCTCACTGTCTCGAGACTTTTGTAAAAAAACATTTAAGACATCGTCTTCTGTTGTTTTCTATTTAGTGCGCCACTTAAATGCACTGGAATTTAAATATATGCCTTTACCACGTCATCTCAACGTAACTATAACGGAAATACCCAGAGAATGACGAGTTGATATGTCTCAGAGGAAACTGGTCTCTGCCATCCAAGTCTCTGCCTATCATGTTATGTTTTTGTCACGTTTTTTTTCTGTGACGTATTTGGTTAGATATTTTTTGGAAACTTCAAGCACTGTTTTAACTTTGCCCGACACCAGTAAAACAATTTGTTTCTTAATCTTTCCTTTTTCTTCTTTTGTGTGTGTGGGTGGATGGGTGGCGTGGGGCGGGGGGGGGGGGGGGGGAGGGGAGGGGAGAGGGCGGATTTGTTCGTATGCGTCTGATTGTTACTTGTCACCGACAGTGGATGAACTTTTGTTTATAGTATAATGGTATTCTTTTTTTCATGTACCTTTCTTCTACAGAACTTGTTCATCTACAGATTAAAAACAAATGTTATTTACAGCAAGTCATGAAGTGCCAAGTTAGAGAGACTAAAGAAAAGCGGTCCTTCCTCGGAAATCAAAAACATATGCTTGGTTTTAAGTTGACCTTGGTGATAGTATATTCAAAAGTTCCATCATCCTAGGCAGATATTTTGTAAAACGATATCTTAAAAAAAAGTTGGAAGTTTCGACCACACTTAGTCTTCATCAGACAGGTTTCGCGCGTGATGCTCTTTGATATCTTACAAAAGTTTGTTTTTACTGGCTTTTTTTTGTACTTTTTTCATTTTCATTTTATCATATTTAAAACTGTAAATGAACTCTTTCGTGTTCCACTATGCATTTACTTATCGTCTGAGATTTCAACAACTATAAATATTTAAAAATATAGGCACGAGCAATCTTTTCCTCACACAATTAAAGCTCAGCATCTATCGCTTCTTAGTATACTCATATTTAATTTCTTCCCATTCTGTTGAATACTGTGCTGTATAATGTCCAACGTTGTTAGAATTTGTTCTGTGAATGGGATGAATAGATTTAATATCCAGTGCTTGCTCACGGTATCAGAACCTATAATGTTCCATTGAATCAGTCTAGGAGCTAGCCTCGGTATACTGATATGCTTTCATAAGGTCATAATTATGTACAGAATCAGAAAAGGGACTAAGAAATTCAAGAGGCTCCAGCTTACGACACACAACGACAAAGCGGACATGGTTTTCTCGTCCATTCTATCTCGTAGGCCTAAGTCAGTTTGAGACAATCCCTTCATGTCGCAGCCCACCCTTGGAGGGTACATATCTTGTGTAGATAGCGCTAAAATGTCTTAGTAAATCCGACAAAGTGTCTGTTCTTTATGTCCACATTTCTTATATAAGGAGTCGTACTCCAACCAAACTTGTAAAATTAGAGGTAACCATCAACGAAAACTAGGTTTAGAAGTTTGATCAGGGTTATGTTTTACGTTTGAATCATTCAATAATCATTTAGGTACTTTGGATTATTATGCCTGAATTCTCGCCTGATTTTCAATGTTGGAGCTGCCATTATTTCTATCCGAATTAGTAGTTAAAATTGGAAATTGTCCGCATACTAACTGGATCTGCTTCTTCATAATTAATAAATATCACTGTAAATATCCATCACTGGGTCAACGGCAGATCTTGTAGACAAAGGTAAAAAAGGGCAAGAAGACATTCATTGACGCAGCAACAAAACAAACTGCTTCAAATGCGATTTAACTATTATGTCTCATTGTAACCCAGAAAAAAACTCAGGTTCTTCGGTTTGTATGGGTTTAACGCCAATATCAACATCTAGGTTATATCATGGCGGTCAGTCCACCGAACCAGTTCTTTACTGAAAGTCTGTGGGACTTTCTAAGCGTGCCTTTGCACCAACATTTGTGGGTCTTTTACGTTGGGCGCCAAATGTTTTTGTCCTATCAGAGATTTTTTGAGATTGATCTAAAGTTCCTATACTATATCCAAGAGGGTTCTATTTAATCTTTCTGCGCTGCTATTCCCACTGGGAGAATAAAGGTTGGTTCTTAAGATCTCAATTCAAAACGTGTTGCGTAACTCCTTGATAGCTGCAGATTTAAACTTTGCCTACTTGCTCAATATGTAGCTTTGTAGGATTCATATCAAACAAACAAGTTTTTGTCTGTACATATGTCTGATTCTTAGTAGCTACAACGATTGCTAATTTAGCAATTAGTTGGCAATTCCTCCTCTAGATCGCCCAAATGTGAGGCAGTATATGAACACAAGCTCAAGTGGGTAACTAGTCACAGAATTTACCAGCTGTGTCCTTGTGTTGGTCCTTGATTTTCTTTTAATGCACCTGTCACACTTCTCGATCCAGTCCTACGATCATTAGACATAATTTAAATGGCCAGAAAACTGCCTGTCTAAGTTAAGAGATAGTCCTGTCCCCGCTTGGATGATTTATTTCACTATGAAGTCAGTTTAATTTCATAATTATGTTTGAAATGTGAAGGCAGCACTAATTGTCGAACATTTCCATTATCACTTTCAACTTTCCTGTACACATAAACACAATTTCATTAATTATTTTATTTTTTTCCTCAAAATTTCTCGTCATAATCAAATCATTTTTTTGTTTGATAATGTAACTGTTGAAGCTTCTATCTTTGACAGCATTTAGCAATGGTCATATAGCTAGACCTTCCCGCTGGTATAATCTAAGTTCACGTATCTCTTCTTTTGCCATAAACAATATCCAGACTTCCAAAATATTTTTTGGAACTGTTAGAAAAAATATCAAGTAATCGAAATATATTACACAAATTTTCAAAATGAAGTCATCGAGGCTTTCTTCCATGAAACGCTCATAAGTACGGGTGAATTGGAACATCCAAATGGCATCATATAATATTAGTAAAATCCAAGTGGTCCAACAGTAAAAGCAGATCTTCCTCTTATGAGATGGTTCGAATTCACCTTGATGATACCAACTTTTCATGTCAGTAACACTGAATAAGTAAAGCCATGTAAACACACAAAAAATCTTCATTGAGGTACTGCATATGCATTCTTCTTTATTCTAATCTTCCAATTTTTCTTATGGACTAGTACAATATTTGAGGCCCATAGACTATTTTACTTCATTTAAACTCCTGCTGACACAAGTTGTTCAAGGCAATTTCAAACTCCATCATTCATTGCAGGTGGAACCGTTCTATGTCGCTGTTTAAATAGAATTTCATCTAATAAATCAGTTCTGTTTTTAATCTCATCAGCATGTCTAATAATATGGTCTAAAGTATTAGATAAGTGTGTGAACGTTGTTCTGTGAATTGGTTGACATTTCTGGTAATTGTTTCTTGGTTGTGTTTCTCAGAATGCCATTAACTTCTGCGAGCAAACGAATACGTGGTGATTTGATTTCCAGTGTATTAAGATTAAAAGCACTGACCAGTGAGATTATGAAGTGAGATGTTCCACAAACTTGTAAGTAATTGTCCCAGTTTCACAGCAGATGGACACAGGAATGTTTTAAGATAATAACAATTCAGTTCAATCCAATTTCACAATTCAATGATAAATTCACAATACAGCAATCTTTCAATATTCATACTAAAAAAAAGAAAAGAATTAATTTTAAGTTAAATCTAGATCTTCTGCTAACCGATCATCTTGCTGGTTGATTAATCAATTGATTGATCTTATAACTTGATCCCTTAGTTCCTGAATGCAAACTGTCAAGAATGCATTGCCTCAGGCTGAATGACGCAATTCTAGCCTCGGGTTTACAGAGAAAAAGAAGAAAGATTTTCGAAATGCTGACATATTAGTTGTGTAACACCTAAAAGGAATGGTAACGGTTTTTAGTTGTTCCGACGATAGGTGGCGTCATTTTATCATGGCGGCAAACAAGGTTGTTGTCAGCAGTTTTCATTAAAAAATCTTTAAATATTCACTTTGAAATAAGTTATGATCGTGAAATTGCACCTGTTTCAGCTTCAAGTGTTTGAAGCTTTGATACAGATGATGTGGAAAGGGTGACAAGGTTCTAAAGCTTCAAATTTACCAAATCGGTTCGGAGTAAGAAACGAATGAACCCTTTCCTTCTTTACTGTATTAGACTAAGCACACCCATTTAATATATCATTATACATACAAAATATTCATTGCTTTTGGTTGAGACAAAAAAATAGTATCGGAGGATGAAGTAATTGCCCTTCCTACCCAGTCAGATTATATGTTGGCGAAGCATGAGAAAACGTTCCCTAATCAAAACGTACCCAGTTTTGGTCAAAACGTCCCCACTTTCGATCAGAACGTCGCCAGGATAAATTGAAAAAGTTTATAACGTGCACACTTTTGGTCTTAATGTCCTTTATTTCCAATTGATTCTTTGTGTTATGATATATAACAATCTATGTGGAAAATAATTAGAAACCAATTAGGTTAAATACCTTTTAGGCCATGACTTTTTTATTTATTGGTTTACAAATTTTTTTTCAGAATATGGTCCGTTTGGCGTTCAAAATAAAAAAAAAAAAATCAATTGAAACAACATGTGTTAATTTCTTCAGATATTAAGACATTAACAAGAAAATTATACCCTTATTCTTTAAAACAGATAAAGTTAACTCGTCAAATGTATTACAAAAATATAGTATCTTTTTCACCAACGAAATATCTGAATGCAAGAGGGGAGGTGTGTAAAGTACTGCTCATGCGATATGTACATTTTTCTCTTCAACTCCGCGGACATGAGGAAAATTGTGGAGAAACTCTGAGAAACTTCCTAAATCATGGAGGCATCGTGGAGACTTTTTTTGTATGAAAACTGACGTAATTTACTGTCAAATCAATCCTCCGCGAATCTCCGCGATTTGTTTATGCATTCAGGTCACTATATTGTTTATTTTCTAGTGAAATTTCATATTTACTTACTCTTTTTACCTTCATGTTTTAGGATGCTTTATATTTTTATTCATTACAATGTTTTTTACAAATGACTTAAAAATACACGATATCATATGTTTGTCTCATGACCTATGATCTGTACACGCATACTATATTGTGTCTCAAACATTAAAGAGGCTGTACTCCAGATTTGACATAAATTTTTTTTTTCATAAATTATATATATTATGATGCACATTTTTTTAAAACAATATCTTAAAGCATCATAACACAGAATTTTAAATATAATTGTTGTGAATTTTAACTTTTCATTGTCAAATTTATTGTTAATATAATAGTTGATTAATAAGGAATGTGAAAATATTAATTTTATTTTACAATATTAAACTTCTATCAATTTTGAAAATCAACATTATTTGAGCTCAGTTATTTTTTGAGAAGAAAGGTAGCTCAATAATCTGTTAATGTGTTGTTTTTGTCATCTGGCTTTCTATTAGCACCTTCAGTGTAATCTGTCTAGAATGTTAATGTTTTTAAAGCCATTTTTACTTCAAATGTTGACACCATATGCTGAGGTCTGATTAGGAAATGAATACATAATAATCTTTTATATTAGAAAAAAAAGCAAAATTGAATTCATTCCTAACAAGATTAGTAATCAGTATTTTAATAATCCTTGACACATGAGTATTTTTTAGGTGTTAATGCCAGATTAGAGGTATACACTATAAAAGAAGCAACAAATCATTTTTAAACAGAGAGACATTTAAATTTCATAAGAGAAAAACTACTTGGTGTTGGATAAATTTTAGAGAGAACTTTGTGAAAAGAAAAACTACTTTGTGTCAGAAGAAAATATATAGATTAATAACTTTGTGACTTAAAAACTTATGAATTAAATTAAATAACAGTTCATGTTGAAGTATTTATGGACTATTGTGTTAGAACTATGGAAATGTTATCTTGTTAACAAGTAAATAGAATTTGAAAAACATTATTCAGACAGTTTTGTAATTAAACATCCATTTGTCAACCAAAACGACAACAAAAATATCGCCAAGAAAAACCTCACAACAAAATATCTGATCATAATATTTATTTAGATGCCGCGAGATTATAACAACATAATATTTTACTTCAAAACTGATGATAAAAGTCAAAATAGAATTAAAAAAATATTTTCGCTCCAGACTGATTTGAACCCTGGACCCTTATGTAAACAAAATATATCCAACATTTTTACTGTCACCACCATCGCCATATGTGATATTACAGATATTTACTTTAAATCTTATACAATATAGTTATACCGTCGTGTTATGGTATAGCACTTTGAAAGGGAAAAAAATCAATTTATAATGTAATTATTTGACTTATTTTTTGTCAGTAAGTTATTTTTTAAGCATTAGTCATAAATATTACAAGAAATTTATAATACAAGAAAACTTTCTTTTTTTGTCATCTGGAGCACAGCCCCTTTAATTGGTTCCTTAAAGATACGACCTTTAACATTGAGCAACAGTTATTTTCCATAAATGGTTTTCACATTATGTCAATTTACAAGCTTCAGACACCATGTGCTCTTTAGAGCTGGAAATGTACCATGCTTTTTCCGTGAAAACCGATTTTTTAGTGATGTTTTGTGAATAAGATATTTAATATCTTTGACATATATCTGGATTTTTTTTTATTTAGACAATGTTGGCTTTGTTCACTGAAAAAGTTTGGTTTTGTACGACTCAATCATTAATACTGAATGCGTGAAATGAGGGTATTTGTAGAAAAGAAACACAGCCAATTATGAAGTTGATTTACACACCTTCCTGACAACTTATTAATTAACTTTAATTTCTGCAACTTATATATTTTCAAGTCTTTAATCGATGCCATGCTTGGGTTAACCCACTCGCAAATAAATTACAAACGATAATCAAACTCCGAAAAGTTAATACATCTAATTTAAACAGTCAAAATTCGAACAAATGGGCTCTAATTCTGATGCAAATGCTCCTATATGTTTACACAAAGAATGACATTTCAAAGCAATTGCTTCACCAAACAGCTGATCATATTTTCAGAAAATGAATTGACCGGTTTACAATCAACACGTGCTAAACTGCTTTCCTATTTTTGGGAAATCATGAACTCTGCTGTGACATCTGTATCGTCTAGGTGCTTGGCAAAAATTATTGATCGGTTTTGCTATATAATATTAACAAGCATTTCGAAAAATTCAAAAAGAAAGTATGCAATTACAGTTTCATTATTGTCATTTCATTACTCATTACGTACTGTATGTTCTTGATTAAAGCATTTTAAGTGTATAAATTTTATGATTTTTTTTTCACACCTTTAAATGGGAAATAATTTGTCAAAACTCTGGTGATGAAACATTAGCATATTCGCGGAGAATCTCCAGGGTAACGCTGTAAAACTCTTAAAAACGCGGAGATTGTGTGTAAACTTAAATCGTGGAGATTATGAGTGTTTTTCAAGGAGAAACTCCGCAGATTTCGGAGGTTTGCGTCAACCACGATTGCGGAGGAAGCACAAAATTTGTACACATCGTGGGAGCTGTACAGTAGTAACCCCATTTTCTGAAAATTGCAATGACCTCAAAAGTGATTATTGTTTACGACATTGCTCTTCTGGTATTATTTATTTTAAAAATTAAATGGTTATTTGTGTTTTATATCGTTGAATGGCATTCGTTTTTACTCACTTTTATTTGCATTCGTACTCGAAGTGACTTGTTTTTTATTGTTTTCGTCCCTTTTCTGAGTGGTCGGAAATGAAACATATAAAAAAAGGACGATTTTCTGATTTTATTTTTTTCCACTTTACAAGAAATTACGGTCTGCGGTTTTGTAAACCAATATATTAAAAAGTCGTGGCCTTATTGTGTAAATACTTTCGAAGAAACCCATCCATCTGTCACAAAAACTTAACGTTTGCTATAACTTTGCCATTTCTTAACCTTTCCTCATCAAACTTCCAAATTACATTGTATTGACAAAGGGTCATGATGATGCCAAAATCTTTAGGTCAAGGTCACACTTGACACAGTTATGCTCCTTTTTGTACTTAGATTTTGTCACGTAAACTTAACTTTGGCAATAACTTTGCCATTTCTTAACATTTCTTCATCAAACTTTCAAATTGATATTGTATATGGATCACTTTGTCTGTCCACCAGTCTGTCATTCACAAAAACTTAACGTTTGCTACAACTTTTCCATTCCTTAACATTTCTTCATCAAACTTTAAAATTATTTTACTTATGACAACAGGGTTGTGATGATGCAAAAAACTTTAGGTCAAGATCACATTTAGTTGAGTTATGCCCCTTTCTTGTACTTGGACTAGCATGCTGTCTTTTCCAGCAGGCTCTTGTTTACCATTTTAGTTATTCTAACAAAGTATCCAAGGGCGACACAAGTGTTCAGCTGAACACCCATCTAGTTGCTTAATAGTCCACTGGACCCCTTATCTGCACAATAACTATAATTATGTTGTAGGCCTTTTGCTTTATATACATGTTACTTTACAGTTTTTATGCTTTCCGAAAAAATTCAGTGTAGAATATAGATGTAGTCCCAATTGTGTGTTTGTCATGCCATTTTTCTGTTATTCTGTACACTTTCACTTCTCTGGGCGGTAACTTGGCCTTGGGCAGAAGGATTTCAAAATTACTTGGCACAAATGTTCGCCTCAATGAGACAGTATTTTACTTGAGGAGGTTTAGTAAGCCAAGGTAAACAAATGGTTCTGCCCAATGTCAAGACCAAACTCCTTCCCTTTGTACCGGGAAACAGAGCCATGCCCTCCTGCTTTTTACTTCTGACTCCAGTAAAATAAACCAAGGGAGAAAAATGCACCTGATGTGGGACTAGAACCCATGATTCTTGGACACTGGTCCATAGTTCTAATAATTGAGCTAGACAGGTGAGGTCCCTTGCCATGGTTCTGCTACTAAATTTTTTAGGGCAGCTGCAAATACCCCAATCTACACAAATACTGGTAACCTCTCTGTATGTTGGTGGACATGATCAGCAGCCAAGTAGTTTTGCAATATTTAGTAAAGTACTTTATTGGATTCTAATTGTATTTTTGTATATATGCAGGAAGCTATAGCTATTGTCCTTGATGTGGGACCCTCCATGAACTCCGCCCCTCCAGGGGTTTCCACACCCCTTGAGACAGCGCTGGATGCTATCACTATGATCCTGCAACGTAAAGTATGTACATGTCAGGATATCGGTATGTTTGTATCCTCAGTTACAAGCATTTAAGTGAAGCTCTGTGATTTAATTTCCTAGTAGGAGAGAAATAAGTGAGAAGTGACCCTTAAAAGGGCTATCCTCAAATCAAAATTGATGAATAAGAATGCAACTTCATTTACATGTAGCTGTTTTGGTCATACCTGTTCAATTTTGAAGTAGCCATTAACTGTTTATTTATATGCAAAGAAAAGAAATAATCATCTAGAAAAATATATATTTAAACAATATTTTATAGTCCTTAAGTAGAATTATTGTTTTATTATTTAACCAATGAATCATTGGTGTATTGTAGATGTTTGCTGAGTCCAAAGATGAGATAGCTCTGATTCTGGTTGGCACAGATGAAACAGATAATCCTCTGGCTAACGGAGAGTGTTACGAGAACATCTCTATCGCCAACCCGCTTGGCATTGTTGACTTTGATTTCCTGCAGTTGGTACAGAATGATGTCAAAGCTAGTAGCACTACAGGGGACTGTATCCTTTCTTATGATATGTTGTAAAGGTATTATACATCACTTCTACTGCCATGCCTGTCTGCCTGCTAAAATGGTGACATGGTCGAGTGGTGGGTCTGTGATCTAAGGTTCAGCTTTAGTCTAGAGTAGTTTCCAGGCTACATGTGAGGCTTTTGTACTCTTCAGTATTGCTTTGAATCCCAGCTCTTCATTTGTTGCTTTTCCAGGACTTCACATGGGGAAATTTGGAAAGGGCCGTAGCTTTCTGATTGGGAAATGTATGCACCAAAAGGATTCATATTTGAAGTTGTCTGCAGGAAATATTAGTTACAGTTTAGTGAGTCACTTAGTGATCAACCCAGTTTTAGGACTGTCATTCTTCCCTTTGTTAATTATGTTCATTATTATCTCCCTTACATATGTATTAAAGTCCTTGATGGTATTGTTGTGGCCATGGATCATCTAGTTAATGCCATGCAGTAAGTTTTACTTTCTTCTTTATTTCTGTGTATTTTAACTCCAAGGAGAAGTAACTAAGTACTCTTAAAGGGGCTGTCAATATTTTAAGAAAATGAAGTTAGTTTTTAACCAGGTTTTCAATTTTGAAAATCCTGGTTATTAGATTGGGGTATGGCGGGCGGATGGGCGGATGGGCGGATGGGCGTCAAACGAAATTGTGTCCGCTCTGTAACTCTTCAACCCTTTGAAGAATTTTGATGAAACTTCAGACAAATGTTTACCACATCAAGATGACGTGCAGAACGCATGTTCCGCATGGCTGGCTCCAAGGTCAAGGTCACAGTGACATTAACATTGAAAATCCTGTCCGCTCTGTAACTCTTCAACCCTTTGAAGAATTTTGATGAAACTTCAGACAAATGTTTACCACATCAAGATGACGTGCAGAACGCATGTTCCGCATGGCTGGCTCCAAGGTCAAGGTCACAGTGACATTAACATTGAAAATCCTGTCCGCTCTGTAACTCTTCAACCCTTTGAAGAATTTTGATGAAACTTCAGACAAATGTTTACCACATCAAGATGACGTGCAGAACGCATGTTCCGCATGGCTGGCTCCAAGGTCAAGGTCACAGTGACATTAACATTGAAAATCCTGTCCGCTCTGTAACTCTTCAACCCTTTGAAGAATTTTGATGAAACTTCAGACAAATGTTTACCACATCAAGATGACGTGCAGAACGCATGTTCCGCATGGCTGGCTCCAAGGTCAAGGTCACAGTGACATTAACATTGAAAATCCTGTCCGCTCTGTAACTCTTCAACCCTTTGAAGAATTTTGATGAAACTTCAGACAAATGTTTACCACATCAAGATGACGTGCAGAACGCATGTTCCGCATGGCTGGCTCCAAGGTCAAGGTCACAGTGACATTAACATTGAAAATCCTGTCCGCTCTGTAACTCTTCAACCCTTTGAAGAATTTTGATGAAACTTCAGACAAATGTTTACCACATCAAGATGACGTGCAGAACGCATGTTCCGCATGGCTGGCTCCAAGGTCAAGGTCACAGTGACATTAACATTGAAAATCATGTCCGCTCTGTAACTCTTCAACCCTTTGAAGAATTTTGATGGCTCCAAGGTCAAGGTCACAGTGACATTAACATTGAAAATCCTGTCCGCTCTGTAACTCTTCAACCCTTTGAAGAATTTTGATGAAACTTCAGACAAATGTTTACCACATCAAGATGACGTGCAGAAATTGTTGTCTCATTATTAAGTATACTCCTTGCAGACAGTATTGTTAGCCGAAATTTACATCCTACTCATTATCATGTATTCTCATGAATATTATCTTTTCCTTCATGTCATGTTATAATCTTTTGAATATTCATAGCAATCTTCATTCCAAAATTCATACTATAGTATAGAATCAGAACAACATTTTTGAAAACCTGGTTTCGTGGCATTGCCATGTTTCTTGTTGATTAATTAATTTCAGGTATCATTATAATGAATATGATGTTGCAGATGTATATCATACTGTCTACAGTATATCCCCAGGTTTTTTTTTAACAAACAACTGGAAGTATAAGGCTAAAGTTTGAGTTGTAAATCCAATAAATTCCAAAAATATTCAAGAATACAAAACATCGAAAATAGTCCAGTATAATTTAATGGTACTTAACAGACATGGGGTAATCGTAATTGTGTAATCGTAATCGATTGCATTTAATTACAATTTGTCCATGTAATCGAACGTATTCGATTACTTTTTAAAAGTCGATTACATTTAATCGTAATTGTAATCATTACCTGCATGAAAAGTGGTGTAATCGTCGATTACAAATCGATTACTTTGGCATAGAAAAAGACTTCATTTATGGAACTGCTGTATTATATACTTGTGCAAATATGATATTTCATATTAAAAATACTGCAAAGTGCACTGGGTGTATTATGTTAAACTAGTTTTACTTTGGACAGATTCAATTAAAGGTGAAATTTATTTTATTGAAAAGTTTTACTTTTCTTAAGTTTCATTTATAACTGAGTTATTTAATTTTACTGTTTGACTATACACAATCCTTCAGACTAAGTTATGATTTAATTATATCCCATAAATATTTTCACCTTTTGTTATCAGTAACAAACAACTTTTATATTCTGCCTGAGGCTTAAACAAGTATTTGTGAAATCAATAACTGATATTGTACAATAACACCTAGTTTGCTGTCCCCTTACTGAAGATAATTGGTATTATCACTCAACAAAAGTGTAAAACCAGTGATTTTCTGTTTTATATAGCACATATTGTGGTTATTGCAGAGTGCTGTAGACTGAGTGATAAAACATTTGAAAAATTAATTATGATAAAATGTAACTCACACATTTAAATTTAGTAGAAGACACATGTCAGTCATCCTTGTTACTTTGTAACATTTTGTGCTGCAGCTGTGTTCATGTTTTTGTGTAAATAAAAATGTCAGTGCTATTTGGATCTTTTATCTGATTACTGCTATGAACACAATGAAAAGTAATCGTAATTGTAATCGACTACATTTTCAGAGTAATTGTAATTTATTCGGTTACAGTTTAAAAAATAGAGTAATGTAATCGTAATCGTATTCTAAATTTTATTGATATAATCGTAATTTAATCGATTACATTTAGAAGTAATCGACCCCATGTCTGGTACTTAACGCATTTTCTGAGCTTAAGGGTATGAAGAGGGCATTTAAAAGAGAACTTGATAGTAAATGGTATTAAAAGTAAGGCAAAATGCATGGCCCAGTGGGGCATTTAAACAGATACTTATGTCATTTGAAAAAGGAACTCTCAGACTGACAGCCAGAATATTACATTCACATGATTCTCAGATTGTTAATGACAAACGTGTTCAGAAACTAGAGACAATACCTCTATTTTAAGCTGTAATAATTTACAAAATGAATATATTTATATATTTGAAAGGTCATCTTATTAGTGAAATAAAAGATGTTTTTCTCACTGGTAGTTATTTTTATTACAGGGGTAAGAAAGGGTTTGGTACCAAACGTCTTATATTGATGTCAGATCTCGGGGCAGAGTTTGGCGATGACCAACTGGACAGTATTATAGCCAGCATTAGAAATTCACAAACTGAATTCAATTTTATGTGAGTAAATCCTTGAAAATTTTGTTTCTCTCCATAAACTCATTTAAAACCATTTATCCTAGTGAAAGTCCAGAGTTATTTTTTTATTTTTATAGCATACTGTTGAAGGTCACATTGCATGTGTCCTATGTTCCATCATTTTCTACCATTTTCCATTCTAGCATTGATTTGCATAGAAGTTTTTGTCAGTTTTCTTCCGACCATGAAAGTCTGTAACAAAATGCAATGCATCATAGAATACACAACCCAGAGAGGGATTCAGACTCTAATTTAGCGCATTGAAGGCCAACACTTTAACCACTGAGTCAAAGAATTGATTCCCCGACGCAGATGTCAGAGGTTGTATTTATACAAATATAGGAAGGTATGCACTAGACCATAACAGTTCGCATCTCAGAGACTGAGCTATCGTGTATAATTTAATAGTTGGGTCATTTGATAATTACATGTGGCTTAATAATTTTGAATCTCAGTGTCCACATATTTAACTTTATTCTTGATCAGCCTTGAAATTTGATCTGAATATACAATATTGCAAACACTTTTCAATTTTTACTTTGGTCAATCATGCCCTTGACCTACTGACCTAATTTCCTGTATTTGAATCTTCGCCCCCTGAAATTTTTGACCATGTGCATTTAAACGTCAACTTTGAAAGTGGCTGAACTTGGCTTTCTGACTTACTTCCTTAGTGAGGTTACAGAAAAGAAATTCATAATTGTCCAGACCCCAGGAGCCATTAATTACTAATCCCAATGATTTTCATAAATTAACATGGTAACTAACTTGCCATTTTAAAAGTGTATGTAGGTTTGGATATTCAAGTATGGTGTATGAATGGCCTTCAAAGGCCATGCTCTCTAGAGCAGTGATACACAGGTAAACAATATAGGGCCATCAGGGACCTCCTGATTCAGTGGCATATTTTAAATTTTTTCAGTGGTCCTGATTTAGATGAGGATGAGGATGATGATGAGAAAGGAAGTGGGGACAAAGGAGGGGCTGAAAATGGGGCTGCTAAGCCTAAAACACCCCAACAGCGAGCTGGAATAGCCCTTATTAAACACATTATTGAAGAAGTGGATGGCCAATGCTACTCATTCAGGTAAACCTGAAATTTTGTGTGACATGATTTTGAAAGTATAGCATATGGGCTTGATTTAGTGGTTACAGCCCTTTCTGTTTGGTTAAATCAGGTCTTGGTTTGAATTTCAGTTAGCCTCTGTAAAAAAGAAAAACCTATTAGACACATGCTTTTGTCCACCGTTGAATGCATTCAACAATGCAAGTCAAAATATCTGTCTCTCACAATTGATTGGTTCTGTCTTGAGAATAATTTAAGTAAATAGTTTTTCCCTCATAACCAGCCTCAACCTGCAAGCAAAAGGAACAATAAATTGAAATTTAAAACTTAATGCCCGCCCCTTCATATAACTAGATTATAACTGCATAACTAGAATGAATCTATAACTAGACCTCACTTGTTCAAAAAGACAGCTGAATGGTCTATTTTCATCTTTTATATTTTAGTTGAAAAAATGGAATTACTGTCACCCATACAGATTTTTTTTTCTTAATGATAAACTTTCATAGGAAAGGTTTAAAATACGCGTACATCTAAGTAGGGACTAATTAACAGCCTGTCATGTTTAGAATTTAGATTAACAAGAAGTAGCACATATATCAAGCTTTAAGTTACCAGAATCATAGAAATTTGTTTTAAATTAACATTTCTTTCATAACGTGTGTGTAGTGAAATATGATTAATGGAAGCCTAGTAGCTTATAAACCTTTGTATTAACACAGTGAGGCCCTTCCAATGCTGTCCTTCTTCCAGTCTCGTCAGGTGCGACCAACAGCCTGGAAATGTCCCCTGGAAGTAGGACCTGACCTTAAAATACCAATCTGTGGTTATGTCAAGGTAAGACATTTGAATGTACTATTGTATGAGAGATTTGTTGCATTACCTCACTTTGTTGCATTTTCAAAAAGCTTCAAAATAGAAAGAAATAAAATAAGTGGTACCTTAACTTATAAATAAAAGTGCTTCTTAGGGTTTTTAACAAAAATAGTTCTGAAATATTTCGTATGTCTCTGGCATCTCATAATTGATCCATGGTAGATAGGTCCATCTGGTAAAGCTTTTTGGGCAAGTTGGATCAGACCCTGAGTTTTTGCAACAAGTCATACTGGTAACTGTATTGATTTCTTCTGATACTGAAGATTTTAAACCTGTACTGTCTGTCACCTGAAAGTCTGTACCTACATATTAGAGAGACATATTTAGAAAAAATAATGGAGAATTTTGAAAAAAAAAATTCTATAGGTTTCAAGGTTAATAAAGCAAACAGTTGCATGCATTTGCATATTTTACTTTGTTAATTATTCTGATGTCACAACTTTATACATATAGATGAAAGATTTCAAGTTGAAGCAGTCATGGAAGAAAGTGTATGCCAAAGACCCTGATATGGAGGTGGGTATGCTGAGAACATACCATAAGAATGATGATGAACAAACAGAGGTGGACAAAGAAGATATTGTTGAAGGTACGCTGGTTACAGAAGACTGTACTACATAATATTGGGGTTTTGAAGATAAAAAAACTTTAACAGAAATGTTATTATGGCAATGATTATTTGCTTGTGGTATTAAAAGTCACACAAATATATTTGTGGTTTTTGTCAGAGTGGAAAGTAAGTTAGGGGAGAGTCGAAGGTGGAGTACCTGCAAAGTTAGGGGCCATATTGTTCTGCATACACACCTTTTAGTTATTCAGTTACCAAAGTGTTGCCTAAAATTGAAAATTTATGAAATATCTCATGATATTGCTACTTACAGGTCATCGCTATGGTAACACGCTCGTACCAATGACAGAAGATGACAAGCAGAATATGAAATACAAGTCTGAGAAGTGTTTTAAGGTTCTAGGATTCACTAAAGCAGAAAATGTACGTTTACAACCATTATGTATAGTGGATAGCCTTTAAATTTCAAACTGCAGTCCTGATATATTTTTCATAGTTTTTCATGAAACTAGGAAAAAAATTATGCTAAGCAGACTTTTTCATCAGCTTGATGTTTTCATATGCAATATTTTTAAACCAATTTCAAGTTTTAGGTTAATTGGTATTGATCATTCAAAACTTATTTAAGTGTATTTTCTGATATTGTGTATAACCTTTGACCTCTGTTTAAACAGGTTAAGAGGAATGAGATGATGGGAGATGGCGTAATGAGTGTGGTGGCTGAGAAAGGCGATGAAGTAAGGAAACTATGTATAGCAGATGATTTCTGTTTGACTTCTTTCTCTCAGATACTGTCATTTTTTTGTACAAATTGAGGACTAGGTTTAGATTTGTCTCTTCCAAGCTTATGCTGTAATGTTGTGAAGATTTTTTGTTTAAGTAACTGATATTCATAGAAATTTTCAAATTTGTGATTGAGATTTTAACATATAATAAAGAGAAGTGTTTGTGCAGCTGTGGAACATTATGAGAAATGATGAAAAATCATGTGTCTGTGGAGGCTTATAATGCTTGTATGACTCTTTCTAGAATTGTGACAAATTCAGTCTTATTTCCTCATCATAGGCTCCATTACCTCTGTTGTGTATGTGTGCATTATGGATTGAGAGAGAAATGGCTGACAAATATTGTTTGTGGTTTCACATCTTATCAATGAAATTGCTTGAAAGTTCTTGTACAGATTAAAAGTCTTGTGTTATTGGTGAAGAATTTTTATGTTTTTTTTTTTTTTTCACTGTAAAAATAGACATAAAGTTTGGCCAGTTAAATGCAGAAAAGTTTGGCTGTTTAGATCACTTGAATTATTTCAAAATCATACATCAGATCAATCAGATCAATTTAAAGAAACCAGTCTAAAATTTAGAACAGAACAAGGTCTTATTTTAGGATAAATTCGTTATAAACCATGCTAGATATTTATTAGACTTATCCGTCTTTCAATTTGGACAGATTCTTGCTTATTGAAAATTTACTGACGGAATTACTTATAGTGCAGACCATGATAAGACTGCACGGATGTGCAGGCTGATTCTGGTCTGTACTGGTCGCAGAGGTAGAATCAGTTGCCTCCAGCAGGGTAAGGGATAAGACCACTTTTTGACAGTTCTTCTTAGTGAAACTTGACTGTACAATATTACCTTGGATTAACTGTTTACATAGCTTTATATCATCCCAGGCAGCAGCAGTAGCATTGTCAGCATTAGTGAATGCTCTTTATGAGACAAACATGGTTGCCATAGCAAGACGAGTGTATAATGCAGCTTCTAGTCCCAGAGTTGGTTGTCTTATTCCACACATAAAGGCAGAATACGAGGTAAAAATAATCTGTTGGGTTGTGATTTAGGTCTTATTTTATTTTGGCTAGGAGAAATTTTCTGTGTGCAACTTCTCTTACAATTTTCATTTGATTTTCATTAAAGTTTAACAGAATGATCATTATCAAGCTTCCCACTGCATATTCTCTAGCTTTTCGGATTTGATTGTGTTTGGGGGAGTTATTGCCCTTAGTTAAACTTTACTCAGTATTGCTACTCTGCACAGCTCCTACATTTTTCTCCCATGATGTTCACCAAACTTTCAAAGAATGATCATTATCAAGTGCCACCGTGCATATTGTCAGGCTTTTGCAATTAGATCATTTTTGGCAGAGTGATTGCCCTGTGTTTAATTCTGCTTTAACTTTATAATGTATCTATGTGCAACTCTTACAGTTTTATAATTCAACTTTATTTTTGCCTGTGTTGTTCAAATGGAGCATAAAAATCTAAAATTTAAAAGGTAAGAGACTGTTTTGAAACACTTTCTGTCAGAGACATGGTGACCAATGGATACAAAACACTAGATCAGTATCTTTTGAAACACATCAGTTTTGGAATTTTATTAATTTTACCAGCCATGCAAAAAGGTAAAGAACATATAATAGTCTTACCCCTGGACATATGGGGACTTACCCCTGGACATATGGGGACTTTGTTCAGTTCACAGACTGCAGAACATTTTGGCATAAATGATAAAGGTAACATAAGGTAAGTTATACCTACCATGACTGTGACCATTGCCATGTTTCGAGGGCATTCTTGTCTGTGACACATTTCTTTTTTGTAAGAGAAAAATGCTGTTTATAAAACAAAATCTATTTAAATCTATCATGTTATGTTTGCTTTTACCAAAATAATATTTTGAAGAAAAATTTTGTCTTCAGGCAATGTAAAGAGTCTTTAAGGAGAACAGTTTGCCTGTGGTCATGGCAATACTAGATTAATGTTCCAAAGATTATTCTGATTTCAGTGTTTATATTGGTTTGAGTTACCTTTTATGGAAGATGTGAGACAGTTTACATTTGGGTCTCTACCAGTCAAAGAAGAAAATCCCACCAATAAGAAATACAAGCCAACAGGTAGGCTGTATTGTATGGTTTTTATTATCTGTCTTCTCAGACATTGTGTAGAGATAATGCTTAAATCAAGATTGTTGAAATATATATGTATTTCTGTATTACAAGTCTATCAGTTAAATTTTGTTTATGGTGAATGTTCCATTTAATATTCATTAGCAGTATAACACCAGACCATCATTCCTGGAAAAGAGTTGGATAAAATACCCCTTTAGAACCAGCATTCTAACATGATAAGTAATTTTTGAGGTCCAAGCCCAGGACAGTGAGGTTACGATTGAACAACAAAGCATGCAAAACAAAACAAAAATGTTATATAGAATTTAGATTTCTTGGTCAAGTTTCAGTAAATTCTTTTTCCTGTAAAGTAGGAAACTTTTTTTCACATTCTTTGTAATACCTCTAAGACCCCTTCATATTTGAAACGTTTGGAAAAATCAGGAATTTGAAGAAAAAGAAATCTGAAATAGACAATGTCTGCTGTTAGTATGGATTCATTATTTAGATCAAGGGCTTTTTTGGCCAATTTTATAGCCAATATTTGGTCATATTCCCAATGGCAAAAAATATCCTTTTTTTTGCAATCGAAAAGAAATTTCATTAGTAAGCCATAAAAATACTTGCAAAAAAAAAATAGGACACATTTTTGTCAAAAAAAGATAAGTTTCCTACACTTAATGTCTTGTAAAATATTTCTAGGACATTGAAGAAATGAATAAAAAGTATACTTGAATTTTACAGAACTGCAGAAAAATTCCAAAATGTGACAATTTATCCTGAAATTCCTATCCCAGTAGACCATGTTCCCAGAACAATGAAAAAAAGAACGAGACCACTCTTTCATTGGTCTTACTAGTGAGACATCACTTTATAAAGAAGGTTTATGCATGTTTATCGCTATTGTGGAAAATGTTAGCAAATTACGATTTTATTTTTAGAGGACCAACTTTCAGCAGTAGACAGTTTAATTTCAAATATGGACCTTAGTACAGCTGATCAGTAAGTATGATATATTTTACAATGACTCGGCTAGTTTTTGTTGTCTCAGATTCTGCTGCTTGGGTCAGTAAATACATGTATGACTGCAAAATCAGTTGAAATGTTAAAACATCAAATCAAAACTGGATGTGATAATCTTTTTGTAGAATTACATTTTTCATTGTAATGTATCGCATCTCTCTTTATACCTCTTTAAATGGCTGATGGGGAATGAAGTATGTTTATTCAGTACACCTTCCTTTCCTAATGGCATGGTTTCTTTGGCTGTGTGCAGACTGCAGTAATAGTCATGCAGAAAAGAAAGTTAAAACTGTACTGAGTGGCCTACTTCAGTGTTGAAGGAATACATGTATGATAGAATTGTTGTACACAGACTCCTCATTCACTACAGGGTCAATTTGCTGTTGCACTGCCATGGCTTCTTGGTCATAGGGAAGTACTGGAAGAAATAGGGCTTTATTAGGGTCAGAATACTGTGCAATATTATGGTTCTTTATTGTTTTCAGATAGAATGAATCTTGTATAGGAAATTCTTCCATATGTTTTTGGTTCTAACAAACTTGCATTGATCAAATGTCTTTAAGTGAGATGATCATTTTTGTTTTTATTTTACTTCACAGAGATGAGGAAGGCAAACCATGTGAAGCATTGAAGCCAAAATTAACATTCAACCCTTACTTTCAAAGGTTATATCAGGTAATTTTATTCATTTTGACTTCTTCAGATTACAAGCATATTTTGGTAGAGATGAACTGTTTTTTACTCTGAGGGTTCTACAGTGTTCAGGCCATGCAGGATTTAAAAATAAGGAGATTCAGTCATTGGTGGATTTTTGTGTGTTTTTGTCCCAGCCTGCCCTGTCCGTCTTCCTTGAAAGATAGAATTACTTGAAAGCTATGATATTTTTGTTGGGAATGAGCACAGGAACTTAAACATTGGCAACATGTTTTTCTCTTGATATAAATATGATTTTTAAGACAGGATCCCATTAAAACTTGGTTCCTGCAGGCCTGAAAAAGTTCCTGAATTTCAGCATTGGCCTTGAAAAATAGGATGGATAGTGATCAGGGGCTCTTAAATTGTACACAGCTGATGCCTAAAATACAGATATTACGAATACTGTAGATCCTTAAATGGAAGAAGGTGAAATTTCCAAACCTTAACACACTCACTTCATTGGACAATGGAGATTGTCAATATCTGAATTAATATATCTTGTTGATAGCAACAGTTGTTTCCTTGGATATAAAGGGAGACACCAGGTACTGCGAAAATACAGTCAGTCAGACTGCAGCCCCTTGTATCAGTGTCCATTACAAATGGCAATGTGAATTTTACAAACTGTCCATCCAAAAGTTTGTTTTGGGCTCTTAGGCAACACTTTTACTCTTTGGGTCCTGAAACTTCTCAGGGATATAGATCAGCAAATGAATTTGCACACCTGAGGTTTTTCGTCTCCCTCCCAGGAAAAGCAGACTTAGAACTTATAATTTAGTCAAAATAGCTATGATAAAAGTTGTGGTGTATGCTCAGCCAGCACTATTAGACCTACAATCATATGGTGCTTTTTATTTCAGTAGCCTTTTGGCTTATTTGACCTTTCTGTATTTTTCAGTGTCTGCAACATAGGGCATTTAATCCAGATGATCCACTGCCAGAGTTGTCTCCCGTGATAGCAAATTATCTTAAACCTCCACAAGAAATTGTCACCAAGTGTTCACAGAGTCTGGAGAAACTGAAGGAAAACTTTAAACTGGAGGTTGTACAGAAAAAAGAAGAGAAAACTGGGGAGAAAACCTTCCAAGAAAAGTAAGAAAACTTTCCAAGGGAAGTGGTATAAGTCTTTAATCCTCATTACAGGTTTTACAGTTGGCAGGTGTGCTGGGTTATTGACATTTGATAGTTATTTTTATAGAACCATCAGTAGAGAAGTTTGAAAAGACTATTCCTAGGCTCATTTTAGATGCTGTCCGCTATTTTTTTCTTGAGAAATTGCAAAAATTGCAATACTATAGGGCTAGCTTGATTATTTACATCATTACATGTATATTTTGCATAATCCTTTAATGATATCCTGTTTCTACTTAAAACAAAATGACACACTGAAAATTAAAATCCTGTGGTTCCATAGGACCAAAGGGAAGAAACATCTTAATTACTTTAAGTACTGAATGAGTTCCTTTTCTTTCACATATTGGTTTTATAAAACCTAAAAAAGTAATGCAGACTGGTTATGACTTTTTTTTGAGAAATTATATTCAGAGAAATGTTCCACTCATTAGACTGGTGTAAAAGTGGTACAAAAAATGAATGGGTCTAAGTATTGGACTCTATTTCTTATAATTTTCTAAGATTCTTATAATTTTATGTGGTACATAAATGGGTCTTACTTGTAACTGAAACATATTTTTGTAGCTGTGTATTCTCATACACTATGCAAGTGTCTTGTTTGTTGTTAACACAGTAATGATTATACTTATAGCTGTATATTGTAGTGGAGATGCTGATGGACCTGCGGCAAAGAAGGTCAAGGTTGATGACAACTTGGATGGAGGGATTGAAGATCTTGCTAAAGCTAAAGTCTCTGAGGTTAGTTTATCTACTTGGCCTTCATTCTATCATTCTCCTTTGCAGTGATCTTTCCCCCCTACCCCAGTCATACTTTGCCATACTTCAGTACAAATCTCTGCTACCTCAGGTTAACTTTGGCTTGTTTCAAGGTACATACACATTAATTGTAGAAACTTTTTTAAGAAATCATTTTCTCTCTCTCTCTCTCTCTCTCTCTCTCTCTCTCTCTCTCCCTCTCTCTCTCTCTCTCTCTCTCTCTCTCTCTCTCTCTCTCTCGAAGTTATAAAATTGAAGGTAAAAAAATGTTTAGTGACATACCTGTTGGTAGTGATTATTGTATGGAAAGGGAAGTAACTGCTGCATGGAGTTTGCTATACTGTCAGTAGGTTTATTCATTGTGAAGTTCTCCTGTTATATTCTCATTTGTCTTCAAATTTCCAAGGAGGGAAATAATGTAACTTGAAGTTGTAATTACTTGTTGGATGGTAATAAACAATATTTTATAAGATGTATGGTTGTTGTTTAATGTTATTTTATTTCTGCACTTTATCTTACAGACTGGTTAAACATAGTAGCCCTTGGTGAAGTTTTCTTCTCCCAATGTGTGAATGTTCTGTATAATATCATCTTTTTTTTATTACAAGGTTGGGTCAACAACGCCAGTGGATGATTTCATAGCAATTATTAACAGGAAAGATGAAGATAAATTTGAAGAAGGTACATATATAGTATTATCTATGTTCTGTAGAACTATAGACCATATCTAGTTTCTCACTCTAATAGAAACTGAACAGAAATGATGCAAGATTTTTATTTTCCTGAAGTAGGAAAAGGAGGAAAATACATGTACATAACAGAAATAATACAGAAACTTCTATGAAAGAGACTTGACTTTGGTATAACAGAATAAGATTTGGATGTTTATATTATTTTTATTGAAAGTAATGTAAACTCGAAGGGGAAATTTTGAAAACATTTACAACTACAAAGGTGGTCATTCTGGCAAGACAAGGCCAAATAGATATTATTCTACAGTAATCTTTGTCACTTATAGCATGTGGACAAATGCAGAAGAGAATAGAGCAGATTGTTTTGGACAGTTTTGGTGAGCAGTTTTACGAGAAGGCAATGGACTGCCTTAAGTGTCTCAGAGAACAGTGCATAAAAGTGAGTTTTCAAACAATACTTTTGTACCAGAGCTAACATGACTTTCCATTGGTCAGCGGTGTTGTATATCTCAGATATACCATGCCATATCTAGAAAATACTGTACGTGTATTTGAATTCGCAGAGGCAGATTTTCGCGGAAAGGTCCATTTTGGGGGTCTATACAAATATTCGCGCTATTTTGAATTTGCGGAGGTGACTGCCGAAAATCATAAATGCTTGTAGACCGCTCAGGTTAAAAAAATAAGGGGAATTACTCTAACAAGATTTTGGAATGGTGTAAAATACGGATGAATATAGACGCTGTTACAAATCAAAATACAATGCATAGCTGTAGGAGTAGGCACTGGTTTTCGCAAACAGCCTTCATTCATTTTACATAATTTTTACTGAATTCATTGTGGGAGTTCACAGTTATTTTCAATACCTGGTGTCAAACAATACGCTATTGTACAGAACAAAGACATTGTCTAGCGGTCTGATTATGGCAAACAAAAGAATGCTCGTTAATGTGCATGATTTTTCACAGTTTTACAAAGTTTTACACTGCACTGAATGAGACGTTAATCTTTTCACCTATCAGTAACGTTATACAGCATTTTAATAAAATCGTATGTATTGAAAGCATGTAAGACACTGATATACATTGTTCTATAGAAGCCCGAAAATATGACTATTAAGAAATTATTGGTGTAAAAATATTTGCGCTAAACATGAATTCACGGATCGAATGTCACCGCAAAGATCGCGAAAATTTGAAGCCCGCGAATATTTCTACACATACAGTATGTGATGTGACATGACAAAATCAATAATCTGGTCAAATTAATGTCATCAACAAAACAACATCAAAGTTGAAATCATAAACAAGTTAACAATTTTTTTAAGCACGATGTTTTTGGCCTTCTCTGAATCACTATAAAAAGATGTCTTTGAAAAATATGTCTTCCAAAGTAACTGAAACTTGGGTACGGAATCATACAATAACCAAGCAACTATATCACATGTTACATGCTATGTGGTATGATGTCCAAATTGTCCATGATGTAAAATTGATTGATAAAAATGTTATCTATGCATTGTTATTTCCACTATAAGTGTAACTTCTGGTAGCTAGAGTGCAACTGAAATTATACAAAAGTAATTTCAAAATGATCTGTTATCTGAAAATGAAAAAATACGAAATTGTAAAATTTGACCACATTGTTGATAATCACACGACTCGTATAATAATTATCTAGCGATGTTATTAATTATCAATAATAAAGAATTGTAAATTAGTGTGTCTTTATTGGCTTAAATTTTCCTGGTTTACTGTTGTTACAGCATGCTTGCAGACACGTACATCGAGTATAATGTCGCTACATTATAAATACAAAATATTTAACATCATAGGACAAGTCAATAACATACCCTGTTGAAAAATTTACATTGCATTTAATTTATAAAAGTGAGAGAAACTTACTATTCTATAAATACAAACCTTGATTGGTTCAGTATTAACCCATCTATTTTACACTAATTTGGAAGCAAGATTTTGCAACTTCTGTTTATCCCTCTTAACAACTGCTTGTTTTGATTAAACCGGTACTTGGTCAAAGGTGTTAAATGCCACAAGTCCCTAGAGACTCGGTCCCAGAGGGATTTGAACTAGTGACTTCTTGATGAGTTCATAGCTTTAACCAATCAAATCAAGACTACTTGTCTTCTGTTATTTTCTCTGATATAAAAATTTTTTTATGAAACTTGAAAATTGTTGATACATCTCTTTATTTCTTGTAAGTTATTGCTTAGATTATATTAAGTCAGTTATGTTGTAAAGTGATTCTTGGAATTGGTAACAGTCCTGATGTTCGTTTCGCAGTAGCAAATTTTCCCTCGTATCAATTACATCTTTCTTATGGTGCTGTTCTGAGAGGACTGAAGATTGTTTTAGTAATTGACAATGGTTCCGTTTATCTCTGCTCATTGGATCACCGTTTGTTTGTAATTAGGTAATTGTTTAATTAAAGGAATGTTGAATGAAGCTGAAAGAAATTATTTTATATTATTAATGTTCTTTGTCTCTTGCAGAAACTAGAGGCGAAATCATACAACACATTTATAAAGGAATTCAAGGAAACTTTGATAGCAAAAGCGAGAAGGGACTTTCTTGATAAATTATGTACAGGTAATTACTTTGTTAGTAAGAAGTAAATTCAGGACAGGCTTAAGAAATACTAGGCACAAACAGTTGAAGTACATGTAACTTGTATATTTCTTCACTTTAAAGACCTGTCTGAAATTGCTTCAAACTTTTATTAGGCAGCAGTTTTTCCAGGAAACAGTTTTCAAGTAGGATTTGAAGGAAAGAGTTTTTTTGCTTCCTATATAGAGAAGAACATTTTACAAGTTGTTATTTAAAACATTGCTGAAAGTTTACTGTTAAACTTCTGTTAAAGAAATGACTTTTAATATCTCCTTGATATCTTAAATTTTGCATCTCTGCATTTCTACCATTATAAACAGCCTACAAGAATAATTTCTTAGAAAAAAATAAGAATTTACATCCATGTAACTTTGAAAGTTTGTATTTAGGGACATAGGAAATTCCAAAAGTGATCTCAAAATAAACAAACATTCTCCAAGTACAACGTGAACAGTCTGGACAAAGATACTGGCCTCTGAAGACAGACAGTCTCTTAACACAGATGGTCTTTTTGAGTGATTGATGTGTGTTGTTGTTTTCTGTTTTACAGACAAGCAAGGCTTGATCTCAAAGTTGGAATGTGAGGATGGGGCCTCTGAAGAGGAAGTTAAACAGTTTACTGAGGAGGAGGAATCACAAAAACCAGAACAGCCAGCTGCCGAGGATTCTGCAGACGACCTGGTAATATGTCTTTTCTCACTATCTAGTCTAAACTGTTTGACCTGTGTTAATAAAATAACCCTGGAAATTATGTTCAGAACTGTGAAAAAGAGTGACCTCTTAGTTATCATTTATTTTCATGTTTCAAAATTCTAATCGTTATGTTATTGGGAGTGTAAAATTGCTGAAAACAGCGTCACTGCAAATTTTGCAATAGGTATTATAGCCTTATCCATTTATAATTATTAGGGATGTAAATGAAATTTTGAACTTATGAAAGTTCGGACTTGATGCTGAACATTTGAATGTATTTTTGGCATTGGAGTGCTTGGAAAAAACTGTATTCAGTTTTCATAAATAAAATAAAATCATAGTGTTAAAAAGGTAAGAAAGATGTTGTAAGCAGGTAGATTCACACCTTTTGTTGCTGTAACACCTCTGGTCAGACAACCTTAAAAATGCGTCATCTAATGTTGGTGGCCTGTGCTTTAAGCGTCACCTACAATGGGTAAGACAAAAGGTACTGGTATGTCCGTGTCGTGTTAGAGGTCAAACTTGGAGACAGAATGATTGTGTCACAGGAAGAAACTAAATACACGAACGTGTCGGTCAATTATTGGCATTAACCCTGATTTTACTTTATACTGGCCCGATTTTTTGGTTGTTTTATTTTCTTGCAAAGTCTTGCAAAAAATTCACATCCATATGGCTAATAATCAGTCAAAATGTCAATGACACTTTCCATACCTTGTGCTTGGTCTCAATTTCTTTTTCTTTTCGAGCTAAATATAAATTTAAATGGAATGGAGATCTACCCAATAAGGATACCGGATACTGAGAAATACACCATGTGCTAATGAATTGGAAACACTCTGATCTTATCCAGTTAATCACGTCGAGAAAAAAATTCCTGGCAGTGATCACCCCTTCATTCTTCAGAAAAGATCTCTAAAGGCACGCATTAACCTAAGCTGGATTTCAAAAAAAATTTCCCTGCTTTTGTTCAGATATAGTTGGAATTACATCGATTAAAAACCCCTCGATGTAATGAAATTGAAAAAAAGTTTTTATTATTTTATTTACTTTCGACCATCATCACCTGGCATGCCTGCCAGCAGTGATGATTGTATTGAAAGGGAAGTAACTGCTGCATAGAGTTTGAGAAGTTCAGTGAAAACTTTGTGTAATTATTAAGTATGAGTTATTCAAACGTTTGAATGCAAAATGATCTGAAGTTTCGAATGCTAAAATGAACAAAATTTGCCATCTCTAATAATTATGTAATTTTGGCATCTGTCCAAGAATTTCCCTTCAATATGATGACATTTGTCATAGCAACTTGCCTGTTTTTCTGTTTTGTTCTGATATCAGTCTTCTCTTATGTTTCAGCTTGGAGAGTTGTAGACCAATACTGTTGGGAGTAGAGGAAACCTGCATTTCTTGACACTAACGTCATGTCACATATTTAGATAACACAGGAATAGTTAATATTATATTTCAGCATTCAGGGATAAATGGAACTAACGGTCAAAATATTGAAAATCATTTTCTATCGAACCAAGTTTTTTTTGTAAGTTTACAGGAAACGTTTTTAGCTCACCTGTCACGTAGTGACAGAGTGAGCTTTTCTGATCACCTTTTGTCCGTCGTCCGTCGTCCGTCCGTCCGTCCGTCCGTCCGTCCGTCCACAATTAGTTCGTTAACACTCTAGTGGTCACATTTTTGCCTCAATTGTCATGAAACTTGCACGGGATGTTTGTCTCATTGATATCTCGGACGAGTTCGAACATGGGTTATCAGGGTTGGAAAACTAGGTCACAGAGCCCAAATATAGAAAAACCTTGTTAACACTCTAGAGGCTACTTTTTCAGTCCAAATATCCTGGAAATTTGTCAGAAAGGTTCTATTGATGATTTCTAGCTCAAGTTCAAATATGGGTAATCTGGGTTCAAAAACTAGGTCACGGAGCCCAAAAATAGAAAAATCTTGTTAACACTCTAGAGGTTACATTTTCAGCCCAAATAATCTGGAATTTTGTCAAAAAGGTTGTTTTGACAATTTCTAGGTCAAGTTCAAATATGGGTCATCTGGGGTCAAAAACTAGGTCACAGAGCCCAAATATGGAAAAACCTTGTTAACACTCTAGAGGTTACATTTTCAGCCCAAATAATCTGGAAATTTGTCAGAAAGGTTGCTTTGACAATTTCTAGGTCAAGTTTAAATATGGGTCATCTGGGGTCAAAAACTAGGTCACGGAGCCCAAATATGGAAAAACCTTGTTAACACTCTAGAGGTTACATTTTCAACCCAAATAATCTGGAAATTTGTCAGGAAAGTTGCCTTGAGGATTTCTAGATCAAGTTCGAATATGGGTCATCTGGAGTCACAAACTAGGTCACAGAGTCCAAATATGGAAAAACCTTGTTAACATTCTAAAGGTAGCATTTTCAGTCCAAATAACCTGGAAATTTGTCAGAAAGGTTCTATCGATGATTTCTATCTTAGTTTTGAATATAGGTTTTCTGGGGTCAAAAACTAGGTCACAGAGCCCGAAAGTAGAAAAACCTTGTTAATCCTCTAGAGGTTACATTTTTAGTCCAAATGTCCTTGAAATTTGTCAGAAAGATTGTTTTAAAGATTTCTAGCTCAGATTTGGATATGGGTCATCTGGGATCAAAAACTAGGTCACATGGTTCAAATATGTAAAAAACTTTTTAACACTCCAGAGGTTACATTTTCAGTCCAAATATCCTGGAAATTTGTCAGACAGGTTTTCTTGATGATTTCTAGCTCAAGTTGGAGTATGGGTCATCTTGGGTCAAAAACTAGGTCACAGAGCCCAAATATGGAAAAACCTTGTTAACACTCTAGAGGTTACATTTTCAGCCCAAATAATCTGGAAATTTGTCAGAAAAGTTGCCTTGAGGATTTCTAGATCAAGTTCGAATATGGGTCATCTGGAGTCACAAACTAGGTCACAGAGTCCAAATATGGAAAAACCTTGTTAACATTCTAAAGGTAGCATTTTCAGTCCAAATAACCTGGAAATTTGTCAGAAAGGTTCTATCGATGATTTCTAGCTTAGTTTTGAATATAGGTTTTCTGGGGTCAAAAACTAGGTCACAGAGCCCGAAAGTAGAAAAACCTTGTTAATCCTCTAGAGGTTACATTTTTAGTCCAAATGTCCTGGAAATTTGTCAGGAAGGTTGTTTTGATGATTTGTAGCTCAAGTTTGGATATGGGTAATCTGGGGTCAAAAACTAGGTCATAGAGCCCAAATATGGAAAAATCTTGTTAACACTCTAGAGATAACATTTTCAGTACAAATAACCTTGAAATTTGTCAAAGAGATTGTTTCAATAATTTCTAGGTCAAGTTTGAATATGGGCCATCTGGGGTCAAATAACCAGGTCCATAGCAACTTTGTTTAAAGCAGTCATACTCAGGTGAGCGATACAGGGCCATCATGGCCCTCTTGTTTATGTTTTAGGTTCACTTTAGTCGCTAGAGTAGAAATTTAAGTTAAGTGCCACATTTGTATCTAGTGTCATAATGTGATAATATTTTGACCCAAAAAAAAATATTACTGAAGAAATTTATGAGCATATTTCAGTGCAATAAATTCATAAGATTGCCTTTCTTTATAAATGTTCAGAATTACATTATTCAGTCAGTAAAAAACCTTGAATTCTGTTAGACCATAATTTACCATCAACTATTTTTTGTCTGTCTTAATGTAAATACAGTCATTGTGACTCTTCAAATTTGAGAGGGACCTTGATATAACATTTCTGTTTATATTATATCTTTTCCCAGCTAAAAGTCTGAAAAACTGTATTATGGCTGCATTAGATGATCGCTGTCTTGGTGACCTTTCTCCACAGGATGTACATGAATTAGCATTGTCTTTGCTATTACCATGTCCTTGCTTTCTCTTTACCTTCAAGCTTAGAAACCATAGTCATTGATGATAATTTTTTTTTTGTTAGTGATTTTTTTATAAATAAAAGTTTTAGAAGAAAGTTAAGTTTGTTCTTATCATGTAACAGGCAGTGATAGTGAAGGCAACTGCATGACTGCCTGTAAGAATGCCAGTCTTTTCTGAGAAGCCAGCTAATACCTATACTGGTCTGAATTGTAAGGAGGGGCTTGTGCCCATCCCAGCATGATCCCATGGGCTCCTAAGCTTCGTGTAGTTGGCTGGGCTCTAAGCAAACATTTTCTAGCTTCACATGTTGTACCAGTGCTGCTGGACAGGCACAATATTCAGAATACTTTAAAGTATTGGTTTTACCAGATTAGAACCCAGGGCAGTCTGGACAGTTACTTATTACTGCCACTGGGATGCATAAAACGTGAGTTGTTGCTAAAGTGAGATCTGTATTTCCTAAGTTGGCATCATACAAGCTTAACTAGTTGTAATATGTAAATACCTTCTGATTTTGAAATTGATAGGTGATCATTTATTCAGTTTTCCAACAAATAAATTGATGGAGAGTGTGGAGCCAAGGGTCGGTTGAGATCAATTTATTGACATTTTATAAGTATTGGCTTTGCACTGACATAGACACTGCAGTAAACCAACACAGAAAATAAGAATTTTGTTCAATTAAGATGAAATAAATGTTGAATAAAATACTGCAATAGTATTTCACTCTTGCTATTAAAACCCAAGGGATAATTATTGAAACAGCAGCTGAAGTGTACATCCCACTATAACATTTTAGAAAGTGGTAGCTATGTCAAGAATTTCAAGGAAAAGAGTGGGGTGGATCAGAGATGCAGTGACTTGTAATTCAGGGGGCACAAATCTGACACATCAGTCCTCGAGAAACCCTAGTAATTATCTTTCATGTAAAATGTTTGATGTCCAATGCTTCAGGTCTACACACAGTACAGATAATGAACAAGTAATATCTTGTTGTGACTTGTACGTAGCCCATAATCCAAAATATATGTAACAACTTTTCAGTGGGTGTTGGTCATACAGGCAACTGCTCTCGAAGACAAAGTTGGGTAAACAAAGGAAAGAATCCTAGTGAATTTTTTTCTTTCTTTTACAGAAAAAAGCTGACTAAAACGTTGTTTAATCAGTATTTTAACAAACACAAACAAATGCTTAACATATGAACAGTAACTCAAAAATAAATAGATTTATGTCTAAATGAACAATAACTTTTACTCTTTATATCTATCTGATTTTCACACAGTTAAATTCTATTTCTTTAAAACTAGTGCTAACTTCTGATAAAAGTTATACAGATAAACTACATGTATTCACTTCACATTGCATGAAAATGGTAAAACAAGAACTAGATAAAATGAACATTTAAAAATTCCATTTCTGTAAAACAGATTTAATAAAAAATTCCCAGTGCTTTTGTTATTATTTTAACTTTCAATAATTAATTTTTTAATTTCAGACCATGATTAAAACTCGACACAAATTTGTTATTCTTTATGACGTTTAAGTTGATATGTTCAACTACTGAAATTATTTTTTTCTTCATGTAATAAGTTTAGTGTACTTATAATGCATGTAAGAATGTTCCAGAAGACATTTAAATCAAAATTATAATGACATACTGGATATTAAGATGTATGCAAAATATATTTTGTAATCAAATTCATTAATTCTGTCCATAACATTTACTCCCTGTGCGTTTAAACAAAGAAATATTAACTCTAACCAATTAAAATTATGCATACAATGTTCACAGCATACATGTAAATGACTAAATCAATATTGTACTTACTTCTATCTACTAGTAATGAGATTTAAATTTAAATTGCCAAAATACCTCTTTCAAAATAATGAAACATGCAATATGGTTGTTCCTCAAATTTCTTCCATATTCATTTAACAAACTGGTAAGTCAATAAAACAGTTTTATTTTATGCCTACCTATGAAATATAGGGAAATATCAGTGAGATAAAAGTGATAATACACTGTTTTGAATCAGTTAATTACCATTTTGATAATACACTGTTTGTGCCGGAACTACTGCTTGATGAAATTTCCCCACCACAAGAGAATCCGCTGTATTTCAGACTGTGACAGCGAGTGAAATTTATTTACCTTGTTAAATCCAATTATAATATTGAATTCCTGAGCCTAACTAGTTGTGAACAATGATGAAATTCGCCATAAATTATTTAAAATGTCTGATTTGTTTTGACATGAACAATATCCAATATGGCCGACTTTCAATTCAATTTATTGAATATTACTCGGTATTAATCCGCTTTTATAATTAAAGTATGTATGGCAAAAATTCAATAAATATTGATAAACTGTGTAGACAAAAATAAATGTTATTTGATGAAAGTGAATTCAGTTTATTTCAGCAGAAGTAAAGTTATCATATGTATTGGGGATTGTCTGCACTTTTTTTTTGTGCGGAGTAACCAAAGTACGCATTAACTGATTTGGGGCTAACCATGGGGAATTTATTGAAGGCCCTGATTAAAAATATCATAAAAAAAACCTATTTTTGATGTGTTGGCATAAAATAAAAAGAAAATTTGTTTGTTTTTTAGTGGAAGATGGGAATTTATTTCATCTCGTGAACACCATATGTTGATATTTTCACTCATGGCTGCGCCACTCGTGAAAATATCACATATGGTGTTCACTCGATGAAATAAATTCTCATCTTCCACAAAAACAAACAAATATCCTCTATATAAAGTAATAACATCTTCCAATCATTCAAAAATTTGGTCTGCATTAAAGACAGAAATTGTTCAACCTCAAAAGCCTTTTCAGGAGATTGTATTACATACTGTAATCATGTTGCTAGACAATTTCTGAAAGTATTTAAAACTTTCATACTCTTAAGTCATCTACACTGGCTCAAATCACCAGTCAAGATTTTAAAGTGAGCTGCAATGGGTGAAAACATTCCATGCTTTTTAAACATGTTACGCTTTTTAAAAATGTTATTCTTTTAAAGCTTCAACACCAATATTACAAGATCACATTTCATCTGATATTCCAATAAGTAATTTACACATGAACTATGATTATTATTTCAAATTAACAGCAAGACTGCCAAAACAAGTTACATGACAAGGAAGTAACATTTACAAGGCTATATGGAGAATATTTTCTGAAAGCTCAGACCTTTCATCTTCACTTACTTCATGAGACAGCTGTACCTCTGACAGTGTGTTAAACAATGAGGCATAATGACCTGAGGCACGGGCCATACGTGCAGCTGTTAGTAAACTGTCATCCCTTATATAGGTCACAACTTCATCCTTATGCACCTGTTTCACATGTTTTCTTGTATTTCCACCTGTTGCGCACCTGAATGAGCAATATGGACACTTGTACGGCTTTACACCTTGGAGCTGATGCTGTACACGTATGTGCTCGTTCAGTTTCTGCGTAGTTTTCGTCTGGTAATCGCACTGCGTGCATGAGTAAACCTTATCTGAATGTACCCACTGGTTGTGTGAACGCAAAGTATTGGCGGAGACAAATGACTTATTGCAGATTTTACACTCATAGTTACGTGTGTTGGTATGTCCATTCACATGCGTCTGGTATCGATATTTCAGTATAGATGTGAAAGGGCAGTGAGGACACTTTAACAGTTCTCTCTTGTCATCCTCAGCACGGACCTTGTGTACATTAAACAGATGAGCTGAAAATAAGATGATATTTTAATATATATAATACTGTACCAAATATCTAAGACTATCTCCTTATGACTAAAGCTTAAGCCTCATATATCACCATATGTAAATATTTCTTTGGTCAAAGAACCTTTGGAAATAAGTCAACTTTATTGATACTGAAAGTTACAAGAATAATTATTCTTTGCTTTTCTATTAACTGACAATAAAATGCATGCCAAAAAGTCTTTGAGAGATCATAATTTGTCCAACTTTTCAACTTTTCTAATAAAAGTGTGGAGTCAATATATATCTTATATTATATATATCATAATTATATTATTTATACAGTTTAGTTCTGCAATAAGAGCACTTAAAACTGTTTCAAAAACATGCAAAAAATCAGAAATTTTAAAGAATCAAAGTCTGAAAAAGATTCAATAATTAGACTAGTTTCTTTTTAAGAGCACTTTCTAACAAGTCTTTTTAGCTCTACTGTAATACTGACAAATGTACTCTGAGAATTTAACAAATAATCCTTGCACTGGTAGTGTTAAATAAGGTTAACCCGTTAACCTCTTGTGTAAATTCATACATACTGAAAAAGGTTCCCTTGACAGCTGTGGTATAGGAGCAGTACTGACACTGGAAGCTTTTCTCACTGGAATGTCTGTTTGTGATATGTGACTGTAGCTCATGCTTCTCTCCAAAGCTCAGACCACAAACCTGGCACAGGAATGGTCGTATCCCAAGGTGCATCTTGGCAATGTGCTTCTCACGAATCCTATAGAATATGGAAAAATGCACAAGTCCATGGTATTGTCAATCAAACTGAGAAAAACGTGTGGTGTTTTCTGGTTGTAAGATATAAGAAAGAGAAGGCTTTAAAAGCTGCAAGTTGACAGTAGGTATGTTTTGCAAATATTTAAACAGTGATTCCAGAGCAAAAGTAAATGTTCTGTTATTACAATGCTTTACAGAATAACAAGAAAAAATGTGTTGTTTTTATTTCAGAAAGCCTGGATTTGCCTTTTCCAGCAAATAATTGAAAAAGTTGAGTACATCAAACTTTTAAGGTGAAAAGAACATTTTATTAACATTTATTGGTGGATACAAAAAAAAAACTGCAGTCAATTTTACACAAAGAAAGCAACATGCAAACTAAGCTTACTTTTCAGTTTTGAGCTTCTGACCACAATATTCACATGGAAAGAGCTTTTCTGTGACATGTTTACTCTGATGAAGCTTAATGGCTGTTGAGGCATACG
The DNA here is from genome assembly GCA_012932295.1 of Cyclina sinensis. Classification (NCBI taxonomy): domain Eukaryota; kingdom Metazoa; phylum Mollusca; class Bivalvia; order Venerida; family Veneridae; genus Cyclina; species Cyclina sinensis. Next base: position 34,641,279 of record JAAONU010000008.1, read on the forward strand.
TCTTATATGTACACCCTTCATGCTCACAATGGAATACCTGAGAATTCAATGTTAATGTTTAACATTTAGGATATAGCCAGAGATTGTAAGACAACTTTAATGATAGAAAGGCAAGAATTTCAAACTAAGTGCAGATCCAATAAGAACTTACAACATGCCAAGCTTGCAAAACTAGTAGGAAAATAGCTTGTGAAAACAAAACAGTTTTACCAACTTCCTTCTTCAACAGCACTTAGAACCTTTCACCTTTAACCCTGATTTTTTTGCAGAGCAAATACCTTCACATTTGTTTCATTTACTACAAAAAAAACAAGCGCTACACATTGTCATAGATCAATTATTATGGAGAAATTTAGCTGGCTCTAGCGGTATTTGAACTCAGAATCCCTGGATTATAATCCAATGACTTGAAATCTGTACATACCTTTATATTGTCATGTTGGATACCATGTTTAAAATATTCATGTTTCCGAAGCATTGACCCTTTCCTAAAAGATTTTTGGCACCTCTGACATGGAAAATTAAACTTTCCTTGCACATGGCATGTGTATCTGTGACGTTTCATCATCAGTTGTACCTAAAAAAAAAGAGAGACCATATAATGAACTGGTTTTTGTCAGTGATAACAGCTCCATGTATATTAGCCTGCTAAATATCTAAAATGGATTTGTCCATCATTGAATTTGGACCGATCCATTAATTGCTTATGGGGGTGCTTAATAAAAATTTACAGACTGAATGGTGAATAGGGAAGTCCCTGATCAGACTGCAGGAAAATCTTGGTCTTCATTGGTCAAAGAGGCAAACACATCTGCCGCTATCTATTATTAAATTGTTGAAAGGTTCCGACAGGAACAGGCATGAAACAAACTAATAAAAAACAACACACCTGAACAAAATCTATCTTTCACCTTGCTACAATTATCAATTACCAAACTAATGAACCTAGAAACTAAAGACCATTACTTGATACTCTAGCATCACTATAACATGGTCTCTTGATAACCCTCTGTCACATCAATGTCAGGAATACAAGGACTTGCCTTTCTCTTCAAACACTCTCCCTATTATCAATACCTGGCAACATGTACCTATCTGCTCAGGTGAGCTTAAAAGTAAAGCTTAGTGCTAAATTTAAGTGTCACTCATAATGAAAGGCCCAGCCTTGTGGGCTTATGAGACAGACATGGATTAATCGATTAAAGTAATTTAATCGATTATTAATTGATTAATATTTTTAGATAATCATCAATAATCATTAATCAAGCATTTTTATGATTAATGATTAATAATTTAATCGATTATTGTAAAAAAAAGGCAGTAATCATGATTGTTTTATGATTAAAATAAGATTACTTTTTTATGGTCAAGAGCTTAAGAAAATTGATGACAAAGTTTGAGAAATAACAAAATCTTGGTATTAGAGTCATAACAAAAGATGAAAAGAAGTCAATTATCACTTGTATACAAAGCATGCCTAAGCCAGAGGGCACAGACCATTGTAATTTGGTTTTATAGATAATCAGTTAATGTGGGGATAAACTGGCTAGTTACTTGTATGTAAGCAAATAAAATAGTCACTATTATACTCCATATTATTGAATATGATAATCGCCCTTTAACTAAGTTGTGCCCATGCTAAATCATCTTTGCTCAGACATATTTTTTCAGTTTTGATATTAAAACAAATCATCCCTTTATAATCCATCTGCTCAGTATGAATATAAAACTGACTGCATGTGATTCACGAAACATGGAGCGGATGTGGTCCAGTGGTAACGCGCTGGACTGGTATACCAGGGGTCCCGAGTTCGATCCCCCGCTCCTCCACTAACATTACTAATAGTCTTTCGGATGAGACTTTAAACCGAGGTCCCATGTATCATTGCTATACACTGAGCATGTAAAAGAACCAGGAGTGTCTCTGGAATGGGAAGCTTTCTGTATCTTGCACTACCCCCACCACATAAAATAACTAATCTCTCCAGGGGGCGTCGGTCATATGGGCAACCGGTACCGACGTAAAATAAGCTTAAATAGACAGACAGTAATGAAACATTGTGAAATAAGACCCAGTGCAGGTCAGAATTTTCAACATGGCTGCAAGAAAACATTTTAAATTTCCGGATAATGTACCTACTGAAGGCACTGTTAAAGCAGAGTGCAAACATTGTGGCTCATTTATCTCTTGGAATGTTAAAACAACTTCAAATTTTGTTACCCATTTAAAGGTAAGATTATCTTCTTTTTATTTTTTATTTTTAAATTTCATTTTATTGTAATATGACTAAAGACAAAACTGTATGAATCAAATAATATATATTTCAGTTTTTTTTGAAGATTATACAAAGTTAAATTTATTTTGTATACAAATTGGAAAAAAACATACAGTTGCATGTATTTATTATTATGTATAATAATGTTGACAAATTTATTTCAGAAAAAGCACAGAGACATCTACATGTAAACTGAATTCCACTGAAGAGAGCGAATCTGCCCAGCCTCCAATTAATACCTTCATGAAAACTGCCTCGACATCGAACAAATATGCCACAAAAGATCCTCGACAGAAAGAAATAACAACTGCCCTTGTTCAGTTTATTGCAGGAAATCTAATGCCACTTTCTATTGTCGAGAGCAGTGAGTTCAAAGCATTGATTGAAACTTTGGATCCTAGATACCAATTGCCTAGTAGGATGCATATCTCAACAAAATTTTACATGAAAAATCCACTGAAATTCAGTATTGCTTGGAAATACTTTCGACCTGAACGTTGCAGATTAAGTGATACTACTTTTGAAAGACTAATGATGATCAAATGCAACAAGCATATTTGAATGCTCCTGTTTAATACATAGTTTATTAAAAAATGTGTCAATACATGTATTTCATGTTTCTGTGTTTCTTCGAAAATAATCATTAATCATGATAACTTTAGTTTTATGATTAATAATTTAATCGATTACTGGTTTTTAGCAATTTAATCAATTGATAATCGATTATCCATATTTGGCTAAATAATCAATTATTAATCGATTATTTTTCAAAGTAATCGAATCCATGTCTGTTATGAGACATCAACTGCTGTACACATTTACTTCCTGATTTCCTTTTCTTTTGTGCTAGGTGCCAGGTGGACTTGGTAACCATTCTTTAACTAAGTGGCCGGTCATCAACCAGCCTCTGCAGAACAAGCCTATGACAGGACTCGAACATTCAACCTCCTAATCTATTAGCTGATGCATTAACCACTGGGCACCAGAGATGGTACATTTTACATGTACTTCACTTGACTTTATATTCTACCACATCAGGTACCCGACTAATTGTATTTTTTTCTACATCAAATACCTAACTGCATGTACTATATTCAAAACCTGACAATATGTACATTGTACCTTCTAATATACCATGGTGCTGACTACTTGTAAGCCTTTGGCATACCTTCAAAAAGCACTACCCTACCTTAAAAGTCATTGGGCAATCTGTGCACTGGTATCTTATTGATGGATGAGCTTTCATCACATGGTCTTTCATTGTTTGCAGGCTTTGGGTCTTGAACTCACATTCCTCGCAAGTCATACAGTCAGGTAGACAGTGCTGTAACCTGTTAGCCTCTTGTGATGTATATTCATGCTTCATCTGAAAGTAACAGACCACTTCAGTAACAGGAAGGAATGAATATCTAGTGCTTTCAACACAGGCACACCAACTTCCAAGAGTTCAAATGAGAAAATCTAGGCCTGCTTATCTTTCATGGCACTGACTCTCAAATGTTTGTTTACTAAGTTAGCATCACCAAAAACAAAAATGGCTATGGACAAAATACAATGTATTACAGAACTAAGTAAAAATGACATTTACCTGTAAGTGTGTACATAGAGCTCTGATTGAGCTTTGTGATTTCCTACAGTCTACACAGACAAACAGTGGTTCTGAAGGCAGTGTCTTTTCCCTGGGTGTAATATCAACACCCATCACTTCTCCATGTATATTCTTTCTATGGGTCGCTAGAGTATACCGTGTACTGAACGTTTTATTACAATCTGCACATTGAAATAGTGGCTCTCTTGAATCTGTTTTTTTGGCACATGTTTGGCTATTAAGTTTTGCACTATTAGTGTAGTCAAATTTTCGATCCTTTGCAAATGGCACAAGAAGTTTCTGCATAGCTAGTTTTACAGAACAGTAACGTAACCAACTTTCCACTGGTTTTAAACTACCCTTATGCTTTTTACGCTGATGTAAAGTGAAATGGCAATACTTCAGGAATTTGCTATGGCATAAATTGCATTTAAATTTAGAGGTCTGTCTTTCCTGTTGAAATAAACAAGTTCTAACATCGGATTTTCTTTTCGCCAATTTCACAAGATAGTTATTTCGAAGTTGTGAACAATTCTTTGAAAAGTGTTTGTATAACTGATGAACGTGTAGACCAACAGATGATGTAAACACCTTATTACACTGGTTACATACTCTATTCCAGCTTCTTGGAACACAAATTTTATCAAAGTGACTGAAAACAGCATGTTTCTTTATGTAAGATCCATTTTTGTTATTGACTTTTGAATTGTTTATACTTCTGGAATTTCTACCCTCACTTTGATTGTCAAGCATGCTTTCACCTGCTGATGTACTTGCATTGACTTTAGTTTTTCTTCTTCTACCTTTCTGTGTTTTCCCTTTGGCCTTACTTCTACTTTTAGTAACAGGATCATAATCTGGGTCACTGTTACTGATTTTTCTTCTCTTTGGTTCAGAATGTAGGTCATCAATCATGACTTTTTGTTTCTTTATAGTCACATGTTTATCTCTGGTGTCTGTATCCTTGACCTTTGCTGAGTACTTTTGACCTCTGACCTCAGTAAATGGTTCTGACTTAGTCCTTGACCTTTGTCTGTAACTATTGTTAGGATGAAATTCAGCTGACTTTTCTGTTCCATTAGGAGTACTGTTTAAGCTTTTGCATGACCTTAAACTTGACCTTGTTACCATGCAAGTGTCCTTCACCTTCTTTCCTTGACAAATGGTAGACTGTTCTTGCTTCCCCACATTATCTTGTACTGCTATTTCTTCTTTTATTATAACTTCTCTTGTATCATCAAGGGTTTCCTCCAAACCATGGTCTAGTTGTTCTGGATACAATGAAACAGAACATAACTTCCAAAATATTATTACAGTTAACAAAATATGTCTGACCTTTTTGTTATTTTCTAATTTCTAGTGCTAAAAAAGAAATGAATTGCTAAAAAGCAGGTACAATGAAGTTTAAATGCATGAGGTATTCAAAATACAGTCTTTGAATAGAATACAGGTTTGATCAGTGTTTAATACTGTATCTTTTGTCCTAGCAAAATCTACTAGGTGACAGCCCTTTAGTTTCAAGTTACTGTGTTTCACACATTTGCTTCAACTGTGTACTTGCCATAGCAAATAAAAAAGAAAACAATATTTGGGGGTGTAGGAAGAGTAACATGAATTTCTGAATATTATCAATTAAATAATAATGGAGGTATTCAACAGGAGAGTTTTACATTTTAATTTTTTTGTTTTTATTACGCTTAATATGTAGAATGTTTTTTACCTTTAAAATCAGACTGGGAGTCTTTGTCAGGATCTGTCACCACCGACTGGTTCTGAGATACCACCGACTGGTTCTGAGATACCACCGACTGGTTCAGAGTTACCACCGACTGGTTCTGAGATACCACAGACTGGTTCTGAGTTACCATAGACTGGTTCTGAGATACCACAGACTGGTTCTGAGATACCACAGACTGGTTCATAGCACTAAGGTAGTAAGTACTGGTTCCTTTGTCTGTCTGTCCATTCATAAGTTCTAACACACTGTACATCTAAAAGGTAATAAACAACTAAAACAGTAAAAATTTACAATTGGAAATATAAGAAATCACTACAGAAGGAGAACTTCAGAGCAACATTTATACAAAGTTGTCAATTTTTTTCCCTACCTGTATCTGACAGACATATCATTTCACAGACAGTGTACAGAAATATGTTATGCTGATGACAATTATCTTCTAGTTGAGAGAGACAAATACTGGTGTAAATTCCATGAAAGTCAAAAATCTATGCTGAGCCTTGAGAATTTTTACTTACTTTTTTTTGTTTGTTTGGGTTTTGAAAGTTATGTTTAAATTCTATTAGTTATTTTTTTTAAAGAAACATTTTATTTTCAGTTTACCAAAGGCCTTCATGCAAACTTATTCCATCTATATTATCTAAAAGTCTTTGCAGCTGTACTGTTTAAGGCCCTTCTCAAAATACTGCATCTCAAACCATGTACAGGTCAGGTTTTTTCCTTATGCATTACATTATAATCAGAAATCTAAAATTCACCTGTAAGAGTTCTGCAGCCTCCTGTATGTTTGTCCATCTGTCTGCATCAACATAAAGTTGCCCAGTGTAGGAAAACTCCAGCAGAGCATGCATTACTTCACTGTGTATATCTTTACAATAATAACGAATATTTATCATTACAGAGGCTGAATCAGAACATTATGTGACAGAGTGTTTAAACTTTTAAAAAGTAAAGTATTAATGAATATAAACAATGTATTTTTTGGGAAGAGAGTAAATAAGAACCAACTGGTGTATCAGCTCTTCAATTTCAGAAAGATAAAATAATAATATAATGAAATAAATCAAATTTGAGGTGTGAATGCAAAAACGTGCTGTCTGCTTATTTATTCTATAGCACTTGTAACTTTTTCACATTCATCCCACATATTGTACTGTAAGAAAATACAAGTTTCATAACAAATGATAAGATTACGTCATACGATGGAGACATATCTTTTTCTCTAAAAACTCTAAGTACCTACTCAAATTTCTTGACCAGAAACTTTCTATGCTAAGTTGCTGGATGACATAACAAATTCACAGATCAGAACTGAAAATCAAACCATTATAGTACTCCAATTTCTAAAAAAAATATGGAAGTTTAATTTCAGACAAAATACAAAAATAATACTCAATATTAATGAAAGAATAATAAAATACCAAAGAGAAAACTGGCTTCAGATGTTAACTGCAAACACATGCTGTATAAATATCTGGAGGATGCTGTGAGGACCAGCTTATGAGCTCTAAATGTGACTCCATCTTGAGTAACAATCTCAAGGTCACAGATAGTTCCATCTCGATACAACTTGTACATGTGTTGCTGCAGATGAGCAGAATGGGCCTCTGATTCCAACATGACTACCTGTAGAACATGTAGAAAAAGAAAATAGAGAAAACAATTGAAACTGCCATACAACATCACTGGTATTAACCTTCAGTTGTTTGCTCTTTGTGCATGAGCTAATATCTAAGAGGTCACTGCTGATTCATGGTATCTTTCAACTTCAAAATTTGATAGTCATACCTTAAAACATAACTTACACATTGCAGGAATAAAACATTTTTATACTGATCTTATTGATTTATTAACAGACTTCCCCACTGAGAGGTAGCAACTGTATTTATACTAAAAAATTAACAAATTTGTGCAACTTTATTCAGAGTATGACTTCATTTTAAAATACTTTCGAAATATTCAGTATGTTGTGAAGAAATGAAAGAAAAGAGTCTACACACTTTTTCCACAACATATCATGAGCAAATCAAACATTTTTTTATTGGTCACTTCTGCCTTAACCTCTACATCTCCACAAAGGAGATAAGATAAATTCTATTGAAAGCTGGCAAGACACAAGTCTTAAAAACATGCAAGTTTGTAACAGAAAGATGCAATGCATCTTAGAATACACAACCCAGAGCGGGATTCGAACTCTGATCATAGCGCACGAAGACCAATCACTCTAACCACTGAGCCAAAGAATTGATTCTCTGACGCAGTTGTCAGATCACAAGAAACTGATATTCAAAAAAAAAAAAAAAAAAGTTTCATGAAAAAAAAATCATACCTTCTACACATAGTGTTTTTTATATATAGAAGGTATGATTTTTTTTTCATGAAGTTTTTTGGGTTTTTTTTAATATCAGTTTCCTGTGGTCAGATGTTGTATTTATACAAAGGCAGTGGCTACGGTTACGGAACCGTAATCCTAGCCTCCGAGTCTAGGATAACGGAAGTTCCGTAATTCTAGACAAACCCACTGGAATAGGCTACGGTTACGGAAGTTTTTTTTTAAAGAAGCGTATTTTCAACAGTTAAATATCAAATAGCATGCCAAATTAATTTTTATTCATAAACAAACCATTTTACCAAATTTGCGTTATCAAACTGTCATTTTTGTACGCCATTTTAATTGTTGTTTCAGCAACGAACTAACGTTAAATATCGTTGTTATTTGTATTTGGACAAGTTATATATTTGTTTTTTTCCCCAACCTTCCCCAAACAATTAGAAATTGACAAGATCGATCTGCAGTATTTGCTTCCTTACATTATAATTCAATGCAAACTTGGAATTTAATAGACAGTCGTTCATTTTTTGCGTCATAATTATGCGAACAAGATAACACTTAAGACAATACACATTTCAGGGCAATTATTCACATCGTCTTTGAAGTGTCTGTAGATGACGACAATGACATTTAACGTTAGTCAAAACAACAACTAAGATGGCGTATCATAACATCAATTAGTGTTGACTCATTTTGGAGAAAATATATTTGAGACAATTAATGGTTTATCACTCGATTTTGGGTATGTAACCCTTCTTTAAAAAAAACTTCCGTAACCGTAGCCTATTCCAGTGGGATTTTCTAGAATTACCGAACTTCCGTAATCCTAGACTCGGAGGCTAGGATTACGGTTCCGTAACCGTAGCCACTGCCTTATACAAAGTGTGCACTAGACCATAACACATCCCCTTCTGAAAATGTCATCATTTATGATGATGAATGGTGTTGTGTATTTTTAGATCAGAAGATCAGACAGAAATCTTGAAAGATTCTTTTTTTTTTTTTTTTTAATTTGTACAACTAAGGACAGGTCATCCCGGATGAGCCCCATCTTATGAACATGAAGGTCCATAACAGAAAGATGCAACAAATCTTAGAAAACACAACCAAAAGAGGTCGAATTCCGATCTTAGTGCATCGAAGAAGTACTAGCGCTTCAGATGCATAAATCTACTATAACCAAACTTTATTCTAAAATCTTAATCTAGTTTTCTTAAACTTTTATCCGAATTCACATCACTGCCCGAAATTTAAGCTACAATCAGCTAAACACTTAAGAAAACTGCATATTAATTCAAAATAGCTTTAGATGATGACGAGGAATGAAATAATTAATCCATTAACCACTCAACCTTTTATGTTATGTTTTTCTGCAAAGACAGTCACAAGAATCGATGACTGCGGCGTTTCATCTTTTCGACATTGTTGTTGTTGTTTTTCACAGTTTAGCAAGGATTAGCTCCCATGAAAGGGTTCCGTACATTTTAATGATGACACCAAAATTTTCCGAATTGCTGTTTGAAGATTAAAAAGATTTGCGTATTTCAAATTTTGAATTTTATTACATGACTTATAGGTGGCCTGAGATTGACTTGTACAAAGACCTACGTCGTCGATTTCCTGCACGACCTGAAACAGTGCAAATCAGCAATATATACCACAGGTGCTCGGCGCGTTGATTGGTCAGTAAACTGAAGTTTTTTCATCTAAAATAGGTTTAACTATTTATTATATGACTGTCATCAAATTTTCTTCTCTTCCAAAAAAAATTTATATGGTACATATATAATAGAGTATTATATATGTACCATATAAAAATATTTTTTTTTGGAAGAGAAGAAAAGTGTGATATATACTTCCAGGGCCTCAATTAAGGCCCTGATACTTCCTACATTGTCGTTGACTTAGAAAAAAAGAGAACAAATAAAAACATAGTCTATAGGCCCGGCTGTCGGTCGTTTCGTCGACCAACTTATTCTATCTATCTATTTGAGCTTATTTATCGTCGGTACCGGTTGCCCTAAAACATGGCAACAGATCGGAAAAACACTCATACTATACACAATACATTGCATTTCTCTGAATTTTGAAGAACTGCTTAATATATATATATATATATATATATATATATATATATATATATATATATATATATATATATATATATATATATATATATATATATATATATTATAGGCCTAACCTGTGGCAACAATTAAACAAAAACATATAGGATAGGTCTACAAGCTTTCATCCTATCGTAAACGGTTTGTTTCATCCAAGTCCTAGTTACTCAACAAATGAGACACATTCCATACTGGATGTGATTTCACCGGATTATGCGGCCGTACGTAGACGAGAAAATCATTGGCAAACATTTAAGTCTTCAGTCTGATGTTTGTTTAACATAATATGTATATTATAGAAAGTTGGAGTTCGCATTCGTCGAACGTTTTTGTTGTTTTATTCAATTCAAAGACGTAATATAATAAAATAATATTTTGGCTGATGCCAGCCCCACCTACAGTCCAACCAGTAGATACTTGCAAAATGTCCAAACACTATAGCATATACGAACTTAAAAGATAATTAAGATGTTCTCTGTTCTGTAGTTCTAGCAACAACTTGGTTATATGGACAACTTCGGTGTCAAACAGAAAATACCATACCAAAGTCACCATCTAACTAATTACTTGTCGGATTATTTACTCTCGGTACCGGCAAAGGCCAAATGACCGAGCAGGACTTATAATTATTATTTCTTTATATTTTTTTTATTTTTCTTAATGGCGTGTATAGGGTAATTCATAAGACAATTTGTAGTTCAGCAAATGAATTGCCCTGCTACAAAAAATCTAACCGATGAATAGTGAATATTCATCAGTAATTTCATGTTACTTAAAAATCTTTGAAATCATCATATTTTAATTTATGGTATATTCTTGGACTTACAATATTTAATTCATATGTTTAACTTATGTAGGACCTTTATTTAGTTTTCCTTTTTTCTATTGTTTTTAATAAAACTGTGTCTCATTTTATTTTAAACTGAAGGCTAATTTTCCCTTAAATTAAAAAAAAAAATAAATTCTGACGTGTAGGCCCTGTTATATTATCTCTAGATAGTGTGATATTTGATACTCAGATATGACAGTTATCTCCCTAGAAGTATATAACCCACCTGACAGTTTGGAAATACGGCAGTTCTCTATAATGCTAGATGCTAGTTATATCTCTGTACAAATATTGCGTTATTACGTGACTTTTTGAACAACCCTTGTGCTTGTCAGCGAAACATTCAACAGTCGGCTACACTTCATTAGTAGCAATGGCTAGTTTACGCAAGGTATTTACATCCGATGCAGTGCAGTTACTAAGAAGCAATGTCACAAGGTGAGGTTTATTTGTATGTGTTTTTAATTGATACAGTTCTTTAAATTTCATATTTATAAAATATGCATTTGTTTAATATGTTATACATGTTTAAAGTAGGCGCAGTATTAAGCATATTAGAAAACTAGATATTGACCTCGTTTAAACAGCTGATAAACAGTATACTGTGCGTAAAAGTAAGCGTTTATAGGTTAACCTAGAAACAAAAATTGATAAATGTTAAAATTAAGCTTCATTTACATGTAAATGTATTTCTAACACTATGCTACTATTTCTGCATTTTATGCACGCAAGGTTTGAAAGTTTACAGTTCAATATATCTTCAGCATGCCAAAGAAATTCACGCGTTTATAACTCTGGGAAGTGTAAATACAAGTATATCGGCTAAGTGTGTTTTTATTTTATAAAATACACACACTGCGTGAATCTGTGTAAATGCACGAGTACTCATAATGTGGCCTTCTTTGTAATCTTTATCTTTGGAAAATCTGTCAGCAGTAACTGTTGTTTTGCAATGACTTTTATAAGTATATCTGACAAAGCTGTAAAAAGCCAGTTTTTGGTCACTTTATTACTCCATAATCTAAGAAGGCACACTTCTTGACTTTGCTAAACGCAGAACATACGCAAAACGATATGAAAACCCTGATAATATTGCTTTATCTGCAATGTGTCGACTAATGGCGGAATACTCTATACTTACTGAATGAAAATCAATGGCTATGCACGGTCACACTTTCATTGTTTAATGTTATCTATAAACCTTGTACAGTCATGTTGACCAGTCTTATTTATTGAACCGAATTACCAAGGTGACTATGATATCTTACTGATAAGGGTCATAAGGAGAAGCCTTGTACAAGTGTCAAGGCTCTTTATGTAATGAAGATGTCAAGGTCTTTTAAAAGTAGTGGGATATAGAATAATGCAGAATGGACTGACACAACAGGATGATAAACAAATTATCTAGTACATACTGAAATCCTGTATATAAAAGAGCGTTAAAACTGAAAACCAAGCAGCGGAGCGGATCCGTGGTCTAGTGGTAACGTTCTGGAGTGGTAATCCATGGGTCGCTAGTTCGATCACCCGCTCTACCACTTACATTACTGTCGTTCGGATGAGACGTTAAACCGAGTTCACATGTATCAGTGCTATACACAAAGCATGTCAAAGAACAAGTAGTGTCTCTGGAATGGGATGCTTTCTATAGCTTGCAGTATCCAACACAACATAAAATTACTGAACTCTGCAGGGGCATCGGTCGTGTGGGCAACTGGTACAGACGATAAATAAACTCAGATACATAGAGTGAGAAACCAAGCAGTCGCGGAAGATTGGGCAATGGGGAACACGCCTTTAGATGTCTTTCCAAGTTTTGGAAATGGTCCTGCCAGCCTTTGTTTACTTTATTTTTATTCATTTTGTATCGATTGGGAACAAATCATCAATACTTCTCGGTGCACTGCTTCCTAGGTGCAACCCAGTACTCGCGCCGAATTGAGAAATGCAGAAAGTCACTGTAGACTCTCAGCCCTTGTGGGATTCGAACCATCAACATGCGGATCGGGAGTCCGGCTCTCTAACCACTCGACGGCAAGCATGTGCGGTACACCATTCAGCTTATAAATTTTGTTAATTCATATACCTTTTTTATCATTTCAGATGTGTCCTTTCTCGGTTACAAGCTGGTAAGTATTTCTCGGATATCAAAGGTCCTTATTATCAGGTCTTTTACAATAGCGATAGGCCAGTAAAATTCCACCCGACGCAGTTAAGTTTAATTGCAAGGTGCGTATCTTTCTTTTCAAACTGTAGGATCAGTTCTTGCAGCGATGCTTTCAGTCATTGTTTTGTAAACTTCTGACTAGTGTTGGACTGTGAATTTCACTGTCCAAACTGCAGCAAATGGATTTTGAGCCAGAACTAGTTAGACATTCCTTATTAGATGGAACTCTGAATCCAATAACTGATGAGGATTTTGTCATAAACAAAGTTCGCCAATTTAGTCTGTATCATAAAACACGTAATGCTATAATCCAGGGTACAGTTCGGCGGCGGACAAGGAATACGCCATAGAAATGGCTTGCTCGAACATAAGGTACGGCGCTGGTGTCACCAAAGAAGTAGGCATGGTAAGATTGTTATTTGTTAATTGTTTTTTTTTTATAGAAAACAGCCAAGGTCCAATCATTATCTATGAAACATGGAACTTTAGATTATTTTTGCCTTTTAAAATCATCGTCGGATATCAACAGTGCCATTATCACTACATTGGATAAATGGAGAGTAATGTAAAGGGTCGGACGTGGGTACGATGTTTGAAGTGTGCTTTGTATGTAGTTTACTGATTTTGAAATAAGTTGAATGGCGTTAATCAGCGATCACCTTTATAAGCAATTAGAAGGATTCGCGAAATATGGTTAATATGCTACAATATCATACAACATTTTGCACAGTTGAATAGCGATCATCACCGATCTCCTTTAGAAGCAATTAGAGCGATTCGCGAAATATGGTTAATATGCTAAAATATCATACAACATTTTGCACGGTTGTATGGCTTTAATCGGTGACCACCTGTAGAAGCAATTAAAACAATTCGCAAAATATGGTTAATATGCTAAAATATCATACAACATTTTTCACTGTTGTATGGCAATGCTCAACGATCGCCTAAGTTATGAAAACTATATCTGTATACTTTGAATTTAAAAATTTCTTGTCCTACAGGACTGTAAAAACATGGGTGCTAAGAACGTTATGGTTGTCACAGACGGGAAGCTATCCAAGATGAAACCGGTACAGACAGTAATAGAAGCACTAGAGGCGGAAGGCGTGCCTTTCAAATTGTACGACAAGGTTGCCGTAGAGCCCACGGATGAAAGGTTATGACCATGTATACTGCTTGAGTCTAATAATTAATCAAAATTTACAAAAAAAACCCAAAAAAAACTGGTGGATCGATTATCCTTGAAACATGCAAACTGGTCACGTGCCGCACGCGATTTTCATACTGTGTAATCTCGTTTTTGCAAACTCTGTCCTGTTTTGTAAGTCTGCTTTAAAGATTAAAGGTCTTAACAGATAAATAATAAATACCGCGTAAGTATAACCAGATAAATCAATAATAAAAATGAATAATCAAAGCAAAACAGTCGCCGCTCTTTACATTCAAGATGTTAAATTATAACGCTTATTGCTTAACAGTTGTTTTCTTCTAATCAAACTGCATCATTTCGTAACTAGGCCAGGTCATGTGAGTAGGCTAGCAGACGGCGAATAACGTATTATTTTAAAAAAAAGCAGTGACTTTTTATCACTGCGCTACATGAACATTAAACAGAAAATTGTAAAAACAACTTTCTTACACACCACGTTAGTAAGAAACCCTTTTGAATTAGGCAATTTCTATGTAATGTTAAATGATCACTGCATGATTCTTTTATTACGTAGATGTAATTTTGAATGCTTGAATAGATAGAACTATTTATTTTGGTGGTAGGTAGAAAATTCTGGTCGTTGATAGGTGATTTGCAGTTAGTAAGCTTCGTATCCTTTATAACATTGGAACGATTGTGTGACAGTCGATCCAAAAATGATATTTAATAGAACATAAATGAAACAGAAATAATACTGAGTAATTTGATTGGATTTTAAGAATTATTTTTTCTAATATTGAAATTTGACAGCTTTGAATTTTCTTGAAGATCATTAGCGATTTACAAAATCTTTATCTCTTCTTTTACTCTTATCATATTACCATTTTATTGACATTGTGCGTTTGCATGCGTATGAAACTTTTTTTTTGAGATTAAACGTAGATGTTTCCACAACTTAGAACGTTGCAGTATTACCGATAACGGTGTTATAAAAAGTGTTAAACCGCTTGAGATAAAAGATAGCAGTGCCTTCTCCTTTATAGAGATCTCCCTTACTTAATACTGCTCTGAATGAGAGGTAACCGCAACGTGGTGATTAAATTATAACAGTTGAAGGACTCATACTCTGGGAAACGCAGAAGAAATGTATGAAACTTATGGAAAATAACAATGATATATATTGTCATGATTTCTACAGCTTCAAGGAGTGTATAGACTACGCAAAGGCCGGTAACTTCGACATGTTTCTTGCGGTGGGTGGTGGTAGTGTTATTGACACATGCAAGGCCGCTAACCTCTACTCCACTAAACCGGATGCAGAGTTACTGGACTTTGTTAACGCTCCAATCGGAAAGGGTCTACCAATATTGCACCAATTAAAGCCGCTGATTGCTGGTGAGGCATTTTCCACCTACCATATCATACATGTTTGATAAATACACGTATTTTCAGATTTAAATATACGTTATTGTGTTCCAGATATCTTGTGTTAAAGCTAACGGAGACATTCAAAAGGATAATCGAGAGATCTACAGAACATCATTTAATTCAGTAAATGTCAAACTATGTTTCTAATCACTCTTCATTGCACGAAAAGTCACCAGCTTTACACGTTGTATACAAAGTGCATTTCGATTAATTAATCATAGGCTAACTTAATCAAGTTCCAAATACTTTAGGTAAGCAAGCCTGAAAGCATGAACGAGTCTGATTTTAGTGAGAATAGTTTCAAAACAACAACAACTACAAAAGTCATTTGCACGTGGTGGTCACATCACTTTGTAGAAGATTGCAGAATTAATCAAAATCGCTACATAATGGTGTTGTTTTAGTTCCGACGACGGCCGGAACCGGAAGTGAGACAACAGGCGTTGCTGTGTTTGATTATCTACCAATGAAAGCAAAGACAGGTAAAATACATTTTATCGCTGTATGTTAATAGTACATGTATGTTCATGTATAGTATTAACAGAACTGATGTGACTGACCTCCAACAACTCTGTGACTCTTGGCTGTTTTATACCTCGGGATCCTGTCCTGTTAGTTATTCGTCAGACACATTTTCTCGGTAACCAACCCTTTACAGTCTTGCGGCGTAGCAGCCGACTGCACGACTCTGAACGACCTCTTGTCAGATTCGGACCCGCAATCCACTGTTCTTTATAAATCTAGCAAAAAAAAAAAAAAAAGATATAACTTGCTGTAAAAACTGCAGCAGATATCTTTACCTCCTGAATATTTTTATTCAGTGCATATAATGTTAAGGTATCATTCAAATACTTCTTTCAAATCTCTGAGAAAGCAGATTCAAACAATGTTTTAAGCCTTTAGTTCACAGAATGTGATATGAGCATCAGCGTTATGATTAATGAGCGATACTGACAAGTTTAAGTAAACAAAACACTTTATACAAACATTTTAATTTAAAAAAACACAGGTGTTCTTTACTTTATAAAGTTATGTACTCATGTACATTTTTATTTGCACACTGTGCTGGCGCGTGCTCAATCCAACCAATCACTAGAGTGGATATTTTCCTATTTCTTTGAAGGCAAAATATGATGAAACATGCTAGTATATTTCAAACCGAAACATACCGTGATAGGTTGATTAATCCTCATTGTTATCTCATTGTTTTTTTTCCTGAAATACCATTTATAACGTATCTATTGACACGTTAAAGTTATACCAGCATTTTTGATACTTTCAGAAATCCTTATCTTATTTAAGTACTTTGATTAAATATGGTTTGTTTTCTTGCTAAGGGTATGCAATTTTTTGGTCATCTTTTCTATTTAAAATATCACACCTTGAAAGTATGTTGAGGATGAAATCTGTTTTTAATTCCATTAATTTTACCCAGTAGGCCGAGTCGAATGAGCTTTACATAAGTAAAGGTTGAAAATGGTTTCACGTAATTCGTTAAGAGTCCCCCAAACTAATCAGCTTGCAGCCATAAGAGCATCTACTGTTTTCACCGGTCGCAACTACATAACTTAGTAACAATATGCATTCACAAAATTCTGCTAACAGACATCCGACTTGTCAGACGGGCGAAAGATGTATGGACAGAAAACCATGTTTTAAGATAAAACGACCTTTCGGATATGTAAGGACATTTTCGTAACAGTGTATGAAGAGTTGTATTCACAAGTCTTTCTTTTAATGATTTATATAGTTGAAAAAGGGCTATAACTCCTGGAAATATAGTCGAAATGGCACGAGTGAAAGCCTAGAAACGTTTGATTTTAATACTTCAGTCTCTGATTGAGCACTTCAGAAAACCGTCACAAAGGTATTTGGTTGACCGTGGTTCCGCTGTATTTATAAATGAATAATAATGACATAACGCTGCTGTTTACAAGCTAAATAGCGCTTTTGATAAGTAAAATGGTATGAACTTTTTTCAATTAATAAGCGAAAGATTTTGTTGAAGTATTATTTGCAGGAAATTAGAGAAAAATTGGGTACTTGAAGTTCTTTTCAAGTGTATATACGTGTTTTTCTCTGAAAGACCATTTTTTGTGATTTCTTTGATAAATGCAATGCCTGTTAAAATATTTTCTATAAAGGTTTTCTGTTTATCTTTCTGTTAAAAAAATTAGTAGTTTTTCTCCAAAATTTTGAAAACATGTAGTTAAAATAAAATGGACTAATAACGTTTTAATTTTTGTAGAAAGAGATGACCAGTATATTGATTAAATATATGGCATTATGTTTTCCAACCATTTTGTACATGAAACGTTTATTTGAAATTTTCCCTTTGCTTATGAATACCTTAAAGGTCCGAGCATTTATTGACTGCCAGTTCATCGATTCGTGGTCGACTTGTGATTGAAACTGGGTAGGCATGATTGGAGAGCTAAACTTTTACTCAGTGACCTTTTTTTCCCAGGTATTGCTAACAGAGCCCTTAGACCAATACTAGGAATTGTCGACCCGGAGCACTTGGTGACAATGCCAGAGCGAGTCACGTGCTACACTGGGATAGATGTCTTGTGGTAATACGATATTCATGTCTGTATATATCTTTTTGTTCAGAGGTTAATGCAACCCCATATCTAATAAATGTTAATTATGTTTTTAAGCTTTCTTGCTTAAGATGCGTGAATGATAAATTTATCTTTTGCAAACATCATCCATTGTCAGCGTTACACAAGTTCGTGTTGTCTGGTCTCTTTCTTAAGTGTCGATAGTTAATTGCTTAGCCTCGTTTTCATTTTCGAACATAAAAACTAAGGTTCGTCTATGTAATAAATTGTCGGATATATAATCGGAAAATATCAGTCCAATGTAACAGTTACTGCTCATAATTCTGTTTTGTTTTTTTATTCTTATTCTTGGCACATGTTTGAACTATCAGTCAGAAACCAGCAATACTTCATACCTCCATTAAGAAGAGTAAACCTAGAATTTTATTTTAAAAATGTTTCTAATTAAAGGACGACGGATAAGATTCGGCACCGGATATCTTGTACAAATACGGCCTGTAATTTCTACCCAGCTTAAAGGCGTCTAGTCTTGCTTCGTTGCAATGTAACTGTTAAATCAATAAGAAACGAAGCTAGGTGTCTTTTCTGACCAGTTTTAGTAGACATTGCCTTGCTATATACGATGTAATATGATCCACCAGTGTAGAAGGTAGAATGTTCTTAGTTTTTACTGACTTTATCTGTAGTCATGCCATCGAGTCTTACACAGCAAAACCTTACATGGAGAGATCTCCTCGGCCGACCAACCCGAACCTGCGACCTGCTTACCAAGGTTGTAACCCTATCAGTGACCTGTGGTCTCTACATGCACTGAAACTGACGTCGAAATATATCAGGCGGTAAACAGTCATCTTTTTTTTAGACTGAAGATTCTGTTTCAATTTAAGCTTTAGATTATTGGCTCTGCCAGTACTGCCTTCCAGAGAGTAAATCCTAAAAATTAATGTTCAGATAAAGTCCAAAACTATACTTGGCACAGAATCATTAAAAGCATTGAGCATTGCTTCAGACGCCGGTAAACTGAAATACACCTTTCAAATACAAATGTATATATATAAAGGATCTATAAAATAAAGGAAATTCTTTAGAAAGAAATATTTTTTGACAATGCAGCAGCAAAGCAGAGTTGGGTTCGAGGGACTTATAACTGGAAGATACTTACATTTTTTTCAGAGCAACTTTCAGTCCAGACGATTTTGAGGCGAGATCTGCCATGCACCTTGCTAGTGCGTACGCAGGTGTCGGCTTCGGAAACGCTGGGTGTCATCTGTGGTAAATATGTCATCAAACTTCTTTACTTAGTACAACAATAAATTATTTATTTTATGCCTACCAATGAAATATAGGGAAATATCAGTGAGATAAAAGTGATAATCCACTGTTTTGAATCAGTGAAATAACCATTTTGATAATCCACTGTTTGTGCCGGAACTAATTTCCCCACCACGTAAATACAAGAGAATCCGCTGTATTTCAGACAGTGACAGGGAGTGAAATTTATTTACCTTGTTAAATCCAGTAATAATATTGAATTCCTGAGCCTAACTAGTTGTGAACAATGATGAAATTCGCCATAAATTATTTAAAATGTCTGATTTGTTTACATAACTCACATGGACAATATCCAATATGGCCGACTTTCAATTCAATTGATTGAATATTACTCGGTATTAATCCGCTTTTATAATTAAAGTATGTATGGCTAAAATTCAATAAATATTGATAAACTGTGTAGAGAAAAATAAATGTTATTTGATGAAAGTGTATTCAGTTTATTTCAGCAGAAGTAAAGTTATCATATGTATTGGAGATTGTCTGCACTATTTTTTTGTCCGGAGTAACGGTTTGACCAAAGTACGCATTAACTGACTTGGGGCTCACCATGGGGAATTTATTGAAGGCCCTGAGTAAAAATGTCATAAAATACCCATTTTTGACGTGTTGGCATAAAATAAAAAGAAAATTTGTTTTTTTTTTAGTGGAAGATGGGAATTTATTTCATCTCGTGAACACCATATGTTTATATTTTCACTCAGGGCTGCGCCACTCGTGAAAATATCACATATGGTGTTCACTCGATGAAATAAATTCTCATCTTCCACAAAAACAAACAAATATCCTCTATATATTTCATGTTGAATTATAGCTATTTGTTATATAGAACTAAGTGAAATAGCCTTTATGAGAAAAAATACTCTTTGATTTGTACTTAAAGTACATTTAGTTTTGATTGATGCATTGGGCGGACCGTTGTAGGGTTTCGGCAAAGACGAATTTTTTCCATATAATAAGTTGTTCGTTTAAGTCACGCGAGGCAGTTCTATAGCCTTAAACATTAACGTGAATTATTATTATTGTTTTCAGCCATGGGATGTCTTACCCGATTTCCGGAAATGTGAAAAACTACACTGAAAAGGGTTACGACCCGAATGTTCCACTTATTGTGAGTTGCTCTTTTTTCTGTTAATTTTATCATAAAGAAAAAATCAGTTTTTTCCCAGTGAATACACACATTTTTTGAATAGTTTTTTTTAAAGTAGGAAATACATTGTTTCCGTGTGACTGTTGGTGGCTTTATGAGCGAGACATACACAACAATGCTGTGTTTCTTCAATCGGGAACGGTCGATGACCTATACTGAGGTAGCACACCAGTAATGGATAGTACTGCAAATATTTGACTAAATTTCATCCCGCCCCCCTTCCCCAGGTTTTGATGTATCCTTTGCATTATTTTTCACCTATGTTAGGTGAAAACTATTAAATTACTTAAGTATGGCGAAATTGTAAGTTTTGTTTTCAAATATATGATACAGAAGTGGTCATAGAATTACAAAACGAATATTGAAACAAAATTGTGAGATAAAGGAATATTTGCTCGTTACTTATGACAACAGGAACAAAATGAATGCATACGAATCCAAATAAGACATGTGGCCAATAAAGTTGAAGTTTTTAGGTAATATGCTAACATTCAGTTCAATTGAGCACTTAATTTTCATTGGTAACATGTTCCTGCAAAATATAAACAGTTATGAGACAGCCAATTAATTTATCATCTTTAAAGAAGCCATTATGGCCTACTTTCTAATATATCCGTGATGTTGAAGATTTAGCAATGACGTGTTTTGTTTTCCAGCCTCATGGTTTATCAGTGGTAGTGTCTGCCCCTGCCGTGTTCGAGTTTACCGCCCCCGCTTGCCCGGAAAGACATTTACAGGCCGCTGAAGCTCTTGGCAAGTATCTTTAAAATTTGAATGTACATTTCTGGATTCTGTCCTGTTAAAAGACTTACATCTGTAAGTTTTTAGAACGTTTCTAACCTACTTAAATGTTTTGATTATATTTTTTCTCTATAAAATATATGTAGAAACCTAAATTATTGTCGTCTGGGTTAAAATATCTCTTACGGCATTTTAAATACGAAATAATTTTACCATGGCTTTTTAAATAGATATCGTCTTATTTTCAAATACAGCGATTAGTTCAATGATGAATTTTGTAATTTGCTATGTTTTATAATTTATTTTAAGGGCACATTTTTCTGCCTCCAAATGTAAATGTCATCGAACTTCATTTTGATAATAATTATTCCAGATATGTTTCTGGGTTTAAACTGTCTTCATCGTCGTCTTTTAGGTGTTGACGTCAGCAACGCGCGCAAAGAGGACGCAGGGAAAATTTTGACTGACTTCCTCCGGAAGTTACTTGATGATTTGAAGGTGCCAAATGGCCTAAATGCAGTTGGATACAGCACTGCAGATGTAGGAACATTTGTCGCAGGGGCAATGCCTCAGGTAAATATCAGCCAAAACAGAAAATCAGTAAAAATGATTAAGATTATGTTGGATTTATGAACCGGAAGTACCCAATACCAACTGGATTCCACTCGCAAAGCGAGGTAACTCTGTATATCTTTAGGCCTTCATTTACCGAACAACATATTAGTCACATATATTTTAGAACCAAAACCTCTTGTATGTAAATTCAGGATGATTGGTAAGATTTCGAGATTTTGAAGAAGATTATCATAAATCCATTTTAAATGTTGTAGAGAAAATATCAGAGACATGTATATTTTGTTCTGATTAATGTCACAAAACATTAACTAATTGTCAATATATTTTAACATGTGGATGAAAAGTCGTTTGCTCCTGTTTAACAAAAGTAAAACCTCATTTCTTTCATATCAAAAATGTTTTGTTCCATATTTGAGTAACGCACAACAAATTACAGAAACAACTGTGCCGCCTTTTGGTGCAGGAAATACATAAGTAATACACATCTTTGATAGTTTTTTAGTTCAAAAAGAAACACCATTAATACATCTGCAGTAAGCGTCTGGCAAGCGTTTACCATCTCCAAAATTATCCAATTTCACGCCACAAATATTTCCTCTCCTTTTATTTTACAGCAACGTTTGATCAAATTATCTCCACGTGAGGTGCACGAGGATAACATGAGTGAATTGTTCGAGAAATCCATGAGCATCTACTAACATACATGTCAACAACAGACATGCTGAAGAACAAAGTTAGAACAAATGAACTATATAAAAGATTAAGTCAATAATTAACTTTTCACGTATGCTTTTTGGATTCCATCTTTGGGTCACACAGAATTTGATTGTGTCAAATTTCAGGTTAAAGGCGGATCTATCGCATTATGTTATTCAGTGTAGATATTTTTTGAGCGCTGAGCCGTGAACGCACTATCTGAAAGATTACTGTATTAACTTCCAAGGAGAACGGTTATGTCAAGGTTGAGATTTTGAAATTTAAATACGGATCTAAAAATAGATGATGTTTTCTGGATGGTTTATACAACATGCTTAAACGTGAGGTATCTCTTGATCTAATTGTATAGATCAGTGTAGAAGGTCTACATGTCAGAAATGAAATACATGTGCACATGTGTGATCGACACTTAGCATGAAAGTTTGATTGTGTTCCTTACATTTTCAATTCGTTACTTTTTCTAAGGAGTTTGCATGTTTCAAGTACAACATGCCTTTATTGTTGTATAAACAGACAATTGTTCGTCTTGTAAATGTTTTGCGTGCGCGCGCGTATGTGTAAATTTTTAGAACTGAGAAATCTGGAATAAATGATATCGCAATATTTATACATTATCTGTTTACCCTGCAATGTTTTGGCCATTTCCTGGCTTGTGAAATTTAACCGTTGTTCTGTAGCTGTAGCCAAGAAACTGAAACGCCCTTACTACTGTGTCAAGGCTTTTCGAGATGCCTGAAAACAACAACGTGGGTTTTGTCTCATTTTGAGAAAAGAAACATGGCGTCTGTAATGATACTTGACAGTTTAGTTATCAAGCTTTAATATGAGGTTTGCTAAGTTTGACACAGGGTCTGCAGTAGCTTTA
This sequence comes from Cyclina sinensis, assembly GCA_012932295.1. Classification (NCBI taxonomy): domain Eukaryota; kingdom Metazoa; phylum Mollusca; class Bivalvia; order Venerida; family Veneridae; genus Cyclina; species Cyclina sinensis. Next base: position 34,664,861 of record JAAONU010000008.1, read on the forward strand.
AGTGATTTTAACCAGCTGATATATATCTAGCCGAAACCGAGTAAAAAGAGAAAAGTTTAAGGGATATTAATGTACACTATAACATCGGAATGGGGCGGGTACCTGTTTATCTGTTCTCATTACAAAATGAATGTATATGCTTACAAAAAAGATAGTATAACATGTGAGCAAACATGCATAACAATCATGTGACACGAGTTGCAGAAGGTAAAAACAACAAAATAAATCACCTTATTAAAAGCTGTGACCTTCAACTATATGTGTTTTAAGACACTGCTGTAGAAATAAGTTCATTAAATTATTAACATGATCTTACAATGAATTATTTTGAAGAAAACAAGAAATATCTCTAAGCTGACATTTTCGGAAACACTATTAAGCATTTTTTCGGGGACCAGGGACATACTTCGTTGGGCTGTTCTTTCCAATTTCGCAAAAACTCGACAGAAACTTTTAATACTTTTAGTTTTCAGTGCAAATGATAATCATATTGATTTACTTTCACTTTACTCTATTTTCCAAGCATTAATGAAAGATCATTACACATTTCTTTGTTTGACATCTCCCTTTCTTCTTCGCTTTTGAATAATGCAAATACATTGTATATTAAAATTGTTTATTTTAATCAGTGCCAGTATGTACACAGACGAAAGTCAGCTTAAGGACCACCGGAGCTAGACAAGGTCACCGGAAAACATGTGGTGTATTTTATCAGTCGCGCACAGCATTTTTTTTACTAATGATGCTATTTTTAGTAAGGACTCGACAGTCAAACATGTAGTTTCAAGCAAGGGTTAGAATTTACCTTTTTTCCGAAATTTTTTTTTCGTACGTGAACTGTAAAAAATAAGCAAATTTATATTTTAGAGTTATAGAGGTAGGAAAATAAAAAATACTATCTTTTGATTAGGTCAATGATTTCTGTTTAATTCCACCCCCTTAATCAAAAACAGCAAAATGTGACAGCAGCAAATTTTCGTACAGAGGAAACAATGCCTTTAGACTTGACGTAGAATCATCTTTTTTAGCATTAAACATTAACAAATGTCAGCCATATACAAAATTAGAGTGCAGAAAGATAATATTTGGTTAGCTATCGTACATTTAATCCAACATTTCTAATTATCGCAACCCCCACTCCATCTGGCGGCGTTCAAACATTTGATTTGTTTTCATTTTACGAAGATCAGTGGTCCAATTGTGTCGCACAGAACTAAAAATTCAAAGGTTGCGAGTTAGATTCCGCGCTTCTACCAAATGTCCATCACATGAGGCGTTAACCCGAGGTTAAATGCATCGCTGATATACGCCGGCTATTTAAAAGAACCAGTGGGTCTGTGGGTCGGGATTCCTTCTGTATCTTGCACTGTCACCAACGACCTTAAGTATCTTAACTCTTCCTGGATTCGAACCAGTTCTTGCGGGGTCATCGAGAGGGATTAACATACAGAAGTTATTTTCCAAACAAGGTACCGATAAATAAACTCAGACACAGATAGATGGTTCAATTGAAAGACATTCTCTTTCAAGAACCGGCATGGTTAATATATTTATTATGTAATATTTCACATAATACAAACATAATATATTTACCAGCTTGGTCAAAAACTTTCAGTTATATAACTGATGGCAAATCTGCCTGAAAAGAATTAAGAGAATTAAAAGTCTTAGAATTAATTTCGGTAAATCTTAGGAAAATATCTCCTAATATATACAGATTTTAAATAAAATTCTGAGAAATAAATGTCCATGTGAATGTATATACTTAAACGCATATTATCTAAAACACATACTAGATGTTTGTTTATAACCCAAGTTTTCTTATAGTTCTTAAACACTTTCGTGTTAGTTTCTGGAAAAAGTATGACATTGCATGGAAATAAGGACAGTATAACGTTTACCTAGCAACAAAGAAGGAATAGTAACTTGAAACACCCGGCATTACAAAAAATAACACAGGCATAATCTTGCGTCAATTAATCACTGGAAACAAGTAAGTCAGCGTTTCTGATACTGCATAACTTACGTTACGAAACAAGATACAACTGCCCTAATTCACATGTTGTATCAGACGCATTCCAGTTTCGTGGAGACAAACATTTAACCGACTTTCACTGCCATCTCTCTGTAGAATGTGTCCTTTTGTCATTCTGCCCATCTGTCTCCTAATCACATGTATTAGAATCACAATTCTGTTGCCGTAAGTTCTGCAAAAAATGTTCTTTTAACTGAGTTCTCATCAAATGATAAAACTAAATACGGCTTCATAAATATGTCTATCATTATACTAGAGGCAACAAGAGCGTTTCTGTCTGCGCTATAAACGTGAGAACGTGATCTTCAAGGAAAGTTCGATTTGCGATATTGTATTCGTTAGCAATAGTATATACTGTTACAAATAAAGACAGCAAGCAAGTCTGCCTTAAATGTTTACTGTGCGTAACATACTACATGTGCGTCCAACAGTCACTAAGTATGTTCCTGAACTGTCGTTCCTTCTTTCCCAGTTTCTTGTTCGTCGGGATTGTCGTCTGTCTCAGCTTTGCATGAAGGTCCAGTCTGACTTTCCAGGAGGTATAAATGGTATTTCCTTTTGTATTGAACCAGTGTCACGGGTTCCTTTCCCTTCTTTCCATTCGATACAATTTCCTTGTTTGTAGGTGGTTGCATTTTACCTCTCTTTGACCTACATTTAATTTAAAAAATCCAAATACAATTCACGATTTACTTTTTCAACGGGCACATTGCAGTCGTTTTAGTTATTTCATCTTTGACCTAGGGCATTTGCATATTTGATCATAGATCTGTACGATTGAATCAAGCAAGCTCCTAAATTAAATAATCTTAATGCATTCTTGTCCATATAGATACACACAGTGACATGTATTTTACATGAGGACTGTTCCAAAATATCAAGGCAGTAGTTATTTATTGCATTTAAACAATCTTTTAAGGAATTATTAACAAAGGTTTAAAAGGTATAGCCATTTTCCTCACTTAAGCCACTGCTCTGATTGTATGAAAAAAATACAAATTTGATCGAAAATAAACATACATAGGTTTCAACTGCACTATCTCATGAAAATTATCCTTTATTTTTAAACATCATCTCCTGTCAATTCCTAAATTTAAAAAAAAAAAAAAAAAAAAAAAAAAAAAAAAAAAAAAAAACAAAAAAAAAAAAAAACAACAAAACAAAAAAAAAAACAAAAACAAAAAAAACAAAAAAAAACAAAACAAAAAAAAAGAACAAAAATAAAACGACAAAAAGAAAACATAACGACAACAATAAAAAACCTTTTTACATTAATATCGAGATATAAGAAATTTGACAACAACCTAAAATCATCTGGTTGCAAGGCAGAAAAGATAAAGGAAATAAGTAGTTTGATAACATACTTACTGGTATCGTCTATAAACAAACATGATAATCGTGAATGCCACAAGAGGACACACACATCCGGCAATGATTCCGGTCACTGGAACTAATAAAAGAATCTTTTATATAGATCGATTTCTACTGCGTATTAGCATACTAGAGCTGTGAAAGGAAAACAATCATATGCGCAGAAGCCCAGAAAAAAAAGCGTGTAACGTTTGATATAATAAGCTTGCAAATAAGTGTTTACTTTTCAGTTTATACTGTTTGAAATATTTCTAAATTGATCTGGAATGTAATATAATTTATCAGTAGAAAACACAACATTATTTGAAAACTATTGCCTTACATAAATTCACTTTGCAAAGTGAATACAATGTATAAGTTTTTGTTGTTCTCAAACCAAACAACAGCAGTTCTCTACACTTGGCTTATAAATTTCAGTTAATAACTAGAGACATATCAAGAGCACCAACGTATCTAATTAATAATGTTAAGCCCTCTACGACTTTTCGCAGTTTAAAATAATAAATAAATAAATAAAAAAATGAGAGTGATAACATTACCTTCTGGTTCTGTCCGTACTAACATCACTTCCACTGGAAAAGAACAAAAATTAAGTCGTAAGTAATAAAGATTTATTTCTTCTTGTATCACTTACTCATTCCATTCGAGGGCGTTATGATTTCAAATATTTTACTTGTTGTAACAGCCCCTTTATCATTGAATCTGCCTCAGCTTACCTGAACAATCGGTTTTGCTGCTTGAATAGATTCCTATGGTGCTTCTACCCATTGGGCAGCTGGTGCAACTTGACTTGCCTTCCTGGTCTTGATAAGTTCCAATGGGGCAAGGTTCGCAGTAATCACTGTTAAGATAGGACCCTTTTCCACATGGTACTGTAAACAAAGCATCAATGACTTAACCACGATAATTTGTTTAATTGAAATAACTGAACAGAAACTATATGTGTTGTTGAAGATTTTATGTTAGAAAACCTTAATTGTTTGTCGATATCTTTTTATAACACTAGAAAGAATCAATATTTCTAGACAGAGAAACAACGGAGAACAAAACAAACTAACATACCAACAATTTAAAAAAAGCAAAAAGGAAATTCATCACACAGTTTAAGTACGCAAATGACGGTATAAATTCATACTAGCATAAAACTGATAAAAGCTGCCATCTGAAAACTGAAAAGCTCTGCTTCAAATCACGGCCACACATATTTTTGGTTATGCCAATAAAGACATGATTATGGGACTCTGCATATATACTTTTATGACAGATCTTGAGCTTTAGCCCTTTCAAACATCTCGTGTTATAATCAGTCTTTGCGAAATTTACCTCAAAATGAAAAACAATGTGATTTGGATAAATGTAACCTGTGCTATTTGAGTCGAATCATTTTGTAGTCTTGAAAAATGTTGAACAGTTAAGTTCTATTGTAATGTCTAATGGGGTTTCATAAGAACTGTCTTTAAAATACGTAAAACACAAAACGATTTAAGATGTTAACACATACCACAATAATAGCTGACCCTGGTCAGCCCAGGTCGACAATCGGCTGTTCCAGAAATAGAAGTTAGATGAATGTCAATGTCATATTCCTTGTTTAAAACTTCTACCATTAGTTCTTTGTCACTAACAGCGCCTTGAATATGTTTGAATGCATTTTCTAGATCTGGCAACGTTTCATTTTTGTCCTCTGTAATACAAACATAATGAATTCTATCATCGGTTTGTCATAAGCCACGTCTAAAAATAGATATTTATTAAGCTCATCATTATTGCGCTTATTTCTTATAGAGGTTGATACCATCGTATTTGAATGTGCGACATTAATTCAAATTACTGTGTACAAACTAAATATCTCACAGGCTCTTCAATTTCATTTTTTCTGTACTTACGCAGAACAACACTCGTATTTTTTTTCTAAATAAATTTAGTTCATTTGAAAACAGCCCTTATTTAATGGGAAACAATAAAAAAGTATACCTTTTACAATACAATGTAACTTCAGTCATTTGTCAGCAGTACCTTTATATGTGAATAACAATATTCAGTAGAAATTTGCTGACCTTCCGACGGCTTGCTGGTAATCTGTAAACTAAAACCAACAGGCGTCACTGCACGTTCTTGGCGATCTTTAACATCACAGTCAATAACATCAGCAAAATCTAGACTACACGTCTTGTTCTGCAAGCAAGGTACTCCTAACAACATTGCCTTCACTCTTAAATCTATCTGTGTCTTGATATATTCTTGAAGAGAACCGCTCTTGCAGTAAAGGTCACCATAATGTGCCGTGTAGTGCACTTTCAGTTTCTCCGGCATACGAATCTCTAGATTAGTCAAATACAATGAATGCACTGACTGTTTGAAACATTATACAAATGTATAAATTCCTGCAGCTGTTATGGAAAAGGTGTGTAGAACAATAATTTCTTCTAAATTTATAAGTCTGGTTACAGGGAAACCAAAGTTGATGTGAAGAAGTAACTATAGATGGACATGAAGTTTCCGTATACTAATATCGAACTAAATAAAAGAACAATTTCTTACAGAAAGACAAATTTAGATATTATAAGTATAGACACACCGACACACGTTTTGGAACGTTTAGTATTATTACAGCGTCACATGACATAACGTTAATTATAAGCATACTGGCACTCACTTAGGGACGCTAAATATAATCACACCGATGGTAGGGACGGTAAATATCATTACCCTGCCACATTAAGGAACGTTAGATAAAATCACACTGACACATTTAGGGATGTTTAAAATTATCACAACGACATAATTAGAGACGCAGAATATAATCATACCAACACACAGAGGGAAGTTAAGTGTAATCTTAACGACACACTTTGAAAGCTAAAATATACCTCTACACATAAGAAAGTTATGTATAATCAGGCCAACGCATCTTATCTAAGCATATTGAGGAAAGCTAAATAGAGTCATACCGACACATTTAGGAAAGCGTCTTTCTGGATTTTCGTCAGTCTGAAAGTTCCATTCTTGAAATGTTTGAGGTCCACAGTAATAATGCGGCAATGGCTCTATGTCAAAGTCAAAGCCATCATTACAAGATAAAGTACAGTTGATGGACACTGTGTCGTTAAAGCAATCTAGGAATCCATTTTCCGGGTCTTTTAATTCTGGACATACTGAAGAAAAAAAATTCTACGTAAATGTGAAGAATGTTTTATAGTTACACGATTACACATTTTAAAATTTTCATTTAAACATTTTCCGTTTTCAAATCTAAAAGAAGGAACAAAAACAGTAACCCTTGACACTTCTGAAGGAAAAACTACCAATATTCTACCTGACGCCTTGTTTTTCATTAAAATAATCTTTTTTGCGAAAAAAACTTGTTCGGACATACATTGGATTAGTTAATGTCGCACAGTGATCTAGATTTCCGGCAACTGGACGGACGGAAAGACGTACTGAAGACCTAGGGCAAACATTGGTAGGAGACTATAAAAATATATTAGATTTTTTAGTCTCTTTTGATGTTGCTTTGCTATTTTGCCATTTTTCTATTCTGCTGAAGTTCTTCTATTCTTCTCTAACTTCACACATGCTATTTGTAGTACAATTTCATACCTGGACAGTCAGTATTGTTACATTCTTTGAAATCAAATTCTTTTCCTTCGCAGAACTTTCCACCATTCTCAGGTTCAGGATCACTGCATAGCCTTTTCCGTTTGTGTTTCCCCTCCCCACAAGTTGTAGAACATTCAGACCAGTTACCCCATTCACTCCAACCACCATTTACTATAATTTCATACAATGAAATGTATTGTGCAACAGAATTCATATATCTAATTTATACATCCACATCTTAACTATTAGTACAATGTACGACCTATTTTTTGCAACTAAAATGCAAAAATCCGCTAAAATAGCTAATTTTCTACATGCTGCTTTTTTGTTTTAGAATTTTCCTATTCGTAGATTTAATCTAACGTGTTTTAAATGAAAGGCACATAATACAGTCATTTTATTTTGACGAAATCATTATTCTCAGTACGCTTGTTTGACATATTTTCGTTTTATGTTTAAATGTGTTATTACTTTTGTGATTATTTTTCATAGTTATCATTTATGTCTTAAATATGTTAAAGTCAGTCTATAAGATGATGCATAATCAAACGTCGCACATTAAGTTATTGAACTGAACATGTCAAAAATGTTACAAGAACGATTCTGTCATACCAATTTGTATTTCGCAGAACCGGCCGGTGAAATCGTCAGGGCAAAGGCAGGAGTAACTTGAAACTTGATCAATGCATGTTGCATTATTCATACAGATGCTAGCGCCACAGTCGTCAATGTTAACATTACACTGTGTGCCAGTAAAACCTTCATCACACGAGCAATAAAAACCATGCAACGCATCTGTACACTTCCCATTAAAACAGGGCGAAGAAAGGCAGTTATCAAAATCTGTTTTGAAAAAAAAGTGTATTGTCTAAAACCGTAAACTTTAAGACTGCTTCTACATATTCCTTGGCAACATATGAAGTATCAGTTTTAAAAGATTAATACAGATAAAAGGTTATTACAAACAATTGTATTATAAGGGATTACGTCTTATTGATAATAGAGTAAAATCATTTTAACTTTACTGAAAAACGAACATATGCATCTTTGCTATTCTTTCTCTAAATATAACTTGGAGTGTCGAATTATCTAGGCAAACGGTACAGCATCTAAATGTCTTTGTAAAATTCTCCGAACCCTTTGAAAAAGTCAGCGCTTATTTGAAAATCAGAACAGAAAAACGAAGCTTGTTTAAAAATATACTAACCATCACATTGACTAGGGACATGCATATAAGCCCCTGAAATTTCAGCTTCCTCAAATTTCTTCCAAGATATGATATCTCCAGTCTCACTAGAGAAACATCTGTGTTTGTTATAGGCTTGGTATTTTCCATACCAAATGTTCAGTTGGGAAAGAGCTCCACTCACGTTTCTCTCTATTTTAAGATAATAAAAAAGATGTACAGATCTGAAAGGGATACACAGGCAAATGAATGCCAAAAAATTAAAACTGATATAATTTGCACAAATCACGTTCAATATGAAGAACTTTAAATTCCCAATATGTTTGTCCATATAAATTAAGTGAAATGCGTGCTTGAACGTGAATATTTGAACGTTCTGTAACTGAAAGTAATGCGCTAACGGTTATTTTAAATAGGCCACGTGACAAAAACAGCCAATCGTTGTTTCTACTGGCTTGCCTGTTGCCTTAGGTCACGTTACAGGTACTTCAACCGTCCAATCATCAACTGCAAAATTTAGCACGAAATCTAAATTTTCTATCTAGACCCACGTGGGTCAAGTTAGGAAACCACCTAGTTTTTCATTCATTTAGAGGAAATTTTTGTTACTGGGACTGATCATTGTATTTATTTCGAGCGCATTTATAGTATATTGATTAAAGAAACGTGAAAAAAGCATGAAATATTTGCCTGTATATCCCTTGAAGGAGAATGGCTGAACCCAATACAATACATGCAAAATGAAAATAACGCGACTGGTGTTTTATGTTTTTCTCTTCTTGCAAGCCATATTTTCATAATCCTACAACCATGAGAACAGACGTTGAAATACATGTTTATACATTTGATTTACTTTCAGGTTGTGAAACACAAGTACAATGATTACACACTGTCTCTTTTGAAAGTTTACACAATCATTTAAATTAAGATATTCTAATAAGCGATTCTTGTCCTTTATAAAATGTTTACAAAATGCCCATCTAGAGACATACCGTAGTAACCTATGGTTGGAATTTGATGAAACTCAACACAGATATATTTCACCAGAACGGAACGGCGAAAAAACATATTTTGTTCCGATCGTTACACCAGAATTATGGCCCTTTACAGTATATTCTAAATATGCAATAAATGATTTTATGCTTTATTCTATTTGTTTGTTCTAAATTCTGAAGCAGATTTTAAGACAAAAACTTAGTTTATATTCACTCTCTTTGATTACTGTCGTTATGTTTTAACTAATAAAATATTCAGCATTATGCACAGGACTGTCTGCTAACACCAAAGTACATGAAGTAATTATTTTCTTTATTTCTTTATTCAGTTACGAATTGGCTTTACTTTCTATGTGTAAAATTGTCTATTTCATTTTTGAATGAAATTAGTATGTAGCCTTGCCAGAAAGGTCTTGATTTTATGATAATTTTGCCGATGTAGGGCAATGTAAACCGGGTCATACTTTTACTGTAAACTAGAAGAAGGGCAATGTATACCGGGTAATGCTTTAACTGTAAACTAGAAGAAGGGCAATGCATACCGGGTAATGCTTACACTGCAAACTAGAAGGAGGGCAATGTAACCGGGCCATGCATTTACTGTTAACTAGAAGGAGGGCAATGTATACCGGGTAATGCTATTACTGTAAACTAGAAGGATGGCAACATATATCGGGGTAATGCTTTTACTGTAAACTAGAATAAGGGCAATGTATACCAGGTAATGCTTTTATTGTAAACTATAAGGCATTCTGGGCGTATTCTTAGCAAATGTGTTTTGGACCTACTGTTGGCATACATTGACCTTTCGAAATCATGTACTTTTCAAACAGATATTCTTTTTAGAACCGTTTACCTGCAAAAACTGTAAGAGTATCGAAAGTGAAACTGGTACAACTTCCACTGAAGTCGCCGACAGCCAGAGGAATATTATCAACAGTCACTTCTAAGTTGCAAGACGGGTCACTGTACAGGGTGACATGGTGCCATCTCTGGTCAGCTACATCGTAGGTAATGTTAGTTTCAATACTGTAAATCACAACAACGGAAGCAGTTGAGGACACCAATCGACGATTTCAACAACTGAGATTAATTTGTTTAACGGATTAGTTCAGTGTACCTGGTCTTAAATTGTTTCTAAAATTTGCGACTGGTAAAGATACCAACCCCCCCCCCCTCCCCCCCCCTATAATTTACAAACTCTAAATGTTAATCTGATATAAGAAAATAACCGAAGTTGAATATAATTATTATCTTTCAGTAAGGTCGATTTGATTAGTAACCGACCTTGCAAAGGTCATGTTGACCAAAGATGTAGTCCGAAGTTGATGTTACCTTTTTTAAGTTGGTAGATTCTCAAAATGTCCGATCCTAAAAAGTATCAACAGTTTCTTTATAAAATGGAGCCTTGGATTTTAAGCAGGTTACTGTTAATTATTCCTCTATGTGACACGTGGCGTTCTTTCGCGGAAAGAAGACGTCACTCTGACGTCCTGGAACGTGATTCTATCGCACCGGTCAGTGCGCGTTTTTAGATCCGCCTTCGAGTCGATAAGGTATTTGAACACCCAACACAAGTCCGTATCTCAGCAACACAAAAGTTTTTTGAGATTGAATGATAAGAATAATGTATCTAAAAGATACCTGTTTCGTCTGATGACTGTGTCTATGTTTCTTAAAGTCCAGAGCGGATCTTTGTTCTTCTCAGACAGTTTGACAGAAGGACCATTGCTCCCAGATGAGAGTTGAAACCAGAAGTGTAATGTGAAGTCTTTTACGGTTACATTCTTCGTTAAATTTACGTTTATCTCAGACCTTTCATTTTGTATAAACCCTATATCAAATTCTGTATGAAAATGAAATGAAAATTATCCATATGTTCTATTACAAGGACTTATTTTGAAAAACGGTTAACAGTATCATAAATTAGACGCACAATTGAAAATTAATTTAAAAGTGTTTATTTTCAGAACGCAGCAAAAATCGCAGTGAATACCAGTTTTCTCGTGAATATATATTGCCTGCTTCACTTGACAAAACATGTTATGTCCAGTTAAGTTACACTAATGTAATGACAAATATTCATTGCTCCACAAAATGTCTTAGATTCACAACATTTCCGACATGCGGAAACACCCACTTATACAGCAGTAACTTTATAATAATTAGAATTTATAACTGGATCTAAAATGAAATAATCGAAGATCGTCTTACCATTACATTCAGATGCAGAACTTGCACCAAAGGAAAATGTTGTCTTAGAGTGCGGACATGACCGGCAAGACATTTGTCCATACGAGGACTGATATTGCCCTTGATCACAAGGGGAGCACGGCAGGAGACCATCTTGAGAATATGTTCCTGGCGGACAAGCCTCTGTCACAAGGAAATACTTTCATAAGTTATAAAACAAATAATATTATCAAATTAATGTTACAAAAGTTGAAAGTAAAAATCAGAAAAATGATAGAAATAAGAATGAACGAGAAGGTTGAATAAATTAAAAGACAAAAGGCATGTAGAGTATATGTTTTTACCTAAACACTCCGTTACATTCCTTGCACCAACGCTTAGCGTAGTTGTTTCAACTGGGCAGCGCATGCATGCGTGCTGTGCGACTTTGTCTTGGAAGGTACCTTTTCTACAAGGTTCACACACTCCGGAGTCAGATCGTTTAATATAAAACGTCCCCTCTGGACAGTCAACTGAAAAAAATACAGATTTTGCAAGCTCAAATATGGTTTCATTAACGGTATTAATTGGTCCTTGTTTAACTAAAAGGTTTTGAATCAGAAATATTTGGCAAGATCGGCTAACAAAAAGAAACAATTTACGTATTTACAGATTTGATTTTAGTCTTTATTATCTGAAATAGTGTTTTAATAACGGTAAAAAGTTTTTACACGACATGGTGTATTAACTGATAATAAATGTATTGTCATGTGTGAGCATTCTTATACCTGATCCATTATAGGAATTGAAACAAAATGGAATTGTTATATATATTTGACAGGCCTTAATAGGTTTGCAAACAGAGTTGCGTTTAAGAAAAGTACATTAAATGACAGAATGTGGAAAATAACAGATACATACTGCAGTCGAAACTTTCTTCAGATTTGACGGACCCATTTGGACAGTGTATCTCTAATCCTGTACCCGTAACCTCAATCATAGAGACATTTGTACCACCAAACAATATTGCTTCATCTCTTTCAAAAATATCCGTCAAAGTTTTGACGATAGAGTTGTACTTCGTTTCTGAAAATAAGTTCTCCCCTTCACGCAATGTTACAGGAATATGTAAACTTATTGTAAGTATTTCAAGCGGCTGTGTTGAATTGGACACATCCCTCTTTCTTCTGTCTGATTCTCCACAAGTGATCTAGAAAAAAGTATATTTCCATATTTCGAGGTTTTCAACCTTGACTTTTTGATAAAATATAATCATCTTGGATACACCGTTGATGCTGTTTTTTTTTATTTATTTAACTTCCGTTTCGCTTTTTAAGTTATGGTAGATATTGTGAATTTTATTATCTGCTTAATTGACGCCAGTAAATCACTTAATTACTCTGAGCTAGATTCAGAGTGCGACTTTAAGATTTTTATCTTGAAAATTGTGACAAATAGTGCCTACAGCTAATTTATTTATTTTTCACATTAGTACAAATTTACCTACGTGAACATTATTCCAATTGCAGGAAGTCAAATCTGGACAAACTTCCGGTTGAAATCGGACGTCATTTGTTAGAACTGTAATGAAGTTGTTTGCTATTTGTTTGCGTGTAGATGGCTCATAACACTCACCATTGAAGTAGTAATATGCTTCGATTCCAAACGTAGGCTTTACCCCTCGACGAATCTCTTAATTAAAAATAAAAGGTTTTCTCATTAAACCTAAGTCAACTTATCAAAATTTTTAATTCATTTAAAACCAACCTCATATTGATTTAAAAAGAAAGAAAGAAAGAAAAAAAGAAAGAAAGAAAGAATGAATGAATGAAAGAAATAAAGAAAGAAAGAAAGAAGAAAGAAAGAAAGAAAAAAAAGAAAGAGAAAAAAGAAAGAAAAAAAGAAAGAAAGACTTGATTTCCCCCGAAACAAGGTGTGCAGTTGTGCACAGAAGTAATATTAAGTAAAAACATTTAAAAAAGGGTAATAAACATGCCATAAATAATCGAATTGCTAAAACCGGAATTTATACGTTGTGGCACTTTATTATGGTGGCTGATTTCGGACATTTCGTTGTTTCGTTCTGTCGCGCGCGCCAATACGAAACAACGACACTATGAAAGCGACAAAACGATACTCAGAATCTCGTCTGCGCGCGGTTTCAGTTTAATGTCGTCTTTTCGTTCTGTCGCGCGCGCCAATACGAAAAATCGAAACATTTTTCGTTCTGGCGCGCGCGAAAGAACGAAACAACGACAATTAAAATGTTTCGATTTTTCGAAGTATTTGAATACATAAAAATGGCATGTTTTCGGGAGGCTTATGTTGAAGACCGCTTATAAAATGATCTGGACAAAGGTAAACTGTTTTTCTAAATCTGTGTTGACTTAATTTAAAAAGAAACATGCAAGTGAATGCTCGTTTTCTAACTTTCAATCAATTTTTAAAGATTAGTAAATAGATAAGTTAATGGGAAAGCTGGAATCGGGATTCTTCGCTACAAATACATTCTTCAGGTTAGATTTTTTTCTTTTGTTCATTGACTTATTTTGACTATCTCTTGACGCAAATCTTATCATATTGTTGTTTAAGGGCTCAACATATGTTGTCCGTACAAAAGAGTCGAATACTTTTTTGAAAAGAATAATTTCCAGGAATAATATTGTGGAAGTTCTTCCTAATTTGTTTATATGATAAATGTGATGAATACTTACTTCTGCATACCTTTTGGTCTGGCGGTTTAGTCGACCATTCTCCTTTACTTGAACAAACATATAACGTCTTCAAACTAACACTTGACATTGCTGTCCCATTTCTACACTGCACCTGGCAAAACTGACCACCTTCCCAATTATCACAAACTACAGCACCATTTTTTGGAGGAGGCAATGGAACACATGTCCGCCCATCTTAAAAAAAATAAAGCGGCAAATTTTGATTAAATAGAATAGCCCCTATATAATGTTTACAAGAAAGTGTTTCAATAAAAAAGCAGATAAACCGTTTACCATTATATTGTAGCATATTTCTTATTGTACTTTTCTTTTTATATATCAAGGATTTTTTCGGGATTTCTAACTTCATAGTGAGGCACTCAAATCAGACAAATCAGACGTTCATTCAAAAATGAATATTATCAAAACTGTAGCAGTTGTAAATTCAGAAGAAGAAAATAGTAATAAAAAATGTACCTGGGATATTTTTTCTATCTGTTGAAATTAATAAATAGAACGAACAAACGACCAATGTTTTTAGGAAGCTTAATCATGTACTTCATAAATTAAGAAATTAATTAACAGAGGTTTTCAGGCAAACCACAATGTAGCAGTTGCACTGATTATTGATGGCAATCAGGAGGTTAAAAAATAGCAATAACATATTATAAAACCCTATATTTTGTACTGTCTCAGCTAATCCCAACTAAAAGAGCATTTTAAAAATCATGTTCTTTGTGCAATTTACCGTTCTAATAAATGTTCTTACGTTCACAAAACGATTGCCTATTGTCTTGCCATTGCCAGTCTCCAAATAAACCTTTGGTACTCCTCTCACAAAGAACATCACTTGCACCTTTCAGAATCTTTCCAGGATCACAGGAGACATTGCACTGTGCACCAGAGCGATAACCGTCAGGGCAGTTTATGTGAAGATATGGTGTTGGATACAGATGTGGGCACCTAATTTCTAAAACAACAGAACAAATATCAAACAAACAGAAAGCAAAGCAGATGAAGACATATAATAAAGACATAGATTTAATTCACGTTCATAAACATATGTGATATCCTGTAAAAACTAAAAGGCTATTACATAACATTGACATTTATTTGTTCCATTTATTTTAAAATCACCGCCAAAAGCAAAAACAAAAACAAAACAAAACAAAAACAAACAAAAACAAAAAACAAAGAAAAAAAAACAATAACTTGTACAAAATATAGAAAAAAACCTAAAAATCTGTACTTTTTTTCAATTATTAAAGTTTTAAAGAGTTCATAACGCCATATAGATAAGTCTTTATAACGACTTTGAGTACAAAATATCCATGAATAGTTTGTTATGGATACAGTATTATCAATATTATAATAACCAACAAGTGTCATCGGAAAGATGTGATCTAAAATTTGTACCTCGAACAATAACTTTAAATGAACAATCAGTGAAGGCGGCGTTGCCGGCGGCATCCTTAGCCCCATATTGTATTACATACATCCCCGCAGAAAACGTAGAACCGGGACGCTTTCCTTGTTTCAGAGAAATAGTTGCGTTTTTGCTATTGTTTGAGACAGTTGGTGGTACCCAACTTACTGCAGTGGAATTCAAGCCTGTGTCTGTACCCGAGATCACTATACTTGGACATGTCCCTGGTTCAAAAGTAGGAGGTTCCACATCTGAAAGAATCATTTTATTATCCGGAAAAAACCACCGAACGGTGTACAACAGTGATTATTGATTTTTTTTTGAAAACGTAATGATAAATCTCAAAGTCTACCTTTGATCCTAGTAATACTCAATAAACCAACAAACTGTGTCACCAAAAAATTGAAAATAAATTCGAATGAAAATATAACATTAATTTCAATCATTTGAATTGCAAATTGAACACAGAAATGTCATGAAATTCAAATGTATTGATCAAAGAACTATCATATAGATTTAATTTCGGACTAAATAATTTAACAGTGAATGGGAATCACCTACCAATACATTTAATTTCGCCATTATATTGCCAATTCTTGTCTTTACCACAGACTAAAGCTTTGCTCACTTTTGGAGGAGTGTCGAATCCAATACCACAGTTATAGGAACAAATACTGCGAAAGTTGTAACCATTCGTACACTCAGGACGCTTAGCACCGTCTACACTGGGAGGCGGAGGGCATTTAAAAGCTGAAGAAGAACAGAGTCGTGAGGACAAAAACTTCTACTTTCAGATATATATTACTTTGAGCAACTCCACGAATTTTAATTTTATTGTAAAATCTTCTTCAATGTCATTTTAAAAGGGCTATAAGTCAATATAATCTTTACAGAATATTATACCCTAATTGTCAACACTTGATTTTTTTTGTTGTATATTGTGCTCTAGACAAGCAACATCATGTTCGTGCGGGCTTAAAATTCCGCCAGGATTCTAAATAGATATTTGATAAAAATGCATCCCGTGTTCATATTTATATTATGATTTAAATTACTTACTTGACCGAAGGAAACCGCACGCTTTGAAGACATTGAAGAGTATTAAAACATGTACTCTATCATGGTTTACATACGCTTGCATTCTGGTATCGACTGTGACCAGTGTCCGGTTTCTTTGCATGTTATATAGGAAGGACCGTGTAACTCAAACCCCTCGTAACATCCAAATCTGCAACTTCCACCATTTATGAAGTCGGTAACAGGATTACAGTGAAAATAACCATTTGATATATGCCCCGGGGATCTGCATCGTACGACTTATTATATAAAAAAGAGGAAATAATAATTAAGAGCGTTTATGATTTTTTTCCCAAGGCATAACCAAGATAATAGTCATACACACATAAAAATACTGTCGAAGCCGCCGTTGAGTGTGGTGAATACTTTTAAATCATTTACCTGATTTAAGTTGTAATATCGGTCAAAATTATTTTCATTATTTTACGAAATTAAACTCCAGTTATGTATGCTATGGATTTCTTAGAAAAAGATTAGCATCAACAATGTTTTTCATATATATTCACTGAGAAAAATAACAAAAACAAAAACAACAAAAAAACTTCATCCCAATTGAGAAAAACTAAAAGTCGGAAAATTCTCTTACGCCTGGGCCAATCATAAATTGGATTTTCAACTATTCTAGAAGATATATTTTCATTTGTACGTCAGACCTTTGATCATCTTATTATTACTCGTAGAAAAGAAAAGAAGTCTTTGTCATTTTCTAATTTTCATGATTTCTTAACTTTCACTGTATTCTTCAACATTCTGATTGACTTTCATGTCAATCTGTTTGAAGTAATGACACATTTAAAGGTAACAAACTAAATAATACGGTTTGAACATTCTACCTATATTGAATGATATGATAGTATTAAACCGTCATAGCCGTGATGATTTCTTGTGTCCCTGTGTAGAAAAGCTTATTGAAAGCACTTAGTAAGAAATGGCAACATTTCACATTACAAAAACTTCATGTAACACGTACTACTTTCAAATGAACGCCATGCCCCCAGGGTCATTGACCTTTAACCCAGTAGGTCTGGCGGGTAGAGCTCATCAAGGTGCATCTGCTAATTCGGGTCTTGTAGGTATAACGACTTCTGCTTTATAATCAAGGTTAAAGTTTTGTGATAAAAGAAACAAACAAACCAAAAAAAGCAAAAAAAAAAAAAAAACAAACAAAAAACAGTAAAAAATGCTCCCTCCATGATAAATTTGAACAGAAATAAATAACTAGAATACCTTTCACTCTGACAGTTATTGTACATGTCTGGCGGTTTCCAGACCTGTCTTTAGCTTCATATATAATGTGGGTGTCATTTTCCGGAAAGTGACTTCCGGATGCTCGTCCGCTTTTTCTTCTAGGTCTGGAAGAATATGTTTTTTATACATTTATTAAAAAGGTGTGTGTGTGTGTGTGTGTGTGTGTGTGTGTGTGTTATACTTGTCAGTCTCTGAGTATTTTTGTACCCGTAAGCTCGTGTGAAAACAAAAATATCTAGATCTTCTAAACTGAAATAAATTTATTTTACAGATACATAATATTTACAATACAAGGACATCTTTCATTATCTAAATTCAATAAATGTAAATCAGCATTTCATTTTAACTGAGTGGAAGCAGCTCTAAACAGAAGTGTTGTCGATGACGTCATTGTGATAAGAAGCTGTTAATTAAAAACCAAAACGAAGCACTCTTTGTGTGGTCATTGTATGGTCATTTGAAGAAAAACTTGATTGAAATTAAATTCGCCGACAATAAACAAAAAATGAATTGAGCGTGATATATCATATACAATATAGAACCCTGAATAAAAGCTGGTTAACGGAACAGCCTGTCAGGGACAATTTTCGTAAAAAAAGACATGATAAGTAATGCATATATATTTGTGTCCTTTATACAAATGTGTTAGAATGGAAATAGATTTTAAAGTTTTTGTGATCTACCGTCGAATATAGCACGGTATCGCGATCAGATGCGTAATCATTTAATCACTCAGGTCCACGGCCATCGTGATTAAATAAATACGCATCTGAATTCGACAACGTGTTTATTTGACGGTAGATCACTCAAACTTAAAATCTATTTCCTAAATTAAAACTTTCAGGATGGAAATTATTGTAAAATTTAGCTACAGAAATCCAGGTCGTGGTAAGCGTGCAGTAAAATTTATTTCGCTCCAACATGTATCAACATACGTAATTTGTCCGTCTCTTTCATCGTGTGCCGTTGGTTCAGTCCAAATTGCCTTTGCGTATATCCGATTTGGTTCGGCTGTTACATGAACAAGACTTTGACAGGTCATAATAGGTGGAGTTCTGTCTGAAAATTGTTAAAAAACTAAACATTGTTAACAATGCTTCCGCAATGCAACCATGGACATGCCCCATAAGGATTTCCACATGTATACTGAATGATCATACTGTATATTGATTCATACTACATTTACATATGGTTTGTGACAGATAATAAATTATGTAAGTTATAACAAAACGCACTAAATAGATAAAACACTGTCACACTTTTTTCACTCAAGACAGAGGTTCACGAAGCTTAAATCAAAAGTCAACAATAAAAAATATTAGTCCTACCTGGAGGGCTCGATCTTTTAGACCACAAGCAGCTCAAAAATGTTAAGATACACAGGACAACGTCACCTAAACCTCTTTTGTGTCGTGTGAGTTGATGATGTTTCGTTCTCCCTATTATGTAAATAACAAATAAAAACTGTCACTTATCGCCTATTTGATCAACGATGAAAGTATTTTTTTCGTTTTGGGTAATGCTTGACTTATTCTTATTTAAATAGAAGTGACATTGAATGCCTTATTGTTAAAGATAGGACTGCTATGGAGTAATAAACCGAATATCCCCGATGATTTTTGAAAATGCGTATAAATGTCGACTAAATAAAATTGCTACTTAAAAATGACAAAGAAACGTAAATTTATCTGACCTTCTAGTTCCCACTCAGTTCCCTTACATCGAGCATGAGTGATCCCTAGGGGAGTGTCAAGTGCACATACCGTGCCATCTGCTATGCTCGCATTTAACTTCTCCTCAGAACTCACTTGAGTGTCTTGAAAAACACATCCCAGTAAATTTCCTTGGGTAAGAGAAGCAACGGTACAAGTCTGTAAATATATAATACTGTATTGTTACATAATAATAATTTCTCCTTTTGATATTGTATCAAATTAGACCTTATTCCGTGCTAAATAGAACAAAAAATATTTATCTGATAGTTTCTTTGTTTGAAAAGAATCAGAAATTATCATTTTTTAAATTTTTCTAGATGAGTAGTCACATGACCCACAAATTGTTGCGTGATGTAGAATGTAACATATTTATGGAGTGTCTAATGGGCTTAAATACCTGAATTATGTTCAACAAAAGTAACGGTAATTTTTCAGGTAACATGCACATATTTTCATCTGAACTGGCATGCATTCATTGACTAGCAAGCAGTTCAAAGTGGCACAGAAGCTGTCAAATAAAATGATTCAAATCTGACTAGCAGGTCAGAGAATGTTATTAAAGTGGTCGTGAGAGGCCCTGACGGTGCGAGCATATATTTTTAAGGACCTTTTCTTGAAGTATTCAGCCTCATTAGGTTTCCAGTATCCAAAGTTTTGAGTTAAGTCCGCTTAAATTCCCTGTTAGCTGTGATCTTTTGGATGTAATGATTAAAAAATATCTATGAAGTTTTAAGGTCCTGTGTTCGGTTGCTCTTGAGAATTTAAGCGAAAACTATTTCGAAATGAATGAGTAAGTGCTCACAGAAACTACACATATCCTGATAAGTTGAAAAAATATGTTTGAAGTATAGGCCCCAGTGAGGTTCAAGCAAGAGTGAGCTTGAAAATCAAGTTTGTTTCTCAACATACACATTTGTCATGTAAAATAGAAAGATTTTTGTTACAATTTTTATTGTGTTATTGGCCAATTAGCTTGAATTTTGATCTGATTTGCTCTAAATTAGTTTGATTAATTTAGTTATCATACCAAAATCATAACAAGCGAAGTTTGAACATCATATGTTAAATTGTTCCTTTTCTTTCAAGCCTAATCTTTGAACTGATGAAGCTAGAATATAAGGGTATATCTACTTATCATGTGAGAATCTTTGCTTTATTGGTTCTTTAGTTATTGAATGCCCTGTTTGCTTAACCTCTGATCTATTGAGCCAATAAATATTGATGTTGTCTACTTATCACGCCCAATCATTTTGTACGATTTCAGTCATAGGTTCAATTATTGATCCGATACCACTGTTTCTATCAATGGACCTAAACGCACTTGTCAAGAAATATATCCCGAGCTTTTGAAATGGCGACATAATAAATTAAAATAAACAAATAGATAAATAATTAATTAAATAAACAAAAATGAGCAAACAAACTATAGGTGAAATTATTTTTGATATAATTGAACTAATGATTAATATTTCAGCTGTTTTATTTATTTTTCTTGTTAAATATCTATCAACAATGATAACGTAAAACATAAAATGATTATGATTTAAATTGTGAGCATACCTTTGTTCCTGTAATCGAAAGCAGAAAAACCACTGCATGTATAAGCCAGATCACCATTTTGCTTTGATTCCTTTTTTAATTTTTTTCCCTTCAGGTTATGTAACAAAAGTGTAGTTTCGCCAGCCTGTTTGCAATGCAACGCGGTTTCTTATTGGACAAATCAACATGTTCTGTTGCAGTGTCAGTCAGAATCTTAGAAAGGTTCTCATGCTGCAAAACAAAAACAGATTTCCGAATAAAAACGAACCAGTGAGAACAGGTTTTTCCCTCGAAAATTAGAGTTTCATAATTTTCTTTAACCAAATGTTATGCACATGCGTTTGATTTTTAAATGGGTTTGTGAATTCACGAAATCCATATTTCAAAACGGCTACATACACAAAAGAAATATTGGATATTGAAATGGGAAATTGAAAGTATATCATGCTAATTTTGCAATTGCCAAAAACATAATATTAAAAAATAAAAAAAAATAATTATGAAACTTTTTGCAAATTGACATATTCGCTTAATGAATATTTGGAAACAGAAAATAACATAAAAATATTCTCCAAAATATGAAAATAATATCAAATTGGTCGCCACAGTATTGCATTACGCATTTACAAAAAATGACTATTGCGCAGAATAGAGCAAAATAATCTATATATGTATTATTTTGGGACCAAAAAATAAAGAACATAGTTCATGGCAACTATTTTTTTAATTGACGAGAGCACGTTTTTTAGTATACGAACGTTTTATAAAATAACTTAAATTTCGTACCCATTTGCAAACTGACCGATCAAATATTTTATACTCTTTGTTTTGCAGATTAACCCTGATAGTTCCCGTATAAAGGCAGGAAACATAGTGTCTGTAACAAAAGATTGCGATTGGCTTGCTTTATATATGAAGAATAATACCATACCCTAGTAATTAATGGCCGTATCATACGATATAAAGTGTTGAGTAAATTTTAAATGTGTGCCCTGTCCTGTAGAATCAAAGATTATCTAGAATTATTATCTACGCCAATGATTATCATATTCTGTTAGCGTAATCAAGTTAAATAATATGCATTTGTTATCACTACATGAGTGTTGTTCTTAAATAATTAAATTATGTAAGGATAATATATTGTTTTATTTTACCTTTTTTGTACAGTGTAAAATGTCATGCAATGCTAGTCAGTTAGGAAAGATAGTAGTTTTTAAATATCTGAATATTTAGAGATTGCAAATGATTTTGTTTTATACAATTAAAGCTAGATCTACTCAACAGGATGATATAAACATTACCTTTGAACAAAGATAAATTTTCTTCTCTCCATTAAAGCTCTGTCTTAAATTTCAATTCTCCTTATATCAGATCTATTTTCAAAAGTTAATCAAATGGTTAGAAGCATTTTAAGAAATCCGTCATGCAGTAATTAATGCACGTTTGTTTTTTCTATTTTCAGCTCAAGATACTTGGCATCATGCAATCTCATTTGACAAGACAATATCACCTGCTTCTGGCTGCATTTTTTTAAGATGCAACTTTGATACAGAACTGACGAAAAATAAAAATGTTGGCTAGTTGCCATAAAATCCACATGTAAAACTCCCAACTGTTTTTTTGTTTTTACTGTTTAAAATCGAATGCCAGGACCATTATAGATATTATAAACTATAAGAAATCGATATTTGTATAAGAGAGAAGAGGGAAGGGAGAGAGAGAGAGAGAGAGAGAGAGAGAGAGAGAGAGTTTGAACCAAAACCTTTTATTCTAAACATTCCAGACACAAATTCGCAGCTTTGTCTTGCCAGCTGATAGATCGCTGACCCGTCAGATTTGCACAATTTAACATAGAAGAACAATAGCTAGGTATGTAACGACAAAATATGGAAACAGTTTATATCTGAAATGCATTGTTAATCGGAGTCCATGAATTAATATGAATTATATACGCTTCATGCAAAACGGGTCATAAATTATTATTACACATTTTCAATCAATTGATTGTTTATGAAATATATTTAACAATGCGTTAATTAATTAATTAATAACAATAAATTTATTGGTAAATAAAATTAATTAATTTATCAGTTAATAAATGAAAAAGTGTCAATTAATTAATTAAAGTTATTAACTTAAATAACAAACGAACTAACCATTTAATTAATTAATTGATTAATTAACAAATTATTTAATGAATTTCATTTATTCGTTAATTGAATAATTAATTCGTTTTGTTAATTGATTAATTTAAATTCCAATTATTTGCAGTTTCCGTTCATTTTCTTCGCAGAGATTGCACATACCGAAACGAAATTTTGTATACAGATTGATCATAAGAATATATAGGTCAAAATCTATTTTGGGTACTATCAAACAATTTTTTGACAGAGTTATGCCCCTTGGAATTTGCAGAAGTTTGCATCTACTGAAATTAAATTTGGTATACAGATTTATCATAAGAATATGTAGTTCTAGTTTATGCTTAGACATGTCATACTTGATAAGATGATGCATCTCAGATAGTACCTGTAGATAACGTCTATTGATTTTAAGTCCAAAATGTAAATTTCATTTCCATGTACAATGCCCATAATGTATACTGTTGAGGGGGGGGGGGGCATAAGTGTTTCACAAACATCTCTTGTGTATTACTGTAACGAAAAGACAACTGAATAAAATTGATAAAACTATAGGCAGATCAGTAAAGCCTATCAAATTATGAATCACATGACACCTGTATGTTGAAAAAGGAGACTTGGGCAATGTTTCTTAAGCATAGAACTTTGAATTTGAAACACTTCGTAATTATAGAACTTCACAGTATGCTTTAAGAAGCAAAATGTAGCAATATACCAGATTTTCAACACATGCTCAGTTTACCTCGAAAAATTTGGAACGAATTCAACCATCGACCCTTTCAACGCATTTAGTCTGTGTTATCAGAAATTCAAAACCACATACCCTTCTTATCATGGGTGGTCTGAAATGCTATATTTAATTATCACATACCCACAAACCACTGCAAATAAGAGATAAAAGATGCCTTGATATCTTAAATGATAAAATAATTAATTTTATTGACCTACTTTTATAGTGTTGATACTTTATCTAAAAGTTAGGAAAACATGCATTTTCTTTACACATGTGTTGATACAAATTGATAAAAGGGGACTATTTGATACGGCCATGGCATGTGGAGGGAGAGAACATTATATTGAAAAATGATTCAGTAGATACTGGAGGACAGAGGTGTTGATGATCTTGGACAGATGTACGTGAACATTTTGAATGTTATTGTATATAGTTTGCTTGTAATGAAAGTATTTTGAAACAAAGTTGTTACCAAAAAAATAAAAGTAATAATAATAACAACAAAACTAATAAATGAAAAAAATAGAATAAAAAAAACTGCTTTAATGATTTTAAACTTGAAATATTCAAAATATAATTTCCTGTTATAACTAGAATAGTTGCAATTTACAAAGATGTAATTTACAGACGTTGTTATTAAAAATACTTAATTTCTTGAAATTGTTTCAAAATTTATAAAAGAAGAGAAAAAAAACCCACATAAACACAATATTTCAGATACGTCATAATTGTTACAAATAAAATTGCTAAATACGCTTCAAATGGAAGAGTTCTGCCAGGATAAAAACAATCATTTCGAACTTCTAAACCACAACATTTCAAAATCATCAACTTAATCACTCAAGTTTTTTCTATTTTTCCTGTTATAATTTCATATATCAGATTTTTAAAAAGATGGTAAATTTATTTATATATTTTTAAAACAACAGTATATAAAACGATGTCAACAAGAATGGTAATAACACAGATAATTAAGATGACAAAAGATTATCATTATCATTATTATCATTATTATCATTATTATTGCAGTAAACTATATTCGTTTCTTTCATGACCAGAAATGTCATTTATGTTTTGTAACAGAACAATACTCTGTTTTCTTCAAGGCAGAATGTATGTATTGGGTAGAAAAATGCAAATTTTTATATTGAAGACCTAAGGGCAGTTCACAGACACTCAATGCACTTACTATATTTACTACATCTTACTATTTTAAGCAATATCACATTCGTTATTCTAATGCAACATTATAATTATGTAATATTGTTCTGCAGAAATTTAAGGCCCTATAATCGCAATTTATCGCAGGAAATGAAAGCTTTCCTATGTACAACACATACCAATTTCTTTAACATACTAGGTTTGTTTGATACTACTGGATCAAAGCTTTATCAGAAACTCATTAATAGGCATATCAATCTGAAAAAAATGTCGAATCAACTCACAAGCATTCAACACCAAGTTAAACAGATCACCTGGAACTGTCAGTCTTACGAACATGTCTGATAAATTTTAATCGGTCTGACATTATAGCGGGCTCTGTTTCATTCTGACAGGGGGATGTTTTGGCATGAAAGTATATTTGGAATGCATGTTATTTAACAGGGTCGAAGATAATATTTGTTTACTATTACAGGTTTTGATATAATGTGAACTAATTTTAATCTAGGTTTTCTGAGCTCTGAATCTTTAATGAGTCGGACATTCACTTACAGAAAAAATGTCACTACTAATATCGATGTAAATTAATTTTAATTGCTACGTTAAGTTTTCTAATGACCTTTAAAAGCTTTCGTAGGAGAAGTTCTACACATGTGTTTCTGGTGCATACATATTTTTAGTTGAATCTTGTTACTTTTTTCTGTTTCAACAATATAAGGAATGTATCATTTAATTCAAGAATACAGATTCATATCTTTAATCGAGTGTACATATTTAATATGGTATCAGTAAATGTTGAGTCCAGCCATATAATTTCTCTTTTCTTTATATTTAAACCATTCTCAAGAAATATAAAATGTTAGTTGGTTATATAAAAAATAAGGGTTAACTTTTTGATAGCATATATCTTCATCTTTATCGACGCAATGCATTAATAAACGTTCAAGTATTTTTGTTTTCGGAATCGTAAGTCTGTGAACATACACATTACGTTATTAATTTTCAATATTTTCATGTGAGTGCCTAGCAGACGCTAACAAACTATTATCCACCAATAGCAAATCGTTTTACATTTAAATGTTTTAAGCAACACCCACACCGCATTGTCCCGTTTTTTGCTGTTAGCTAGTACATGCTTAAACTTCTGGGTATAATTGCAAGTGACCTTCATTCGCTTCCTTAAATTCTATAAAAGATAAGAAAAACAACAAAATAATGCAAAAATTAAATTAGCATTTATCTTTACAACTGGTATGAAATGTGTATTTGTTCAATGGTTTAAGCCGATGACAGACTACAATGTTTACTCTAAGCAGGATTATTCTATTTTGTGTTATTTTGTCTACATCCAGCAGCAGTGAAGACAAGAACATAGTAAGTATATTTTTATATTGTTTTATAGGTGATTATACATATAATGTTTGCTTTAAGATAAATTTGATTTTGTTATATTGTTTTTTACGCTTATAAGATAGTATCTATATATAACTGGGCCAATGCTAAAACAACGTTAATGTTATTACGCGCAAGAGGGATTTTTGTAATCGGCAAATGCAGCCAACTTTATAGTACTTTGGGTGCATAATTCAATTAGTTTGCTAATTTAGTACACATGCTGAGTTAAAAGAAACATCCCAGTTATCACATTACAACCTTGGGCAAATGTACGATAAATATGGATATAATGAGTTGTCAAATGGTTAATAAAGACGATTTGCCACTTATTGAATCATAGAAATTGTTTGTTTAGTATCTGATAGGCAAATGTGTGTTTTACGATGCATCTAGAGGCACCAATTTGGCAAATGCCAGCAAGGTTAGATTCATCAGGCTTGCAAATCGTCCTTTGGAAAAAATGGCTCTTCAGATTTGTTAGAACCTAAATGCAACTGATAACCTAGCCAAATTATCAAGACTTACAAATCGTCAAAATGCATTCTTAAGCAAGGTTCGAAGTAAAATTTTATTTTGATATTTCTAACTTTCAAAGGCACATCTTCCCAACTAGCCTCTTTGACTTTTTATCCATGACATAGATTCTACAACACAAAAGAAGCAACATTCTGCCACGTTGAAACTCGTCAAAAAATGACGACTTTTTGCTTTCACGGGGGATGGGGATGTTTGTTGGATTTGCCTCCAGAATTATTTAAAACTTTACAAATCGTCAATCATGCGAAAAATGGCAGAAAGTTGTTCTCACTGTCGATTTTTTGTCAGGAGATATGATTTCTCCGTGAACCTTTAACAGACTTGTTTCTCAGAACAAATCTTTGGTTAACTTGTATCTTGCAGCGATTATAATATAGCTATTAGGAATTTCGCCTATGAAAATTAAGCGCTAGTTTGTTAAACCATGTGAATTTGCATCTCTCAACAGGCATGCATATGTCATTTCGTCAACATCTGCAAACCGAAATTCAACATTATCAAACAACACATTATGTATTAGTGGCGCAAAATAAACATGACTTAATAATTCACGAGAATGATACAGTAAGCAAAGAAGGATGAAAGGACACCACTGCCGCAGAGCTTGAGACAAAACTCTCTCGACACAAATTATCTACAGTGCAGTCTCCAGTTTTCACTTAACTAGAAGAAAAATATAAAGAAATGTAAATCGACAGATGCTTCTTTCATTTTATTTTTTCCTAGCACAAAAAACAGGCATATATTGTGCAATAATTTCAAAACAAATTTACAGAAATTTTAAGTGCAATATTTTCAAAAGTAATAAAACAGGAAAGTATAATGCAATTATTTCAAAACATATTAACCAAAAACTGTTTTCTGTATTTTCAAACACAAAAAAGAATATATTGTGTTTTGATATTCAAATACATTGTTCAGAAAAAGTATTACGTTATTAATTCACAAGGTAACAATTATAATGCTAAACATCAAATGTTTTCAGCACTTACTTCCCAGATTTCTTTTGTTGGTTGCATTGAATTAAGTATTTGTTCTTATAAAATAGGATCCAGTCCAATAAATGCATTATAAAATACAAATGCTATATTGGTCATACTTTTTCTTATATATAAACTATTACTCGTTAATTTGATGAATTTTTATAGGACTTTAGAGGGGACTTTTCACATATTCTGACGAATTTGCATTTTTCGACAAATTTTCACTCGATTGACAAATGACGAAAGAAAAGAATATTTACAGGTTGTCCCTTCCCCCCTCCCTCATTGTTATTTGTTTATTTAAACTGATATTCGGATTGTGCTGGATGCAGTTGCTTGTTAATCAATTGAAGTCATGCATTTTGCATTTATTATATTAAAGCAAGATTGCATATGTCTTTACAGATTAAACCGGCTGCGACTGAATCGCAAGACGAAGGATGTCTTATTGATACCTTGGGAACTTTTGAAGACTGCAGAGATGATCAGGGTGAATTTATTGATATACTGGATTCTAACATCTTACCCTCCAATACATCTTGTGTTGTGAATTATAATGGTACCTTGATGCTTAAAGTTGTCTGCCGTGAAGGAATATTTGTGACTTTGTTGAACGAAAGTGAGCATTATTCAGATCTTTCTTTTTAATGCCGACAGAGGTTGGCATATTTACCGGCGATCCCTACTAACTACTTCATGTTTTTAATTAAGAGTGCATTTTCCGATTTAAGTCAGTGACATGTCACACATAACAGTTGTTCAAGACAAGATTGATAACTCTGTAATAAAAAACTTGACATAAAATTAAGTTGAGAGAAGCATGCCAGGGTTTATAATTTTTTACTGACCTTTTTTCATGATAAATCCCGAAATATTTTCTGAGAGAATAAATCACTTGTCTTTTTCTTTATTTATTTGTTCTAATGCATATCAATCATCTGTTGTCAATATTTTATTACAGATTACGAAAAAAGTATATCTAAAAGGGCAACCGACGACATTTCAACTACTGCCTTAGTTAAATCACGAAAAATCAGAAGTTTTGGCACGTTTACTGCAGGCGGGGCCATAATTGGAACTGCTTTTGGGCCCGTAGGGACAGGAGTTGGTGCTGCAGTGGGATTCGTCGTCGATATTATTTGTTTGATCGTTTGTAGTAAGTAATGTTTTGAGAATGTTTCAGACAGTGCAAAAAGAGGGCAAAGTCACTAAAAGAAATCAGATACTGAGATATTTGTTACCAATTCG
The DNA here is from genome assembly GCA_012932295.1 of Cyclina sinensis. Taxonomy (NCBI): domain Eukaryota; kingdom Metazoa; phylum Mollusca; class Bivalvia; order Venerida; family Veneridae; genus Cyclina; species Cyclina sinensis. The sequence continues at coordinate 34,694,137 of JAAONU010000008.1, forward strand.
GTACAATAAATAAAAATATGGCTAACAGTTGTCCTGGTTTCAAAATTCACCCGTAGTCTGGATTGTTCTGGATAAGGAGTGAACGCAGAAAATACAAAAATAAAATTTTTATCTATGAGAAATAATATACCTCACATAAAAGAATTTGCATATTGGTGGTTTTTTTTCAGTTTTTGTTCAAATGACAATTAATTTTTTAAGGTCTTCTTTTTATCCAAATAATAAAACGTTTATCAATATCTGTTCCTTTTGGTATAAAAAGATTAAAGTTAAATGACAACATGTGTGGATTGATTTCGGTATTTTAGATGTTGTATATCAACTATGCAATGGTCGTTGGAATCCGAGAAATATTTGAAAATATAAGCCAAATTCAGTTAAACTACATGTTTGCAAATAGAAGAGTAAACGTCAGTGTTTTAGTTCACCTAACAAACTGCTCAGGGTGAGCTATTGTGATGAATTTGATAACTTGAAATACAATAAAAGAGCATACGACACTGTTTTAGCTCACAATAGCAATATGCTCAGAGTCAACTGTAGAGACTGCCTTTCAACCATCGTCTTCAACTTGCTTTCGACAACATTTCCTCTGAAACCACCCAACCAAAGCGAATGCTGTTGCAACAGAAATGAAAAACGTTGAAAAGCTTCTTGTCTGAAACCACCAGGACTAGAGATAGATGTTTTGTAGACAAGATAACTTAGAGACTTCTATCAAGTTGTTAAGATTATGCTCATGGGTAATTAAGCGGGGTCCAATGATCACTTGATTTTTGGATAGGCATATGCACGAGACTAAAAAAACTTCCTATTCTAAAACCACAAGACTCAGGGCTTAGATATTATTACTGGGTCATCTAGATGTGCCATACCAAGTCTGTTAAAACATGCCCCTCGGAACATTAGTGAATCAGAAAGAATAAGCGCTTGACCTGAGATATTTGGTATGAGCATTTTTAATTGACTCAAACAAAGGTGGTTCAAATTAATTCTCTATGACAAACATTTATCCCGCCCTAAGGTCTAAAAAACGTTGAATATGTTTTTTTGTCTGAGGACGGAATGCTTTAGAGTTGAGATATTTGTATGTTTCATGGTCTAAGATTGTTCAAATTATGTCCATGAGGTCAAAACGGACCACGTCTTACGGGTCCTCTTTGAAACTGTTTGTCCAAAAGCAAAACCTGAGTCAAAGTATTCAGGTGACAGATACAGGGCCATCGCGGCCATTCTTTTTTATTCAAACCGTTATGCATTGCACCTTTACCAGGATTAAGAGTATCATTGATGGCCCCTTTAATCTTTTTTTATCTTTTATTTGTAAGCTTTTTTTAAATTAAGAAAACACGGCAACCTACTGAGTTAAGGAACAGACTTAATTGCACAGAAATGGAAAAGTATAGCAAGTTTCTTGAAACAGTTAGTGTCGAAATACAGTTGAAATACATCCTAAAACAAAAGGTTAAATTTAAATTATTCAGCAGAAAAGTTTGAAAAGTATATGTTTCTTTATTATATTTCACATAGACCATTGTCAGACTCATATATTTTTGTATCTTGTATATCTCTTTTGTACAATCTATCATTACAATTTTCGTCTAATTTTATGATAGTAAAGTCCATTAATTCATTCAAGGTTAACACCGACATTCAGTAAGTAACTGCATATGTATTTATATGATTCAGGACAGGACAAGCCGAAACCTGTGAACAAACCACCGAGAATAAAATCGCAAGCAGCCTTAAAAACAAGCAGTACGATCTACGCTGAAGAAGGAAAAACAACAGCAAAAGTAGAATGGGCCGACCCAGCAATATATGATCCTGAAGACGGTACCCTCAAGTAATTAACATCTACATTTCTTTTTAAAATACTTGGAACTAGAATTATGAGTAGAAAAACATATCTGCGAGCTAGAAATACTTGTACTTGGAATAAATCCCTTTTTTTAAATTTAAGGTATGTCTTTCAAGGCACTGTTTTTTAACACACTTTGTTATGATAATTACAACTACACTTTCTCAACAACAGGTGCGCGATTGTGTTTAATCAAAGCATTCAGAATACTGTCAGAAGCGAAAAATTAATGTTGTAAAGGTTGTTCTAAGTTAATCCAAAATAACCAAGGAAAAGTCACTTTTCGGACTTCGTTGCAACTAAAGTGTTACCGTTGTATAAAGTATAAACTCAATCCTAGTACTTTCTGCGTTGTGACATACAGACGTAACTAGAGACACTATGGTCATTTGAAACTCTAATAAGAGCCCGCCTAAACTCGTGTGTTAAAGGGATACACAGGCAAATGATACAAAAAAATAAAACTGAAATTATTTTACGCTCAATATGAAGAACTTTAAATTTCCAGTATGTCTGTCCATGTAAATAAAGTGAAATGTGTTCTTGAACGTAAATTTTTGAACGTTTCTTAACTGAAAGTAAAGCGTTAACAGTTATCTACAGTTATCTTAAATAGGTCACGTGACAAAAAAGCCAATCGTCGTTTCTCCTGGGTTGCTTTTTGCCGTTGATCACCTGACAGGTACTTCAACCGTCAAACCATTCACTGCAAAGTTTAGCACAAATTCTAAATCTATTATCTAGGCCGACGTGGGTCAAGTTAGGAAATCACCTGGTTATTCATTTTAAAAGAGAAGATCTTTGTTACTGGAACTGATTAAAGAAACGTGAAAGAAAGCACAAAACCTTTGCCTGTATATCCCTTTAAGAGCAACGAATTAATATAACTTAATTCAAGAGTGTTATGGCGCTATTCAACAATTGTTGTTACGCACTTCAGTAAAGATGACAAATATTTTTAATAGTGAATGTTCAAGACATGATTATTTATAAAAAATAATTACTTTCAATGTAAAAAAGAACAAAATTTAGGGACACTGATCATTTTGTTGTGTCTCCTGTTGTACAGATGTGCCTTGTCCCCAGTAGCAAGTATACTGTCCCAAAAGCATGTATGACAAGAACAATATCTTTAACAGTTTTCAAAATTTTCTTTATCAATAACCATTTTCAACAAAATTTTCAAGCTGAAATGGGGCCGAACTCCAAGTCTATTTTTCAGAGTAATGACTGTTGTCTTACAGCTGTGCCCTGTCATAATAAACAAGTATTAAAGTATTTATATCGATACCTTTAATAGATATGAAATTATTCCACTTTAAAACCAATTTTGACAAAAAATCTAAGTTAAAAAGGGGCTTAGCTCCGAAAATATATTTCAGAATAATGCCCATTGACTAATAACTTCACCATTTTATTATAAGCAAGCATTCCACGTTTTGAGGTAAAATCTTAAAGCGTTTCAGTAACTGGCTTCTTCAAAAGTTTTGCACAAAGAAGAAAAACATAGTGATCATTATAGCTGAAGTTTTTCTTCAAAGCAGGTAAGCTAAAAATAGGGTGAAACGCACGGTGATCACTATTAAACTGAAAAATGTGAACATTGCTTCTATCCAAATCAAGAATGTGAAAATAGTAGATAAATAACCTGAAAAGTGTTATAAATAACACTACAAATATACATTTCGGTTTTAAATGCAATTATACTGACGACACGTAAGTAAACAGAATCTAATTTCTTGACTCAATGACCAAGTTCAAAACATTCAGTGCTGTTTTACCAGACGTATTCTGGATGTCAATCTACTCTAATTTGTTTTCTCTTTGACCTTCATGATGACAATGTTGGATAACCTCTTGCGATATTTTTATAATGTAACAAATAATACATACTACCTTACAAGAAGTAAACTTGCATCAAGAGTCATATTCTATCAGATACTTTAGGTTTCAGACTGGATCTTAATCTTTGAAAATAGAAAATTTTGCCGAATTAATTTAAGGCAAAACATAGTCATGATGAAACCCCAAACATTTTCTTTGAAATATTTTTATCCTTACATTCTTCATGACAAAGATATTTGGAGATATGTGCTTAATAATATTCAACTGAAGGTGTTTAAAGAAAAGCATTAAAATATATAAATTATTATGTATAATATACTCGTATGTAATATTAAAAGGTTATCAAACAGGGAAAAGTTTCTAAACATCATCTAAAACAAAAATAAAATCACTAGAGTCATAAAATTAATCTCCTATCATTTTATACTGCTGAAAAATGTAAATAGTCTTTATGTAAATAGCTGGCCAAGTTAAATCGAACTATCACATATCAACAAGAATTTTTGACTTCGAAATATTTATATGAGCGAAAAATGTATATCAAACTTAGACAAACTAATCTTAAAGCTGTTTGGTAGCAAAGTAAAATCAGTATTTCACGCACACCTGTCACGCGCGAAACCAGAAGTGAATCACATCTATCTCTCCATTTCCACTTGACACAGCTACCTAGACTGTTAAGAAAAATTTTAAATTATGATATTAAGTGAATATAAAGACTGAAAATAGTCAAATAATAAAATTGAACAAGTTCAGCTAACATTATGAATATACAGTGATAAAATGTTTAAATAAATAATTTGAAATTTTGATGGAATTCGGAGGCAAATGATTAAATTTATAAGCCTATAGAGACCAGTTCGTTTTGGATTATAGAATTAAAAGATACGTTAGTGAAAATATCTAGAGATTATTTCCTAGTAAACGATCCATAAACAATTTTTTACATGCTCAATTTTATTCAATGCAGTTTTTTGGCAGGCTTGACTGGCTAACTTTAATCGAGAGAGTATTCCCAGTTGTCTGTACTGCTGCTACATCTGGCTATGCTATATATTTCTCGTGAGGTGCGTGTAAGAAATCCACTATTGTTATTCATATCCCAGCCAATGACACTACAGCTTATGACGCGTCTCAATAGCTTACATGTTCACACGTGTTCAAACAGCGTGTAAACTTATCTAGCATAACAATCTTTGTTATCGAAAACGGAAAATGCTGAGATATTTTGAAAAAAATAATACTATCCTGCACAAAAACTAATTTCATTATTTTGGAAGATATTGACAAATAAATTTAACTGAGCTAAGTGACAGTTTATACATGGCAGATAACTGTTTGGGATCCCTGCTATATCAATGGATTTTCACAACTTGATCATTTACTTCCATGAGGGTGGAAGCATTGCTCTGATTGGCTGATGGATAGGTCACGAGAAGGTGACCTTTTTTTGGTCGGGGAGGGAGAAGTCGAGGCTATAACAAGATGGCGGAGGTTTTAAAAGTCATAGCAAAATAAAAATAAAATTCTGTAAATAAACTAGTAAAATTGAATTTAAGTGTTAAAAATTGCATCAAAACTGGAATTATATAGGACTATATCACAGACAGCGTAGATTAGGCTTGTGGGTATATTGGATTACTTACAGTTGATCAAATTGCCAAACGAACCAAACAATGACCAGGACGGCGGTAAAAACAAAAAACAAATCTCAAAAGGTGGATACGAAAATTATGCAAATGGCAATAACCCTTCAATACAAACGTATCCAGCACCACTCCAGTTTCCTTTCCCTTACTATGGACTTCCAGTTGACCAATATCGACACCCGTTTTCCCACTTACCACCGCAGGGACATGATACAAACGATGATTCTGTGTTGTCAATGTTTCGGGAAATGAACCATAGATTAAAATCAATAGAATCTAGTGTCGCTCGAATCGGTACAATGGAAGAGGATATGTCTCACCTGAAAAGCCAGATGTCCGGTATTCAGCAGTCTACATCCTGTTTGACAAAAAAGTCTCAGAGATAGATGCTGACTGTCAAATCATAAGTGAACAATATGATTTCGTTATAAGATCCAGAGAACAAACTGATGCTGATATAAATTTCCAAAAAACCAAAATGAAATTTTGAATACACGAATCACCGAACTTGAAAATAAAAACACAGAACTCAGTTCACGTTGTATAGACCTTCAGTCACGCACTATGGAAAATGAACTTATTGTGTTTGGTATACAGCAACAGGTGCGTATCGATGAACATGGCAAAAGTATACTCGAAAATGTAAAATCCACCGTCATAGAAAATTTGACTACTAAATTAGTGGAAAATAGTGATATAAGTGCGCATGATGTGTCTGTTGAAAATTTAAAATTTAGTCGAGTATACCGTGTCGGTGACCCTGCAAAAGCGAAGCAAACTGGACGACCGCGCCCTATTGTTGCCAAATTTGAAAATCTTAGCGACAGAGATACTGTGCGTCAAGCTGGCATAAGTTTTAATGCATCACAAAAATCTGTTAAAATATACGAGCATTTTCCACGCGAAGTTGAGGAACGTCGCAAAAAGTTATACCCTATTGTACGACGTCTGGCCGAAAAAGGCGAAAAAGTGTCATTAATAAAAGATAGACTATATATAAACAATCAACAATATGACATAAACAAAGGTGTATATACAGATAAATATGGACGCATTTGTCGTATCTCCCCAGACCCACCGAGCTACGACAACCGAGACTATGAAAGACAACGTGAACCCCGTGATAATCGTCGTTTACATGACCATAACCATCGCGTATCACGTGGTGGCGATCCTCGTGATAATCGCCACCCATATTCGCATGACAATTTCAACTGTATACCACGTGACGGCGAAGTGCTATATAAATATCGTGGCTACGAACGCTTCCTACCCCGAACCGCTGGAGATATCCGACGTAACCCCTTGGAATATTTCTTTATCATATTCTCTGCTAAGGTAAAAATACAAACCGTTCTACCGGCACAGTATTTAAATTTACAAATGAAAAACGCATTGTAACGTTTTTTTACATTTTGTAGCATGTTCATATATATAACTGTGCCTTTATTGTGTTCCCTGCACTTGCGGTTTAGTGTTATTTTTTAATTAAAAACAGATGCGTTGTGTGCAGTGAAATTCTGCACAACCGATTCGCACAGTAGGAATAAATCTACGTCACAAACAAATTACGACGGAAACTAGCGATGTTGAAACTGAAACTGTCGACAATCTAAAACACGTTTTTTTCTTATCAAAAGCAAAACTTTCATAATTTTGTAATCAAACCATTTTGATTAAAACATTATGATTATTCTGATGAAACAAAGTTGCTATAGTCGTGTCCAATGTCCTTAAAGTGAAGAAATTGGTTATTCCCCTAAAACCTTTGTTAATAATTGCTTTAATAATGACTTTTAAATGCAATAAACAAGTTAGCTTCCTTTAAAAAGTAAGCCAAAGAGAGGTCAGCAGCTGTCGTCACTGAAAGAATGAATCTACTTGTTTTCAAGATCATTTTGACTTTTTTAAACGTTCTGTGACTTAAATAATTATAAAAACTAGTAACCTAACTATTATTAATAGTTAATACCTTATTAGGCAAAATGACCGAAACTGACTCTAATCTAGTTATTTCAAATGTTTTTATAGTGGCGTATCTATTATTTAAATAAATGAAACAAATTAAGATAACCTCATGTATTTCATACCTTGTAGAATCTTGGGGATCTTCTTATAAGCCCCTAAGGCTTTACTCCCCCCTCTTTTACAACAATGCATGTAGTTGTTGAAGCCAGAACTCCCATGTTAAGCTGCTGCCTTTTCAGGCTAATTAAGTTTTGTTTTCCCTTTCAAGCTTTTATTACACCTTTCTTAGTCCAAATGTTTTACAAAATAATCAGCGATAGTATCTGTTAAGCTGGACTAAATATTAAAAGGGCGTAAATTTGATCCAAATCGAGGAAATGGACTTGTCAAAAATGCTCTGAAATTCGTAAAAAATATGACCATGGCTAAATATTAATTTGTTCAACAGGCTGATGAGTTTCTCAGAAAAAAAATGCATTTTAGAATTTGTAGTTTTTAAAAAGTAGCATGCATTATAAGAAATGCATCTCTATAATTGTATTTTTTGTGTTTAGTTAAGCGAATACATTATTATTCTGTACGTTCTGTTCATAATGGGCCGTTTTAACCATGGGCCGTTTTGACCCAATGTTAAATTTTGGTTTCGTTTAAATAAATTCGTATTTTGATTCGGAGCATGCGCATAACTATCTTTGTAGACTGGTTTTCATGATTTTAGGCTTAATATGAGATCATTAACTAAAATTTGATACGCAAAAATGGATGCCGCAAACAATTAAAGCCAACACTGTGGAGAGGTCATCACTGCTGCTTTGATATTTCGGATCAGTCCTCGTGAAAATTTTCCATAACTGGGTGTGTCATTGACTAAGAATTTGATTTAACTATCTGTGTATATTAAGTCTATCCATACCCATCTACAAAAGCACTCTCACCCAATGCAACATTCCCTGAAAAAAAAACAAAAAAAAAACAAACATATAAAGTCCATTAAAGACTTTGGTTTATTTTGCAATAAATCTGAAAGTTCAGAAGTTTAATAATTAGATTGAGGTTGTTCAACAATTTACTATGTTATTTTTATTTATTGTGCGAGAGACCGGAATGTGTTGTAAATGTATTGTAAACTTGAGAAAAATCAGAGGTGCGGTGGAAAAAATGTTTTTACTTTGAATGGAGTTTTTTATTACTATATGTAGAAAAAAGATACAACTACATTGTATCAGAGACAATAAGGGTTACATAGCATCTGTCAACTTAAATTACAGAAAATATGTGTAAAAATAAGTGCCCCTCATGTTCATTCTTGTGAACTTTCATACATTAAGTTGCTCATAAAGTGGTTCGAAAAATTTATCCATAAAAATGCCTGTGCTGATATTGGTGAACAAGCCTTGCCACGGTTCAGCAAACATCTGCTTCGGAGATACCAAAGTGCGTTTTCCAGTGCAAAGTGATCTACGCGAGCCAATTTTTACCAGAAAAGAAATACTTCAACAACAAAAAATGAGTGAGTGTATAAAAAATACTTTGAAAACAGATCTACTGTTCAACTGGCTACTTTAATAAAAAATACTTTTAATATATATCAAGCTATTTTATTGCTTCTTTTCACAGAGTCGTTACATCACCATCGCATTACCGAAGTGGTGGAGAATTTTCCGAGGGGAAGTACATGGTATACTTTACTGCTACCGACAAGGGAGGCTTAGGTGTAACAACTGAAATAGCTTTCGAAGTTAAAGGTATGCAGTATAAAATTTATAGGGTAACAAATGTTTTCATTGGTAATGTCAGGATTATATGATCTAGAGTAAAATAATCATACAGATTCAATGGCGGATTTAAAAAAAACAAACTCGTACTGATAAAAAAAATAATCACACAGGGGAAAATTATTATTTAATTCATCAGGGGAGACTTAACAAATTTTCCTCTCTGCTTGGCATTAAACATGATTGCAGAAAAAAGCACAATAAAGGCGTAAATGACATTTCTGGTTTATTCGATATTTAAAAACAGATTGTTACAACTTATGTTCGGTCTGAGTATATGTTGTACTCAATATGAGACAATAACTGAATATTAAACAGAACACATATCTGTGTTGGTATGTTTGTAGAAATGAATTGCATATACAAATATTTTATGGCAAGAACTCTTCACCTACAGTTTTATATGCAACCAGTATCTGGTTTGAGTTATGCAAATAAGCACATTAAAAATCAACTAGCTTTAACAAATGTTTGGAAACTTTCTTAGAGTTGCAAGTAATACAGACTCGACTCAACGTATGTTTTACATTAGTTTAAAATACAACAAAAAAAAAAAACAATTGTTTGTAATGCTCGAAACAAAATCATATGGAAAATTTCTATTAATTCATTTGAAATTGTTATTTAAAGTGAGATAGAAGAAAAAAAAAGAAAAGAAAATATTACATTTATTAGAGTAAAAACTAAATGTGATAAAAAAAGTAGTATGTAAGGTATATAAACCATCTTGAATAATAATTACTTCCGAGTCATCTTCACCATACAATAAAGACTACAGCTATAGCAATGATATTAAAGTACTAATTTACTTATATTTTGTATAATTCACGCACGAGCTTTTGACAGGCATGTAGTTTATATTATTATCAAAACAAGCTGACTTAATTATTAAAATAAATAAAAGCTTTTTTGGCAGGTTTTGTGAAGGTTTTTGTTTTCATCGATCATCACTTTGCAGTAGGACTAAATTTTTCTTCAGTTTCGACGCTGTCTTTTGTGACTACTTGCAAGCATATTTTCAATAAAGTTTCGCTGAAGGCGTGGAGAACGCCTTGTCTGTCACTTTCACTATACCTTCGATTGAACTGAAATAATAAAAAAACATGCGACTTAACATCAATCACGGTACATTTAAAATGAATATCCTGTTTCACCATATTACGTCTTCTTCTCTTTTTTTTTATTTCTTTTTCAAATTATAATTTCCTTCACAACAATACTTCTGTTTCATTGCTTTCTATTTCACAATTAAAACTGTAGTACAGATTCTAGCGGCACAGATATAACTATGGAATGCCTCTGTCGAATCAATAAAAGATGCCAAAGCGATTGATTGCTATCGGCGTTAAACTGAACGTGTCCTCTCTATAATCCAAGAGTAAGCGATGCATAGGATGAATAAAACACCAGCCTGTTACATAGGTATAATGTCTGTACAATCACCGTATTAAACAGATGTACATCTCCTGTCGAATCAGAATTCTCTACCATGAGAAGCTAATAATAGAATGAAATTAAACCAAATAATACGCATGCTTATTAGAAATGATCAATATTACATCTTTACCAGTAGTATTTTACACCAAATCTTAAAGTTTGTATTATAATTAAGTAATGTTTTTTCCTGAATTTAACCTATGTGTATACACGTGTTTCGATAAAGTACGATTTCAGTTTGCATAAAAACATATTAGCTTCTTCGCTTCAAAGATATTTCGATTTTAAACAATGGTAAGTTATTTATTTTGAGAAGGGCTCAACATATGTCATGAAAGTGCGAAATAAACAAGAATGGGTGAACACTGTGCGAGATTAGACATTTGCTGATATCTTCAATGGTGGAAATTATATTCCTCCAATATATCCCAGCTTCACTATAATGTTTCGATAGAAAATTTATAGTTATTTCTATGATTTTGGACTTTTAAAGTGCTCTCACATGAACAATAAACCAGAAAAGAACACAGTGTATTTTGAAAGAAAACAAATGCCATCAGAGTATTTCTGCTGTTGAACCTTTTCCAGTTTTGTTCAGTATTCATTTCTCTTATGCGGTCTTACTAGTTGTGTATTTATATATAAAAATGGAAGGTTTACCGACCTCAAGTGACTCCTCCATTTAAAGGAAGTACTCAACAGACAAGTGACTAACATTTTTCTAAACAAAAGCCAACCTTGTGTTTTATTACAGTGCATCGATGCAGCTTACCTAGATGGCCAGATAATGGAAACATTGATTGTGACGGGTACCCCATTTACGGCACGAAATGTAGTATACAATGTAAGGCGGGGTATGAGCTGGATAATATTGACCCCAACACTATGAAATGTGATAAATTGTCGGCTTGGGTTCCACAGAAAGCACCAGATTGCAAACGTACATACTTTTGATAATTCCTACATTTTGCATGCATTAAAAGTTTCATTTTGTGACGGTAACATACATTTTAGTATTTTTAGAGGATAAGTTGAATTTTAAGAAGTAGAAATATACTCGAAAAAATAAATCATTTTCATTTTAGATTTACTGTAATTCAAATTCTACAAGGCGACTAAATTTGGATTTTAAATAGTTAATAAACAAAAAATGGATCCTTCATCACGAAACATTTGATTGCTTATTAGAATATTTGTTCAGCTAAAGCTTGCGAACCTCCCCCACCTATTGTACATGGCAAAGTTCAATGTATAAACAGTGAAATGGTATATGGTAGTTACTGCGAAGCAGTTTGCGACAATGGTTATCAGGTTGACGGTATGCGCTCACTACGTTGTGACAAAAATGGAAAATGGCCAAGTCATCCAACTTGTAAAGGTAATCTGAAATTTATTTTTCATTATTTCAGAAACTTATTATATAAAACCAAGAAAATGTAATGCTTAATTCATGTATAGAAATATATCATACAAAGAAAACATTTCATTGGTAGTACACAGCATAGTATCACTATGTTAAGTTCATTAAGTTCATGTTATATCTTTACTCTGAAAATTTGCAAGTGATACTTTTTCAAATTGATTAATACGGCAAATTTTAAAAGATTCTTTCAGACATGAACAAAATATAATTACTTTCAATGTGACCTTTTAGACACAGATTTGTAGGGCAAAGCTTTAATTCAAGTGTTTTGATTTAAAAAATAACAATAAAAGAATCATCTGCTTACATTTCTTCACTGTCTTCATTTTTTTCAGTTTAACTATTTTCATCAAATCTTAAATGAAAAATATTGATTGCCAACCATTTCTCATTCTAGATGTTGAACCACCAAGATTTTACCCTGGAGATTGTCCAAATGACATACAAGTGTATATTGATTCGGCCAATAATACAGCCAGAGTAAACTGGGAAGAACCTAAAGGCGAAGACAATTCTGATAAAGACCCTACTATTGTCGAAGTACACGACTATAACCCCGGTCAGCGGTTTGAAGCTGGTTCATACTCTGTAAAATATACCATTGTAGATGATGCACAGAATAGAGGGGATAGTTGTGTTTTCACAATACAGGTTTTGAGTAAGTATTGTCGTTTAGATTGTATGTATTTTAATGATTTACTTGTCTAACGAAGGATAGATAAATATATTAGTGACACTCTTATGCTGAAGGTCAAAATGATTGTGTAGGTTTTGCATCTTCAACCAATTGAATTTATACTTTAAACAATCCGTATGGAAGTAGAATTACAAGTAAGTTTAGTGTTGTATCTAGCACGGAATAGCAGGAGCGGGCCGCCCCGCCCTTTTTACTCTTTCCCACGCTGTCCCAATCAGCGCCACGCTGCCCTAATATCAAAGTAATAACTGATCCTACTGTGATTTTGTTTATCAGATAATCCAGTGTCAGCCTCTTGACATATGATCAATAAATTATCGTATGGACTGCATGTGTATTATACACTGCCGTAGGTGTGACTTTATGAGGTCACCCCACGTGCTAACAAGACCGATTGATATAATTAAAGCCTATTCAAGACTAACTTAAAGTTACTAAATTAATAAACTTTGACTGGCAACTAACGAAAAAGACTTAATAAGATCCTATAACTTTATATATAGCCATAAGTTGTTCTGCCCCAAGACTACAAGTGGCTGGAGGAGACCATTTGAAGTACGATTGTCCCGAATCATATCGACTCGGTGCTGAGTGCTCTTTGGATTGCAAATCAGGCTACCCTATGGGCGGGGTTAACAAGATCCAATGTTTGAGTGACCAAACAAGTTACCCACCCCAGTTAGACTGGAAATGGGAAGAAGGAGCGCTTGCACCCTTTTGCAGAGGTTTGAGCTTTATATGTTTAGCATTATATAGCAAAATCTTAAAAACAGACCATTGGTTTATAATCTGTTCAAATCTAAAGTCCGTTTGGGCTAGAATCAGTAAAATGTGTTTGATAGTAGACTGCACTTATCATCAAACTTAGCGGTAATCTTTATTCTTTGCAAGGTAATTTCACTTTTCTTTTTACTTGAAAACTTCAATTAATTAGGACATACATTACAGACTGATACAGTTTCCAGAGATAAACTCAGTTTCAATACAGAGTTTGTCTTTGGCAGTAAAAGAAGTCTTATCATCAATATGGAAAATTTGCAAATGCTTTTAAACACCTGCTAGAGCTGGTGATAACATGAAATATTTTGATTAGAAACAAATTGCTCCATGGAAGCCTTGAAACCACCTATGAACGGAGCATTGGCATGCAGCCAATGGACGCATGGTCACATGTGTCAAATGCAGTGTAGCAAGGGATATGATATACCAAACATCGGCGATGGAATGTTTGTTTGTGGGCGCTCTACAGGGAAATGGAGGCCCTCTAGTAAAGTCCCAGACTGCAGCAGTAGGTATATTCATTACAGTTTTTACTAGCATTATTATAGTTTTCATGACCCAGGAACTCTATAACTATTAACTGGCACGGAGATTTCGTTCACACACGTTGTGTGTGTTTGTGCTGTTTAGCGTTGAGTTTGCTTTTTTGTAATTATTAATGACTGATCAAAGTCCTTTGTTCTGTTATACAGATATAAAATATAATGTAAGTAAAGCTTTATAGGAAATGCAAGTAGTAATGGGGAAGAAGTAAAATACGGAAGGGAACTGAACGGATATAAGTGTCTGTAGTATATACAGGACATTATGTCATCATCATTTCACCATACTATGTAAGCTTAAAATATCTGTAAGACAAAACGCTTCCATACAAAGTTGCTTTAACATTTTGTTTGTCAAAGTATCAAAAGGCGCTAAAAACAAATTGCTGGATAATTTCTGTTGATTTACCTCTATTATGTAATGCATAATCTTATCTGTGTTGTTTTGATCATGAACAGCTTATCTTATTCAAATGTTATAGTAAAAATGCATGTGGACGTTATGCGGCTTCCAAACGAGTTTTACTACTACACTGGAAAGTGCAACAGCTCTGTTCAGAACTTGGCAGAAATTAAAGAAAACTTTGTAAATGCATTGAACAGTTCAAGGTATTTTGAAGCATGTGCTGGAGTCCCTGAATGTCGAGCTGAATTCGTCGATGTTATATGTGGGCCTGTTTCTACACGCCGGAAACGAAACACGCTTTTGTTTTTAAAGCGAAGGTCCGTATCAAAGTTCGCCTACATTATTCACTTTGACCTTATATTGCCATATAAGGCTGATGAAGGAGTCACACCGAACGAGGTTTTTGCACAGAATGAAGAACTTCTATATCAAATGTCGGATGTTATACATAGTGAAGTAGCATCCGGTCAGTTTGACTTGCACATAGGGGACCTATATGTTGATAGTAGTTCTTCGTATGGCCCGGGTATCCCGACCATGAAATGCCCCCCTGGAACAATACCAAGAATAGAAACAGCATCATGTGGTAGGATTGCTTACTTAAGTCTTAAAACATTTGTAATGTAATAGTCATAGATTGAACCACTGAGCTTTTCTTTTGGAAGAATGTTATAAATTTTATATATTTAGCGAAATACTACTGTCAGTTAATTACTTTAGCAATCCCAGGGGATTAATTTATTCAAATTTCATAAAATTGAAAAAAAGAAAAAACTGATTTCTTTGGTAATGAAAGATGCGAGCGACAAATGTATACATTACACCTTTACACGGCATTAAGGAGAATGTATAGGTCATATGATTTTATAAATCCCTATTTCCAGCGCATACGTACTGTTAATGTTAAGCGGTCAATAAATTGTTATTGTTTCTTCTGTAAGTCAAATGATTATTTTAGAAATCCTAGTTCAATAACATGAACGTTTATGTTGTTCTTTTATTATGGTATTTAACTTCCATTTGGACATTTTACCATAAATAAAGTTTCATGTTGATTTTTAGTTGGATGCCCAAGTGGCAGCTATTCTACCAGATCTGGCAGATGCAAAGAGTGTCCAATAGGGACATACCAGAACTCTACAAATTCACAGAACTGTGAGACATGTCCCCTAAATACAAACACAACTGATACAGGATCAGAGAATATAACACAGTGTTTAGGTGATTTTGAATAAATCGTCTTTACTATAGTTTACCTCTAACTTTAAAGAAAGAATCAACTAACCAGAACTAATCTCTGGTAACAACTACATCAAATTGCAAATTTGCCATGGTTCTGAACGTCCCTACTTGTGTTAGCGACTAATCCTTGGATTGTAATAGTTATAAAATAGTATAGTTTTCTCATTTTTTATTCTTCTTGCACTTATAGCAATCTAATTTTTTGCTAAAAATCAATCAATCAATCAATCAATCAATCGATCAATCAATCAATCAACAAAAACTCACAAAAGATGTTATTTATTTAGAATACTGAAAATAATTTTTCAGAATTGCTATCCATGTTTACCGACATGTTTGTTAGTTGTTCCTTATCACTTTTGCATTTAATACAGAGTATTGTGCTGCGGGCGAATTTTCACCAAACACTCTAGCTCCATGTACAAAATGTCCAACTTATTCGTACCAGCCGAATGCAAAGTCAGTGAGCTGTTTAAGATGTGAAAACTACACGAGAACTTCAAATGATGGAGCTTTCGCAGAATCTCAGTGTAAACGTAAGTTATTTTATATCATGTTTTCATTCATTAAGTTTTGCCAAACTTATTATTGTGACCTCAAGATCAAATTTCACGTCACAGGTTTTTTTGACAATGTTTTGTTAACCATCTGTATAACGCAGTAACAAAAGTCATTGTTAATATTGTTTTAGACAAAGGTAGCCGAAAATGTAACTTTTGATTATAAACATTTGATTATGATTTTTCATTGTTGATCACAATAAGATACTCCGAAATCATAAAAGTATTTCAGAAAGTATAATCTGATTAATTGAATGCAATAATAAGAAAAAAAAGTTACTGTAAAAATTTGTTTTATTCAGACTGTTATGATCTGCATTTCAAGAAATATAAATCAATATAAATAAGTCCAGTTGTTCAAAAAATAACCTCTTTAACTTTTTTATCTTAGATGAAACAGATTTTTGTCTATTTTCTTATTACAGATTATGATGTTAAACTCATCAACACTGCTAGTGCTAAAATTAGAAGCAAGGTAACAAGTGACGTATTCACCGTCTTCATGTGGATATACATCAACAATGCTGAGGAAAATTCCACCTTTCAGATAACGAGTCCCAGGCATCATGAGATAGGATTTTTAATGCAGTTTACACCAAACGTAGTCATTGGTCAGTTTGGGTAAGATAAATCATATATACTTTCTTTCTAGAACGGACAGCCTTTTAGATTTTCGTATACTCAAAATACTTTAAAACTTGAAGAAATTTTACGTCAAATAATCTTATTTTTATTATTTCTTTTTGCCAAATTGTTACATTGTACAAATCGTAAAACGGATCATTCTAATTTTGTATAGGGCCTGGTCGATTTTTATTTTTTAGATTTAAACGAGTAATTTCACCAGGCAGTTGAAAAGTTAATGTATATACTAAAGCTCGATATCAGCACGAGCCAGCACCTCCAAACTAGTTGTTTGGCCTTAAGCTTTAACCGTAAATATGACGACTTCTTTAGGGAAAGCAACGCCACTGGATCAAAGTTGCCTGTGGCCAAGTGGACAAGTGTTGCATACATTGCGGATGCACTATCAAGGGAGTTCAACTTTTATATCGATGGACAATTGATTTATCAGAACTCCTCGTTGACAACCTCAAAACCACGTCTTTTAGAAGAAGGAGATTTAATAGAGTTACTAGGAGGTATGTTAAACATTTCATTTATATGTACAAATAAAAAAATATATTGTACTTCAGTGATTCGTAAACATCTCAAGAATTCGAGACTTGTTGATCTAAAATAATAAACTTTGTTCTTATTTTTTTTCTGTGGAAAGTATTTGAATTAGTAAAGGTACTTAACGTTTGACGAAACTCATCACACATCCTTCTAATTCTGAGCCAAATATTTTTTCTCAACTACGAGTGGCTAAACGGCGTCCGTTGATGTTAACATAAATTATTTTTATATACATACATCTTAAGCCAGTTCTACATTTCAGACATAACAATTTCGGGATTCAGAGTGTCAACACAGAAGGCAACTTCCATCGACATATCAAGCTGGGCCACAACGTGTACACCTTTGATAAATGATGTTGTTCTTTCTATTGACGATCTGGCTGAAGCTGAGAATGTTAATGTCTTGATCCCATCTGTGTGTGATGGTTTGTTAACTCTTTGAATTTCCATCATAAATTATATGTCCTTACTTTTAACTTTAAGTTTATTTCCAAAATCGACATAAATAGGAACAGAAATTTCACTTGATTTGAAATGAAATTTGGCACAAATAAGAAACACTCCTCTTCAATTTTAGTTTGATGCAGGTTACTTTACGTTACTTTTATCATTGTTATTGTTTTTTTAATTAGCTGTTGATGAGTGCACAAGCTCACCATGTGGAACTCATAAATGTATCAACAAACTTGGTGATTATGAATGTATTTGTTCGGATGGATTCACTGGAAAACAGTGTCATATCTCACCTGATTTCTGCCAGGATAATTATTGTCAGAATAATGCTACATGTGTCAATGAAACAGCTAACTACACTTGCCAGTGCCAGTTTGGTTATCGAGGGCCACTGTGTGAAAAGAAAGCAGGTAAGTTGGATGTTATGTAGAGTCACATCTAATATTTCTCTTGATATTAAGATAAGTAACAAGGTACATAAGTATAATTTGGCAGTATCATCTTAACAAAAAACTATAATATTATAATAGAAAATGGCCTATGTGCAGCAATAGTTTGCAATTATTCTTTATTTTTGGAAAAGTTTCATTAAAGAAGGGGTAAGTCAGTATGAATAGTAAGTAAAATTATCATAAATAACAAAACAAAACATGCTGAGTTAGATAATTCTTAAATAAATTGAGATATTCTCTTGACATTCAATACTGGTCTTTTCAGTGTATATCTAATCTTTCATGCAACTAGTTTCATTTAATAGGGACTTCCTTCACCTTATGAGATTTTTTGTTATGTCGGCATGTTTTCAATTTTGTCAAGGACGAATAAACAAGAGTGGTGCAAAAAGCCAGGGGCCGAAGTATAGAAAACAACTATTCCACAGAACTAATAAATAATGTTAGGTCTCACTGTATTTAGTTGACGGTCAGTGGTCAGGATGGTCAGACTGGACAAGCTGCTCCATAACGTGTGGTAGTGGCATTGCATTTAGAATGCGACGATGTGATAGTCCTCCAGCAGATCCAGAGGGCAGTGCGTGTTTCGGCAACAGCAGTGAATCACAGCCGTGCAAGGAAGGAAAATGCCCAGGTATCACTTTTCTTGCCTTCTTTTAAAAACAAATTTGAAGTACAAAGTTATTTAAAAATAACACAGATCTAAACGATTATAATTAAATTTGCATTTAATTGAAAATATTGCATTTTTTGGTAACAATTTAAGTAGTAAAGGAGACAACATCAGTGTGTTATATCTGTCATTGTTATGAAAAAGCAAAGTTAAATATTTATGTTTCATCGCAATAATACCAGACTGCTTATTTTGTAATCGTTAGTAAACAAGGCGTCTATGTCTGGCACATATTGACGCAGTAACTCTATTCTTGACCAAAATAAGTATTTTTTTTAAATGTGCTTTATTTAAAACCTTGAATTACGCTACTAGCTTAACGTTTTCTTCATTTTGTTTGGTTCCATGCCTAATGAATATATGTAAATATACCTTACAGTAGAGGGTATATGTCATCTGGTTTCGTTTGATTTCAGAATGTTCGGTACTTAGAAGAACTTACGGTTTGAGTATAACATGCAATGAAACGTCAGAGCTTCAGCACTGTACAATTTCCTGTAGGCTAGGTCTATTTTTTACTACCCCGCCATTACCTTACTACGAATGTGGTGTTGCCACAGGCTACAAATGGAATCATCAAAACGATGACAATCCTACAGGCAGGCTTCCTTCTTGCTCAGGTAGGATTTTTAATGCTGAATGAACGAAATGTTGTTTTGATGAGAGTTGAAGTGTAAAACAATGTGTTTTTGTTAAACTTATTTCAAAATTAGTAAATAAGCAATCATTAATATTTCAGAACTTGAGCCGCCTGTTAAGCTTGGTGTAGACTTTGAAGGAGAATACAACACCATTCCATGTACAAGTGCGGGCAAGAAAGCACTAAAGGAATCACTGGAATCTAATATGTTTAATCTTGACTGTAGGAAAAATGAGATATGTACTGTTGCAATTCAAGAACCGAGATGCGGAAACAGTCGAAAAAAGCGAGCCACTGAGAACTTAATGACTGTGACAATTAGCTTGCAGTCAAGTGTTAAAAGTGAGGCGGGGAGTTTTGATGTTGCTGGATTAGTTCAAAACAAATCAGGTACTTTGTATCTTCATAAAATCAGTATATAATCTTAGTACGATTAACAGGTCAATTGACTTCTGGTATTCACCTATACCAATACAGATATACATAAATAGCCTTTAAAATAAAGGACTCTTCTCTGTTGTAGAGTGGTTTTAGTCGTTGATTTAAATCATTTTACCTGTCACTGATTAATGGTCAAGTGTTGGAACCCAAGTGCCAATCCCATTTACACGAGAAAATTTTAAGTATCTTACAGAGAATGAATGTCTAGCGTTTGTCCTTTCCAGGAATGATGGTTAGATAAAATGATTGTGATAGTTTGAAGGCGTTTAACTTGAAATAATATAACTATAAAAACAGAATCTAAAATACTAAGCAGTGATAACAATATCAAGATACATTGCTTTCAAATGAATTTACTATGGCTTTTTAGCTGAAACTTTTGATAATTATCAGTAAGTACACCAGAAAAATCACTACCGCCACCTAACATTCGTAATATCCCAAACTGCAGCACTTAAGCTATTTGTCAACAGAAGGCTTCTGTTTTGATATTACAGCTCCGTCAGATGGGCTCATACGTTTTGTCAACCAGACGATTGAACTCGAACGAGCGGCCCAGACACTTGTCAATCATACAGCTGATTTCTTTCGAGTGACAGTAGATGGAAACAATCACTCTCTTACCTCTGAGTCTTCGTCACTAATATATAAACCTACGACTTTATGTCCTGCTGGTACAGTGCGTCTTGATGTATTCTGTGGTAGGTAGTGCATACACTGCTCTATCTCATACTCTCAGACTGTATTTCATTAGAAATAGGAATGCACAGAAGCATGCTATGATAAGGAATCATTCAATCTCTGCATGCAAGTCTATTAAATTCATTTCTTCGCAGATTGTTATTAGTCCCGTGTTTAATTCATCATAATTAGTTAGTTTTGTTAAAGAAGAGCCGATCATGCATTTTACGCTTAAACTCTATGTTAAAATGTAAACAATATTTATAAGAATTAAAAAAGTTGACACTTTCTTTCGGGCATAAATATGTAAAAACTGAAAAGATCTATTGGGTTTAACTGCTATTTATCTAGGGTTGCAGGTTCGATCTCACCAACCCTGCAAGTTGCCATTTGAAGGACTTTATATATAAGTGATTATAGCATATAAATAGTGGGTTGTTATACAAACTGCTTTTTATATTATGATGTATTTTGGACAGATTTAAAACACCGTTTATATGAATTATAGCTGAATGTCCTACCGGCTCATATTCGGATGGGAAAACATTGACATTGTGCCCAGTGGGCCAGTATCAGGATACTAAAGGGCAAACCAGCTGTAAACAGTGCCCAACTGGGACAACCACTTTAGGTCTAGGCTCCATTCAAGTCGAGGATTGTTCAGGTATTTTCAGTGCTTTTTACTCTTTGTTTCAAATAAAGGGTAACACATTCTTTTCTTGTCATTCGTGGAGATACAAACTGATTTCTGCCTATATCTAGCTTTCAAAGAGCTACAAACGTCTTTAAATTGCTGGATAAGAAAAGGAATTATACTGTGGTTTTGCCTTTTTTCCACTTATAAACAAACCTACTATTCAATGTTATACAAATATTTTGAGTAATTTTGAAAGCACGATTGTATCCGTATAAACAATACGATTCCTAGTTTAATTTGTGTACTAAAACGCTGTCAAATACATTATGTACTGTTAATCCTCCGAACAGATCTAAACAAGAACCATCACTGTAAGATGACAATGCCCCCGAAGTGGTGCTTTGAGCTTTGAGCTGAGGACCTGTTATTCAGGGGTCAAGGTCAAACAAATAGATCAATGGGAAGATCCTGTCTACGGGGGATTTGTTTCCAAGTATAAAGTATATCCACTTACTTATAAGGAAGTTATGGCCAATGTTAAAGTTTTTGGACAATTGGATCTTTAAGGTGAAGGTCATTCAGTGGTCAAGGTCAAATAAATATAAGTCAGTGGGAAGGACTTCTCCAAAGGGACGATGTGTCCGAGTATGCAGTAAATCTACTTACTAAAGGAAGTTATGGCCAAAGTTTTCGGATGGAATTATAGACTGACGGACGGACCAACAGCTCATAAACTGTATGCCTCCTTCCGGGGGCATAAGAAATAATCCATGATGAAATCATTGTATTCTAACAGTCAGATTGGTTGACTCTTTAATTATATATTAGGTAAATTATTGCAACAGTAGTCAAGACTACCAGTTTTCCCAACATTATTTTAAAATCTCTAACACCTTTTATATAGGACGCTGTAGACTGCTTTGTTAAAGGACCTTTTCGTGAGCATTGGCGTTTAAATAATTCACATTCACACATTGTTCAAATAGTAATATTCCTTTTAGTTACAGTAACCGAAAGTTTTTCAACTGAAAGAAGTCCTGGTCCTATTGAAGAAAGTAAGTAGAGGATGTTAAGTAATCATTGTTATTCAGATTTTTTTGGGGGGCGGGGAGGGGGGATATGCTAAGCAATCAAAATTTCTGACAAAAATGGCTGTAGATTTGAAATTTGTTAAAAGAACTTACTGACCAAAGCTTTTGTAATATCAGTTTGAGGACAATCTGATGGCTTTTATGAATTTTGAATATTTGAACAAATCTTTCTCTTACCCTATGAAGGAAACGTACGATAATGTGGTATTAGAAAACTGCTTAGCATAACTCAATTGAAGAAAGCAGAAATCATTCGCCATTTTTATTGTGGTTGAAATTATCCAAATACATATAAACCACTATCTTTACTTTACATATGCATGTATCCATCCAGTCCATTATTACTAAAGACCTGAGGTTTTGTGTTGAGTGAGGGTAAGGTAGGGGGTGTGGAAGAGGTCGCTAGGAAATTGCAAATAACAATTAAGCGTTTCATACCAGATATAAAAATATTACTTTAATATACTCGGCGAAAGCACCGATACACGGGACATGTTTAATTTATATAAACGAATATGTGCAACAATAAGATTTTCTTAGTACCTGAAATATATATGTTTCATTTAAAAGTTTGTTAAAAGAAATCTTGATCATTTGTACCCTTTAAAACACTATTAAAACGTCTCAACAACTTAAGTACCTGTCGCATTAAAAGATTATTTAATTTTTCAGGTGATGATTTAACCACTGGCATTATAGTGTCTGTTTCTTTATCACTGCTTGCCCTCACAGTGGTTGCCGTCGTACTTGTGTACAGCTGTTTCATCAAAAGGTACAGCTTATAAAAATCTTTACATTTGAGCTAAATGTCTAGTTTTTGTTGCTGAAATTTGCTAGGTATTGTGCGTTTATTACCGGTTATGTTTTACAACTGTTTTGCGAGTTGCGTTAAAAGGGAGTTTAACAGGAAATTTATGACTCTTAGTTAATACGTACTTTCTATATTATCTTTACATTATATTATTAAACCTCTTCTTTCTTTTCAGACGCCGAACTGAACGAGAACATTGTGCTGATTTAAACACAAATGACAGTTTTCCTATGCTAAAGAAGCCCGAAGTTAAAAGTGACATTCTCTAGTAAACAAGAAATCAATTAGATAGATCTAATTATATGCAAGCAAGTGTTTCGATGTCAAATATTGAGACGCTCATGATTAGCAAGTTCAGTTGTCTGTGATATGTTTTTTTTTCTAATGTCGTAGTCAGACATGACGAGTACATTTAGTGTATGATGTAAAACTGGAAGTAATAGCTTAGCTGTATTTATCAGTGCAATGACCTGTAACTTTTCGAAGGAAAGCATCATGTCTTAGTATCGAACATGAACAGTGGTGAACAGAAGTTAGAATTACAGGATGTGACTTATCTTAAACGTCCAGCGTGCTCAGTTCTCCTTTCAGTTCCTTCGAACGCCAATGGTATTTTTGTTTATAGTTATAATATACTCATGATCTTCATGAATTATTATCACAACGATTGAGACTGATTTATCAAGTATGAAATGGACTATACTGAAATAATGTTACAATGCACCAGCTATTCAGTTGGCTTGAAGAAGTATTTTAAAAGAGTTACATGTACATGTGTAATGTGGTTTGAAAAAAAACCCATCCAGGCTGACGACGAAGCACCAAACAAACACCGAAGATCTTTTGAACACAACTTATTATCAAATTTATCGATTATTGTTACTATGCTATATAATGTCCGGTTTTCAAGAGATTAATATATTGTCTGTAGCTTATATTTTTACACAGCACAATTATCTTAAGGTTTAAATCCGCCCTAATTCATCGGGGTAGACTTTGAAATGTCTGCCCAGACCTATGGCCTACACGGCCTCTAAGACTCACATAGGTCTCCTCTTGTTCAGTCTCTCCCCGAATTCGGAATTAAAGCTCATTTTTATAACAATCGTAACAGACGGACATTCATAAAATTACTTAATTTCTGTCTAGATCGTGTATGATTGTCAGTGTTTAACATAAATTTTATTGACCTTCGAGGTACTTGAGCCACCATATACTGGACTACCCTGTCAAGATTTGACAGCCATAATAAATATTTACATTATGAATTTCTCAGATGATCTTGAACTCTTTGGACTAAATAAACCTTTACTGAAATTCAAAATTACAAAAAGTATATTTGGAAGTTTCTGTTGTAGAATCACTTATTACACTACACATGATTGTAGTGAATTTAAGACAAATTGATAGCACGTGTCAAATAAAGAACAAGTTCTGGAAACAAGAACAATATTTGTTAAATGGGAACAAGCTAAACATTATAAGGAAACTATTTCTAGATATTGTTAACATATAATAAATAA
This sequence comes from Cyclina sinensis, assembly GCA_012932295.1. NCBI lineage: Eukaryota > Metazoa > Mollusca > Bivalvia > Venerida > Veneridae > Cyclina > Cyclina sinensis. The sequence goes on from JAAONU010000008.1 coordinate 34,718,905, forward strand.
TTTGAATAAAGAAAACTTGAACTTGAAAATTTGACCAAAAAACCTCATAGTTCTTGTTTTTCGTTTAAAATAAATTTGAATTAGAATCCATCCATTTATCAGTCATTACATCCTTACAATATTATTTAGTCTTTTTGCTCCTATCGGTTTTTTAAGAACAATACTAAAAACAGGTACATTCTTGGAAAATGGTACATCACAGTAAACCTAAATTTGGCAATTTTCTACATCATTTTGTTTGTGCTACAGTGTTTACATACTAATACTCCAATCTGTTCTTTCGGTCGTAATAACTGTAGTTTTCTTAGACAAATGGTTTCATTGTTTTCAATACATCATCGTTACTAGTTAAGTTACAGCTGCATTTGATGCGATTCTTGAAATGAATCTTCTTATGATACCCCAAGCTATAAATTACACAGCTTCAGAACAAATACGCTTTTCACATCCCCTTTCTCTGGAGTATGAAAAAAAGAAAGGACAAAAGTCTACTCGTAAAAAATAGATAAAAGCATTTATTATTGTTATTCCATCAGCGCACATCGACTTCAGTTGCTTAGGAATTTACTTATCTTTCTTACAATCAAAAACGTCCATATGTAAAATACTACCAACTAGTTGAAAAGATAACGAATACAGATTGGTTGATTTACAGTTTTTATATTTGCTAATGAGCAATTACTTTCCAAAATTAGTCAATCTTCTTCACCTCTAAGATTATTGCTCAGCTATGCCCTTTTTTTACTACATCAACGTTTCAAATTATTTTATTACACTATTAAAAACTGTTAAAATATTACAGTGGATTACTTTTCAAACCTAAGACACCCTAACAAAAATTTGTATATCAGAAATGGTTTGCCTGACCTCTTTTCTAACCAGATCAACGTGCCATGATAAAAAAGCAAGTTGTTCTGAACTGAAAACATCAAATTGTTCTTGAACTGATAAAAAAAAATTGTTCTTCAACTGACAAAAAGGAAGTTGTTCTTGAACTGACAAAAAGTAAATTGTTCTTGAACAGACAAAAAAAAATTTCTTGAACTGACAAAAAGCAAGTTGTTCTAGAACTGACAAAAAGCAAGTAGTTCTTGAACTAACAAAAAGCAAATTGTTCTTAAACTGACAAAAAGCAAGTTGTTCTTAAACAGACAATATTAAGCAAATTGTTTCTGAACTGACAAAAGTAAGTTTTCCTTGAACTGACAAAAAGCAAGTAGTTCTTGAACTGACAAAAAACAAGTTGTTCTTTAACTGACAAAAAGTAAATTGTTCTTAAACTGACACAAAGCAAGTTGTTCTTGAACCAACAAAAAGCAAGTTGTTCTTAAACTGACAAAAAGCAAGTTATTCTAGAGCTGACAAAAAGCAAGTAGTTCTTGAACTAACAAAAAGCAAATTGTGCTTAAACTGACAAAAAGCAAATTGTTCTTAAACTGACAAAAGTAAGTTTTTCTTGAACTGACAAAAAGCAAGTTGTTTTTGAACAGACAAAAAGCAAATTGTACTTGAACAGATAAAAAGTAAATTGTTCTAGAACTGACAAAAAGCAAGTTGTTCTTAGACAAAAAGCAAATTGTTTTTGAACTGACAAAAAGTAAGTTGTCCTTGAACTGACAAAAAGCAAGTTGTTCTTGAATGGATAAAAAGCGAGTTGTTTTTGAACTGACAAAAAGTAAGTTGTTCTTAAACTGACAAAAAGCAAGTTGTTCTTGAACAAACGATAAGCAAGTTGTTCTTGAACAGACAAAAAGGAAATTGTACTTGAACAGATAAAAAGTAAATTGTTCTATAATTGACAAAAAGCAAGTTGTTCTTAAACAGACAAAAAGAAAATTGTTTTTGAACTGACAAAATGTAAGTTGTTCTTTAACTGACAAAAAGCAAGTTGTTCTTGAACCGACAAAAAGCAAGTTGTTCTTGAACTGACAAAACACAAATTGTTCTAGAACTGAAAAAAAACCAGTTGTTCTTGAACTGACAAAAAAAAGCAAATTGTTCTTAAACTGACAAAACACAAATTGTTCTAGAACTGACAAAAAACCAGTTGTTCTTGAACTGACAAAAAAAGCAAATTGTTCTTAAAGAGACAAAAAGCAAGTTGTTCATGAACTGACAAAAAAAACAAGTTGTTCTTGAAATGAGAAAAAGCACGTTGTTCAGGAAGAACAAAAAAGAAGATGTTCTTGAACTGACAAAAAGAAGTTGTTCTGGAATTGACAAAAAAAATTGTTCTTGAACTGACAAAAAGCAAACTGTTCTTAAACAGACAAAAAACAATTGTTATTGAATTGACAAAAAGCAAGCTGTCCTTGGAAAGACAAAAAGCAGGTTGTTCTTGAACTGACAAAAAACAAAAATTTCTTCAATTGACAAAATGCAAGTTGCTCTTGAACAGAAAACAATGTTCTAGAACTGACAGAAAGCAGGTTGTTCTTTAACTAACAAAAAGCAAATTGTTCTTAAATTGACAAAAGCAAGTTGTTCTTGATCTGACAAAAAGCAAGTTGTTCTTGGATAGACTAAAAGCAAGTTGTTCTAGGAATGACAAAAAACAAATTGTTCTTGAACCTGACAAAAAGCCAGTTGTTCTTGAACTGACAAAAAGCAAGTTGTTCTGGAAATGACAAAAAGCAAGTTGTTCTGGAAATGACAAAAAGCAAATTGTTCTTGAACCGACAAAAAGCAAGTAATTTTTGAACTGACAAAAAGCAAGTTGTTCTTTAAATGACAAAAAGCAAGTTGTTCTTGAAATGACAAGAAGCAAATTGTTCTTAAACTGACAAAAAGCAAATTGTTCTAGAACTGAAAAAAGCAAGTTGTTGTAGATTTGACAAAAGCAAATTGTTCTAGATTTAACAAAAACCTTTCAACTTTATGTTGCATTTCTAAAGACAACAAGAACCATGTTGATATGACCATCCCCTATCAAATGTGTTTGCTTAGTTATTACTCTTGTGCACAGCACTACTCTTCAAAGATATTTTTCAAACTATAAAGTTTCAAGATGATATCCCAAACATTTGTTGAATTATTGTCCGAACAAAAATTAAGCATGAAAAATAATAAAGGGCAATAACTAAAAATATGAAGGGTAAAGTTATCAGTATTGTGCTTTACACTCCTCCTAAATGGGATATGTCCATCTGTGAAGTTTCGAGTTGATATCTCAAATATTTTTCCAGTTATGCTGTGGACAAAAATTAAGCATGAAAAATAACTAAAAAAAAACATTACTAAAATGTTGAAGTGTAAAGTTATCATTCTTAAGTAAAGCATTCCTCCTCAGTGAGATGTATCCACCTATGAAGTTTCAAGTTGATATCAGAAATACGTGTTGAGTTATGCTCCGAACAACAAAATCCACCACAAGCGGGGGCCACGCTCGAAGTTTTCCTTTTCTCTAAAGGCAAACACGTAAGAGGAAGCAAATATGGGTTAGGGTTTTCAAAGATAACATCATTTGGAAATATAATTATCAAATCCTCGATACATAACAAAGTTATGGCCAATTTTCAATAATTCAATGATTTAACCTTGATAGTCAAGGTTAAATCAAGGTCAAGGTCAAGTTCATATTAACCTTCTTTGGAGGTATTGTCTAAAAGGTAGTTATGTCCAAGTATGAAGACACTACATCTATTAATAACAAAGATATAGCAAATTGAAGCAATGTCAAGATCATTTCAAGATCAAGGCAATACTTGAATTATTCAACATTGTCGTTTTTTTCTTTTGTCCAAGTATGAATCAAATCCGTCCATAAGTAACAAAGTTTTGAATATTTTAGCAAAATTAAATATATTGAACTTGACGGTCAAGGTCATTAAAAAGGTAAAAGTCATATATGAATAACCCTACGTATCAGTTTTGTCATAAGTGTTGTCCTGTCCAAGTCTGAATCAAATCCAATCAAAGTCGTGGCCAATTTAAGCAAATTCAATAATATGACATTAACGTTCAAGATCATTTTAAAATCAAGTCATACTTGAACAATTTCAATTAACTGATCTGTCATTGTTGTTTTGTCCAAGTTTGAAACCGTAGATCTGTAAATAAAAGAGAAAGTTATGACAATTTAAGCACAATTCAATAATTTTACCTTGAACGTCAAGGTCATTTAAAAGTCAGGGTCTTTCTAAAAAAATTAACATGTCGGTTTTGGCCTAAGTGTTGTTTTGTCCAAGTATGATTCAAATCCAAACTAAAATAACTAAGAAAATGCCAATTTAAGCAAAATTCAATAACATGACCTTGATCCCCAATGTCATCTTAAGGTCATGGTCATGATTGACTTATTCACTTCTATAAAAAGTGTTGTTTTATCTAGGGATGATTCAAATCTAACCATAAATAATAGAATTATGGCCAATTTAACAAAACTCAATAATTTGACCTTGACGGTCAATGTCATTTTAAGGTGAAGGTCATATTTGAATAATTCAACATGTTGGTTTTGTCATAAGTGTTGTTTTGTCCAAGTATGATTAAAATCCAACTAAAAGCACTCAATGTCATGTTAAGGTCAAAGTTATACTTTAAGTATTCCCCATATCTTTTTTTTTCATAAGTGTGGTCTTTTCCAAGTATGAATCAAATCCGTAAATAAATGACAAAGTTACTACAATTTAAGGAACATTCAATATTTGGATCTTCACGGTTATGGTTTTTAAGGACAAAGTTATACTTGAATAATATAACTTGTAGATTTTGTCACAGGTGTTCAAATCAAATCAAAATACAAATTAAAAAGTTATGGCCAATTTTAGCAAAATTAAAAAAAAATTACCTTGACCATCAAGGTCATTTTAAGGTAAAAAAAGTATGAACATAATATAACCATAATTTACAAACGTATGGCTAATTTTAACAACGTTCAATAATTCGACATTTACGATCAGGGTCATTTGAAGATCAAAGTTATACTTGAATAAATCAGAATGTCGGTGATGTCGTAAGAGTTGTTTTGTCCGATGAATCAAATCCGCAAATGAATGAAAAAGTTGATAATGATTATATAAGCAAAAATCAATAAATTGTCTTTGACAGTCAAGGTCATTTTATTGCAAAGCTCATATTTGAATTATCTAAATTGTAGGTTTTGTTAAAAGTGTTGTTTTGTCCATGTATGATTTAAATCCAACTAGAAACAAAGTAAAGGCCCATTAAAATCAAATTTAACAATCCGACCTTGATGGTCAAGTTAATTTTATGGTCACGGTCATAGTTGTAGTATTCAATGTGTCAGTTGTGTCATAAGTGTTGTTTTGTGCAGTTATGAATCAAATCCATAAATAAATGAAAATGTTATTACAATTTAAGTAAAATTTAACAATGTAAGGTCAATGTCATATTTAAATTATTCAACGTGTCAGTTTTTTCATATGTGTTGTTTTGTCCAAGTATGAATCTAATCCAGCCATATATAACAACGTTATTGCCAATTTTAGCAAAAATCAACAATTTGAACTTGACTGTCAAAGTCATTGCAAGGTACTACTTGAAACAATCAAAATGTCGGGGTTGTCATAAGTGTTGTTTTATCCCACTATAAAACAAACCGGCAAATAACTGAGAAAGTTATGAAAATTTAAGCAAAATTAAAAAAATGACCTTGACAGAATTATTCAGCGTGTCAATTTAGCTATAAATGTTGTTTTGTGCAAGTATGAGTCAAATCCATAAATAAATGACAAAGTTATTACAATTTAAGCAAACTTCAATTATTTGACCTTGATGGTCAGGGTCATTTTAAGCTCAAGGTAAAATTTGAATTATTCAACATGTCGGATCTGTGTTGTTTTATCCAAGTATGAATCACATCCAACCGTAAATAACAAGTTATGGATAATTTTAGCAAATTTCAACATTTTTGAACATTGAAGATAAAGATGAGCCGATGTCAAGTTCAGTCTAATGTACTTAAAGGTCTTGTTCAAAGGCATGTTGTTTCAAAGTATGAAGACAATCCATTCAGAAATAAAAATGTTATGATCAATGTTAAAGTTTTCGGACGAGAACGGCAACGGCAACAGCAACGGCAACGAAACCATGACTGTAGTAATAGCTCGATTTGTTTTCTTCGAAAATGTCGAGCTAAACATTAAGCATTGAAAATAATTAAGAGCAATTACTAAAAAATAATGAAGGGTAGATATATCATTCCTGTGCACTGCACTCTTACTTAAAAGGATCAATACACCTATGAAGATTCAAGTTGATATCTCAAATATTTTTCCAGTTATGCTCTGGAGAAAATTTAAACATGGACAATATTAAAGGGACCAACTGAAAACTTATGAAGTGTACACTTATCAATTTTATGCACTGCACTCCTTCTCAATGAAATCTATTCACCTATGAAATTTCAAGTTGATATCTCAAACATTTTTTGAGTTATGCTCCGGAAAATAATGTTGGACGGAAGGACGGATGGACTGAAGAACGAACGGTTGGACGAAGAATAATTCTGTTTTTCTTCCTTCTGTTCTTATTCCACACTACATATAAAATAACACAATTCAAGTTATGTCGCAAAGTAGCTACTTGCATTCGGACATTTTAACATGAATATATGCAGCTGAACAAATATGTAGATGACAAAAACAATTATAAAATTTTTTGAGCGCGACAACAAAAATGATTAACTATTAATGAATTGATCAACGTCTGGTCAATTTCAAGAACATTTCTTTCTTTTCAACATTCTGTTAAATAACTTGCAGTAGAAACATTCTAAATCTCATAAAGAAGGACAGACAATAGCGATCTGAGGTGACATAAAGCTGCTTGAGAACTCTCTTGTCAACTGTACACGTAACTTGTTTACAAGTTCGTTTCTCAAACATATAGTTTGAGCCATTTGTTTTTTTTTTCTGATTTATAAGCATTATTTTCGAGATTGGTTGTGGTCCATTTTCTCGCTGATTGTTAACTTTGGGTTTAGTCCTATATCTTGCTGACTGTATAAACATCGAATTTAGTCCATTATCTTGCTGATTGTTAAACATTAAGTTCGGTCCATTATCTAACTGATTATAAAACAATATCTTCTTCGATTATCTCGCTAACTGTTAAACCATACTTCTAGCACATTTTCTTGCTGAATGTAAAACTCTGAGTTTGGTCCATTATTTGCTGAGTTTGGTCCATTTTCTTTCTGATTGTTAAACATTAGGTTTTGTTTATATCTTTGCTCATTTGTTAACATTGGGTTTGGTCCATTATTTGCTGATTGTTTTATCATCTATTTTTAAGTTAGATACACGGTACAGAATACCTTTATAACATCTTAAAAATGTCTATTTAAGTTAAATACACATTGGGCTGGTAGGAATTTGTGAGCCCATATTTACAATTGTTAAAAATGAGAGAATAGTGATATGATTTGGGGGTATATTGCATTGCTTAAAACTTTTTCTTTTTCTAAAAGGTCATTCTATATTAATTTCCTCAAGTTTCTGATGGGAGCAGTCATCTGTATTTCATGAATATTCTTTCTGAAAGAATAATCATGTTTATATGTTAGGTCATAAAAGCATTTACCTAATTCATTTTATGAAACATAAACTTGACACACAAAAATTTGTGTAGCAGTTAACCTTTAGAAGTGTGCTTTCGTCCGAAACTGTGTGTCCGAAAACAGTTTTACTTGATAAAAGGTTAGTAGGTACTCTAGTTTTATGGTTTCCTTTGCAATACCGTATTTTTTGCTTCAAAATTTTAACTAATTTAAAATAACTACATTAGCAAATGTCTGGAATTTATGAAGTCAGTCTAATACATTCAATTACACAGTTTCTGATTTATGTTATATCTTTAGCCAAAAAGGAAGCAAAACATACCTACTGGTTGTCACAAAAACAAAATTCCCCAGAAATCATGTTTCGTAATAGTTCTTGTGTAAAATTAAAGTTCTCTTACAAATAAGACAATCAGTCTGAGAGAGTAAAATGAAAATATCCATTTAATATATACAAACAGTTCTTTTGCTCTATAGTTATGGAAACATATTAATTAATCATGTTTAAAATGTTATGTTAGGGTTTTTCCTTCAAAGAAGACATTTTTTGTTATCCGTCGAGAAATAAAAAGAAAAGAGCAAGAAATACCATCTTTTAAACTCAAAAGGAGTGAAATGGCTTTCGTTGCCAAGGAAACGGCTTTATTAATATACAAAAATGCAAAGTTTATCATGTTAGTACTTCTTGTGTAAGAAAAATTTCTTGCCAACAGAAACTATTTTAGAAATGTAAATACTTGCAAGACTTTACTTTCTCTTCACTACAATATCGAAGGGTTTGTTTAAAAATAAATACTAGAATTTCGAAATTTTACAATTTTTTGACGTTTTGTAAACTGTCTGCTTATGAATAGTCCATGAATTTTATTTATATGAATTTAAAGTTTTACCATGGGACTATCAGAAAAAATAAACTGCTTGAGCTAAAGCCTTTTACTTTATGAAACATGAATACACAAGTATAAATATGTATGACCTAAAATTGACAATTTTCTTTTTTTAGACTCTTTTTACCCTGTGTGAAAAAAATTACAGCAAAAAAATCCAAACATATTTTACATGAAAAACAACAGTTTTGAAAGCGACAGTATGTATTAATATAATTTTGCAAGCAATATTTATTTTCAAACATTCAAAGTTTTGTTTCAGAATTATTGAATTTGGACAATTTTGGATGCTTTTTTTTGGGGCTAAGATGGCTGTTTTTAGGAAAATTCTTTGAGCTCTGTTGCCATAGTAATAATTTCTATTTCGGACAAACTGAACTTTGATATAACATTTACAAAAGATTCCTCACAAAATATGGACATATGGGATGATTCTGAGACGGTGGGTGCCACACTCCTTCTGGTTTTTACAGAGAATTCATGTTAAACACTGGTTCAATTAAACATGGTCCATTTTCTTAGTGATAGTTAAACATTAGGTCTGGACATGTCCTCGATGATTCATAAAAATTGGTTTGGTCCATTATTTACTGATTGATAAACTTGGGTTTGATCCTTTATCTGACTGATTATAAAACATCAAATTTTGATATATTTCTTGCTGATTGTTAAACACTGGATCTGGTCCATTATCTTGCTGATTTTTAAACATTGGGATTTGATCCATTTCCTTGCTAATTGTAAACATTGTTTTTGGTCTTTCATCTAACTGTTTGTTAACATTAGATTTGGTCTATTAGCTTGCTGATTGAAAAAATATCCGGTTTTGTCCATTATCTTGCAGATTAACTTTTGGTTTGAGCCATTTTCTTGCTTATTGATAAATATCGGTTTTAGTCCATTATCTTGATGATAATTTAAGCGTTTAGTTTGATCCATTATTTAACTGATTTTAAACGTTAGGCTTGGTCAATTATCTTGTTAACTATTAAACCTTAGTTCTGGCCCTTTTTTCGCTGATATAATTTCAGGATCGTGGAACACACACCTTTGGGATTTTCTTAGATGTTAACTGAGGGATGATACATGGAAACAAAGAGCTACAGATCACGGAAGAACAAATCAAACTTTTGGATACGACATTAAGGTGTTAAAGAGTATATGTCAATCAGAATGACCTTTTCTAAATGATATGAAGTCCTGACCATCAAAATTAAAATAACACATTAACAATTACAAGTAATACAAATTAATAAATGTCATATATACAACAGTAAAACGCAAACACTTAATAATGACAAATTAAACGTTGATCTTCACACTAAAGCAGATAATTAGGAAATTACCCAGTGGATTTCGTCATAAATACACCTGGCTTTCAGATGTTGTTTTCCATTTACCATTTCTTTTTTTGCATGTCTTAGTTAAAACATTTGTTTATGCATTTGTCTCAGCAGGTAATATGGACATTGCTATCAATGCAGTCACTAGGGTATTGCAAGCAAAGAGCATTAAACTTTGATTTCTTAAGGCGTTGTATGTACAACTCTGCAATGGCTTTCTTGTCAGCGAGGCTAGTACATGTTGAGAACTTTCCGGCTTCAGTATTTGGGAACAGATCTATGAAAACAATGATTTAAAAGTACAAAACAAAATGAAGTTTGAGTTATATGACATTTCATACATTAATGAAATAGCGTTCGCCTTCGAAGCTTAGTTTAAGTGTCTATCATATTATAGAAGCAGTCGCAGTAACTTTAATCTTCGGGCGAGTAATATTTATTGTCAACTTTTTACATTTAATTTTCAGAATACAGTTGAAATAATCAAAACATCAGTATGCACTAGTTATCTATCGAAACAGTTCTTTAAATGTAAAATACAAGGCATTTGTTTAAGAAATGTTGTAACAGCTAACATAGCACTATAGCTACACGCTGATATACCATATGGCACCCTTGTTAAAGCCCTACCAACGGCGTGTCGACGTTTAAAGCTATAGGAATTCTGTATGGATACCTTAATAAAGATACTTACCTCTAGAAATGCACTGCAAAACTGGTTTGTTTGGTAACCAGTTGCCAGAAGCACCGCATACATAAATTTCATCTGCTTTGAAACCAGGTGGAAGGGTGTAATTTGTTTTGCAGGTGAATACACAGATCTGGGAATAATCTTCTCTCCAACCATTGCAAATTGTGATACCATTGGCAGGTGGATCCATCTTCTTACAGGGAAAGGCTGAAATCAGTGAAACGGGAAGTCAGCTACTTCATTCTCTGTCTTGATTAGTTGTTTAAGCAATGTATTGTCATTTTAATACGCGCTCACAAAACTCAATTATTTATCATGTGTTCGGTGTATAACTTTATCACGCTAAGACTGTTTGCATTTTAAATCAAGCTGTGATTTAAAACAATGAACGCAAACAAAGTCTCATATATTACATACAAAAGATTTTCATCAGTTACTTCTGGACTTTATTAAAAACACACAAAAACCAAAATTAAGTGGATAATTTACCTTGCCATCCGCAATATATCTAGCTACAAAGCAACATGATAGAGTTAGTATGGTGTATTAAACGTCTACAAATTCAATATGAGCTCAATAAATATGTATAATAAAAACCTACGTTTGATAGATATTTTGAACTTGCATTCAGCTCTCAGTCCATTGGACGGTTTTACTCCATTGTAAGATACCGTGTATTCACCCCAAGGAAAGTCGTATGAACTGTTTACGTAGTTTTTTGTAATATAAACACTTGTCCCATGAGGATCGTAGATATTTGGTTCCGTCCAAGATTGTAATGTCGTAATGTTAACTACTTTTAGGTTTCTATCAGCGGGGCAACCACTTACGACTGGAGGCTGTATGTCTGCAAAATTTGCACAACTAAATAAATAAACCTGAAAATTTTAGATGCATAGTCTAAATTCTTTCTAATTTGGAGAATTATTCAAAACCTGTTCTCGGTATAAATTAAGACCTCCGCTACCATCCAGTAGGTAGTGTCGTTAACATATCTTTGGGAGCTGTCACTATGTTCAAAAGCTTTGGACCAAATAAATCACAAAATTTCCTAACTTTTGGTATAAGGAATCATATTGCTGATTAAAATTTAATTTTTTCAAACAAAAATTTAAAAGTGTTGTCAAGTTTTGAAACATTTAAGCATTATCTCAGAATACGAATAAGCATAGAAAAAGATAGCACTTATGCACAATAAAGTGCAATAGCATAAAGCAAAATGGTCATTATTGCTACTGGATAATTATATAAGACTTTAAAAAATGCTATGTATGGTTGTCACTGAACAAAAATAAAAATGTTAAAAAATGATCCGGCTAAAATTATGTCTTTTTTGTTGTCTTTTTGTTGGAATCATATCTCCTAAAGTATATTGTGTATGTATATGTATATTAACTGGGTCCTTATTTCACAAGTGTTTAAATCCCGTTTATAGTTGTTGAAACACCTTATATCTTTCCCTTATTTAATGTTATTTTCGGTAATGGCTTGTCAATGGATATTAGTGTCTGAGATACTTAATAAAAAAAAAAAAAAAAAAAAAAAAAAAAAACATAAAAAAACGAGAAGACTAACTCTTTAACAATTTTTTGCAAATTTATTCAAAATACCGTTGAAGTTTCCATCTCTAAACAATTGCCAAGCAGTTTTTGTTAAAAGTTTTATATTTAAGGTCGCCTTATTACCGCACTGTTTCCAACCCTTGAGAAGACCCCCCAGCTGGCCCGTTTGTAAAAAAAAGAAGAAAAGGGCTCATTTTTAAAGACTCTAAAACATTTTTTCAGCTCTTTTCATCTCGTAACAGATACACAGTCAACCTTTCAATTTTCAATGGTCATGCAATATTGCGTAACAACTGATAACGAGTTCGCAACTTTAAAGCCGTGTATATTACACAATGTACCGTATATTCGGTGGCACGGATTATCCGAGAGTTCTGATGCATAGTTTTCAAGCGTCTAGTAACCTTGACGTATTTGATAAAGTTGTTAAATGAGCGTCTGCTGACCATGATCAGTTGCCTGATGATATTGTGCAAACTCCAGTCGTAACAACTCGGCCTTTTCCGACAACTTCGTATAACGATATATTGAAGTCGCACGAGGTGTTCCGAATGGTGCAAACTCCACACGGCGGTTACTTCCCTTCCATACTTTCAGTACAGTAATCACTGCCGACAGTCATGTCACGTGATGATGGTCGAAAGTAAATAAACAAAATTTTAAACTTTTTTCAAGTTACATTTTAAAAAAAAATCATTACAGCCAGGCATGTTTAATTCCAACTGTAACTAAACTAACCAGCTGAAATCCAGCTAAGGTTAACCCGTGTCTGCAGAGATCTTTCCAAAGAATGATGGGTAGATCACTGCGGGGAGATTGGATAATGTGATGACGGTGTAATTTGTTATGCCAATTAATTTATTGATAAATTATTTGTTTTAGAGGACTTTATAAATATAAAATGAAAAAAGTTTTTTGCTTTAGTTGAACATTTCAAAGAATACCAGTATATTTCTTTTAAATTCTCACACAAATTTCATTATATTTTTATGCCTAAAATGCGCCAAAATGAGCCATTTACTCCACCTTTTTAGAAAATTTTCTTGGGAGAGGCCCCCCAAACCCCCTACGGAAGGGGGTTATCCCCCTTCGTACCTTCCCCCAAGCCCCCCCCCCCCCAGTCAGAAATTTCTGGATCCGGCCCTGGAAGTATACCTCTTTTAAAAATCTTTTCACAATTAGTTGGCAAAAATATAAGAAATGTCATATAATCTCGTTATACGATTCGATGAAAGCGACGAAAAACCTATAAAAATACACAAAAAAGTTATTGTCAGGGTCAGTGTAATTAAAAGGGTAAGACAAATTGTCATCGTTAAGAACTGATTCCGGGTTTTAGCTCGAGTCCTTGATTGTGTAGGCAAGGAGCTGTTTCTATCTGCTAATTTTCCAAAAAGACAGCAAAGCAAGTAGATATGTTGAGATTATTGATTTTCCCTTGTTTGCGCGCCTAAAAAAACAACATCACATCACTAAAGAGTAGGGGCGCAGCGGAGTTACTAAGGTGCAGTTCGTAGGAATTATTTATTTACTTATCTGTTTATTTTTATTTTATTTTTTTTTTGGGGTGGGGGGGGGGGGGGGAGGTGGGGTGGGGACACTGCTCATCTTTGAGTGCCTCTATTTTATTTCACCCTTTAAAGTAAAACATCAAGTAATAAACCAGAATTTTAATGGGCTTTACAAACTGGCTGAATTTAACTGATCGAAACAATGCAACTTGCAAAAGACACAATAACCTAAACAAATTTAACATTTGAAAAAAAAAACAACAATAACAACAAAAACATTTGCAGTACTAAGCATGAATTTACTGTTTACAATAATTTATTACACCACGTGTCACTATAGTATTGAATTTGACACTCTGAATATTGAATAAGACATAACTGGACTTACCAACTTCACAGTTCTTGCCAGTCCAACCTGTATTACATGAGCATCTGTAACCACCGAGCAAATTTATGCAGCGAGCTCCATTCTTACACGGACTGCTGTTACATGAAACAGCATCTGGAATCAATAGTATTGAAACAACCTTGAACGATTTTATTTTACGAAAACAATTGTAGGGACAAGGTGGCTTTTAAATTGATATGTTATGTTTGATTCCTACCGTATTATAATTATTATCATTAATAGTATTGCACTAGAAGTGAAACAATTTAAAAGGAACAAAATAGCAAATAGAGGTAGCTTATCACTTTTAAACATAATCAAATATTTAAAAACAAACAACAGCAACAAAAACCCATTAATAATCAGTCGGTGCATTCAGGTCTAAGACATGTATTTTAAATCTGGACGTTAAGTAGGTTAACTATTACTGAAATTTTCATGATACATTTGTTTTAGTTTAGACTCATTTATATTACATCGATTGCGATACAAGTTCTTACAAATTAGATTCATCAGGCTCGATGACTGCTTCCTGGGTTCCGTACCAGTATTCGCGTAGCGTGGAGTAATGTGAAGATCGTGAGAGAATCTCGCCTCTGACGGATCCGGAGCCCTGCGCTCTACACCTGGACAACTGTGCCTATACATTTTTCTTTGGTGTGTATGACATTCCAATAAACTGGACCAAGTTTGTTTACTTACACAGACAAACAGGTGCCGATCCTGACCAATAACCGTCTTTGGTGCAAGTTCGGACGGCTTTCGAGGAGTCCACCATTTTGTAGCCACCATAACAAGAATATCTCACTCGACCGCCATATGTGTAGTCGCTACCAGAAAAACTACCGTACGAAATCGAGCTCGGCCGGCCACAGGTAACAACTGTCAAAGAAAAACAACATACACGTATAAGTTTCTACAGGGACAAGTTAAAAGAATTTCAAAATTGCCGATGTAATCAAGAATATTGGGAGGTACAGACATCGGTAGCTTTTTTACAAATAAAATACATCAGAAATGCTAACACAATAAATCACAAATTTATAATAAAGAACGGCTGTTCTATTGTTCTCATTTTCACGATTAAAATAGTCCAACTTAATTAAAGAATTAATAGGAAAAATTCTTGTTCTGAAATATCTTACATGCAATACTTACTTTGACTACAGCAAGACCCTTTGTACCTGTCCGGACAATAACAATACCCGTATAGATACGTTCCACCGTTGTAGCAATGGGTATTACAGCTTCTAGAATCGTCAAAACCTAATCTTGCGATATCATAATCTAATCCACAGTCCTCCATACATAACCTTGCACTGTGCGCAAGATCTGCCTTGCAGCAAAAAGCCCGGTCTCGATGCTTGGTTCCACCAGCGCAAGAACTGCTACAGTCAGACCATGATCGCCAAGGAAGCCATTCACATCTATCAATATTTGCCGGGCAGTCGTCTCCCTCAACTAAAGACGGAAGAAGCTCTAAAAAAATCAAGCTGAACAAAAAAACATTTCGCTTACGATGCATCATATCCTTTTCCTTTTTTTTCATTAACAATCGGACATAATTTTAGTGTTTTTAATTTTCAAGGATATAAATGTCAATTTTGCATTTGAAATTAATTGCATAAATTTTGTAACACATATCTCTCACTTTAAAGAGATGTAACAAAACATGATAGTGGAATATCCAGTTGAATAAACACAGAGCTACAAAGCAGCGAATGGAGACATTCCAAGGCGAACTCACAATTTTAACCAGGCTTTCTTATAAGATACTCTAATTATTTATCTCTGACCTGCTTTTCCATTGCTTTCGTGTTATGTTATTTGTACACATGGGTTGATTAAAAAGTATCAATCAAAAGATATCTCTGACATATTGTAACAGAATATTAAAAACCAGGATCTGTTTTTAGAAGTTATCATTTAAGTGTTTAAAAACGCAGAACTTTGATGAATTTTATCTACAGCTGCGTTTAGAAACGATTTAAAATGCTCGTTGTTATGATACAGATTCTTGCTTACGAAAAAGAAGACAAATGATCAAACTTGACTGTTCCTCTTGATCGTATCGACCTCACTAGCAATGAACAAACAATTCCTGAGTTGCCTGCTAACAAAAAATAAAGATATCTTGTGTTGTAAAAAATGCATCATCCTGTACCACAATGTTTTCTATCTAAACAAATTTGCTATCTATTGCGTACTATGACAAGAAAATTCGGCAATTTTTATAGCTTAATCAACACACCGTTCAACCGCTACTTCGAACGGCCGTTGATCCGCGAAAGACAGCAGGCTGTGTACATGTCGATATTCCGATGCAGGTGAATATTTGTGCCTGATTTTTATATGTTCCCACAATATCTCGACATGAACAGTATTCTGGGTGATTCTCTATTCTCTAAGGACCCCTCTGTCGAAATTATGGTAAAGTCAGTGCTTTCAATAGCGTGAAATTGCTCAGAAACAGTGCAAACTTTTCACTAAATAAGACATTTATTGAATCGGCCGTAGCTATTCTTTCTTATTAGCAAAAACTAAAATACTTGAAGTATGTCAATAAACAGTTTGTTCGTTTTTCTTTATTCAAACCAAACTACAGCTTCCAGTTCGCATCTTTTTGCAAAGGTATTATTTACTCATGAAATGGACATATAGTGAGGATTTCGGTTTTTACAACCGTCGTCAATAGAGAAGTATTGATAATAATGAATGCCTTTAGATCAGTCGATATTATAATGACAACGACGGTCAAATAAAAAAAAGAAAAATAAATTACGACTTTTAGTGAACTCTTTATGTTAAAAAAAACGAAAAAGTATTGACAATTTTTTTATTTGATTGCCATATTTTTTCGGCAGAGGTTATGCTATTGTTATGTTAACATAACATTTGATATATATATTTGTCTGATCTTTAGACACAGGCCTAAAATTAAAGGTCCCTGTGACCTAGTGGTTAAAGCGTCCGCTTGGAGGTCGAAGGTTTGAGTCCCTTTAGGGGTTTGTTCTATTGTGGCCAGTTTGTGAACCGCCGGCTAGCTAAATAATGCTTTTTGATTGCCTGTCCACCTGGCGTCTGGCATATAGAGTAGGAAATCATAAGCCCGTTAGGCTGGCAATTACAGTACGAGTGACACCATGATAAAAAGCACTTCACTTCACTTTTACTTTTATAACAAAATTCAATGGCATTGACTGCAGTCTTTGAGGAACAACGGGCGTTCGCAAATCCGGTTGAACGGTGTGATAAATGTGACGTCATCTCGACGTGAAATGCAAGAATAAGAATATTAAGACGAAACATACACATATCAGCTACTTAATCTCCTTATATTGGCATCTGTTCGCAGTTAAGTTTGAAATCATTTCAATTTTTTTTTGTTTTTGAAATTGGTGAACAGGTAAACAATAGATACAAATAAGGTCATACAATGTTATTCAAACTACTTATTTATAGCACATTAAAGTCCGATTACCGTGGAGATTCGCTTGCGGTAAGGAAATGCAATAAATGGATATGGTAAAAGAAATATGAAACAACGTAGCTATGTTTATAAGACTAATGGTCAACACTATAGGTCACCGAACAACTACTATATTCACCCGTTATGATAAAATCCAAGAATAAGCCCGTCATTGGTTTTGGTACGTATTTAGATCACAAACCCCCACTCAAACCAATCCTTGTAATTCTTGGCTTCAAGGTAAGTTTATTTATGTTCGAAAAAAAGGTTTTACTTCCTTACAGTATCTTAGATTGTCCACATTTTAAGTTAGCCAGTCCCATTTATTCCGAACAGGAAAACTTCACGTGTTTAAGGAAAGTTTAATATTGCTGACAAAAATGTAAATTCGACTGTGTATAATGCATGTCTTTTGTTTTAGTGACTAAAAAGACGTTATGTGGTAATCCACTTAAATTTACATTTAAAAGTCAATTTGCACATCTGTTTTGAATGCTAATAAACGATTGTTTCCCGTCCGACGAATATATGACGTTGTATTTCCATAAACGTAAAGAGGCTAATTAAAATTTTTAACAGGCGATTTAGTTGAGATCTAACTTTTTTACCATTTTTTTAAATTTAAAAATCATCTCCGCATGAGTTTATACTCAGTAAGTTAAGGTTCGTACTTTTCTTTTGATTTGCCTTATTTTTTCTTCACTATATATATTTTATCTTTTATAATTAAATGAAAAAATCCATTATATCTTGATTTTTTAATGGCAGTTATCTATATTTACTCGTTTAACTTTTTCCATTTCATTCATGTATTTGCATGACTACATTCATAAGGTAAAATCAGTTTATTATGATTGCGATATATAATTGCGGATTGCTTGCAGTAAGTGTCAAAAAAACGGATGTTATATTATCAATAACAAAATATATCATATTTCTAATTAAGGTAGGCTACTGAAACTAGAAAAACAAAGCTTTACGAAGACACGGAGAAAACCGACGGAGACTTCCGTCAGCCATGTGGTATAAATAAATTATGTGTCGATTATCAACAATAAAAATAAGTCATATCGTTTTTTGTTTGTCAGTTCTGACTTCTGTTTTGGTATTGATGTTACCCTTTTGTATCGACGATGCTAATCAACATTCAGAATCGATCAATCTATACGGAAACTACCGAAGGGCAACGTAAAAAAAAACGAAAGAAAAATATGCGTTTCTGTTTGAGGTCGTAAAGTGTCTTTGCAACGCTTTTTCTTGACTATAATTGAGCGTGTCTTTTTATTAGTGTATATTGGGCAAATGTTTTTTTTAAATAAGACTCGATACAACTATATTTTTCATTGATAAACCATATGTATCTTTAAGCGCTCTCACTACTCTTTGCAGAGTACCGGAAATTCTTTGACAGATTTTCAAGCGAATTTGAGACATTCTGTAATAGTGAATGTCTAGCGTCGTGGAACCGGGTGTCTGAGTTTTGTCACGAAGATTACCATTCATATGGGCTGGTGCTTTCCGGGCGATTGTCGTGTTATATAGGCAATTTTGTCATTTTGTGAAGAGTCTATATGTTTAAGTATTCATATTGACACTCATTTTTAATGACCTGAACTTAACTACGTGTAGATACTAAAACCCAAATGCATCTTAATATATCATATCGCAACGGGAATCATCAATGTTTAAATTAAGATTTGGTGATGGTAAATTAATAACACTTTTGTCGTTGATACTCAAAAAACATGTTTAAACATATCACATCTTAACTAAGATAATTTTAAAAGTATTACTGATACTTTAAGGCTAGTTCTTAGGTGTTTTTAATTAACACTGAACGTTTTCTTGTGTGCTTTTGACATGTTTGCAGCATTTCGTCTATTTCGTGAAAATCTATTATTTTGCTGGTAGAGTCATTGTGGGAAATAAAACCTGTTATGTTAAATGACATTGAATAGGAAAGAAATCAGTCTCTGAAGAGGTACCGAGATAATTGTATTTGACAGATTACAATGGTAAACGTTTTTACTTATTGTAATCATATTTTTTTCAAAACGAGTACTAGTAAGCCAGTCGGCGTCACCATAGTGAACTTCAAATTCAAATGACTGGTACGATATGACGCCATTTACGCAAACCAAATTTTCAACTTAGGATACCGAGGTGTGACTCCGCTCCACTACGCTACAACGACCCCTGGGACAATTAGCTAGAAAAAAAATCGGCTTCTTAAAATCAATAGGAAACGTCATAGCATACGGCCATGAGTCAGTTGGTTGTCAATGACTACCAAGAAGCCTGCCCCCACGATAAAGTGTCATATTTGAGAATTTGAAATAAAAAGTAAAATTTACAGATCACTGTCATTTGTAACAGAAATTGATCGATGGGGAACATTGTATAAAGAATGGAACATTATAGAAAAAAGTGCCGTAACAATGAGCACATGACACTTTCAATTTTCGTTCATCGCACGCCAGATTACAATATAGCTTATTAACATAAACTTTTTCCACTTCCCGTTTTCACAGACAAAAATACATCTCTTTTTTTTGCGTTGACTGCATTACAAATTCCTTCTGAAAATCCTTTAAAGTCGAAACACCAATTTTCAACATGCTTATTTGAAGTATTCTGACAGCTAAACCAAAGCAATTTGTAAGGATTATTCTCATTAGTCGATTTGCCCATCAGAAAATGATGATGGAACCAATGAAATGACAGCATTCGTTCAGCGATAAAGCGAGGGAAATTCAATTAATTGTTCCTGGGGTCGATGTTGGGTATGTAGAGCGTAGTTCCACTTAGGTATCCGAGATGCCAAATTTTAATATTGAATATTATCTATGTGCAGTATGTTTAGCAAAATGTCAAATGTTTTAACATGATGAGTAAATGGCAGCTTGTTTTTACAGATTTATGTTTTTTCTCCATCATGCTTGATAAAAAAAATAAGTTGGTCATAGTTACAAAAATGTTTGGCTCTTCTATGGAAAGCCATGGTGGTTTCTTATCGTTCTTTTAATTAATTCAACCGTTTCTGTCATATAGCTGTTCATTCGAAAGCATATTAATTATAAAAATATTTACATTAAACCAAGAATGTTTATAGCAATTCACAATTACAATATATATTGAATAGAGTCGTCGATGTATGGAACCAAATGAAATGAGGACCCTGATACCTTTATAGAGTTTCAATGTTTGTATATTTGTAAAGAAAACTTCATTTAATGGGACCCGTTTTGTAATTTATAGTTTCATATTATAATGTTATTAATTAGTCGAATTCACATTGGCTTTGTTATTGGGCTGAAGACAGTCATATTGGCCTGAGGCCGAAGGCCGAAGGTCAATATGACGTCTGAAGCCCAATAACAAAGCCAATATGAATTCGACTAATTAATGACAATTTTATTAATTAACTTTATAATATTATGTTCAATTATCAAACTAAGTAATCCAAAACTCGTAATTTATAACAGGGTAAAACTTGTGATTGTCTGCTTTTCACTTCCGCGCAACATAATATTTGGTAAATATGAAAATCACTAAATGAAAGGTTGAACACTGCTAAATTTACTGTGATCCGATAGCGCAGGGTCTCCGCGAACTTTTTTTGCTACTTTTTGAAGTTTTTAAGAGATAAAAACTTTTATGTAAAAACTAGGCTAAGCATATTCAAAATGGCGTCCAACATGGTGAAAATCCTAGGCTCATATAAGGCCGAGTTTTTCCTGAATCCTGATTGGCTAAATCTCGTATTGGCCGACCTTTTACTTATTGGCCGTGTTTTTTTCGTATTGGCCGAGTTTAGAGCTTTATTGGCGAGGCTTTGGTTGTATCAAGCCAACAACATGGTCAGAATCTAGTTCAATATTATAAAGTTAATTAATAATTCATTATATTGAACTTATCCCAGCCATTGCTTTTGAAGTTCGTTTATGAAATATATAAAGTGAAAAAAGCGCTTATAAAACCAATTGTCAAATTATTCAATTTAATATATCTACAAAAAAATGGCCTTAAAACATTTTAATCGGGATAAATTGAATATAATGACAAAAATATATAGTTGCTGTGTTTTAACAATTTGATTTTGAATACTTTCTGTTTTGAAGCTGTTCATATTATAATACAATACAATACAATATTATTTTATTGCATTAAAACATGATAATGTTTTATAGCAAATAAATGCATTATACAAGACTGAAGACATAGATTAACAGAAGAGCACATGATGTTACAGTTCATATACAATTTACAATGTATTATTAATTTCTAGTCGAATTTGCATAGTAAATATTTAGCTAAGTTTAGAACTATATTTTTTTGATGTTACAGACATAAGGTTAGTAAATTTCTGTTTTGTTGGCCATGTATAATAATATCGTTTTATATATTTCGATCTTATCTCTGAAAATTTTGAACAAATTAGCAAGAAGTGAAATTCGTTTTCGATAAGGCCCATATTGCAATTTCTACATTTCCTTTCATTTCTAGGTATATTGCTATGTCGCCCGCGTATATTTTTGGTATATCATTTCATAACGGTTACCGTATTTCAATTCATAACTGAAATGCGCTTAAAGGGGCTGGCCTCCAGATGACAAAAAAGAAAGTTTTCTTGTGTTATAAATTTCTTCTAATATTTATGACTAATACTTACAAACTAACTAACAGACAAAAAATAAGTCAGATTATCACATTATAATTTGATTTTTTCGTTTCATAGTGCTATACCGTAACGCGACGGTATAACTATATCGTATAAAATTAAAGTACTGTCAAACCTGTGCTAACGACCACCTCCGAGTAGCGACCACCTGTCAACAACGACCGACAAAATGTCCCCCGAAAAAAAAACGCTCTTAAATAGGCTGTGAAAAACGACCACCTGGAGACTGCGACCAGCGGCCACTCAAACTCATTCCCCAGGGTAAATCCCGACTGCGAACAGCGACCACATCAATGTCCTGTAGCATCCTGAAACCACTTAAGACACAGTTCATTAATATCATCGTATGTGGTGGCACGGCGCGGTCTCTTAAAGTCCGAATTAGCGTTGTTCTCATATTCTTCCATAATTTCACATTTGCGTTTAATAATTCCCTGAATCTGAGTTTTACCGACACCCATTACTTCCGCGATAGTCCTGCCACTTTTGCCATCGGAGAACAAAATTACAGGAACAAAAATATAACGTAATCGCCAGTTTTGAAACATTTTTATATTTATGCATACAGACATTTCTAGAATGAAAAAATACTGCTCAGTTTCACTTACAACGTGATCGGCTTCGCAGATGTCAACGGATAGTAAAATGTCAGCTTTCGTTTTCCATAACTTCACCGCCATTCCTCAGATGCGTTCGAATTTAGTCGAAAGCTGCTAATTTCAATACGTAAAATATTTTTAGAAATAGATCTCAGATGATATTGAATGCTGTGAGTGGGGTTCATCTGGTCAACTGCTGATAAACAGAGCAGGTTAATAAACACAAATCGATCATGGTGCGCATAACGAGTAGATTTATTTGACAACGACCTGCACTATTATTTAAGTATTTTCCTTTGCATTTTCTGCCTCTTTCTCTCGGAATCTGTAAGAAACTGGCGACTACATCTCCAAGTTTGTTTTGGTTGATCCGCTATTGTTGTTTGTATTGCTCATTCAAATTTGATCACGTGATATTGTAAGCTTGTTTTACGGAAAACGACGAAGTGTGTTCGGCATTTCCCAAGCGAATTAATGGTCGGCGGGTCATTAAATAATTTGATAATTTTATCCTTATGTATCTCGAACACATCTTGCAATCCGCGAAAAAATTATTATGCAGATTGAAAGTTGATAATGTTTTTAAACGTACCATTGTTCTTATAATATTTATTTTTATGAAGATTTTGGGCAGTTTTATAGCTTTAGGTATTTAAGAAACACAATGTAATAACCATACATTTATGTTTAAATAATCAGATTAAAACGATAAGCAAAACTAAATCTTTTGAAAGATATGGAATTACACTTACAAATATGTTAGGCAAGTGTGAGGGTAAAGAAAAAGAACAATTTAAAACAAACTGTAATAATAACTGAAACCAACTGATATAAACCAGGCCAAAGATTTAAGGGGGGATCTCATACCATTCATAAAAGAATAGAAGACAAATCATGGAACAGAGGTGATAGCTGTGTATTAACGACTGAAATTTTGAAAAAAAGTAAATCATTGTTGCATACTCTGTTTTAAACCATTTTTTTGTTTTTTACTAAAGAATAAACAAAGATATTGAAAGTTACTACATTGTACATTTGTACTGATTTCAAAAGGAAGCTTATAAATTTGCCTCACTGAAAAAATCTTTTAATCCAGTTGACTTGGAAATAACCTTGAGGGACCGTGGTCCAGGAGTAGAGCGAAGGACTCCAGATCCGAGGGTCGCGGGTTCGAATCCCGTCAGAGGCGAGATTCTATCACGATCTTCACATTCTTCCACGCTGCGCGAATACTGGTATGGACCCCAGGAAGCAGTCATCGAGCGTGATGAATCTAAGTTGTAAGAACTTGTATCGCAATCGATGTAAAATAAATGAGTCTAAACTAAACTATAAACTATCAAAGAATAAGATTATAAAATATCTGATGTTCTTTTTAGCAATTTGCGTTTATTATTCGAACATATTTTAAAACAATAGGGCGATAATGGCCCTAGAGCGCTCACCTAAGTACACCTGCTAAGGAAAACAAGTGTCGTGTGATATATTTATCATGCAATAATGACAGCACAGCCTTTACATTCGACTTTGCTTATGTCAAGCGTTGTATTAAACGGGAGCACAATCTACAAACCGTATAGGAAGGGAAGCAACCCTCGATAAAATTATTAATGTAATGGTAAACAGAACAAAAGTTTTGTTCGCTTAAGATTTGTACAATGTTTAGTGACTAGGTCAATATTGCTTATCATGTCCAGTAAGAATAAGAACCACCTGTCCGTTCAAATGTCCGTTTCTTCTTATAAGTTTAAACATTTTCGGCAAGTTGGATATTTGTCAGTTCTTATATGTAGTAAGTGGCATAAAATTTCACACAACTGTACTATATACTAAACCGTTTGTCGCCTGTGATTTCAAAAAAGTGAAGTTGGATGAAGCTAGGTTACTACAATTACTCCAAAACATCAAAGAAATGTTTAATTACATTCAAGCCATGAGAAATCCAATTTTTCATTATTTATCTCACATTGCGATTTATTTTGTATTTTGCACTTGTATTCATATATTAATTACTAGACGTGTACTTAATATTCCATATATGTGAACATATTATTATTTACCTAATACATATTGAGATATGGAAAATGAGTACGATACTTAAAACTTTCGGCCGTATTCGGTAGACATTCATACTCATTGTGAAAAAATATTCAAAATAAATGTTTAAGTAACCTCAATATTTGATTCTGGCAGTAATAAGTTCAAAATTGAATATTTCTAGATCTAAATTTCTAGATTTTCTATGCATGTTAAATTAGATTTTCAACACAAGTTACATTGGATTTTCTACGCATGTTAATTAAGATTTTCTACGCATGCTGCGAAAGTTAATTTAGATTTTCTACGCAAATTTATTAAGATTTTCTACGTAAATTGATTTAGATTTTCTATGCGAGTTAATTACGATTTTCTATTTTCAGTATAACCAGGAGACACGTATATAATATTTCGTGTTTTTTTCGGGAAGAAGCACAGTTATTCTTTCATAAGATCTAGTTTTCTCCCTAAAGAAAGCCTAATTTGTATATCAGAATAGTTCGTATGTGGAGAAATACATTTCAACAACAAAACTGTTGAGTATCACTTTTTTTCTGGACGATTATTACATAGTTTTTTTTTTCTAGGAAATCTGTGGGAAAAACCGAAGGTATAGCCCTACAGGCTGGTATTTTAAGATGTTTTACAAGAAAATATACAATATATCAACTAGGTACCGTGTTTTGTCATAAAAAGAGAAGTGCTTCTAGTAAAACTATAAAAATCAAAAGGATTTTCACATTACATATGATAAGGTACCTTTTCTTTATAATGTTCAATGGTGTTTTGATAGTATTTGAAATGACTCTGATTAAGAAAGGCCTGCAAATACTTCTGTTTGGGTTCGAAATAAAATTAAAAATCGGGTATAGTATTTAACTTTATTGTTACTTTCAAATTTTAAAACATCAATCGGAATTATTCATAATAATGTATCTTGTTTATTACTATTTAGCTATTAACAACCCTTAAGTAAAACACAGTGCCGAGTCATCCAAAACTCCCATGTTTTAATGCAAAGGACTTGTTTTCAGTAGAGTAACTTTGGTATGCATATAATAGAATCTTAATCTTGTATTTTTAAAAGTATTTCAATGTGAATTTTTGTGTAAACTTGTATTTCTCTGCGTTCACGGAAAACTGATGGAATGGTTGATTAAACGTGATAGGGATCGTGGACCAAAATCACACATCAATACCGGGTATGGCCACTTTGAGCATTGAGTACTGCCTGTCATCGTTTGTGCAGAGAACCGACAAGTGTGTTGATTACTTCCTTTGGAATGTTATTTCACTCTGGATTAAAACTTGTGTTAGTTCATTGATGTTCGGCGGAGGAATATGGCGACGTCCAACACTCTGGTCCAAATTATACCACAGTCATTCGATTGGATTCAGATCTGGACTTTTGGCGGACCAATCATTAATAAACGCAATATTTTTCGTCCTGAGGAAATTCACAGTATCGCTTGCTGTATGGCTTGCGACATTATCCTGTTGAAACAGTGATATTGGCATTATTTTGAAACTGTAGGATGACGTGCCTTGCAAGAATCGCATCTTTGTAGCGTTGGGAATTCAAATTCGATCACGAGGAGAGGTGTGCGATAACCAAAGTTCAATGCCTGCCCAGACCAAGACGGAACCTCCCCCCCCCCCCCCCCCCCCCGAAACGATCTTGTTCAAGTACACATCAATCGGCATAACGTTAATTTCTTCTACGGTATACACGAATCCTGCCATCACTTAATCTTGACTCGTCGGAGAAAAAATTCGCTATTCCACTGTTGCCTTATCCAGCGATGGTGTGTACGTGCTCAATTAGAATGATTTACGCGGTGACGTCCCGTCATTACACAGCCAACATAAGGACGACGTACACGTAGACCACCCTCGCGCAAGCGATTACGTACAGTTTTGGCAGATTGGCGGATATTCGGTTGTTTTGTGTACAAAGGGTGTTAGGAGCAGTGGCAGTTTGAAAACGATTGCGTAGGTGTGTGTTCATGATGTAGCGGTCTTGACCAGGCGTCGTGACACGCTGACGTCTACTACGTGGTAAATCTTTCCTTTGACCTGTTGCTTGGAAACGTTGCCTAAGGTTTCGAATAGAACAACTGTAGCAGAGGTATAATACGGCACTTGTACTCCCTTGCCTATCAGCTAGCTTTTATGGCGACGTGGTAGAGTGTCCCCTTAGCAATTGAAGGTACCCGAGTTCAAACCCAGCTCGGAGCAGGTGGATTTTTCCGGGTTACATTTGGCGCCCAACGTAAACAACTCACGAGTTTAGATGTGATGGCACCCTTAGAAAGACCCACAGACATTCATTACTCCAAGAATTCGAGAACGAATTCTGAGGAGGGGGTGTATGTAGCAGAGGTACAATACAGCACGTGTACTCCCTTGCCTATCAGCTAGCTTTTATGGCGACGTGCTAGAGTGTCCGCTTAGCAATTGAAGGTACCCGAGTTCAAACCCAGCTCGGGGCAGGTGGATTTTTCCGGGTAACACAACTAGAACTGTCAAAAAGCCTAGCAACTTCATTAGTTTAGACTCATTTATTTTACATCGATTGCGATACAAGTTCTTACAACTTAGATTCATCACGCTCGATGATTGCTTCCTGATTTCCATACTAGTGTTCGCGCAGCAACCTCATGCGTCGCCATACAAGCATTCCAGGGGCATGTTTACGTAAATTTGGTGAAATTCTAGGCATATCAAATAGAAAAAAAACTTGATTTTTTCAACGTTTTTTTTCTTATTGACAACAAAGTCTATAAAATCAGAGAGAAAGGTTTGATTTTATAAGCACTCATTATACTGGTCCTAGCATACACCAGAAGTTGTTGTTTTTGTTGTTGTTGTTGTTGTGTAATCGGTACAATTGAGTTATAAATGGGTTTATTTGACGCATAATCGTTCACCCTACCATATGTAGAGCATTTGACATGTTGATTTTTTGTTCATTACATTAAAAAGTATGCACATAACTCGGGAGTTTCTTGTTTTTATGTTCAGTAAAAAGAAGTAAAAGTATAAAACGGTAAAACGTTTTATATACAGGTTAGAGCAAATTTTCTTTGCATTGTCTGAAAACCTGTATGCCGTATCTGAATTTTACTCTCACTGTAATCACTCAAAAACTGGCCACTTCTTACACTCTATTGTTAAGAAGCAATGGACCTTTGCAAAACAAAGTTATGTGAAAGAAAAAATAACCGAATCGTCAGACCAATATTTACGTTCATAAAAGATAGTATTCGAAATTTGTGTTGCATTTTTGTACTTAGAGGAGGATTATTATTTGGATGTAAGTGATATAATTGTTTAAGTTTGATACTATTCTTACATGAAGACCCACATACAAAATAATCCTTTTTAAAACATGTCTCAATCACAAATTATAAAAAAAAAAACTTCTTATATGTTATTATTGTTCGTAATTATTTACTTTTACAAAGTTGATAAGAAAAAAATATTTTTATTGCATGATTGATAAATATGAAGATCAATAAACTGAAAATGTATACTAGTACCCTAGTCATTTAATTGGTGAAAATAACACAGTATTTTCGTCAAGATATCTTTCCATATTTCGTGTTCAACAATTTTTTTTTCATAATAGAAGAAGCCACAGACTCAGATACAATTTCAAGGTTCATTAAAAATGCCCAGCATTCTCAATCATTGTTTTAAAATTCACGAATGTGGTACATACTTAAAACATCTTTGCTCCATTATTCTGTAAGAAGTAGAAGTTTCATAAATAAGAAATATATTCAAAATAAATATTTCTAGAAATCAATCGCTTTTTATGTCCGACAAGGAAGACAGGGAATAAACCATATATAGACCGTTCCATAATTGATAAATTGACCGCCGCCATTATGAAAGTCACCTGACCGTCCGCCATTAAAAGGCTGTGATACTTAAGTTCCGTATAGATCTGTATAACTTTAGTATTTTGTATGTTTTATTCCAGACTTGATCATATTATTATTTTGATTTATTTAACACATGAAAGAATGTAAAAAAAGACCATGGACTGTTCAAATTGTATTTGCATATTAGTGATATTACCAATGATTCATACTTACCGCTACTGGCGACACATTTCATTGGATTAACGATGTCATGTGATTAAGCTGATCTTACAGGTCGTACGTCGTACGTAGCTTGAGTTGTATAAACCACAAAAATAATATTGAAAATACTTGTTTCCTTTTCAAAAGTTGAAACTATGATTTCAATTATTTGAACAACCCTGAAAGCTCACAAAATTATAAATCTTGCTCATTAACCGCATGCTCACTGTCTTTTATCTCAAACTTGTTTTGTGCTTTGACGCAGTTTGAAAAATTAGATTCTACTTTACAATAAATATTCATTAATTAGCACTTCATAAATTATCAGACAGACAGACAGTTAGTTTTCTTTATTATACCCAATGTAATCTTTAACAACATGGGGATACAATAAAAAGGAAAAGGCAAACGTATAACTTCAATTAATACCTGAAAAAGTAAAGAATTTAATATTGATATTTTTTAAAGTTTTAACTTTGGGGGAATCTTCGTGTTGAAAAAATCATAAAGTAATATATTAACAGTTATAGAAACAGTATTTATAAAATTTCTGAGACAGTGTTAAGTTATACATAAAAAATTGATAACAGTTATACAGACAGCTTGAAGTTATAATAGTAACTTGAATTGCCATTATCTTTGTAGTAAGGAGTAGTAAACTTAGAGCGTAGACTGAACTGTCTCTTGTCAAGTAAAGGTATTATATACAAATACAGACTTTGAATACTCTAAATATGGTCTGTAGAGGTATATAATACAAATACAGACAGTGAATATACTATATATAGTCTGTAGAGGTATTATATACAAATACAGACTGTGAATATACTATATATAGTCTGTAGAGGTATAATATACAAATACAGACTTTGAATACTCTAAATATGGTCTGTAGAGGTATATAATACAAATACAGACAGTGAATATACTATATATAGTCTGTAGAGGTATTATATACAAATACAGACTGTGAATATACTATATATAGTCTGTAGAGGTATAATATACAAACACAGACTGTGAATAAACTACATATAGTCTGTAGAGGTATTATATACAAATACAGACTGTGAATATACTATATATAGTCTGTAGAGGTATAATATACAAATACAGACTTTGAATACTCTAAATATGGTCTGTAGAGGTATATAATACAAATACAGACAGTGAATATACTATATATAGTCTGTAGAGGTATTATATACAAATACAGACTGTGAATATACTATATATAGTCTGTAGAGGTATAATATACAAACACAGACTGTGAATAAACTACATATAGTCTGTAGAGGTATTATATACAAATACAGACTGTGAATATACTATATATAGTCTGTAGAGGTATAATATACAAATACAGATTGTGAATATACTATATATAGTCTGTAGAGTTATTATCTACAAATACAGATTGTAAATATACCATATATAGTCTGTAGAGGTATAATATACAAATACAGACTGTAAATATACCATAAATAGTCTATACAGGTATAATATACAAATACAGACAGTGAATATACTATATATAGTCTGTAGAGGTATAATATACAAATACAGACTGTGAATATACTATATATAGTCTGTAGAGGTATTATATACAAATACAGACTGTAAATATACCATATATGGTCTGTAGAGGTATTATATACAAAAACAGACTGTGAATATACTATATATAGTCTGTAGAGGTAAATAATACAGACAGTGAATATACTTTATATAGTCTGTAGAGGTATTATATACAAATGCAGACAGTGAATATACTATATATAGTCTGTAAAGGTATTATATACAAATACAGACAGTGAATATACCATATATAGTCTGTAGAGGTATTATATACAAAGACAGACTGTGAATATACAAAATATAGTCTGTAGAAGTATATAATACAAATACAGACAGTGAATATACTATATACAGTCTGTAGAGGTATAATATACAAATACAGACTGTAAATATACCATGTTTTGTCTGTAGATGTATAATATACAAATACAGACTGTAAATATACCATGTAAAGTCTGTAGAGGTATAATATACAAATACAGACTGTAAATATACCATGTATAGTCTGTAGAGGTATAATATACAAAAACAGACTGTGAATATACTATATATAGTCTGTAGAGGTATAAAAACATACACAGACTGTGAATATACTATATATAGTCAGTAGAGGTATAATATACATACACAGACTGTGAATATACTATATTTAGTCTGTAGAGGTATAATATACATACACAGACTGTGAATATACTATATATAGTCTGTAGAGGTATAATATACAAATACAGACTGTGAATATACTATATATAGTCTGTAGAGGTATAATATACAAATACAGACTGTAAATATACCATGTATAGTCTGAAGAGGTATAATATACAAATACAGACTGTAAATATACCATGTATAGTCTGTAGAGGTATAATATACAAATACAGACTGTGAATATACTATATATAGTCTGTTGAGGTATAATATACATACACAGACTGTGAATATACTATATATAGTCTGTAGAGGTATAATATACAAATACAGATGTGATTATACTATATATAGTCTGTAGAGGTATAATGTACAAATACAGATGTGGATATACTATATATAGTCTGTAGAGGTATAATATCAAAATATAGCCTGTAAATTTACTATTTATAGTCTGTAGAGGTATAATATACATATACAGACTGTGAATATACTATATATAGTCTGTAGAGGTATAATGTACATACACAGACTGTGAATATACTATATATAGTCTGTAAAGGTATAATATACAAATACAGATGTGATTATACTATATATAGTCTGTAGAGGTATAATATCAAAATAAAGCCTGTAAATTTACTATTTATAGTCTGTAGAGGTATTATATACAAAGACAGACTGTGACTATACTATATATAGTCTGTAGAGGTATAATGTACATACACAGACTGTGAATATACTATATATAGTCTGTAAAGGTATAATATACAAATACAGATGTGATTATACTATATATAGTCTGTAGAGGTATAATATACATTCACAGACTGTGAATATACTATATATAGTCTGTAGAGGTATAATGTACAAATACAGACTGTGAATATACTATATACAGTCTGTAGAGGTATAATGTACATACACAGACTGTGAATATACTATATATAGTCTGTAGAGGTATTATATACAATTACAGACTGTGAATATACTATATATAGTATGTGGTGGTATTATATACAAATACAGACTGTCAATATACTTTATATAGCCTGTAATGTAATTATATAAAAATTCAGACTGTGAATATACTATAAATAGTCTGTAAAGGTATTATATACAAAGAAAGACCGTGAATATACCATATATAGTCTGTAGAGGTAATATATACAAAGACAGACTGTCAATATACTATATATAGCCTGTAACGGTATTATATACAAAGACAGACTGTGAATATAATATATATAGTCTGTAGAGGTATTATATACAAATGCAGACTGTGAATATACTATATATAGTCTGTAGAGGTATTATATACAAATACAGACAGTGAATATACTATATATAGTCTGTAGAGGTATAATATACATATACAGACTGTGAATATACTATATATAGTCTGTAGAGGTATTATATACAAAGACAGACTGTGAATATACTATATATAGTCTGCTGAGGTATAATATACAAATGCAGACTGTGAATATATAATATATAGTCTGTAGATGTATTATATACAAAGACAGACTGTGAATATACTATATATAGTCTGTAGAGGTATTATATACAAATGCAGACTGTGAATATATAATATATAGTCTGTTGAGGTATAATATACAAATGCAGACTGTGAATATATAATATATAGTCTGTTGAGGTATAATATACAAATGCAGACTGTGAATATATAATATATAGTCTGTTGAGGTATAATATACAAATGCAGACTGTGAATATATAATATATAGTCTGTTGAGATATAATATACAAATGCAGACTGTGAATATATAATATATAGTCTGTTGAGGTATAATATACAAATGCAGACTGTGAATATATAATATATAGTCTGTTGAGGTATAATATACAAATGCAGACTGTGAATATATAATATATAGTCTGTAGAGGTATTATATACAAAGACAGACTGTGAATATACTATATATAGTCTGTAGAGGTATTATATACAAATGCAGACTGTGAATATACTATATATAGTCTGTTGAGGTATAATATACAAATGCAGACTGTGAATATATAATATATAGTCTGTAGAGGTATTATATACAAAGACAGACTGTGAATATACTATATATAGTCTGTAGAGGTATTATATACAAAAACAGGCTGTGAATACACTATATATAGCCTGTGAAGGTATTCTATACAAAAACAGACTGTGAATATACTATATAATATTATAGTCTGTAGAGTTATTATATACAAATACAGACTGTGAATATAATATATTTAGTCTGTAGAGGTATTATATTAAATGGATAGATAGATTGGATGGATAGATAGATTGGATGGATAGATAGATAGATGGATAGATAGATAGATTGGATGGATGGATGGATGGATGGATGGATTGGATGGATGGATGGATGGATGGATGGATGGATAGATAGATAGATAGATAGATTCTTCCCCTCTTTATTCTGAAATTTGTGCCGACTTATCAACATGTAAGAAGTAATGATTGGAACATACAGGGAACCATAGAAATTTGACAAGTTAGACTTGCCACATATGAACGTTAATCTTGAATCTGCGTTGGCAAAGCAAGCTCATTTTAGATCAGTTTTCATATTGTGATAGATATGACGACAAATTATCAGTAAAAGATATGATGAATTTAATATCTCAGTGACTGTAAATCAAAGCAAAAAAATTCTTCAGAATTTCTATGAATTTAATCATGATTAGTGCTCAGTTGAGAGTCCTTTTACGAAACAAGTGATAATTGTCTTAACCAAACAACATTTTGCAAAATCAGTCCTATTCGACTTGGATGTTGAGAAACAGGGCGGTGTTTTTTTCAATGATAGTTATAGAATTCCAATACGTGTAGCTACTGATATTAACATACTTGTTCTTTCAAAGTATGATGTGAAGTTTTGTCCGTTTCAGATTTTAAGTCAAGTTAAATGTATATTTAAGTGATGGTTTATACCCCTAGAGATTACGTGCGAGACGAGACTAGGTTGACTGAGTTTATATTATAATAGTTATATAATTTTGTGTTAGCAAACTCTGGCCTGCTATCAAGATAAAAAAGTGAGAAATACTTAGCATATATCTTGCATATGTACTGTCCGTTTTTCTTTCATTATTGGAGTTATATATCTATTATCAAGTATGTGACTTAAATGACACCCACGTTTTAAATACAACAGAAATGTATGGTCTTTGAATGAATGAATGAATGAATGAATGAATGAATGAATGAATGAATGAATGAACGAACGAATGAATAAATGAATGAATGAATGAATGAATGAATGAATGAATGAATTATACTGTGTTTTCTAGTTCGTTCATTCAACGTACGTGTGACAATTATTACCTTGTAGCCTTGTAGTGACACCTTGCGTACATTATCCAGAAATCCTTTCGGAACGTGTATGTTATGAATTTTAACAGATCAAAATCTGTCTTTCGCACGAATTCGACGGGATAATCTTTCCATTGATACGAAAGAAGTTTATCAATAATACTGATATATACAAGTCACGTGTCATTTTCATTTTTAAAGGTTTGTGCCCTGATTTACACAATCTTTATTTTTTCTCTTTTTTTTTTTGTTAAAAAAAGATCAAACTTACAGAAGTACGATTAATCAAACATATTTTTTAAAAGTGAATTATATATTTATAATTTACTATAATCGTTATCTGAGAGTCGGGCAAAAATTAAGCTGGCTTGATTATTTAAGTGAAATAGATGACAATCACGAGATTATCGTGAAGCGATGCTCTTTCAGAAAGCAGACGGCACTTTGAAGCCAAAGCTAAAAAACTATGATTCAAAACATATTATTATTATTATTATTATTATTATACTTAAATCTGAATACCCTTGTTAAAAAACCGGTATCAGATTTTAAGGGAATATAAATGTCTATTTACAAACATATCCTAAAAATTTGGTAGATCTGTACTATAGACGGATTGTAGGATTTGAGAAGTAATAAAATGAGTGGAGATAATGGCCTTTTCTCCAGAAAGTGTGTGTATATACAGAAGAATTAAACTTTGAAAAGATATATTCTGTGAAGAAATCTCCAACTTTTACAGATGAAGATTTTTTGCCGGACGTGTACACTTGTACAAAGCCCGGAAAGTAGCAAGAGACAAAGAAGTAGTATTGACATAATTTGTGAACGACTGTTAACTAACTTTTGGTAGTATACACATACGCAAACTGATCGAATATGGTGTTTATGTTTGAAATGGCTACCGGTGTTGAACCTATAGTATTATTTAGAAAATGTGAAATTCTTTCATGGTCTACAGACAGTAAGATTGCATTCAAAACAGGTAAAGGTTCTCCTATACTTTTTTGTTTTGTTTCAAAGACTGTGACAAATAACTGTATTACAATGTTTGTTTCCGTTACTGATTACTTACGGCGTCTACCAGTGAAATCGGGAATAGTAGTTTCGAGCTTAACATACAGCTGTTACTCTGAAACGTACAGTGCCTACCGCCTAGTTAAAAATGAACTACAGGGGAAATAAGAAAGTTGACTTGTTACGCAGTTTTTCCTTTTCAGACTAACTTTGATTTGGTATACTGGTATGTACATAGTAACTCTCCTAACATGATCTTCAATATTTACCCTCTTTCTTTCCTTTTTGTATTACAGTTACGATGGACAGCCAGGAAGATTTGTATAGGAGTGGAGAGAAGAAAAGAAAGAGAGAGAGGCATGAAGAAAGGTTATTTAACTTGTTTTGTATCATTCTACAGCAATCTGTGATGTCTTAGTATATATTAAACTTAAAAAGTCCATCTTATTCTCACTGTCAAAAAAAATTTTCTCAGACAAGAATGTCTCGTCGGCTTGTCACTTAACTTTTAAATTATGCCACAAATAGTTGTAACTCTTCTTTAGCAGTGTCGTATTTACTTGGGCATTATTTGTACGTTCATACAGATTCATTTGAACTTCAAAAGGTCTGTTCAATTCACTACGAATGGAAACAGCTTTAACTGATGAAACACTGTTGAAGCAATGATAACAATGATAACAGATTTGTAGTATATTTCAAAAGTCGTTTAAGCTTAAATATAAAAAATGGCTGTATTGTGATGATTGAATTATTTGTCTGCTAAAATCTTAATGACCTTGATCAGTTTACCTCAGCTTTCAGAACCCTACAATGTAACCTTATAAATGGTCTTTTTGGTGATTTTATTTTACATATTGTCAGACTCTCTTTTTCGACTTTTTTTTAACGGGAATGAAAGATAAAAAATGTAATAAAAGTTGTAAAAATGATATTTCAAGCGAAATACCAAGAAGAACTGTTATATTTTACTGCAATATTTAACGAATATCGAGCTATTTATTCATGCCCAATATAAAGCATTTATGAGAAAAAAATGATTGTTTCTTTTGTATATCATAGTATTAAGTACCGACATCAGGTTTCAAGTGGATAACGCAGTCGAACAACAAAGAAAACTGTCTTGATATTTTTGTATGGGTCGCCAAAGGTTGTCTGAGTAAACTGTCAGCGAGTAGTGTTTATCGATAGTGGGTCATTAATATATTACATTCTAAATGTTTGAATAAAATGTAGACGAAATTGATTCTATTTTTGTATGCATGCCTGTTTCATGTTGGTAGCGACTTTTACGTTTTCAAGCAGAAAAAAACAACTGTCGAACTTCTGAGGGATTTTTGTTACAAAGGCTGACAATAGCGCTTATTTACAAGTCTAATCGAGTAACAAAAGTTTGCAAGGGCCTTAACTCGTAGCTTGTGCTGAAACGAGCAGTTGGTAGCAAAGAGGCGCGTCCATTATCTGTCATGCATGAAAAAATTAGACAGAAACTTTTGAAAATAGCTAAATCACGATAGTCTCCCCTTTCAGTCAAGTCTTAAGATCAGTGCGGTTCTTTGACGTTTATAAACTAGACGGAACTAAGAAAATAAGGGAGCGAAATAATAAATTGAAATATTGCCTCCCCGTTTTGGACTTTTAACCCAGTAGGTCAAACTGGGTTTCACCAGAGACAAAGATTATCTATGTATCTGGTTTCACATGATATCAAATTGACTGGACGCCGAATGATAATTTTTTTAATTATTTTTTTTTTAATTTGCAGTAGCGAGTGTAGTAAGAACAAGAGGTTGAAGACAGAGACTTCAAAGGGGGTAAATATTTATGTTTTATTTCAAATAAACGTCTACCTCACGTAAACAGAAACTCGCCAAAAAAAAAAGAGCTCAAAGCTACTCTGAACGACCTAGAAATTTTGTATATTATACAGGTGAATTAAGACTTTTACAAAATACTGCCTTAATCTTCATGGGATATAATCCTGGCAGTAACTTATGATAAACTGCATATGCTTTTATTCTCAATAGAATGAAACATATTGAGTGCGCTCAAAAATGTCCCCATAGGCCATATGTAGATTTGTTAATTTTATTGAAGGGGTTTAAAAATCACCAAGTGTCCTTTGGAAATTCATGTTCTTATTTTTTTATCAGTCACTAAATTTCAAAGTTTTCTGAAAAGTAACAAACATTCATAAAAAAAACGTTTTTTTAATCCCATGTCTTCTTGAATATATTACTTATTCCATAAAGTCAGTAATACTGTGTAAAAACTATACCAGAAAATAGGACATTTTACTTTGATAAACAACACTCATCAGTCTGTAAGAAACAAATCTACCCATATATCTAACTGAAAGATCCTTTTTCATTAAAAATAAAAATGATACAAAACAAAATGCAAATATTACAAAAGATATGTGTTATCTATATATTTCCAGCCCTCTGAAGACATGATTGAACACCATTGCAGATGTGTAGAGAAAGACATACAGATACGAGCTTTGAGGGGTAGTTATATTTTCTAATCAGTGTATAAACAGTAAAACACGTCACCAGATTAAACCAGATCAAATTACTTTATAACCAACACTAAAGAATCGAAGGCACCCTGTATAAAACCTCATAAAAATGTGGACTGTAAGAACATAGTCAACAACAGCAGTATTGCAGTATGGTAGAAAAATCAACTACAAAAGCCTTTTATAAAATTTTATTAAAGAAAAAGTACTGCATGAATACAGACAGGACCCGGGAGTTTGTGTAAAAAATACACAGCTATTCTCTTTACATTTTATTTAACTCCCCATTGAAATTGTATAGAACTAAACGAATTCACGTGATAAACCTTTTCTGTTGCTGTTTTCTGTTTTTAAAAGACGCTATGGTTTACATGGCTAGAATATTGTAAAATGAACATGTTTCATAGGGAAATAACTGTCAGTGGTTAATGTATTCTAAATTTCAGAACGTGTTGCCTACCTGGAGAACGAATTAAGACGGGTAAGTCTTATTAAAACAATGAATTTTAAAATTTTAATCTTTTTTAGTTTGAATATATATATTATATTTGATGTAATACTTTGTGTTTTTGCTGCGCTATACTTTTTAAGCATTGAAAAACCTTTTACATTTTAGTGATCTGAAAAGCATTACGTTTCTAAAACGTAAATATATGTGTATGGTATGATATTTTTCGTCCTAAAATATGCCTCAGGCACTGTTGAGGATTCAAACCTCAGCAATCTGATACGCTTCTGCAACTGCGGCACATGAAAGAGGGAATAAGTATACTGCATACACATTGCAGCTTCAACAAAGTTTAAGTAAGGTATACGTAGCAGATAAGTTAAATGAAGCAAGTTCAAATATTTTTCCCTGAGAAATATAACTGAAATAAAGCGAAAATGAGTACTTTGATATTTAGTATAATATTCAAACACAGTGGACTGATAATCGGTTAAAACTGACACACTTTCCACAATGTTCTAATGCAAAGCTGAAGTGAACATTCATAGCTTGAAACTATTCTTCCTAGAAATGACAATTGTTTTATGCCATTTTACTTAGTGACCTGGGATTTCAAGACATAGCTCCGGTCGGATTTTTTTTTCAAAATTGTGTGCGAGTACCCTTTTTGTAACACTTGTTGTATATATATCCATATAAATAATACAAGTCATTAAAATTGAGTGATGTATTATTCCCGGTATACATTCTTAATGTTTGTTTTCCTTTTGCAGTACAAGGCAAGGGAGACAACAAACAGGAGGTAATTGATTTTTTTGACAAGGGTTAACAAACCTCACGCTGGTTATTTTAAGTTTTTTGACGGGGTGGATTTTTTGAAGAGAAGTGTCGATATATTTTTTCCAAAATAAAAACGGATTTTTTATTTGCCACCCAGAATAAGTCATTCTACTTTACTTGCACTGATGTTATTTGAGGTGAAAAAAAGGAAACATGGTAATACCACAGTTAAAGTGAAAAACTAAATGAGCTTTATATATTTGAAATTCAGATTGTACGGCATGGTCTGCAGATATTATACTACGGTGGTTTCCCGTATTTGTTATTTGTGGTATTTCTACAAGCAGTGATCAGCTTATTTATATACATTTTCTCTCTTATTTATTCTTATTCTTTCTGAATAATATGATCATAGATTTATATTCAATTTGTTTTATATCTGAAACATTACTGTCGTTTTAGGCCAGTTGCGAGTGCATCTACCAGCACAGGAGAAACTGTTTTAGAGGTAAGTGTATTCACTAGCTGGTCAGGTTTTTAGGAATACTTATTTGCTTAAGTTTCTTTAGTAACATAACTTTCTTCAGTTGCAAATCAATACCTTCTTCTCAGGCCTACAGTACGTACACATTCATGTTGAACATCCTTGCCATTCCTGACATAAACAAAATAAGTTGTGGGAGAATCTTTAGGTCTGAATGCCTTAGAACTGCTTAAAAAGAATTGTGCCCAATTATTACTCTGAGAATGTTACTGCGAATAAAAATAGTTAATGGTAGAGGCCTGTGTTAACTCAGGATGGATAAGTTTGACTAGTTTAAGAATAGTGATGGAGTAGAGGTATAAATAATTTTCTAAGGAAATGTTTTCTCACATCAATAGCCATTCTTCAGATTCAAAGTTTTTATTCAGCCTGTGATGTTTGTGTTTTTGTGTCGCCCTTTCGAAGAAAAGGTGATACATAGGGATCGCTTTGTCCGTCGGTCCGTCGGTCCGTCACGAAAACTTAACGTTGGCTATAACTTTGCCATTTCTAAACATTATCTTATCAAACTTTCAAATTGTATTGCTTATGACAACAGGGTCAGGTTGATGCCAAAATTTCTAGGTCAAGGTCACATTTGACAGAGTTATGCCCCTTTTTATACATGGATTTTGTCATGAAAACTTAACGTTGGGAATAACTTTGCCATTTTTTAACATTTCAACATCAAACATCCAAATTATATTGCTTACCACAAAAGGGTCATGATGATGCCAAAATGTATAGGTCAAGGTCACAATTGACAGAGTTATGCCCCTTTTTGTACTTGGATTTTGTCATGAAAACTTAACAATGCCTATAACTATGCCATTTCTTCATGTTTCTTCATCAAACTTTCCAGTTGTAATGCTTACAATTGTATCACTTAAGACAACACCATTTTCAAGGGCAGATAACCCTCAAATTTTTTTTGCAATGTTATGCCCCTTTTTCAAGTTAAAATTTCTTGGTTAACCTTTTTCTTTATGTCCATGTCTCAAAAAGTGTCAAGGATATTCCATTCAAACTTGGAATACTTGATCACCAGCAAGACCCCTGCAAAGATTGTTGGTACCCATGTCCCTAGGGTCACAGTTAGCCCCACCCCCGGGGTCACTTAATTTTGCTTAAACTTATATATAAAAAAAACTTCTTAAGGCTAGAAATAAAATATTAACTGACATGAGATGGGTAAGTACTCCCCCCCACTGTCCCCTCTGCATGGGAATCCGCCGCCCCCCCCCCCCCCAACCAGTCACCCCCCCCCCCCCCCCGGGCCCAATTTTTTTTTTTTAATTTTAAAACATAGGTACTTTACTTCCCATCCTACCTCAACCCCCCCTCAAAAAAACGCCATAAACCTTG
This sequence comes from Cyclina sinensis, assembly GCA_012932295.1. Lineage (NCBI taxonomy): Eukaryota > Metazoa > Mollusca > Bivalvia > Venerida > Veneridae > Cyclina > Cyclina sinensis. Next base: position 34,759,906 of record JAAONU010000008.1, read on the forward strand.
AAAATGTAAAATTTAAACAATGCCAGAGTGTTAATAGAGCATGGATATCAGATGGGTTACATGCAGAGTACTGAAAGCAGATAGTGAAAAAAAGATTTTGTAATGGATAGATCAATCTTTCCATTAAATTTTGATTTTGGGTTTTTAATAAGTGACGTTAACCGTACAAAGTTGCTGAAATTCTAGATTCTCTCCTATTTTGTATCTTAACAAATCATTACTTTTCAAGAAGAGAATATAAAGTTTACCTATTTTTTTATTTTTATTTAGGAAGACAGGGGTGATATTTTGGTTGAAGAGGAGAGGAGGTAAGAAGCATTCACTTCAAATTGTATGGATATCATCTGTCTCTAACTTTTATTCTTTATAAAATATCATTACCAAAGCGACAAAAAAATGGAAATATTTTTTGTATGCATACATATCTATGCATTAGCTGAGATGTGGTTTTTCTTTCGAAAAATTGTACAAATTTTGCATTTGAATACAAAACAATTGTGTCTCGGAAGATGTTTGCCTTAACTTGACAGTTCATTATAAATAAATCACAATGTGAAATGTTAAATTGTTTCAGGCATGTTAAGCACGAGAATGATGAGGAACAGAGTGGAGATGATAGAACGTTAGTAGAGGTAAATTTCTTTGAAATAAAATCTGACAAATCCACCAGATTAACCCATTGGTAAAGAAATTTATAATTTGTCAACATAAGTCAATCTTCAAATTTCAAAATTTAACATTTTGCATGTCCGTATGACAGGAGACATGTTGACATGTATTGTAAAAATATTGAATAGAATGAAAAAATACCAGGGCTTCAATGAATGACTGCTCAGGGTTATAATGATTCTTTGAAGGAATCTACTGTATATACAAGTTTCATTATTGACTGAACAGTTTATTAACAAAAGTATTTGAGAACAATATAAATAAGATTCTCAAATGTACAAAGAAGGTGTCATGGATAAGGTATATTTTCTGGACAGACAGCATTGGTGTTTTTCTTTATTTTTATTTGGGTAATCTTTTCCTTACAGACCACATGAATGTTAAGAAAACTTTTTACAATTGTCTTAATGGTATCATATATATCTTACTCTTCAAGTACCTTGATGTTTTTATGATATGAATGGTGAACTAAAATACGTATCTGTTGTTGTTGGTAATTTTGACACATCTTTAACAATGCATAATAATTGAAACCAGCGGCTTTGGTATTTAAATGAAATTGCGAGATAATTGGCTGAGGATGCTTAAATAGAACAGAACAGAACTGAACAAAAACTTTATTTCACTCAATATGTTATACATGTTAACACTTATGAGTATAACGATTCATATAACTAAACATAAAGCTGATACTTCAAACGTGACATGAATTATACAACAAATAAATAGTTTAAGTGAAATGAAAAAAATGGTACAAACCTTGAAAATGTAAAATTTAAACAATGCCATAGTGTTAATAGAGCATGGATACCAGTTTGGTTACATGCAGAGAATTGAAAGCAGATAGTGAAGAAAAGCTTTCACTAAATTTGATTTTGGGTTTTAAATAAGTGATGTTAACCGAACTAAGTTGCTGAAATTCTAGTTTCTTTCCTATTTTGTATCTTAACAAATCATTACTTTTCAAGAAGAGAATATAAAGTTTATCTATTTTTTTATTTTTATTTAGGAAGACAGGGGTGATATTTTGGTTGAAGAGGAGAGGAGGTAAGAAGCATTCACTTCAAATTGTATGGATATCATCTGTCTCTAGCTTTTATTCTTTATAAAATATCATTACCAAAGCGACAAAAAAAATGGAAATATTTTTTGTATGCATGCATATCTATGCATTAGCTGAGATGTGGTTTTTCTTTCGAAAAATTGTACAAATTTTGCATTTGAATACAAAACAATTGTGTCTCGGAAGCTGTTTGCCTTAACTTGACAGTTCGTTATAAATAAATCACAATGTGAAATGTTAAATTGTTTCAGGCATGTTAAGCACGAGAATGATGAGGAACAGAGTGAAGATGATAGAACGTTAGTAGAGGTAAATTTCTTTGAAATAAAATCTGACAAATCCACCAGATTAACCCATTGGTAAAGAAATTTATAATTTGTCAACATAAGTCAATCTTCAAATTTCAAAATTTAACATTTTGCATGTCCGTATGACAGGAGACATGTTGACAGGTATTGTAAAAATATTGAATAGAATGAAAAAATACCAGGGCTTCAATGAATGACTGCTCAGGGTTATAATGATTCTTTGAAGGAATCTACTGTATATACAAGTTTCATTATTGACTGAACAGTTTATTAAAAAAAGTATTTGAGAACGATATACATAAGATTCTCAACTGTACAAAGAAGGTGTCATGGATAAGGTATATTTTCTGGACAGACAGCATTGGTGTTTTTCTTTATTTTTATTTGGGTAATCTTTTCCTTACAGACCACATGAATGTTAAGAAAACTTTTTACAATTGTCTTAATGGTATCATATATATCTTACTCTTCAAGTACCTTGATGTTTTTATGATATGAATGGTGAACTAAAATACGTATCTGTTGTTGTTGGTAATTTTGACACATCTTTAACAATGCATAATAATTGAAACCAGAGGCTTTGGTATTTAAATGAAATCGCGAGATAATTGGCTGAGGATGCTTAAATAGTTTAAGTGAAATGAAAAAAATGGTACAAACCTTGAAAATGTAAAATTTAAACAATGCCATAGTGTTAATAGAGCATGGATACCAGTTTGGTTACATGCAGAGAATTGAAAGCAGACAGTGAAGAAAAGCTTTCACTAAATTTGATTTTGGGTTTTAAATAAGTGATGTTAACCGAACTAAGTTGCTGAAATTCTAGTTTCTTTCCTATTTTGTATCTTAACAAATCATTACTTTTCAAGAAGAGAATATAAAGTTTATCTATTTTTTTATTTTTATTTAGGAAGACAGGGGTGATATTTTGGTTCAAGAGGAGAGGAGGTAAGAAGCATTCACTTCAAATTGTATGGATATCATCTGTCTCTAGCTTTTATTCTTTATAAAATATCATTACCAAAGCGACAAAAAAATGGAAATATTTTTTGTATGCATGCATATCTATGCATTAGCTGAGATGTGGTTTTTCTTTCGAAAAATTGTACAAATTTTGCATTTGAATACAAAACAATTGTGTCTCGGAAGATGTTTGCCTTAACTTGACAGTTCGTTATAAATAAATCACAATGCGAAATGTTAAATTGTTTCAGGCATGTTAAGCACGAGAATGATGAGGAACAGAGTGAAGATGATAGAACGTTAGTAGAGGTAAATTTCTTTGAAATAAAATCTGACAAATCCACCAGATTAACCCATTGGTAAAGAAATTTATAATTTGTCAACATAAGTCAATCTTCAAATTTCAAAATTTAACATTTTGCATGTCCGTATGACAGGAGACATGTTGACAGGTATTGTAAAAATATTGAATAGAATGAAAAAATACCAGGGCTTCAATGAATGACTGCTCAGGGTTATAATGATTCTTTGAAGGAATCTACTGTATATACAAGTTTCATTATTGACTGAACAGTATATTAAAAAAAAGTATTTGAGAACGATATACATAAGATTCTCAACTGTACAAAGAAGGTGTCATCGATGATGTTTTTATGATATGAATAATGAACGAATATACATATCTGTTGTTGTTGATAATTTTAACACATCTTTAACAATGCATAATAATTGAAAACAGCGGCTTCGGTATTTAAATGAAATCGCGAGATAATTGGCTGAAGATGCTTAAATAGTTTAAGTGAAATGAAAAAAAAAGTGATCAACCTTGAAATGTAAAATTTAAACAATGCCAGAATGTTAATAGAGCATGGATATCAGATTGGTTACATGCAGAGTATTGAAAGCAGATAGAGAAAAAAGCTTTCGTAATGGATAGATCAATGTTTCCTCTAAAATTTGATTTTGGGTTTTAAATAAGTTACGTTAACCGCAGAAAGTTGATGAAATTATAGATTTTCTCCTATTTTCTATCTTAACAAATCAGTACTTTTCGAGAAGAGAATATACAGTTTATCTTATTTTTTTTTTTTTATTTAGGATGACAGGGCTGATTTTGTTTTAGAGGAGGAATGGAGGTAAGAAGCATTCAAATTGTATAGCTATCATCTGTGTCTGTCTTTTGTTTTTTTTTATGATTACGTTACCAAAGCACCAAAATTTGAATGTCATTTGAATGTAAAATTGCCAAAAACGTGTTTCGGATGTTTTTACCTTTACTTGACAGCTTGTTATAAAAGTAAATCACAATGGAAATTTTTTATGTTCTTAGATACGTTAGAGAGGAGGAGGAGGAGGAGGACTCAGTAAGTGAGGAGGAAATAACTGTTGTTGTGGTATGTTTTCTTTTAAATAAAATCTGAAAGCTTTGAGAAATGAGTTTGTTACACTTAAGTTAACTTTCATCATATTAAGTCAATCTGTTTAAATCCGTATAAAACTTGTGACTATTATCTTAATGAGTTATTCCAGGACAATGCTGTCTATTTGACATGAATGAAGAACTATTATTACTATCCATTGTTTATTATGATACATCTCAAACCATGAATGGCAGTTGAACCTAGAACCTTGCTGTTTGGGGCAGCATGCCAGTCAATTTGTACAGCATGCTTAATTAGCTCAAATTTCATGAAAATTTATTTTTCATTTTGCTAAATTAAATTTAACATCATAAAATTATATGCAATTTTCAGAATCCTGATTGGAGAGATGAAGAGGATGATCAGGCAAGGAGGTAAGTTTTGGTGTCACTGTGTGGGTAAATTATCTCTTTATTCTACTCTCATCTATCCCTCTGTGCATTCATCAGAATTCTATTCATGTGTTTATCAGAGTGGAACTGTGACTTTCTTCTTACAAACCTTAAGAGACTATAGCCTGATTCATGACAATGTGTTATTACTTCTTTAATGAACATCAGATTAGTTAAGTCTTTGGCTACATTTAAATAATTATTTGCTTTTGATATTACATTCATAACAAAGTTGAAATAGTAACACTAGTTTTTATTTCGAGGTGTGTTTTACACGCAGAAAATAAACATTTGGCTCAACATATTGTAGTGAGAGTTTGTCACCTGCCAGTCTTTATAAATGTACATAATTTAACTATTCTTTTACAGTAAAAGCTGCTATTAAACATGGACGTGTTTAGTCATGAATACTATATGTTTTTACACTGCATGCAGATGTCTTTCTTGTTGTTGTGAGGCTTCAGCTTTCATAGTTCATTCCTCCACTATATCCAAATATTGTTGTTTTTTTCAGTGAAGAGAGTGAAGAAGAGGAAATGATTGTTATGCCTGTCATGGTAAATTCCTTTTTGTTTTCTTTAGAAAAAAATTTTCTTCTTTTTTTTCTCAAATTAAAAGGTTAAGGTTGCAGAAGCTACTGTGCTCAAACATTGCTAGTGGTTTCTATGTATATTACAATATATATTATGACTCGGGGTTACGTTGTCCAGCATTTTTCTATCTGTACTGATGCATCTATACATGTAATGATTAAAGCTAATAAAAGTATTGTTACAAACATAATGTTGAGATGAAAATGATGCAAGCTGTATTTTACAACTGTTTGAGCATGTTTAAGAACATTTCTCTGAGACAACAGTCCTTCACCAGATGAAGGAAATGGAAATGCTGCCTTCAGCTTTGTGCAAAATTGTATCTGAAAAACAAACAACAGTAGTCTTGATTTTCTTCAAAAGCCTATTTCCATCACTTTATATGACAAAAATAATACAAACATATCATAACATTTCAGAAGCACGCATAAAATAAAGTATGTTGGAACAGAACAAAAATAAAAGCACAACAGTTTTTACATAGAAATGTATTTTGGGGTGTTATTTTTCTTACTTTGTTTTTTTTTCTCACATTTTAGGAGATAAGACCACGCCAACATCGGCAGTCCTCAGACAGAGTAATATCTGCTCAACATCACTTGGTATTTTTATTTCTGGATTGTTGTTTCCCCTAGCAATGACATGTGAGAAGGAAAGTTCTACTTAAAAGAAAATTCCATTTACTTTGCTCTCTACTGAGTTACCAATACTGGATTTACTTGTATGTAGAGATCATGCAAAAAAAAAAAAAACTGTAACTTAACGCTTCAATCATTATTTATCTCTTGGCATAATACAGTCTGTATCATTTTTACATTCTCTTGCAGTCTGTCTTCTTCTTGACTGGCTTAAAACATATCAATTAAAAACAATCTAAACTTAAATAAAAGTCTTCAAAATTTTAACTACTTCAGTTTTCTCGCTTTATTTTTTTCATGTGTTTTTATACTTGTGTACTTGGCTCTTGCAAAGAATTTGTTTGCATTTACAACAACAGCTTATCCAATTCATTATTATACCTTACAGATTTTACCAAGGCTTGACTTCGGTAATGGAATCAGACGTGTAAGTATCTCAACATTAATGTGCAAAAATAATATCATGAAATTTACATTAAATTTTAGGTTAAGGATCTTTAATATGAATAATTCATTCATATTTTTGGGGGACAGTCATTTGATTTTTGTCACTGAGGAATCTGACTGAATCCAGTTTTCATATGGATATTGACTTTAAAAGATTTGTATGTTTTGCCAGGGTCACCAAAGTTAGTACCTCATCATTGTAGATGTTAAATTTCTCTGATCAAAAATCATGAAAAATCTTTTGATTTATCTGTCACTGGTGCTCAACATTCAGACATTGTTAGGCTAGACAAAATATGCCAGGATAGAAATTGCAAAAAAGGTTCCACAGTTACCTCTGCTATATTGTACTATGGATTTATTAAAAATAATTTACAAAATATAGAAATAAATAAACAAAATGCAAAATCATATACAATTAAGTTCAATCAAAATATTTTGTTTGTTAGGTTAAAATTTTAGATGCAGATCAGCATTCTGTTATGTTGTTTTACCTTTTTTTAATCAGGGGAGGCAACTGGACATGACATTATATATTTAAAGGGAGAAAATATAAGTGACTTATTTTTCTGAATGCAGCCTCAGTGACACATTCCAATGGTTGTCTTGTAAAAATGTGTCTTCTTTGTTTCAACAGAAATGAAAAGTAAGAAAATATCTGCCTTAACTTTCTTATTTCAACTTCATAGGACACACAAAATAAGATGTGTTGATCTCTATAGACTTTCATTCAAGAGTTTTAATGTTGGCTTCTTTCTGTTTTCAGTCTGGAAGGATACGCCGGCCAGTTCAGAGGCTTCAGATGCAGTGGTAGAAATCACTTGGTAAATTTAACCATATACCATATTTACAGCTGCTGTTGCAAGGTTATACAATTTGCTTACTTAATATACATGCATATTAATGTTCATATGAGAATTGTTATTTATTTGATCATGCCTACTGCCTATTAACAATCTTCTTTTATAGTTGTATATCAGTAGAAAAACTGGTACTTGAAATATTATTTAGATACAATGTCATGTTAATGTTATTACATTGTAATTAAAAATTAAGTAAATTTGCTTTACCATGTGTCAAACACAAATGAGGTTTTATGTCCCCAATACTTTGGGGGGCATAAAGATTTGCCTTTATCCGTCTGTTTGACTGTCATGCTGTCTGTATGTTGACCTGAGTGTGGTTTGTGTCGTATGAAACTTAAAACTTACAACGGCTATATCAGAGTAATAAAACTTTCTAAGAATAGTTGCCAGCATGTGAACTTATACACTTAGGTATTTTGATGAAAATCTATTGGATAGCACAGTTATGCCCCCTGATAAAGCATTTTCAGACTTTATATACACCTGTTATTGGACAGGATTTTTTTGTGGAGATACAGTGCAATGTAGGGGCATCTGTGTCCTATGGACACACCTCTATTTTAAACAGGGCCTTTTTTGAAAATTCACACCATGTTTGGCAAATTTTGACAGGTATTTTAGCTATATATTGCCTTATGTTCATTGATGTTGGTTTAATGTAAAACTCTGAAATAAATTAAGGGGAATCAGGTAAGGAGTTTAATATAACCATTATGTTCTCTGTCCCCTTTTTGCAGAAACACTTTTCAGGGTGATGAATCAAAAAACAGAATATTATCTATTGGCCCTTTTTATGATGAAAATATTATTTAATATCTGAACTGCAAACATTTCTAAGTATTATTAATTTGTTTGTCTTTACACTGAAATATTTAGGTATACAAATCAAAACTACAAGTATATTTGCTGGAAAAAAGTGCAAACTCTTGAATAATGTTCAATAGCTCAGCCTTAAAACATTCCTTATATTATCTTATATTCAAATTATGATAATGTAAAAGCAGAGAGATGGCAAACAAAATATGTCAGAGTGACAGATAAAAAAATGGTTCTGCACCTTTAAAATTTACTGTAAACAGTGTGTCTCCTTTTGTAGACACTGATTGGTCAAATAGGTCGTTTGGTTTGGTTGTGGCAGGGATTTATCCATGTGAAACTATCTGAGCTAATCCTACTGTGTGTGTAAGCATGCAACATTGTAATTGATTTGTTTTTGCTGAACAACTGGATGAAATAAGCATGTTTTGCATAATTTCAAACTTCAGTAGACTTTGGAGGATTGTCAGGTTCTTTAGCAAATACTAGGTTTATTAACGTGAGGTGATACAGAGATGGATACCATGTTCCAAACACAGGAATTTCCAGGTAAAGTTAGCAATATTTGGTAGTCATTCATCAAGCCAAATTGTATGTCTTCACTGTATAGTATAATGTATATTGTTTGCCAACAGCAATGCAATTAAACTCTTTGGTCATGTCGAATGTCATTTAATTTACAAAAATGAAAAAAAAAAAATGCAACATAGGGGAACAGAATTGAAGAACTCTGTAAATAACTTGAGAACAAGTGCTTGAAAACCCTTTAGTCTTTAAAGCGACTACCGCACAGACAATGAAAAAAAAGAAAATATTTATACATCTTGAAATTCTTGCTGTAATTGTGAAGAACATATTTAAACTTAGTCACTGGCTCAGTTTTTGCTACAGAAAAACATCAAAATATAAAGTTTTAACCAACTTTTAATAGTAAAAACTTTACCCTGTTAGTCACAGGATAGATATTTTAGTTATAACATAATTTTGACATGCATAGTTAACTTGGCTCTGTGGCACAGTGGTGTAGAATGCCACCTCATATTTTACTGACCGAAAGGTCATGGGTTCGAATCCTGGTTATGTCAAAACTTTATTTTTTCAGTTTTCATTGTGTATATAAGCATATTATTGTGTTTTTTTCCATAGTATATCAACTTTCTTTAAATTTTAAGAAAAAAAAAAATCAGCTACATTCTGTGAGTCAGTCGCTTTAAAGGTTAATTGAACACAATGAGTAGATGTTTATTTTGACTTTTGGCTCTGAAATGTTTGACTATTATGAGAAAATCAAATATACCATGGCAGTAAATGTGATTCAAAATGTTTTTATATAGTCTTAGAAAAATAATATTCAGAACAATTGTACTCAAAAAGTTAAATATCAAGCTATTTTTTGAATGGCTGATATCCACCTTCAGAGTAAAGGCAGAAGTCGCATAACTGAGAATAAGAAAAATAATAAAAATAAACAAAATAATTGATGATGTTGATAATGATGATGATGCTTATAATGATGTAAAATTTTATTATGGCACTTGGATGGCATCACATATATGGTGATATTTGAGTGATTAAAATGTTGGAATGATTTGATAATTTCAAATGATACCAATGATGTTTCATATCAGTTGTTCATATTTGGTGCCGGCCTGGCTAGCTCAATCAGTTGAGCATCAGATTGTCAGTCTAGATGATCCCAGTTCAGTCCACATCAGGGTCGGCAAAATTTCTTTGTGATGATTTATCTATAAGTCATTTGTCCATCACCTTTGAAGCAAATGAGGAAGTAGTCACTTAGAGATAAATTGGTTAGTAAACTGATTGGATACCAAGGAACAAGGATAGGTGGACTGACTGCCAGGTTATGACCTTAGCTGCAAAACTGGTGTTAAACACTGATAAATGCAAATCATATGTGGTGATTATGATGCGAGTAATGGTGGTTGCAGTGATGATGATGATGATGATGATGATGATTCAAGTGTTGCTGGATTTTCATTTACTGATGTTTCATATCAGTTTTTTATGATTTGGCAATTATTATGAAAGTAATGAGGGTAGTAGTAATAATGATGATGATGATGATAATGATTTACTGTGTACTGTCTGACACAGCATCACTTAGATTAGAGGATTCCATATTTATCAATTCCATAGCTAGGAGAGATTATGTTTTAGCAGTGGAATACTAAATCTAGCAGGGTGATATATAAACTGGTCATTTAAATAGATTATCAACTTATAAGTAATAAGATAAATTGAAATATAGGCAGATAAGTTCCAAGGATTTTACTGTTGGCTCATGGAGTGTACATTTTTTATTGATCTCATAGATATCTGATGTGCATAATAAAATGGTGGTATTGAAAGCTGAATCAGTATGACTGCTAGTTTTGCATTTTTGAGTGTCAAAAAAGATGAATTGAGTTGCAAACCCACGTTTAGTATCTGTTACTAAAATCATTTAATCTAGGTAGGGTAAACCTTTTATTGCTCGTTTAAATTGTGGTATTACACTTTAGGCTAACATACAGTTGTAGGCATTAATTAATGGCAATAAATTTGAGCCACAAATCCAACACTTCAAACATTGCTTTTAAAACTATACAGGGTGGTAATATATTCTATGTTACAATTGATCAGTCATGAAACAAAGACTTAAATCATATTAAAATCCGAATACTAATGAAAGAAGACTTAAAAATGTTATAATTCAGATACGAATGAAACAAAGACTGAAATTATGATATAATTTAGATACTACTGAAAGAAAGTCTAAAATAATGTTAAAAATTAAGATACTTATGAAAAAAGACTTCAATATTGTTATAATTCTGAAACTATAAAAAAGAAAGACTTAAAAAATGTTATAATTATGATATTAATGAAAGAAAGTCATAAATGATGTTATTATTCAGATATTTATGAAAGAAAGACTTAAATATTGTTATAATTCAGATACTGGTGAAAGAATGGCTTAAATAATGTTATAGTTCAGATACTAGTGAAAGAAAGACCTAGATAATGTTATAGTTCAGATACTAGTGAAAGAAAGACCTAGATAATGTTATAGTTCAGATACTAGTGAAAGGAAGACCTAGATAATGTTATAGTTCAGGTACTAAAAAAAGAAGACTTGATATTAATGAAAGAAAGACTTAAATGATGTTATAATTCAGATACTAGTGAAAAAATGACTTAGATTATTTTATAGTGCAGATACTAATAAAAGAAGATTGAGATACTGTTATAATTGTGATACTCATGAAACAAAGACTTAAATAACTTAATAATTCAGATTCTTATGAAAGAAGACAGACATAATTATCTAATTCAAATACTCATTTAAAAAAGTCTGATAAAATGTTATTTATATATATTCAGATACTAATGGAAGAAGACTGAGATAATAGTACAATTCAGACAACAAAAACAACGACAACAATCACTTCTTTTCATCAGGTTACAATTTTGTAACAATGTGGTTAATGTTAACAAATATTTTGCTGTAAACTAGAGTAATCAGGTTTTAATTTGTTTGTTATAGTAACACTAATTTCAAAACTTGATGAGAGATAAAATCTATATAGTATACTTAGTTAACCTGTTCTGTATGTGTTTGTTCCGTATACAATGTTATGTATACCATGGGGATAGTGTTTTAAGACTGTCAAAAACGATCAATTAAAACAAAAACAAGTATTTTCTTTCTTTCAAAAATAAAAAAAATGTAGGCTTACTAAATGACTTATCGATTGAAAAATGAAGTTGGTAATGAGACATTATTCTACCTGCAAAACATTGTACTGCATTGACTTTAAGTAGTGATGAAAGTCGTGTCGATGGACTACTTTTAAAAAGAATTCCATTGATAATAGTTTATGTTCATTCATTTGTGGGAAAAAGTCACTGTATAAACACACACTACAAAGCATAGTATGACTGTTTCAACTGTTATTAAAAGCATAATTCATACATAAAACTATAAATACAAGACTAAGACAGCATGAAGTGATTTATGAGGATTCAAATAAAAAACACTAAGTCACTTAAGTTTATCTTCCAATGCAATGGAAAGGATTTCTTTGATTTAAGCATATTTGGATGATGTCTGTAGTAAGACGGAATATAAGATTTTTTAGATTCGCTGAAATACTGACAATCTAGAAGATAATGGTATAATTCAGATACTCATGAAAGAAAGACTTAATGTTTTAATTCAGAAACTAATGGAACAAAGACTTCAATAATGTTAATATTCAAACACTAATGGAACAAAGACTTCAATAATGTTAATATTCAAACACTAATGGAACAAAGACTTCAGTAACTTTATAATCATGCAGATACTATAATGAAAGAAGGCTGAGATAATGTTATAATTTTGTGATACTTATGAAGGAAAGACTTTATAATGTTATAATTCAGATAATAATGAAACAAAGACTTAAATAATTTTATAATGCAGATACTAATGAAAGAAGACTTAGGTTATGTTATAATTCAGATACTCATGAAACAAAGACTTCAATAATGGTATATTTCAGGTAAAAATGAAACAAAGACTTCAATAATGGTATATTTCAGGTAAAAATGAAACAAAGACTTCAATAATGGTATATTTCAGGTAAAAATGAAACAAAGACTTCAATAATGGTATATTTCAGGTAAAAATTAAACAAAGAAATAATGGTATATTTCAGGTAAAAATGAAACAAAGATTTTAATAATGGTATATTTCAGGTAAAAATGAAACAAAGACTTCAATAATGGTATATTTCAGGTAAAAATTAAACAAAGAAATAATGGTATATTTCAGGTAAAAATTAAACAAAGACTTAAATAATGGTATATTTCAGGTAAAAATTAAACAAAGACTTCAATAATGGTATATTTCAGGTAAAAATTAAAGACTTCAATAATGGTATATTTCAGGTAAAAATTAAACAAAGACTTCAATAATGGTATATTTCATGTAAAAATGAAACAAAGACTTAAATAATGGTATATTTCAGGTAAAAATTAAACAAAGACTTCAATAATGGTATATTTCAGGTAAAAATTAAAGACTTCAATAATGGTATATTTCAGGTAAAAATTAAACAAAGACTTCAATAATGGTATATTTCAGGTAAAAATTAAAGACTTCAATAATGGTATATTTCAGGTAAAAATGAAACAAAGACTTCAATAATGGTATATTTCAGGTAAAAATTAAACAAAGAAATAATGGTATATTTCAGGTAAAAATTAAACAAAGACTTAAATAATGGTATATTTCAGGTAAAAATTAAACAAAGACTTAAATAATGGTATATTTCAGGTAAAAATTAAACAAAGACTTAAATAATGGTATATTTCAGGTAAAAATTAAAGACTTCCATAATGGTATATTTCAGGTAAAAATTAAACAAAGACTTCAATAATGGTATATTTCAGGTAAAAATTAAACAAAGAAATAATGGTATATTTCAGGTAAAAATTAAACAAAGAAATACTGGTATATTTCAGGTAAAAATTAAACAAAGAAATAATGGTATATTTCATGTAAAAATGAAACAAAGACTTAAATAATGGTATATTTCAGGTAAAAATGAAACAAAGACTTAAATAATGGTATATTTCAGGTAAAAATGAAACAAAGACTTAAATAATGGTATATTTCAGGTAAAAATGAAACAAAGACTTAAATAACTGATAATAATAACTGAAGACACAGGTTATGTTGTAATTCAGAAAGTAATGAAAGAAATACTTGAATAATGTTATAATTGAGATTCTAATGAAAAATATATGCAGGTACTAATGAAAGAATACTGAGATAATGTTGTAAATGTGATTCTCATGAAGAAAAGACTTAATATTATTATAATTCAGATACTAATAAAAAAGACTTTAATAATTTTATAATGCAGATCCTAATTAAAGAGACTTTATAGAATGTAATAATTCAGATACTGTTGAAAGAAGACTGAGATAATGTAATAATTCAGATACTATTGAAACAAAGACTTAAATAATGTTGTAATTCAGAAACTAATGAAAGAATTAAAGACTTAAATAATGTTAAATTCAGATTCTCACAAAACAAAACTTATTGTTGTTATTCAGCGACTGATTAAAGAAAGACTTTAATAATATAACTCTGATACTATTGAAACAAAGACTTAATTAAATAACTTAATTTTGCAGATACTAATGAAAGAAGACTTTTATAATGTTAAAGTTCAGATATTTATGAAACAAAGACTTAAATAATTTTATAATGCAGATATACTAATGAAAGAAAGACTTAGTAGCCTTTTTGTCTATAAATAGTTTTTTTTTTCAATCCTTGATACAACTAGACACACATGTGAGATGGCAATGAATAAAGTGAGTTATACTGGTTTGCCCTAGATCTACCATTGATGCAACCAAATTCATATAATGTTGCCTTGTCAGATTTGACATATATGCAAATGATATGACTTAACACATTGTGCAAAGAAACAAGAGCTTTTATCTTAAGGCCCTATTCCTATTAGGATTGCTTAATGTGTGTAACCCATTGTTGGCATCTGCCATCTGTGCATCCATGTCTATCCATCTTTCAATCTGTATATAATGCAGTTACATTCAAAGGACATATCTTCTGAATCCACCTACCCTTACCAGAATGCTTCTTGCTCAGACACCTTTTATTTCTCAAATAAACTGAGTTCCATGCATAAGTTTGGTTGCTATGGTGACTAGAAGGAAAAACTACAAAGCTTCACCTTGACCAATTTGAAAATTATACCATAAATGTAGCATTATTGGATGAAACTATATAAATACTGCGGTACTAATCTTTTTTATATAAAAAACAAAACAAACAAAATCATGGATGCCAGGCACATATTTTCCTTATATATCTATGGGAATCCTAACAAAATCTTACTGTCAGAAAGAGCTAAGCGCCTGGTTTGAAAATAATAATAAGCACAAATGTGCATTTGGTACTCAGTAAATATTAATAGTGAAATATCTTGTGAAAAAGCTTGGCTGTAATGGGTGGGACTTATTTTACTTCCATCTGTTTAAGGGAAACTTTTAAAATCTTCTTCTTAGAAACTGTTGGCTTGATCTGAAAATGATTTGGCACAAATGTATCTAATTGGCTGACCCTCTGTATGTATAAATACAATGTAGTGAAATTAAGACACCATGCAGTGAAAAGTACAGGAAATATGTTTCACTGCAGTGAAAAATAAATTTTTACAGTGAAAATATGGAAAATGAAAATACGCATTTTATTTCAGCAATATTTCTCAATATTTCTTTTATAAGTATATAATAAAATTTGATCTGTGAAAAATTATAGCTGACAGGGGTGTGGGCTTATTTCACTATGTCTGTGTTGGAAGTATATGATATACATACATTGTATATGAATATGCACACATGCTTTATAGGGCCATCAAGTCCCACTTTTCTCAGCATAGAAATACATGTATAGTCACTATCAGTGCATATATTTAGGTCATGAACTTCTGTGCTTTTATGTCTGAGCTTGTGAAAGTACATTAGCTACAGATATTATTGAATTACACACATATGAAAGGTTTCCTTCCAATTAAAATATAAATATAGTAGACTTCTGGAGTGTTCGACTTGTAAAAAAGAGCATGGAGCAAGTTAGACAGTACATTTGTTTGCTATTTATCAAAAATGCCAACATTACATTTCTGCAGATTACAAGACTGCCACTTTAGATATAGTCTGTAATCATTTATACACAAGACAATACATTTGTGACACACCTTGAATAGTGAAAATACTGACTCTGAGTTGAACTTGAATTAAAGGGAGCATTATTTTCATTTACAATATAATGTAATAGAGTAAACAAACTTGAGGTCATGTTTTGATTGCTCATACATTTTAGCTCACATTAGCACAAAGTGCTCAAGGTGAGCTATTGGGATCATTAATTTATTGTCCAGCTATGTCGTGCATAATCAACAATTTGACTTGAACGACTTCTCCTCCTAAACTTCTAACAAAGCAAACTTTGACGACACATGCATGGGATATTCCCTGAATGAAACTCTATCAATGTTCTTCATAGAATTGAATTCCATCGAGAACTCTGGTTGCTTTGGGAACTAAAAAGAAACACTTGGAAAATCTTCTTGTCTGACACAACAATGCCTTGAGCCTTAAGATTTGTTGTGAAGCATTGTCAGTAGACCTCTACCAGGTTTGTTCAAATTATACCTCTGGGGTCAAATTTGGCCCCATCCTGGGGTCATTGGGTTTAACATAGGCTTATATAGGGAAAAATTTGAAAATTTTGTCTGAAACAAAAAAGGCTCTGACCCTTAAGATTGGTATGTAGCATTGTCTAGTGGACCTCTTCCAAGTTTGTGTGAACTGGTTTTACATAGGCTTATATAGGGAAGACTTTGAAAACCTTCTTGTCTGAAACCAGAATACCCTGAGCCTTAAGATTTTGGTATGTAGTATTGACTAGTGGACCTCTACCAAGTAATCAAATTGTACCCCTGGGGTCAAATTTGGTCCTGCCTCAGGGGTCAGTTGATTTCACATAGGCTAATATAGAGAAAATTTTGAAAATCTTTTTGTCTGAAGCCACAAGTCCCTGAGCCTTAAAGGTCATGTGACAGGAATTTTTGACCTCGAAATTTTCATATGAGCGAAAAATATATATCTAACTATGACTGTTTACAAAATTCCACAGGTAATTTTCATCTTAAAGCTGTTTTTATAGCAAATTAAAATCCATAATTTACGCACTTGGTCGCGTGCACCTGTCACGTGTGAAACCGGAAGTGACGCACATTTATCTCTTGCCACTTTACACATCTGCCTGGATTGTTAACAAAAACTTTAAAATTATGATGTAAAGTGAAAATGTGGACTGAATATAGTAAAAAAACAAAATTGAACAAGTTAAGCTAACATGATGAATATACATTGAAAATTTTTTAAATAAATAATTTGAAATTTTGATGGAATTACAAAGCCAATGAGCAATATTATATAGAGGCTAGTTTAATCAGGGTTATAGAATTAAAAGATATATCAGTGAAAATATCTAGACTAAGAGATATTTTTCAAGTAACTGATCCAATTTGAAAATGATTTTGAACATGGTTATTTTTATCTGATGCAGTTTGTTGGAAGACTTGATTAACTAACTATTTCCATAAAAACATTCTCCTTACAGTGACGTGTTGCTTATTTGTCTGTGGTATATTCTTTTTACACCGAGATGTTGTAATCTTGCAGTCTTAAAGCAGTGAGCTACATAAAGTTACCCATCCTTCTGAAATGATATCATTAAATAATTCTGAGCTTTAGCAAGCAGACACATTAAACTCCTTGAACTATGAGATTCACCCATATTAGTCCCTAAATGATTGGATACATTGTTGTGCTCTGCTTCTCAGAAAGGATTTGAAATTGACGGTCCATCTGTTTGAGAGTTGGTGTTGTTTTGTCAGCTGAAACTGCTAGACATGTGTCGCTAAAAACAAGTATAGATCACCTTGTGAAGTTGAGCACCTTGAGTACTGCATAATTCATTGCTTAGGAATGTCCCTTGATTGATTTAAGTATATTTGAGTTTATGTCTCATGCTGAGGAAAAGTAATATGACTTTGGGTCATGAAACTTGATCAGAGAGGTATAAACTAGCATGTGAAGTTAACTGCACTTTTGGGGTTTGGAATCCCTCTGTTTAGGAATAACAGAGTTATGACCCTTGATTGTCTGAATAATAAATTTATTTCAGCATGTGTGGCATGATGTTGAAAATCTATATGACCTTGGTTATGAAATGGAATCGAGGTAAATTTCAGCACATGAAGCTGCATATTTTGGGTTTTGTATCCCTTCCCTCTACCAGGGAGTAGAGTAAGAGGCCATTGATTGATTGTAAAAAGGTATATTATGCTTGAATTGCACAATAACAGATGTTTGGCTCTTGATTGATTGAAAATAGTTAAAATAAAGTATCACAGGTTTACCGGTAGGAAAACTTTTATGATTTTTGTCATGAAATGAGAAAAGAGGTGTAAACTAGCATGTGAATTGCACACTTGGGGTTTTGCATCCCCCTACAGAGGAATAACAGAGTTATGGCCCTTGATTAAAAAATATAGGTATACAGTCAAACCTGTGATAAAGACCACCCATGGGAACAGGCAAATGTGGTCTTTATTCACAGGTGGTCTTTATTCAGAGGAATATGTTGGCCTGATCAAAGGCTTCACACAATGTTGGAAGTTTATCTTTCCAATCATTCACTTCATCCGAATTTACGGCACCGCGTTCTCCTGACAAGCCTTAAAACTCTCAACAACTAGTTCGTTTGCATATTTCAGTTTTCTTTCTTTGAGCACTGGACCCGTCATGTTTACTGTACGTCCTGTAGCATCCTGAAACCACTTAAGACACAGTTCATTAATATCATCGTATGTGGTGGCACAGCGCGGTCTTTTAAGTCAGTACTAGCGTTGTTCTCATATTCTTCCATAATTTCATGTTTGCGTTTAATAATTCCCTGAATCTGAGTTTTACCGACATGCAATTTACTTCCGAGATAGTCCTGCCACTTTTGCCATCGGAGAACAACTTAATCACTTTTACGCGTTCGTTGAGCATTAGAAGCTTACGTATAGACATTTTTACTGGAAACACATTTATACAAATTGCAGTGTAATTCGAAAATATGAAAAACAAACCTATATAACTTAGAATCATAAACGTGTTATTTCTCATCCTACGTTTTTCCAAAAATATTTCACAGTTTTGTAATTTCGCATAAAGTAAAAAAACAGAATTGTTATTAATTGCCAATAGCATGATTGGCAATCACATTTTAATCTAATCACCGTGTGTTAATTGATTTATTTAAATATACGTAGTTTTAGCTTCAAACACATGCCGACCAATACATTTATTACGATAATCGAACATGTTGATTCTAAATTAGAGGTGTGAATCACTGGCTCAAACTTGTTAATTATTCAATCAAGTGTTATTAAACACTGATTACATGAAAGACTTCAAAGATTTCTATGTCAATTGAACCATTTACCCGCAATGTGGTTGCTGTTTGCAGTCAGGATTTACCCTGGGGAATGAATTTGAGTGGCCGCTGGTTGCACTGTCCAGGTGGTCGTTATTCACAGCCTATCTAAGAGCAATTTTTTACAGGGGGGACATTATGTCAGTCTCTGTTGACAGGTGGTCGCTACTCGGAGGTGGTCATTAGCACAGGTTTGACTGTATTTCAGTAAGTGACCCCGGCTTTGGAAATTTTAAATGAATTCTAGTTATGCAACTTTTACAGGAATATACAAGTAATGAGAATTTGAGGACCTAGTGTTTTGCATTCCCATTGCTAAGATAAAACAAATTTATACTTGACTTCCCATATTGCCCACTGCTTGTTAACATACCTACTAACAATCTGCTGCCCTACACCATACAAAACAAGCATTCTAATAAGCACAGAATTGGGGTAGTCTCAATATTTCGACTGCAAGACCGACCGATTTACAAACTGATATTACATAGATGTCGGCCTTAACGTCGCGAAGGGCGACCATCGTCAATATAATAAAGAGCCCTGGCACACAATTTGTTGGGCTAAGAATTGGGGCAAACTTGACCCATGGACTCAACAGTAGTTATGTATGTTCTCACAAAGTGTGTATGGAAACATATTGTTTTGTACTTTCAGTCTTGTGTCTGTTTGTATTATTTGGTGCCTATTCTCATTAACAACTGGTTTAATTTCAGTTGAACTTGCCCTGGTTAGTTTGTACCAAGTCTGGCTGAGCATATAACCGGCATGTTCAGGTTCAGTTATTTTTAGTGAAGTTATGTGCCTTGATCATTTCAGATTTGAACACATATAGGCATATCTTCATAACTGCCTGTCAAATTTTGACAAAACTTCACAGGAATAATCATTAGCAAGTTTAATTACAGGTGTTTTTGATGTGTGCCAGTCAGCTGATATTTTTGTAGAGTTGTGGCCCTTCTTTTGTCCAAATCTCACTTCTTTAAACAATGAGATATATTCACTATTTCAGCCCCTGAGGAGCATGAACATTAAGTATTACATTCCCTTAAGTAATAAAATATTATTGACATGTTTGTTGAAAAAGGGAATGGCTTCAGTATATGGTCTTCTGTGCAATAAATTTATAAACTGAGTTATTCTGGCTTCCAATTTCATTCACTTAGCATCGGATAATCAATTCTTCATATAGAGGTTTATTTATTCTATCAATTTTTCAGAAAGGTGTATTCACCATCCTTCAGAGTGATACATTGAAGACCTCAGCTGTCAGATATATAATGAGATATGTTCAGTATTTTACCCTTCGAGAATTAATTAAGGTCCTTTTCCTTCCAAAGTCCTTTTTCAAAGACACATATTTACAATCTCAGTCTACAAACAATCACATGTCTTCTCCATTTCAGTCCTTCAACCACAAAGGTCATTCAATACCACAGACTTTCATTTGTAAGAAACTTCCAGTAACATAGCCTTTATGAAGAATTAGGATCAGTATCTCCAGACGCGTTGCTACCAGTATGCAGAATACGCAGCTGCGTACACATTGGTCCAGAAAATCGTAAAAATACAAACGCCAAAAATGCAAAATCAAGTAAATTCGGTGAAAAATATGACTTATTCTATGCAAAAAAAACCTCCACCAAAATGCACCTTAGACGATGTACAGAAAAACAAATTCCAGAGGAGCATGCCCCTGGACCCCGATAGGATTCTGCATACACCTTCAAAAGCCCTTGCTATGCCCCTGATCTCAGTCATCTTACAATGAGATAGATATATTAATTCATTTAATGGGGCTTGAAATAAACTTACTTTTTTAATTCCTCATTATAACAAGGTTCATCTCTCTAAAATCAAAATACCTTCACATTTCAGTCCATCAGTAATGAGATGTATTCACTTCCTCAGTCTTTGGTATTTTCTAGTCCTCCAGTGAGCGAAAAACATTAGGCGTTACAGTGACTTATTTTACAGGAAAAAGGCAATGAATTAATTAACCTGTATTGTAAATATTTGTTTTAATCTCTGACCTATTCAACAGCTTATAATTACTCCTTCAACCATGAACATATTCATAACTGGTATCTCAACTCCTTCAGCTAAGAGATACTATTCATAATCTTAATCCTCAACCACAGAACTCACAGACCACTTGCAAGTGAGATAAATCAACACCACAGTCCTTCAGCTTGTGTTCATTGGTGAGATAAATGCAGTAACACAACCCTTTATAAAATACAGTACCATAGATTTGAGAGTCACATCTCAGTAAGGTACATTTGTAGGTCTGCTAACAGTGAGACACATTCATTGTCTAGAACCTGTTACAGCTATGCCTTGCAAAATGAGATACAATCATAATCTCATTTAACATGGAGGTACATTCATTATATCATTTTTTGTACACTGAGATTCAATAACATTCTCAGTCTCCTAACACAGATACACAATAGTTCTTCAAAGCCCTGCTACTCCTGTAACAGTGAGAAACATTTAATTTGTCTGTTCTTGAACATTGGGATCCATTGAAATTGTCAGGGGTCTAAAGTAGATAAATAAGATATCTAAATCATCCAACAAAAGATTATCTCAATACTGAGTATGAACTTTCTGGCACATATTCTTGCATTAAGGCATCCAAGTTCATCAACAAATATCTCCGCTCTTCAGTTATGAGAAAGATTCAGTCTTTTAACTTTGAGAATACATTCAGTATCTCAGTCCAAGAGAATTAAGACATATTTCCTATAGAAGTCTTTCAGTTAGATCAGGTCAAGCCATCTCAGTCCTTCAGAGAAGTCCAAAACCAAGAATCATAACTCTTTTTTCTAATTTTGGAACTATTAATATAAATGCCCTTTGAAATTTTTCATACTTAATTTTGTCAAGGGCATTACTCAGGAAGTAATTGGAGGTATCAACTTGAAACTTCATTGATAAATAGATTCAATTGAGATGAAGTAAAGTGCCTAAAGATTTTAACTCTTTTATCTATAATTTTGGAGTATTTGCCTCTCAGAATTATTTATACTTAGTCTAGGGTCATAACTCAAACAGTATTGGATAGATCAACTTAAACATTAGAGATAAACAGATCTCATTGATAAAAAGTGTATTAATAAAGAACACCTTTTGAGTTGTTTTGGAGATATTGCCCTTTGAAATCTTTCCTACTAAATTCTTGTCTGCAGCATAACTCAAAAAGTACATCAAAGATACCAACATGAAAATTCATAGATGGATAGATCTCATTAAAGAGAAGTTCAGTGCCTAAGAACCTACTCTTTTTTTCCAAAATTTTGAAAGTAAATTGCCCTTAAAAAGTAACATGTTCTTATATATGTCAAACCAGCAATGTGGGGGTATTGGCACCAGGACAGTATCAGTTTTAGGTATGTCAGTATCTCAATCTGCTAGCAAGGAGAGACATTCAGGCATTTCAGTTTTGTCGCAAGGAAATACCCTCAGTATCTCAGATATCTTCAACAGCTCGAAACATTTGATATATGACCTCAGTCCTCTAGCAATGAGATAGTCAGTGTCTCAGTTCTCTAGCAAAGTGGTGATACTGTTAGTATTTCAATTTTTATACAAGGAAATACCTTTACTATCTCAGTAGCAAGACAATCCCTTCTCCTTCATCCTCAATCCTGTTGCAGGGAGATACTTTCAGCATCTCAGTCATTTATCAAAGCGATGACTTTAGTATCTAGCATGTTAGCAAGGAGATACCTTCAGTATCTTAGTCCTTTTGCTAGGTGATACATACTGTTACCATTCACAAAGTCTATACAGTGCCTAGATATACACAAATTGGAAAAAAGGTCCCATCTTAGTTAAATCTCCAGAACTTATTCACTCTTTTGAAGAATTTTCACCCATGCGAGTTGCACTTATAGTTCCATCTGATAATGCATTTAAGTGGCATTAGTAAAAAACTTAAATTTGTACTGTGAATAAGTCACAAAAGTTTGTAAATAATACTACACTAATAATACTTTCTTCCCTCGATCAGTTTCAAATGTCTATTACTAGATATATTTTAAAGAAATCAAACTTTTACCAGAGGTACCACAGCCTATACCTTGATCAACCTGTATTGTTCTCAGTACAGCGAAATGCACTCTGAATATTTCTATGCAACCAATACCTCATTCTTCTGTATACCCAAAATGTTTGTGATGGGGGTAAAAGTCACCACTCCAGTCACACTTGCACACATAAACGTCCTATATTTCACACACACTAACACCCCATAGAGGCACCCAAGACAGTCACAGAGCCTTTCCTGTCTAGTCTAGCAGGAAGACTTGCTCTTCCCAGTTCACAAGGGAAGTAGCCTAAAAGACCCATAACATAACACAAGAAGCACACTCTTGCATCAAGGGTATCTTTCATCTGTATGCATTTTTATACTATGCTGTTTATGTGTTTGACTTTATCTAACTTTGTTCATTTTTTTAAAACTCTTTGTGTCTTTTTCTTTCTTTTGGTGCCATCAATGGAAGTGTGTGTGTTGGGGGGGGGGGGGTGAAGGGGAGATTTAGATTTGTCTGTCTTTAAATTTGTGTTTAACACTAAATCTTTACATTTAGGATTCATGAAACTTCACAGATCAGCAAGTAAGTTGCACACCTTCGGATTTTTATCTCCTTTCATCAAGGAAAGTAGAGTTATGGCCCCTTATTAGCTTCAAAATAGCTACAAAAAAGTTTGTGTCATGCACTCAGCCCGCTCTATTAGACTAACAGACATGAAACTTCATAGGGTTATAGATTTGAAAATGCTTTTAGTTCTGCACACTTGGCTTTTTGCTCCATCCTCATAGATAGGGCAGAGTTATGGCCCTTGTTTTAGTGAGAAATGCTACTGAAAAGATTGTGTCATGTGCTTGGTCAAAAATGTTGTACTAAGGCTCTTGAAATTATACAAGGGATCTGAATCAGCAAGTGAAATTATGCACTCATGGTGTTTGGTTTCCATGCTTTTTGTTTGAGCAGAGTTATGGCCCTTGATATAGTGAAAATCCCTACCAAAAACAGCCAACACCATTGCACTAAGGGTCATAAAACTTTACATGCCATACTAATGCCTTGAGGGCTCACATCCCTCCTATCCACAGCCCCCCCCCCCCCCCCCCCCCCCCCCCCCCCCCCCCAACCCCCCAACGTTTCGCACCAGACACTCTTTTCTTTCTCGCTCTGTCTGTCTCTCTGTGACTTTGTTCATCTTTATGTCTGTCTTTTTTTGTTCTACCTTTTATATCTTAGGTTTCCATCTTCATTTCTCAAATTCCTCAATTTTTCCTTTCTCTCTATATATAAATGTATCTTTGTATGATTTATATTTCTGACAGTTTAATGATGTTTCCATTTCTGTTTTACCCACTGTAAACTTCATCCATGTGCCTATTTTCTTTGTCTTTTACAGAATTATTTTTTCATTGTCAATCCATTTTTGTACTCTTTATGTGTGCTTGAGTGTCGGTAAGTGTTTCCTCTTTGTTTTCTCTCTGCTTCCTTACCTATCTTTAATATTATTTGCATGTCTGTGTTTCTATTCCTTTTTTACCCTCTGTGACTCCATGCATCTGCCTTCTTTCTTTGCACTTCTCAGCCTTTTTTCTTTTCATTTTTATACTACATGTATTTCTTTATGTTTCAGTTGAAATGGGTTTAATTCCTCCGTGATTCCTCTATGCTTCCTTACCTATCTTTAAATGTATTTGCATGTTTGTATTTTTATGTGAAATTTATGGAATTTTATGGTCTACAGAAGTCTTTTGTCAAATGATGCCTGTAATATGGTTTTTTAGCTCACCTGAGCCTTAGGCTCAAGGTGAGCTATTAGGATCAATCAATGTCAGCCGTCCATCTCTTGAACATCCAGACTTACTTTGTTAACACTCTTGACTAGTGGTCACTTTTTTGCCTAAATTGTCATGAAACTTAGCCAGGATATTTGACCCAGTTGTTTCTTGGACGAGTTCAAACATTGGTTATCAAGGATGAAAAAATATGTTGCACGGCCCAAAAAAGGAAAACCCTGTTAAGATTCTAGAGGCTTCTTTTTCAGTCCAAATATTCTGGAAATGTGTCAAGGAAGTTTGTTTCAGTAATTTCTAGATCCAGTTCAAATATGGGTCATCTGGAGACAAGAACTAGGTAACAGAGTCCAAATATGGAAAAACCTTGTTAACATTCTAGAGGTTACATTTTCAGTCCAAATATCCTGGAAATTTATCAGAAAGATTATTTGAATAACTTCTAGCTCAAGTTTGAATACTGGGTTATCTGAAATTGAAAACTAGGTCACAGAGCCCAAATATGGAAAACCTTGTTAACACTCTAGAGTTAACATTTTCAGTCCAAATATCCAAGAAATTTGTCAGAAAGATTGTTTTGATGATTTCTAGTTCATGTTTAAATATGGGTGATATGGGTTTAAAAACTAAGTCACAGAGCCAAAATATGGAAAACACATTAACACTAAAGAGCTTACATTTTCAGTCCAAATATCCTGGAAATGTGTCCAGAAGGTTGCTTTGATTGAATATGGAGTATCTGGGGTCAAAAACTAGGTCACAGAGCCCAAATCTGGCAAAACCTTTTAACACTGTAGATCTAGGTATCATTTTCAGTCCAAATATTCTGGAAATTTGCCAGAAAGGTTGATATTTTAATATCTTGCACAAGTTCAAATATGGGTTGTCTAAGTTCAAAAACTAGGTCACAGAGCCTTAATATGGAAAAACCTTGTTAACACTCTTATTGAAACATTTTCAGACCAAATATCCTTGAAATTTGTCAGCAAGGGTGTTTCAATGATTTCTAGCTCAAGTTTGAATATGGATCATCTAGAGTCAAAAACTAAGTTGCAGAGCCCAAATGGAAAAACCTTGTTAACACTCTAGAGGTGATATTTTCAGTCCAAATATCCTGAAAATTTGTCAGAAAGGTTGCATTTCTAGGTAAAGTTCAAAAATTGGTCATTTGGGGTCAATGAACCAGGTCCAAAACAACTTTGTTAAAACCATTAATCCTCAGGTGAGCGTTATAGGGCCATCATGGCTGTCTTGTATGTCTAACACTTGAGTCCTGTCAAGGTATCCAACTCTCTAGTCCTGTTAGGATTTATTAAGGTCTAAGGTTAAGGTTAGGGGTTTTTATGCAGAGTTTGTGCTTCCTAGTTGTGCTATGGGTTTAAATGGCTGAGTAGCTTCCTTTGTGGAATGGGGTCTTGTCTTTCTGTTGGTCTGGATCAGGAAGACTCTGTAACTGCCTCAGTTGCTCTCTGTGGGGATAAATGTGTATGAAATATGAGATATATAGTGTGCATCTGATTGGATGGCCTAGTACCTCCAGGAGAAGAATTTGTGTTGGACTTGGAATAGAAGTGCAGTGGCCATGAAAATTGAAAATTTAAAATCACAATTCTCTAGCAAGGGGATACGTTCAGTTTTTTAATTCTTTTGCAATAGTATACCTTCATATCTTGGTCCTCTAGCAAAGAGGTATTTCAGTATTTCAGCCCTCTAGCAGAGAGGTATTTCGGTATATTGGTCCTCTAGCAGAGAGGTATTTCAGTATTTCAGCCCTCTAGCAGAGAGGTATTTCAGTGTATTGGTCCTCTAGCAGAGAGGTATTAAAGTATTTCAGTCCTATAGCAGAGAGGTACTAGTATTTCAGTATCTCAGCCTGTAGCAGAGAGGTATTTCAGTATCTCAGCCTCTAGCAGAGAGGTATTTCAGTATCTCAGTCCTCTAGCAGGGAGGTATTTCAGTATATTGGTCCTCTAGCAGCAAGGTATTTCAGTATCTCAGTCCTCTAGCAGGGAGATATTTCAGTATATTGGTCCTCTAGCAGAGAGGTATTTCAGTATATTGGTCCTCAGTAGCAAGGAGGTACTTCAGTTTCTCATCTTTAGCAAATAAAATACTCAGTTACATGAAGATATGTTATGTTCAAATTTAAGATACAAATTACTACTACACCAACTACACCTTCTCTGTGTAGATATTATAAAATAAACGTTTTTGAGTACACACAGAGTAGATATGTTACATTTAAAACCCTAGACACTATAGGTAAACACCTGTGAAACTTCTGAAAACTTCTGAAATTGTGATTTTCAGAACTTGTTGATGTGAAAATAAACACTTATACAATATGTCAGTCCTCTATCAAGGAGGTACTTTCAAGATTACAGTCATTATTCAAAGTGGTAATTTCAGTATTCAGTTCCCTAGCAAGAAGATACCTTTATGTCTTAGTCCTGTTGGAAGTTGATACCCTCAGTATCCCAGTCCTGTAGTGAGGTAATAGCTTCTGTATTTCAGTTTTCACATTTATAAGTAAGTCTTTTAGCTGGAAGATACCTTCAGTTTGTCAGTCCTTTTGCAAGATGACACTAAGTATCTTAGACCTTTAGCAA
The DNA here is from genome assembly GCA_012932295.1 of Cyclina sinensis. Classification (NCBI taxonomy): domain Eukaryota; kingdom Metazoa; phylum Mollusca; class Bivalvia; order Venerida; family Veneridae; genus Cyclina; species Cyclina sinensis. The sequence continues at coordinate 34,787,598 of JAAONU010000008.1, forward strand.
ATTAAGAGATAGCTAAATGAAGTACCTGAGCACTCTGGTAGCTTATTCTCTAACAGTGATATATGTCAGTTATTTTCTTGTACAGAAATGTGATGCATCCAGTTTGTCAGTTAAACAGATTCTTTCAGTATCTGAATTCTGTAACAGTGTGATAAATAATCTTATCTTTGACAAAAGGATAATAATTTTGACTGTGTAAGTCTTGCATTTTATTTCAGTCCTTCACTAATGCATTAGTCTTACATTATGGAGATGTATTCAGATCACTTTCATTTATCAACGGGATATACTTACCATCTTTACTATCTCAGTCATTTTACATCTCAGTCATTTTACAGGGAGATTCGCTGAACAAGGTGAAATTAATACCTTGAGTAGTGACCTATATTTGCCATAGTCAGCCCGGTGGAAATACTTCCAGTTTGTGCAAACAGCCTTGCCCAACACTGTGAGTGTTCAATACACTGGCCATCTCTTTATTGTTAAACAGAATCATTTGACAGATTTTTGATCATAGCATGTGAATAATTCTTTAAGATAGTGAGTAAAACAGTATGTACAGACCAGTTAAACAGATATGATACCATGCATCCTTCTAGCTCAGACTGGCTCCTCATTTTCTTTTGCTCAGCACTACAGAGCAGCGATTCCTGAAAATATTCTCACTTAGTCCAGAATTCTGATGACAGCACTCTTCTGCTTTTCAACATTTCAGAGCCTAGCAGCAAAGGTTTTAAAGCATTTCTCATAATTATGAACACTTTAATCTTAATCAGTGTGTCTGATTTTGAATGCTTTTTATACCATCAGGATAAGAATAAAGATGAAACATGGTTGCTATCAATTACCAAAATTCTCCAGTCACACTAGCACACACTGAAGTCTCATATTTCACACACACACTAACACCCTATAGAGGCACCCAAGACAGTCACAGAGCCTTTTCTGTCTAGTCTAGCTGGAAGACTAGCTCTCCCAGTTCACAAGGGAAGTAGCCTTAAAGTCCCATAACACAACACAGGAAGCACACTCTCGCATCAAGGGTATCTTTCATCTGTACGCATTTTTATACTATTCTATTTATGTGTTTGACTTTATCTTTGTTAATTTTTTTAAAACTCTTTGTGTCTTTTTCTTTCTTTTGGTGCAATCAATGGAAGTGTGTTAGGTGGGGGGCAGGGGGGGGGAGAGGGGGATTTAGATTTGTCTGTCTTTAAATTTGTGTTTAACACTAAATCTTTACATTTAGGATCATGAAACTTCACAGATTAGCAAGTAAGTTGCATACCTGGGGATTTTGATCTCCTTTCATCAAGGAAAGTAGAGTTATGGCCCCTTATTAGCTACAAAATAGCTACAAAAAAGTTTGTCATGCACTCAGCCCGCTCTATTAGTCTAACATACATGAAACTTCATAGGGTTATGGATTTGAAATGCTTTTAGTTCTGCACATTGGGGTTTTGTCTCCATCCTCATAGATAGGGCAGAGTTATGGCCCAAGTTTTAGTGAGAAATGGTACTGAAAAGTTTATGTCATGTGCTTGGTCAGTAACGTACTAAAGCTCTTGAAATTAAACAAGGATTTGAATCAGCAAGTGAAATAATGCACTCATGGTTTTTGTTTCCATCCTTTAAGTTTGAGCAGAGTTATGGTCCTTGATGTGGTGAAAAGCACTTTGGGTAATAAAACTTTACATGCTGCACTTAAAGTTAAAATACTGCCCAAAATGGCAATAAAAAAAAAAACCTTGTTAGAACAATGGTACATTTAAAAACATTATCAACTCTCAATCTGTATGATTATTTTTCGCGGATGGCAAGATATGTTCAAGATACAAAAGGATAAAATTATCAAATTATTTAATGACCCGCCGACCATAAAATGGCTTTGGAAATGCCGAACACACTTCGTCCGTTTCCATAAAAAAGCTGTTAATATCACGTGATCAAATTTGAATGAGCGATATAAACAACAACAGCGGATCAACCAAAACAAACTGGTAAACGTGGTCGCCTGTGTCTTACAAATCGATAGAAACAGGCAAAATGCAAAGAAAAATACTTGAATAAGTTCCATCTACTAGTTATACACATCATGATCGCCTGCTCGGTTTATCAGCAGTTGACAAGATGTACCCCACCGGCAACATTCAATATCATCCGCGATCTGTTTCTAAAAATAACTTACGTATGCAAATTAGCATCTTCCAACTAAATTCGGACGCATTTGAGGAATGGCGGTGAAGGTATTGAAAAATGAAGTGACAATTTTATGTCCTTTGACATCTGCGAAGCCGATCAAGAAATAAGTGATATTAAGCAGTATTTTTTCATTTTAGCAAAGTCCGTATGTCTTAATGTGAAAAATTTTCAAAACTGGAGATAATGTTTTTGTTCCTGAGCAGTATTTTAACTTTAATGATTTGAGGGCTCACATTCCCCCCCCCCCCCCCCCCCCCCCCCCCCCCCCCCCCCCCCAAACACTGTCTGTCTCTCTGTGACTTTGTTCATCTTCTTTATGTCTGTCTTTTTTTGTTCTACCTATTTATATTTTAAGCTTCCATCTTCATTTCTCAAATTCTCCTTTTCTCTCTATATATAAATGTTTCTTTGTATAATTTATATTTCTGACAGTTTAATCATGTTTCCATTTCTGTTTTACCCACTGTAACTTCATCCTCTTTCAATTTTATTTGCATGTCTGTACCAGTGTTTCTGACATTTATGGAATGTAATGGTCTACAGAAGTCTGAGCATTGTTGTCAAATGATGCCTGTAATATGACTTTTTCGTAATCCTGCGGTATTAATGCAACGTCTAATGCACAGAATTATAATGAAGTTAATGTGTCCTGTTTTTGACAAAATCTTACCTGAGCTTCATCTGAAACACTGAGCAGGTGATATATGGATGAAACCTGACAGTAGTAAAACCATCTGTTGTTGCATATACGAGGTACAGTAAAAATAATCCTGGACTGATCCAATCATCAGTTTTATTACATATCCAATCATAAAAAAGATTAACAAGACATTTATTTAAAAACAAATGCAGTTCCTTAGGTACAGATTAAATTAATTCTGAAGAGTAGTAAAAGTGTGCAGATACAGTTATTTAAAAACCTAGCTTCTGGAGCACTTTGATTTACATATCGTTTCAGAATATTCAACTGCCTGTATTTCTTGTGAGAATTTTTCATAAATATGGCACCATAACATCATGAACTGATGCAGAATGTGAGGTGAATGTTACAACTAAACACATCCTAAGTATGGACAGAAATTCTTGCAAAAATAAAAGGACAATATTAAGGCTTATGGACACAACAAACAGTTAAAATGTTACAGCTGGGATTACATTAATTGATACATTGAAGTTTCTGACTTGAAAAGATGGTTTCACTAAATGTTCAAGGACCATAGTTTCTGCAGCAAAGGCATCTGATAGACCACTGACTGACTTATGTGGAACAGAGCGACGTTAGGGACATCATTTTGTCAAATCAGTGAATGACTTATTCACTTGGCTATCAGTATTGGACATAAGGCAAAACATATTAAACATGTTAAATGAGTGTGACAGTGACCATTACAATTGTAACAGACTTAAATAACATCATTTCCTAAATTAACACAATTTGACATCAGAAGTGCTCCATAAGTAGGACAATAGAACATTTTTATAAATCAGAAATTTAATGCTTATTAGCAAATTAAAAAAAGTGTTATAACCACTTCATAGTATACATTTTACTCTTTCATAATTATGATATAGCTTTCAATAACCTTTCAATTTATATATCAAAATAACTCTAGTATTCCGAGAATGTATTTTACTGTACCTTAGTTGTAATGACATTTGCATATATTACCAGGTTACGCTTTAACAAGATACGTAAAAATTTTCAACTTTTTCAAGTTTTATTTGCATTCATCTAAAGCCTTTGTACCATAAACATTTTGGTGTTATGATTAAAAAATTAATGTTAAACAGGTATATAAAGAACATGGATTGCTTTTTACTGCAAAGGGAGGCAGGGTTGCCTTTAATACCATTCATTAATTTATATGTTTAAAAAGCAACCCCCATTTCTGATGTCTATTTCAGGTCAAAAAAGTATGTCTTATAGACCATATACAGTATAAAAATTATCATGCTTTGTAAAAAATATCATGTTTGTCATTTGTAGGGTTTGTTCAAATTCTTTTCCACGGAGTTATTGCCCTTTTTTACAAATTTGTGTTCTTTGAGATAATAGGCTTGTTTCATTTCAAAATCTGCATGAAACTTCACTGGATTGATATTCTGCAACCGTCAATATTGCCTGTCAAAAACTGTTATGGCCAATCTAAGTTTTCCATTACTGTGCACATTAAAAAAAAATATGTGCACATGCACTGGCTTAGTCTGGGATAAATAGCTAACACATTGTCTAACTTATGTTTATCAAATGAATACCATGCATGCATAATTACTAATGTAAAGCTGTAAATACAAGATGTAGTATCTCATTAATTTTTTGATTTGTGGCATGTAACTTCATCATATCCTTTGTGCATCAGTTGTATACTTTCATGTTATGATTAGATTTCCTAAGCAATGGAAACAGGGTATATTTGTGTGAAATGTAACTACATCTTGTACATCATGTGACAGCTGTAAATGCTCCGACTACTGTAGCCTCTTTATATGTCTAACACTTGAGTCCTGTCAAGGTATCCAACTCTCTAGTCCTGTTAGGATTTATTAAGGTCTAAGGTTAAGGTTAGGGGTTTTTTATGCAGAGTCTGTGCTTCCTAGTTGTGCTATGGGTTTAATGGCTAAGTAGCTTCCTTTGTGGAATGGGGTCTTGTCTTTCTGTTGGTCTGGATCAGGAAGACTCTGTAACTGTCTCAGTTGCTCTCTGTGGGGATAAATGTGTGTGAAATATGAGATGTACAGTGTGAGCCTGACATAGACCACCTGACAGAGACAATTCTCTAAAACACTAAACTAAAAATGTCCTTTTTCCTGAAGAGACAAACTTCTCAAAGACAAACCTTATATTGTCCTTTTTTCCCGCTAAGAGTGAAATCTCTCAAACATATAAAAGCTAATAATGTATTTTTACCTTGAAGAGTAAAATCTCTCAAACACCAAACAGATCATTTCCTTTTCCTGCGAGAGACAAATTTTTCTCTCACCAAGCTGATATATTAAGTAGTTACCATACTATCAATCATGCCCTTATATAATTTCTGTTGACAAGCTCTGATACATGAAGCTGATAACTTCATGTTTCCCATGACAAAACTCAAGAACACCAATGTGATAGTATTGTTTTCCTGCAAAAAAAACCAATTATCTAAAAGACCAAACTGATGAAGTTCCTTTTCCATTGAGAGACAAATCTTATAGCTGATACTATTCTTTTTTCACCAAGAGTGAAATCTCTCAAACATCAAAATGGTAAAGGCCTTTTTTTCCTCAAGTGACAAATCTCTCATGTACCCAGTTGATAATTCCCCCCCCCACCAGTTGATAATTCCTTCTCCCCACCCCCCAAAAGAGACAATTCTCTAAAACTCTAAAACACCAAACTAAACATGCTCTTTTCCTGTAGAGACAAATTTCTCAAAGACCAACCTTATAATGTCTTTCCACCCCCCAAGAGTGAAAACTCTCATACACAAAAAAGTTAATAATGACATTACCCGAAGAGTAAAATCTCTCAAACACCATACAGATTATTTCCTTTTCCTGCGAGAGACCAATTTTTCACTCACCAAGCTGATATTAGTATTACCATACCAAGAGTCAAATAAATCTCTCAAACACCAAAGCAATCATGTCTTTGTATCAAAAGAGACCAATATCTCAAACACAAGACTTGATGTGCGATATTCCCACAAAGTAATTGTGTGCAGCTTAAAATCCTCTTCCTAGAACAAAACAACAAGTCACCGAATTGTTCATCTGTATCCAGACAAAATTTTAGTGTATATTGTTTTCCAGAAGAAGTATTTTCTGCAGATTTTGAGGCCCGAGTGGAAGTGCTTATTTAACATGAGAGTACATAATATTTGAACAATACAACAATATGTTCTTTTTCTCTAAAAGACGCATCTTTCACAGGCAAATTGGATAATGTCCTTTTTCCCCGAAGAGATACATTTCTCAAAGACCAAACCAATTGTGTTCTCAAATCGATTATGTCCTTTCTCTACACAGGAGACAATTCCCTCAAACACACAACTGATCTCAATATGTCCTTTTTCACCAAGGGACAGATCTCTCAATTGCAAAACCAAGAATATCCTTTTTCTCCCAAAATTTCTGAAAAAAGCCAAAGAAATAATGTCCCTTCTCCCTACAAGAAAAATCTCTCAAAGACCAAACTGATGATCACCTTTTTTTTCCAAAAGAGATAAATCCTTCAAACATCAAACTGATAATGTCCTTTTTTCCCAAAAGATGAAAATTTCAGACACCAAAGTGATAATATCCTTTTCCCCAAGAGAGAAATTCATCAAACCCAAACTGATAATGTCCCTTTTGGGTAGTTGGTCGTTTTGTCAAACCGTCGTTTCGTCAAACTCATTTTTCTGTACAAAACAGGTAGTTTGTTCGTCAAACTTAATTTTTAGAGTAGATAATTACCGTTTTTAACGAAGTGTGAATAAACAACTATTGTTCCGTTAATAAGGTGTTGAATGGGATAAATGCTTAAATATAGCCTTTGTACATAATTTTAGTGTTTTGTGTTTGTCATGGAAGTGAATAGGCCTATGTGGAATATATTTTGCTAAAGACAAATTAAATGAATTTTTAGCTCACCTGTCACATAGTGACAGAGTGAGCTTTTCAGATCACCTTTTGTCCGTCGTCCGTCCGTCCGTCCACAATTAGTTTGTTAACACTCTAGTGGTCACATTTTTGCCTCAATTGTCATGAAACTTGGTCAGGGATGTTTGTCTAATTAATATCTCAGACGAGTTCGAACATGGGTTATCAGGGTTGAAAAACTAGGTCACAGAGTAAATATAGAAAAACCTTGTTAACACTCTAGAGACTACTTTTTCAGTCCAAATATCCTGGAAATTTGTCAGAAAGGTTCTATCGATGGTTTCTAGCTCAAGTTCAAATATGGGTCATCTGGGTTTAAAAACTAGGTCACAGAGCCCAAAAATAGAAAAATCTTGTTAACACTCTAGAGGTTACATTTTCAGCCCAAATAATCTGGAAATTTGTCAGAAAAGTTGCCTTTAGGATTTCTAGTTCATTTTTTAATATGGGTAATCTGGTGTCAAAAACTAGGTCACAGAGCTCAAATATGGAAAAACCTTGTTTACATTCTAGAGGTAACATTGTCAGTCTTAATAACCTGGAAATTTGTCAGAAAGATTATTTCAATGATTTCTAGCTCAGTTTTGAACTATAGGTTGTCTGGGGTCAAAAACTAGGTCACAGAGCCCGAAAGTACAAAAACCTTGTTAATGCTCTAGAGGTTACATTTTCAGTCCAAATGTCCTTGAAATTTTTCAGGAAGGTTGTTTCAGTGATTTCTAGCTCAAATTTGGATATGGGTGACACATGGCCCAATATATGTAAAAACCTTTTTAACACTCCAGAGGTTACATTTTAATTCCAAATAAGCTTGCAATTTGTCATAAAGCCTAATTCTGTGGTTTCTAGCTCAAGTTCGAATATGGATCATCTGGAGTAGAAAACTAGGTTACAGAGCCCAAATATCGAAAAACTTTGTAAACACTGTAGAGGCTACATTTTCAGTCCAAATGTCCTGGAAATTTGTCAGAAAGGTTTTTTGATGATTTGTAGCTCAAGTTTGGATATGGGTTTTCTGGGGTCAAAAACTAGGTCACAGCGCCTAAATATCGAAAAACCTTGTTAACACTTTAGAGGCTACTTTTTCAGTCCAATTATCCTGGAAATTTGTCAGAGAGATTGTTTTGATAATTTCTAGCTCAAGTTCGAATATGGGACATCTAGGTTAAAAAACCAGGTCACAGCGCCTAAATATCGAAAAACCTTGTTAACACTTTAGAGGCTACTTTTTCAGTCCAATTATCCTGGAAATTTGTCAGAGAGATTGTTTCGATAATTTCTAGCTCAAGTTCGAATATGGGACATCTAGGTTAAAAAACTAGGTCACAGAGCCCAAATATGGAAAAACCTTGTTAACACTCTAGAGGTAACATTTTCAGTACAAATAACCTTGAAATTTGTCAGAGAGATTGTTTCAATAATTTCAATTAACCAGGTCCATTAGCAACTTTGTTCAAAGCAGTCATACTCAGGTGAGCGATACAGGGCCATCATGGCCCTCTTGTTTGCATTTTCTATGCTGCCAGTTATCGCATCCATCACATGAAATTGCATGCATCCGAGGGGAGATAAGTTCTGAACAGGCTATGCAGTAAGATACCTCGTCCATGATTGTGAGTGCAGACAGGATCCATTTTCCAGTTTTTATACAACATTTGAGAAGTTTGACATTAGTCGCTCTTTACTGCAAACTGTCCCATCTTTAATTTCAAACAGATGCAATCACATGCAAACAGACTATTAACATTAAAGCTGTTCACATTAAACGTCGCGCAAAGGTACCGCTGATTAACTGTTTGTCTTACCGGTAATTATACAAATTAGATTATTATCCCGCTAATTAGGTTGATTGCACATTCATTTTAATGAATCACAAACACACTTCAGCAATCAATTATAATTTGATTTCAGTAGGTGTGAAATACTATATATTATTAATTTGACGAAACGACTTTTTGCTTGCTATATAAAATAGGTTTGACGAAATGACGGTTTGACGAAGCGACCATAATTCGTCCCTTTTCAGCAACAGACAATTCACTTAAACACCAAACTGGTAATGTACTTTTTCCTCAATAGAAAATTCACTTAAAGGGTTATCTGATAATGTCTTTTTCCCTAACAGGCATATTTGTCTAATATCAACCTGATAATTTAATTTTCTCCAAGAAACAAATCTCTCAAACACCATGCTGATAATGTCCTTTACAAACAGATAATATACTTTTTTCCCAAGGACACATCTCCAATATACCATATTCATTTTGTCCTTTTTCATATAGAGACAAATCTCTCAAATACCAAACCCATAATGGCATTTAACCCCGAGAGACTTATCATTGAAACATCATGTTGTAAATGTCTTTTTCACCTAAAGAGACAAATCTCTTAAACACCAAACTGATAATATTCTTTTACCTGTAAGTCTCAGACACCAAAATGTTAATATTCCTTTTTCCAAGAAAGAGAAATCTTTAAAACACTGAACTGATAGTGTACTTTTACCACAAGAGAAGAATCTCTCAAAGACCTATCTGAAAATGTCGCCTTTCCCCAAGAGAAAAATCTATAAAAGACTAATCTAATAAATTTAAATATACTTTTCCCTAAAATCAGACAGATCTGTGATATTGTCCTTTCCTCTAAAGGGAAATATCTTTACTATTTCCAGCTGATAAAGATCTTTCCCCCCCCCCCTCAAGAGACAAATATTTCAAAAACCAAATTAATGTACTTTTTCCCCATAAGAGACAAACAATTTCTCAAAAATTTGGTTTCCTGTAAGATATACTCAGCCAAAATAAAAAGTGCCCATTTTATAATTTCTATCTTTTATGTTATCAGTGTAAACACAAACCTAGCTAATGTAAGATGTACACATAATCGTTGGTTTATGTGTTGACAGAATTTAACAGCAGTGAACCATGCATTCCCGTAAATAGGTCACTTAAGTTGTTATATAATCTTGCAGCACCTACGTAACGTGCGTCTTAATGCAGCAGCAACCGGGTGACAGTATGGTATTCATCCACAGACTGTATGAAATCTGTTGAGACAGAACGTTCAGACTATTCGTGCTTACCTACCATACTTAGCTCACATTCTTAGCCAACATCATCAAACTGCAAGGCTGGATTGGTGCCGCCACCACTTGCACATCCAACGTGCTGATTTGGATTTGATTTTGTTTTCCTGATGAAAGGCCGTTTACACTTAGCCATGCCAATGGACGTGAATGAGTTAATCACCGTCGGGGAGAGCGTTTTGCAGATGCACGTGTCATTAAGCAGGACCGTTTTTGAGGTGGTTCAGTTTTAATGTGGGATGGAATTATGGGAGGTAACAAGACTTGCTTAATCAGTTATTAATGGAAACATTAATGCTCAACATTAACATAAATGATGTTCTTGCTGTGCAAGCTCTTCCTTTCATCCAAATGTCACCTTAATGCAGGACAATGCCCGTCCACATACAGCCACAATAACCAGGCAGTTTTTGGCGACAAATAATATCATGTGTCTGCGAATAGTCCTGACCTCAATCCCATTGAATACATTTGGTATGAGTGAGGGTGCCGTAATGGAAAAAAAATTATGCAATACACACCGTTAATGACCTTGAAGCTGAGCCTTACAAGCTGAGTGGGCCAATTTACCCACGCCGTTTATACAGCGTTAGGTCAACAGCTTGCACCGCTGTATCACAGTGTGCATTGCACAAAATGATGGACACACTGCGATACTGACACATTTCATGGAATCTTCAGTCTCTTTTTGTTGGTTGATACCTCTCAAATCAATTTAAACCAGTCATGTAAGAAAGTTGTGTCTTACAAAATAAAGTGTGATTTGGAAATTAACCCCTATGTGATATCACTCGATTTTTTTCAATGAAAGAATTATCGCAGCGACTTCAAATTTTCAGAACACCTCAGCAAAGAATGATTCGTTATCACAGACAGAAGAAATAATCAGAATTTATGACAATTCTAAGTGTAACCTAGATAGAAATGTCCAATGGGTACTTTTTATTTTTGCTGAGTATATATACCTCTCAAATTCCAAACAAATTATGTCCTTCTTCCTAAAGAGAAAATCTCCAAAATGATAATATTGTTTTTCCCAAGATTTCAGACAACCAAACATTTATTTTGTCTTTTCTCCAAAAGAGAAAAATATCTTAAACACCAAGCTGAAAATGTCCCTTTTCCTTGAAACACAAATCTTTCAAACACCAAACTAATGTATATTTCCTCCAGAGACAAATATCTCATATACCAGACTTGTACTATATTTTTTTACCAAGATCTTAACCTTCTCAAAGACCTACATGATGCTGTCTTTTTGCCCCAAAGAGACATATCTTTCAAACACCAAACTGATAATGTCATTTTTCCTTGAGAGGCAAATCACTGAAACACCAAACTAATAGTGTACTTTTTCCAAAGAGGCAAACCTCTGCAATACAAAACTGATAATATCCTTTTTCCCTTGAGAGAGAAATCTCTCATAGACCAATCTCATAATGTTCCTTTTCCCCCAAATAGATCAATCTCTTAAAGACTAAACAAGTAATTTCCTTTTCCCTAATGGAACCAATCTCTCAGACACCAAACTGTGAATAAAATATTTACCCAACACACAATTCAATTTCACAAACACCAAACTGATTATGTCCAATTCATCCAAGAGAGAAATGTGTCAGAAACAAAATGAAAACATACTTTATCCACCCAGGAGACAAATTCTCTCAAAGACCAAACAATTAGTGAACTTTATTTATCCTAAGAGACACATACCTTTAAAATACAAACCCAGTAATATTATTTTTCCCAAGTGACAGATCTCTCAAACATCAGACTGATAAATTATGAATAAACTTGTTCAAGAAGAGAGAAATCTCCCATTTAACACCAAAAGGAGAATGTCCTTAGTCCAGTAGAGAGAAATCTCTCAAACACCAATTCAGTTATGAAGTCCAAACAAAGACAAATCCCACAAAAGCAAAACTGAAAATGTCACTTTTCAACCCAAGGGACAAATCTCTATTTCTACCCTGTCATTATGTTTATTTTCCACATGAGACAAATCTTGCAAGACCAAACTAATTTTGTCGTTTCCTCAAAAAGGCATCTCTCAAACACCAAACTGATGATGCCCATTTTCCACAAGAGACAAATCTCTCAAACACAAAGCTGGTATAATGTCCCTTTTTTACCAAAAAATATCTCTCAAATACAAAACTGATTTTGGCAAGAGACAAATCTCTTAAAGTTTAAAATGATGATTTCCTTTCCCTCCAAGAGACAAATCTTTCAAACACCTAAATGAAAATGTCCTTTTTATCCTTGGTACAAATCTCTCAAACACCAAACAAATGATGATGTTCTTTTTACCCCAGAGGCAAATCTCTTACACACCGAAATGATAATATTGTTTTTCTCAAAGCCGTCAGACAGTAAGCTGATAATATTTTTCTCCCAAAGAGACAAATCATATAAACACCAAGCTGATAATGTCCCTTTTTCCCAGGAGACATATCTTTCAAATACCAACCCAATATCGTCCTTTTCCCTCAAGAGGGAATTCTCTTAAACATCCAAACAAATAATGTATTTTAACCCCAAGAGACAAATATCAAAAACATACCTAATAATGTACTTTTCACCAAGAAAAAAATCTCATTAACACCAAACTGATAGTGCCTCTTTCCCAAAAGGGGTACTAAATCACTCTAAAACCACATCAATAATGTACATTTTCCTCAACAGACAAGTATTTCAAATACCAAATTACAAATGTACTTTTTTGCCAAGAGTTAATTGAAGGATTAAACGAGACTTACCGCCGAAGAAAGGGAAGTTTAAGTTTGATCTGGATTTTATTCTCGGCCAATTCCTTAAGGGTTCACAAAGAGATGACGTAGCTGATCAATTATGCAGCATCAGTCTTCAGAGCCCCGTCAAACTTGTTCAACAACAAGTTTGACTCAAATAACAGTGTTGGAGCAAAAAGAAATGTAATGGGTAATGAGTGGGTGGGTTTGTGAACCCTCAAGGATTTGGCGGAGAATAAAATCAAGATCAAACTTCAACTTCCCTTCTTGGGTGGTAAGTCTCAGTTTAATCCTTTAATTTTATTCTCCGCCTAATTCCTAGAGGACCCAAAGAGATTTTAGAGTTGCTCCTACACTGGAAATATAACCACTTAGAACAACTAATTAGAATACTAATATTTTTTATTGTTATTACATCTATTTGTATCAATGATTCCTCATGCAAAACTACTTTTTGAACACTAAGATTCCATTGAATTGGTTTTCTATAGTATTTGTTAAACACTCTGTCATTTTTCCAGCCCGCCGTTTTAATTATTTTTTCCAGTGGTACCCCAGCCATGTAAGCTAATTACTAACTGAGGCAGTCCTGACACTATGAGGTCCATAACTGCCCTCAATCCCAGCTCTCTGGAGTACGCCTTTAACCTACCTTGACACTGTGGCTCTTGAAACGCCTTTATGAGGTTTTTGCTTGCTGATTAGTAGCTTATTACAAGCTTTGTCTCTAAGATGTCTAGTTCTACTAAGATATTGTTCAAAAACTTTTACAATACACAATTTTTCATTTTCTTTAAAGCTATGCAAAGTTATAGGAGGCAAATGTCTGCCTTTTTTAGTTTGCTTCAACAAATGATTATTGTAAATAATTATCTTGTTTGAATGGATTTCAATATCTTCTAAACAAATGACATGCAAAGTCTGACAGCGTTGAGCTCCGGGGTTGAGCTGATGTCAACAAAAATCAACATGGCTAATTTGCCTAGAAAGCATTAACAAAGAATCATGCGGTATTGTTCCTAGATACTCCAAAACTGTTTTAACATACCACACCTTGTCATATTTAGGTAAAGGTGGTTTTTGTTCATAAATGCCTTTAACAAACCTGTTTAACAAAGAGGAGTTTGTAAAGTCTTTGTTACCAGTGACATTTAATAGTTGATTTATTGCCTGATCTGGCAGTGTTTATTGTGCTATAACCCAGTCCTTTCTTGAAAAGTTTTGTTAAAAATTTTATGATATTGACTTGGTTGAAACGGATCAATTTACACTGTTTTGAATATGACAAATAGGCATTTATGTATGTTTTGTATGTCTTTTTGGTAGAATGTCTCCATGATGCCAAGATAATATTCACAGATTCTATAGGTATTCCAAAATTTAGTAAAGTTTTCCGGATAACCTGAAAGCCACCAGTTTCATCTTCTTCAGTGGGTACCTTGCCTCTGGTCTGTGGGTCAACCTTAGGATGGTTTGTGGGCTTGTTAATTCCATCCAATCCCCTAATAATATTCTGGTTAATTTTGGCCACCATGTCTGGGTTGTCCACAGAGGAAGCACTAACACTGCCTCTGTCTTGTCCTGTTCTATTTTCTGTATTATTCTGTTGATTAAACTGAAAGGGGGAAAAATATAATAAAACCTGTTAGTCCAAGACAATGTAAATGCATCAACTGCATAAGCCTCTGGCTCTGGGTATCTTGAAACATACTTAGTTGTTTTGGCATTCAGCCTGGATGCAAATAAATCTATATCAAATTTTCTAAATTTGGTTACAATTTCCTCAAATACTATGCTATCTAGACCCCATTCTGTATCACTATTAAATTTTCTGCTGAGGCCATCTGCCTTAATATTTGAACAACCAGGAATATGACCTGCACTTAAATGAATCCTTTTTTCAATACACCACAACCAAGTTTCTCGCGCGATTTGGTCTAGCACTTCCATTTTCCCCCCAAATTTATGTACATAGCTGCAACTTGTTGTGTCATATCTGTTAACAAACGCACATGTATGCTTTCTTTGTCTTTGCAAAGAGATTGAAGAGTTAATTTACACGCTTTCAACTCTAAAATGTTAATGTGCTCCAACCGTTCTTCCTCTGACCAAACTCCTTCAGTGTAGCAGTTGGTATTTTGAATGTGACCCCCATAACCTGTCCTGAGCTATCTGTGCAAATAGTAATATCAGGTTTTGTGTCTGCTACATTTTTAAAACAATGGTCTAAATTATCGTACCACTACCTTATTAATTCTCTTGCATACAATGACAATTTTATAATACTGTTGTAATTGCCTCTTTTTTCTTTCAATTTTGATTCCTTCTCTTTCTCTGAAGGTTTGTAATACAAAGGAGCATAAGTTACTCCTGGTTCTACTGCCACGTACATACCAATTAATTTTGCCAGTTTCCTAAAATAGTCACCCGTTTTGCCAATAGTATTTCCCGGCAGACTTTCTTGATGCCCTTAATTTTTTCCTTAGTTGGTCTTACAGTCATAGATTGTGAACAAAGAATAAATCCTAAAAAGTTAATTTGTTTTGTTGGATACAGCACTGATTTTTCTTAAGTTATGGTAAGCCCCAGAGAAGTCCATTAGCTAGAACAGTGTCCTGAATATTCTTTCCACATTCTGCGTAAGATTGGCCTTGTAGACAAGAGTCATCTATATAGGCTGTGCTTATGTGTCCCTCCTGTCTCAATTTAGCAAATACTGGTTTTAATAACTTTGTAAATACCCTGGGGCTTGATGCAAGACCCATTACCAGGTGATGTGAATTGGTATTTCTGTCCTTTGAATTGAAACCGAACATAATTCCTCACTTCTTGTCTTAATGGTATGGAATAATATGCTTCTGACAAATCCACAGATCCAAAATAACAGTCTTTTGTCATTAAAGAGATTGCTGTTTTGAGTGTTTCCATTTTAAAGTGAATTTTTTTCAACATGTTCATTGATTTTTTTCACATTAAGAATGACCTTTATATTTCCATCTTTTTTCGGACGATAAAAAATGTTTGATAAAAATTTCCCCTTTTTCATATGTGTTTGGAATCTGCTCAATAATTCCACAGGAAAGAAATCTATCAGTTTCGTCCCTAATTTTCTCCTCTTCTAGTTCATTGAATTTTATCGGTTTTGGATATGAATTTTGAATTGGAGGTGATTGCAACTCCACATAGTATCCACATACTGTCTGTAAAATCCATTTGTCCTTGGAAATTTTTAGCCATTGATTAAATCTATTTTTGGTACCGCACAAATCTATCTTTTGTATGCAAAAGTTTGTATAACTTTAAATCTGTACTTACAATGATGATGGTTTAATATTTTTGGTGGCGCATTGTCTTTTGCTTGCTGACCCCAGCTGGAAAGTTCTTTCCATGCCTGAATGATGGAACTTTTCCTGTCTTTGATGGGGGCCTGGCATTGTACATGTATTGGTTTTTGTACTGATGGTTGTTGTATTTCTTCAGGTCCCCACGCTGTCCTAAAAATTGTTGATTCTGAGCCTTTTTGTAATTTTTACTTTTTTGTTGGAATCCAATTGCTTGCATTCCTCAGATAAGTTGTCTCCAAATAACTTTGTGCTTGATGCTCTGCATTGCAGAGTGATTTGAATTTTGGCATCAATTCTTTTTTGATACACTCCTGGCGATAATGGTTTGTGTCAACAATAGTGTTAGTTAAAAATTTGAATGTATCCCCTAAATATTCTTTAATCTTTTCAAGATCAGGTTGTTTCTCTGTTAGCAACTCCATTGCTTTGACAGTTGGTACCAGGGCCTGATTCACCTCCGCAGTTGTCTTTTGTCGCATAAAATCTGCCATTTTTGTTGTTGATTTAATTTGTCCCCTTAGAAATGCGTCAACTTTTGGAATTTGGAGATTTTCTATGTTCCCAGGCCGCTTGTGTTTTTCTTTTAATTTTCTCAGTTTCTCTACATCCGATTTACTCCTCAACAATTTGTTCACGACTTTAGCCAGTTTTTCCCCCAGGGGGTTCGGATAGAGGTCTTGAACCCCGACCCCATTGTAGACTACTTTTTCCTGAATACGCAACCCCATCGTAGACTTTTTAGGCATCTTAGAAACCCCATTGTAGACCAACATGCAAAATCATACACCCCTTTTTTAGGTGTTTATACATTTATATCATAAAATTTTAAGACAGTATGAAGCATAATTTTATTTTAACAAGATAAATTAAGACGTAAACTCAATGACAGTCCTTGCTCTCATGGACCGCCTTTCACCACTTTCTTGTCTGGGTGGTGCAGATGTTATTTTCTGCTGTGCAATACTTAGAGATTGTGATAAGGGATGTAATTTATATAATAATTATGAGATAAGCTCTAAAATGACAGGGTATTGTTATAATCCAATAAAGATGCTGACCTGCTATGAGTAAGATTCAATTACAACCCCATGGTAGAATTATCTTTGCTAATTATAACCCCATTAGAGACTAGATTTTACAGACCCAATCAGAGACACAGTAAAAATGACATATACCCCATTGTAGACAAAAATATGAAAAAAATACCCCCATTTGTCAGAACCTCCCAACCACCCAATATAAAGCAAGTGCCCCCCCCCCCACTGGGGTTTTTCCAAATTGTTTTCAAGCTTAACCGTTTCTTCCACCAAAAAATCACCAATCTCATCTAAAAACTCTGCTGCCTGAACAGAATACAAAAATTATTCTGTTCCTCTTTACTACTGAAAAATTCGTCAATCGAATCATTATCCGAGTCTTGATCACTTTCAGAGATATCATGGCTTCCGCTTTCGCTCTTGCGGTTTGGGCTAATGTCTGTTTTACATTTTTTTTCCGGACGTTTCTCCGAAGTGTTGTCCGATGATTTTCTTTTCAGGTTTACAACGTCTTTCCTGATGACGTCCACGATTGATGCCAATTCTTTAATTTTATTTGTCTGGGCATCAAAACCCTAGATGCTTGTTTGGAAATTCTCCAAAATTTCTTCGCCTTTGGCCATAAATTTCTCGAGACGACTTTCATTAGAGGGTGCTTCCGGGTTGCAACTCCGGACATGTGCACTGGAACTTCCGCCCTGGCCTTCTGCCAACTGTCTGACTCCTTCTTCCCCCTCCATCTAAACAAAGAAATTATAAATCTACATTAAACGACCAAAAATCCATCACTTTAACATGCATCTTTCCTTGATCTGATCTTAATAAATGATGTTCCAAAATTTTCTTGGAGCACTTTGTTTTCAATAAACTATTGATATTCAATCAGAATTTTTTGATATTCAATCGGATTATTCCCGGAAAGAAAGTTTTTTCCTTTGTCCCTTCAGGACTGTGGCTGTTCAAGCCGAATCTCTACATACACGTAAGACTGACATTGTTTCGTCTTAATGTTCATTCAGAACTTTTGATTTCTTCTATTTTGTTTAATTTTTTACAATAATCGATCGCTGGTTGGCCGTCTGCCAATGTTTTTCTGGAGAGCAAAGAAATTGATGTTTTTATCTTTCTATATCGAAATTAAATATTTTCACTTACCTTTGTCTTCTGCTTTTGAAATATTCCTTCTTAAAAAGTGATTTAATGTGAAAGCACCAAATTTAATTTGTTGGAAACTTTATTTTTAATTATTTCAAAACAAGAGCTCTAATTTCTATGACTTTACCACACGCCTGATAAGCCTCATTCTGATGCTGCATAATTGAAAAGCTACGTCATCTCTTTGGGCCCTCTAGGAATTAGGCGGAAAATAAAATCTCTCAAACACCTTACTGATTATATCCTTTTTCCCCAAGTGAAAAACCTCTCAAACACCAAACTAATAATTTCCCTTTTTCTTCAGACAAATCTCTCAAACACCAAACATATAATGTACTTTTTTTCCCCAAAACACAAATCTCTGCAGTACAAAACTGATAATATCTTTTTCCCCTCAAGAGATAAATCTCTCTGAGACCAAACTGATATTGTCCTTTTTCCCTCAAGAGATAAATCTCTCTGAGACCAAACTGATATTGTCCTTTTCCCCTCAAGAGATAAATCTCTCTGAGACCAAACTGATATTGTCCTTTTTTCCTCAAGAGATAAATCTCTCTGATACTAAAATGATATTGTCCTTTTTCCCTCAAGAGATAAATCTCTCTGATACTAAACTGATATTGTCCTTTTTTCCTCAAGAGATAAATCTCTCTGATACTAAAATGATATTGTCCTTTTTCCCTCAAGAGATAAATCTCTCTGAGACCAAACTGATATTGTCCTTTTTCCCTCAAGAGATAAATCTCTCTGAGACCAAACTGATATTGTCCTTTTTCCCTCAAGAGATAAATCTCTCTGAGACCAAACTGATATTGTCCTTTTTCCCTCAAGAGATAAATCTCTCTGAGACCAAACTGATATTGTCCTTTTTCCCTCAAGAGATAAATCTCTCTGAGACCAAACTGATATTGTCCTTTTTCCCTCAAGAGATAAATCTCTCTGATAGTAAAATGATATTGTCCTTTTTCCCTCAAGAGATAAATCTCTCTGAGACTAAACAAATAATTTCTTTTTCCATAGGGAACCTAGCTATTTTCCAAACACCAAAATGATAATATTTCCCTAACAATACAAGCTGCTCAAAGACCAAACTGATAATGTCCTTTTCCTCCAGTAGAGAAAAATGTTAAATCCAGTCTCTCAAAGATCAAACCAATAATGATTTTTTTTGCCAACCATGAGACACATACCTCTAAAAATCAAAACCAATAATATTATTTTTCCTAATGTGACAAAACTCTCAAACACCTAACAGATAATATTCTTTTCCCCAACAAACAAATTTAACAAATAACAGAATGAATATTTCCATTTTCCAAAAGACACACATAATGTCATTTTTCCCCCAAGGGACCAATCTCGCAAAAACCAAACCAATAATTTTCTTTTTACCTAAGAGACAAATCTTTCAAACATAGACTGATATTAAACTTTCTTTTCAAGATACACACCTCTCAAACACCATACCACTTAGGTTTAACTTAACCTTTTTTCACCTCCCAAACACCATGCTCATAATATCTTATTTTCCAGTGACATAACAGAATAACTCTTTTACCTTTCTCCCATTTATGTACTTGCCATGAAATTGTACAAGTCCTGTTATAAATCTAGTGTTATCATCAATGATATAAATCTTGTGTACTCTTCAATGATGTATCAGTTTTCCCTGATATGATTGCCTGTGACTTGTTTATATACCCCTGGGAACAGGTGGAAAAATATGCTATGGGTCATGTCTGTCAGGGCACTGAGAAGAAGTACAGTGTACAAGGGCCATAACTTAATGGTCTTTGCTGCCAATCATGCTAGTGGTGACACATTGTTATGAATTTTGTCTGGAGCATATCTCCAGCTCTGTTGAAGGTAATTTGTTGAAACACAATGCCATGATTTAGGGCACTGAGAGAGTTACAACATACAGCTGTAAATGGTACCACTTTTAACTACCTGTACATCATATTTTACATACTATCAACAATTTTGAACTTTATATCATTGCAACTTTTCAACAAAATTGTTACTTATGAGTTCTTTTTTATACAATATTATTTGTGCCCAAAATGATATTTGTTGTCAACGGGCCATAAAACTCAATTCATTCTTCCACTGGAGGTCTCCTGTGAGACTAATTTCTCTGCACCACTCTGAAATGAGCTACTTCTGCCTGTTACCTTTATATCATCTGCTGATACACCAAGAGACTTCCTTATGGCTGATTTTCACTGGCAAAATAGCTATGTTGGAGATGACTATGTCTTACAAGGTTCTTGTTTCAACTCATTATCAGAACAAGATATATAAATTGATAATATTTATTGAAGAAAACAGATATCTTACACAGAAACAAGTGGATTGTAAATTTGTCACTGCTACAGAAGATAAGGATTGATATGCCAATAGTTGCAAGGAACATCACACACCCTGTAGAGTTCTAAAACTGTTTATATTTTCCATTCTTTAGAAAGTGCTGAGGTAAAGCATTTGTGTTTGCTTCTTTTTTCAAATAATTGAACTTTGAACTTGAGTGAAAGCTAGGCAGTATATTATTATACCTAAAGAATTTAAATCTACCTGAGTTTGGATGAAACCTTTGTCGGTATTTCCTTTAGTCAGTGCAGAGTTGGTTGTTGCTGTGAATTTCATATACCGTATTTATTCCATTAATCGCCCGGGTGTTTATTAGAATCGAACCTTGTCTCAAAGTAGGGGTCGGGCGATTATTAGAGACAAAGGTTTTTATCGGAGACGTAAAATGGTTAACAAACTGTGGTTCACTGTCAATTTAACTGCTTGTGAAGTTATTCATGGTCCTCAGGAAATACTGAGCTCTAAAACTCTCCAAAATGCATTTTTGTCACGCTTCCTTCCTTAAAACTGATGAAAACAGCTTCTGCATGTTTGTTGCTGTAACCTGCAATTTTTAAATTTGTGTGTGCTTCACTCCCCCCCCCCCCCCCCCCCATAAACAGTTTGGTTTGGCCTAAATGGATGAAGGGTTTTATTGCTTCCTGTAATGAACCCGTCTGACCTTTATGACGCAACGCGCAAAATTGAACCAAAGAGGCAGAATACATGTACAGTTACATGTGGTTTGTGTATTAAACAAAGCAACGGCAACATGTATGTTAGTTTCGATTAAATCAGCTGTCAAAGGATATCACACTTATAAGAAAACTTATCCAGCTGGGACTATTCTCGAATGCACTTTAGAACCGGAAAATGAACACAGTTACAGTGCCATTGTTGTAAAAAGTTGTGAAACTGTTGTCGGGCATATTCCTGAAGGACTTTGTCAGCCTCTAATAAAACTTTATAAGGACGGACTTATTGTGCAAATAACTGCAAAAATTAGCGGAGAGCCGCGCTCCTCCTCCGGTGTAACATTCGTGAAAGGTGGCGGGATTGAAATACCATGTGCATACAAAATATTTGGCAGTAAAGACAAGAGTGAAGTACGATCTTATATTAAGAAGGAAATACGGAAACTTGTTCTGTGAAAGGTAGGCCATTTTTTTTTTTTAGAAAAGGGGGATGGGCAATTAAAGGAGGCTATGTTTTTTCTAGAATATGTCTGAAAAACGGCCGTTTTCAGACCGAAAACTTGGGGGTGGGTGATTATTAGAGGGTGGGCGATTAAAGGGGCTGTGCTCCAGATGACACAAAGAAGAAAGTTTTCTTGTATTATAAATTTCTTGTGATATTTATGACTAATGCTTAAAAACTGACTAACTGACACAAAATAAGTCAGGTAATCACATTATAAATTGATTTTTTTCCTTTCATAGTGCTATACCATAATGCGACGGTACAACTATATTGTATAAGATTTAAAGTAAACATTAGTTATTTCACATAGGGCAATAGTGGTGACAGTTAAAGCGTTGTTAATATTTTGTTAACATGAGGGTCCAGAGTTCAAATCCGGCTGGAGCGAATATATTTTTTTTTGTTCTATTTTGACTTTTATAATCAGTTTTGAAGTAAAATATCATGTTGTTATAATCTCACGGCATCTAGATATTTAATTTAAGTAAAAAAATTTTTTTATATCAAATCTGGAGTTCAGCCTCTTTAATGGAATAAATACTGTATTCAAATCTGAACTGGATTATAGCCAGGTGATTCAGAAGTAGATCTAAATGCCTGATTTACTGCCTGCTTGGATAAGATGTTAAAAGTCTTTTTGTATAATTAAAGGTTTAGATGATCAGCTAGGAACTGCAAACACTTTACCCAATTAAAAGCATGTCACCAGAGTCTGAAATAGCTGACTATCTAGCAAGAGGTATACCCAACAGTCAAATACACAAAGCAAGACATGCTTGGTAGCCATATCTTGTCACTGTGTGCAATAGACTTACTCCGGAATAAAGAATATTTGGGTTTTTCCCAGCTAATCCGGGGGTACAAACAAACGTTTACAGTTACAACAAGGTAAATCAGCGCAACACATTGATCAACCTTTTGTGAAGGGTTGTGTACCGTGAAGCCATAACGGTAAAAGTTTGTTTGTACCCCCGGATTAGCTGGGAAAAACCCACATTTGCCGAGTTCCGGATAACATCTATTATAGGCAACAGGAATAAAATGTACTGAGCAGTCCTTGATGTGCAAGCAGACAGTAACTATTAGATGCTAGTATCAAATGATTGACTTAAGCTGACATACCTGTGTCAGTTTTGCATGTGCACCATCAGCTTTTTATTTTAAACAAAGTCTCCACCAGTGAAAGTTAATAAAAGTGTGCAGGAATGTTCATTGCATGAAGCTTAACAAAAAAAACAAACTATTCTATGAAAACTCTGGTTGCTATGGCAACAAAAAAGAAAATATCAGTATCTCATGTCTGCTAAAAGCTGTTAAGCACAGAGGTCCAAAATTTGGTGTGTGGCTTTATCTTGTGGATCTCTACCATGTTTGTTGAAAAATGTCCCACGGGTCATTATTGGTCCCACCTGAGGGGTCACATGTTTAACATAGAAATATAGAAGAAAATTCTTTAAAAAAAACCTTCTACAACCTTTAGTTGTCGATGGGCCATGGAACTTCATTCATTCATTGATTCATTCATTGATTCATTCATTCATTCATTTATTCATTCATCTAACATTATGTTCATTTGCCCTAAATTTCATGACTCATACTTACTTTAGCAAGTAGGAATTCAAACAGAGCATAGAAAACATTGAAGACATCCTGATATGTGGTCAAAATCATAGATGATGTATTATGTAAACAAAATTTGACAAAAATAGTGCTTGTTAAAGGTTTTTTGCTTGCAGCAAAGATGTGCCAAGTCATAGCATCTTCTAATGTATTGCACCTCACAGCCTTACTTTATTGTTGAGCCCACTTGTGTGGAGCTCGACATAGTCATTGCATTTGGTACCACAGTTTGATGTATGTATGTGCATGCATGCATCAGTCTGTCCGCACAGATTGCCTTGTCCGCACCATAACTTCTCTGTGCAGGGAAGGATTTTGAAATACCTTGGCACATTTGTTCACCTTGATGAGACGGTGTGTCGCGTGCAAGTTATTTGTTATGCTACTTGAAGAGACATCATATAGGCCTGCCATGTCTTTTTATGCCCCCACAAAGTGGGGAGCATATAGCGTTGCCCTTGTTCATCATCCTTTTCACTGTCACATCCCCAAAGGTGGCTTTCCTTTGGTGGACTCAACATGCTACCCATGGGAATTCTAATTGTTAAAACCATCAAACTGATGGAATATCGGAGAGGTCTAGTTGTATCTAGGAATGACAAAATTGCTATTGATGGACTTAATACCTTCTGCTGGTTTTTACTATAATAGGTTATGAACTCAAATACTACAGATTGTAAATATATTAAATATCCCTGCTATAATATAAGCTGTTCTTAGATTACTGATGTTATTTTTGAACAAATTTTAGCCTAGCAGAATTCTCTCCTGGGAATCTCAGTTTGTTTAGCTAAAGATTACTCAACATTTGGCGTTATTAATGTCAGAAAAGGTATAAGGACAAAATCTAAATTTAAAAGATAGCATGTAAAACATAGTAAACATTCAATAATTGCAGGAGTGAGTAACAAAGTACTTATGTCAATCTCTACTCACTTTTCTAGGATTTGTTTAAGGTTTAAAGGTATAAAACACTATATTATGTAGTTTTTATTTTGGAAAAATCTTTATTTTAGAGCATGAAATTCTTCTTTTTAAATGAAGGACTTATTTAAAGACAGGTGAAAAGATAATATTATAAATATAATTTAATATAATTGAATACAATTTAATTATCTCATTTATTTAAGTTTTGTCCAGAATGATATACAAGTTTCACAGTGGTATTGACCATAAAAGATTAAGCTGGTAATTTTCAGGACATTTGTCCTGAAACAAAAAGTGAAGATCTTATGCTTGAAAGGTGGTATAGTTTAAATCTAAAACTGTTATTATGCTGATTTTGTTAAGCCTTTACCATGATGCTTTTCATAGCCAGATTATCAGGAACATTTAGCATTTTGGAATGGATGCATGAGATTACGGTGTCTTGACATATTTATTTGTTTCTTCAAAGGTGTGGTACAAGGACTTTCAATTCTTTGATTAATTACAAAACTTTTCTGAGGTTATTGGTCATATGGAAAGCCGGCACCAGTGATATATAGGTTGTGGGAGGTACAGTGTAAGGTACAGGAAGCATCACATTCCTGATTCCAGACTGGTTCCTCTATCAGAAAGCTCAATACGGTATCAGCTTAGTACAGTATCAGCTCAGTACACAGCTCAGTATAGTATCAGCACCATTATTGGAGACCTCGGGAGTAGTATGGTTTTGAGAGTGCGAGTGAAAAGTGAGGCGAGTGTAAAAGGAGTCGAGGATTATGACGTCATTTTAATCCTATTACGAGATAAGAAATGTTAAAAATAGCCATAATCCCTTTACTTATCACTTATATAAGGAGATAAGAGATAAGAGAGATGACGTTTATCAATAATAATGGTAATAATAATAAAGATAAAAGAGACTGTCTTTTGATTAATAAATTCTAAAAATATGAATAATTTGAGATAAGACTGAACGTTACGTACGCCGCTATTGAATAACTCTGTTTAAAGTCGAATCACTAAAACAGTTTTAAAAGACACTGATTGTAAAGCAAGTACTACTGTTGATACAACAAACAAATTAATAGATAAATAAATAAAAATGGAGGACAAAGGCGCTTTCTCTGAGAGATGTGTGTGTCAGCGCATGCGCGTGCACAATGATGTTAAAGTTAGTATTTATCGCTCGTATAAGGAGATAAGAGAGATGACGTTTATCAATAATAGTGTAAAAGATAAAAGAGACAGTCTTTTGATTAATAAATTCTTAAAATATTAATGATTAGAGAGATAATACTGGACAGTACGTTCGCTATTGAATGACTCAGTTTAAAGCGGGACATATTCGTTCAAATCAAAGTAATATATAATCATAAACATAATAATTAGTAAACATGAGTTCGGAAGAAAAAAATTCGAGATCGAAAATCTCGTCGGCTTGGGATTCTTGTGACGACGACGAAAAGGTCAGTGTACAGGAAGACATTGAATCGCAAGGCGGCAGCTACAGCGACAAGCGCAACGAGTCAAGCAGTTTTGAGGTCTGTGGCGAGAGGTTGCCAAAAAACCGAGTGACGTTCATCGCTCAGATAATTGCAGTTTACTCTATTATAATCGTGTCAGCCATTAACCTCTCAATTAATAGTGGGACTAACCAAGAGCTGTGGATCGCTCTGCTAACTTCGGCCTTTGGATACGTTATGCCAAGTCCCGGTTTGAAGTACAGAAAACCTAAGCAGCTTTTGACGAGAGATGGGGATCAGTAACTCGGAATCAGATTCAAAAGTCGAATATATGCGGCAAATTTACACAGACCCGTCGCATCCTGCAAGCTTTGGCGGGCCCGAGAGACTAGTGCGAGAGGCGAACAGAGAGGGTAAATTCAGAATCAGTAGACGTGAAGCCAAGGCTTTTTTAGAGTCTCAAGATACGTACAGCGTGAACAGACCCGTTCATCGGCGCTTCAAAAGAAACCGAATTGTCGTGAGCGGTCTACGCCAGCAGTACGATATCGACCTCTGTGACATGTCAAAACTCAGACGTTACCGTGGCAACCGCGGGACCCGTTACTTACTTGTAGCTTTAGACGTGTTCAGCAGGTTTTCATTCGTCCGTCCACTGAAAAACAAGAGCGGTCCGGCAGTAGCAGCGGCTCTCAATGACATATTTAACGAGGGACACAAACCCGCCCGTTGTCGATCTGACAAGGGCGCCGAGTTCAAGTCGAAAGCCGTGCAAGACCTTCTCCGTCGTCTCGGAGTGAAACACTACTTCACCACTTCCGATCTCAAATGCCAGCCTGTCGAACGACTAAATCAAACTCTGAAGAGCGCGATATACAAATGGTGCTACGAAAACAAATCCTTTGCCTATGTCACGGTTCTCGACGAGATCGTAGAGAGCTACAACAACAGAGTGCATTCTGCACTTTTTGGACTTAGTCCGAGCGAAGTGAATGAATCGAATCAAGTGAAATTATGGAACCTCATGTACACCGTATCTTCTAAGAAAACCACCGGCGAGTCACAGAGAGTCAGATTGTTCAAATATAAAGTAGGGGATCTCGTCCGGACCAGCCTCGCGAAAAAAACTTTTGAGCGGTCTTTCGCGAAGAAATTCACGGAAAATATTTACAAAATTCGCGGGCGAGTGTACAGAGAAAACGTACCAGTTTACTTTCTGATGGACTTAGAGGAGGAGCCGATCAAAGCCGCTTTCTACGAGCCAGAGCTTCAGCGAGTACAGAAAGACCTGAGCGATATGAGCCGGTGGGAAATCGAAAAAATTCTAAGAACAAGAAAGATAGGACGCAATCACGAAGTCCTTGTGAGGTACCGAGGCCTCGGACCGAAATTCGACCGCTGGATATCAAAGTCCAGCGCAGATAAAACTGCTTAGGTAATAATTATGTCGATATATGTTACGGCACACTTCTGCTATTATCAGGGACGTATTGTAACACAGACGCGCTATATAAAATTATATAAGTGTTTGTGTGTGTGTGTGGACTTTTGTGAGCACGCCTATATTTAAAACTATGAATCAAGTTCATGTAGACATGTGCAGTGCAGACTGCATCGATTTTTATCCTACAAATTGCGGTTCGGACTTTCGAATTGTGCTGGATGAAAGTTTAGTCTTTGGAAGCGAACTATGGTGTGTGGCGCTGGTAGGCCTCACCGTGGAAAGCCCGCGCGGCGGTTCAGAACTGTGCGGAAGAGAACTGTATCTGTGCTCGAATGTTGTCGATTATTCTGTGGTCGGTGGAAAAAAAGTGCATTTGCTGAGAAAGTTATGTTTAGGAAAAGGCGTGAGAACGGCCAGGGGCGGATCTATGTTTTCTATCGATACGGTGGAGAACGCTTGTTTTTATAAACGCGTTAATAGTCAAGAGATAAAACACATCTCGATCTACGTAACTGGAAGAAAAGGAGAGAGAGTCGAAGTACTGAATGAGTGTACAGTGCAAGTTGCTCTCCATTTCAAATTAAGGAGCGGATGAATGGAAGGCGGAGTTCGGCCGCTGTGCGCCAATCAGGCGAGTGCAGTAAGTCATAGACAGTATCAATAGTTCGTTATCAAGCGACCAGATTTAAGCACATTAAACTGGACTGTTGTCGATTGGGCTGTCGGGCACTATGGATAGAACAGCGAATAAAGTCAGTCAGCTTTACATACCGGACTTTAAGGCCTGGGAGAAATACTACGAGAGCAGAGTGCCGTCCTCGCGCACAGTGAATTCAAATAGGGAACCAGTAAACAGGAAACGACCGGCGGCAGAGGTAAAACTGCAATTTGTCTCGCCTGTCGAAGAGACAGTGGGTCAGGCTGAGAGCGAAATAAACACAGAAGAAAAGAGAGCGAAACCGAGCAAGCGTGCCATCGAAACGCTACCGCGGCAGCCTAAAGTACAGGATATAGTAAAGGCATCGGCCGACAGTTTACATAAAAAGGCGAGTACACACCGGGCACAAAAGGGTAAAGCGAGAGACTCTAAGAAATTCAGTTATAGGACTCTAAACGACATATTTAGCGCATCCAGATAAATAATTAAGCATGTCGGTTCTGTCCCCACTGAACGGAAACGAAAGTGCACCGGAGGCGTTGGATCTATTTAAACTGTATCCGAACCAGGTGGCTATCCAGAACTATTACCTTGAAGATATCAGACCTGTGAGCCATTTCACTGGCATAGATGCCCCACTCGAGTTTGAAACGTCGCTTCAAGGCGACTCGTATTGCGAACTCTCATCCAGCAGACTGTTTCTTAGAGTACGGATCCTCAACGCCGACGGCACGCGTTGTGGAGACAGTGTCAACATATCTCCGTGCGATTCATTTTTCCACTCCATGTTTAAGAAAATTGATGTGTACATGAACAGGACCTTGGTTAGTTCATCAGGAGACCTTTACCCTTACAAGAGCTATTTCAACAAGCTATTCAGACCTGACCTGAACAGCGGCAACAGCAAAATGTCAGAGTGTCAGCTGTTTACGGGGCAAGATGGTGGATTTCCTTCAGAGACAAATCCCAACGGTGGTGAGTATTACGTCAGATTCTTTGCTGATGCAGACACTATATCATTTATACGAACGACTTTGTAATTTCTGTCCAGATAATGAGACACATTTTCTTTTAAATTGTTCTAAATATATTGATCTACGAGAAAATCTTTTATTACAATGCAAAGATAAAAAACCCAGAATTTGAACTTATGTCTGAGGAAGATAAGCTTGTATATGCTGTCAATTATCATTATGTACATGTTTCTAATTTTTTAGTTGAAGATAGAAATTATATTTTGTTCTATATAATGTATAACACAATGTCACTATAATAAAATTTTCTTATCTTATCTTATACGTGTAAAGCTTTATGCATTTTTCATTTTTGTTCAATTGAATGGGCAACTTTGTTTTTACAAAAAACATACTGTAATGATAAGATGTATGAAATTTGCTTCAAGGTAATAATTAAATGTTTGCTTTTGTAGGCATAACTTTTATTTCCTGTCTGTCACAGGTAACTACGCACTGTTCCAGAGGTACAGCGTAAGTCGTGGATCTAGGACATTCGACATGGTTGGTTTGCCGCTAAATGACGTATTGGAACTCGATCGCTTCCTGATCAACGGTATACATCTGAGACTCGTATGTCACAGAAACAGTCCCGATTTCTGCCTTATAAGCGGGGATGATACTGACCAGGGAGGATACCAAGTAAAAATTGAAGACGCTTTTTTGCGACTGGTAAAGTTTAAAGTTAATCCCGCCATTCTGGTCGCACATTCGAAGCTCCTAAAAACTGTCACTGCAAAGTACCCCTACATTCGCTCTGAGACAAAGTGTGCTAATATAGCGAGTGGCCAGAGTGTCTTCTCTTGGGATCACATGAACGCTTCATACCTACCGAAATTCGCCATCGTAACTTTCGTGGACAGTTCTGCAGTTCTCGGTTCTCTCCGACTGAACCCGTTTAACATGGAAAACTTTGATTTACGACAAATTAGCCTTCATGTAAACGGCGTAGCTTGTTCCGGTAACCCTATAAACGTCAACTACAGCGAAGACCTTACGACAGAGGTATTAGACCGAATTTATGGTTTCAACAGGGCCCGGCCAGTCTACACTGCCATGGGTGGAATAAGCGGTAAAAGCCGACAAATGGCCGGAATAGGCAGATCGGAACTTAAGAATGGTCGCGCTCTGTACGTGTTTGATCTTTCACCTGTGGTGGACGACGGCTTTCACTTTGAGCTGCAAAACAGTGGGACGCTTTCACTTCATGTGAAATTCGGAAGCTCTCTAGCCCAGAACGTAGCATGCATTTTTTATGCAGAATACGACGCATTACTGGAAATCGACGAGTCGCGAGTTATCAAAATAGTGTAAATACGAGAATGTACCGTTTGATTATTATGCAATAGATATCAAACATTAACGTTATCGCCTTCTAAATATACTATAGCCTTCATACAAAGATAATGAATGTGTTTCATTTGATTTAATGATTTACATGTACATGTATGTATGTATGTATGTATGTGCTGTTTTCATTTTCTTTGTGAAATATTCAATAAAATAATTGCCTTCAACTTCCAATTTTCGTTTAGCTAATAAACGTAATATTACAATAAAAACATATTTTGTTTTCTTTTCTAAAGATGTCTACACAACAATCAATATGGGCCTTTTTTGCGAGTTTGCTCAAATTAATACTAAATAAAATATACTGTCAATAATGTCACACACGCACTTCATGTTTAGACTGAATCTAACGTATACACTACATGTATGCAGACAAGCAGTTGAAATAATGATAATATATTCAAACTAGAGTACTGATCGGTAGTTTACATTATCGCGTAATTTTACGGTTAAAATTTCAACTGGGGAGCATAACTTCATTTGAGCGTGGAAAAAAAAAACGTTTCATAAGCACATCGCTCGAGACACCGGCTGAACTCTTCCAATTATTATAACAAATTAATTAACACACTCAGACTTAACTCTTCGTACTATTATAACAAATTACATAATACAAAAAGACCTTTCCCTCTTTTAGAGACGCTGAAGCGACAGAGCCGTCGGTAAACATCAAAGGCTAATCAGCGGTCGCTCGTGCCGTCCAAGGTTCTGTCGCCTGCTTTGAAGCGGTCAGACAAGTCACGTGATGTCTGCTTTTATGGCTTATAAGCTAAATGCCCTGGTCATTTTAATTACTTGCTGATTGGAATCTAACTGAATTAAGATGCTGCGTACTCTGTTGTGTTTGGTTTTTTTTCTCTCGCTGGTGCAATCTTGTGAGAGAAATGGAGATGTATTAAGGTGTATGCACAGATGGAATGGCGGAGAAGTGAAAATCACACAGATTACCGTGTATCAGTGGGACGGTACTTGTGCATTTCCAGCCGCGGTAGCCCTCAGCCTCTACGGGGATGGTGTAGACTGTCGGCGGTGCCCTTTTTCCACTGCCGCTTCAGTATCAGTGAATGGACGCGCGTGCTCAGACGTCGCAGTAAGTAAAATTATAGAATTTCGCACATTCGCTTATAATATTGATTGCTGTATTAAATTACATGTAATACTAATATGAGTAAATCGCTGAAGACATGCACTTGAATTTGTCGTCCGTAAAAGCTATATATGTGTCACAAAATACTTTTTTTATTAGTTCATTATAAGTTTGAGAAGAAAAACAGGTCGATTAACTGTCGATTAAGTCTCTACCTCAATAATCCTTACTCGAGAAACGAATCTGGTGACCTCCGAGTGTTTCGAGGTTTATTTAAAAAACTTCTGCTTGTAAAAGTAATAAAATTCAAAATTACACGTGAATATCAGCGACATTGTAAAATGCGCATTAATTACAACCGTCGTCGAATTACTTGACGGGTAGTAATGTGACTTGGATAGCCAGGGAAATGATAATAATATCATTAATAATTATTTTAGATAATAATGATAGTATTTTCACAACATGCGCTTAATCTTTCAGGAGAGATCAACAGGTGTCAACACGGCCAGAGAGAAATACACAACAAGAACAACGACCGTGACCACCTCTGTTCACACCGAGATGACGACAATATCACGCGTGGCAGGTAAGCAGTTTTATTTTCGTCTTACGCATTCAAGAGGCTGTACTCCAGATTTGACATAAAAAAAATTTTTTCATAAATTATATATATTTAGATGCCGTAAGATTATAACAACATAATATTTTACTTCAAAACTGATTATAAAAGTCAAAATAGAATAAAAAAATATTTACGCTCGCTCCAGCCTGAATTGAACTCTGGACCCTCATGTTAACTAAAGATTTCCAACGCCTTTACTGTCACCACCATCGCCGCGAGTGATTTTACAGATAGTTAATTTAAATTTTATACGATATAGTTATACCGTCGCGTTACGGTAAAGCACTTTGAAAGGGAAAAAAACAATTTATAATGTAATTATTTGACTTATTTTTTGTCAGTAAGTTATCTTTTAAGCATTAGTCATAAATATTACAAGAAATTTAAAATACAAGAAAACTTTCTCTTTTTTTGTCATATGGAGCACAGCCTCTTTAAAGCGTCTGACTCACAGATGGACCGACGATGAAAAAAAGAAAATGTTCTTACATCTTGAAATTTTTGCTGCAATTGTGAAGAACATATTTAAACTAAATTACTGATTCATTTTTTGATACAGAAATACATCATAATATAAATTTTTACACACTTTTACCGGTAAAAAAATTACCCCATCAGTCACGGGTTAGATACATTAGTTATAGGATTAATTTTGACACAACTTTATAAGTGGGCGCCGTGGCTCAGTGGTTAAGATCGACACTCTCTATGCTATTGACCGAAACTCTGTGGGTTCGAGTCCTGATAAAGTCAATTTTTTTTTTCAGTTTTCATGTTGCATAGAAGCATAATATTATGTTCTTTTCCATAGTATATTAAATTCTCTTAAATTTTAAAGAAAAAATAATTTCAGCAAAATTTTGCGAGTCAGTCGCTTTAAATGGTTATAAAAACAGTACACTACATTATCGTACACTACATTATCACGGCCATGATAATTGTAAAACATTTCAATCAATTAAATGACTAAACAAAATAAAACAAAACGAGACAAAAATACGTATCTATCCGCTGATCGCGTTAATCAACCACATACATCTGAATACTTATAGTAATAAACTTGATTACAGGCAGCGTTGCAAGTCGGCAATGGACAAACGGTCTCTTGGGAACCCTGGGCTTAGCGGTCCTTCTTCTTACAGTGCTGCTTGTTTTGACGTGCGTTCGATTCAGACAAAGGCGAGCCTACTTGTGCTGCAAGCCTCGGACAAGTCCTGGTGTGTCCATGGAATCGGTAGTGATATACCCGACTCTTCAGTTGTGACTCTTATTTTTTACAGACATTTGTTGGTTAGCAGTAGTTGTGTGGCTGTTGGCAAAACTTAGACGTGGTGGCAACGGACACGAGGCTGAAAGGAGACATGGGGTGCATCGCGGAAGACCACGTGCAAGGGCGCGTGTTGGACCTGGTGCGGAAGTGAGGCGAGGTCAACGCAGAAGAAGGCCCGTGGAGCGGTTTCAGGTCGTGTGGTAGAAAGAAAGCAGCCATCCTTAGACATTTTTTTCTTTTAAGTTCTTTTTCGTTGGTTAGTTAGTAAGTTAGTTAGTAGGTTTGTTTGTTTGTTTTTTTTCTGTTTGTTTGTTTTCATTAAAATTACTCGTTATCGTTGGTTAGTTAGTAAGTTAGTTAGTTAGTTTGTTTGCTTGTTTGTTTTTTTCTGTTTGTTTGATTTCATTAAAATTACTCGATCATAACGCTGTGTTGTTGTTGTTGCTGCTGCTGCTGTCTTTTATCTTTACCAATGGGAATACAGTCAAACCTGTATTATAGACAATCACCAAATAATGGCCACACCGAGAATGAGGGTGTCAATATTACAAGGGCTTAACTATTTACGGAAATCAGGTGAATAACCGGACCAGAATTTCTTAGAAAATTGACAAAATTTAACCGGCAGATAGTCTAACAGGCTGTTAAAGTTTTGAACTAGTGATCTCCGTTCTACAGAACATACAAGAAAGTTAAACATAAACTGAAGATTTAATTTTATTACATAAAGGTGTCATTTATTAAAGAACGAATACGAAACAAAAACAAACAAACAATGGTTCTATTTACATAAACAAATACACATTCACAACTTCTACAATGAAAAGTGTCCATCTACAAAACAATCTTTGAGAAGTCTATATACAGATTTGGCAACGTGAACTTTATCCACTGTGAAGTCTCCGCAAACCTCCGATTTAATTTTCTGCATCCAAAACACAGCAGAGTCTGTAACAGTGTTGACTCTGTGACAGGTCCTCTTGAAATTGGCCAAGTCACTGAGGCTCAAGTAGCCAGCAACTTTCAAGAGGACCGTGTCCGGCAGTCATGCGAGGTGGGACTCCTCCGCTTCCATCTGAACGGGTTCCTCGTTCGAATCACTGGTGAGGTCGATAAACATGTCGTCCTCCTCACTTTCAGCTTCATACGGGATCGAATTTTCCGATCCCGACGACAAGGGCCTTTGGGAAAAGAAAATCCCGTCGTCCTCGCTGGTGTCAGATGAAGTGTCAGAAGAAGAATAGTTCAGAACACGCCTTGCGCGCCTCCTCCTAGGCATTCTTGGCGTGGTATCTCCCCCTGAATTCACCGCCGCCGCCGCCGCCGCCGCCGCCTGACCTGCGGCGCTGGCCCTCTCGCATGTTCTCAGGAATGGCCCAAACGACTGCATCAGTAGAGCCAAGAAGGCTTCCTTCTCGAGAATAACCTGGCTTCCGGCGGCGTTCCGGATAGTGCCCCTCACACGTCCGTCGACCACGTCAATTCTGAAGAGAGAAAATTAAGAGTTTTATTATTATTATAACTGTCGCCTTTATCATAACTTTAAATCTGCGCTTGTTATCACGACTTAAATTTCCCTTTTCCTTTTTCTTAATATCACTTATAAAAATTAGATACTGCATTTAAATTACGTACTCAAAATTTTAATCAAAATTACATGTCATCTATAGAATTTCGCATTTAAAGGGACATTCAGCGCGTTGAAGGTAAAAAAAAAATCCGACCTTATATTCGTGCATCTGCTTAAAGCTTTAAATGTCAGCATCACATTTACCGAAATGTTTACCTCGATACCCTGCTTGATTTTGTAACTTTGACAATTTTATTTAGTTGTACAACGAAAGTAGAAAATTGAAAGGATTTCCGGGATTTCCCAGCCTATGGTGCGTGCACAGTTTGTAGCCCATAAATCATTCGGCAAGTTTATATAGTTTTCGCAGTGATATTAGATCTCGTCATGTTATTTCATTTTGAACATTTATAAAACAGGTATTCTTAAATTTTCTTGCCGAATTTCTAAAATCTAACGTGTTTCTGCATCACCTCGTCGGACTACTACTACCACGTGCAAATTTTAAACAAATTTTCGACAACTAAAAGTAAGACAATTTCCGAGATGCTTTGTGGTTTTCGCGCAAAAAAATCGGGCCACTGAATTTCGAGGTGTACCAGAAATCGTTCGCGGGTTACTTTAACTGAGAAAATATTTGCAATGTTTAAGTAATCGTAATGCGATCTTTTGCCAAACGTAACTATTGAAACAAATCTATTTCTTTAACCAGACCAATCCACTGAATGCCCCTTTAATAAGAATTATGCGGATAATAAACGTGTTTTTTTGACCGTGATTGTTCCTGATAAGCGCTTTTCTCTCCTTTTCTAATCGGAGATATGTTAATTCGTCATGCTAAAACATTAGTTATTTTCTTAATAGTAATAGTTCTTAGACGCGAACAAACGCCGTTTGAATAAGCGGCCCATAAAGTTATTTATATACATTTGCTTTGATTGTCTTAATTATATATAATTATCTTAGTTAAAATATAGGATTTTGATTACAAGTTTAGAAACGACTTTTCATGCTTTGAACTTTGAATTTTAATTACGATTATACATTTTTTTCTCTTCTTGAACTAACATAATATTAATTAAAATAAAAAAGTCAAAGCATAACAACAGCAACAACAGCGAATAACTTAACAAAAGAAATCAACAACAAAATTTACAGCAGAAGGCAAAGGACTTACCGTAGATCATTATGGTCATCCAGTTTAATATATACATTGTCCAACCCCATTTTGAGACACAAGAGAACTAGATTTTTTTCAGTCTTTCTTAAAGAAACGCGTGGCAGTGTATGCTGTGTGTGTCTGTGTGTGCGCGCTGCTTAGACATATATAGGTCCAGAAAGATGTCAGTTGTTAATTAGTACTACTTTTCTCATATTAGTCTTATCGCGAAGCCACATTTAAGAAACAAACAAAGTCGTTTCTGACGTGTGATAATTACACGTAATTTGTTTAATTCGAGGTAATTAAAAAGATAGCCATTGTTAATATTATTATTATTATCATTATCTGCATCATCCTGACGTCAGGAAGCTCAAGCTTGTTCCAATCCGCAAGTCACACCCACATCTGGCCCCAAACTTTACTCTAAGAGTTAACGTGAATGTTTATTCGTACGGAATGCTTGATGTGTTCATGGTTTTTGTTGTTTTTATTGCGGATAATAAACGTGTTAATCTTACAGACTACTAAATTGATGTGATTATGCTTTAATTCTTATTGTTGTTTTGTTGTGGACAATAATGTGTGTGTATGTGTAAACAGACATAAGTACGAAATCCATATTCTTCAAAAAAAAAAGAAAAGAAAAAAAGGTTTACATTTCAAGCCGCATCGTTGCTAGCCGGGCTATTCATTTCACTTAAAAAAGGAAAAGGGGCGATTCTTTTCACTCGGGCAAACAGGCAAGATTCCCTTGGCCAATAGACTATTAGACCAAACGTTATTATAGAGCGTGCAGAACTGATCCCGTTATTTATAACACTACAGACCAGTCTTATATACAAATACCTGTGTATTTTATTGAAACATAAATAGACCAATATGGCCGAGGGCCACGACGACGACTTTATAACTGACTTCTTGTTTCCAAACGAGCATGTCGATTACACACCGAGCTCGGATCACTTAAATGCGGAAATACGCCGGCTACAGACCGAATTGCCGTCCGAAAAGCAGTGTCCAAACTGTAAGAAAACATTTTCTAAAACTTGCAATCTCAGTAGACACTTGAGGTTGGGCAAGTGCATTAAGAAAAAAAACGAGTACACGTGCCAAAAATGCAAAAGAAATTTCCGAGATAAGTTTAACACGGACAGGCACGTGCAATCGTGCAGTGGAGGAAAGTCCGCACAGTGCACAAAATGTGGTAAACTTTTTAAATCTACCCGCTTTCTTGATTTACACAAAGTCCGAGTGCATCGCATCAATTGTCCGTTGTGTGATATAGATTGTGGAGACAGAAAAGAACTAGTTGTTCACGCTAGAAAACATCTACGCGAGGATTTCCTGACGATGCGACAAGTGCAATTACTTCGCAAGGTTGCAGGCAAATCGGTGTTGTTGCCACAGCCGTCTACCTCATCATCATCATCATCATCATTATCATCACCGGCCGAACTCGATCCTTCTGATGACAACTCTGTCGTTTTGTCACGACGATTTTCGTCAGAACAGACGACAACGAGGGTACACGGAAACGCCGGTGTCAGAATTGCAATTTCGCCAGCTGGCAGCGAAAAACATTCGTTGTTAAATCTTTTCAGTTCAAGACGTGAGCAAATTGAGTGGAATTTGGACACATATTTAAAAAGGTAAAGTAAACCGTTATGATCTTAATAAAAAAGAGACGAATAAATAAATAAACCGACTGTCGAAGACGCAGTGTCCCCATCGTTAAGTTTTAAAAACTGGTGTTATCACATTATTATTATTATTATTATTATTACTATTATTATTATTATTATTATTATTATTATCATCATCATACGGTACTGTAGTTTGCTTCAGCGAATTACTAAAAAATGCGTGGCTGTAATACATTTACTCGAGTATCTGTTTTTTTAAGCTTAAAATCTTGTGCACCAAGTTAGAACGTGTAATTTTATTTTCAATGTCTCTCATTCTACTTTTATCTCAGTGGGTTTATGAATGTTGTCATAGTGCCCGCCTATGAAAACAGAGACGAATAAATAAATAAACCGACTGTCGAAGACGAAGTGTCCCCATCGTTAAGTTTTAAAAACTGGTGTTATCACATTATTTTTATTATTATTACTATTATTATTATTATTATTATTATTATTATTATCATCATACGGTACTGTAGTTTGCTTCAGCGAATTACTAGAAAATGCGTGGCTGTAATACATTTACTCGAGTATCTGTTTTTTTTTAAGTTTAAAATCTTGTGCACCAAGTTAGAACGTGTAATTTTATTTTCAATGTCTCTCATTCTACTTTTATCTCAGTGGGTTTATGAATGTTGTTGATCGGTGCGACTTTAATTCGTAATGTTGATTCATCTCGACACTTACTTATCTCATTTGTCACGTTTATCTTATCTACCTCACAAAATTAATCTTTTACAGGTGGCGAAACGTGCGGTGGTACTTAGTTGCGAAATGCAAAATGGTTCGTTTTGACAGCGAAGGGAATATCAGGTAAACTTTAATAAGATTTGAGATAAGAAAGCGTTACTGTTGTCTTTCTTAGTCTCTAAAATCATCGATTTTTGACACGTGTTGCGTTATTCATTGGACAGTCTTAGCAATCTTAGCAAACGTATGAACTAGCCCGTCTTTGGCACAGTCTATTATTATTAGTAGTAGTATTAGTAGTATTACAAGCAAACAAACACTATCTATATTAGATATTTCTTTTACACGTAAAATGCAACGAAAGTACGTTAAAGACTTTTGATATATAAAACTCTTATCTAAGTCGCTATCACGTGGAAATCATAGGCCTTGAAAAATTTTATAACAGTGATCGCGCGTGTGTGAGCGCGCATGTTTATGTACATAAGTGCCATTGATTGTGTGTGTGTGTGTGTGTGTGTGTGCGATTGCGTGCGTGTGTGTGTGCGTGTGCGTGTGTGTGCGTGTGTGAGCTTTTTATGTGTGCGTGCGCGCAAAATACTATAGAAAAAATAGTCTAACAATAGTTTAACTTTGAACATTTTAGAGACGAGGAGAGGCCTGCGTTTCGTTCAAAGTCTCAGGTACTGCTTGCCCAAGACGCCGTTCAGAATCAGATTGACGAGGCCTTTTTCAAAATCAACTCGTCAATGGAGACGTTTTGTTCGAATGCGAGTGGTTGGGTTCTCGAAGAAGTTCTCGCATTCGAAATGTTTGTGTTCCGCTACAGTCCCCTAGGAGGAAACTGCGGTGACCTTGACATTCCTCAGGAACTTGCTGACAAACGGGCCCTCATAACTGTTACCGGTAGGCCGGTAAACAGCAAGGATTGTTTTGTCTGGGCGGTAATTGCCGCCATACATCACAATAGGGAAGAACATTGTGGAGCTGTACACTGGTCCACTTTTAAGGAGGTCAGGCCATTATATCGACTGCCAGATTCGATGTCGGAAGGAGATACCGTAACGCTCGATAAGATTGCGGATTTTGAAAAGAAAAACCGTGTCTCGGTGAACGTGTTTGCGTATGACGGCTCGATATTTCCACTGCGCGTGTCAAACAGCAACAGTGAGAGAGGGCACGCAAACCTCCTGTTGCTGCACGCGCTTGGAGAAGACGAAACTCTTCGGCCCTTTCAGCATTACTGCGCCGTAAAGGACCTCGGCAGACTAATTTACGCCCAGAACGATGGGAACCATAAGTTGCACGTGTGTCCGAGGTGTTTAAATCACAAGTACACTGCTAGCGACTTAGCCAAGCACATGGAGCACTGTAAACTGCTCGAGCCTCTACGCGTTCGCATGCCAGAGTCGAAGTTTGTGGAATTCAAAAAACGCCATCTTCAGCTCGAGGCCCCATTTGTTATCGTAGCTAGGTTCGAGTGTTTCAGGCGGCCGATTCTGGATCACAGTGAGCCGACAGAGGGTTCGATAGTGAGAGAAAGGCTCCATGAACCTTGTGCATTTGCGTATTACAGATTAAGCGTCGACGACAGTCACCCCAGCGAGCCAGTGTTTTTTGCAGACGACAACCCGGACACGGTTATGCGAGAGTTCTTTAGCTGTATGCAACGAGAAGCCCGCGATGCACTGGCCATCATGAGAGTCGTAAAACCCATTCAGTACTGCGACGTCGGTTTTAACAATATCGAAGCGTCGAACGAAAAATGCCACATCTGCGACAGCCCCTTCTTACCCGGCCAAAGAGTCGTTTTGGACCACGACCACGTTAGCGGTAAAATCAGGGGCAGGGCGTGTAACGCGTGCAACCTGAATTTCAGAACTCCAAACCACCTGATCGTCGTACTCGACGACCTTTCAGAGTACGACGGAAGAATACTACTGAGTGCCGCGGAGATATACGGCGCTAGTAAGATACAAGTCGTCCCGAAAACAATCGACAGTTACGCCGGGTTGACCATCAACGGGTGTCGCTTTATCGACTTGAAAAATTTCTTCAAGGACCCACTGGAGTGTTTGATAGACGGTCTCCGCGCCGAGGAAGGCGAGGGCGCCTTTGCTCACGCCAGAATAAATTGGCCCATTGGTACTACTCCGGAACAATTACGACGGATACCGTTGTGCAGAGACTACATAATGGGCCCGGAGGAGCTACACGCGTCTCACCTACCCCCACTGGAAGCCTTCACGGACAGTATCGCAGACGTGGCGCTCTCGCCTTCCGAGTACCAGGTCGCTGTTCGGGCATGGAACGACATGGAGGAAAAATGCCTGAAAAATTACCTGAGGCTTACACTGATCTGCGACTGTCTCTTCGTTGCCGACATCATAAGTCAGTTCAGGAAAGTGGTTATGAAGGACCTAAAACTAGATCCTATTCGATTTTATACGCTGGCCAGCTTCGCCTGGGAAAGTGCCCTCCGCTTCTCCGGAACAACCCTGGAGCTCCAGACATCCCTCGATGCACACTTGATGATCGAAAATGCAATCAGAGGTACGTCTCGGTTTCAAACTTTCGTATTATAGAGTACGTACACAGGTTGTCACAATTTTATCAGACATCGAAATGATCGTTCCTAACTTTTTATGACGAACACGAGAAATAGTTGTGCAAAATCTTTTTTTTTTTTCAACAAACAATTTTGCGTAGAATTAAAAAAAATATAGCATCGATTAAGAAATAATCATAATTTATATTTGAAATTGACAAAATGCTGATAAATGCAGCATTACAACACAACAACAACAACAACAATAACAAAACTCGTTGAAACAGGAAGTAGACTATAAATCTCATGTTATTTATTTTTACAGGCGGAATAGCAGTCATCGGGAATCCTAGGTTTGCACAAGCAAACAATCCAGGAATGTCACCCGATGCATTCGACAAGGACAGGGAGATAAGTTATATCGACTTTCTCGATTTTAACGGCCTATATACGTCCGTAATGGCAACGGCACGTCTCCCGACTCACGGCTTTCGATTCCTTACTGACTACGAGCTAGAGACATTCAGTGTCGACAATATCCCCGAGGACAGTGACCACGGATATATTCTTGAAGTAGACCTGAATTATCCGGCGGAACTACACGATTCCCACGATGGTAAATAAGTTCTTTGATGTATGTAATTATATTACGAAAATTAAACGACTGTTTTTTTTTTTCTTGAATAAACGTGAAAATGACAGCACTTTATAATTATTACTGAAACGGCCTCTTTAATATTAGCACTACGTAACGTGGCGTTATCGGGTTAAATAACTGAAGTGACAGTATGGTGTAGGCAGTGTTGTAAGCCGATTATTTATTTACTTGGTGACACCGTTTTATCATTTCAGATTTCCCATTAGCTCCGGAGAAAATTCCCGTCAGAAAAGAAGATCTTTCAGACTACACAATAAGAACGGCCGAAAAGTGTGGCATCAATCTGGAGAGTATCTCAAAAGAAAGTAGACTCTGTCTGACACTCAGGAACAAACAATCGTATACCCTACATTACAGAACCCTGCAGTTTTATATAAAGCACGGGCTACAGATCACTGAAATCCACAGGGTACTACGATTTGTCCAGGTTCCTTTCCTGCAGTCATTCATGAGCTACTGTTCCGAAAAGCGAAAAGAAGCACGATCCCCTCTTTACAAGACTCTCTGGAAGGCGATCAGCAACTTAGTAGCAGGTGGGGAGTTGTTCATTAAAATCTTTATCTTTAGAAAAATATCACTTAATCCTCTGCACAACTGAGGGAGAGAGAGAGAAAGAGAGAGAGAAAAGAGAGAGAGAGAGAGAGAGAATATGAACAGTAACCGTTTATTTACATAACAATTATACAGAACTTAATCAATTATAATAATAATAATAATAATAATAATAATAAATCATTTACTTTAATACGCTAGTGTAAAAAAAATTCTTCTATCACTTGCAGGGAAAAGTTATGAAAACCCCAGAAATTACAAAGACGTGCGCATATGCACTAGTGAGAAAAGTCTGACACACCTGGTGTCAAAGCCATCTTTTGATTACGCAAGAGTACTAAGCGAGAATCTGACAGCCGTACAAATGCACCGGCCTGTCGTCGAACTGAATAGACCAATTGCCGTGGGATTCACCATTCTTGAACTTTACTCATTTTACTACGAGTTCGTAAAAACGGATCTGGCTAAAAACGGCAGAGTTCGATTCCTCGCAGGAGACACAGACAGTCTGGTGTTGCATATTTCAGGCGTGCCCGATTTAAGAGACAGGTATAAGAAGCACGCGGACAAATTTGACTTTTCAAACTTACCCGACGAGCATCCACTAAAAGACGACACGAACAAGATGGTTCCCGGGAAAGTAAAATTTGAACAGGCTGGACAGAATGGAATAGAATTTGTCGCCCTGTCCCCCAAATGCTACTCGCTTAAAACGGACACGGGTTTTAAGCAGGCCAGGAAAGGCTGCTCAAAAGAGCTTAAACACGAACTTTATAAACAATGCTTGTTTAACAATACTTGTCACCGCGAAAACGTTAAGGAAATCAGAAACTATGGCCAGAAGCTTTATCAAGTGTCTGTGGATAGAAGGATGCTCAGTGTTCTTGATTACAAGAGATATCATTTTGACTCCCTGACTTCAGTAAGCTTTGGACACTATCTTCTAGATGACCAAGCAGCTCTCCCATCAGACGTCGAGGAAAACACTATCGACGAATAACACTATATATATTTTTCATGTACAATTTTATTCTTGTAACAGTTTACAGTTTAAATGAACTAATAACTAAAACTATTGAATAAAAACTATAAATTGGTGTACATAAACAGAAATGCGGTAAGGTGCGGCATGTACAGTTTTTTACCTTTTCTGATAAAATGACGATTTAAAGTCTTGCTAGTAACCATCTAAAAATTTTCTAGAAAGCATTCCTGAGTAAAACCAGTAATAAACATTAAACGTAATGGAGAATACCGCACCATTCTTTTTGTATTTAAAATGGTTTGTATTTTCTCGATGTTTATATATACATGTATATATATATATATATAAATATATACTTGTGTTGAAGAGTTCGTCTCTGCACAAGCAAAAATTAATCATATACAGCCGTTACTCTTGATTTATCCTTTTGTCCCGAATTCTTATCACCGATACAATAGGTCCCTATCACTTAAATAATCCCCGCATACGGCCGAAGCAGTCGATAAAGAGATTATTTGTGTATGATATTCACATAATTATATCTTCAAGATAATGACACGGTCTCAGAGTGACGCATTGAAATTAAATATTCACATTTCTTGTAGTAGTAGTACAAGGTGTCTCAGAGCGATACCTAAGTAATATAGATATATATATCTATACAAAACAAAATTATTACATAGAAAATTAAACACAGCGTGTAAAAAAACGCTTAATCTTAATCAGGTCATCGTGTTTTATTAAATGTAAACACACCTTATCGCGAAATCTAAGCCCATCAGTTGTTATGATCCGATAATGTCCGTTAAACAAAATGTTTTTACTTATTCTCATACTTTTCTTACATTCTTAATATGGAAGCCATCGCCTCTTACTTTCAGTGTTCCGTTTTGGAGCCTGAGATATTTTGCTTTTCTTTAGCATGCGCGAAGGCACATTCATCTGCTCCATTGCGACTGAAAAGTAATTATAATCCTTTGGTTGATGTTGCACCCCTTTATTAGTCAAAGCACTGTATAGGTAGTCCACGATCACGGAGTCCATCTTTTTACCGTATACACGAAGAGTGCCCGATCTTTCGATTTGAAAAGCTTCCTTCCCAAACTTTAAGAGGTACGCTAACAAAGATATCGCCCTTTTCCTAATATTTTTCGGTAACGAGCGCAGTATCATTTCACTTAGGTCTTCTAAGACAGATTGTTTCTTTTTCGCCAATTTTTTTCTCGAAACAGTCCCTTGTATATTATCGACGTCAATACCGACGGTATCGAACAAGTGTTTAAGTTCAGGCCGTTTCTCCGTCATGTTCGGTGAAACGCTAGTCGCAGATGCTTTCGTAACTTGGCGATCGGTCGGAAACTGTTGGCTTTGAAACTCCTGTGGTTGAAGCTGTTGTTGTTGTTGATGTTGTTGTTGTTGCTGCTGGTTGGTGTGGGGACGGCACTCCGGTTGCTCCTGCTGCTTTCGAGTCAGTTGTTGGA
This sequence comes from Cyclina sinensis, assembly GCA_012932295.1. Lineage (NCBI taxonomy): Eukaryota > Metazoa > Mollusca > Bivalvia > Venerida > Veneridae > Cyclina > Cyclina sinensis. Next base: position 34,832,131 of record JAAONU010000008.1, read on the forward strand.
AACGTACTGCCGGAATTAGAATAAGTTTTCGAAAACCTTTTTCTGTCCCCGTCTGCATTTTTACGAGCGAAATATACGTTCTCCGTCGAACTTTCGTCGTCCTCGTTGTCGGTGCCTGACAAATCGCTGTCTGTGTCGCTTTCAGAGTCAAACTGCTTTAAAAATGCAATCACAAGCGCTCTTATCCCATTCGCGTCTTTGTACATTAAATCTCTTTTAGTGTTATTGTCAACAGATTTCAGCGCCAGTCGTCTTAGCATACACTTATGTTTGCTCAATATCAGGAAGTCCTGTTCGTTGACGTTTACATTTCCCTGTAAAAGATTTAAGGATATCTCGGATAAGACCTGTATTTGTTCTCTCGAGACACTCCGGAGTAGCTGTTTTCTCTGACCTGGCGGTGCTGCCGTTAAATAACGCAAAAAGTCAATCTGGCGAGCTATTCTGTCCATATTAAACACACATCGTAATCTATTTACCGCACCAGATAGCGTATGTATATGTATTTACGTATTAGTCTAGTTCGTAAACTATCGGTAACTGTCCAGGTAAAACGTTTGCTCTTAACTTAAAGTCAGATTGTGATGATTTGGGACTAAGGTCTATTATCAGCGGGCTATATCGGTCGGTTTCCATGACGTCGTCATAAACTTGAACAAAGTGCTTCGCTTTCTTACTGTGACAGAAAAGCTGCGTACCTAGTGTAGATAGCTGCAGGCGATTTTGAAGTTTAAACAGAAGAATATAGTGCAGATTTGTAGTCATTGTTTTCGCGTATTTAGAATTCATGAAAATGTTGTGACAGCTGATAATCACAGTCACTGTCAAATGATGACAGAGCAGCACAAACAAATCCAGTATGTCTCTCGAGTTAATCATCACGTGATACAGGTCATCCACTATCAGAATGAGGTGACGTTCGTTCTCGGCCCATCGTTCTATGTCAGGTCTTGTGGGTAGTCCTTGCACGAACTCAACGTTAGGTACCGAACTGGCCACCTCATCGTACAGGTCCTGATATATATTGTACAGCCAAATATATCGAGACGGTGCAATAGTAAACAGCCTGTCACCCATTTCGACCAGCTTCCGCATGTAAGAAGTTTTCCCCGAGTTACTTTGTCCGACCTGTAAACAAACATAATTATACAAAAGTTAGACCCGTAATTCATTGAAGATAAGCATTCTGAAAGCGCACAAACATACATACATACATACATACATACATCTCTGTATCTGTATACTTACCAGCAGCAATGTAGCGGGGGCGATAAACTTCAACAGCGAATCATTGTGGTCGTTGTAGTGTTCATTGTCTATACTTCTATACATGCTGATGTCCGCAGTGTCCATCCTGAACGAATTGGTTTAAAAGCATACATTCATACATTTTATCTTAAACTTCATTGTGCACGCGCATGCGCTGACACACACTCATCTCTCACGAGCACACCTGCAAACGAAGCATCGTCTTAGCAATCCGTAAAACGCTTCGTCGCCAGCTTTCAGTTTTCATCACAGTCTCTCTGTAATCTCTGCACTTGAACTTGATCGCACACAGATCAAGAACAGCACGCTCGAATCTTGTACATGTCTGTGCATTGTACCAGTTTTCCAGGATACTATATTCGTCGAGTATATCGACGACTTTCCAGAAATAGATGTCGAGTTTGCTTTCCGTGTCAAGCATGACGCAAGAATGGTCTCGCTGCGACAAGCAATCGTACTGGCAACCGATGCACATTTGATTAACAACTGTCTCCAACTTACGCATGATTGATCGCGCGTAGTGAATCTGCAGCGAAAACTCAAATATACACATAAGCTGCTGTCGCCTAAGTTCAGAGAAAGCGCCTTTGTCCTCCATTTTTATTTATTTATCTATTAATTTGTTTGTTGTATCAACAGTAGTACTTGCTTTACAATCAGTGTCTTTTAAAACTGTTTTAGTGATTCGACTTTAAACAGAGTTATTCAATAGCGGCGTACGTAACGTTCAGTCTTATCTCAAATTATTCATATTTTTAGAATTTATTAATCAAAAGACAGTCTCTTTTATCTTTATTATTATTACCATTATTATTGATAAACGTCATCTCTCTTATCTCTTATCTCCTTATATAAGTGATAAGTAAAGGGATTATGGCTATTTTTAACATTTCTTATCTCGTAATAGGATTAAAATGACGTCATAATCCTCGACTCCTTTTACACTCGCCTCACTTTTCACTCGCACTCTCAAAACCATACTACTCTCGGGAACAGGGGTTTGACTTGCTACTCTTGAATAGCAAAACCAGTGCATACTACCTCTTGACCATTTAGCTGCCTCTTAATCATAGTTTTAGTGATGTAATATACAAAAACATGAAGAAAATGCTGAAATATGCTTGTTGTAAGTGTTTCAGAAAATCCTGGAAGTACATATTCCTTTCTAATTAGATACTACAGGCAGACATGAAAAATGTAAGTCTTTCTATGGACAGTGGGGCTTGAAAGAGGACCAATATGGTAATGTTTTGAAACTACCTTGAGTGAATGACAATGTTACAATTACCACACAGTGTCAAAACATTACAAGGGTATTTTGATGGACTTTTAGATACATACAGTTGAGATATTACACATTGCTTGTTTGTCTTTACAAAGATTCCAGACTTTACAAGGGTATGTAGGTAAAGTTTTTCTTAACAAAGAGTCCAAGCAATACTCAGGCATTCCAGTTCTATGTTTTAGCTGGCCTGGCTAGCTCAGTTGGTAGAACATTGAGGATTGTCGAACTTGATAATCCTGGTTCAAAACCCATCAGGGCAGGCAGAATTTCTCTGTTATAATTGATCTCAGACAATGCGTCTATAGGTCATTTGTCCCTCACCTCTGAAGCAATGACAGAAAGGAGAGAAATTTGTAAGTAAATGATTTTAACTGTTAAAACTGGCATTAAGCCCAAATAAACCAAACCATTTAAATAGTGATGGCTGTGTATTATTGATAGTACAGTTGCAATTAAAAGTCAAAATATCAATGGAAAGGTAGTTTTGAGTGTTCAAAACAAGAGATATTTTGATTTTTTTTGCTAATTGTAGCTATGAAAGTACGGTATTCATGGTTATGGCAATTATCAATGATGTTAGTATTAAAGGTAATGATCACTGAATATTGAACATACATGCAAGATAAAGACATTTCAAACATATGGAAATAGCATTAATATTCTACAAAAACACAGAGACTCTAGGAATAGTTTTAATCTACCTTAGTTTGAAAAGGTGGAAACAATTTTTACTCTGCAGAGCATCTATAGATGAAACTTGAAAAGTGTAATTAGCATTTGTATTTTTCCCAATTACATACTGGATTTCGTTAATCTTTTATCTTGTTCACTTTAGAACATGATGCTCGTCGAAAAGAGTAAAAACCCTTTTTCTCTCCTGTCCATTTCAAGTTTGGAAGGGCAATTTACTCAGCTTAGCTGACAGTGACTGTCACCTGATTCAAAATACTATAAACCCAGGAAAAGAAAATGAATAAAAGTTGTAAGCGGATTCTGTTAATGATTAATTTTCCAGTGTTACTTATGTTTTGAATCACACTTACTGCCATGGTATATTTATACTGTAAAGTGATGATTATTATTATTATGATGATGATGATAATGATGATGAAGATAATGAGGAGGACGATGTAGACAACAATGACACTGATAACATTGATCTCAATTCTCTCATATTGTCAGGTTTTGCATACCTACCTTAAGTATGAAGAGATGGAAAATAATTCTAATATGTTCAGCAGTTGTTTGAGGGTAAATGAATTGTATGATCTTTGTAATTTGAAACATATGGAAAAAGCATATGTATTTTTCACAAGTAGAAGACTCAAGCCCATGGAGCTCAGGGAAAAGGAAAAAATCTTTCCTCTACACTTCCATTTAGTTTGGCAAGGTAGCTTAGCTGCTGTCTCAAATTATATTTAACCCAGGAAAAGTACTGATAAAGGTTTAAGCCGATGTTAGTTTTTCAATAACTTGTTAATGTTTTGTATCACATTCATTGCCAGGGTATATTTATTATCCTACTGAACAGTGATGATGATGATGATGATGATGACTGTGATGATGATGATGATGACGCCGACGATGGTGATGAATACGATGGTGATGATGAATATGATGGTGATGAAGATGGTGGTGATCATGATCATGGTTATTGATGATGATGGTTTTGTTGATGATGCTTTTGATAAGAGTGATGATTGATTATGATGATGATGATCATGTTGATTGATGATGGTGATTTTGCTGATGATGCTTATGATAACAGTGATGATTGATTATGATGATGATGATCATGTTGATTGATGATGATGGTTTTGTTGATGATGCTTGTGATAAGATTGATTATGATGATGATCATGTTGATTGATGATGATGGTTTTGTTGATGATGCTAATGATAACAATGATGATTGATTATGATGATGGTGATGATGATCATGTTGATTGATGATGATGGTTTTGTTGATGATGCTTGTGATAACAGTGATGATGATTATGATGATGATGATCATGTTGATTGATGATGATGGTTTTGTTGATGATGCTTGTGATAACAGTGATGATTGATTATGATGATGATGATCATGTTGATTGATGATGATGGTTTTGTTGATGATGCTTGTGATAACAATGATGATTGATTATGATGATGATGATCATGTTGATTGATGATGATGGTTTTGTTGATGATGCTTGTGATAACAATGATGATGATTGATGATGATCATGTTGATTGATGATGATGGTTTTGTTGATGAAGCATGTGATAACAATGATGATGATTGATGATGATCATGTTGATTGATGATGATGGTTTTGTTGATGAAGCATGTGATAACAATGATGATGATTGATGATGATCATGTTGATTGATGATGATGGTTTTGTTGATGATGCTTGTGATAACAGTGATGATTGATTATGATGATGATGATCATGTTGATTGATGATGATGGTTTTGTTGATGATGCTTGTGATAACAGTGATGATTGATTATGATGATGATGATCATGTTGATTGATGATGATGGTTTTGTTGATGAAGCTTGTGATAACAATGATGATGATTGATGATGATCATGTTGATTGATGATGATGGTTTTGTTGATGATGCTTATGATAACAATGATGATTGATAATGATGATGATGATGATGATGATGATGATGATGGTTTTGTTGATGGTGCTTGTGATAACAGTGATGATTGATTATGATGATGATCATCATGTTGATTGATGATGATGGTTTTGTTGATGATGCTTGTGATAACAGTGATGATTGATTATGATGATGATCATCATGTTGATTGATGATGATGGTTTTGTTGATGATGTTTGTGATAACAATGATGATGATTGATGATGATGATCATGTTGATTGATGATGATGGTTTTGTTGATGATGCTTATGATGATGATGATGATGATGATGATGATGATGATGATGATGGTGGTTTTGTTGGTGATGCTTATGATAGCAATGATGATTGATTATGATGATGATGATCATGTTCATGTTGATTGATGATGATGGTTTTGATGATGATGCTTATGATCATGATGTTGATTGATGCTGATGGTGGTAATGTTGATTATGTTGTCGATGAAAATGGAATGGAGAATGATGACAATGATCTCAATTCTTTCATGTTGCCAGATCATTTTCTCATGAGGGTAAATAGATTGTATGATCTGTGAAACTTGTTATTCTACCAACTCAGAGCCAACTAGCTAGGTTTTCATTTATAGTTAATTCCTGATTGGTATTCAGAAAATAAATTGTCAACTTAATTGGTAACAAGTGTAAGTTGATTGGTCAAATGAAATAATTGACAAGTAGGATTAGGAAATTTAGTTGGAAAAGCATTAACATAAGATGGGATGAGGAATTTTACTGTGGTATATATGCTGTGTAATGAAGGAGCATGATGACAGATAAATAGATGTGTTTAGTCTGTAGTCACATTAGGCTATGACTTGAGGAAGACTGAAGCCAGTGTAAGACTGAAGCCAGTGTATGAGATGTCTCCTGTGTACAGATTCATTTTGCATATTTAATCACACCGTATCATGTCAATGAAATGCTAAAGATGTTTTGATTGAGTGGATATATATATGTTACCCAAGTTTTCCAAAGCAAATGAAGACCTTAACCATGAGGTCTGGCAGACATGTAAATTGTAACAATGGTGTGTCCAGTTCTGTTACTTTTGTCTTTAATGAGATTACTTGTTATGTTTCAAACAAAAGAACATAAAACTGTAGAAAACAGCTAGCATGGGGAATCACATTTATGTGGATTGGGTCTGATTTACCAACTGTTAGAAAACAAAACATTATTCTAGTGATGATAACATACATGTGTATGATGACAAGACCCTTTAATGATACCATTTGATATCAGGTCACCCAAGTTTAATATCATTTAGTAAGATGCTCTGGCAGTTTTGCAGTTCACTGGACACAGTTTTCTTCTAATAATTAAAGCGCGCATCTTTTTCTATTCTCTTATGCAAACACTTAACGTAACCCAAGCACTGATTCTAACCCAAGCACCTAACCAAACTCCAACCTCTTAACAGCTGTGTCCAGTTAAATGCATAGTAGCCACTGTTTTTTTATTTTAGTTTTGAAAGCAGTTGGAAGACAAGAATTTATCTAATTTGAAAATTTTCATTATGCAGTGCAGTTTGACATTGATAATAGATCTATAACAAGTAGAAAAAGTGAAATGAAAATCAACACGTTACCACAAGTTAAGTCAATGTCTGTCATTGGTTACAAGAATAGAACTTCATCAGGATTAACTGTATGAGAAATGTTTAAGCTCAAGTAAAAAAAAAAGATATAAACTGTTACTAAAAATAGACTTAAGTTGCAGGCGCGTAGACAATTTTTACCGATAGGGGCCGCGGAATATACGATCAAGGGAGGGGTGGGTAAGGGAGGGGTGTCTCCTCCGTTGCTAAGAAAATTTTGAAAACGTGTCCCTTGAAATATTCAATTTCTGCACACTCCTTTACAAAATATTTATTTTGTAAAGATAAATTACAATAAGAAATCTTTGACCAATATTGACATTTATTTGAAGATTCATTTCTGACAAAGAATAAGTTAGATGATTCTAGCAATGTTTTATACTATTCAATTTTCACAGTGTCCTAAATCTGGCTTAATGCAATCAGACTTTTCCAAAGAGAGCCACACGCCCTTCAATATTACAAACAAATTCCCTTGCTACTTCAACAACGTCAATGCCATCTGTATCTTCTTTGTAAACATGTAATAACATGGTATGATTCAGACGTTGCTGTTACATGGTGTAACAGAGGTAAGTCTGAACACATCTGAGTGCAGAGAAAGATCTCTTACTCGAGGCATTAGTCGCAGGCATCACGAGAATCAGCTTGTAGGAACTTGTAGTTATAAAAAGCAAAGACTATTAATGTCATAGTGTAACCAAGGATGTGAATCATACCACTCAAGATTGAAGGCTCTAAGCTCGGGGCTTATTTTTCCCAAACGTTCGTTTAGGAAATTTAATGTTTTTAGGCTGATTTGGCCCCTCCATTTCAAAGAGAACTTTGAGAAGGAATGATGTATAAAGCATCGTATCACGACGTATTTATTATAAATAAATTGAGTAATCAGGGTAAAATTGTAATAATTTCTTTTCATTTTTACTTTAACATCAAATGTTTGCGACATCATGTTTTCTCGCCTTCAGAACAAAACAAACGGGATAAAAACTTCCTATATAAGGACCATATTGATAGCATGTGTACTAATTAGCGCTTTGCGGCGCTAATCCTGAACTAACAGTTTGACATCTACATGTTAATTGCGTAACTTCATAACGAAGCCACGGCTTTATTCAGCGGCGGCTCTAATTGTCGCGGCCGCAGTTCTGTAAGTTTAATTTAAGACATTTTTGGTCAAAATATTGGAGCCGCGACCGCGACCTCTGCGGCCCCATTGCCTACGCCACTGAGTTGGAACTTGTTTAAAAAGATATTTAGATATGCCATATAAAACTTTATGGCAAATTACTGTTCATTAATTATGATATTTCAGATATCCAAATATATCATCAATGATTGAAATAGATATATTTGGTTGGTTGTTGTGTGTACGTAAAGTGTTCATGTTGGGAAATAGTTTCCTTCAAGCTGCTGGATGTTGCTGGTAAAGGTGATATTGGTTCAGGCAGTACTCAGGTTGGGAAATAGTTTCCTTCAAGCTGCTGGATGTTGCTGGTAAAGGTGATATTGGTTCAGGCAGTACTCAGGTTGAGAAATAGTTTCCTTCAAGCTGCTGGATGTTGCTGGTAAAGGTGATATTGGTTCAGGCAGTACTCAGGTTGGGAAATACATGTAGTTTCCTTCAAGCTGCTGGATGTTGCTGGTAAAGGTGATATTGGTTCAGGCAGTACTCAGGTTGGGAAATATTCAGGCAGTACTCAGGTTGGGAAATAGTTTCCTTCAAGCTGCTGGATGTTACTGGTAAAGGTGATATTGGTTCAGGCAGTACTCAGGTTGGGAAATAGTTTCCTTCAAGCTGCTGGATGTTGCTGGTAAAGGTGATATTGGTTCAGGCAGTACTCAGGTTGAGAAATAGTTTCCTTCAAGCTGCTGGATGTTGCTGGTAAAGGTGATATTGGTTCAGGCAGTACTCAGGTTGGGAAATAGTTTCCTTCAAGCTGCTGGATGTTGCTGGTAAAGGTGATATTGGTTCAGGCAGTACTCAGGTTGGGAAATAGTTTCCTTCAAGCTGCTGGATGTTGCTGGTAAAGGAGATATTGGTTCAGGCAGTACTCAGGTTGAGAAATAGTTTCCTTCAAGCTGCTGGATGTTGCTGGTAAAGGTGATATTGGTTCAGGCAGTACTCAGGTTGAGAAATAGTTTCCTTCAAGCTGCTAGATGTTGCTGGTAAAGGTGATATTGGTTCAGGCAGTACTCAGGTTGGGAAATATTCAGGCAGTACTCAGGTTGGGAAATAGTTTCCTTCAAGCTGCTGGATGTTGCTGGTAAAGGTGATATTGGTTCAGGCAGTACTCAGGTTGGAAAATAGTTTCCTTCAAGCTGCTGATTGTTGCTGGTAAAGGTGATATTGGTTCAGGCAGTACTCAGGTTGGAAAATAGTTTCCTTCAAGCTGCAGGATGTTGCTGGTAAAGGTGATATTGGTTCAGGCAGTACTCAGGTTGGAAAATAGTTTCCTTCAAGCTGCTGGATGTTACTGGTAAAGGTGATATTGGTACAGGCAGTACTCAGGTTGGAAAATAGTTTCCTTCAAGCTGCTGGATGTTGCTGGTAAAGGTGATATTGGTTCAGGCAGTACTCAGATGTCAAGGCATTTTTGGCTTCAGTGTTTGGTTGTTTTAATGTACATTACTCCTGTCTTGTCTAGCAAGAGTTGTATTCATGGAGTTTTTGGTAATGTCTTTGTATTTGTTAGCTGGAATGCTGGAGGGGATGATTTTTCTTGATAATTGTATGTATGAAAGATGTCTCCTTGAAGCCATGTATTTTGTGGGAATGATTCGAGTGGATAATAGAACTCCAAACACCTGCTTTTTCCTTGAAAAGTTAAGTGCTCTTCTCTTAAGGAGGGTAGGTGCTAATTTAATTTCAGGGGAATTAGCATCATACATCTGTAAGTCCAAAATAGATGAGGACTGATTCAGAAAAGGATTGTGGAGTCATGCAGCAGTATGAAATGTATAAATACTGTGGAGAATCATGTGAAATAAAAGCTTCATAAGCAAGTGTACCTTGCCTGTAAAAGCAGATAATTGCCCAGCAGAAATGTGGAGAGGCAGAACAACTGTATCTGTATATTTTGTGAATGTTTAGAATTATTAGCTTTCATAACTTTGCAAGATGATGTATGCTTACACACACTAAATATTAATGATAATTATTATAATAAGTTGATAATTCAAAGAAAGGTGTATTGTGAATTGCAGTCTCATTGGCTGGGAAGTAATGTTTGATTTAAGACATGATCTTTTAAGTAAATTCAATTTATTATGTGACCATAATCATGTGAGAGATTTCAGTGTGATTGCCTAACATAAGAAAATTGAAAAGTTTTATATTTTGGTGCAAAGTAGAGATTAAGTTTCCTTAGAATAATATAAGAAATAAACCTGAAAGCTTATAAGCTTTTCAAGAAGTCAGATTTGATAAGACTGCATTTCCATCTTCTATTAAGAATATCATAAACTTAAGTCAGTTGATGACTTGGTATCACTATTAGATTTAACCTCTCACTGAATGATATGGCCCTTAATATATTGATTCAAGCCCTCGCTGCTACTTGAAGACTTTGACAAAATATGTTAAGAAAGATGCGGCAGTTAAATATAATCTAAACAAGATAGGAGTCTAGTTACTGAACCTTAACTGCCAACCATATATTACGTTGTTAGGTGATGAGCCAAACAAAACCAAACCAAACCAGATCTGTTCACTTGAACCCATTTTACCCATGAACACCTTGTAAATTTACATCAGACTTACAAACCACCACAAAATTTAAAAAGATGTAAAATTTTAAACTTCCTTAAGTAATTTTAAAAATAACTTAAAAAGCAGATTGCTAATTTTGGTAAATTGACTTGTGTGGAATGCCTGATTATTAAATAAGTGGCAAGAATTAAGTCAAGCATTGTGGCACATATTGTAGGAAACACTATGTCTCATTATTAACATTCAAGCTGTCATGTCAGATATGATACAGAATACTGATCATCAACTCAATGTTTGCTGTCGACTCTGTAACTCCTGTACTAAGGAGAAGAATTTTGAAAAGCTATGCTAAAAATAGAAACCAGGCATTTCATCCTGCTTAATAATTTAAGAAAAGATGGATTTCCTTTTCTCTTAAATGCATTTTTATGTAACTGGAATGGAACTAAATACTGCTTGCTGCTAAAAATAAAACCACACCAATAAAAAATGCTTGATTTTAAAAAATGCTTGATTATCTGAGATTTGAAAGTTAATTGTTTTATTTTTGATTGTAAAGAAACAGATATTTATGTCTCTCTCCACAGACACACCTCTTGTCAGATTTTGATGAAACCTTACAGGAATGATTGTTAGCTTAGAATTAGTTTATATAGTTACTTGTTTTATTGATGTGTTCTGGTAGGCTGTTTTTTAGAGGAGTAACTGTTGTGGCCCTTGATTTTTCCAAATTTGAATACATTAAGGCATATCCCCATAATTGCTGATCAGATTTTAAGGAAACTTGACTGTGAAATGATTAAAAAGTAATTATATGTATTTAAGTTATGTGCCTGTCAGATGATTTTTAGAAAAGTTTTGGCCCTTGGTTTATCCAAATTGAAATACAGCTGGGCATAATTCCATAACTGCTGGTTAGATTTTGATGGAAAATCACAACATTAGTGTGTGTATATACTTACATGCATATTGTTGGCTTATACTGGTCAGATGATTTTAAGCAGAGTTATGGCCCTTGATTTGTCCAAATTTGAATACAATATTGGGCATGGATTTTGAAGAAACTTCACAGCAATGATCTTGACCAAGTGTCAATCACACATATTATCAGCATATTTCTGTCAAATGATTTAAAGTAGTTTTGCGGTGCTAAATCTGTCCAAAACTAAGAACATTTCAGCATGTCTCTATATAGTTAACTTGTTGGATTTACATAAAACTTCACAGGAATGATTATTTCAGAAAAGTAGTTTTTTATGTCTGTCTGTCTGTTTGTTTGTCACAGAGTTGTTCTGTTTTCGTTTTCCATAATTGTTCTTTGGTTTTCAGCCTATCAGCACATTCCAGTTCAGTGATTTTCAGCAAACTTATGGTCATTATGATTTTGTCCAGATTTGAACACATTTCAGCTTATGACAGATATGAGTTATACTGGGCAATCATAGCCCTCATGTTAATTTCACAGTTGTGTCCCCTGTTCTCTATTTTATTTTGCCGTATTCTTAATTCATAGTTAATGACATTTGGGAGAAGACATACGTTTTCCTTAAAACGACACTCTAGTTGGAAACTTAGGTATTTAAAGTACTTTGAATTTACCGTAGTCAATCAGTGTTTATATTTAATCTTGAAATAGTTCAAAATATATTTCAGGATTTTGGTGTGATAATATGATTCTTACATAGTTCTGTTTCTAAATATGGTAAATGTGTTTACTTTTCAAGTGTTTGCACTTTTTTAAAGGTGGTCAGTCTGATATGAAGCAAATTTTACAACATTTGTCACATTTAACATATTCCATGAGAGATTTGTTTAACAAATTGAAAGACCCATCACATTTGGTTAGATTCTTATTAGAAAAATTAACTTCATGTTTTTATAAGAATTTTTAATTATCTCCCTTTGAACAAAATATGCATTTACGCTAGCTAATAATTTTGGTTTCTATATAAAGTTTATTTTTACACTTGCAAACAATGTGTATTGACATGTGTTTGCAATCAAAACTAATATCAAATTCTAGATTAGTATATTGCTTCAAAATTTAATTTTTGCTGATCTATCCTGGTTTCGCAGCCAAGATAGACAAAGGGAAGTAATAATAATTTTACTAACTAAGGTTTCTCACTAAATTCTTCTAGATATGTTACCGTAATGTCAAATTTATAATTGAAATGGTAAAATAATTAGAATGTTTCTTTAAATCACATTGATAATTATGTACATAAATTAATATTGATGCTCAAATATTTAATCTTTATTTTGAACACAGGATCCAAAACACAGTTTTGAAAATACTTCCGGAGAAAATATAACATGCAATATGTCACCAGTGACCTTAAATTAGTTTACATTGTCAGATCCTTACTTGCCAAAAAGATCACCTTCATGAAAAAAAAGGTGGTCAATCTGAATTCAATCAAATTTTACAACATTTTTCACAGTCAACAAATTCAATAAGAGACTTGTTTAACATATTGAAAGACCCATTAGATTTAGAAAAATTTCTATTAGAAAATTAACTTATATATCTTTTTTAAGAATTTGTAGTTATCTCTCTTTTGAACAAAATAAGTAATTAATCTAGATAATAATTTTCTTTTCCACATAAAGTTCATTTTCACACATGCAAACGATGTGTTTTGACTAGTGTTACAAACAAAACTACATGTCAAGTTCTAAACTAGTATATTGCTTCAAAATTTAATTTTTGCTGATTTATCCTGGTTGCGCAACCAAGACAGACAAAGGGAAGTAATAATAATTTTGCAAACAGGTTTCTCATGAAATTCTTCAACATATGTTACCATAATGTCAAATTTATAATTGAAATGGTAAAATAATTAGGACGTTTCTTTAAATCACATTAATGATTATGTACATAAAATTAATATTGATGCTCAAATAATTTAAACTTTATTTTGAACACAGGATAGAAAACAAAGTTTTAAAAATACCACCGGAGAAAATATAAAATGCAATATGTCACCAATGACATTATACATGTATTAGTATACATTGTCAGATACTCACATTCATGAACAAAATCAGATTGACCGCCTTTAAAGTACAAAATTCAACTGGTCAACTTTTGTAAATGTATCACATCTTTCAGTTTCAGAATAATGGTAAATCAGCAAGGGTTTTTACTTCAGTGAGAATTATAATTCTTTGTTTTTAGCTCACCTGAGCACAGCTATAAAAAATTTTTCTTCCCAATCAATGTAAAATAATTAAATTTTTACCTTCTGCTAGTTGCATAGCATACCCATATTCTTTTTGGGCTCATTGGGTGAAAAGTCAAACTAAAAGGAGCTTGGCGTTTTAAAAATATGTCTAAATCCAGTAACTCAAAACAAATGACCCAAGACTTTCAAAATTTACAGGTAGTTTAAGTAGAGGACACCTCTTGATTTGAGCTCACAGAGACTTGCACTCTGAAAAGTGTTTCTGCATAAGCCATGAAACTTCATACTTGGGTGGTAGTTTGGCCTTTTTGTTCAGAAGACCAGTAGTGTTACCTTAGCAGTTCTGCTCTCAGTGGCCTGCACTTTTAAGAAAATATTACATCATCAGTAACTCAAGAACAGTTGAACTGGGCTATTACATTTTACTATCTAGACCCATTTGGGCCAAGTTGAGACCACGGGGTTTTTAGCTCACCTGTCACGTAGTGACAGAGTGAGCTTTTCTGATCACCTTTTGTCCGTCGTCCGTCTGTCCGTCCATCCGTCCACAATTAGTTTGTTAACACTCTAGTGGTCACATTTTTGCCTCAATTGTCATGAAACTTGTTCAGGATGTTTGTCTCATTAATATCTCGGACGAGTTCGAACATGGGTTATCAGGGTTGGAAAACTAGGTCGCAGAGCCCAAATATAGAAAAACCTTGTTAACACTCTAGAGGCTACTTTTTCAGTCCAAATATCCTGGAAATTTGTCAGAGAGGTTCTATCAATGATTTCTAACTCAAGTTCGAATATAGGTCATCTGGGTTCAAAAACTAGGTCGCAGAGCCCAAAAATAGAAAAATCTTGTTAACACTCTAGAGGTTACATTTTCAGTTGAAATAATCTAGAAATTTGTCAGAAAGGTTGCTTTGACGATTTCTAGCTCAAGTTCGAATATGGGTCATCTGGGGTCAAAAACTAGGTCACAGAGCCAAAATATTGAAAATCCTTGTTAACACTCGAAAGGTAACATTTTTGGTCCAAATAATCTGGAAATTTGTCAGAAAGATTGCTTCTATGATTTCTAGCTCAAGTTCGAATATGGGTCATCTGGGTTCAAAAACTAGGTCGCAGAGCCCAAAAAAAGAAATATCTTGTTAACACTCTAGAAGTTACATTTTCAGTCCAAATAATCTGGAAATTTGTCAGAAAGGTTGCTCTGACAATTTCTAGGTCAAGTTCGAATATGGGTCATCTGGGGTCAAAAACTAGGTCACAGAGCCTAAATATTGAAAATCCTTGTTAACACTCAAGAAGTAACATTTTTAGCCCAAATAATCTGGAAATTTGTCAGAAAGGTTGCTTCTATGATTTCTAGCTCAAGTTCGAATGTGGGTTATCTAGGGTCAAAAACTAGGTTGGGGAGCCCAAAAATAGAAAAATATTGTTAACACTCTGGAGGTTACATTTTCAGTTCAAATAATCTAGAAACTTGTCAGAAAGGTTGCTTTGATGATTTCTAGGTCAGTTTAGAATATGGGTCATCTGGGGTCAAAAACTAGGTCACAGAGCCCAAATATTGAAAATCCTTGTTAACACTCTAGAGGTAACATTTTTAGCCCAAATAATCTGGAAATTTGTCAGAAAGGTTGCTTCTTTGATTCCTAGCTCAAGTTCGAATATGGGTCATCTGGGTTCAAAAACTAGGTCGCAGAGCCCAAAAAAAGAAAAATCTTGTTAACAGTCTAGAGGTTACATTTTCAGTCCAAAAAATCTGGAAATTTGTCAGAAAGGTTGCCTTGAGGATTTCTAGGTCAAGTTCAAATATGGGTCCTCTGGGGTAAAAAAACTAGGTCACAGAGCCCAAATATAGAAAAACCTTGTTAACATTTTAGAGGTAACATTTTCAGTCCAAATAATCTGGAAATTTGTCAGAAAGCTGAATTCTATGGTTTCTAGCTCAGTTTCGAATATGGGTTATCTGGAGTCGCAAACTAGGTCACAAAGCCCGAATATCCAGAAACTTTGTAAACACTCTAGAGGCTATATTTTCAGTCCAAATGTCCTGGAAATTTGTCAGAAAGGTTTTTCTGATGATTTGTCGCTCAGGTTTGGATATGGGTTATCTGGGGTCAAAAACTAGGTCACAGAACCCAAATATCGAAAAACCTTTGTAACACTCTAGAGGCTACTTTTTCAGTGGAAATTTGTCTGAGATATTGTTTCAATAATTTCTAGCTCAAGTTCGAATATGGGACATCTAAGTTAAAAAACTAGGTCATAGAGCCCAAATATGGAAAAACCTTCTTAATACTCTAGAAGTAACATTTTCGGTACAAATAACCTAGAAATTTGTCAGAGAGATTGTTTCAATAATTTCTAGGTCAGATTCGAATATGGGTCATCTGGGGTAAAATAACTAGGTCATAGCAACTTTGTTAAAAGCAGTCATACTCAGGTGAGCGATACAGGGCCATCATGGCCCTCTTGTTCATATAAATTGAGGAAATCTTTGTTACTGGGACTGATCATTGTATTTATTTCAAGCTCATTTATAGTATATTGGTTGAAGAAACGTGAAAGAAAGCATAAAACTTTTGCCTGTATATCCCTTTTAAAGCTTTTGCAAAATTGTAACTTTCATTGAGGCACATCAGTCCATTGTCAGTCTAACCCTTCAAAGTGACAAGGGTATAGTTAAATGATCTCTCGTTATGTTATCCTGAATATTTCTTTACCTGTCAGACCCATCAATGAAGCCTATTTGCTTTTTAGCGAGTGGTATCTATTAAATCTAGGTTGTGTTTGACACATGGTAAAGCATTTGGTTTGTTTTGTTTTGTTCTTGTTCATCTGTAATGTCCACTGTTGAAACTGATTTACTCTAAATTTTCATGCTGAACAGGTAATGCTGACTTATGACATAGTTATATATTTAAAATTTAAAGCAAATTATTTGAATGTATTACTAAACCTATAAATGATTTAGTATTGAATTATATTGACCTAAACTTATAAGTCAGAGAAAAAAGAGGAAGCAAATCAGTCTGTGCATTAAATGCTGAAATTGTTTACAAAAGAAACTATTTGTACACAAAAAATACTGCACTTTATGTATTTCAGGTTATTTATTAAAGAATGTTATTGTGTTAACACTGTAACATTTGATGAAACAAAAGAAACCATTTCTATTTTTACAAAAAGTCTGTGCAGTAAATTTTTAAACTACTTACGTTGTTTGCAATGAAAAGTATTTTGTTTACTTAATATCACAGCCAATGAAATAACAGAAACAAATTTATTTATTAGAATTAAACCTGTTAATTTATACACAAACAATCTTGAGGCATTAATAGAAAACCTTTAATCTTTAAAAATTTGGTTATATATTTCTTTGTTAGCCTTACAGCATATCTGATGAAATCTTAGAAACATTTTTTAGCTCACCTGAGCCGTAGACTCATGATGAGCTTTAAGGATCGATCATTGTCTGTTTTTTATTGTCCATCATGTGTCATCCGTCCAGATTTAGTTTGTTAAAGCTCTAGCGGTCACATTTTTGCCTCAGTTGTCTTGAACTTGGTCAGGATGTTTGTCCCAATGATATCTCAGATGAGTTTGAACATTGGTCATCTGGGATTAAAAACCAGGTCACAGAGCCCAAATATAGAAAAACCTTATAAACACTCTAGAGGCTACTTTTTCAGTCCAAATATCCTTGAAATTTGTCAGAAAGGTTTCAATGATTTCTAGCTTAAGTTGAATATGGGTCATCTAGGGACAAAAACTAGGTCACAGAGCCCAAATATAGAAAAAACCTGGTTAACACTTTAGAGGTCACATTTTCAGTCCAAATATCCTGGAAATTTGTCAGAGAGATTGTTTCGATAATTTCTAGCCCAGGTTCGAATATATGTCATCTGGGGTCAATTAAGCAGATCCATAGCAACTTTGTTAAAAGCAGTGATACTCGGGTGAGTGCTACAGGGTGATCGTGGCTCTCTTATTATTTATGTGTAAAACATGCCTGTTAATTAAATGCTTTTGAAATGAATAATATTTGGTTTACTGTGTATTTCAATTTATGAAATAAAAGAAATATTGGTACTTTATCATGCCATAACCTGAAATATTGTCTTGTAATATTAGAATTTTACTATTTCTATGGATTTATTTATTTAAACAGCAGCTGTAAATTGGTATAAATTTCTATCATTGTATCTGAGCCTCTGGACTGTTGAGTCCATGCTATTACTGTATTGGGAGAAAGTGTATACAGCCAGCCCACCAGCGTCTGCACAGTTGTCGGTTTCTGCCCTGGAATTCAGTTCTTTGAACATATTTGTCATAATTGCATAATACAGACGACCGTTGGCGCCGTTCTGCGGAGCTCTTGTTTTGTTTATGTTTTGTTATTAATTTTTCTGTTATTCTCTTCTGTTAAATTTATATTGTTAAAGAATATAGTGAAAGAAAACATTAACTAAAATGTTGCGTTCTTGTTATTATGGGGAAGAGCGAGAGAAAGTCTTTTAAATTCTTTAAAATTTTATTTTTGTTTTCATCAACGTCCAACTCGATTACCAAAAACTCCAACACAAGTATAAGTTCCAAAATAAAAGATTTTAGTTCCAAAAATGTATCGAACTAAAGTGTGACAGCACTAACTTGCGATGTTCAACAGACTCTTCCCACTGCATCCCAGAATATAACATCCCCCCCCCACCAGAAAACAAAATTGACATCATATCAACCTCATTTTCAAAGAAAAAACTTGTTAGCACTGTGTAAACTTAGTGATCAATCATCACAAACTGTTAACTCTCGAGACAGAACATAATTCTATAATACATTGCCTCATAACACTATGCATGGAAAATACACAATAAGTTTCAACAAACATGAAACTTGTATATTTGAACAATTGATACTCAGTAATTGCTTAGAATAAGTAAAGTCTGCCGGAGGCAACAAACATTTGGCATCCACCATCGATGACTAAACATATTCAATAATAAATTGCTTTTACAACAATTTTTGCATAAGAATACACGTTGAGTTTCAAGAAACCTGTATATCTAATCCTTTTATAGCAAGCAATATTTTTCAATGCAATGCAAAGTCACATTTTACTACAGAAATACATGTATTAAACAACAGTGTGAATTTTGGTATAATCAAGGGAAACAAATCTTGAGGGCTTAAAGGGCATCAAGAATTCAAGATAAAAGAAACCACCAAGAGTTGTCCCTCTTGGAAACCAATTGCAACAAATCTTCAAAATACTGTAAGATGCAGAACAGCTTTTCACAGCTAATACATGACAATGAATCATCTCAAAGGAAAATGTCAAAAACAGTTTGAGGGAAACTGTGACAATTCAAACATTAATTTAATGCAATTAAAATTATCATTTTCAAGCAACAAAAAGCATCATCAAAATGACTTCTATTGACAACATATATTTTTTACTGTGTAAATTATATGTTTGCAAAGTAATGAATACTGTAGGGAAGAATTAATTTTGACTGACAAAATCCAAAGGTTACTGTCCATGAATATTGTATTGTACTGTATTTACAAGAAAATAGGTAAAATTGAAGATGTTTTTTTATTATCTTAATGGAAAAATGTTTGCAAGAAATGAAATACTGACATGTAGAGGATTGCAGTAAGACAAATTTGTATTATATTAAGAGATATATGAAAAACATGTACTGAAAGCACTTTGCAAAGCAAACACATGTGGCATCAAGTGTTAGCATCAACAATAATATTAATGAGAAATATGACATCATCAATGGCAATGAGAAGTATGACATCATCAATGGCAATGAGAAATATGACATCATCAATGGCAATGAGAAGTATAACATCATCAATGGCAATGAGAAGTATAACATCATCAATGGCAATGAGAAGTATAACATCATCAATGGCAATGAGAAGTATAACATCATCGATGGCAATGAGAAATATGACATCATCAATGGCAATGAGAAGTATCAATGGCAATGAGAAGTATGACATCATCAATGGCAATGAGAAGTATGACATCATCAATGGCAATGAGAAGTATCAATGGCAATGAGAAGTATGACATCATCAATGGCAATGAAAAGTATAACATCATCAATGGCAATGAGAAGTATCAATGGCAATGAGAAGTATGACATCATCGATGGCAATGAGAAGTATAACATCATCAATGGCAATGAGAAGTATCAATGGCAATGAGAAGTATGACATCATCAATGGCAATGAGAAGTATGACATCATCAATGGCAATGAGAAGTATCAATGGCAATGAGAAGTATGACATCATCAATGGCAATGAGAAGTATGACATCATCAATGGCAATGAGAAGTATGACATCATCAATGGCAATGAGAAGTATGACATCATCAATGGCAATGAGAAATATGACATCATCAATGGCAATGAGAAATATGACATCATCAATGGCAATGAGAAGTATGACATCATCAGTGGCAATGAGAAGTATGACATCATCAATGGCAATGAGAAATATGACATCATCAGTGGCAATGAGAAATATGACATCATCAGTGGCAATGAGAAGTATGACATCATCAGTGGCAATGAGAAATATGACATCAACAATGGCAATGAGAAATATGACATCATCAGTGGCAATGAGAAGTATGACATCATCAGTGGCAATGAGAAATATGACATCAACAATGGCAATAAAATTATACTGTATCAAAAGTGTATATCACAACATATTACCAATACAAAGCTGTCAAACAATACATCTAATATATGTTTGCAAGGTACCATGCCCTTCAACTGTAAGCAGAATGCTGCGAGGTACTTTGCCTGTTCTGTGGAGATTCCCATGAACGGGTGCTGGTCGTTTCGCTAACTGTCAGTTTACTACCTCTACACATTCGCTACCTTCACAATTTGGCACCTGGACTTTTCGCTTCCTTGTTCATTTACTATGTTTATCTCACATCCGGTTTTCGTGTAAATACGTAAGTCAACAAACATCTTTATTATCTCATTGAAATAAACAATTCTTTTTCACCCTCATTTGACTTTTAATATTGTATTGTTTAATACTTTATTTATACTGAAGGAGATGGGCATATAATGAAAGACAAGATTTAACAGTTGTAATCTTTATAACAAATATAATTAGCTCTAGCAATCAAATTTGAGCGAATAATATCAGCGGTCAGATATAAAATGATTGACTCAATTCATAGAAGCTGTTTAATGTGTTTGATATCTATCGGATATTAATTGCAATTAATGATTAAGCATTGCCTGCTTATGTCATAGAAAAATTTTTAATAATCAAAAAATGATATATTATATTCATCTATTTAAATTCTGTTTTTCACATTTAATGAATAAATATATACTGCATTAATAAGCATAATCAATGTAATCGCGATAACAATTTGTTAACTGTAGGCAACAAAATTCGAGGGTAGCAAAATGACTTCTAATAGGTAACGAAACGACTAGTGTGAACGTTTTGAGGTAGCAAAACGACCTAAAATCCTGTGAGCAACATATGCCCTTCCAACTTGTCCATAAATGTTCTGGCAAATTCTGTTATAGAACAAAAAATCTGGTGGTCAATGGTGAGTAATATTGTGGGAGGTTGGAATAGCATGATAATCTTAATGGTGTACTGGTAATCACTGCTGGTAGCATAGAGTCCAGTGGCTGTGTCGGGCCTAGAGCCGGATCATGAGGATCTGCAGATGCATCAAAACCTTGGTCCATTGAACTTAGTGCTTTATATATGCCTGAAGGGGACATAAAATGTTAAGGTCCAGGGCGTCCGTCCGTCTGTTAACAATTTGGTTTCTGGAGGATAAATTGAGTACGCATTGGCCTACAGTCTATTACCTTCAAGTGATTATTGCCCACATTGAGTGATTGACCCTTATTGATTTTGGAGTCAGTAGCTCAAAAGTCAAGGTCACATAGACCTTTAAACATTGAAAACCATCTTCACCATATAACTTGACAATCATTTGTTATAGAGACTTCAAACTTAATATCATGATTGCATACATTGAATAGATGACCCTGTACATTTTGGAGTCAGTATATCAAAGGTCAAGGTCACAGTGAGCTAAATATCAAGAATCATTTACACTCTTTTACTCAACAACCATTTGTCAGATAGATTTCAAAATTCGAATAATGGTTACACACATTGAATGAATGAACCCTATTGATTACAAGTATTAGCATTTCCAAAAATGCTTGAAATCGCCGTTCAGCCATGCATTTCGTCTTATCCATAGATGAATGTATTTCATGTTCTTCATTCATTAATTTGATAATCTTACAACATGCTTTGCACTGAAAAGCGAAGTTATATTTGATAATTTTCACACAGAAATTATAAAGTAGATGAAATATACATGGTAATTTTTATTGTAGCTGGACTATTTTTGAAAGCGAACGATTTGGCTTCTTAATGAAAAACATCCCAATATCTTTATACATCATGTTAAAATTTGCAGCATTAAAACCTTGTAAATATTGCTTTGTTGTAAACCAGCCTACGCATAATTAACTGACTATTTGCGTAGTTTTTTAACTTTATTTATTACTAAAAAATGTATACTTAACAAAAGCTAGATACAGTTCTTCAGTACCATAAGAATATTATATGTACAATTTAAACAAAATAAATTTTAGGTAAAAAAATACGATATTGCCCTGATCCTAATCAAGCATATATAAAACACGGAAAAATCCTGATCAAACTCCTCGCACCGGTTAAGTCACGCTTTGCTACTCCTTTACTGTACTAATCAGGGGAAGTAACCCCTGCGGGGAGTTTGTGTCCTGATAAGAATCGCCCGAAGCAAGCATTTATTTTTTCTTTAAGCGCAAGTTTTGGAAAAAACAAAAAAAACATACTCTTATTTAGACTACATTCTCTAGTTAAAAATGACATGTAGCAAAAAATATTGCGATTATCCTGTATTTATCCTACACAAGCCTGAAGACTGGTACTGAGATCGTACATTGATGATGGTATTTTTCAGTTGTAAGAATAAGTAACCCGACAAAAATGGCGGTTGGGCGAGTCCATTTACGCATCCCTTGCAGAAAAATTTTGACGTCCATTTTGTTATCATGTGATATGAAATGCTTTGCTTTGATTGGCTAAAGGCAGGCGGTGTACAGGCAAAACTGTTCAAATCTTGTTAATTGTATATATCGCCGTCCAGGAACGGCGATAATAATGTCAGTAAGTCAAAGGTCAAGGTCTTAGACCTAAACATTGAAAACCATTTCAGCCATGATACTTGACAATCATTTGTTGTATAGACTTCAAACTTAACATCATGATTGCTCACATTGAGTGAATGACCCCCATACATATTGGGGTCAGTATGTAAAAGGTCAAGGTCTTAGTGACCTAAATGTTTAGAATTATTTACAATCTGTTACTCGAAAACCATTTGTCTTAGAGACTTAAAAATTCATATAATGGTTGCGAACATTGAGTGAATGATCCCTACTGATTTTTTGGTCAGTAGGTAAAAGGTAAAAGTCACGGTGCTTTAACACAGAAATCCATTTCCACCATGTCACTTGACAAATGTTTCTTGTAGAGACTTCAAACTTTAAATCGTGATTGCACATATCGAGTGGATGACCCCTGTACACTTTGGGGTCGGTATGTTAGAGATCAAGGTAGCAGTGACCTAAATCTGAAATACACTCAGTAACTCGACAACCATTTGTCATAAAGATTTCTAAATTCGTATAATGGTTGCACTTTTTGAGTGAATGACCCCTATTGATTCTTGGGTTAGTAGATCAAAGGTCAAGATCACATAGACCTTAACATTGAAAACCATTTCTGCCATGTTACTTGACAATCATTTGTTCTAGATATTTCAAACTTTAAATCGTGGTTGCACACATTGAGTGGATGACCCCTATACATTTTGGGGTAAGTTTGCAAAAGTTCAAGGTCAAAGGTCTCAAAGACAAATTACAGATTTGTCAAAATAAACGTGTTAGATTCATATATGGTGTGGGTCCAAGGGAAAGTGTTAACCAGAGTACTCTTGCATTTCTTTTGTTAAATGTTGAAAATAGAATTAAACAACTTAGACTGAACCATGTATTTAAAATCGCTAATGATAAGTATCCTTCTTATATGAAAGACACTTTTGTGTTTGTTAAAGATATTCTTACTCAACAAGAACCAATACATACAATTACAGTGTGCCCAAATGTCATGGCAAAGAAAATGTCACTTTCTATTATAGTGTTATAAAAATTGGGATGAACTGCCAGACTCTATAAAGAAAATTGATAAGAAATACATACAAAGAAATATATGTATTGGCAGAAAATAGCTAGGAAATACTTGGCTTAAAAGCCTAAAGGGCTGTTAAGAAACATCTGTTAGGTATAGTCAATGTATGACAATAGTTGCTTACAGATATATGTTCATCTAGTCATCATGGCAAATATATTAAAGAAACTTAAATATGTAACTTCCTCTTTCCAAAATCTTTGGTCTGTTATTTATTTAGTCATTTCTTTATTTTTTGTTTTTTTGTTTTTGTAGCTCCATATAGAAAGTATTAATCCAAGAACCCCATTGGAAATAAGCCTTCAGGCTTTCTTGGGCCATCCTAGATTTTTACACACTACACACTTCAAGTATTTCCATTTTGCTCCTTTCATTTTCCAATATACTCTTAATTAATGATGTTACAAACAGTTTCTATAATTTATCTAAATATTAGCCTCTGAAAATATGATATTTGTAACTACTGTAACAAGTTATAAGCAGTCAGTTTCTACATTTTTTTTATGTGAGGTTGTTGCTGATCTGTTCTCTTCAAATCTAATTTGATGTGATACGCTTTTTTAAGCTTATTTTAATTGCTGCACTTTTGTACTTTTTTCAATGTCAAATTGCACTAATACTATAATTGTATGGCAGTTTTAGAACCACTGGTGCTGATCAGCAGCAATCCCACATTTGTTTTTATTTTGCTTTGAATTTTCTTGTATATGAGATATATTTGTTTATAAGTGTGTTTCACCTGAATAAAAATCTATCTATCTATCTAGCACAGGTTACTTTGTTTCCGTGACAAAACTAGGATGTAAAATGTTTGGTTGTTTATATATTTATTTCCTCTTCCTGTTTGCACTTCGAATTTTCAGAGAAATTAAGAAACAATATTCATAAAACAAAATAACATTTGTACATTCACATTAACGCCATACCTGTGTATTGGCAAACAAATATTTTATGAATCTTCTTGATTTTTAGAGTCCATTTTTTTACGTATGGAAGCTTTTCAAACATACTGTTTTTCAGGTTACAACTGACGCTTACAACAGGCAAATTTTTTAACTAACATACTAAATGCTTTAGTAAGCCTTTGAAAATTAAAAGACATTGGTAGCAGGGAATGCCATCGAATGTCTATGTATTTTTAATCTTGAAAATACATTTCTTACAACTACTCTTGTGTTCTAAATTATTTACTAGGGCTTGTTTGCTTAGTCCATGCCTTTCAAACGTTTGTCAAGAAACTGCCTTATATCAATTCAGACGTAGAAGCACCAAAGTTCACGACATGCCCAAGTCTGGTCATAACTGGTACAGACACTGGCGTGAACTCAACGGTGGTCAGCTGGGAAGAACCAACCGCAAAGGACAACAGTAATAAAAGCTGGGTGTATATAAAACAAGGTGTAAAGCCTGGTGACAGACTCACTGTTGGGACATATTCTGTGCAGTATGAAGCCAAGGATGATGCAGGAAATATTGCAATTAGAGACTGCAACATTAGTGTCATAGTGCGAGGTAATTCTTGTGATATATTTATGTAGTTCATATTGAACATTTGAGGCTGTGATGGTGTGTAGGGATGGAATATTAGTCCCTTACTTAAAGTCAGCAAGTTTAAATACCGTACTTTGTCATTCTTGGTCACAGAATTTTAAAAAGTTCATAAATGCATTATGTGATTAACAAGCCGATTTAATAATGTGTTACATATAAAAAGTTAATAGTAAACATTGCATGAATATATCTAATTAAACTGATAAACCAGTTATGTATAAAAGTGTACTGTTTTGACATTTTAAGAAGTTTGATGTTCAAGGTTGTACGAGACGCCATTTCTTCAAGTCAATTGCCCGGATAGGTATAGAAGTGGGACTCGTTGTAAATTAAAATGTTTTCCTGGAAATAAAATACTTGGTCAGAACACTGTGGAGTGCAAAAGAAGTTCTGAAAATTCCGTCGGTACATGGAACTGGAAAAACGGTCAACAGTGATTTTCTAAAAGTAAGATTAGACGCTGCTAGAGATAAACAATTAACGAGATAAAACACAATTCTTATGTACAGTCGGTCCTAAATTACTTCATAAAGACTGAAGAGAAAACTATGAAAAAAGCCGTCTTATTGTACGGTCAGACATTAACAAATTGTGTGCGATAACCATATTTTCTGTCAAATCATTCTGTTCGATATGTAGCATGTGACCGCACAATATATGTCCGTAATTGTAAGCATATTCGTATAAAATCCTATATGTTTCTGTATTGGGTGATGTGATATTTTTGTATTTTGCTTTCAAACATAGAAATTGTTAAACGTTGCACACTTTTTTTATTTCATGCAACAATTTTGCTATATAAATTGATTATATGGATTGGGGTAATTAATTTAGAAAAACAAACAAATTTTACAATGGTTTCCAATAAGATGTGTGTGAATGTATATACGGTAAAGGTTTTGCCACTATACTGTTACCCCTATACAAAGGGCAAAACTACTGTCTTTTGTCGCATAGTACCTCCCGAATCCCTTCTGTTTTTGCTGGGTGTCTAGTTGAGATAGGCCTACAGTGACAATTGTTTTACTAGTTAGCGGCTCACAAACCGACCTCTTCTAATTTTAATCAAGCCGATACTTGATCACGAACCTTTGAGCTCTAGCTCCTTGGGCGGAAGGCCTATTCATACGGTCGCAGTTGCGGTGTATTATATATTAATCTCTAAATTTTGATGGCGGATATGGAAACTGAGGTAAACACTGATAAGAGGTAGCATTTCTATATTTTGCAAATGTGCTGTCATTTTAACGTAATAAAGATTGCGTCCCTCTGGCTCCCCCCAAACATGGCGCTGTGGCATGTGACAACCGGGAAGGCGGGAAATTTTGTCAGATACAGTGCAGAAATGGAACAGAAATGTCTGGTGTCAGCCTGAAGAAATTATACGTCTGTGATACTGGAACTGAAAAATGGTCAAGAAATCTCCCCGAAGTCAACACCTGTAAAGGTGAACACATTTGGAGTAAAACATACCAGTTTTGATATAATTTTCATATTTTTGAATAGGGAATTAATAAACAGAACACTACCGTAAGAAGAAAATTCATCCTATATGTTGATCCAAATTTGACAATCTATATGTCATTTTTGTTCTTTGCATGATTAACATTTATAATTGTAAATGTATTATTTGATAAGAAAAGCGAGGTTGTCACTTGATAAAATTCAAACGTATATGTATTTACCAATCGGAACAAAGAAAACGAGCTCCTAGCATTGGATTTTGAAACTGCTTTATGAATATATAAATGATTTCAAATTTTATAACAATTATTTTCATGAAAATTTTATCTAACTCCTTTATAAATTTAAGGAATAAGTAGGAAACAAAGTCAGAGATCTTTTGGAATAGAAGCTTTCTATTATTTCAAAGGAGCCTGTACTGATCAAGCTACAAAGGAACAAATAGCAACAATTTTATAACTGTACTCGGACAGCTTCAGTTTCAACAAGAAGCATGTCCACATTCTGCATGTGATGTTCGGAATGTAGAGGTACATGTTTTCGCATTCATTTGTATTTGTCCATAGCTGCCTACGAAACACATACTTATTAAGTATTGTACACGTAATACTTCTCCTCTACCATAAACAAGTATTTTTAGTGCATTTATAGCCTTGATATATTTAGATTTGTGTACGAATTATTATATCAATTCACAAGTTTTTTTTCTTCATTGTTTTATTTTCTTTAAGTGTTCTCAATAGACTTAAATCTATACTTGATTTCCAAAAAACAAATCACCCAAATATGCAATAAAGTTGAATAAACACTAAATATGATAAAAAAAAGGTTTAGGGTTCAATTGCATTTTTTCATGAGTATCTCTTATTGTGAGGACATGCAACGAAACTCACCAGCAATACACATCAAGGAAAACCTTATTTAAATTCTCGAATTATACTCTGCATTTAGTTGTTTGCACGGCTTTTTAATTTTTCAGATAACTTGTGGAGAATCAAAAAGGAAGAAGCGCAGTGCGACGGACGGCAAACATTCTTAGAGTAAATTTCAGCATACCTTTCAATTTTGATGCCAAAAATATTTCATTCACTGCGACGAAATATGACGAACTTGTTCTTAGTGTCAAAGACCTGCTTCAAAGAAATGAATATGAGATCTTCGGTAATATTACAGTAACTGACAAAGAGTTCAGAAGTAAAGGATTACAGATTCACTGCCCAGAAGGCGTCGTCAAGTCCTTACAAAGCTGGAATTGCAGTAAGGGCGAATTCATAATGTTTTTCTAACTAAATATGCCAAAGTATGCCCATACCATTCACTCACCTGTTTGCATACACATATATTTACCTTCCTTGGAAATACCATTATTCTTACTATCCATCGGTCAGTAAACTAAAACTGATATTTTAATAGCTGGGCAGGTAATGCAGGTTACGAACTTCCCAGGCTAAAATCCCATTATAATATTCCGCATACGGACGGACGTGCGTTCAATTTTTTCGATGCGCAAAGCTACTTTAGATTTTTTTTGGCATAGTCAATTATTTTTGGTGTAAGCTTCTGCTGATAATCTCTAAAAAAGATGAACCTCCTCTAACGGATGAATGTTGAAACAGGCAGTGTAACATGCAAAATAATTTGGTTAAACCACTTGGTACATTTCGACTTAGTTCGTCAACTTCGGGGAGGGGTTGGGTATTTGATCATAGAAACGAATACATCCTTAGAGCAATAGATTTGCCTTTACCGAAAATTTAAACCAGTATAATTAGAACTGACAGAGAAAGGAAATACATAATCCTTACAATGTTACCTACGTCGATCAATTTAAAAAAAAAGTTTGCTTGTTTACCCTATCTTTGTAACACCCAACAGCAAAATAGAATATCCATCTAGAAATTATTACATACAAACTGGATTTATTTCAGTTTCAGCAATGAAGGATAATACAATTGTTATTCTGTATTCTTTGATTATTACTTATAAATGATTTCCAGACATGTTGTCTAACCAGCCGTATATGATTGTTGTGAATGTAACGTTATTTGCCGCGCCGCGCTTTTCTATGTAACGTCTTTGACGTCACGTCGTATAATTATATTGTTTTGTTGTCGTTGCTATTATATGTAAACAGTTGGTAATTTGAACCGAGAGAAAAAGGAAGAACCTAGAACACAACGCATTTGTTTATTATTCAACCCACGCTATACGATATTGGTGCCGTGACCAGCAGAAAGGATATGAATTTACAGAAGTTACAAATACAGAGAGAGGGTCACCGACGTTTCATTGAGAAATATTTGGAGAAAATCGAACAATCTAAAGAAAATGATTCACTGACAGATTTCGATTCAATCCTCAGCGCTATTGAAGCCAAAGTCGGAATTTTAGAGACATTGAATGAGAAAATATTGTCGCAAACGGAAATAGACGGATTGGAAGAGGAGATATTTCAAACTGACGAGTATACAGTGGAGTTAGATATCAAGCTGTGTCGCTTACGAGCTTTCCGAGGTCAACATGAGAAGAGAACCGAGTCTAATATTTCACAAGATGACCAACGAAATTCAAGGGACCAGCAGTACAACAACAATGGTTTGAATCCCGACGCTCCAACTTTCCTTCCCGACAGAACTGTAAGTTATCCTTCTAATACCTCAGTAAATTCGGCACAATTTTACAGACTACCTAAGATATCATTACCAAGTTTTAGCGGAGATATGTTAGGATGGCAATCTTTTTGGGATTCCTATGAGTCAACCATTCACATGAACGCTAATCTCACGGATGTACAGAAGTTCACGTACCTCAAATCTCAACTTGAAGGAAACGCTGCACGAGTAATTGAAGGTTTTGCTATGACGAACGCAAATTATACCCGAGCCATAGATCTACTGAAAGAAAGATATGGCCAGCAACATAAAATTATTCACGCATCAATGCAAGCGCTATTACAATTACCTGCCCCGTCCAACAAAGTATCCAGTTTAAGACATTTTCATGATAAGATGGAGACGTACATTCGAAGTTTAGAAGCTATGGGACAGTGCCAAGACACTTACGGAAATCTATTAGTGCCAATAATTTTAGATAAGATACCAAGTGAAATTAGAAGGCAGTTAGCACGTGAAAATGGAGATAACAATTGGTCGCTAGAAAATTTGCGTCGTGCAATCAACAGAGAGATTGGTATTCTTGAGGCCGGAAGTGTTCGTAGCGAACCGGAAGTGGACGATTTCAATGCAACAGCATCATTTCTGACAAGTGCAAAATACAGGAAAACCGTGCCAAAACATCCAAAATCCGGAACCGGAAGTGCATCACAAAAACCGGAAATCAAATGCGCATTTTGTGACAATCAACATAAATCAATTGACTGTGAAAAATACGCAGACATTGAATCAAGACTGAAAATAGTGAGAGAAAAACGCTTGTGTTTTAACTGTCTAGGCAATCATCCTGTAGTGAAGTGTAATTCTAGTAAGAGATGCCAAAAATGCAAGAGAAAACATCATACAGCGATTTGCAAATCGCGAGAAAATAACCAGACGATGTTGACAACCGTTGATTCCGCGTCACCGGAAGCAGCCGTCTTACATTCAAACACGATCCTACCAAATAAGAATGTTCTGTTAAAAACCGCCATAGCAACCGTATCGTCACGTGATGTTCAGACTGAAACAAATATTCTTTTCGACGAGGGAGCCCAGAAATCTTTCATTACAGAACAATTAGCCCAAGAACTTGAACTTACCCGAGACAGTACAGAGACAATTTACTTATCGTCGTTTGGAAGTACCAATAACAAAGTCCAACACACAGACGTAGCTACAGTAAATGTTGTTACAGACAGAGGCCAGAAGATCCCGATTAGAGTTTTAATAGTGCCTACAATTTCAACGCCGCTTAACCAGAAATTTCAAACCACAGTGTCAAACTTACCGTACTTACGTGGACTTAAACTCGCTCATCCGGTTACAGGAGATTCTGTATTTAACATTTCTATGCTGATTGGTGCTGACTATTACTGGGATATTGTAGAAGACCATATAGTACGAGGAAATGGACCTACTGCTGTAAAGTCAAAAATCGGTTATCTGTTATCCGGACCTTGCCAAGCACAGAGTTCTCGAGTATCAGATCACGTGTTCAACGTTATGGCGTCGCCTATGGCAACGGATGTTTTAGAACGGTTTTGGAGCCTTGAAAGTATTGGAGTTACACAGACCGCCGATGATATAGACAAGATACGTTATTTCAAGGACTATCAAGATTCGTCCATAGAATACGATAATGGACGCTACACCGCCAAATTACCTTGGAAATTAGACCATTCACCCCTACCCAGCAATTATGAGATAGTGAAGGCAAGAACCGAAAGTACAATTAGAAGATTGAGAAAAGAGCCCCATTT
The DNA here is from genome assembly GCA_012932295.1 of Cyclina sinensis. NCBI lineage: Eukaryota > Metazoa > Mollusca > Bivalvia > Venerida > Veneridae > Cyclina > Cyclina sinensis. The sequence goes on from JAAONU010000008.1 coordinate 34,863,593, forward strand.
ACTGAGAAAATATGATGACATTATCGCTGAACAAGAACGCCGTGGTTTTATTGAGAGAATAGATAACGATACCCCACCCACAGGACAAGTCCATTATATTCCACACCACCCAGTAAAAAAAGATTCAGCGACCACACCCATCCGGATAGTTTATGACTGCAGTTGCCGCACATCTCCCCACCTCCCAAGCTTGAATGACTGTTTAGAATCAACCCCACCCATACTGAATGATCTTACCGCCATATTAGTGAGATTCCGTCTCCATGGTTACGCCATCACTACAGACATTGAAAAAGCCTTTCTACATGTCGGTTTATATGAAGGAGACAGAGATGCTACCAGATTCTTGTGGACAATTGACATTGAAAACAAAGACAGTCCATTACGCACTTACCGCTTTAAATCCGTATTGTTTGGAGCTACCTGTTCGCCGTTCATGCTTAGCGCCACCATCCTGAAACACCTAGAACTTAACAAGCACGTACACGCAGCCGAGATCATTGAAAGAGATATATACGTTGACAATGTACTTTCAAGCTTCGAAAAAGTATCAGATCTACTTACCTACTTTACAGAGTCGCGAGAGTTGATGTCCAGCGCAGGTATGAATCTACGTTCATGGACCTCCAACAGTAAAGCCCTTAGAGACCTTGCAAAAACAGAGAATGTACGAGATAGTGATGAAGTTGTCAAGATACTTGGAATGAGATGGGATCCCCTCAGTGACGAAATGACATTTACACGAAGAAATATTCCAATACAAGACATAGTTACGAAGAGAACCATTCTAAAGTACTCATCACAAATCTATGATCCCCTTGGTCTACTTAGTCCCGTTACCGTCAGTGCAAAAATCTTACTACAAGAACTATGGAAGTCCAACTACGACTGGGATACACCTTTGCCAGATGATATATGCGAAACTTGGAACCAGTTAGCAGAATCCCTCAACAAAGCTACTGACGTGAAATTTTCCAGACAATTCCTACCCGCAGCAAGCATAAACAGTGAAACAAGACTTCACGTGTTTGTAGATGCAAGCGTCAAATCGTACGGAGCAGCAGCTTACATTTGCGATCTTTCACACGCTAGACTGGTTATGGCGAAGAACAGAGTGGCACCGGTAAAGACATTAACCCTACCTCGGCTTGAACTAATGGCAGCATTAATTGGCGCAAGACTTGCATCCCATCTTCAAGAGAGCTTGCCCATACAGAACGTAACATTTTGGTCAGATAGCCAAATCGTACTCCACTGGCTGACTACATCAAAATCCTTAAAACGCTTTGTCCGAAATCGAGTAGACGAAATACATCAGCTGACAGATCAATCACCATGGAGATATTGCCCCACAAATGACAATCCAGCAGACTTACTGACACGTGGTATATCAGCCGATACTTACCTTGACAACGAACTATGGAACGCCGGTCCAACATGGTTATCTAACAAAGAAATATGGCCTACCTGGAAATACGACCAGTCAGTCTTGCAGACGCCCGCTGATGAAGATACAAGTTCGAAGCAGACGACAAATGTAGTAACGTTGAAGTGTACGGAGATCACGGGCGTTCATAGACTTATTAACCTAGATAGATACAGTACATACCTGAAACTACGTCATGTAACCGCCTATGTACTAAGATTCATCAACAACTGCAGACGACCAAAAGAAGACAGATTAACGAACAGCTTATCAGCAACCGAACTCAACGAAGCAGAAGTTACATGGCTTAAATCGTGTCAAATAACAAACTTTCAAGAAGAAATAGAAAATTTTACATCGAACAGTACCCGTTTACCGTTGGTTCGACAACTTAGACTGTATCTAGACCCACAGGGACTATTACGTTGCGGTGGAAGAATTCACAACGCCCCCGTACAGTATGACACTAAATTCCCTTACCTTCTACCAAAGAAGCACAGACTTACCGAATTGATTGTGTTAGATGTCCACAAAAGTCAACTACACTCCGGAGTAAATAGTACCATTACGCAGATCAGACAAAGGTACTGGATACCGTCCATCCGCCAATGTGTTAGATCGGTTTTAAAGACGTGCGTGAATTGTACCAGAGTAACCGGCAAACCATACCTAGCACCAGACCCACCACCCCTTCCTAAAGTCAGAGTGAATGAGTCTCCGCCCTTCAGCGTCACAGGTGTAGATTTTACGGGTGCACTATTTGTTAAGAACGCTACCGGAAGTGAAAGAAAATGCTACATCTGCCTATTCACATGCGCTACAACAAGAGCCGTTCATTTAGAAGTAGTTCCAGACTTATCTACAGACTCATTTCTTCAAGCGTTCCGGAGATTTGCTAGCCGGAAGTCGTTACCGATGGCGATGATATCAGACAACGCAACGACGTATATTGCTGCTGCTAATCACCTGAAGAAACTCTTCAACTCAGAAGTCGTGCGAGAAGAGCTTAGCAGAAAGGGTACAGAATGGCGTTTTATCCCCAAACGAGCACCATGGTACGGAGGGTTTTGGGAACGTTTGATTGGGCTGACTAAGACGTCATTAAAGAAGATCCTCGGGAGACGCTATGTATCCATGGAAACATTACAGACTATAGTGACAGAGATTGAAGCAGTGATAAATGATCGACCGCTAACTCATGTATCATCGAACATTGACGATTTGGAACCGTTAACACCGTCACATTTACTTTACGGTCGTAAGGTGACGTCACTTCCGCATCATGAACATTTATCAGACGACGATTTAGCGCTAATTCAAAGTGACCAGACGACACTCACCAACCGAGCTAAGAAACAGTCTGAAATCATTGAGCAGTTCCGAAGACGCTGGAAGTTCGAGTACTTAACCGCTTTGAGAGAATACCACACAATTACGGGTTCAGACGAAAAACGTATCAAAGTCGGAGACGTCGTGCAGGTATACGATGAGGGACCACGGATCCGCTGGAAACTTGCTGTAATCCTAGAGCTGATGACCGGAAATGATGGTTGTGTCCGTGCCGCGAAGATAAAAACGATAAACGGAATTACAAACAGACCGATAGTGAAACTCTATCCTTTAGAGACTGTTAGTGAAGTTAATGATTAATGCCTTAAACGAGAAACTGTTGGCGTATAGTAAACAGAGACTATTTAATAGCAATAGAGATTTATTTACCTTACTATGTGCGCGAAGTTTACGTTGAAATATGTTTGAAGCACCAGAGACAATAATTCGGAAATTATGAGATTCAATATTCATTTTATTGAAACGATAAATTACATTTAACATGTGTTAATTTAAGTATTTGCAAATTTACGTTTCTCATAATTAGATTGCTTATTCTTAAAGTAAGAATTTCATGATTAAGTATTTCATTCACTTTTAAAAGTACACGCTTTCAATTTTCAATTATGAGTCACTTTTCGCGGCCCCCAGAATGTTGTGAATGTAACGTTATTTGCCGCGCCGCGCTTTTCTATGTAACGTCTTTGACGTCACGTCGTATAATTATATTGTTTTGTTGTCGTTGCTATTATATGTAAACAGTTGGTAATTTGAACCGAGAGAAAAAGGAAGAACCTAGAACACAACGCATTTGTTTATTATTCAACCCACGCTATACGATAATGATTTTATTGATAATTAGTAAAATAAATCGAATATGACACTATTTAAGTCGGTATGCATAAAACTACAGTCAATATTGAAAAATATAACTGATTTGGGTTAATTTCATTGAAACAATTTGTTATCTTACTTGTTAAACCTGCTCGTCGTGTATTGTAGATTACTACCGAAAAATAATCATATTTTAGTCTGTTTAGTGTAACTATAACTGTTTTTGTAGTTTTTTGTTTTTGTTCAAACTTTTTTTACCTTATAATTGTTTAAGCTTTGTTTGAGTATTTTAAATATTAAATATGCAGTTTCGACGAAATTTATTATTTGACTTTTTGTTCTGCATAAATCCCAATTCTTTTGAAAACGCGTGTAAAGTATGATGTTCGCCAGACCAAACATGGCTAGGAAGATTGATCTTAATCACATTTCCCAAATGATGGATTTTCCAATGGTCAGGTGATCTGCTTTAGCTGCCACATCACTTTGAAACTTTGACAGGAAATTACTTTCTCCGAAACTACAAAAGCTGTTTATGAAATTAGAGATACCGATCTAGTAGTCCTTGGTATGTATTGCTATAATGGAAGTTCAGGTAATGCCATACCAAATATTATCAAGTATTTTGTCTTTGTTTTCTTTGAAAGAGCCTTAAAAGTTTACATTCTATCACACTTCATCTTTTCTAGGACTCTCTCGTAGCAAACAATTTTTGCATTGCATATTTTGAGTATATACTGTGCGAAATCCCGTACTATTTTGTCATTTGACCAAATATAACCTCCTTTTTGTTTTGTTATCAGATTAAGACCATAGCATTGCCATCCTCTGTATCAAAACATTTAATGTGCGGTGAAATTCTATGAAAACTGGCTCTAAGGTGCACAGCTGCAACAGTCGCGCAGAGGTAAACAAGATCAGACGGCTGCAGTGCGTGTTATTCATCTATTATCAGTCCCCTAAAGATATTATTTATACTTAAATTGATTTGCTTACTCCATACAAAATACTTGAATTGATTTACTTTCTGTATGTTTCTATACATGATCATTTTTTTATCTACAAAACGCCCCATATGGCTATGTTATACAAAATAAAGTACTTGAAAATGAAAGGTTATCGATATCGCAACTGTTAATATAACACTGAAGTCTTCTTGGTAATTACTAATGCGTTTCGCTGTAAGCGCAAAACGCTATCGTTTTTGGTCTGTTTCTTCTTATACTTTTATGACACATGATTTAGTCCAAATTACTTAAGGCGAACTTTTGTAATTTTGTGGGAAGGTAGACCTTTCTTTCGATTCTTAGCAACATACATGTGTAATACTCTGTGACATATCCAAAGTTTTTGACAGGAATTAGCATAAAGGCTTACTTTTTAAACTTCACCAAAACGGCACAGATGGTCAGCTTCTTGAGTGGTTATCAAATTATCTTAGCAACAGAGATCAAAGAGTATTCACCGGCCAGTCATATTCGGTTTTCAGAATTATAACAGCAGGCTTGCCACAATGCTCAGTCCTTGGACCTTTATTCTATGTAAATGACATAACGGATAAACATGGTTAGTATCGCTAGATCATATGCCAATGACGCCTTCATAACCAGCACAATATCAAGCGTGAATGATTTGTTTTTTAAATCATATTTAACCGAAAATTTTCAGATGGTCAAAACAGTGGTTAGTTACATTTAGTTATATATTTTGTCCTGATGGGGTTTGAACCGGGATCGTCAATATTTACAATCCGATGCTCAACCAATTGAGCTAGCCGGGCCGGCACACATCTTATATTGAATATCGCCTAAAGAGTCATAAGCGAAAATTAATTAGTAATAATTAAATAGGGATTATAGTCGTAACAAAGTTATAGAACTTGTGGCTCAACCCTTTTGTATTGTATATATACCATATTGAAGCCAATGAAAGTAAAATGAAGTTTTGAATTTAATTAAACCAATTTTGCACACTTACATTTTTGCAGTTTCATGGTATTTTGGCAGACAGAAATGCTCTTGTATCACTTTTGCCAAACTAATTCCAGCATACTGCATAATCGCAATCTGTAAACCTAATAATCGTATTGCACACTATGCAACGATAGAGGTAAAGCCCGTCGTCCCAGACGGAGCATTGTAGGTTGAAACTGTTTTAGACAAATAAACGCAGTTAACAGACAGACAAGTTGCACCATGTTCGCCCAAATGCTAACGAGACATGGTGGCCTGCAGTACGGTCACATTACCAGTCTGCCTGCACTGATGCTAGAGTCGATTGATTGGATAGACATAAATATCAAAGCCAAAAATCATGAAAATACTCCAAGCTTGAGGGAACTTTTCGACATAGAGTCTCCTTAAAATTTTCAGAGGGAACTGACGAGCGCTATCTATTTATTTCAGTTTATCGTCGGTACCGGTTGCCCGTATGACCGACTCGCCCTGCAGAGATTAGGATCGATCTCAGGACCCCTGGGTTACCTGTCCAGCGCGTTACCAGCGAGGCTTGTTCAGTTTCTTTTATGAGGTTTCTAAGCCGCTCGTTGACCGGTATATTTGATAACATCTTTCTCAGCCATCAGATACAGTTAAGGTAGGCCATCGTGAAGAACAGACGTATTTTCTCTTCGCTCTGACAAGAGTTTTCTGTTGACATGTTTTGACCAAGTTGTCACTGGTAGGCAGTGAGAATAAAGTTAGACCGTGCGACCAATATTTGATTTTGTTCATTTGTTTGTATGGCATTCGAGACCACTTGTATGATATGATGCATTTACAAATGCTCAGTAGTCATGATTCGTTCCAACATGATCATTTTGTACCGATCACATAACGAAAACACTAAGTTGGTCGAGAACATGATTGTTTCTCAATTGTGCATACATAATTCTCACTGTACAAAAATGGGTAGGTGGAGAACATGTTAACTGGTCAAAGGCTAAATCAAAACTGATATGTTTCTCAATTGTGCAAATGTTTCGCTACCACCGTATGTAAGTAACTGATTCAAGTTTCGATCGAGACAGTTATGATTATAGACATGTTACCAAATAGTATACAGTTTGGGTGGGGTAGATGTTGACTGCTCGGAAGGAAGACTGAGGGGTTGATCAGTGGTGCAAACCGTTCACCCTCAAATTGCATTATTTATTTTAGCATTTATTCAAAGCAGTGCGGTTTGTAGGACTCGTACTTGGCTAACAGTGTGTAGCACAAGTCGTGACTCAATGTATATGTTGACTTCTGCTCAGTTCTGAAAAAACAGTAGTCAACTATGTTTCAAATCCGAGTTGAACGGTTTCGGTATTGTACAGTCTTGATAGTAATGATCATAGACATGTCAACTGTATACAATGCAAGTGAATGAGTAGATGTTTACTGCTCGGATACTTTTTCATTGTGTCAAGTCAATGTGCTTGGACTGACTCTTAACCTTACTACATGTTTTTAATACTGGTCATGGCAGATAGTGTATGTATGACTTGTTCATTTTCAAGTTATTTTATTCGGAGGTAAATTTAAGTATGTATGACACAACCATAGTCTGTATGTTTTGTTTTCCAAAAACGTAAACTTGTTTATACTTCTAACATCAATTTAATAACCTATAGAAAAAAAGACTTTTCTGCTTTATAGATAATCTCGGTTGGACGAGAACAAGAGTCAAGCTTCTATTCGTTATTAAGTTTGCGAAAACTGCCAGTTAACACTATTAAAAATTTATTGTTTCAAAGACTTGTCAATGTGTGAAGGGTCATCTGTGCTTTCAGTTCACAGAAATATTGCGTGATTTCTTGCAGTGGGAAGATGCGGATTTCTTAGATGGCCAGAAAACGGAAATATTAATTGCTGTTGTGCTACGGACATTTTTTGGCACCACTTACTGGTAACTATGGCTACATATTAGATGAAAGGGCTAAATAATCTTTAACATGTTTGAGACATGGTGTTTAGGATCTACAGAATATTCCAGGCTGTAAACTTAAGTACCTTCTAACTTACCTGTCTCTCTAGATTTTTGTCAAATCGTTTACTTAGATGCCCAGTAAGCTTCAGAAATGACTACAATTTTTCCTCCCAAGAAAAGGCAAAAATGTGTTTTACAATATTTCAATAATGGATTAAGAGCATGTTAGATACTTATCACTTACGATAGTTGACCTGATTATGAAATAATTTGTCATAAAAGTAGCAAAATGTAAACAAAGTTGTATTTTGACATCCATAAAAAAAATCTACTTCACTATAGCTTTACTAGTGGCAACATAGCAAAACAGGAAGCTGTGTTCAGAAAACACATATGCCCCCGGTAGCGAAGTTTGTCATGACACAAATTTAAAATGATAGCACAGTGTTAAAACAGCAACTGAAATCACAAATTAGTTCTAAATAGTGGTGGAAATAACATTCTGGTGCCTGAACCTGTAAATGAAACAATTTAACATAAAAGTCAAGTAAAGTAACCTATAATATAAAAGTATAACAAGCAGATTATTCAAGAAAAAACATATAAACTGACACAGTAGATAAGAAATTGATAACTACCTCTATACAGAAAAGTACACTAATCTTTGACACAGAAAACTGGCTTGCATGCATCTAGATTTGTAAACTTCATAGAAAAGGCACTGCAAATGTCTTCAGCATGTCTGTTATGATTTGACAATATTTCCATTGTACGTGTACACATCTTATATACAGTGACCAATATGTGTCATGTTGTGAGAATCATCTAACAACTGGTATATTGTTAAGGCCAAGAATCCTCTGGTAACTTGCATTTCCATTACTGCCCATGAAGAGGCTCAATAATTCTGAGTCTTCAATATTTTTATATTTGTTGTGTTTAGTGGCTTTCAAAGTTCCGCTTTCATCAATTTCACAAACGTAATTACTTTTAAAAAAACTTAGCAAGTATATTTTCTCAATAAGTCAATTCAAGCATGCTGATAAACAATTGTATTAAGTAATATTAAAGTTGAAAGATACCCAGTAGTGATCACTGAAGTAACATGAATGTACAAAGGTATTTGATACTGCAATATTCAGTGTATACAAGTGGTCCAAGCAAGACCCACTGTCATGCGTTGGATCCCCAACCTGTTGCTTGAATCCATATTCTTCAAGATGCTTGCATACAGCTGACATGCACTCTGACACTAAATTTTCATTTAAATCTCCCTTGCACTCTGAGTGTGTAAACTTTCATGCCACTGGTGTTTGTAGAAATGTCCAACTTGCCGAAACAGGTTTACCATTTGTCTAAGTACAAAATGGGGGGATAACCAAAGAAATAAGGTAGTCAGAGTTATGTAACTTGTCAGGGTAATGACCCGTGAACTGTTAGGTGAGTGTGTAAACTTTCATGCCACTGGTGTTTGTAGAAATTCAGAAATGTCCAACTTGCCGAAACAGGTTTACCATTTGTCTAAGTACAGAATGGGGAGATAACCCAAAAATAAGGTAGCCAGAGCTATGTAACTTGTCAGGGTCATGACCCGTGCACTGTTAAGTGAGTGTGTAAACTTTCATGCCACTGGTGTTTGCAGAAATTGAGAAATGTCCAACTTGCCGAAACAGGTTAACCATTTGTCTAAGTACAGAATGGGAAGATTATCCAAAAAATAAGGTAGCCAGAGTTATGTAACTTGTCAGGGTCATGACCCGTGCACTGTTATGTGAGTGTGTAAACTTTCATGCCACTGGTGTTTGTAGAAATTCAGAAAAGTCCAACTTGCCGAAACAGGTTAACCGCGGACGGACATACAGACGGACGGTTCAATCACTAGATGCCAGGGGCATAAAAAAACAAAAAAAAAAAACAAACAAAACATGGTTCAACTATATGGCTAATGAGTACCATTTTGGAAATTGTAACAGTACGCGAAAATAAAAAGGTTTTGAGAAATAAAAATAGTAGGATTTTTGGTGCTTAATGGGCCTTTAAACATCCTTTTAAGAGTCTATGAATGTTTTTCATTCTTCATTAGAAAAACATTTATCGTTTTCTTATTTTGAAAAAATATATACAAGGCAAAAAATTTAGTTTCACAAAGTAAACATTGATCTTCACACTAAAGCAGACAGTTTTTAGACTGCCGAGTGGATTTTTTACCATTTTGTATTGTGCATATATTAAGCAAGAACAAGATTTGTATATGCATGCTCCTCAGCAAGTAATTATGACATTGCTTTCAATGCAGTCAATAGGGTACTGCAAGCAAAGGGCATTAAACTGTGATGATCTAAGTCGTTGTATGTACAATTCTGCAAGGGCTTTCTTGTCAGCGGTGCTCGTACATGTTGAAAACTTTCCGTCTTCAGTATTTGGGAACAGATCTATAGAAACGAGATAACGTAAGTATAAAACAGACTGAAGTTTTGTTTATTTGACATTTGATGACTTACAAAACTGTGTGTGTTTGTAGCAAAGTTAAAGAGTGTCTATCTCTTATCGTATCATAGCGGCGGTCAGAATGGATTCAAGCCCCGGCGAGTAACATTTTTCTCAACTTTTTCATTCAGTTTCCAGAATACAGTTGTACTAATCAAACTATTAGGACGCAACGCTAGTGATCTATGGAAAGAGTTCTTAAAATTTAATAAAGAAGAATCTTGCTTCGACGGTGTGTCGACGTTTAAAGCTTTAGGGATTCTGATCGGTTACATTTATAAAGAGCCGGTCTATACTTACCTCTAGAAATGCACTGCAAAACTGGTTTGGTTGGTAACCAGTTGCCAGAAGCACCACATACATAAATGTCATCTGTTTTGAAACCAGGTGGAAGGGTATAATTAATTTTGCACGTGAATACACAGATCTGTGAATAATCTTTCCTCCAACCATTGCACATGCTAATACCATTGGCAGGTGAATTCATTTTGGTACATGGAAATGCTTACAACAGAGTAATCAGAGGTCGATTTAGAACATTATTAGAATGATAAGACTTTTAAGCAAAACATTATAAACAGTCACAAAATTTAAGTATTTACTGAAAAATAGCATGCATTCTTTTATGACCTGGTAGCGCAAATACCTGTACACATTTCAACTCACATATTCAAAAAGAAGTTTTTTAACAACGAATGCAAATGTCAAAGCAAGTCTTAACATAAAGCTTTTTTGTGGTTTTCTTACTTAACTTTCTGGTTCCCCAGAATTATAGGCTGTGTTGAATATTATGTCTTTTTAAGTTAAAATTATACCTTACGGTAATATTTAAAGAAACAAAAGGTATCGGATTTGTTTTTAAATGCCAAAATCTTAGTAATAAAGACAAATCTGCGATGTGGTCATAACAGTTAGCTAAAAGGCACCTGAGAAAATAAGGCTCGTCAGACCTCTATCATATTAGATGAAGATAATATTTATATGTCCAATAAACTGATTAGAAGTTAAATACAGTGACAAAAGCTACCTACGTTTGACGGATATTTTGAATTTGCATTCAGCCTCCAGTCCATTTGACGGCTTGACTGCATTGTAGGATATCATGTAATCGCCCCAGGGAAACTCGTAAGAACTGTTTACATAGTTCTTAGTGATATCAACCCTCGTACCGTGCGGGTCGATGATACTCGGCTCCGTCCAAGACTGTAGAGTCGTAATGCTAGATACTTTTATGTTTATGTCTAGAGGACAACCGCTTACGACTGGAGGCTGTATATCTGCAAAATTGGAACAAAATAAACCTTGTGTTTGAGACAAGTTGTCATGTTTAAGAGCTGATTCTCGGTTTTAGCTCGAATAGTTGATTGTTTTTAATACAATCATTTTTCTTAGTTTGTGTGGTTTGGAGGACTTGGTTTTCGGTTACTGCACATCCGTAAAACCAAAAATGTAAATTGGCTTTACAAACTAGCTTAATTTCACAGAACGGTGTGATATAAATTCTAATAGAAACAGAGACCTCAGCATGTTTAGAATTTAAAACAAACATTTGCAGTGTCTGGAATTACGTGTTCATTGATTAATTACACCACATGTCCCTACATCATTGAATTTGTGACGCCCGTAAATTTGAAAGAAAAATAACTGGACTTACCAACTTCGCAGTTTTTCCCAGTCCAACCTGTATTACATGAACATCTGTAATCACCGAGCAAATTTATGCAGTTAGCTCTATTTTTACACGGACTGCTGTTACATGATACAGCATCTGGAAGCAACAGTAATGAAATAACCCTGACCGAAATTCTGATTATAAGATATACAAAAGCTCAATGTAAAGGCAATGTGATTTTTTTTTGGGTATGGTGTTTGACACCTACAATATTTTAGATATTATCAGTTATACTTTTACACTCTAAGTGAAAAAAAATCAAAGAAACAAAATAGGAAAGACAGGAATCTTATTATTTTAAAAATCAAAACCGATTTCTTTCTGCATATTTTTCTTTGAAGCGTATTACTTTCCAATAAACTGGGCCACGTGTATTTGAGGATCGTTATTTACTTACACAGACATATAGGGGTCGATCCTGACCAATAACCGTATTTCGTGCAAGTTCGGACGGCTTTCGAAGAGTCCACCATCTTGTAGCCACCATAACACGAGTATCTCACTCGACCACCATAGGTGAAGTCACTACCAAAGAAACTACCATACGAAATCGAGCTCGGCCGTCCACATGTAACAACTGTGAAAGCAAAGGCAGAAACATGAATATAGAAAATATCTACAGGGGAAGGTTAAAATAATTTCAAATTCGCCGATGTAAACAATGAAACTGGCCGATAAAAACATCTGTTACTTTTCACAAATCAAATGCAAAATAATAAGTGGCAACTATAAAATGAGTACCAGCTGTCCTAATATTTCTCATTATGAACATAAAACGGGTATCATTTTGTGAAAAAAAGATAATGATATAAATAATGCACATTCAAAATTATCTAACATACAATGCTTACCATCACTACAGCAAGTCCCTTTGAACCTGTCCGGACAACGGCAATGCCCGTATGCATAGGTTCCGCCGTTATAGCAAAAGTTATTACAGTTTCCAGAATCGTAAAAGCCAGATTTTTTAACATCATAATCTAATCCACAGTCCTTCATACATAACCTTGCATCATGCGCAAGACTCGCCTTGCAGCAAAAATATCTTTCTCGAATTCTTGTTCCACCGCCGCACGAACGATTACAGTCAGACCATGACTGCCAAGGGAACCATTCACATCTACCAATATATGCTGGACATTTGATACCCTTAATCAAGGATTGTAGCTCTGTTGAAATCAAGATGAACAAAACACAAGTAAATTGCTTACGATGTATCATTTTGTTTTTTCTGGCATTAGGTAATACTATTCGTTTTTTGTTTCCATAGAATTAAATGTATATTTTTCGTTTGAAATTAATTGCATGAATTTTATTAAACGAAATATTCCCTTTCTAGTTTAAACAGAACTTCACATGCTAATAGAATATCCAGTCAATTGAACTCTCTGCGTTCAAAGCAGCGAGTGCAAACATGCAAGGGCGAACTGATAACAACATATAGTTGTAACTGTAATTGTAACTATTTACCTCTGTCATGTTTCTAACTTCCTTGATAAGATATCGATCATTCCAGACGCAAAAAGAAGACCAATGATCTAACTTGATTGCTATTCGTAATCTTATGAACCAAACTAGTTATGACAGACAAAAACCTGGGCTCGGTAAAAAGATGATGCTATCTTCTTGTGTTGTAGATAAAGTTTGAGTGCAAGGACAGTGATCACGTAAACTAAATTAATGATTAAAACTGAGTGCTGTGTAACCTACACATTCAACTTTGAGAAACGTGTGTGCCTAGTTTTGTCTCCACAGTTATTTCAATAGCTTCGAAATAGCGGATTAGTAGGCATACAGAGGTACATAAAACGGCTGTAAAAATGTGGAGTAGAAAAAGCCTATAAGGAAAAACATCATAGTAAAAAAACAGACTCGCTACACTGTCGAAAGTAAATGAAAAGGTAGCATAATTTCATTTGATTAAGTAGTTAAAAACAGGACACCACAAACAATTGAGAACAAAAGGGGTAACCGAATTGAAACCGTTAGAGCCAAAAAAAATGCCACAGAGGGTTTAAATCAGGTCCTTGGGTGCACAAACCCCACACATACCACCAACAGGTTCCTATAAGAACAAACTAGGGGCTACGTCTTAAATAGTGGTTTAGTTTCATATATGTACCTGATACATTTGGCTTCTGTGTACAAATGTTTTTCATTTTAAGAAGGTAATACTGAAATTACTGTATTTTTCTTTGTTCCTTTGCTCCTTTATGTACAAGAAATTTACTTCAAACATAGTCTTATAGAAAAAAAAAGGAAAATGAACCTATTTAGCAAAGTGTGATTAATACACTCATGTTGAAAAATAAGACACACTGAACGTACTACTACAACATTATATACCTATTGTATACTTTTTGTATCTTCAGTGTATGTGTCTTTGAATAGGTAATGATTTGATATGAATTGAATATTAAAACTGATGTATTGCACTTCTAGGGAGTAGAGGAGTTGCGAGTATAAATCTTCTAATTCTATGGTTCTGGCTTTTGTTACTTCTGAAGTAATAGTCGAACTCCGGCTGTGTGTTTAAATGCGGAACACCCCTACAAAATAATAACAGATGAATGAAAACAGACTTAAAAGAATTCGCGGACGTTACGAACATACTTTCAGATTCTAAAGGAAAATACTTCATATACTGTGTTGACAGTCGGTCTTTATTGATATCCCAAATCAAAGGATTTTACAAGGGTGGACCGACATCAGGAAATGCTTTTGATTGAACAAACAGAAAGTTATCAAAATTAATTGCTCGATACAATTTTGTTTATACTATGGTTTGGAACTTGCGATTTTACCGACAGGAAGGGTAATTTCATTACTTAAGGCAAACATCCAAGCAAAAATACGTTTCTTTTAAATCTTTGTTTATTTCAAAAATCCTACAGAAGTAACTATATCAAAGCAATGTGTAATGTGCTTTTATTAAAATGGAACAAAGGGTGACAAAGATTCAGTCGTATTCTTTGAAGAAAACAAGCAGTTGAGTGTTTAAAGGAGCGTGCAAATGAATATGTGGATGAATTTATAGTCAATCTGATGTTAACTAACAGAAACATGATTTAGACCGACATAAAAAGTGTTTCTTTCAGAAAAGGAGTCCGTCAAGTATCATGTCCCGTATAAAGCAAACTTTATACGGTACCCCTTTTTCGAAACTTCAAAATCTATTTATGAAATTAGAAATACAAATCTGGTAGTCGTTGTTATTAATTAACTTTATAATATTGAACTAGATTCTGACCATGTTGTTGGCTTGATACAACCAAAGCCTCGCCAATAAAGCTCGAAACTCGGCCAATACGAAAAAAACACGGCCAATAAGTGAAAAGTCGGCCAATACGAGATTTAGCCAATCAGGACTCAGGAAAAACTCGGCCTTATATGAGCCTAGGATTTTCACCATGTTGGACGCCATTTTGAATATGCTTAGCCTAGTTTTTACATAAAAGTTTTTATCTCTTAAAAAGTTCAAAAAGTAGCAAAAAAAGTTCGCGGAGACCCTACGCTATCGGATCACAGTAAATTTAGCAGTGTTCAACCTTTCATTTAGTGATTTTCATATTTACCAAATATTATGTTGCGCGGAAGTGAAAAGCAGACGATCACAAGTTTTACCCTGTTATAAATTACGAGTTTTGGATTACTTAGTTTGATAATTGAACATAATATTATAAAGTTAATTAATAAAATTGTCATTAATTAGCCGAATTCATATTGGCTTTGTTAGTGGGCTTCAGACGTCATATTGGCCTTCGGCCTTCGGCCTCAGGCCAATATGACTGTCTTCAGCCCAATAACAAACCAAATATGAATTCGACTAATTAATAACATTATATTATGTATCGTTATAAAGGAAGTTCAGATTACGCCAAACCAAATATTATCAAGTATTTTTTTTTTCTTTTTATGCCATTGGTAGAGTCTTGAAACTTTAAATATTATTACTGAATAACTGCTTTAGGACGATCTCACAGGAAAATAGGTTTCTGATTGCATGACTTGAGTAAATAATGTTCTAAATCCTGCACAATTTGGTCATTTGATCAAATAGAGCTTCTTGTCTAATTTGTATTCAGATAAAGACAATCATATTGTCTAACCTCTAAATAAAAAAAAACAAAACATAAAAAACAAACAAAAAACCATTAAATTTGTCATGAAATACTATGCAAACTAACCTCTAAGGTGGAACATGCAACAGCCGAGCAGATGTAAACAATGAGAACAGACGGGTGCAGTTCGTGTTATTAATCTGTTATCAGATATTGAAACATCTGAAGAGATTATTCATATTTTTTGCTGATTTGCTCTCTGTATGCTTTTAAACTTGAACTTATTGGCTTACCTTCAAAACTCTCAATTTAGTCGAAATATACATAAAATACATGATAATCAAGGGTTATCAATATTTCAACTGATAATATCTTTGTTACCATTAATACATTTTGCTTTAGCGATTTACCGTTCTTGGTCTGTTTCTTCCTATTTTTATATCACAATATTTTGGCACACAGTTTAGACTTTTGTAACTTTGTTGGAAGGTAGACCTTCCTCCTTTATAGTTTTTCAGACGGCCATGTGACCAAACATTGCAGGCTAAGGTGAATTCTCTTTTCCCCAAGATATTAGTTCGTCCGAATTGTTAAGAGTTACAGGAATGCAACTAAACAAAGGTATTTCTTGGTCGTTATGGGTTCAAATTAAGAAGATTCCGACATGGCGTCAAATTGTTTGGGTGTTATAGAAGTCACAACATTGTTGCACCGAACTATCAATTTTTTATGTTAGTTGTAAGACTACGGAACTACGGATTTAGAACGTATATAGTTTATTAAGCTATACCTGATATAGATCGAGTTTGCCTCTAAAATTTCCTAGTCCACCCAATGTGATGTCAAAGACGGAACACCAGGACGACATTTACACCATTTTTAGATTGACGTAGGTTAAATATAGTCAATCATTGTATTTGGAAGATCTAAAAAATATATATGAGAAATTTTCTACGGATTCACCTGTGCATAATTGATAACGTCAATGAGATTATAATATATAAAACAAGCTTTACAACACAAACTGCGTAGTCAGCTATACCTTCATATCTGGTCAATGGCCAGGACATTTTTTATTAGGTGTCTTATATTTGAATTATTGCATTGTATTCCCAGGCGTTATTACACAACTTTGTTTGCCAATTAGTGAGTCTTAAGAGGTTTCAAAATCGCTTTTGCATCAGCTGTGTCAGAATTGGTCTGGAAACAATGCAAAAGTCTACACAATATTTTCAAGAGGCCGAACATGGAAAAATATCTTCTCTCATATAACGCAGGTTTTTGACAATCGTCGTACCCTTTTTTGTAGTTTTTAAATTTTCTACAAACTATCAGAACACTATTTCTGCATTTAAATGATGTCTTGAAATTTAACACAATCATGTTTCATTCTTTACATCTTCCAGCTTATATCAATTATGTTTGAATCAAATGGCGGATAAAAAACAATACGTGGAGGTAAGGCTTAGCATTTGCATCATGTTTTACCAGGTCAGTTCTTTTTATTTTATAAATTATGTCAAAAGTTATGCATAAAACCTTTCTCAGCATGACACAATGTGCAATGCTGATGGTTTTCCTTAATTGAGGCGAAACAGTCCGTTTCATCATTTCTGAATCTTTCAAGAAATGTGTGAACCATTTACAATTGATGGATCCCTGACCAAAGTAACAAAAACATACAGTTACATTTTTACCACAAACAAGTATATAACAAAAGAGCGCATGGTAATGTTTGTGGGTAAAACCTATTGTTATAAGATTTTAGAGTCATGCTGTGGATCCAGGAATTAGGCATTTCTGATGTGAATATTTGTCTGACGACCTTAAATTTAGAAATTCAAGAAACAAGAACACAACAATTTAGCATGATCAGCTGAGTAACTTTAACTTCTCAGGATAATGATCTTGCTAATTTCTAATCAGGTCATTACGCACCAACTGGTTATGCTAAAAGGCTTAGTGAAAAGTCTAGAATATGACACCCGAGGCAAATAATGAACAAGAGTACGCACTATTTAATCATTTGTTATGAAACGACACAGTAACATCTTTTTCAAGAAAAGTTGATTTCTTATAAAAGTTTAAGACAATGTTTTTTCTCAATACAAAGACTGAAACATTAAAACATTATATAAGATAAATACATCAATTTCTTTTATTATTCGTAAACACAACAAAGTAAATATAGTAACTGCTACAACTACATTCTCAGTATCTACGCCTGTATCTGTGGGATTGTAAAAGTATTTAACGCTAGGGTTTCCTATGAACAACCCAGCCATCCTCAAAGTTTTTTTCTCGGCACTTCATTTACAGGCGTCTCTTCGTCCTTATGAAACTGCAAGTTGTTCCAAGACTCTAGGGCTTCTTGGTTAAGTAACTGGGGCTCGAATTTCTTGTTTGAGGGTCCTATCATGTCTTGCTTTTTTCTCCATGATGGTGTAGGAGTCGAGACCATGTTTATATCTGTCGACTTTATATTAAGCTTTCCTTGCTTTGATCTAAAATCAACAACAGAAATGGTGACTTTTTATAAGCTTCTAGTATTTCAAGACGTATTTTTGCTGTTGTGATTTAAGATACTGACCATGTTAATTGTGGTTAAGCAACATTATTTTTAGAGTAAAAAGGGGCTTCCTTTATAACTAATTTCATTTTTGGCTTAAGCTTTGTTTCTGAGACTACTTTTAAGATTACACCATTCACTTGAAGGTCATTGGGCAAAACTACAGAAACTTTGCCTCACCAAAATAATCATTATGTACTGATTAAAATGGTTTAGTTACAAAATTAGAAAATAGTGTTTTTGATAGGAGAAAACGTGTCTTTGATGATCGCCTGTTTCCGTTTCGACATCGGTAGTTTTCGCCGCAATATTTAGCTGTGACGTACATTTATCCCTACTGTACGAGACAGTAATGCAAAATTACATTGCTAATAACGCATCCGTTTTTAAATGCAAAAATAACACTCAACCACAAGTACAAGAAACACAATAAAGGCACAGTTATAAAAATAAACATTCTGTTAAATGCAAATTAAAAAAAAATAATGCGGTTACTACTAGGTTTCCATAAGTTAGTTCAATTACAGTGCCTGTAGAACGGGTTGTGATTTTACCTTAGCAGAGAATGTCATAAATAAATATTCCAATTTCTTCAATGCTGCGTTTCTTAATATCAATAATGCAATAAAACTATCTTCTCCACGTTTAACAAGTTGTGTTATACTTCCTTGATGATAACGTCATAAACAAATAAAATTGTAATGAAAATTCTTCTTTTTTCACGTTGGGATATTGTTTGAACAATAATAATACGGCATGTCCATTAAGCAGAAATGTGTGTCTGCTTAAAAATTAATATCCAATGGAATGTCCAAGATCCATAAATCAAGCCTTATACGGTAGGGTAAATGCAAATTAACCTGCCCAAAGGGACCCTTGTATATTCTGCATAGCTGTCAAAACAAAGCAATTTACACTTTTATGATCCAATTTATGTAAAAGCTGAGACAATTAGCAAATTTTTATGGCAAGTGATCTTACAAATTGATTGAATTACTTTTGATCAGTCACACTTGTGAAAACATTATGTAATAGTTGCTTCTAATTAGCATGTCTCAATGATTTTTAATTAAGGAGAGTCCATGCTATAAAATACTTAATTTAATGCAACAGATTTATTTATAATGAAAAGAAAAAAAAATTTGAATTGGAAATGTGAACAAAATAATTAAAAAAATGTGTTTCTTTTATGACTTTGACAAAGTTTTTAGGGTTTCTTCTTACATTATTATGTGTTCTTTGATCATTTTTGTTTTAAAAATTCCCATGCAGTTTTTTGTAGACTTGACTTGCTAATTCTAATTGAGATATTTGTTTTTCATTAAACGTTCTCTTTAAAATGATGTGTTGTTTATTTGCCTGTGACATATTTCTCCTGGGGTACGTGTAAGAAATATTTGATTAGTTCAATGATTTATTATAAATACACATCTTTTCATATTGCATATTCATCCTAGGAAAAATGAGCATGTACAAAATTTTTGTGGATCAGTTACTAGGAAGAAATCTGTAGATATTTTACTAATGTATCTTTTAATTCATTAATCCTAAATGAACTAGTCTGCGCAAAAGTTTGCTCATTTTGCCTCAAGTTCCATCAAAATTTCATATAATGTATTTAAATATTCCATCAATGTATATTCATAATGTAAGCTTAACTTTTTCAATTTAATTATTTGTCTATTTTAGTCTACGTTTTTACTTTCCATCATAATTTTAAAGCTTTTGAACAGTCGAGGTAGCTGTGTCAAGTGGCAAGGGATACATGTGCGTCACTTCCAGTTTCGCGCGTGACAGGTGCACGCAAACAAGTGCGTAATATATGGATTTCAGTTTGCTACAAAAACATCTTTAAGATGAAATTACCTGCGGAATTTTGTAAAACTGTCTTAGGTAGATATATATTTTTCTCTCATACGAATATTTCGAGGTCAAAAAAAAGTGTCCAGTGACCTTTAAGAGAAAAGCAAGTTATATGCATTATTGGGAGCCATTCCAATCCTCGGGAACTGGGTCATCTGTGGTTCAGATGGCTTTTGCCATACACCCAAGCACAGACTTCGATACAAATCTTGGACATTCCTAGACAAAGACGATCGCTGTATAAACTAACCGAGGCCAAAAGAATGCTTAACATCGTACACTTATAATGATTTAGTATTATTTTTATTCTCAGCTTTATCAGGATCATATTGCAGCTGATTAAGATTCTTTTTGATTAGTTCAAAATGTCAAACAATCTTAACATTTGTACAATATGACAGAAAGACAGGTTTAGATTTGGGTTTTCTCTTAGCCGTATACTTACTTGTATCTCCTGTATGCGAAGAAAGCAAATACAAGAATCACCACTGCACACACACAACCAGCAATGATACCGGTGACTGAAGATGAATATAAAAGAAAATACTGTATTGTTTATATACTTCAGCTATCTAAGAAGGTTTCTCTTCAGTTTTCTGGCTATCTATATTGACTGTATCTCGAACGTACGTCTCAACACGTCAGTGTAAATATAATTAGAATTAGCAATGCGTAATTCTCTGTGTGCATTATTAGGTTGACGGAAAACT
The DNA here is from genome assembly GCA_012932295.1 of Cyclina sinensis. Classification (NCBI taxonomy): domain Eukaryota; kingdom Metazoa; phylum Mollusca; class Bivalvia; order Venerida; family Veneridae; genus Cyclina; species Cyclina sinensis. The sequence continues at coordinate 34,884,453 of JAAONU010000008.1, forward strand.
GTTCTTGCCCAAATAAAAGTACGTATTTAGATTAATGTCGGCCAGTTCCATGGTGATATTTACAGATAAAAGACAAAACACAGCCTTCTGGGTAAACAGTTGCTTACTTTTTCAAAAATGTATTTTTCGAATGCTGACAAAGAATAATTTAATTAATTGTAAAAAATAAAAACGGGAATAATGAATACCTTTAATTCCTTCTTCCAATGTCACTAACTGTTCAACTGGAAAAGAAAGTAGTGTTATTACTCCTAGCCACAAATGATAAAATACTTCACACAAATAAAGAAAAAACACTGTAGAAATTCCGTAGAACATGACATGGACAGAAAACAAAACCCTGTACTTTACCTGTGCAGTCATTTACACTTTTAGACCTTATTCCATTAGTATTTTTTCCTTTCGGACATGAGTGACATGACGATTGTGCTTCAAGATTTTGATACCTTCCTATAGGACATGGCTTGCAGTAGTCTGTATACAGATACGCTCCTTTTCCACAAGGAACTGAAATTTAAAAAAAAAATCTGAATTTGAAAGCTATATTGATTGTCATAGAGTTATTTCTGATTTAAAGGGTTCAACCAACCACTTTTTTTTCACTCAGGAAAGAACTTTTCCCATCGTTCATTATTAAATCCTGTTGAAAGTATGTTGTAAGGCAAACGCCAGTATACAAATGTAGTTATGCCTGTGTTTAATTGTTTAATACATAATTAAAACAACGTCTAAAATCATTGTCTGTGGTGAAAAAAAACAACTCCAGTTTAATATATATAGAAAAATATATTGTATAAGAACAAATGCCAAAACGCATTTTAAAATTATAACAGAATTTGTGTATTGTCTCTATGACTGCATGCTTAATTTAATATTTTAATAAATTTGAAAAAAAAACGACAACATACAAACGTACCACAATAAAACTTGATCCTGGTATGTCCAGGACTACAAACAACCTGCCCTGAAATATCTGTACGATTTTCATCCAGCTCATATTGATTTTCAAGAACGTCTACTGTAAGATCCCCTTCATCAGCGGCGCTTTGGATGTCTTGAAAAGCATTTTCTAAATCTGTCAATGTTTCGTTTTTGTTTTCTGAAAAAATAGGCATGTAATGCGATGCAGTTTCTTTAAACGTACCAGAATTTGTAAAGTTTGAATGACTATATCTTTTATAATGTTGGCTGAATGGAAAAGCTAAATAAAGTTCTATAAAATCACTTGTGTCTTTTTAATAGTTATATTGCTATGGTATGTTAATGTAAACCAAATAAATATATATAGCAAAATAAGACATCAAATTAGGTAAAAATGTGTTATAAGAAACAATTTTGGGCGAGTGATACCTTCTTTTGGTGTGCTTGTTATCTGCAAAGCAAAGCCGGCCGTTTTTGTTGAATGTCGTTCCCTGCTTCTTACATCACAGTCGATTACGTTCATATAGTCTAAGCTGCACGTTTGTGTCCGTAAGCAAAGAATACTTGACAACATTGACTTCACTGTAAGATCGATCTGTTCCTTTGCATGTTCCTCTAAGTCATTGTTTGCACAGAAAAGATCTCGATAATGCGCCGTGTACGTGACTTTCAACTCCTTAGGTAAAATGATGGCTGAAGTATATCAAAACAGGTTGGTAAGAAATGACCATTCACATAAAATCTCTACTAGTCCTGAATGTTTTGTAACTTCAATAAAAAACACACAAACTAAATGCAATTATCAGGCAACCTTGTAGAGTAACGTATATGTAAAGAGGTGTAAAAGTAAAATAGTATCAACTTTTATGATTGAGATATCTTCTAATTTCAAATCTTTCAATGCGTTGTGAGGGGAACTTTTCTGTAGTCAGTTTATAGCGTGTTCTTCAAGAGTTTTCAAGTCTACCTGTAACAGTCAACGAAATATCGACAAATTATTACCATAAAGCAAAAGAATTACACATTTCATGGAGAGCAAATCGAACATTTTCAACAGGAGAAAAGTTATACCGTACCAACATACCAACACACTCAGGCAAGCGTCTGTCTGGATTTTCATCAATCTGAAAATTCCAATCATGGAAAGTCTCAGGTCCACAGTAGTACACTGGTAGAGGTTCAATATCAAAATCAAAACCCTCGTCACACGAAATGGTGCAGTTAATAGATTCTGTGTTCTCGAAACAATCCAGAGACCCATTACCAGGAGCTGATAGTGAAGGGCACACTGTGAATTCAATGTTTAACACAATATTTGTAAAACTACAGTACTAATTATAATAGACAACTACAGTTGCACTATCTGTTATTATATATGTCGAACATATGTCTCTATTGCTAACTACTCATTTCAAGCTTTTTGATACAATTTTCATACATTGCGTTTTGTTTAAAAAAATGCAATCGAAATGTCGATAATCACTTTTCATTTATTATTATATCAAAAAGTTGGTTACCAAAAATACTATTCGTTTCCTTAGATACTGGGATGAAGGACTAATCAATTAGGCTATCCAAAACACTACAGTATTAATTATAAACTGACTGATGGGGAAGTGACTAATTGAGCTTAAGGGGTACCATAATAATTCACTTAATCTACTTTGAATAAACTAAGCTTCAACAGTATCAATGTTAACCTGGGCACTTTGAAATGTTACAGTTCTGAAATTCAAAATCTTCCCCGACACAGTCTTTTCCCCCGTTGTCTGGTGATGGACCGTTACATAATCGTATACGTTTCATTTCACCGTCACCACAAGTTGTAGAACATTGTGACCAGTTTCCCCATTCACTCCAACCTCCATCCACTGAGAAGAGAAATAGATGCATCCTTAGGTGAAACACAGAAGCAAATACAAAAATAAAATGTGATTTTACGTCTCAAATATATCTACATATGCATGTGATTTCATATGATATGATATATATATATATATATATATATATATATATATATATATATATATATATTGGTCCGTTTTTGAACACTAAAGTATCTACAATGACAAGCGAGGTATTGTCGATAAAGCTATTAGTTCTGGGACTGTGCATGGATGTTATATCCGAAAGTTTGTCTTGTAAGTCGTTGTAAAATCTTTGACGAATAAAACGGTCAAAAATAGTGACGGAAATATTTCCACTTTATCTTACCCATTTCGATTTCACAGAAACGTCCTGTGTAGTTTGCCGGGCAAGAGCATGAATAATTTGCTACACCATCCACACAAGAGGCGTTGTTCATACAAATATTATATTGGCAGTCATCTTTGTTAATATCGCATTGCTTTCCCGTAAATCCGTAGTCACATGTACAGGTGAAATCATGTAACGAATCCGAGCAAGCACCGTGTATGCACGGAAATGATACACAATTATTGAAATCTGTAAACAGAGATGATGAATCAACTTTGTCTTTAGTCTTACTTTTACGACCTTGTTCAACGTCATTTACGTAAATGACTTTCTCAAAATTTGAATATGCGTGTCAGATTCATCAACAATGCTCACAGATTAAAAAAACATTGAGAAATAATTCTAAGTTTTGTTGTGATTTACAGATTGCTGAAAACCGAAAAATAAACTTATTAAAAGTTTTACAAATGCGCCATACCGAATTATCTTTCAAGTATGTAACGGCGACAAGTTATATAATAAAATACATAACACTTAACCTATAAAAAGGCTAATAAAGGTACAAACAAAAATGACATACCATCACAAAGGCTTGGGAAATGAAGAAATGTCCCAGTGAGATTAGCGTCTTCAAAGTCCTTCCAGGTAAAAACATTACCTAGTTCTTTCGAAAAGCATCTTTGTTGATACCTAGACGTATGCCTCGAGCTCCAAAGATTAAACTGAGAGAGACATTTCATGCCATACTCTTCTAAATAATTCAAGGTCTTGATTAGAATTAAAGTTCATTCACAGCACTAACCTTAACAAGTTAATACAAATGATGTCTTCTTTTAACTCATATTCCAACTAACAAGCAAGCCATAATTATATTGACATGTAAGCTTAACAAATTGGATAGCTCTGACAAATATTTTAATCTGCTGTCCTTCGTCGATAAGAAACAAACATCCGAAAGGAAACAAATAAAGCATGCAAGTATGAGTTTATATATTTTAAAAAAAGTCCCAAATGTACCTGCAAGAATCGAAACCGATTTGATCTGTATCTCTTCACACGGTCCACTGTAAGATTCCGTTGGAAGGGATTTGCCATCCACTGTCACTGTAATGTTGCAGCTAGGACTGCTATAGAGAGTAACGTAGTGCCAGCGGTTGTCTGGTAAATCGAAGTCGACTGTGGTCTCCCAGCTGTGGGTAAATGAAAATGTCTTAATATATTTGAAACTTTCACTTTTTTTACTGTGTAGTAAACAGATATCCGTTTTTGTTTTTACAAAATCACCTTCTAAAAGCTTGACTTTAGCATTTTTCGTAATCAAACATTTTCAAGCTCACTCTTTTTCCAGTGTGCATGTAATTTAATATAGTAGAACATATGCAGTCAATGTCAAAGTGCATGAATAAAAAATGAAACATTGCTAAAACAGCATATACCACATACTTTATAAAAAGTGAAGCTTATCTTTTATTTTATCTATTCGCAAAATGAACTTTACTTTACTGTTTATGTACATTAAAGAAATCAAAATCCTTTTGACCAAAGCATTACTTGTTTTGTCGTATGACTTGATGCAGACTTTTCCAGATCCATGTTACATTATTTTCGTTGTCGAATAATTTAATTGTTGGAAGTGTTTTGTTCGTTGCATCTGTTATCGATGAAAATTGTAACCAGAACGCAAGAGTGAAGTCTTTAACAGACAAGCCTTCTTGCAATGAAGTTATTATTTCTGCCCCTTCATCTGGTACAAATTCAATATCAAACTCTAGAATTCAAGATAAACACAATTCAGTTTTAGATAATCATCTGCATATAGTGATATTCGTGTTCATTTTTTCCATGACCATTAAAGAAAACAAGAGAGCCATGATGGTCCTGGATCGCTCACATGAGAACTAAACATAATTCAAAAGCACTATTTCATTTTCTAATGTAAAGTTTGTAGGTGCCTACAAACCAAATATCTAAAATATCAGCCAATAAATTAAGGGTCTATGCCAGAGAGTAGAAAAATCTATCATTAGCTGTGGTGACCCTGAGCGTGACCCGGTGACCTCAAACCAGATCTGATGTTAAAGGTCTATGCAAGAAGCTACACACCAAATATTAAGATATTGGTCTATAAATGAAGAACATTAGGTAAAGTTGATAATTTATTTTTGCCTCAGTGACCGTAATCCCAATTCATTTGAAAAGGTCCATGCAAAATGTCTATATACCACATATTTAAAATATCAATCTATAAATAAAGGCAAAATGACAGACTAGAATATCTATTGTTAGCCTTAGTGACCTTGACCTTAATCCATGTGACCTCAAACATCAAATAAGGGTAGAGGTTCATGCAATTTACCTACACACTAGATATAGCGATCAATAAATGAAGACTCAAAAGAGAAATGTACAAAAATCTGTTTTTAGTTTTGGTGACCTTGACCCTGGCTCAGGTAAATGGCAGAAATTCATGCAAGGTGCTTATATACCAAATATGTAAGATATCTGTCAATAAAGTAAGGTTGTGATGAAATTCGAAAAGTCTATTTTTAGTTCTGGTAACCCGGGAGCAAGCCAAATTTCGACCCAAGGGACAAGATCTCGATAAACACATCAAATATCTTAACACTTGGCATTTTGGATACTGACGAGAAGGTTCTTTTACTGTGCAAGTCTTATAAAAGTCAAAGGACCCCTGAGGTGGGGTCAGTTTTGACCACAAAAGTACCTTTGAATTATCTTCGTAGAGGACTTCTAGGTGATGCACCATGCTGAAGGTCTAAGTTCTATGCCTTCTAGTTTCATACAAGAATTATTTTTTTAAGTTTTCGCTATATTAGCTCTTTTTAAATCAAGGACCTCCAGGGCAGGGCCATTTATATAAGGGTCAAACAATCTTTGTAGAGGAGCTTTAGGTAATCATTTAAACCAAATATCAAATTCCAAAACCTAGTAGTTTCAGACAAGTAGAATTTTGAAATTTTTCCTATATATGCTATTATATAAACAAGTGACTCCTGGGGTGGGTTCAATTTTGATCTCAGGGACATAATTTGAACAATCTAAATAGAGGTCAACTAGACAATACTTAGTATAAAGTTTTTAGTATGAACTAAGAGCCCTGTGGTTTCAGAGGAGAAGATTCCTAAAGATTTTCCTACATATTTCCTTGCAAAACTTGCAACCAATAGGGTATAGCTATAGCCAGTTAGTGCCCCAAGGACATGCTTTAATCAACTTTAGTAGAGGACTTCTAGATGATACACCATGCAATTTATCTAATCTCTAGATCTTGTGCTTAAAGAAGTGTTTTAAAGATTTTTCTATTGGTTGCCATAGCGACTAAAGTTCTGCATGAAACTGATTTTTCAACAGATTTGTATTTGTTAGAGCTTTATGCAAGAAAACATCCCTGCCAAGTTTTATAAACTTTGGCTATGTGGTTTCAGAGGACATGCCATTTGAAACAAAATGCCGAAACACTAACGCACGACGACGGAATTCAAACGATCACAACGTGTCATGTGAGCTCAATAAATCAAAGGCACTGACACCGTAATGTGTCTATATTTTTAAATGCATATTAATCTAATCGATTTACCTCCCCGTGAAAGAGCTGTTGTTGTTTTCCTCTGCTGAATTAATTCAAGAATTTGTCAAGAATTAAAAAAAATTGCTTTAATAAAGAACCCAGAAAAAAGTAATTCTTAAAACCAATCAAATGATTAATCGAAGGACAAACTTCAATATATACCCTCACATTCCGATGCAGAGACAGCACCAAATGTTAATGTTGACTTTGATTCACGACAAGGCTTGCATTTTATTTTACCATAGGATGACTGGTAAAATCCTCGTTCACATGGTGTGCATCGCGAGAGACCATCTCGAGAAAAAGTCCCTGGTTCGCAAGCATCTGAAACAATTTTGCTTGTAATGCAACTCACTTGCTTATTTCATACTGTCTTCTAAGCGCTTTTATGTTAATTTGTCTTTGAACTATGATTTTGGTTGTGAAAAATTGTAACAATGTTTTTCTTTACATCCTTTATTCCCTCAAATAAGTCTCACCTACGAAACATTTTAGTGTTTTACGTGTTATTTTACGTTTAGTTTATGTGAATTTCTAATACATGTATTAAAGGTGACTTTTAGAATTTATCGAAAGAATACATTTCCTATACCTTCACATTCAGCACCAGACGTTGCTCCAATACCTCGTGTCGTTTTTCCGAATGGACATCGCAAACATTGCATTTGACCGGTTCTGTTTTGATATGTTCCTTTCTGACAAACTTTACACACTGACGGATTGACTGTTTGTTCATAGTAGGTTCCTTCTGGACAATCAACTTTAAAAACATATTAACATTTTTAAGCGTTACATGTATGAAACCAAATGAGCTGTAAGTTAATTATTAAAGCTTTTGGAACTTGTTGTCTTCCGTGATAAAATACTGACAAATTTCTGTAAATGGTAGATGAGCGACTAATATACATATGCGAAAAAATACAAGTCATATATATATATATATATATCAATATCATGCGTGCATGTAAGAATAAAATATATTGAACAATATATCGATGCATAATGTCATGAAAGTACTATGTTTATGACGTACTGCAGTTCCAACTTTCCTCCGACCTCACAGAGCCAATTGGGCAGTGTATTTCTAATCCGGTACTTTTAATCTGGACACCAAAAAAAGTTTTATCGCCAAATATAGTTGTTGAGTTCTCTTCTAGAATTTGCTTCACACTCTCCAGCAGGGACTCTTTCTTGTTTTCAAGCAAAGCAATGGTTTCATTTCCATGGAACTGTACCGGTAATTGTATATTAAATTCAACGTAACTACTTGAACTTGTACTGTTTATTGCTCGTCTCTTCCGCCTGGATTCCCCACAAGTTATCTAAACAAGGAATATTTTACAAAAATGGATTTTTATGCTTTTGTTTTCAACAATTAATTACTTGAAAGTCTAGAAACTACACCAGTGTATCATTTCCCCAGACCTATGACAATTCATTAATAAAAAGAGAAACAACCTTTGATGCGATGTATAAGTAAATATATGAAATCGAACACATTGCAACTAGTTTATGTTCAGTTACAAACTATAAAAGGAAATACAAAAAAAGTACTAAGTAAAGAATTACTTGCACATTTCCAGAATTACATTCAGATGAATCGGGACAGACCTCATCGAAAGGACTATTTGTAAGTACGGATATGAAATTGTTTGCAATTTGTTGCTGTGTCGAAGGATTAGTACAGTCGCCATCAAAATAAAACGATGCCTTGATTCCAAGTGCATTTTGCATTTGATTGTGTTTTATTTCTGAAACGACAATTCATACACATTTAAGTCCTTAGGAGTCTTTCAAAGTGTATATTTTTTCAGTCAAAACACTAAGCATAATTAACGAGTGCCAATTAATTAGAATGATATGGTAACATACACATAAGTGAGTCTAGCCCTAGCCTGTCTGTCTTAACCGTACTTCAGGCCAATTTCAATGATTTCCCAACACATAAAGAACTTGATCGATCATGGTGGCTTGCTATCGATTACTACGCTGAATAAATTTGTAATAGACAATGAAAGAAAAAAGTCGGACTATTAATATATTTTGTAACCCGATGATGGCGTTTTAGACGTTTCTCTGAATGAAGAGATAATCAGAATGAAAAAAACATCTACAATAATTTCTATAAGTCATTAGAAATTCATTTATAGTGTTATCTTCAAAAAACCTCTACATGTCCTCACACCCGGAAGCTTTTCAGACCAGTCACCACTTCCTGTACACACGTAGAGTTTGTTTAAACTAACACTCGACATTGCTGTTCCATTTTTACACTGCACTTGACAGAACTGACCACCTTCCCAATTGTCGCAAGCTACAGCTCCGTTTTTCGGTGGTTTAAGGTCTACGCACATTTTCCCATCTAAAACGGAAAGCAAGTTTTTGCTGTTTTGTTTTCAGACACATTATGTATAATGAATCGAATAAATAATTAATTATGTTTACTGTTTCACATATGACTAAAACACTTGTTGTATGTTTGTGTTGAATCCTGGCTGACTTATTATAGATTTGTTAGTAAGTATCTCCGAAAGGTTTGTTGTTATATTTTGAAACGAATTACATATGGAAATGAAAAGGACATACTCTTGCATACTGATAGACGGTTATCTTTCAAGTTCCACTTTCCGAACAATCCTTTGATGCTTCTTTCACATTTAATTTCGTTTGAGCCCTCTAAAGTTTTCCCAGGATCACAAGAAATGTCACATCTTGCCCCAGTTCTATAGCCATCTGGACAAGCAATTTGAAGAAATGGCGTCGGATAAAGTTTAGGACATCTTACTTCTGTAGGAAAAATATGTTTAAACAATAAACGACCAAACCGTTATCATAAATTATACGGGATCTCAATAGCTATAATGAAATACATAAATTAATGGGTTTTTTAAAAGTCATTTATAACATTACTAAGTTTCAATCTATGAAAACTTTACCATGTACGCATGAAAACTATACTTTGATCAATTTTCAGGATATCGGACTGATTGTAAAAAAATACCTCTTACAACGATCTTAAATGAGCAATCATTCGTAGCAGTATTTCCAGCAGCATCTCTGGCAACATATTGTACAGAATATATTCCAGCAGTAAGTCGGCTTCCAAGGAGTCCTTTCCTCTCAGTAACGTACACGTGATTACTGTTGTCAGAAGCTTTTGGTGGGGTCCAGGTGACAACCGTTGAATTGATAGCATTATCGGTTCCTTTCACAATCATACTAGGACAAGTGCTCATATCGAAAACCGGTGGTTCAACATCTTTTTTTTAATAAAATAAATGTTTTGCATGGGTAAATCGTGCATGCTATAAACATATTCAAGAAACTTACGATCAGTCCTTAACAGAAAGACTTCAGTAGGCAGGTTTATAATTGTCTTGGAAGGCATAAAAGAATTGGATTATTATTAAGTTCCTAACTTCCCAGTGATTGTATACTGTGTTGGAGACTCCTAATACCAAATAATAAGACTCAATTTTAGACACATTGATCATGCTATCAGTAATCACATAAATGTATAGCAAACAGTAAGTGTATGCTTTATCAACAATTTAAAATTTCATATATAGGTAAAACAAATATTTCTTCTTAGTCTTATCAACATGATCTAAAAGGTATTTTAATTTTTATGAACGTACCAATACATTTAGGGTTTCCAAATTTTCGCCACGTCCTTGATTTATCGCAAACCAAGGCTTTGCTGACATTTGGTGGCATATCGAATCCATTTAGACAGTTGTAAGTGCAAATACTTCGGAAATAAAAATCGTTGTCACAGTTTGGATGTCCGGCACCCTCAACTGCCGGAAGAAAGTTGCACGTCCATGCTAAAATATCAGTAATAGTTGCTACGTTTGATATTTTAGTTTTATTACGTTTCAAATCTTATTTAGGCTTTTTGGATTACTTTTTGATGCGTGTAAACAATGCAACTGAAACAAGGAGAACACTACCTGAAATGCATTAGATACGTTTTAAAACTGAAATGCATATATTAATATAATTAAAGTTTACGTCCTTGACCAACATCATTATAAAGCTGGGAAAGTTCCTGGGAAATATCATCGCAAAAGTCCTATCCTATCCACTGTAAAAATGCCACATTTTGACTAAAAGTAATTCTATTGTACTTATGGTAAAAAAAAATAAATTGCTAAGCAGGGAAATTAAAATGGGTCCTTACGTTTGCATACCGGTTGTGAGTTTGACCATTTCCCAGTCTTCAGACATGCTATATTTGATGCCCCTCCATACAAGTCAAACCCTTCATAGCATCCAAATCTACATCCACCTCCATACAAATGGTCTGTGACAGGATGGCACTGGTAATAACCATTTTGTAGATATTTTGGCTTTTCACATCGTATAACTAACAAAATTAAAAAAATAAATATTGCTCTACGTAATTATCGCAATACGTTGATCTAGCTAGACATGTTTTACGAAAAATGTACCGCCAAAATCAAATAATTAAAATATGTTGTTGCTATGGCAATTTTGACTCTTATCATTTCAGAATCGAATATAATCGCAGTTGCTTTACACTTTGTGAAGTGACAGTATTATGTTCAATCTATTCTGGAAAACTGGAAACAAATAGAACAAAAATATTTACGACAGACTGATAGAAAATATAGGACTTAAGTATGGGTACACTTATTGTTTCACAGAATTTTAAATTATACATTTGATATCCATTCAAAACTGTAGAGCGATTTATTTCCATCCAGTTAGTATGAGTATTTATGTAAAGTCTATTATATTCAACGTTTTCTGTCATTCAATTCAAATAGCTCAGTAACAAGTATCCTAATCTATTTAATTCGTCAGTTAATTCAATCTTCAATTTGTATGTAGCTGTGGTATTATTTTATTTAATTTCAAAAATAAATTTTAATGTAATAATAAACACTATTTACCAGTCACATATACTTCTACTTTACAAGTTGCTGTGTTTCCGGATCTATCTTTTGCCTCATAAATGACAACAGTCCGTCCTTCGGGAAAGTGGCTCCCTGGTGCTCGACCGCTTCTTCTTATCGGTCTATAATACATTTGTTTTTCTTTCAGGTCACCTCCATAACCAATAAAATAGGCATTTAGTCAAATTGTCAACAATATGGTCATCTGTTAGTTATTCTCTATTCCTGTTCGCCTAATGAGTAGTGGTCCTCACACATGTCTTATGAAGAATTTGATAACTGAATAGGTTCCTGCTACACAAGTATAAAACCAGAATAAAAAAAGCAAAACACTGTATCCAGTATCGTTAAACAAAACATTTTACTACAATGTATATAAATAACCGTTTTTATAAAAGTCTTTTAATGAAATGGAAGTTAACATTTATGACTTGCCTAATTTCTCCATCGCTGTCATCGTGGGCAACTGGCTCAATCCATGATGCTTTTGCATAGATTTGGTAGGGCTCTGCTGTAACACTTATCATTGGCATCTCACATGTAATGCTTGGGGGTGTTCGGTCTAACCTCAGTTAAGAAAATTGCATACTTCTAAAATAATGTCTTAACCAAATAATTAAAGTAAATATTGCAAAGAATGCTGGTTAAAAACCACTCATCAATTAAAGGTTAAAATGCATTCACATTTTAAGAGATAAAAACAGAAACTGAGGTACTCTTTTACTCTTTCGCATAGGTTTTGCTCCTTTTAGAGATGTATGGATGTACAAAAATAAAAAAAGAGTTTTTTTTCTCACAAATTCGTAATCAAATAAAACAACTTTCTTACCTCTAGGGCCTGGTCGTCCGGACCACAGACAACTGAATAGTGTTGCTACACATCCAACTACTCTAGAAAAAAATTTACCGATGCTTCCCAAGAAGCGTCTTTTTCTGCTAGTGCGTTTTTCATGTTTTATTCTCGCTGTAAAAACAGGCATTTCAACTTTATATCTTATTTGTACAGGGACACATTATTTATAAGTAACTTATGTCAAAATTCTTAAAAAATATTATTTTCTCTGTGCGATGATATTTCTTAAAATCTTTAATCATATTTGTTACGAGTGGAAGGGACACAATTGTCCCATACATATTGGCTTTCACTTATTGTGTATCATTCGTACGACTAAAGAAGACTATTTTCTAATGCACTTTAATATGAATGATCAATTGAAAGTTTTTTTTCATTGCATCATGCCCATTTCTTCTTATACAAAATAGCAAAGTTTTCAAACGGACAGAATTAGCTTAATACGTTACTCGCACTTCTGTATGTCAAATATGCACTTTATATATTAAAATGATATATATGAAAATATTTCCCCATACCTTTTATTTGCCAGTCTTTACCATCACAGCGCATACGGCTGATTGCAGCTCCATTTTCTACTGCACATATCGTGTTTTCCGCTAGTGTGATATTTTCAAGTTCATATACGTTTATTTCTTCACCTTTAAGTAGACATCCTAAAACTTCCCCTTGTAATCCTTGTATGGAACACTCCTATATCGTTTAAAGTAAATATATTTGATTCTTAAATATTGTTATCTGCTTCTTACATTAAACACAGGATATTCAAAATGCGCATAACTACCTAAAGGCCCAAGGAAAAACAAATGCCGTTCGGGTCAATTGGCAACGAACCTTGTATTTAAATTCAAACAAAATAATGAAAAGAATTACAATGCATTTCTTGAAAAACTCAGAAAGCAAAAAAAAAGTATAAATGTAAAACATATTACATAATAATATGTATAACTATATCATATTAAGATGTTACCTCTGCTGGTGTAAAGAAATTCACAAGAAACAAACAAAGTAGCAACACTAACATCTTGGGTGCTTTCAACCAAATATACAACCCAATACAGAAATTAAGTTTCATAAAATATAGATAGAACGAAGACTTCTATTGGATATCAAGAAATCAATTGGAACCTCCTCTACTTCGATAAAGGAAGGCATTTTTGTTGAAATATCTGATAAAATCGTCAGTTGTATATATTCGCAAAAGCAGGTTATGTCTGAGGTATTTCTTATTAAGTTATTAAATTATTTTTTTGGCGATAAGACAAACAAATGCATTTATTTATTGATTATTAACAATTCATTTCTTTACATCAGTTTACATGCCTATTTGTAAAATAAAACCCCTGAATAAAGACGCTTTATAATTTGTTTGCTTCGTTATAAAGTACTACATGTAGAAAGAGCATTTCAATATTTCGTTAACATTCACAATTTTAAAACAGCATTCACTCGGTAAATAATACAGTATGGTTTTATTTATCAATATTTCATCTAAGTTTTCGATGAGTGTTTTTATTTGTCCTCCTTTTTAATTGCTGTGCTGCAATCTTTTCTTAGACAGTGCTAAATTATTTTATAATAAACTTTAAGACAATGAAAAAATGGGTACAATGTAGGAACGTAGGTTTTTCTGTCATTTTATAGAAACATAAGAAGCTGACATATTTTAGATTTAGGGTATATAAATGTTTCCGTCAATGATTTTTAAAAGTTGACCAAGAAAAAAACAATTCTTTAAAATATTTAACTTATAATGCTAATAACGAAGCATATTACTTAATCAACAGTCAGATGCCATTAACGGTCATAACATTTATAAGTGAATATTCCTGTTTAAAAGAGTATACTTTTCAAGCAAAAAGGTCTGTACTTGAGGTAAACATTATCAAAGAATATCTTAAGAAAACAAAATTGTTGATACTGGGACTTAGTTGACACACATCATGAAAAAATATATTGCAAATTATGAACAAATGAAGATGTTTAATGTGCACATATTTATTTAAAAGAACCCAACATCACATAACAGTGGATAGCAATAAACAAATCGATATTAATGTGGGTTCACTATATACCAGATTTTAGTATCTTGATACGTATTTACATGTTTAATCGTACAAAGGATATGTTTCTTCTTGTTTCGTCGCTTGGTATCTTTTGTTAATCAAAGTGAGTTACAGTGTCATGAATATTTGTTTTGGTTATTTATAAATCAATTTCAGAGATTACCCCCTGGGGTAGACGTATGTGTAAATTTAGAAATTTTATTGACAAAAGATAATGAAAACTAATACCTTATTTTTTTGCATCAATACTTCCTGGTACATCATTTTCTTTTAAGATATATTCAAGACGAATAGAGTGGTTTCTACAATTTAAGCGATAAGTGGACCAAAGATGTGTAGATTGTTTGACAGCTACAACAAGAAAACATAATGATTATTAAGGCTTTACTGGTTATCTCAGTAGGGGATGATTGTTTCTGTTTGTCTTCTTATTCAATCTACGACCAGGAACTTATCAACAAATTTCCCACTGATCAATTTATCAAACATTGAAAAACAAGATATAAGAGAGTAAACAAATAAAAGCCAGTAGTTTAACAATTCTAATCTTCGCAACAACGCAGTTATCTATTTTCTTAATAACCTGAAACTCAGTCAGACCAAATGTTTGTAGGCTAGTTTTTTTCAATATTTTGACATGTGTGCTGAGTCATATAATCTTTACATCGTTAAAAATGTAAAGATTGACATTTAGTGTATGATCAATTTTTTACTGAATGTCCAGCGTTACTGAAAGCAGAATGTTAAAATAAAATCCTTAAAGTCAAATAAAAAATGAGATTTGTTATTTCAAGGGCATATTCTAACAAACTTTCGTGTTTTTCAGTTTGATCATGTCGATATATCAAATCATATATGCACACATGTATACCATGTGTCAGCATTTCTCAGTATTGAATAATAATTACTAAATTACACTTGTAGTTCCGTGTGAACAACACATTATATAAAGATTTATGGAAAATATTGATTACGTCTGTACATTAGCTTCTCAGCAACAACTAAAACCTTTCCGTTTCATATCATTTCATATCATTATCAACAATGTGATCTGCTGTTACTAGCGAGAACTGGTTTTAATTAAGAAAGCAGTCATCTAGTGGGATAAAAGGACGTTCACTTAAACTTACAACACGAAGTCAATGTGATATGATTCATTTTCTATTTACCCGTCGAAAGACGAGACGTATTACGGGAAATTCTGTCGCGGTCGATCGGAGGGGAGGGCGAGTGGCAGTCGTCTAGATACTGTGTCCGAACCATATCTCTGTTGTTAATTGACTAACTCGTTAATAACTAGCATAAAAAACATAACTAACTGGTTCTTTGTTTGAATTAACTACCCTCTTACATATTTATATTTGTAGCATAACTTTAAATCTTTGTAGTGAATTGATGTGAAACTTAAATATAGATAGATGTCGACAAGAAGAAGTAAAGTTTTCAAGAAAAATTACTCTGACTTATTCTGTTTTTAGAGTTATATAGCATTATTTAATTTCATAATAAATAATTTGTCCGTAACATAACTTGAAAGCTATGACAGAGATTGACTTGAAACTTTAAATAAAGATAGACAGTAAAGAGTAAAGGTGCGTGCGCAAGAGCCATAACTTGTCTACCAGGTCCTGTTTTTGAACAATTTTCTCTCTTTAACATTTTTTTTGTCCGGAGCATAATTTTAAAACTGTGAAGTGAATTGATGTAAAACCTAAAATATAGATAGATGATGTCAAGGAAAAAAGCAGTGCCTCAGAAGTTTTACTCTACATTGTTTTGTTTTGAGTAATCTCCCCCTTTTAAATTTCATAATTAATTTTGTCAGAAACATGACTTGAAGACTGTGAAGGGAACAGACCTGAAACTTAACGTAAAGATAAATAGTAAGAAGTAGAAGTGGTAGTTGACGCTAATATGAGATACATATCTTCAATAATAACATTTTCGTACCATTTCATTACTTAATATGTACTTTTCCTTGTAATATTTTCATTCTTCCACAACAAGACACCGAACACTGAGACCACGCGCTTCACGATTCCCAATCACATTCGCAATAGTTTCATGTCAAAGCTTGGCTCGATGACATTTCGATGAATATTGCTGAATTCAATAAAATACTGAAAAATATTATCATATTAGTCCGTTAACTATTTTATAAAATTTTGTTTTAATGATTCAACCAATATATTTTAAAGTAAAAATGATTTCGAATTTAAACTTCTTGAGAAGTATATATTTGACAGATTAAAGCCAACCACTGAAAACATTCTATCTTTTAAATGTTTCGACCCCAAATAAATCTACTGAAAATTTGACCAATAAATTCAGGTTTTACATTTTACTTGATTTGATAACACCCATTCGACCGAACAGGTAATATCTCTTCATTTGGATATTACGTGCTGCCCTAAGAGGTATTTCTACGAAAAATTATATAGTAGTTTTTTTTTTTTTTTTTTTTTTTTTTTTTTTTATTAAACACTTAGTCTGATAGTAGCACGTTTTAATTTCATTAACTCAAAATTAAAATCAAGAACATGAACTTGATTTGAAAGTAACTTATTTGTAAGTACATCTAATACTTTGCACTATGAAAAGGTCTATAATAATTCAATTTTTTCCCTTTTCGCACCACTTCTTACGCATATAGCTTTCTTCAAATTATACACTCACTTGTATTTTTTTAACTTATGTTAAACAAAGTGTTTTTAAAACTGATACGAGTAATGATAAGGTTTAAAAGTGAATAACAAGAACACACAAAAAAGCATTAACTATTGATGTTATCAATCATTGTGATATTGTTGAGTATTGGTTTTGATTTTGTTTGAATTAGGGAAGGACACGTGTAAACTGCTTTATCATGCATGTTAGTTGATTCTTTTCAGAGAAACCCTATTTTGATTCGAGAATGCTAAAAAGGGCCATTTTAACATTTCTTCTACTGGCAACACAGAGAGTCAGAGCAGGAACAAAAGTAAGTGACACATTTTTATCAAAGCAGAAAAAAAAAATGAAGACGATACGTGTAAAGATAAGGATAGAAAAACTTGTTTCTCGACTAAAATAACGGGTCAGTAAGGTGATCATAATTTTATTTCAAGGTCTTTTGTTAAATATTTTTAGAATTGTGTTGATGAAAAAACAGAAGTACTTTCAGTGATAGACTTAAGTCATGATTTTATCTTTAATTCCATTTAATCTTTGCTGTTTAAGCACATTTTTGTACGATGCGTAAAAGACACCCTTTCATTGGGCAATTGTAACTCTGATGTAACGTCACGAATTTCATCAAAATTAAGCGATTTAAAAATGAAAGCTTTTTAAGTTATTTTAAAACACAATAGAAACGCATCTACAATTATCCATGATGATGGCATTCTAATATTCGACTCAAAACATTGTTTTCACTTTAAACGATTTCATGCGTACATTAAAAATGGGGCCCTTTTTTTAAAGAACCACTTGCAATCAAGGTAATCATTCTGTAATATGTGCATGTATGATAAACTGTGTCTGATTATAGTGATATTTAAAGAGTTAAGGGCTGGTACAAAACTGTAAAACCACTATTACAGTTAATTGACTCCGTACCCCGTAGTGTCCAATTAAAAGAGGATCTGGTCCTAATGTTTATTATATTGTCTGTACTTGTATCACTACATAAAATAACAATGTCCATAATATCAAATCGTTAATTTTCAGTTCACAAACATAATTCACTAAAAGACCTGATATTTGTTAAGGAATAAATAGATATTAATTATTAAACGTACGTGTTTCATCCACACATTCTGTTGTTAAAGTATAGTCAAGTTTGCATTTTTGCGATTTATATTGGCGTCCGTTCGAATCTTCTTTTGAAAAACCACTGGGCTGATTTTGATGAAACTTCACAGTGTTATTTCTCGGATAATTTAAATGAGATGTATTCAAAACATTACATTCCATTCAGAAATCTGGTTGCCATGGCAACAGTAGGAAAAAATGTAATCTTGTCAGATACCGCAAAGCCTTGAATTTAGATATGCGGTGTGTGGCATTATCTAGTACCCCATTACCAAGTTTGTCAAATAATGGTCCAAGGATCAAAATTGGCCCGGCCCTGGGGGCACTTGATTTTACACATACATTATATAGGGCAAACATGAAAAATCTTCTTGTCAGAAATTACAAGACTACAGCTTAGATGTTTGATAGGTAGCATTGTCTAGTAGATCTCTACGTACTAAGATTATTCAGATTATACCCATGGTTTAACATAAACATATTAAGGAAAAATTCTAAATATCTTCTTTTCTGAAACCACATGGTCTTGAGTCTTAATATTTTGTGTGTTGAATGGTCTAGTAGTCCTTAGTCTAGATTGTCAAAATTATGTCCCTGGGGTCAAAATTGGCCACACCCCACGGTCACCTGGTTTTACATAAAATATAAGGGGAAAAGTTTAAAAGTACACAGAGCTTATTAATGTGAAGTTAAGCTTCTCTAGTAGACACCTACCAAGATATTTTCTATATTTTCTTTTGGATTGGTAGATACTTGTCCGCATGGCTCGATAAGATAAGAATATTGTGAAACTGTAAAATCCTTCTAGTCTGAAACTACAAGGTCTAGGGCTCAGATAATTAGTTTGCAGCATTGTCTAGTAGATCTCTACCAAGTTGTCTTAACCATGGCCTAAAGGTCAAAATTGACCCTGTCCCAGGGGCCACATGATTTCGCAAAAGGCATATAGAACGTTCCAGAAATTATTACCTACCTGATAACCTCCCTCCTCCATTAAGGGACTGTGCAGATTGAAGCAGTTTTATAATGCAGAGCTTATAAAAAGTCCCATTTTTATAGCTGTAATGTGATTAGGACGTTGTGTTTCAGAGAAACCATTAGACATAAACCACATGAAGCATTTATTATCAGCATAGATCTATCCCAAGGTCTTTAACTGAAAAAAAGTATATTTGTAAACGATTTTTTTGCTGACTTTTAATGTGTTGAACTGTTAAATAAAGGTTTTGTGATATTTTCCGGTAGATTAATTATTTTTATTTTATCAAAATTTCACGAAAAACTACTTTTAAAAAGTACCTGTATCTGTCTTTAAAAAGTCTGACCAAAAGTGTACAGTTATATAGGTGTCATAATAATTTTGTTTTCCGTACACAAGAAATAACATCAACAATAATGTTAAAAAGCGAACGAAATATTGTAAGATAAATATCTTACAAACGTGTGGCTTGCAGCTATTATTTTCTTTCTGCATACATAATCTCACATGTTGTACATGTAAATACTTTGCAAAAACAGTCTTCCCAAGTGCAAGAAATAAAGAATAGAAAAAAGTCCACATGGCAACAGATGCTACATTTCATACGGCCTTGAGAATCTTGCTTGTAAAGAAGAATATATATTCTTAAATTAAAAAAAACAAAAACAATCAGGAACAAATAAAGCCCATGCTTTATAGCCTTCAGGCATTTTCTTAGGAGCAAATTTGTTATTTCAGTGTTTTACTGTGACTGGTCAAGCAAGACCGACAATGACAATTAACGGTGATTTATCAAAACAAAGACAGTATGCCACATACAAGGTTGAGAAGGACAGTTTGATAATTAAAGAAACGCTAAATAATGCATATTAATTGTCAAGAATTCTTTAAATCTGTATCATATGTTAATATTGCCTTATAGCCCTCTACCAAGCTTGTTCAAATCCTGACCCTGGAGTCAAAATTGGTCCTGCCCCTGGGGCAAAGAAAAGCTTCGAAAAGACCAACTTTTCCTCATAAAGTCTTTTTATATTGACATATATTTGAGATTTTGTATATAGACAGCTTGAATGCACCTCTAGCATTTACTGGGGGCAAAGTCACTGAGGTTAAAAATAGGTTTTTCAACTTTTACCTCATATAATCTTCATTTATTGACTGATATCTTAGATATTTGGTATGTAGGTTCCTTGCATATACCTCTACCGTTTAATTGGGTTAAAGGTCACTGGGTTAATGTCAAGGTCACCGAAGCTTATAATAGATTTTCCATTTTCTGTCATAGGGCCTTTATTTGTTGACTGATATTTTAGATATTTGGTTTATTGGCACCTGCTATGAACCTCTATCATTCACTCCGATGAATGTATAGGTCGAAGGCTAAAAGTAGATTTTTCTACTGTATGTAATGAAGCCTTTATTTATTGACCAATATCTAGTGTGAAGGTACTTTGCATAGACTTCTAACACTGATTGGAGTTTGAGGTCACTGAGATCAATGTCAAGGTCCCAGATATTAAAAATAGATGTTGTCTACCTTATGTCATAGTGTTATACTCCCAGTAGATTAGATTTTAACAAAACCTTCTCAAATATTTATAAACAATAGATCCCCTATCTGTTCCTGAACCAACCTGATCTCGTCATATACTACTCAACTTTTGCTAAGCAGCAGAAGTTTCTCACTATATTATGAAACGTATAAAAAAGGATTCAATAATTTGCTTGCATAGTTTGTTTGAGCAATGTTTTAAGACTGATTCCAACCTAAATGCAAACTATTTTATTGAGTAGGTATCACGACGTGGTCACGGAAAGCATGCACCCCTCGTTTTCTTTTTTTTTTTTCTTTTAGTGGGAGGAAAGACACATTATTGTCCTTATACACCGACATTACAAATTTATGGTTTCTGGACAAATTTATGGACTTAGGTTAGCGATTTATGGCCATCATGGCCCTCTTGTATGATAATTTCTCCAATATAATTTAAATAACTTGAGTGATTTTTGACTGAATGATTTTTGTAATAATTTTCTCTCAGTCAAATTCAATCATTTCTTATATTTAAAGTTTAAGACTCCCGATTCCAAAGCGGAAGTCGGGTGCTTTATTGACCCGTCGTCAAACCTCAGAGGCTGTGAAGATGAATTTGGCAACAAAGTATCTACATATGGACTCCATGTTTTACCTGTTAATACGTCATGTATCCTGGAGGACAATAACCAGACTTTCAATATTAGTTGTCTTGATGGGATGAATGTAATTTCTTTACACGAAGGTAGGTTTTGTGCAATATACAAGAGTAGTTAATTTCAAATATAATGTATGAAAATAGTTCCAAACAGAATTATTGAAATCACCTTAGTTCATTCTTTTGCAAGATGAGTGAATAACCTTTAAGTATTTCAAAAAGCCAATTTTGAAAAATAAAATATATATAAACATTTTTATTACGAGAAAATATAAATGTTATAAAGTCTACTTCTAGCTGTTCTATCTCTGGAATAAACTTTTAGTTCTGTCTATTAATTAAATTAACATCCTGAAGTATTTGATTAATTCACATAGGTTACAAAATGTATAAAACTACTCAGTTTGTTCAAGCCAATAAGATATGGTTTTATAATTGAAACAAATTGGCGATTTCAACAACAAAAATGACATGAACTATCAAAAACATGAAGTAGATAATTTTAGAAACAGCTTTAAACCGTCTTAATGTTTTTTTTCCAGATCAGAGCATTGTAAGACAAAAAAGACATATACTATGGTTTTTGGGCGCGGCGGCTGGGCTAGCTTGTATGTTTCTATGTGGTAAGGAATTTGGTCGTGCTGACCTGTTTCTTATTGAAAATTTCCAAAGAGTGTTTATTTATATTTAAGTGTATAGAAAATTGAACAATTATCTTTCTAAAATATTTATGTTAAAAAGAACGTCACTAAGATAATAAGAGAAAACAGATTACCAGTTTTATTACATAATATGAAAACAACTCAGTTTTTAACCCGTGGTACTCAGTGTGTAATATAATCGTCTTCTTATTACCATTGCAGAATATATGACAAGGTGCAAGGAAAGCTTAAAGTTCTAAAAGTTTTCGATATTGTTAACTCCTAAGATGCATGCTTTTTCTTAATTCTTTTTATTAGCATTTGTTTGACATGGTGCGTGGTGGGTTATGGTAATACAACATTTGATCCCAAATTTTGCCTTTAAAGGCATGCATATTATGTCAAATATAAAACATATCTGTAAAATAAGGTACGTGTATAATCTAGTTAATATTTTGTGATTCATCTGAAATGGCTATGCCTTCTTAGGTAAAATAAAAAATATAGTGGTGTCTTTAAAGACCTATGATTTTATTGCTACAGATCTTGTAAATCAGAAGAGTTTGAAACAGGTGTATTAAAACATTAAATCAAAGGACTGAAGTTTTGCTTAGGAGTGACAAACTCGAACACTCCGTCCTACAGATTCCACATTTATGGAAAAATTAAATCTAATTACTGCAGTTTTTCTTAGGACCGGCATAAACTTGAACGCTTTGTCCTATTGATCCAACATGGTGTGCCTCTTTCCAAGAGCAAAAAGAAACATTCTGTTAAAACAACAATAAATTATTATATAAAGGTGATTTGAGTTTTTTTTAAGAGTTAACTGTAATAATAGGAAATGTGCTCAAGGTCTCCATGAATTGACTGGTAAATTACTGCTACGTAATAAGTAAAAGTTAAAGTTGCTGAGCCTCGGATGACCTAAATGCGAATAAAGTTTAGTTTGTTTAAGTTACACTTAAAAAGGGCAAGAATGCATTTTTACTAGACCAGTTAAGAGTTGTAGTTTACTAAAATGTAAGAAAAATTAAGTTTCTCTAGTTTTCTATCATAAGAAAAAAAACAAAAACACCCAATCATTTTGTTTGTTTTGCCAATTTCTGCAAACATCAAGAGTCTTTATCCTAAAAGAAATGTCAACTTGATGTGCCTATATATAGGTGCGTCAGTGACATACAACAGGATTTTTTTTAAAACACTGCAGTTTCTTCAGTTGCAAACTCGTTTTTAGCTCACCTGAGCACAAGGTGCTCATGTGAGTTATTGTGATCTCATTTCGTCCGTCGTCCGTCGTCGTGCGTGAGTGCGTTGGTGCGTCAACATTTTCCTTCAAACAACATCTCCTCCTAAACCACTGGGCCAAAGTTGATGAAATTTTCCTGGGGTGTTTCTAGCATAAAGCTCTACCTAAGTCCATCAAGAACTCTGGTTGCTATGGCAACTTAAAGGAAATACTTTGAAAATCTTCTTGTCTGAAACCAGAAGGCCCAGAGCCTTAAGGTTTGGTATGTAGCTTTGTCTAGTGGAACTCTTACCAAGTTTGTTCAAATTATACCCCTGGGGTCAAATTTTGCCCCGCCACGGGGGTCAATTGATTTTACATAGGCTTATATATTGAAGCTTTATAAATCTTCTTGTCTGAAAGATTTGGTATGTATCATTGTTTGGTGGACCTCTACCAAGTTTATTCAAATTATGTCCCTTGGGTCAAATTTTGCCCCACCCCGGGGTCAATTGATTTTAGAGGGGAAAACTTTGAAAATCTTCTTGTCTGAAACGACAAGGGCCTAAGACTTAAGATTTGGTAAGTAGCATTGTCTAGTGAACCTCTACCAAGTTTGTTCAAATTATACCCCTGGGGTCCAATTTGGCCCCACCTGTGGGTCATTGGTTTTATATAAGCTTATATAGTGAAGACATTGAAAATCTTCTTGTAGAAGGAGAGGTAACACTTTCAGCCCAAATAACCTGGAAATTTGTCAGAAAGGTTGCTTTTATGAGTTCTAGCTCACAATCGAATATGGGTCATCTTGGGTCAAAAACTAGGCCACAGAGCCCAAATATGGAAAAAACATGTTAACATTCTAGAGGCAACAATTTTAGTCCAAATGTCCTGGAAATTTGTCAGAGAAATTGCTTTGATAATTTCTAGCTCAGGTTTGAATATGGATGATCTTGTGTCAAAAACTAGGTCACAGAGGCCAAATATATGGAAAAACTTTTTTAACACTCTACATGTAAGATTTTAAATCCGAATAACCTGGAAATTTGTCAGAAAGTTTGCTTTAATGATTTCTAGCTCAATTTTGAATATAGGTTATCTGGGGTCAAAATCTAGGTCACAGAGCCCAAATATAGAAAAACCTTTTTAACATTTTAGAGGCTACAATTTCATTCCAAATGTCCTGGAAATTTGTCAGAGAAGTTGTTTTGATAATTTCTAGCTCAAGTTTGAATATGAATGATCTTGGGTCAAGAACTAGGTCACAGAGCCCAGATATTTGGAAAAACCTTGTTAACACCTAGATGTAAGATTTTAAATCGTAATAACCTGAAAATTTGTCAGAAAGTTTGTTTTAATGATTTCTAGCTCAATTTCGAATATGGATCATCTCGAGTCAAAACTAGGTCACAGAGCCCATATATTGAAAAACTGTAAACACTCTAGATGTAACATTTTCAGTCCAAGTGTCCTATAAATTTTTCAGAAAGGTGTTTTGATTATTTGTAGCTTAATTTTGGATATGGGTCATCTGGGGTCAAAACCTAGGTCACAGAGCCCAAATATGGAAAACCTTTTTAACACTATAGAGGCTACATTTTCAGTCCATTTAACCTGGAAATTTGTCAGAAAGATTGTTTCAATAATTTCTAGGTCAAGTTTGAATATAGGTCATCTGGGGTCAATAAGCCAGGTCTGAAATTGAAACTGAAATGATATTAATAAAGCAAACCCTTTATTACAGTTATAAATAATATATTAGATACATTCAAGCTTTTCAACTTCATGGCATCACTACAAAAGTCTAAGCTTTAATAATATCAATAAGACAATGAATAACAATATACTGTACAAGAAGACAATTTAACGCTTACAAGAAACGTTATTAATGTCTAATAAAATGTGTAAGTTGTTCCTTTAACTAAATGATAAATGCACCATAATATTTAACCTATACTCACGGAATAATTGGTACAACGGACACACTGTAATACTCTTGTGCTGCACTGAACGTATGGTGATGTTAGAACTGCAAACAAACCTGTTACAATTTATGAAATTCTAATGATTAGTTTCCTATGAACAATTTCAGTTCAATGACATCCGCCACTAAACCAAAGGCAAATCCAAAATATGGAAGTTACAGTTCAAAATAATCATTCAAATAAATAATAGAGACACTATTCCAAAAATTCTTACCTTACTTAATAATGTTGCATCAAACACTTACCCGATGACAACCGATACTTTTAACAAACTTTCTGTCCTTACGTCTGACCTCAACTACCGGAAAACTACAAGGGAGCTAACTCATGTGCTCAACAAAAACCACTACCATACTAAAAATTTTTACAATTTCCATCCCGTTACAATTCTAACAATGATTTACTTGAAATCTTATTTTGTGTCTCATAGCTGAATTCCCTTTATATCATATCAAGACAAGTTGGCTGCTTTAAAAAAAAAAAAACAAAAACAAAAACAAAAAAACAAAAAAACAAAAAACAAAAAACAAAAAAACATCCAATGAGTTATACCCAATGATTGAACTGCACATGTGTTCACATTTATAGGTAATATTTCTTTCGATATTGATAGTTCTTCTTGCTTTAATGTCTTTGTCTTTGTCAGTAAATATTGTAAGGGTGTAAAATATAATGATATAATGAGTACACTATAAAATATTATCTTTTAGAACTCAACAACGATCTTCTTCATTTTTAAAAAATGATTAAGTATCGTAAATAGGGCTGAAAAAGGGAAACATATTTAAAAAAAATAACAACATAGCAGGTTCGTATTGTACAAGACTTACCTTTCCAGTCTGCATTATATATTCACTTAATTAATGAATTTCAATTTCATTGCTGTCGTTATTTTAAGTCATGCAAAACTATATATTAATTACGATAAATTGCTTTGCTAAATCTGAACACATCATTTACCTAAACAAGAGGGCCATGATGGCCCTGGATCGCTCACCTGAGTACTTAGGTTTGCTGTATTTCATTTTTTAATTGAAAATATGTAAGTGCCTACAAACCAAATATGTAAAATATCAGTCAATAAATAAAGACTCTATGACAGAAAGTAGAAATATCTATTATAAGCTATGGTGACCTTGACCTTGACCCAGTGACCTCAAACCCTACCCATGGGTAGAGGTCCATGCAAGGAACCTCTATACTGAATATCAAAGATACTGGTCTATAAATGAAGGCTTTATGAGGTACAGTAGATAAATCTACTTTTAGCCTCCGTGACCTTTAACCTAATCCAATAATTTGAAAAAGCTTGATAAAGCTTGCTTCATGCCAAATTTTAAAATTCTAGTTCTTGTGGTTTCAGACAAGAAGATTTTTAAAGATTTTCTTCTATATTGTTATTTAAAACTTGTGACCCCTCGGGCGGGGCCAATAGTGACCCTAGGGACATTTTTCTAACAAACTTGGTAGAGGTCCACTAGACAATGCTACACACCAAATATCTAAGCTCTATAACTTACGGTTTCTGACAAGAAGATTTTTTTAGATTTTCTTATATAACTCTATGTAAAACAAGTGGCCCCTGGAGCGGGGCCATTTTTGACGTAGAGGCCAGAATTTGAACAAACTTGGTAGAGGTCCACTAGACAATGCTACACACCAAATATCTAAGCTCTATAATTTACGGTTTCTGATAAGAAGATTTTTTAAAGATTTTCCTATATAACTCTATGTAAAACAAGAGACCCCCGGGGCGGGGCCATTTTTGACCCAGAGGCCATGATTTGAACAAACTTAGTAGAGGTCCACTAGACAATGCTACATACCAAATATCTTAACTGTAGGTCTTCTTGTTTCTGACAAGAAGATTTTTTAGTTTTTCCTATATAACTCTTTGTAAAACAAGTGACCCCCGGGGCGGGGCCATTTTTGACCCAGAGGCCAGGATTTGAAAAAACTTGGTAGAGGTCCACTAGACAATGCTACACACCAAATATCTAAGCTCTATAACTTACGGTTTCTGACAAGAAGATTTTTTAAGATTTTCCTATATAACTCTATGTAAAACTAGTGGCCCCTGGGGCGGGGTCATTTTTGACCCAGAGGCCAGGATTTGAACAAACTTGGTAGAGGTCTACTAGACAATGCTACACACCAAATATCTAAGCTCTATAACTTACGGTTTCTGACAAGAAGATTTTTTTTAGATTTTCTTATATAACTCTATGTAAAACTAGTGGCCCCTGGTGCGGGGCCATTTTTGACCCAGAGGACAGGATTTGAACAAACTTGGTAGAGGTCCACTAGACAATGCTACACACCAATTATCTAAGCTCTATAACTTACGGTTTCTGACAAGAAGATTTTTTTAAGATTTTCCTATATAACTCTATGTAAAACAAGTGACCCCCGGGGCGGGGCCATTTTTGACCCAGAGGCCATGATTTGAACAAACTTGGTAGAGATCCACTAGACAATGCTACATACCAAATATCTTAACTCCAGGCCTTGTGGTTTCTGACAAGAAGATTTTCAAGTTTTCCCTATATAACTCTATGTAAAATCAACTGACCCCTTGGGTGGGGTCAGTTTTGCCCCCAGGGACATAATTTGAACAAACTTGGTAGAGGTCCACTAGATGATGCTTCATACCAAATATCAAAGCTCCAGGCCTTGTGGTTTCGGAGAAGAAGATTTTTAAAGATCCAACTTATAAAATCTATTTTTAGCTCCAGTGAACCAGAAATGCAATGGACCAGAACCATTTGAACAATCTTGGTAGAGCTTCATGCAAGGAACATCCCAGGCAAGTTTCATTAAATTTGCCCTATTGGTTTCAGAGGAGATGTCGTTTGAATGAAAAGTTGACGACGGACGGACGGACGGACTGACGGACGGACGACGGACAAAGACCGATCAGAAAAGCTCACCCTGAGCACTTTGTGCTCAGGTGAGCTAAAAATACAAACAGATATTTTCCAGACAATGAAAAAATAAAATTCAGTACATTAATGCATCTTCCTTCAATTTTGAACTCTCGCTCATTAACACTTGGAGAAATCTAATGATTGCACATCGTTAGGACCACAGTTGTGGTAAAGAATGCAGGGCCGCAGAATAAGGATGTCTGAAAACCTCCGGCTCCAGACGCTCTGCTGCATATTCATTGTCAATAGACGCTCTGTCGCAGTTCGGAAACTCGCCACAATACTGGGCGATGCCTTAAATGGCATAACTTAAAATATCTAAAAATTAGGTACAACAACAGACACTCATGTAATTCTGGCCTCTGAAAAAAAAATTGACAGAGGAACCGAATAAAATATATATAAAAAAGAAGTATGTCTGCTTTTACAAATAGTGATGAAAATTGTGTTGATGGCGCAAAATGTGGGTTTCATTTTTAACTATGAACGGAATCTATAGAACATGAACTGTGCGATTTTTTTATTTTATGCACAATTCCTGATTAGTTTTTATAAGCGTTCGAAGGTTGTGAATGATCTTTATATCAGAAATTATAGGCTTTCAGTTTGTCTTTTTATATCTGTTTGATAAAAGAGATGTCAGTAAGTGACATGTTCTCATCATAAACAGCTTTTGTGTTTATTTTTCCCCATTAAATATGCTTGTTTTCTTTAGAGCTGGTGTACATCGTGGAATGAAAGTCGCATAAAGGCATGAACACTTTAATATGAACTAAATATTTACTGTTGTATTTTTACAGGTCACAGTCACCGACCGCCTCCGCCAAATAAACCTCCACAAATCAAAACACACCCTACCTTGAAAGTGCCAACACCAATTATAGCAGAAAAGGGAAAGATAAAAGCAAACGTACAGTGGACAGAACCTACAATTTACGACCCAGAAGATGGCAAATTAAAGTAATTAAATATTTCCCTTTTCTTAGCGAGAGTAATGACAGTTCAAAGGATACAAAATGAAAAGCAGTAATGGCAGCTCAATGCTTACTTTTTATATTATATGAATTGTAGCAAGGGAATACGATTCTAAAACCAAAAGGCTTCTAAGATTTCCAATACTTTCTTTTGTATGTTTTTGGCGAAAAACAGAAGCTGCACTGCGAAGGAGTCTCGGCACCTCAAAAATCTGTTTTATATATTTCTGTATCGCTAACCTAAGGCTGCACGTTGTATTACTGAAGCCTGTTTCCTTTCAAGCTTGATGCGAGATTTTTAACATGGTACTTACAGAAAAAATCTATTTCAGTGTTGAAACGTACCCTAATTTTCAAAATGGCAGCGAATTTTCCGAAGGAACCACTGTTGTATATTTCAAAGGAACTGACAGCGGCGGGTTGAGTGTTACAGACTACCTTTCCTTCGAAGTAAAAGGTTTGTGACTTTTTCCTTTAAAATCCTAGGTTTAATTAATTATTTAAACTTGATTTTATTCAAAGAAGTAAATTAAAGTACGTTTTACACAATCTGAGAATGTAGTTGTTGTTGTTGTTGTTGTGTTGTTTTTTGGCCAAAAACGTAATTTGTTGTTTTTTCCTGACACCTTTAGAAGAGATCTATAGATAATTAGGCATTTTCTGTTTTATAAATAATCTCAGTCGAATGAGAAAAAAAGAGTCAGGCTCCTTTCCATTACAAAAAAAAAGTTAATTTATACTATTCAAAATTTACTGTTTCAATGTGTTTAGGGTCATGTAGGCTTTCGGTTCACAGAAATATTTTTTTTTCATTTCATGCAGTGGAAAGATGCGGATTTCCTAAATGGCCAGAAAATGGAAATATTGATTGTCATGGTGCTACGGACATCATTTTTGGCACAACATGTACAGTTACTTGTAACCATGGCTACATATTAGATGAAGGGGCTAAACAAACTTTTACATGTTTAAGTCATGGTGTTTGGGATTCACAAAATATTCCTGACTGTAAACGTTAGTACATTCCAAATTACCTGCCTGTATGAATTTTATATGCCCGAAGAAGCATTTTATGTTATCGTCCTGTGCGTCCGTCTGTCTGTCCGTCCGTTAGCAATTTGATTTCCGGAGGATAACTTTTGAGTACTCTTTGGCCTAGAGTCCTTTCATATGGTTATTGCCCACGTTGAGTGGATGACCCCTTTTGTTTTTTGGAGTCAGTAGTTCAAAGGTCAAGTTCACAGTGACCTTAAAATCAAAAACTAGTTCTGCTATGTAAATTGACAATCATTAGTTATATAGACTTTAAACTCTATATCATGATTGCACACATTGTGTGAGTATGTCAAAGTTCAGGATCACAGTAACCTAAATATTTAGAATCATTTACACTCTGTAACTCGACAACTATTTGTCGAAGAGACTTCAAAATTTATATAATGGTTGCACAAATTGAGTGAATGACCCCTTGACTTTAGAGGTCACTGCAAACTATTTCCGCTGTAAAACCTTATAACCATTTGTCATACAACCTTCAAACTTCATATGATGATTTACTACAAAGAGAAAATGACCCCCGTTTTTCTAAGGATCAGTAGGTCAGATGTCAATGTCACAGTGACCTAAACACTGAAAAGCATTTCTACTGTATTACTTTGCAACTACTTCCCATAGGGACTTCAAACTTCAATTAAAGATTGCCATCATTAATTAAATGACCCCTATACTGTTCGGGGTAAATACATAAAAGGTCAAGGTGACAATCAAGTAAACAATCAATATTTCTGCACCATAATTTGATAACCATGCATCACATCATGAACATCATAACTTCTGAAAGACCGACATTTAAACAAATTATATGATATGATAAAGATCTATAAAACTCTAAAATTAAAAATAATAAAATGTTAGAAATCAAATATTATAAATAAAAAACAAAAACAAAAATCAAAATTTAAAGCAAACCATTTTATTCCAAAGCCTAAGGTTTCCTCCCTTATATCACAAATGCATCTACTTAGAAAAAACACAGCGGTGCTGTTAATGTCAAATGTTTTAGTTTAATACCGTTAAAAGAGTCAATGACGTATTTAAATGCTTTTGAGAGTGACCGTGAATCTTGGTCATAAAAGCAATTCTCCTTGATATATTCCCTTCTTTGATCAATGTTTGTCAAATTGTTTGTTGATGAGTTTGCTTTAAGTTGAATTGCTTCATAACTACAATTTCAACACTTGTTTTTTTTTCCATTTTTTTTCTATTTTAATGTACTCAAGCGTGAACAAGAAATAAACTTTACCTATTAAGTCTGATAAGTAACACAGATGCATTTTCACCGAAAGATCAAAACTTTTATTTAATTCGGGGCTTTGAAACAAGTGATATCTGATAAATTATAAACTCATTGAAATTAATTTCAATTTTTTTCAAAAACAAGCACAACAACTCACAATACAGTCTCTTACTTTATTTTTTTTACTTTATTTTATAATCGCTTACTTGTTTTAGTTCTTCATAGTACTTTATAGTTAATTGACGTGCTTGATTTTTTATTAAACTTTCTTAGCAAGAGCATGTGAAAAGGAACCGTCAGTTTCACATGGCATTATACAATGTTTACACAACAGAAAGATCTTTGACAACATGTGCGAAGTTGTTTGTGAAGAAGGGTTTCGAGCTCATGGCATGAATTTGATGAGCTGTGATTCAGATGGGGAATGGGGATCGCCCCCAAGCTGCGAAGGTAATTTTACTCTAAGAGACTTCATTTTTAGAAATTAAGAGAGAGGAAAATAAACGTATTTACATATAAACTTGTTGTACAGATATAATTAGACACTTCTATTCCCTTGACTATCAGCTAGCTTTAATGGCGACTTGGTAGAGCGTTTGGAATGAGCTCAGTAGTAGACCGTCTATTTGTAGCTCAAATGTAACTGAATTCAAACTCAGCTTTGGGCGAGGAGATTGTTCCGTTTACAATCATGCCTTTGTCCACTCAGTCTTTTAATAAAGTAGCAAAAAATATAGGGTTTAATTTTAGATATAAATTGTTTCAAAATGATGTGAAAATAATGGCAACATTCCTTAAAAGTCAAGAACATTTCATAAAAGACAATATTTTGCCAATCAATATATTTAATAAACTTCAGACTCCTCTGTTGGTTTTGCTCAGTAACATTGAAACATATTTTATTCATTCGACAGCAAAGAGGAGAAGTATATACAAAGAAAAATAAGAATAAAATATTTTTAACCACCTGGTTGCCTTCTTCGAGGATAAATAATTTAAAAGACAGATTTAAACTTGCACTCAAGCAAATGCGAGCTGCTTCCGAGTTATCGTAGGATACATGGTTGTGAAAAAAGTGTTTTAGAAAGAGAGTACCATTTACCCAATGGTTGTAATATGTATTTTATTTTACATTTTGAAATACAGTAGAATTGCCAAACTGATGTGTTGGAACAATCAGATAAAAACAATAAGCAAACTAAATCTGTTGATAGTGTCTCTTTGACTGAAGAAAGTACCTAAAAAGCAAAATAAGGTATAGGATTTTACTAAGAAAAAATGCCAAGCAAGTTTGCGGAAATCGAAAAGAAGGAAAACGTTTAATAATAAAAATTGAGAAATGAAAGTTATGTGTATATAGGGCATGTAGATTGAATGAATGATGGTATCTCTTAGATGTGCTTCCTCCTCGGTTTTACGATGGCGAATGTCCGAGCGATATGCAGGTATATATTGACTCGACGGACAACACAGCAGAGGTTACGTGGACACCACCAACTGGTGAGGACAATTCAAAAGAAACTGTAACAATCACCGAAACCCATGGCTTTAAACCGGGCCAGCGATTTAAAGCGGGGTCTCATACGATTCATTATACAATAGAAGACCAAGCTCGGAACAGGGGTTATAGC
Source organism: Cyclina sinensis (assembly GCA_012932295.1). Taxonomy (NCBI): domain Eukaryota; kingdom Metazoa; phylum Mollusca; class Bivalvia; order Venerida; family Veneridae; genus Cyclina; species Cyclina sinensis. The sequence continues at coordinate 34,917,645 of JAAONU010000008.1, forward strand.
TGTGTATTTTCGGTTGAAGTTTTAAGTAAGTAGATCATTGTTACGTACTTTATCTCGAGGCTTTGTCTGGACAAAAAATATATATTATGTAAGCTAACTGTGTTTTATGTAAAAAAATCACGAAAATGAATAAAACTCGATAGCTTGCCATTTACATATATCATTTGTCATTTGCTTAGAAGTAACTTTAATTTTATGTTTTATTTGGTTTCAGTATAGATATATTAATAGGACATGTTGAACTTTGTTCTTAAATCGGAATGAAAATGGTTGCCTGAAAAAAAACTTATTTTGTTGTTGTAGCGATTAGCTGTTCTCCTCCAAATCTTCATGTGACTGGTGGCGATCATTTGAAGTACGAGTGTTCGGAATCATACAGACTGGGCGCGGTTTGTAACCTTGGCTGTAAATCAGGATACCCAATGGGTGGAGCCAATAAAATTCAATGTGTAAGGGACACAGACGCTCATCCTCCAGTTTTAAGTTGGACATGGGACAAAGATGCTCTGGCACCGTTCTGTAAAGGTGCGTATACCAGATTTTATATGTTACTAGAAGTAAAATCTATGGACAGATTGACTTTTAACACCAGTTTAATTTCAAGCATAATCTTTTGAATAACATAATACAATTTTGGTATATAATTTATTTTTGCAAACAAGATATATATTGTGTTTTCATACCTTTCAATGAGAAAACCACTTAGAATAATATCATCTACATTTTTAAGTTTAATTAAATAAGGCATAATAGCACTCTAACTTATTTCAGCGCTAATGCTAAAAGAGAATGCTTGAGTACATGTATTCAGAATAAAGTCATTTTATCAAATTCATCTATTCTGCTGTCACTTAAATAATTTAAAAAGTTCTTTTGAGTACCCCTTAAAACAGCTTAACTAATGGATGCATATATGTAGAGACAAATTGTTCAAGAGCTGCACTGAATGAGCCTATCAATGGAGCACTTGCCTGTAGTGAATGGACCCATGGCCAGATGTGTAACATACAATGTAATGATGGATTCGATATACCAAACATTGGCGATGGGATGTTTGTTTGTGGTCGATCAACTGGAAAATGGAAACCGCCTGGAAAAGTGCCAGACTGCAACAGTGGGTATTTTGAAAGAAACAGAGATATCTGAAATATAGATACAAAATGTTAATATTGTGTATATCTGTGAAAGAATTATTATAGTTATTTACACGTGTGAGCCAGAAAATGTTTTTTCACGAAGTAGAAATGAATGTAGAAAAGAAATACAGCAGAATCGACCTTGTGACATCGTTAGTATTATATTTATATTTATTTACGACTTACGTATCAGAACAAATTTACATTTAATTTGTCAAAACTTATTTAATTAACGTAAAACATTCTGTAATGTATACGACTGTCCTTAATCGACCACCTTAATATTCTCTGGTATCATTTTGCATGCAAAACTCTAAACCACTACGACTGCATAGGCTAGTTATATAGGTCATGCAATAGCCCCTTTCGATATTGTAAATGCTCATAAAAGAAAGAAAACTGCAAGTTACAAGGCATATTCTTTAACAATCTTTTAAAGTGTTTTATCCTCACTTTTAAGCAAAAATTGACGTCAACAATATGCACCTTCCAAACGAGTTCTACTACTACACTGGAGCATGCAATAGCTCCATAAATAACCTTAACCAGATCAAAGAAAACTTTGTACATGCACTTAATACTTCCAAGTTTCAAGAGGATTGTGTTGGAGTTCCAGAATGCCAGGCTAGATATGTTGGTGTAACTTGCGGGCCTGTTTCGTCTCGGCGTAAACGTGACGTGCTTCATCAATTGTATCGACGGTCGGCTGAAAAGGTTGCTTACGTCATACAATTTCAACTTATAATTCCTTATAAAGTCGAAACTGGAAAAACTCCAGATGATGTTTTTGTGGAAAACGAGGATCTTCTTTCTAAAATGTCCGATACTATACAAAAAGAAGCAGATTCTGGTCATTTTGACCTCAACATAGGTGATCTCCAAGTGGATAGTGACTCGTACGGCCCAGGGGCACCAAGTATGCAATGTCCTCCAGGAACAATTCCAAGAAGAAAATCTGCATCTTGCGGTAAAACATGATTTCTAATGATTTTTTCTTTAACAAAATTACTGTAGTATTGACTAATTAAACAATTTACTTGAAATCAATTGAGCTGTCCGTATTTTGTTTCTACAATACAACTTAGACGAACTGGTTTTTCCACTGTCTATAATTTGTGTATCACGGTTTCTGTGTTTATATCGATTAATAACTTTTCTGGTCACTTGTTTACGACATTAGCACTTGCACTGTAAACTTGAACATTTACGAGTTAAAAATATAAGGTTTCCTAGAAAACATAATTCTATTATTTTTTTCTGATTTATAATATATACACATGTGATGCACTATAAATGTGAAACATAAATTTTGGTCATAAGCATGTTTGGACTTTGAATAAGCTTTGTTTGATTGGCTATTTGGATGTCTCCTTACAGTTGGGTGCCCAAAAGGTCAGTATGCTACAAAAGCTGGACGGTGTATGTTGTGTCCTATTGGGACATATCAAAACTCTACAAATTCGTTGAAATGCAAGCGATGTCCACCTAACACAAATACAACTGAAACGGGTGCTGAGAACGTATCACAGTGTTTAGGTACTGACAACTTTGTTAACTGTGGTAATGTCATTTGTTTGAAGATAAACGGGTCAAAAGTTTGTTTGTTTTTTTCTTATTGAAATGTAAAACAATCATCAAAAATTATAAACACTTTGCAGTTCATGTATAATATTCATGTATTCTGTAAAATTCAGCATTTTGTAATGCTCACATGATGTTCTAATGCAATGTTTCTCGTTAAGGATATTGCAATTGCTATCTTACATAGTTTTTCAGACTATGGAAATTTCTTTACTTTAAGGGTACTGCTCAGCTGGTGAATATTCTCCAAATTACTTGGCACCATGTACAAAATGTGGAAGTAATTCATACCAGCCAAACGCAAAATCGTCAGCCTGTATCCGATGTGACGCCAATAAGAGAACGTCGAAAAATGGAGCAACAGCTCAATCGCAATGTCAAAGTATGTAGACTTATAACCGGTAAAAGCTAATGAATGCTTTGACAAGTTCATGACTGTTGAGAAACTACAGAGCTTTCATCACCATCTTTCATAGCCGTATTGCTTTGATTTTACATGAGCTTTGCATGCATGTTATCATACCAAACTTTGCAATGCCCTGCTTACAGATTGATGAGCTATTTCTGTAGTATTACCAGGACCATTTCTGTGATTTATTATAAACGAAATCTTATACATGTGCCTATGTATACCAAACTTTGGAATGCCCTGCTTACAGATTGATGAGCTATTTCTGTAGTATTACCAGGACCATTTCTGTGATTTATTATAAACGAAATTTTATACATGTGCCTATGTATTTGTCAGTAAACAAAAAATCTGCCTGGTACAGAATTAATTTCGCCCTCACGAAAGCATTTTCCTCGAACAGCTACAATGTACTGTTTGAAATTTTAGCCTGTTTAATTTAAAATCAATTTCTCGACAGTGTGTAATCAGAACGGCAGTCAATTTTATTCTAGTTTATTCTTGTTACCAAAATACTTCTAACTGTACGTGGGCCACATTGGCCTTGTTCTATTTAGAGCAGGTGACTGAATAGCATAAGTAACTTACTTTGAAATATCAATATTTGAAAACAAGTGTCCAGCATAGCCGTATAGATTCTAAAACGGCAATTAAACTTCTTTAATGTGTTATTCTGAAATACTCGAGTAAGGCCAATAACTCGAAAACTTTGTTTGAGTCGAAACATTTAATAAAAAACGAAATGCAATATCACGATCTACAAGACAAAGAAGTAAATGAAAGGAGAGAAATTGATATAAATTTATAAACTTAGAGTGAAATTTAAACAAAAGAAGTACTTCTCTAGATATGTCTTACAACAGTTTTAATTTTGATGTGTTTTTTTTTCAGTTTACGATCTTCAGATGTATAGAGACAGCGGCAAAGTAAAAATCGATGGGTCTCATGATGTGATTACAGTATTCATGTGGTTGTTCATTGGCAGTGTGAAGACAGAGACGGGTTTCAAAATAATGAAACAGAAAACGAACCAGGAATTTCTTTTAAAAATCACGCCTTCAGTCACTTTTACAAATTCAAGGCGAGAAAGATGTTAAGTTCTCGACAAATCGTCGCTAATAAAAAATAACAACGGAATAATTAGTAATATGATGAAAGAAAATGAAATAGGAAAATAACCATATAGGTGTAAACATGTTTTCGCCAGTCGTATACTTTTATTCGTAAGGGTTATTTATATTTTTTTGTTATGAGAGATAAGTTTCGATTTAGTGTGATCAATCTTACATTTCTCATACAAAAGCGAGTATTTCGGCATTAAATAGGCTGTCAATAGCATATAAAAGTGTAATAAAAACACGAAAATCAAGAAGAGTTGAAATAATTCCTTGTGATTTACAGGAATGAGCTTAACATCGGACAAACAATTATACCTTCATCAGTATGGACAAGTGTTGCATTCAGTATTGACAAGACATCAAATGAGTTCATCCTGTACATCGAAGGAAAAAATGCATACAAAAATTCGTCTTTTGTTTTCCCAAATTTACATGTTTTAGAGCTGAACGACTTGATCGGTCTTGTAGGAGGTATGTAATAAATTTTATATAAATGAAGGTGTTTTAAATGAAAGTTCGCTTTTTAATTTATAGAATTTTCACTTTGATTATATCTGTTTCTATTGAAAATAATATACACACAATTTTGTTCTCGACAAAAAAAACTTGGATACATGTGAGACTATCAATTATATATTATCTAGTGATGAAATATTTGATATATGATATCTGAATCCCTCCACTTATAGCAGACGAACACCACAATACCATGTCACATGCTCAGTATCTAAGCGTTATCTAGGTCTTGTGGGTAGGTCTTGGGACCTCAGGGCATAGTTATATCAGATCCAAGGAGCGTGATTAAATAATCTGTCTAAAGGACGACAGACCAATTCACATGCAAAATATCTAAGACCTAGGCCTTGTGGTTTTGGAGATATGTATTTGTCCTGTTTTAAATGTTAAGAAGATTATTTGAAGATTTCATTACTTAGCCAGTAAAGTTACCATAGCAACCACAGATTTGGACATAATTAATTGGTTGGATAAATTTCTTAGAAAGTCCTGAGAAGTTCTTATGCTTTTTGTAAAGCAAAAAGATTCTTAAAATTTTCTCATGTACAAGATTTTTTTTTCAGAACATAAATCACGGGGCAACACCTGTCGTGTTACTGATCTGATCAGAACAAGCTTCTTGCCTGCAGATTGATGGTGCATTTGTTTTGAGAGGCATGATTTAGTTTTCACTTTATAAGTGTATATGCCTTATATACTGTTTGAAAAATTAATCAAAGACCCATCATTCTGGTGTTACTGATTTAATGCGAACAAACTGTGCAGACAACTTCCTGTCCGTACATATTTGTATTGAGTTACATTAAGTAACGTTTTCCCTATAAATCAGTAAATGCCTTAAATATTGTATAAAAAATTAATCAAAGGCCTTTAACTCTGCTGTTACTGTTCTGATCGGATCAAACTTTGTGCTTGCACCGTCCCGTACCGGTGATACAAAATTATGTTAGGTGTCATTAAATCCGAATGGAAGGAATGAAGGACGGTCGGACGGTAAACGTGAAAAAATATATCTCCGCCTATGGCAGTGGGTAATAATAAGAGGAATATTTTCATAATTTATTTTTCTATGTTCTTAACAATTGATTAAGTTTTTTTGCAATTAAGTGTTATCAACATAGTTCAAATATCATATATGATTATTATAAAAAGCTAACAAGAAAAAAAAACTCTTTTGTTTTGATTCATACAGATATGAAGATTTCAGCCTTTTATCTTTTACCAAGAAAGGCGTCTGACTCAGAAATAAAGACTTGGACATCGACATGCACACCAGCAATTACTGGAGCAGTTGTTTCAATGGATGATTTTGCTGATGTTGGAAATGTTTCAGTCATGATTCCATCAGTTTGTGATGGTTTGTATTCAATGGCCCAGTTGTTCAAAACTTTTATTAAATATTTAACAAAGAAGTTGTCGTTATCTTTACAACACTGCGCTAAGTTCATCGTTAAAACATGTCGTTAGGCAAATCTGTTGCTCAAAAATAAATTACCTAATTTTATGAAATAAAATGAAATTTTTATCAGTAATAAAACGAAAAACAATTAATTAAGTTTGTCGTTAGCTCTTAAACCTTCGTTACATTTTATCGTTAAAAATAACAGTTGTTCAGAAATTCAGAAACAGTCAGCGTTAATTTTCCATTAAAATGACATTTTTAACACTGAAATTACGACAAAATTAATTCACCCTTGTAGGTGCTTTAAGTTTGTCGTTAGCACTTAACAGCAAACAAAATGGCTGCTGTTATTTCCTGTGCATTGAAGGCAGACGCCAGAAAAGATATAAAGATTCAGGTGTGTTTGTAGTCTTGAACTTAACCGACCGGGAATGTCGGGCACGACATAGATTTACTCAAAATGGTATTAATTACTTGTGTGGTTTACTGCGAGAGCGACTGCAGAACCAAACGTTAAGGTCTCATGCACTGAATGTTAGGAGAAAAGTGCTTATGACTCTGCGCTTTTTAGCAACTGAACAATTTATGCAAACGGTAGGTGACACGTTAGGCAAGGAAAGGCAACATTGCCCCCCCCCCTTCGATTTCCACCGTCATTGACGCGCTTTTTGATTTGAGTGGGCAATATATTGTATGGCCAGATGATGCTTCAGAAACAAACGGCAGTTTTACAAGACTCTGGTTTCCACAGTGTTCTAGGTTGTGTTAGGGCACACATGTACGTATACTGAAGCCAGGAGGGGAATGACAGAGGGCATATATAAACAGAGAGCGATTTGCTTCAATAAATGTAATGGCAGTTGTTGATGACAAAGGTATTTTTTAAAATACAATACTATTTAACTGTAAAAATGAAATTATGTCTCTTCAAGCTATGCTTAGTTACCGCCCATATATACTGCTTATAACAAAGAAAACACTGAGGCCCTTACTGTGTATTTTAAAAGTATTTTCATGGTATAAAATGACTAAAACTCAAAGTCTTCTTTCAAACTTTCTTCTTTCAAACATATTAGAACTATAAAACACATTTTAAAGTATCATATCCTTCAGTGTTACAATTAGCAAGCCCAGTTCATCTGAAATACATACACTTTTAAAATATCAGATCATTCTTCTCATAAAAAATTAGTTGCTAGATATAAATTAATGTGATTAAGACCCCCACAATACCGTGATGTCAGAGGAAAGGAGCAAATGTCAGTTCAGAACTAAATAACTAAATAAGCATTGCAAACTCATAGATATATTCCTAATCAAGTGATATATACTATACTACTCAAAATTTGATAGGGATCTCTTTTTATTTCTTAAGTATCTTTTTTTAATGATAACCTCAAGATAACTGATTTTTTCTCATACATTTAGTTTATTCATATGGCAAAGCAGACCTGTCCAGCAGATTTTGATTGTTTACCTGTACATGGCTCGAGATGCACTGGAAAAGCGATACACCTGAAAAAGTGGTGCACCGCCGGCATGTACCTTCATGTACACATCCGTTTTATTCAGACTTCGCTTGTGCATGGTAACGTTTATATCGAACCTAGCACTGTTCATCGCAAATCTACGGCAAAGACGGCTTTGTTACCGCTACTGCCCTCCAAAATGACCTCCAGAATGCCACTGGTGTAAGACTTTCCACTCACACCATCAGGAACCGTCTTCATACAGCTGGCATGAGGGCTTGGTCAGCAATCCGAATCCCATTGACGCGAAACAACATCCAGGCACGTCTTCAATGGGCCCGCGATCACGCCAGGTAGTCGCTGCATGACTGGACCCCATTGCTGTTTACTGACAAGTCTAGATTTTGTGTGGACTTCACCGATAGGCGAGTGCGGATATTGAGATCCGCCAATGAACGTTGGGCACCCGTATGTGTTGCTACCCATGACCGTCATGGCGGGGGCTCGGACATGGTGTGGGCGGGCATTGAAGAACTGACCTGCACATTGTTCAAAACGGCACATTGACGGCTGTACGATACGCCAATGAGATCTTAGATGTGTACGTACGTCCATACGCTGGTGCTATAGGCACTGAGTTCATTTTAATGGAAGACAACGCACGGCCTCACAGGTCAAGGGTCACCGATGAGTACCTGGAGGCAGCAGCCATAGAGAGAATGGACAGGCCAGCAAGGTCTCAAGACCTCAATCCAATAGAGCACGCATGGGACATGCTGCAGACTGCAATATCTCCTCGCCCAGTCCAGCCAACCACGGTCCCTGGGCTACAGCATGCCTATCTGGACGAGTGGGCTCGACTCCCAGAACAAAGCATCCGGAGACTCATTAGCAGCATGAGAGGGCGGTGCAGAGCAGAAATCCATGCAAACGGACAACACACGCGATATTAAAGCAAAATTCTGGCCATAGACTTGATTTTTCCAAAAAGTTCCATTTCATCTCCTGTCTGTGTTATCCCAAATTCGTGCCCCTCCCACGACTCAGCCTCTGTCACGCTTCAACGGTTTACAGACTTACTCATTTTTTGGTACCAAACTGTTGTCATATCAACATATTTTCAGAATCACAACAAAAAATGTAACCTTTTCACCATATGTAATAAATATACACATTCTTATTCATGATCCCTATCAAATTTTGAGTAGTATATTTAATTGCTTTTCTATGACATTTTTATCAAAGTCATTAAAAACTATCAAATAGCTCAACTATATAGTATATTGCAATCAGAATGGAACAGGAATGATGGACTTGTAACAGGTATTCCATAAAAAGAATGTTTCACAGAGAAATTGCAAAATGATGTAACAGCAGTATTTTTTTTATTATATTGAGTGACAAAAGTAATCGACAACAAAGTATACTACCTGCATTACAAGTTTCCTCCGAGAGTTCTATGGCTGAAGATGATGAGGTCTTCGTCACTGATGTAATCCTCTCTGACTCTGCAATGCAACTGGTCTTCTTGGGGCCTTACAAATAAATATGTTATGACAGACTAGGTAAACTTGCCACCGAATTGCTGTAATTTAAATGTATATACAGATGCTATGTAGCTTATCAAAATGGAGGTTGACAAGACAAAATCAGTTCATAGAATATGTATCTTAAATGCCACAGTCCTTCACAATGAAGCATACTCTTATAATATCGTTACTATTATTACGTCACTCAAACAGATTCAAGAGTAATTTTATACTTAAATTTTGTATTTTTTCAGCACATTTATTTTCAATAATGCCATCTGTGGAAAAATGTTTTTCAAATGTATCTGTTAATTACCGGATTATAAGGAATTGTCGGTCAGTCGAGCGGTAGACACTTTCGTTTCCGATCAATATCTACAGAACCCTTGAACCCACCTTCTTCAGCTTGGTATGTAGGTTGGTCATGACCAGGAAATATTCCCTATAGTTTCTCAAGTCACCAGATCAAAGGTCAAAGTCACAGTGACCTTGGGCCTAGGTTCGTCAGACGTAGTATGTAGGTTTATCATGATCAGTATGTGACAACTACCGTTTATAGAATGCTTGTCTTCAAAACTTTATGGCTACCTCTTGTGATAAGGCGCTAGGGGGGCATATATGTTTTACTAACATCTCATTTTACAGACTGTTCATGCAAGCCAGAGTAGCCAGAAGAGTAGTTCTACTAGGTTATGTAAGGTCCCAAGTAGAAAAGGTAATGATCACTTTAATTCAAACATTAATTCAGTTTCATTTCTGAAAAATTTTACATCTCATTAAAAGATACATTCATAGATTCGTTAGTTATTAGTATTCAATTCAAGTCTATTTACTCAATATATGTAGCGTTGGTACTATGATGTACATTGTATATACTTCAGCTAAAACATTGTTTCATTTTTGTTAAAACTTAAATTTCGGAATTCAATGATAACTGATGTTGACTTGACAAAATTTAATGTTAAAGACTGTAGGGCAATGCACTAGGATACTTCCATATTTCCTCTTATGTAAAAAAATAATAATGTTCTGAGCTTTTCCCTGCTTTGCCTTGTATCTAGTTAATTTCAAAGTCCTCAAAGTTTTGATATATTTTTTATTTTAATTTGGCAGGCCCAAGATAACTCAAGAACAAGTCTGGGAGGCACAAATTCAGTCTTTTAAAGAACAAACTATTACTGAGAAGGGAAGAAGATAGCTGATGGATGTTAAAGAGAAATTCTACAAAGTTGCAACGGAGGCCTTGAACAGTTCCATGCCTGGTTCTTTTGACTTTCTGTTTCCATCACTGCAGCATTTAAATGAAAACTGAAAGGTATAATAGTTGTTAAATATTATTTCCTGTCATTTGGGTAACTATTGTTCAATAATCAATTCAGGTCATATTAATTAGTTGCATCTGTAGTTAGGCTTGTTGTTGCATGTCAGAAGTAGTGCCTTGTAATATAATCTCTTATGAGACTGCCATCTTCTAGGCCATCATAAGGAATTGCTGGCTATGTGTGGGGGGTTACAAATTCATCGTCATCAAAGTCAGGCTCACCAAGCTGTACAGCAATATTATATAAAACAGCACAGGCGGTAATAACTTTGCTGGCCTTCTCTGGAGTAAGTCTCACCTGAAAATAAATCAATGCAATTAAAACATTACAGTGAAACATCAGATTGTTCCTGTCTTGTGTTTTTCAAAACTGAATTAATCACCTGATAAGAGCATTCTGAATTTAAAATTAGTTTACACAAGTATTTGAAATTTGGCATGCAACATTTTTAGTTTTTATATAGGGAAACCATTAAATTTCAGCACTTATTAAAGTGATTCATATTTCTCAGGGTCATCTTGTTTAGTCCTCGGTATTACATTCTTACGAACATGAACGGCAGTAACAGAAAGATGCTTTGCATCTGAGAATACACAACAAAGAGCGGTATTCGAACTCCGATCTTCTGCGTGACAGGCCAACACTCTGACCAACCTGAAAAATTCGATTCCCTTACTAAGTAGTCAGAGGTTGTATTTATACAGTTATAGGTAGGTGTGCACTAGACCGTAACAACTATAAACAAAAAAAGAAATTAAAATCATGTCACTTATTCTGTTTTATGACTGGTGTAGTAATAGCTTATATGAGAATTTATATATTTACAAACACAAACACAAAGCCAAAGACATGCAGTTACTGAAATCAGACCTCTCCATGCAGTATGCCAAATCTTCGCGTCCAATGTCCAAAGGTTATTTCTTGTCCTGCAGTGTGCCCTGTTTTATCTTTCTTTTGCTGGCGTGTCAGGATTTATGTAATTTGTCATGGGGAACTTAATGCATGCATGTCTTAAATCAAAACATTTCTTTTTCAGGATACTAACAGATTATTTAAAGAGAATTACAGACACGGTGAAACTGACACAGACAGTACATTTAGTATAACATTGATTTTTTTATCCACTGTCTCCACGGATTACACCATCTTCAAGTTGATTTACATTTTGCTTCAAGTGATGGCACAATGAAGATGACCTAAAGACAAAACTGTCATGTGCAGAACCTGGTCGCTTGGCATTCACAAATATGAAATGGCCTGGAAAAAAGAAACATAACTGAATTACCTGAATGCATTAAGATGAGATTTTGACCTCCGTGGCTGTCATGCATATATCTTAATGACCAGGAATGCTTATTGATTCGATACTTCAATAATGTCTTTGTTAACTTATGACCAAATTTAAAGACTTTGTCTTCAAAATCTTGGATAAAGTTTTGCATTCAATATAACATCATGTGTACTTCTAACAAATTTTAATGGGACTGACTTCATCCTGAGGCTACATTTTACATTGAAATATAAAGATCTGTCAGACATAAGCTTTTCTTTTGAAACCAAACAGTCAAGATTTTTCAAGTTATGCGTTAATTATCACCAGCCTGAAGAAAAGGCCTTTCAATGTCAATGTCAAATTAGGTGTATGAAGAGATAGGTCCTCTACGTAGTTTTGTTCAAATTATGCCCCTTGGGTCAGAACTGGCCCTTCCCTAGGGATCAATTGATTTTATATAGGCTCATATAGGGAAAATCTTAAAAAATCTTCTTGTCCAAAACCACAAGGCCTAGAACTCAGATATTTTGTAACTAAAAACTGTCATAAAAAAACCAATGAAATAGTATCTATCACTTGATCAGGAATATATCTATGAGTCTACCTTGCTTATTTAGTTCTGAATTGATAGTTGCAGAATTTTGGGGGTCTTAATCACATTCGTTTATAGATCTAGTTCACTTTAACTTATTTTTCATAAGGAGAATGACCTATTTTTAAAGTATATGTATTTCAGATAAATTGGACATGCTTAGTGTAATACTGTAGGATATGATGCTCCAATGTGTGTTTTATAGTTTTGAAAGAAGAATGTTTAAAATAAAATTTGAGATTTGGTCATTTTATACTTATAAAATACCCAGAACGAACCTAACTTTTTTCTCTGTTGTAAGCAGTATATATGTGAGGTAACTAAACACAACCTTAAAAAAATATTTCTAGTTTTAAAGTTAAATGGTATAGAAATTAAAAAAGTATACCTTCTTATGAAACACTGCCATTACATTTATTGAAGCAAATCGCTTTCTGTTTATATATGCCCGCTGTCGTTCCCCTTCTGGATTCAGTTTATGTACAAGTGTGCCATCAAAACGGCCTAGAACATTTGGGAAACCAGAAATCTTGTAAAACTGCCGTTTGTTCTCTGAAGCATCAGTTGGCCATACAATATATTGCCCCCTCAAGTCACAAAGCGCGTCAATGACGGTGGAAACCGTGTGGGGGGGGACACTGCTGCCTTGTCTCTGCCTAATACGTTACCTACCGTCAGCATAAAATGTCCAGTTGCTAAAAATCGCAGAGTCATAAGCACTTTCTCCCGTACAGTCAGTGCATGAAACCTTAACGTTTGGTTCTGAAGTCGCTCTCGCAGTAAACCACACAAGTAATTAATAACGTTTAGCGTAAATCTAGATCGTTCCCGACATTCTCGGTCGGTAAAGTTCAAGTCTACACACACACTGAAATGTCTATTTCTTTTCTGGCGTCTGCCTTCAATAACACAGCAAATAATAGCAGCCATTTTGTTTGCTGTTAAGTGCTAACGACAAACTTAAAGCATCTACAAGTGAATTATTTTGTCGTTATTTCAGTGTTAAAAAGGTCATTTTAATGGAAAGTTAACGCTGATTGTTTCTGAATTTCTGAACAACTGTTATTTTTAACGATAAAATGTAACGAAGGTTTAAACGAACATGCGTTAAGATAACGAAATTTTAACGTAATTTTTTGTTTTGAACAACAGATTTGCCTAACGTCAAATTTTACAGAAGTTAACGAAGTGTCGTAAAGATAACGACAAATGCTTCGTTATATATTTTATTAAAGTTTTGAACAGCCGGGCCATGGTTATTGTCAAAAGTGAATCCAATTCTCATAACGAGCTGGAAGTGTAAAAATATCTTAATGACTTACCTTGTTTTATCATGTTTTGACTGGTTTGGATTTTTTAGACTCACCAATGTAAACTTCCAGCTTGTTAACAGTATCACACTCTAAGGCTTCCCGCTACAACATAATAGCCATACCTTCTTTTTTACTAACCTTCTCACAAACAGAATCAAGCTTGTAGTACTGGGAGTTTGTGAACAAATACCTTCTTCATATAAGACTGCAGGCTTAATTTTGTTTCTTAAATATTCACACTTACTTCTTCCATCCTGCAATTGAAAAATACCTGTCCTTTTGAAAGCAGACTGCGAGTTTGATGGACACAGAGCGGAAACATATGCTTTACAGGCAAAAGCACATACATCATACTTTAGTCTAGCAAATCGTGTATATTCTTGATTGTAAAGCACCCGCAGTGGCCCAAAATAGCCTACATCCATGGGTTGCAGGATGTGAGAAGCATGTGGGGGAAGAACAAAATAGAACTATGTTTTTCTCTTTTGCCCATTCAATGAGATCTAATGAGATGTGACTTCTGCGTCCATTATAAAACAGAAGAAGTGTGTCAGACGCATCCCTACCTTTTGCAAACTTAAGAAAGTGGTTTTGATGGTAATACTTAAATACTTTAGACCAACCGGATTGTGTCATGATGCTATTTGCCCCATGTGTTTTACCTTCTAGTAACCCTGGTGATAACCTTACCCCTACAAAAACAAACGCTGGAGGAATCTAATGGCAAGTTGCATTTCATTGGCCCAGAATAGTCAACGTTTTACACATTTCTGTCATAACATCCTGTTTGTTTTTAAACATTTTTGCTAGAATCAACACACCTGGGTTTGAATTCAGTGTTTATGCCTTTCTCATCAACAATGTATATGTTCTGAGGTTTATCAGCAAGATCGTATTTACTGATAATGCTTTTAAGTTCATTAAAGTATTTCATGACGCATGTTTCATTTGAACATCTTGATCTCTATTCAGACAAACTTGAAGGTCTAACAACATCTAGTTCTTGACATCTTCTCTTGAAACCATAAAGCCATTTGAAAGTAAATGGCTCATCAATACTCCTCTTCCCTAGGGCAACAGCATAGTCTGATGCTAACTGAATACACCCGACACGGGTATACCCATATCCAACTTTGGCCAGTTAAATAAGATGTGCACAAAGCCTAGCTTCTTCCCTTTGACTTAACGCAGGACCAGTAACAGTCTTGGTTACATCAACAGAAATTCTGTTAGAAGTCTGTCCCTAAGAGTAGATGCAGGAAACCCATTAAGTTTGGCAGCTTTTTTAGTAGGAACACCCATCTCCTGACCATTTTATTTGCATTTGTGAGATTAGAGGGTGAATACTGCCTCAACTTATATTTTGGTTTAGGTGTACACAGCTGAAATCAGATACAATCAATAGCAAATTGTCACTTCTTTATTTGCAAAGAACAAGGAAAACCACATTTTGTTTTTCCGGTTTTGAGATGGAAAATTTAACTTGGACTGTTGAGACTGATCTATTTTAGTAACGGTGATACTACTTTCCATCGGCATCAGAAACACTTCTAGGCACAGTACAAATTGCAAAAAGTAAGGATGTTTGTGAAAGGATAATAAATGCAATATGATAGTTAGGTAAAAAGTAAATATTTTACATTTGTTTCTTACTTTCGATTACATTAAACAAAGGAATGTACTCATTTTTTATTCCTGACACCAAAGATATCTAGTGATGCGGAAAATCGGGATCCCTTCTGTCACAACGCGTCATAATCTCGCGAACTCACGGGATATCCGCAGGACACGAGAACGGGAATAGGTCGAGAACTTAACACTGCAGGAAATAACTTCTTTAATTACAACTTATGTGATTCTGTATGTGAACCACACAAGTTTTGTTAAAGGACTGCCTATACATGGAATTTGTTTGTTAAGACACCCGTCACAAATTACCCCATTTAATTTTTGCTTCTTCCTCCTACAATTTATTTGTTCACTTGATTTGGAACTTTTGTTCCCTCAAGAATGGATTTAACCTTCCTATGCTCAGATAGTAGTAAGGAAATTTCCTTACAACTGAAATTGGTTCCTCTTGATCTTTTCTTTTTAATAATTGGTGATTCACTTTCAGCCATTTTGACTTTTTGCAACGTAATTCCATTTATAAATTATGGGATTGACAGTACTATTTTTTTCATTAAGCATTTAACGAACTTTTAAGATATTTAACGATTCGTTAACTAACAAGAAATTCAGCGCATCTTTGAACAACCCAAAATTCAACGTTTCGTTAACTTACGAAAGACTTAAGAAGTTAACGATAATTTAGTTAACGAATCGATAAATTTAACGAAAGTTTTGAACAATTTGTCAAATGAGTTTAGGTTTCATTATAGGAATGAGTTCTTAGATTGTACTAAAAGCAACTTTTTTACAATAATTTGCTGTATAATAACATAATAGCATGGATTGCCTTAGATAAACATTATTTTAATTAGCAAACTCCAAGGCATTGTCCAGCAGACATTCGATACAGCATATCGTATTGAAAATGCATTTCAAAACAATGCTTTCCAAGTAACGAGACATGTTTTACTTACTATTTTCAGCAAACACCATCTGCGTTGCTTTCTGTCTATGCACCATATAATGTTCCCTACAGATATGCTTATTGATTTATAATTTTCTCTGTTAAGCTGTAAATGAGTGCAGCAGTTCTCCTTGTGGTACTCACAAATGCCTTAACAGACTTGGTGGATATGAGTGCTTGTGTACTGGTGGATACACAGGAAAACAGTGCCAACTTCCACCAGACTTCTGCAAGGATAACAACTGTATGAATAGAGCGACCTGCGTCAATGGGACTGCCAGTTATACATGTCAATGCCCGTATGGGTTCAGTGGTGCGTTGTGTGAGATTAAAGCAGGTTTGCAATTATTTTAGGTAATTAAGTAATCATTAATAGTATGTTCATTGTATTTTAGAATAATGATGATGTGGAGTAAGTTTAACAAGTTATCATGTTGGTCCTACATAAAAATGTTAAACATTTTAATGCATTTTTACGTCAGAGGCCAGATTTGGTTCTTTTGTTGTTTTATCTAAACAGCCAGTTTAAACAGAAATTTAGTGCATACACGCAGTCTGGTGGTCTTGAAATGACTCTTTTAATGCTTATTGTTTGACCGTTAAATGTTTATGTCTCATTAATAACCTCAGTTTTAAAATGAAAGACAGAAATGGGAATGCATAGTATCTGACTACGGTCGTTATGGTGGCCAAATAGCCGCTTGTAGCACCAGCTAGTAGCAATGTTTGTCTTTCTGATGTTATTTATGTTATTATTATTCGAAGGAATCTTTTTATTGGAAAAAACAGAAATATCCCCGCCTCCTTAAAATATTGAAAGTATACACAAGTATAAAAAGGATAATTTGTTACAAAAATATCCTGTGATTTAATTATCAAAACTAAAGACATTTCTTTTCAACGTTTGCCCTAAGTTTGGCAAAGTCTGATGTCCATAAAATACTGGATTCGTAAACGATAAGGTGCTGATTTTTAGATTTTATTTCATACAAATTAAAATGGCGATTCATAATTTAATTTAATTCATAGGTGATAAATAAGAAAACCTAAGACGCATTTTCAAAAACTTTCCGGGAGGATGAAACGCTAACAAGACTACTAGAACTAAAGAACACAGAAAATAAGAAAATATGAATGAATGAATGAATGAATGAATGAATGATTAAATGAATGAATGAATGACAATACCTGGTCTCTGCATTTGCCTAGAATATATTTAATACCGCTGATTCTCTGGCTTAAACGATATTATTCCATATTTGAAGCGCTTTTTTTCACCACGTTCTGATTGTGTAGCTAAGTGTGTATGAGATAGTATTACTGTTTATGACATTCTTTGTTCTTTTATGAATTCTTTATAATAAAAATGGAAAGGGATAGGGATCAAGTTGCGTTTAGTATGAAGTGGTTGACACTCCTTACCATAATGCTATTTAGATTTTTCAGTACGAACATTTAGACTGCTTGAGTTAGGTTATTTTTATCAAAGTCTTAAAGATTGAGCAAAATATTTTGACCTCAGTGAATAAATGAGATTAAACTCGAGCCCATTTCATGTATTCTCTAATGAGAGATATATTTTACAGAAGTGCAAAAACGTTTCAGTTTGAATATTTTTGCAACATAGGATTGATACCGTTGAAGTCTGTTTAAATGTGAATGAAAACGCAGTATACAACATCACCATGTATACCAACGTCTGATTGATATTATAATGATTATTTTTAACATATACAGTCTGTACAAATATAAGATTTATAAGATTTATGTAATTAATTCTTTATACTCTTCTTGGACATACTGGTCATTCAAATAAAGTATTTTTAATGACCATTACAAGGTTTTACACTTGAAATCATCTTTAAATCAGCTGCTTTATTAATTTGAAATTAAAATAAATAAAAAAATAAAGATAAAGGAAAAGACAATCAAATTTACTCAAATAAACCTTGTCATTAAACCACGTGCTATCTAGTTAATGGTCAGTGGTCGGAATGGTCACTCTGGACAACATGTTCAAAGTCATGTGGCGGCGGGGTTGCAACTAGAGTACGAAGATGTGACAGTCCGCCTCCGGACCTTGAAGGAAACACTTGTCCCGGACAAAACATCGAGTCAAAGCCATGTAAAGAAGAGAAATGCCCCGGTATTATGGTCGTTTTCATTAATTGTTGCGAAAATGGCTTTAAATTGCATTTATTGCCGAAAGATATTAAGCATTATAAAATGAAAACTAGTGTGCAGCAAATTTCTTTCTAAACATTTATTTTTACTAGTTAATAAGTTCAATAAAACTTATTATTTCAAGGATATTTTAAGTTTACTCTATTTAATTAGCGTGTCAGAGCCATTCATATTTTAAAGAAAAGGTAAAAATACCAGTAATTACAGTTTTGTTGATTTTGTTTTTAAGAAAAATGTGTTTTAATTGCAAACAGCTTGTAAATAATGTATTTTTTAAATAAGATTTCAATTTTTTTTGCTTATTTTTTTTCATTTTAAATGAAATCATTATTAAAAAGTATTTTAATCGCAGCAAGATTTTTTAAAAAGTTTTTATTGGAGGTAACATGCCTAAGTTATCACTATTTGCAGAATGTTCAAGATTACAAAGAAGTTTAGGCTTAATTATAAATTGTAACGAAACGTCAGAGCTGAAAGTGTGTGTACTATCCTGCAGAGCAAATTTCTATTTCACAAGTCCTCCATTGCCATACTACGAATGTGGTTTGGCCACGGGATATAAATGGAACCACCAAAACAATGACAATCCTGCGGGAAGACTACCATCTTGTTCTCGTATGTACCCATGTAAACTGGCATTACTGTAGATACATTTAACATACATAATATTGTTAGATAAGTGTATACAAATTACCAAGTTAATGTTCGTTTTTAACACTAGATTCCTTTAAACTTGGAACTACAGAAGTAGCTTTCAGTAGAAAGTTATCGGATGACGAAAGGAATTGTAACACTTTGTTACATGTGATCATTTTTATCTATGGGAGATAGTGTAATATCAACTTTGCAGATGTTTGTTTATCACCATCAATTGCATAACATCGGCCTGGTTCCCCATCGGAGTATAAAATAAATTGAGATACTTATATTTGAATTTTCTTCCAAATCCATTCTAATAGATTCTATTTTCTACAACCTACTCAAGAACTTCAGCCACCAGTCGAAATAGGTGTAGACTTTGAAGGGCGCTACGACTCCGTACCTTGCACGGAAGCTGGAAAGCATGCAGTAAAAGATGCTTTGGAAGCGAAAATGTCAACACTTGACTGTAAAAAAGCTGGAACTTGTGAGACGAAAATTCAAGAGCCTATTTGCACTCCGTCAAAGAATAAAAGCGCCCCAGGAAGTTCAATGATTGTAGAAGTCGGTCTCCATGCAGGTTTCAATGACAAAGTCAGTTTGAATGTAGCCGAATTGCTGCAGAATGAAAGTTGTAAGCATAAATTAAAATGAAAATGTTTTTAAATGCTTAGTTTTTTTTTTTTTTATAATTTTTGTATCCTCTAAAAGAATTTAAATTACGTAAATTGATTATCATAAATGATTTTTTTTTCAGTTAACGTTTTCCAATATGTCTTAAAAAGAAAATGTACGTTAAAAGCTGTTTTATCATAAAAGTAGTGCAATAACCAGAAGTCATTTTTGAAGTATGAGCACTTTATCATTAGCCATCCAAACATTTGCTGTTGTAGTTTAGTAGCATTATTAACTAACTTGAGCATTGTAGCTTACTGTGAGCTTTCGTGGTCGCTTTAAATCAGTATCATGCCTTCTGTCTGTCGAGTCTTAAATATTTGAATATTGAGATGGACTGGATGTTGTTTATCTTGATGACTTCTGAGTATAGTTTGAAAATGGGTTACCTAGGGTCAAATTAAGTCAAATCAAAGGAAGACCTTGTTAATGGTCTGAAGGCTATATTTTGAATTCAGTTTTCATGTTTTTTGTCAAAATATTTGTGTTGATGTTTCCTTTGTCAAGTTCAAATCAGTCAAATATTATGTCATTGGTTTAAAGCGACTGACTTACATAATTTAGCTGAATTTTCGTTTTCTTTAAAATTTAAGAGAAGTTAACATACTATGGGAAAAAAACCATAATATTATGCTTATATACACCATGAAAACTGAAAAGAAAAGTTTTAACAGAACCAGGATTTGAACCCATGACCTTTCGGTCAGTAAAATATGGAACGACGATCTACACCACTGAGCCACTGAAGCTAACACATCAAAATTATTGTTATAACTTAAGTATCTACCCCGTGACTAACTGGGTAAATTTTTTACCGATAAAAGATTAAAAATTCATATTTTGATGTTTTTTGTAACAAAAGATGAGTCAGTCATTTGGTTAAGGTACATTCTTCACAATTACAGCAAGAATTTCAAGATGTATAAACATTTTCTTTTTTTTATCATCGTTGGCCAATCTGTGAGTCAGACGCTTTAAACCAAAGTAACAATAACATTGTTGATACTATACAGGTCACTTTTTAAAGTTTTGATCGGATTTTATCTGGGCTCAAAAGAAGCTTACCCTGTTTGATAGAAAGGTAATATCTGTTCACAGTCTTGGGCCAATTTTAGCATTCAGTTCATATTTTTATCAAATTGCATATCTTGATCATTTCTAGGTTGTCACTGTTAGTCAAAAGTTAGTCGTTTAGTTTAAATAGATGCTGTATTGAAGATGGTTTGTTATTTTCCATCTTTATGAAATTCTATGATAACACGACTGTGTTTTTTCTGCTTCATTGCTGGCTCTTTCAGGCTACATAAACGTCACATGTAAGTTTGTAGTTTCAATACTATGACAACTCTGGCTATTTTTCTGCTGAAGCAGAGAGAGTGCCCATTTGTTAACTCAACATGCTCCGGGTATTTTATTACTGTGTATAGCTTTGAAATTGTGTTTTAATTTTCACTTAGCTTATAGTTTTAACACTTGATCATTTAGCTGCATGCTGCAGTTTAGTTTGAATGACTTCACCTGCCTTCAATGCAGTGGTACTCAGGGAAGCGATATAGTGCTATCTTTGTTCTTTTATTTAACGACAGCCTGTCAAAAATAACGTTTGAGTTATTAGTTTGTCTATTTATCCTTTTAACTGTAAGATAATTAATTTGTTTTTAGCACCCTCTACCGAATTGCTTGAGCTGGAGAAGAAAACACTTGAACTTGAAAAGTCTGCCCAAAAACTGATGAATAATTCAGTGGACTTCTTTCAAGTAACAATAGATGGAACCAAGCATTCATTAGCTCCTGGAACGAATTCCCTGACCTTCAGGCCAGCTACCAGGTGTCCAAGTGGAACAGTTCGCATTAAAGTATTTTGCGGTAAAATTGGTTACTTTAAAGACGGTCGCCGTTTTTAAACTTAATTAAAACTAATTAAACGAGTAACAAGTACTTTGAGTTTTGTACATTTGTATATTTTGTCAAAAAAACTTTTTTAAAGTTCAGAAAATAAACTGGATTACTATCATACTTTCAGCTGAATGCCCTGTTGGTTCGTACTCTGATGGAAAAACGGTAACCATGTGTCCTAGGGGACAATACCAGGACATGAAAGGACAGTCCACTTGCAAAAAGTGTCCTTCTGGAAAAACTACAGTGGGTATAGGGTGTATTCATCTGTCGGAGTGCTCAGGTATCTATTAACATTGAATTTTTGTACCTGAGAATCATTAGATTATAAAGTCATGAGTAAACCTTATTTATTATCCGACAACGCTGAAGTCAAAAAGGAAAATAATGAAAATGTATTAATCTAAAGCGGCAGAATTATTCTGAAATCATAGATATAGTTTATCTGAAGCCATAGAGGTTTGCACATTTAAATAATTAACATATGACAATTTAAAATTATCTGGAATCATGTCAAACGATACAAGTAAAAAGGCATGTATTATGGATGTGTCCATATTTTATGTTTTCCATGTGTATCGCATAAAATCATGTCTGATACTTAATGTTCTTTTTTTTTACATTTTGTTTTCATATTCTGTTTTTCTTTCATTGTTGGATTTTTTGGCGGGGATGGGTTGAATGTTGTTGTTTGTTCTTTTTTTGCTAGTTTTTGTTTTTACTAACGCTTTGAGGTATTCTGTTTTTTTAGTTTCAGTTTCTGGCGGAAATCAATCTGCTACTAAAACAAGCCAAGGCACTGTATCCAGTAAGTCTTTTTATGATATTACAAATGCCTATTTAAAGGATTTAAAGGGTTCACAAAACCTTTCCAATTCATTCTTAAATTGTATATAGCCACATATCTCACAAAACAACAATAGCACATGTTTTACACATACATTGCATGAGTATTAAAGTTATACATTTATCTGATTCATGTGCTTCTATAGAAGTAGTTGAAATAAGAAAAATATTAGTTTATCATTTTTAACACATACTGGTTTATCAGTATTTTTTACCGGTTTACAATAAAAAATAATGAAAATGATGCTATTTTTAAAAACATTTCTCTTAATTACAGAGGTAACTATAATGATACTTATGCATTTAGTCATTTTCTATTTGCAGACGACGCTGTGCAGGTCGGCATTGGTGTATCTGTGTCTATTTCACTTCTCATTCTATCTGCCGTTGGTGCTGTTTTTCTGTACAAACACTACTGTAAAAAGTAAGTTTTTATCGTTTCTTAGGAAGCAATAAATGCTTTATCAAAACCCTGAATTTTTTACATTAAAGTTAAAAGAAAGATGAATACTGTGTTTGTATTACAACAAAGAGTAAGTTAGCTGGTATCATTTAAGTAATGTGTATATTACATTGTTCACTGGCATTTTCTTGACCATAACTTAAGATTGCCAATGAATGTTTTGGACAGTAAATGGTTAATGCGATAAAGCAATGTATTTGATCATGAGAAAGAACGTCCATAAATTAAAGCTACTGGTTGAGAAAATTATGACTAGGAAATCAAAATGTTTTACCAATTTGAGTAGGATTTTAAGACAACTTGAAACTCATTTTTATCGAAGTCTTCTAAGACACTCAACTCTGTTTTATACAGAGATTGAAGTTTAACTGATACTGTGCTAACCTCATTACTAATTTGATCAATAGTATTAATTGGTACTGTTCTTTCTTTTTTTACTGCTTCAGTTGCAGAAAACGTACTTTGAACAACAGCATGCTTCATTTACATACATCTGGATTCTCCGATATGCGAAAAAAACCAGCCTTTGGCAAATGGCACCCTTAGACTGAAGAACATTTGTGAAGAGAAAAACACACAACATTAAATGATGTCTGCTGTGATATGAAGTAACTTGTGTTTAATTGTTTGTACCCAGGGCCGTCTTACAATTTGTTTACTGTGTTTAAAGTGACAGTTTCAGTCATTATTTAAACATGTCTAGGAAACTATTAAAGTGCGCGTAGATGCTGGGACACATTTCATTCAATTATATATCAACAGATATATACGCTGTGAGGCTTATCCTTTTAATGATTGTTGAAATCAAGTGATTACTAATTGCTTTGTAAATTCCTTGTTTTGTTCTTTTGTTCTTTATAATCAAGAAAAAAATCATCTTGTGCTGCACCTTTACAAAGCAATTTGATAAACATATTAATTTTCAGTTTTATTGGTAACCTGTTAATTTTTTTTCAATTTAAAACATGATTACGATATTTAAAGTGTTGTTCAACTTTTTTCGAACGATATATATTTAAAAATGTAGTTTTATTGTTCAAATAGTTTGTTTTTTTACATTGTTTTTACTAGAGAGTATTTTTGAGTCTTTTTCTCTTTTTTGTTTCTTTTTCACATGCATCACTGACATGTAAACATTGCAACAGTGGACATTGCTCATTCTCATTTAAATGAGATGTTTAATCAAGTAATCCTTACAAAAGAAGTAAATGCAGTTCAATATTAATTCGATTCCTGCTCTCTCTTTTTTTAAATGTAGAAAAGACTTATTTATCACAGGTTTCCTCTGATCAACTGGTAGTATATTCAGAATGATGGTGTCGCCGTATATGATTTCAAACCGGTTTATTAATTTAGACAATTCATCATTTGAATGATTTTTTTGTTCCTTTATTCTTCATCTGAAAAATATAGTAGCTTAACGGTTTCTTCACAAATACAGAAAAGTGTGAAAATCAGTTTTTATGGACCCCTGATGTAAAAGGCTGTCTATTTACTTTCAATTTGCCCGACCTCTTTGGCTAAGTAAAGTGTATCAATCTTGATATACTATTTGTAGGAAACCTTACAGATTAGGTAGAAAATAATTCAGTCTGTGATGTAAACAACGTAATGTTTTGTGCTGTAAAACGTTATTAAACTGTAGGCCATTTGAGGCCTTTAGAATCGATATTCTAGAATATTGTGTAATCATTAAAATGCAAAACTTGTTTGACAAAAGCAGTCTAATATTCTTTTTCAATAACTTCTGTAATCACTACAATACCGATTCCTATGTCGTAGAACTGTTACAGTTGTTCTTTAACAACTGGCCACACATGTCACAATATAAGAAGTAAGAACGACATATAACGTACTACAAATATCTGAGATAAATTTAACTAGAAAACCTGTAGACAATTGTACAGTAGTGTTTATTCACAAGTCCATTCTTTCCATTTAATTTTGTTAACATCTTTAAAATGTTTGTTTATAATTCAGGAAAGTTGTTTGAAAATATGATACTATGTGATAACAAATGTTTCTGGGATATCCACTGTATAAGAGGAACAAATTTTATGCCTATGCATGTTGTCTTGGTATTTTTTCGAAACCTTATGACCCTTATGACAGTATTGCTATGTATCATATTTAATAGAATCTCTTATTTGAAACATGTTATGGTAATGCAAATTTGACAGGTGTGACATTACAACAGCGGCATTTGACTTTTGAATTTTGAAACAAACGGAAAATAAATGTTGTGCCAGAATGACATTCGATATTCAAATTTAAAAACGCTTGAAATTTGAATATTGTCCCAGAAAGACATTCTACTTTTGAATTGTAAATCGTTTGCTTTGAATGTTGTACACGCGCCACATTCGACATTCGAATTTCGAAACACTTTGAATTTGAATGGTATGCCAATCGATTTTTTAATGTTGTACACGCACCACATTCAACATTCGAATTGCGAAACACATTGACTATAAATGGTATGCCAGCAAGACATTCGACTTTTGAATTTGAAATAATTTGCTTTGAATGTTGTTCTTGTACAACATTCGACATTCAAATTTCCAAACGTTTAGAATTTGAATGATGTTCAAACTTTTGACGTTCGAATTTTGAAACACTAAATTTGAATGCTGTGCCTGCATGTCGAGTGTCAATGTTGTGCCGGCGTTACATTCATATTTCAACTGTTTCAAAATATGAATCTCGATTTTCTTATATTGTGCAGGCACAACACTCAAGTTTCAAGTCTTTGATAATTTTGAAGTCTGAGGTGTTTCAAAATCTGAAAGTTAAGTGTTGATTGTTGTGTTAGCACAACATTTACTTCTGCCAAAATCGAATGTCTAAAGTTAAGTTGACACTTTTCATTTCAGCCTACATCCAGGTTCGAATGTCATATGTTGAGCTAACTTTACACACACATAGTCAATCATTGAAAGTATCGAATTGTGTCCGAAACATTATCAAGTTGAACTTAAACAATTATTTGGTGGCAATTTTCTGTCACCAAGACTTTTCATTTTGCTTGCTCAGTGCCAAAAGTGATTTGAACAGTTTTAAAGCAAAACATTTTTTTTTATAAGGAATGACCCTTTAAGGTATCGTTTAAGACCTTTTGCACGTTACGTCTAACACGTTAAGCGTCGCGGTAAGTTGTATTTGTGTTCTTAAGAACTCGAAAATTACTTTACAGTGGAGACATTAGCCCAAATTTCGTCAAAATCCACAGCCTTTCAAACAGCATGTGCAACATCAGTATGTCCTAATCTAATAGATAATCTCATAAATAGATTGGGCGTCTCTTGGAGTTTTTTATTTGTACATATGAAATATACCCTTAACGCGAAAAAAAAATGTAACGTTGTTTTACAATAAGATCAATTGCATTCTTATTTTTGCTGAAAACGACTGTAACAAGCTCAGCATTGCGTTTCAAAGGGAAGAGACAATTTTAATTTCTTAACTGATTTACCCAGTGTTTTCTTCAGAGAATCTGTGACATAGGACATAGAACATGTCTATTTGACAGAATCTTTTGGCTAAAAGCTGAAAGTATGAAACCTAGTCATCAAGTCCCAAATCTATCAATTCTTAAAATCTCTGCTTTAAAAGTCACATTAAATGTTTATACAGATATAGTATGAGTTTCGAAAACCTTTTCAGAAGCTGACACCGTTATTCTGCAACAGAAAAAATGATTTAATAAATTTTTTATATATTATAACATAGTAAATTTATAACATAATATATTTAACATAATAATCCGTATTTTAATTTAAAGTTTTATTGCCGCCCGCTTTGTCAAACATAAAAAGTGACATGCATTTTACGTATTTCAATTCACGAGGAAGCTTAAAACATATCTTTAATAAACATTGTTGTAGAAAATGGTCAAAGAATAACATAGTTAATTTTTTTGGTTATTCAACAATTTTGTTTCATTAATCGGACGTATTTGTAAAACAAGAGGGCCATAGTTGTTCTAAAGTGCTCACCTAAATGCACCTGCTGAGAAAGATAACTGACATGTAACATATTCATATTAATCATGGAAAGGTAAAAAAAAGCAAAACAAGGGACCTGATTTGCACACTATTCGTAGAGGTCCACTAGATAATGATTCAAATTGTGTGTCAGAAGTTACAGCCTTATTTGAAAGATGTTTCTCTGTATTTCTATGTAAAACATATGGCCCATTTGGCGGGGCAAAAGTTTGACTGAAGTGACGTGATTTAGACTAAATGTTTGTGCTGTTGGTCTTGTTTAAGAAAAAAGGACCTAGAAGAGTGTTCTCTGAATGTAAAACATGTGACTCTTCGAGTGGGATCAATAATGATCTTTAGCGATATAACAAACGTGATACAGGTCCGACAGATAATGATGTTTAAAGATTTCTCTACATAACTCAAAGTAAAATATTTGAATCCGGAGCAGAGCTAAAAAGATCCAGGGTAAAACATTTTAACAATTTTCGTACGGGTAAAAACACTGGACAATGTTTCATGCCGAGTATTGGGTGTTCCATCCAAGGATAATTTTAAAGATTTTCCACTATATTTCTGTGTAAAATATGTGACTCTTATGGTGGGATCAGGATATAAATAAAATTAACCTGGTAGAAGTTCTTGAGACTATGCTTCATGGAAAACGGCCAAACCCTCGTGATTTTAGGCAAGTAGAATTTTTAATTTCCCTTATAGTTCTCAATACAAAGGTTATGAATCCTCATGTGAATGCGATAAAAATCAGGGGACATCATTTGAACAAACTTGGAAATAGTTCACTTGAAAATACAACACAAAATTTCAGAGCTCTGGGCCTGGTGGTTTTAGACAAGAAGCTTTCCATTCTTTTTGCCATAACAAAGGTGTTTTGCATGAATGGAATTATTTGAACATATATGGTAGAGCTTTGAGCTAGGAACAACCCTGCCAAATTTCATAATATTTGACTGATTCGTAAGGTGGAGACAGTATTTAGAAAATAGTTGACAACGCAAGAAGAACACAGGACAATCACAAAAGCTCACCTTGGCATAAGCTCAGCTGTGTTAAAAGAGTAAGGCGAATCCATTAATCGGGGTTGCTTTTTGATTTAAGACTAAAATCCACCGCTCTTAAATGTTTAGTTGACCAGAAACAAGAAAACAATTCATTTCTCAAATCGGTGTTGTATAACACATCAACATTACAACTGACACATTATAACAAGCCATTTCATAGTGGACTTTTTAACATGATAGATCACAGGACAAACATTAAGCATCGATTTTTTTTATTTTGTAGATATAATGTAACGCAAAGTTTATTTCATTTATTCAACCAGAAATTTGTAGCAATAATAAATAAAACTTGAACCTTTATCTGTCAACCCATGTCTGGAATTTTTTTTTAATTGAAGAATTGTTACTCATTCCTTATAAGAATTGAAAAGAGAGTCTAAAGAAAAAAATCGTATCCAAAACATTATCTAGACAATTTTTTTCTTATCTTCGGGAGGGAATTATATACCAGCTTTTCTTCTTTCACAGTATTGCTTGGTATGTACCAAAAATGCCTCGACATATTTAAGGTCAAGCTTCCTTTAACCGTATGTTTTAGTTCTCAAAATCTTGAAGATTACTTACAGAGGGGACAATGTAAGATGGCGGTTTTCTTTTCCTGGGGTCACTATTCTCTGCAATTTATCCAACGGTAAAGCTTGGACCGATATTAATGCAGTTACTGTCTTTACAAAGCTGCTACTACAAGCATTTTTATAAATTACACTATTGCAAGACTGAATGACGTGCAGGTCAAGTGTGACATTTCCGTGTTCTTGAGATCTAAAGACTACGAGGTGATAAATTTTAAAGTTTATCTAACGTATTTGCTTTAAATAAATCACCATAAATAGTCGACCGAGACGCATTTCTTTAATCTTTTGGGCTATGCTATTTGTTTTAGGAGTATATATTGTTGTATTGAGTCATTACGACACAGATGCTTGTCAACAAATGTTAAACTGTTAAGGATGTAATCAAAGTAAGACTGCTGAAATCGATTTGATATGATGGTGATAAGCATAATTTTCCATCTGTAGTCGTTTCAACTTTACACCTTAAAACAGAAAGAAAAGAAAATTGAGTTTTCTTATGGTCTATTCTTGAAGTATTTAGTCTCATGCAATTTTCGTATAAGTTTTCTGGGTATAAAGACACACCGCAGCTAAGGAAAATAACATTTACAGTATTTCAGATAGAACATTTCAATTTCATAAAGACTTCCTAATAAACTAAAGTCTGGTTTGAGTGTAATTCGTCAGCACTTCATGTTCACATTCTCAGGAGTGCATTCATTTGGATGACGTTGACACAAGCTTCTAAAATCTGAAGCTTTCAGGCGATTGATATAATTGTCTGCAAGTGTCTGCTTGTCAACTGCCTGTGTGCAAGTTTCAAACTGCGAAACTTCATTGTCGGGAAAAAGATCTATTGAAAGTTAAAAAAGACTATCAATATTTTTGATGTTAACATACATTAACAACATTGAATGTTCTTATAATTGATAAATGCTTGATATTATATTCTTACATTACAACTTACCAGGTGAATGCTTGACTATTTTCAATTCATATTTTGATAGATTTACGTTACAAAAATTCAAATTATTCCAATATTAATGTGAACTAAATAAACGCCATTATTTTCCTCGGAAATGATTTTATTGTTTGTACATTTTACACTTTATATTTTTGTCAAAATATGCACTATCATCACAACATCGATATGTTTTGTAACTTAACTGATTACTTTTAATAAGTTTCATATAACTCTACTAACCTTCTGATATACACTCTGCCAAAGAGTGTGATGGTAGCCAGTGTCCAGTGGCGCCGCACACATAAATGTCGTCTGCCTTAAAGCCAGGCGGAAATGTGAAGCTCTTTTTGCAGACGAAAGTACAGACTTGCGAATATTCTGTTCTCCAACCATTGCACATAACCATTCCGTTCACAGGAGGATCTAACGTCTTGCAAGGAAAAGCTTAAATGAATTACATGACTAATTATCATATCTCGATTTGGTGATAAGAAGCAAACAATATACAAACTCACAATACATTAGATAAAAAGCTTTTTTCCATCAGTTGTCAGTTGTATTTGCAACAGACAGAATGACAAAATGAGTATTGCTTCGATTTCAAACTTGTCGGAACAATCCTTCAGACATTGTAATTTTTGGAAGAAGATGCCTATGTCAGAAAAAAAACGTAACAAATTAAATACTTATCGAACATTGATTATTACTCATAAATGCTTGCAGTATTGTTTGCTTTTTCTATAGTAAATATGGAAAAAGATTTAAGAAGATGAAGCTTACGTTTGACTGATATATTAAATGTACACTCGGCACTGAGTCCATTGGACGATTTTATTGCATGGTATTGTACTGTGTGTTCTCCCCATGGGAACTCGAATACACTTTCCATGTAGTTTTTGGTGATGGAAACTTCTCCGCCATGGGGATCAGTTATATTCGGTTCCTCCCAAGACTGATGACTTGTCATGTTGTTAGTATTTACCTTAATGTCTTCTGAGCACCCAGTTATCACTGGGGGCTGTATATCTAAATAAAATACATAATCTTCTGTATCGGAATATGTTTTTATCTAACTGACTTATAATATACAAAACACAGAAAATCAATATTGACCGAGGCAATTTAAACCAGCTGATGAATATCAATCACACTGTATTCAGTGCAATATCCAATGCTCAGTATTTGGTAAATGTTGATTTCTGTATTGTTGCATTCTATTTACAACCGTGTTTAGACCATTACATATGTAATATTATGTAAGCAATGATATAAGATTTGTTACGACATGCCTAGAATTACAATCCGGAAAATGCTTTATAACAAATGATTACTGGAAGTCGGGGGCTTAGACATGTTAGAGCACCGGACTCCCGGACGTTAAATATAGATATAAGAATACAAATGACTACTACTAGTAAAAAGGTTGTACAACATATACCATTATATATTTTCACTTACCTACTTCACAGTTTTTTCCGCTCCATCCTGTTTCACAGTTACATCTATAGTCCCCAAGCAAATTGACGCAGGCCGCACCATTCTTGCATGGATTGCTGTTACATGATTTTGCATCTTAAACGTATACACAAAAACAAACATCAAATAATCATACTTGATGTCTTCAGTCATTTTCTAAATGCTTATGAACAGTAGTGGTATATTTATTTTATAACGTTCAAGTACAAAGGTATACTTTCTCAACGTTTTCTTCACATGTTATAAACCGCAAATTGTTAAAAGGAAAATATCAGGTAGCTGCTATTGACAATAAGTAAATGATCAAACTACTGTTATTCATTAGATTTCGTCTTTTTCCTTGCATTTTGATAATTAACCACAGGGATTAGCCTTCCAGTGTGTTCTTATCTTCACAAAACTAGCTTAAGAGGCATACCTTAAAACTTCAAGTATTCTTTTTTTCTAACGATTATTTAATTGTGTATATTATTGAATGGATAATTATCCGATGTCAAAGTGTCATTTGAAACTGCTAAAAAACACGCACAAACACCAGCAAACTCAATGTGTAAGTATCAGTCTTTCTATAGAGAGTTGTTACTGTACCATTTTTATAGATAGTCATTAATTTAAAATGCATAGTTCCTTGGTTTGCTATTTGCCTTAAAGGAAACATTTATGATACGTTCTTTATTTTTTTAATTACTTTCATTTTAACCAATAATATGCAGAATGCCATCGATACATTTAAGGGACTATTCCTTTAACTTTTACTTACATAAGCATGTCGGCAAACTTCCTGTCCAGTACCCATACTTAGTACAGGTGCGGATGGCTTGCGAAGGATTTGTCATGTTGTAATTATTGTCGCATGTGTAGTCAACTTGGCCAGCATAAGTGAAATCACTGCCCGAGAAACTCCCGTGGGATACAGTACCAGGGGGACCACAATTCACAACTAGAATATGATTGTTATTATTATTATTATTATAAGTGCTTTCATTATTTCATATAAAAAAATATTTTTCAGATAAATGGAGAACTCACTTCCAAAATCAATTGGAATAATTTAATACAATGCTTTTTTATCCCACAGTTTTCGCTGCTACGTTTGAAATGAGGTGCAGGTATTCTATTGGCCAAACAAAATGTGTTAAGGAAATTAGCGTCACCTAACTTCATATCGTTGATGATTTAGGACGAGTACACACACAATAAGGACGAAAGAGAACATCACACTACAAACCAGTAGTTTACAAAAAGCACAGTCATTCGAAATTGACATAGAAAATAATACGCCATTTATTAAGAAATTAATAATTAATCTTCACAATTAATTAAACTGATATGAAAGTTTTATTACCATCTTTACAACATGTCCCATTATATCTTTCCGGACAACGACATGATCCAGTGGATACGTATGTCCCGCCGTTGTAACAAATTTTGTTGCACTCTTCACTGTCACGGAAACCGTATTTGCCTGTGTCATAGTTCATTCCACAGTCTTCCATACAAAGCCGTGCATCATGTGCAAGATCGGACCTACAGCAGAAGAATCTGTCTCGTTTGCGCATACCCCCGCCACAAAGTCTGCTACAATCAGACCAAGGGTTCCATGACACCCATTCACATCGTGCGTCACAAGACTCCGTAAGGACCGACACTGGAAAGGTCACAATTGCCAGGAGAGCAAGAACAATACATGTATTTTCCATTGTAATTAGAGACTACTTGTTAAGTACAAGTTGGTGTAAATAGTCTTATTTAAATCATACGTTTTACATTAAATTTGGTGCATAAATTCCATTGCATTGAGATATTTAAATGTTTCCCTTTTTAATACGTTTTCTTATCCCG
Source organism: Cyclina sinensis (assembly GCA_012932295.1). NCBI lineage: Eukaryota > Metazoa > Mollusca > Bivalvia > Venerida > Veneridae > Cyclina > Cyclina sinensis. The sequence goes on from JAAONU010000008.1 coordinate 34,950,481, forward strand.
ACTTTTTGTCGGCACCTTAAGTGTTTTTCGCATGCACAGTACTTTAAAACAGCGACCTAAAATCACAAAGTCCAATTATTTTCCATCAACAATTGTTTACTTCCTTGATTTTGCTAATTGTTTGGTTTAATGCATGATGTTTATAAGGAAAAGGCGGACCTTTTTAAAAATATTTTGTGACCTTTTGAAAAGTTTATCATCATCTTGTGTTGTTTTAACAGGTCATAAGTGTGTATAATAAGTGTTTCTTTTTTATTTCTTGTTTAACCCAGAAAAAAATGATGTGTTTATCTATTTAGCATTTGCGACGCAGTTTGAGAAAGATAATTCATTCACTTCCTGAAAGCAACGCGCACTCGACAATAGATTGTAGGCTGATAGAAACTTTCGTTACAAATGAAATAAAAGGAACATCCCGAATATTTGGAGAGAAAAAAACAACAGTGAGAGGAAAATGGCTGTTTTATGGAAATTGTCGTTTCTGCTTTTTCTGTGCTATATTTCACTATGTCAGGTATCCATTATTTTATCAACCAATTTAGAAATAATCAATGATTTTGAAAATATAATCTATTTTTCATGTTCAAATAGGGGTGATTTTCAGAAGATATATACCTATATTCTGAACTGTTTTACGACAAACTTATTTCAAAGAATATACTGCCTGAGAGCTAAATCTGCTACAAGTTCAAAGTTTTAACACAGATTTAAGCTTCTGTCAACACAGATTTAAGCAGGGTTATAACAAATAAGAAATAAGCTAGATCCAAAAAGGATTCAAACAAAAGGTCCAGAAACATACATAAGGTTTTGATATGTTTGATAAGGTAAGTTTAAAGTCTAGAAAGTTGAAAACTCCTTACTAGTAAAATATTGGGAACACTTTAAACTCAGTGATATAATTCTTTTTCTATTTATTTATATTCATTATAATTGTTTCTGTAAGACAACATGACACAGGCATTGTTTGACTTAAAAAAATAAACGTTTTTGATCCGTAATTTCATTGAGCAGATTGTTTAAGTTAAACAATCAAATTGAAAAATTGCGTAACAAATGACTGTTTTTCTTTCAGAGTTGTAGGACTTCTGGCCTGCCTGAAGGAGTTGTCTTGAGTTGCAATGTCAATAGATCACAGTTCATTCCGTTCCACGTCGCGGGAAATGAAAAAGTAGCCACTGATACAACGTGTACCGTTGACACAACGAAGGATGTCGTTCAAGTAAGATGTGATGGTACAGAATGGAAAATAGAAACAGGTGATTCGTGTCTTAACATTAAAGATAAAACAGAAGTCACAAAAGTTACAGTCTAAACAGTCACAGCAGTCACAAAAGTTACAGTTACCTTTAACATGGTCTAAAGTTTGTAAAATGTTGCCTAACTAAACGCTAAAAGGTTCAGTTTTGAAGATCTCAGGTTTTAAAAGATTTAGTAAGAGCAGTTTTTGTTGCAAAGAAAACAGATTAACTCGTCTGATCCATATGTCCATTTAAGAATGAGAGCGATTCTAGACTGTACATATTTGCTTCAAATTTAAACATACGAGATTTTTTTTTCTTAAGTTAATTATATATTCCTGTAAACGTACATCTTTGCACCATTATTTAACGTTTAACTTTGATTGGAGCATAAACTTAAATTGTCTCGTATAATTGCATCTGCATTTATGTGTTTATATAGTTGTCAAGGAATTTGAGGTTGAAGTTATAGATTTTATTCGGAGAAATCAGGACGTGTCGCGAAAGGTTCGGCATGCAGTCAATGGATTGGGTGAAGCAGCACTGTGTGCCTCTTCTCTTTCAAGTTGCTTATGGTCTGGAAGAGCAGGACCTGTCGGTAAGAATGACGCTTTCCCTAACATAGACTATGAAGATTCTTCATTCTATTCATTCTACTGCATTTATTCTGAATGTACAATCGTCCTAATGAAACTTGTACACATATAATTATTATTTAAATTATAAATAAAACGATTAATTTCTGATTTTACTTCTTTTTGTCGTGACGATATACTGAAATCATTTTGCAGACAGAATCCGACCTCGCTTGGTATGTGATCCCGCTCTTATTACTCTAACAGCAAAACCATTAGAAATATATGCCTACGCCACTTGGACAGAACCTACTGCACAGGATGAACAAGATGGATATATTAAGTATGAATCTTTATCCATATTATTACCACATAAGGACAACATAAATATTTTTTTTTATTCTTATGTCTTGTATACATAATTCCAGGTAAATTCAGAACCAAAATTCAACTACTTTTATGGTGCTTTCAGTGTCTATTTTGTTTATTTTAAGCTTGTATTTTCATGATAAATAATAAATTGCCGTTTTTGATAAAATCGTTTTAGAATCGAGATGTAAAACTAGGCGCAATGTCTGTGTTTCTTCAAGTAATATACCCTTCTCTTTTGCATATTAAACCAGGGAGAAAACATATGACTGATCATACCTCACAAAAAAATTCAAAGAGCTCGATATTTTAATATGATTTTTTTCTTTCTAAAATTCGTACGGTTTGTAAAAGTATCATTCAAACTTTAGACCACAAAGAAAGAGCGGACGGCCACCCGGAAGTCACTTCCCTGAAAATGATACAAGAATTACCTACGAGGCAAAAGACAAGTCTGGAAACCGAGCAGAGTGCACAATTACTGTTCGAGTAAAAAGTAAATTTTATTCCATTTAAAAGGTGAAAGGAAAGAAATAAGTAACATTGTTATATCTGATTTTTAGAGAAGTTGTTTTTCTCTAAATAATACATAAAATCTAAGGTTTTTGGGGAAAATGTCATGTTTTTCTATATTTCAATAAAAGTTAGCATTGTGTAACAATCTGTGATTATTGATTTTTTAACTAAAGCTTAACTTACATTTTATGATTTAGTTGTACGCTGCGATTCCCCAAAGAAGGTTGAAAATGGGTATTTTCAATGTAGTCCTGTGACTGACTTTTTGAATGGTGGTAGATGTAGATTTGGTTGCTACGATGGTTTCAATTTAACAGGAGGGGCAGAGGATATTTATTGTCAAACAAATGGGCAATGGTCGGGACAACAACCAGTTTGCAAACGTAAGTAGTACATTTGAATCTGATCTATTATACAATTGTAATTGATTTTCGTTGAATTAATTCATGTATTTATATAATCATGAAACATTTCGTAATGAAGGATAACACTTGTGATATCACGGAATTTTTCAGTACATTATTCATTTCGAAAGAATTCACTATATGGAAATTAAAATAGATGGAACTTTCTTCTTTTTTAAATAGTTTATTTCGGGTAACAATATGTTTAAAATATCATTAGCTGAAGGAATTGTATATAAACCTCAATGCCTATGTTTTTACAACTCGATTCTTGAGACATTATACAAGATGGTAGTGTATGCTAGAGCACTGAAAAGAAACTGTGTTAGTCAAAATATTCTCCGTAGCATTTCAGTGTCCCAGTCTTCATAGCGTGGATCGCGCTGGAAGTCCTGTATGTACAAATGGATTCAATTTTCGTAGCATCTGCGTCTACAACTGTGCAGCTGGGTTTGACATGCCACCAAAGGTCAGCAAAGCAGTAGTTTGTGACAAGACAAAATCGTGGCGAAAATTCGGAGAACCAAAATGCGTCGGTCAGTTTTTTGTATTATCCGAACCTCAGTTGACGTGTTAATAATGATTTTCAAGTCCTCTAACTTTTCGACAGAAATGCATCAAAGGGATCAAGATAGCCCGTGGTTAGTTTTGTCTGAAGAGTAGTAACCCTGGAAAATGTACAAGCCCATCAAATTCAAAGATGATTAACATTGAAGTTCAAAACGTGCTCTAAAGTTGAAATTTAGAACAAATTCACATGTTAAGGCTCCTCCTTCTCCAGCCCGCGGATGATGATTCCACTCCTTGCCAATCCGCGGTTGTTTATTCTTTTCTTTCTAAAACCCTTACTGGTGTTTCCATACTTTTTAATCCGGGTTTGTTCATTTCTTTCCTCGCCAATCCGCGATTATTGATTTCGCGTTCCTTCAATCTGCAATCGGTAATTTCGCTTCTTCTCTAGTCCGCAGTTGTTGATTCCGCTCCCGCTCCAATCCGCAGTTTTCACTTCCAGCCCTTATTAGTTCCCTTCCAGGGATTCGTTCTTTGTCAAATAAGCGGTTGTTGATAACGTTTCTTTTACATTCCTCGGTTGTTGATTCCCTGTCTTTGACAATCCGCGGTGTATGAACTTGCTCCTTTTACAATACGCAGTTGTTGATTCCGCTTCTAAAGTAATCAACTGTTGTTTACTCTGCTTCAGTAATCAACAATTGATGATTTCGTTCCTTAATCGATCGGCGATTGTTGATTCCGCGTCTTCAATATTACATAAACAACGGTTGCTTATTTCGCATTTACTCCAATCCGCAATTATTTATTCCACCCCTTCTACAATCTGCGGTTGTTGTTTTTACTTCTTCTACAATCTGTTGATGCTGATTCCGCTTCCTTGTACAGTCCGCACTTGTGTTTCCGCTTCTTCAATTATCAAAGTTGATGATATTGGTCTTTTTACAATTCACAGTTATTAATTCTGCTCCTTCTTTAATCCGCGGTTGATTATTCCGCGCCTTCTACAAAACACGGTTGTTGATTCAGCGTCTTTTACAAACCACGGTTCTTGTCTGAATGTTTCTGCTCTTTCTACAATCCACGGTTGTTGATTCCGCTTCTTCTACAATCCTCGGTTGTTGATTTTGATCTCTCCAAATCAATTGTTGATAACTCTCCATTCCAAACACTTTGTTTATGATTCGTTCATTTGTAATTTAGATCACAAAATATGTTCATGCAAGTGTAAACAGAATAGAAGTAATCAAATCTGTAAAAAGTCTAATCCACAGTCTAATAAACTGAACGCAAATTCACTAGTTTACCCAACTCAAGCTCAAAACAAGATTTCAGCTCTGAACAATTGCAGTCATTGCAGAAAAAATAATATAAATATCAACCTAAAAATGAAGATTCCCTTATTTCTGGAGTGAATAAAACCTGACAAAACATTTTTTCAACTCAGAGTTGCTTGACAGCAAACTCTCTCCTCTTAAAAAACATGTGTACAAACTGTCTAGAATTTTATTGAGCTGATTTAGTCATATGACCAAATGTTCCAGCCAAACACTAAATTCATTACACGACTGACTGACACAATACAACCGAATCTACAAGGTTTCTAAAAATAGTAACAACCCTGACAGAGATAAAAAAGGTCCAAATATTCAGGAGAAGATAGAAGAGGATCCGACTGTAAAAGATACTATTTATGAAAGCTATTTAAACAAAATAATTGAAATATTGAAAATAAAGTCTAACCTTTATATTGACAAAATGTTATGTTTCTTTTCACATATTGTTTTTTATGCTATTTTTGGTAAAAACTTGTGATAGTGACAGGCAAAGGCTTTCTTTATTTCCTGAATCATAAACTGTTTTCAAACATATACTGAAAAAAATGCTATAATTAGTCTTTGAAAGTAAAAAGTTAATAATAAAAGGGTTTTACCGAATTTTAATGTTTTATTCATTTTGTTGAAGCTCATCAGTACATTTCACAAGGCTCGATATTATTATGTCCACAGCAAGTCGGATAATGTATTTTTCCTTTTTAGTTTATCAACGATGTTATGTTCTCAATTTTGCATGAACATACAGAGAGGCTTTGTTTCTTGTTTCGTTATTTCCAAACAATTATCTAGGAACTCTCTTGCAATTCAGACGTAGAAGCACCAATGTTTACGACATGCCCAAGTTTGGTCATTACTGGTACAGACACTGGCTTAAACTCGACGGAAGTCAGCTGGGAAGAACCAACTGTAAAGGACAACAGTAATAAAAGCTCGGTATTTTTGGTACAAGGTAATAAGCCTGGTGACAGACTCACTGTTGGGGCATATTCTGTGCAATATGGAGCCAAGGATGACGCAGGAAACGTTGCACTGAGAGACTGCAAGTTTATTGTCATAGTGAGAGGTAATGCATTTGCAATATTTAAAATTTAATTTTAAAGGTCGTTGTAAAGGGGAAAGGGTTTTGAACCATTGACTTAAAGTTTGTCAGTTTCAAACCAATCAACGGGCATTAAGCGTTATTTTTCACATTCCTGTTTTAAACCAAGTACCAGTCATAAGTTCCAGCACTAGTCAAAGTTAAGTTCATAGTGCAAGATTTTGCTTCCATAAACAGAGGAAAATAAACTCCATGACAATTAATAGCAACTGTTGGTGAATTTCAACGGGCGGCGTCCTGATGATTGTCCGGAGTATAACTCCAACACTATCAAAGCTATTGACTTGAACCTTCCTAGGTGGCTAGATCTCGATCTAGACTCACACCTATCGACCTTTGGATTCAGACTTTTACCTGTCGACCTCCGGACATAGACTCTCATCTATCCATATCCATATATATAGACCTTTTCATATCATTCTCAGTATACAGACTGTCGCCTATTGACTACCGGATTTATACTATCACCTATCGAATTCCGGATATAGACTTCCCCTAACGACTTTCAGACATACACTATTGCCTTACGACCTCCGGATTTAAATTATCGCTTATCCACCTCCAGATATAGACTGTCGCTTATAGAACTCTAGATCTAGACTCTCTCCTAATAATTTCCGAATTTAGACTCTCCTCTATCGGTCTCCAGATTAAGTTTTTTACCTTCAAGATATAAGCTGTCTTCCAGATATAGGCTTTCGCCTAATGACCTACAGATATAGACTATCACCTATCGAATTCCGGATATAGGCTGTCCCCTACCGACTCCCAGATATTGGCTGTCACCAAATGACCTCCATATATAGACTCCTATCGACTTCCGGATCTAGACTTACGCTTGTCGACAATCTATATACTCTCAACTATCGACCTCGGAATCTGCCTAGGGATCCCCAGATCTAGACTATTGCATATTTAGTTATAATTTAGTCATACACAAAATGTGCATAGAGATTTTCAGATGTTTATAGAAATGGATCTGTATTCAATTTCAATAATTTCAATTAACTTCAAAAAGGTCCTGAAGGCATAATAAAAACAATCTGTTATGAAAGGCATAATTTTTGTGAATAAGAAGCTGACGTAATATTTTATATAAGGATATGAACAAGTTGTGTATTTAAATGTATTGTTTTGATTTGTTTAAGAAATAAGATGTTCAAGACTGTACGAGACGCCATTTCTTCAAGTGAATTGCCCAAATGGGTATAGAAGTGGGACTCGTTGTAAATTAGATTGCTATCCTGGAAATAATTTGATCGGTCAGAACGTTGTAGAGTGCAAAGGACGTTCTGAAAATTTCGTCGGTATATGGAACTGGAAAAATGGTCAACAATCATTTTGTAAAAGTAAGGGTTTAGAAAATCTTTAAAACACAGTTCTGTTGATTACACGCCGTGCACTTAAGAGATAAACTATAAGATGCCATTTATTGTATTGTCAGTGATTTTAAGCTTTTATTATATACATATATTATTTTCAATAATTTCGATCGGTTTTTACCATGTTACCGTATAATATATTTATGTGTACACAAATTTGTAAATTTCGGTAATGAATTGTTCGCAACGTATACACTTTGCTCTTATCAGACATAAGAAATGCTATTTTTAGAATTTATGTAAATTCCACACTATAGTAGAGTGAAAAGGCAATAACAGAGTAGTAGATAGTAGAGTTCTACCGAGTTGTCTAAAATCATTTCTCCAGGATCAGTATTGGTCCTTAACCTGGGATCACTTGATTTTGCATATATATTTTTAAAGAAAAAAATTAAATCATAAATCAAACGGCTTTGAGCCTAAATATTTGCTAGATAGACCTCTACCAAGTTATTTCATGAGCCCAGGGTCAGTATTGGCACCGCACTAAGGGTAAATTGATTTTACATATACTTAAATACGAAAAACTTAAAAAAACATCTCTACAACCGCTCGACACAGAGCTTTGTAATTTGAAAATTGTAAAAATAAGCTCCTCCACAGGGGTCACCTGGTTTTGCATAGACTTACATACCAGGAAAAAAATTACATACTTTTTAATTGACGAGTAGGTACTTCCCACCTCCAGCACGGGAAACTTCAACCCAACAGTTACCGCAGCCGCTCCAATTTTTTTCTCATCTTTTTGTTTGTGTAGATGGGTAGTCACTTACCACCTCTCCTTTCAACACGAGGATTTCTCTCCTCCTTCAAAAAAAGGAAAAATAGTGATTCTGTATGATGATTAAAGTTCATGATATTCATGGTTCTTCGTGTTGTTGTAACAGTTACCAAATGTATAATAATATCCTAGTCAGTCAAACTTAAAACCTATCAATATACCCCGACAAAGGAAAAAATCTAGCGTTGCAACTGTGTTGTCATTTAAAGGTAATAAAGGCTGTGTCCCTCTGGCTCCCCCCAAAAAAGGTGCAGTAGCTTGTGACAACTGGGAAGGCGGAAAATATTGCCAAATACAGTGCAGAAAAGAAACAGAGATGTCAGGGGTCAGCCTAAAGAAACTATATGTCTGTGATACTGAAACTGGAAAATGGTCAAGAGGTCCTCCTAAAGTCAACACCTGTAAAGGTTATATCATTTTGAGTCAAACCAATCATCAAGCAGATTTGATTTAAGTTTGTATTATTCAACAGGGAATATTACTGTGAAAATGTATTACATGTAAATATCTGTATGTGCTTTTTTTCAATGAAATTTGTACATCAGAATACAGTTAGATTTTATACCGAAAGCATTATGGAATATAAAATCTAATAGACCACTTAACAAATTTTCAATTTGTTTTCCATATGAACGTTCATGTATTATAAAAGCAACAAGCAATAAGTTCGAAACTGCTGTATAAACTTATTAATGATTTAAAATTTAAATTAAACTCTTACATGAATTTAAGGAACTAGTAAGAAAAGGAGTAAAAGATCTGTTGCACTAGAGAAGTTCTATTATTTCCACGGAGACTGCACTGATTCAGCAACTAAAAAACAAATAGCGTACAATTTTATACATGCAATACTCAACCGTCGTGAGATCATGCAAGTAGCGTGTTCACCATCTTCTGTGTGTCATCCTGGGAATGTAGAGGTACATGTTTTTGTATTCACTTGTTTGTGTTCATAGCTACTTATGCAATACATATAAAGTAACACACACGTTATACTCTCGTTCATTTCATATATAAGGCTATAAAATATATTTTCAGTGCAATTATACACTTGTTATGTTTAAATTGGTACGAATATTCATATTGATTCCTAGAAGATTGTTATCCTCTTTGTATCTTCTTTCAAAATTTTAGTTTTTTTCTCTGTGTGTATGTGTGTGTTTGTTTGTTTGTTTATTGTTGTTTTGTTTTGTTTTTTGTGTTTTGTTTTTGTTGTTTTTTTTTTGCTCAATAGGTTTATAATATAACCAAAGCGTTTAAATCGTTGAAAGACTTTCAGTAGGATAGGGAGCACAGGTTCCTTTTTCTTTTTTAATCAATCCACTTTAAAGAATCAGGATATTCAAATCTGCAACGGACTGTTATTTTTGATGTACTTGTAAGCATTAACTTATTTAAACCCGTATTTGCTTTACTTGTCTTGCTCGCTTACCGATATGTGTTACACCGAATTGTTATTATTATTATTATTATTATTATTATTATGAAAAGAAGACTTCACGCAGGAAAACGACAGTCCGCAAATGGAACATCGAACACGCAATAAGCACTTCCTGTATTAAATGACAAAATAAAACGTTAAAATTTCCAGTTTATACTTCATGAGTGTCTCGTATTAGGAGGACATGCTCCGATACTGAACAGAAATATTAATCAGTGGAAACCTTAATATTCAAAATTGCTGAATTGTTTTCTGCATTAACTGTTATTTCGCAAGGCTTTTCTCCTTTCCAGATAACTTGTGGAGAATCAAGACGAAAGAAACGCAGTGAGACGGACGAAAACACTCCCGTAAATATTCTAGTAGTCACTTTCAGCATTCCCTTCAAATTTGATACAAAAAATATTTCATTTACTGCGACCAAATATGACGAACTTGTTCTTAGTGTCAAAGACCTGCTTCAAAGAAATGAAAGTGAGATCTTCGGTAATATTACAGTTACTGGCAAAGAGTTCAGAAGTAAAGGATTACAGATTCACTGCCCAGAAGGCGCTGTCAAGTCCCAACAAAGCTGGAACTGCAGTAAGGGCAAATGCAAAGTCCTGTTTATTTTCTAACTAAATTTCAAGTACACTTTTATTATAGATTTGGTGATAAGATGATATCTATAACTGATATCAAGGAAAGAAACTTTCAAATTTACATGTTCGTATCATACACTCACCCGTTTGCATACACTTTTATTTTCCTTTCTTGAAAAACTGTTTGATTATTCAACGTTTCGCAAATCATACACGTTTATTTTCCTTTCTTTAAAAACTATTGGATTATTCACATATTTTCATATTATTCATATTTTCGCATATAAAAATTGATAACATACGAAAACATGCTACGAATTGTCCGTTGTTTTGTTTTTTTAATCCCATTACTAAATTTGGAATAAAGAAAGACGTGCAAACGGTTTGTTGATGCGAACAGGTATACTAGCTTTGTATAAATTCAATTACTTACATCTAACAACAGTAGAAAATCGGTAGAGAAGTTATAACATACAATTTGATATTATTTCAGCAAGGCAAGAAAGGTTAATAGAATTGTTAGCTTAGTATTGGGATGTACATATGAAGATATTACCCGCCGATATATAGTATCGCACTCGTCTGGCGGTTTCCTTTAAACCTTTATACTACGTCCTTGTTTATGTTTGTGGTGCACACCACTAGAAAAAGAAACAAATGTCTGTCATGCATTAAAGTCTGAATTAGAATGATACGGGTAACATCTGGGATTGAAGAACAATTAAAGCAATGAGATTTGTAACATATTTTACAGTTGAATGTCCGGAAGGTACCTATTATGTCAGCAATTCGACTTTAACGGCATGCGTTGTTTGTCCTAGAGGATTCTTTCAAGATGATGTTGCCCAGAAAAATTGTAAGCGTTGTCCAAACAGAACAACAACGTCTAGTGTGGGGGCCGAGTCAGAAACAGAATGCCAAGGTATAATAGTAAATAAGATATAAGTTCATACGTTTAATATTTTTGTTGTAGAAAGACATTTCTCGCGATAATTGTCCTTCACAATGAAACATTCTTTCAGTAGTTCCTTACTACATAATAGTCTATGCATATGTAAAGAAAGAGAGTGTTTTCTGTTCAGTAAAAATTTTGTAACAAGTAGACATGTTTGAAATGTATTCAAAACTTTACCTGTCTGTACAGCTGGTTTTTGAGGTTGTTGTTACTTGTTTGTGTCATCGGAGATTTCATAGAACGCAAAGTCACAAACGAGCTGGCCTTCGTTAAATAAAACCAATGCAAAACCCAGTGTCAATGTTAGACCCAGGGGTAGCTTGGTTTCACTTATTCACATATAGGGAAAACTTCTCGTCAGAAACCGCAAGGCCTACAGTTAAGATATTTAGAGTGTATCATTGTCTAGTAAATCTCTACCAAATGTGTTTAATACTGGCCCAACCAAGGATAAGTTTCCGCATAGACATATAAAGAATAAACATCAAAAAATATTTTTCTCTGAAACCACGCGGTCTCAAGTCTTAGTATCTTATGTGTAGCATTGCCTGGTCTTCTTCCTAGATAATTCAGATTATGTCCCTCGGGTTAAAGTTCTCCCAGTCCCAGGGTCATCTGGTTTTATAAAAACATAAACAGGAAGCAAAATAATCTTCTCCGCTTGACACAATTATGTAATTTTACATGAAGAATTCTCTAATAGACCTCTACCAAGATTGTTCAAATTATGTCCCTGCGGTCAAATGAGCCCCACTCAATTTGGTTATTTGGATGAGACCTTGCTCCCCTTTCCTCCGTCGCAGGGACATTCCACCCCAAATCAGTTTTTTTTTTGAAGGCTATGTACTTGCTGCCTCACCTCCAAGGTGGGTATAGTTTATATGATTTTGGATGCAGACTGCAGTTTTGACCTTGGTAAATGATGACGTTGACCTTGAAATACTGACTAACTTACATATTTTAGCACTACATAATAGAAAAGTTAACTTTTTGAGTATTTTGTTTCATGCTGACTTTAACTAAGTCTTATGTTGTATATTTAACATCTGCCATTCGACACATGCCTAAGTTGGAATGACTATCCATCCCCATTCTCCCCCGATTTGTTTGTCTGTTTTTATGGTGAGCAACCCAGGGTCGTTTTGGCCCTCTTGTTATGATTTCATTCAGCAGGATGTTTTACATTAATGATATTGTTAGTTGATTCATATTTTCTTAACAGTTATCATCAAATGTTTAAATAATATCTTAGTTCAACCTTAAAGTTAATTAATAAACCTCCGTTCCGACAAGTAAAACAGGCAGACGTTGGTGCCGCTCCGCGATGGATTTGTTTCTGTGTAGTACTATAAGATATTTTTAAACAACTTGTGTTTTTGACATTTTAATGATAGAATTGCACTTTAGCATTTTTCACATGTTTATATTTCATTTTCCTTATCTTTGACGGTGTTCGTTGTCTGATGTCTAGGATTTGTTTTCTATTAATCGAAATCTTAAATCACATTTTTTTTTATTCATTTGCAAGATGCGTGTTTTTTTGTAGAGGCATGTCCACCAGGCAGTTTTTCAAATGACGGACTTTTGCCTTGCTCACCATGCGAACAAGGAGATTACCAACCTTCATATGGACAGATGTCATGCGAGAAATGCTTAGGCTCAAAATCGACACTTACATTTGGGTCAGCTTCTATTTATGAATGTAAAGGTAAATGATGCAAAAATGTGCAGTATCGTACAAATTTCAAAGCAAGATCTAAGCTCATGTCTTAATTACTGTATGCAGCAATTGAGCAAGATGTTTGTAAATGTACAAACTGTGTTTGCAATCATTAAACTAGCCAAGTTTGTCTTTTTTCAGTTTAAGTGAAGATTATGTGTTTGAATCTAAACATTGCACGTTCAATGGAAATCGTTGGGATCATTCAAAATGTTCCGGTTAAAACGGTTTCCATTTCAGAAATGTTATAAATATGGTTTTGAAAAAAAAATGTTAAGGGCAGCATTTATTTAAGTTATTAAGTACTACGGTTTCAATCACCTGAAATGATTAATTAATCATTTGGAACTTGTCAAATACTCGAGGAGCAGACTTATTCAACCCTACAATATTAAAACGGCGTATGAAATATTTCAGTTATGTAAAGTATTTTCATTTGTAGAGTTTGACATAGATTTCATAGCAAAAGAAACATCTAAAGTTGATTTAATACGACCGAAGAATGAATCACTTGAAGAATTTACAGTGGCTTTCTGGTTTCGGATTTTTGACAGTCAGCAACCAGGGACATCAATAACAGTAGAACTTTCTAACAGCGAAGGAAATGTAGTCTGGACTTGGAAAAACCTGTCCACAGTGATTCGGCAAGACAAGTAATAGTATATTAGTGATTTCAGCATCTGGCGCATAGAACGATAATGATGATGATGATGATGATGATGATAATGAACTTTGTTCTTGATAATTGTTGAGTTAGAAAGAAGGAATAAAACGTGCAATGTGATATTCATTAGATTCTGTCGTAAAAGCTTGTATTATAATTGATGACAAGTCAGAAGTGTTCACGACATTTGGGTATATTGGAAATATTGATATTTTTCCTCATCAATAGAAGTTTATTTAAAATGTTTTTGTTATTTTCCGCATACGTTAGATTATCTGTGCGTCAAGAGATATGTGTTATGAGTAAAATATTCAATATTTTTTTATAGAACTAGATATTTTGATAGAATTTAGTGACGGAACAAAAAGTGTTGCTTATTTTAATTTTCAACTTTAAATCAGGTAAAAGATTGTTATCATTTACAAGTTCCATTTTATGCAAACAGTTATTAAATGCGCTAAACTATTGTTTTCCTATCTTATATTTTCATGCAGAATGGGCACGATAACCGACCTTAAATTGTTTGATTTACGCTGGCATCTAGTGATACTCTACAGTGATCAAACTTGTAAAGTTGTTGTTTCTTTGGATGGAGCTCCGTTACTGATAAACCAGTCTGAAGGCACATGCAATAACATAGTATTTAGCAAGATTTCAGTGTTGACAGGTGCACAACTTTAAGCAGTTTCTCTCAGTTTTATATACACGCTCTACAATGCTTCACGAAATGCTCCCAATAGATATTGCAGGCCTGTAAACATGTTGTGCTTTTGGAATTCTTTGGAGTATGAAATAGAACAGAACCACGCTTTTGCCCATTGGCAACAATTCATTTGTGATAGCGCATTTTTTCGCAGTCTTTTGACATAGTTATATCAAATACATGTAATTATCATTTTGAAAGCTTGCTATGGTTGTTGCATTCGAGTTTTATGTACCACGGTGCAGTGCTTTTGATTGCACATTAAAACAAGTATGTTGTACGAACTCGGGTGATGAAGTATATTTATTCTAACTAAATCTAGAAATAAAAAAGAATATTATTCAGAACGTTTATCTGTTGATTTATTGATATCTATTAGTTTATTTTAAATTACAAATAGTTGATATAATATTAAACCGAAACAAATTATCATCGTAGAGAACACCAGCAGTGCTAGTATCTCACAGTTTAACATCTGGAAAGGGAAGCAAAACAACATCAAAGAAAAATGTTTCTCAGACGGAGTAGGGGATGTACTTTCCTGGAAACAGTTCGAGGAGGCAAAATTATCAGGCGCTTACCTGCACATGCCGAGCCAGTGTGATGGTTTGTTTGTTTGTTGTTTTTTTTTTCATTTTTCTCCAAATATCTAACTCCGTTCAGTCGTCAAGGACTGAACAACTAATCAGCCTCCCACAATCTTAATAACCTTACGTTTTATGTAACTTTCTTCCCAAGATGAAATACCCAGAAATCTATTAAAATTGCCATTCAAAGTCTTGTTAAAACATCTTACTATAATATGTGTTTGGCACTTGGTTTTTTCTTACTGTTGTTGTAGAATTATTTCAGATAAAATCGTATGGCAAAAACACAGAATAAACATGATTATGCTTTGCTTTGTAGTGTAAACATATGGGATATAACATGTAGATTGTATGTATAAACTTTATTATAGATTTCGACAACTGTGCGTCCACACCTTGCATACATGGATTTTGTACCGACACGCTAGGGGGGTTTACATGCACATGCGAGAGAGGTTTTGTTGGTACACAGTGTGGCATCAACATAGATGACTGTGACGTCAGTATATGTACAAATAATTCAACGTGTGTGGATGGGATTGAAATGTATACCTGTTTGTGTCCACTTAGATACACTGGCCGTTATTGTGAAATTGCAATGGGTAAGATCCAGAACAAGTTTAAAAATACCAACTTAAAATCAAACAGACTTTTATATACAGCGTCATGCCCCTTTCTTTATTTATAACTTTTAGATTTTCTCTTCATTTTCAAACTTTAATGCAAAGCTCCTGTAGATCTATCAGATGTTTATTGTATTTTTGTTTTGTTTTGTTTTCCGCAAAACATTTAAATATATGAATATTTTATGATTGAGGAAACATGATGAATTCACATTGTTATGAGGCGTCTATAGAAAAAGTTCTGAGCTTTAAAAGCGCTTGATTTCTAAAGAATGAGATACATTATCAGGTTACTGCTACATTCATTCACTGTTCATATTCATTTTACTCTAAACATTTACAATGTATAACACATTTTATTGAAATCATGAACTGTAAATATACTTACTCTTTCATGGAAATGATACACTATGTTTAAATGTACTGTACACATACATGCAGACTTTTTAATAAAGCCGCGTTGACCGCAACATAGCGCACCGTTTGAAATGTAGCATCTTTCGCTCAAATTTTCACTTACTCGCTACCTTTTCTGCTCGTTTTAATTTTCCGTAGTCACGAAATTGATATTTCACTGAAACAAACTTTGTTTTTATTTTATGTTTTATTGACAAATTAAAACTTAGAATTTTTTGTTCCCTGTAAACGACCCCAAATAATAATCGCTTTATTTCTAATCTTTTTAGATACAGCAATAGAAAATATTTCAGATACAAGTATCTCAAACATCTTATCTATCGTTAATATCTAAAGAAACAGAAAAATAATATCTATACTTAAATTTACATAATAATTATTGTCAAGTGAAAATTTTAAAAAAATACAAACATTTAAAAAGATAAAAGTGGTTCGGCAAAAACATTGATAATAAAAATGGTATTCAACAGTTTTAAGACAGTTTTATTATCAATTTTATTTCACTGAGAAAACTCTTTAATTCACTTGAAAACATAAAATAAATACATTATTTTTGAAATCTCAATTGTAATTTTAGGCGCTTTTGTACTTTTTGATTTGTTTTTCAAGTTCGCTCTCAGCTCACCGGCACTTTGCCAAATCATAAATTAAAACGTCTATAGTTACTTTCTCTAATTTTTCAAGTCGCTTTCTTTCCTGTTCTTGTTTCTTCAAAAAAATCCTGTTCGTATTTCTCAATGGATCTGTGGGGCTGTTTGTTTTACACGCAAACGTTCATTTTTTTTACTTCACTTCTACTTTTTAAGATAATTTCAAGATAATTTCTTTAAAATAGTCCTGACTATCAAGTCACAGTTCTGTTTCATGTAGAGAGAGAGAGAGAGAGAGAGAGAGAGAGAGAGAGAGAGCAATATGAGTTTCTAAAGCTTACGTTGAAATGTTTGGTGTGACAGAATTTGATCAGTATTTAAAAACAAACGCTCTAGATATTTGTTATGTTTATCAACACTAGATGTTACATGTGGATCAATTATATGATGTCCAGACTGCCCAGACTTTATAAAAGATGGATTTTTAATGGGAATTTTTCCACGAAATGGGCATTCTCACCTTCATAAAGAGATTTTTCACAGGTTTCGGTCAGATGTATTAAAGTGCGGACGCCACAAATTATTCATTTGACTTACTGATTGTTTTGATTCATTAATCATATTCTCTTAATTTTCTAAACCTGAGGAAGCAAGATGTCCCTGTATCCTTTTGATTCAATGAATTTGGTTTCTGTTGCAGCTCTACCAGACGTTGTATTTTTATATTAAATAAAGTTTCTTGGCTGGACTATTTTTTCTGCACTTCCTTTGTCTATGTCATCAAGTATTTTTGCACGTGTCTAGAGTATCTGCTAAAGATTTTGTTGCACATTTCTAAAGCCTAATAGTAAATAATTACTATTAGAATCCCGAGTTGCAAATGCACCCAATTTTAAACTATACTTAGTGGTCTCATCTGTAGGCAAAGTAGTATGGACTGTTACAGGTATTGACAGAGCTGGGAGAAGTTAGTCGGTTTGCTGTCTTGTTGCGTAACTTCATGACAAACTTAATAACCCCTGAAACAGCCTCACAAGACATATTGCAATCTAGAAGTGAGTACACACAGACATGCATCTCGGAATGTAACTCTTTTAACATAGTTATACAGTGTCGTGTTTTCGTTTTCGTCAGTTCCAAATTTAAATCTTTAAATCATTGATAATTTGCTTCAACTGTTTCTTCATTTTTTGTTGCTGGAAAGCTGGTCCCTTAGGCATGTTATTTGAGTCTGCAGTTGTTCTTATTCATAGTCTGCACGTTCTGTTTTATTATTTTCTAGTTTGTGGCATTTTCCTCTCTAGTAATATTCTTTGTTAGCTTGTCTTTTCAAATTCGTTTTTGTACTTCAACTCTCTCCAAACTTCGATCTAAATCATCATTTTATGTTTCAATCTCATCAAAATCAATATTTAATTCCTCTTCAAGTCTACTCATCTCACCTTTTGTCGTTACCAATTCTTCAAGCTTTACAGCTGCCCCTTTTAATGCCTCTGCAACAAAATTGTCTGATGGCAGAAATAAATTGTAACATTTCAAATGTTTTACTTCACGATAAATCAACATCTGTGGCAACAGGAAATGTATTTTCTTGTTTCAAAAATCTGTATAAGTTTCTTTTGCCTTATAACACAGTTTTTACTTTTGTTCAGATGATGAAATTTTGGATAGGTCTAATGGATAACTTTGTGTAAAGTTTTTGTATGTTGCCCCCCCCCCCCCCAAATATTGTTTACAAGTGGCATCAAGTTACAGTTTCCCACTATATCAGATATAAATTTCTCAGTTGACAAGTTATCTAGTTCTCTTTGTTGTTAGCTGTAAAATTCATCAAGAAACATGTCCACTCGAAAAATATGATAAACAAATGCAGTCTGAATGTGAACAAACAATAATGATTTTGCATGTACAAAATATATCATTACAATATCGAACTTTCCTAAAATTGAGTGGTACATTTATAACAAATCTATATCGTTTACGTATCCTAACTTATGTTCAACGCAAGGGACATTTTCGGACAACGTCCGGTTTCGTTTTGAAGATGTGTATGACATTTTAATGTTATGCGCAAAAACTAAGAGCAGCAAAAGGTCTCAGAAATTTACATTATGTCAAACTGAAAATAGGTTATTTTTCAGAAATGAAACATTATTCGATTCCGAGGCTCTACTTGAGTCGAAAGTACTTTTGTTCCACCACTTTTCAAGAATTTTGTTTAAAAAATAACAAATTCACTGAAAAAATAACGTATTTTTGTCTGTTTGACAGCTGGGCAAACATAACACTACAGTGATGAATTTCCAGGTATCGCGAAATTTTAAATTGTTTATATGAGCTTTTTTGTGTTCAAATATGGCGGCCACGTGAGCCGAAAATGAAAGTGGAACAACAAAAACTAATCGCATTTTCGTTTTCTTAACTAACTATATATTTCATGAAATAGATTTAAGCTATAAAAATAAGTATTTATACATCATATCATGACAAAAAACAAATGTCTACCTACCATTTTCGAGATTGTCCAATATCAAAAAATGGCGACAAAGATGGGTCGCTTCAAGATGAACTGTAGAAAAAAAAATAAAGAGACTTTGAATATAAAAATATTGTTGGTGAATCAGTTTCTTCTAGTGACTTATAACTATAAAGCTTCTGTTTGAATAATTGTACATAGTTATTGTATAATAACAATAGATGTCAAATTTACAGTTGACGGTGGTTGGAGTGATTGGGGGAGCTGGTCTGAATGCTCCACATCTTGCGGACAAGGGCAAAGGTCAAGGAAAAGATTATGTAACAGTCCAACACCTGACAGAGGAGAAAACTGTCATGGGAAAGAACTTGATAATAAAAACTGCAACAACTTAGACTGTCCAGGTAAACTATATGTTATATAACTTCAGCATTTCAGTCATTTTTGGTAAGATTACTAGGAAAGTTATTACAACCTGTTATTGCAGGCTGTGCTTTAAATGTAAATAGATTGCTTAAATTCTCTTTAAGAATCAAGGTTGTGTTATTACGAACTATTAAGTTTGTCACATATGTTTCCGCTGTGTTATCAAAAATTAATACGGTATGTCGCAATGTTTTGGATTTTGCATCATTAAGAGTTAACAAAGTATGTCTCAATGTATTGTTGTTTTATTATTAAGGATTGATGTGGTATGTCGCACCTTTCACCGCTGTTTTTATTTGAATGTTTATTGTAGCTTGTCCACCAATTGAGCCTCTAAATAATGGATCCATTGAATGTTTGAACGACACAGAATCTATAAACTGTACCATTTCTTGTAATGAGGGTTTCGACTTTGATATAGAGCCTCTACCAATGTATTACTGTGGTCCTGAAACGTTCCATGAATGGAATTTTCAGACTGATGAAAATCCAGACAGACGCTTGCCCGAGTGTGTTGGTACGAATCTGATTTCAATTGTTACACCTTAGAAACATAACATCATTCATTCCATTTTAACATTAGTATTTATTAAAATAAAAATATAGAAAACAGTATTAGTTAGAAAATTCATGCGAAGCAAATTCATTCGAAATGTCTTTTATAGAAGTATTGCTTCCATAATGAAGTCCTCGTTATACATTATGTTTTTCTCATAATAGTGTTTAGAAGATCTAACACTTCATGACGAAGAGTGCTCATAGAGCTTGTTGTCAGTAATAGATTTCATAACTTTAATAATCATTAAAATTAAACAGCTGTAGATCAACTTAGGACAGTCTTTCTTTTTGTTTTAAACTTGAGCATTGTGAGATGCTCAAAATATCAGGGCACTTTCCAGAGAATAAATGGCGGCAATGGAGTCATATACCCTATAACTTATAATATAAATATATCATTTTTAATAGTAATGTTATGTCATATTACCAGAACAAGACGTGTTTCCACGACCTAAAACCCCGGATCCGCGTCTGTTTTAAACAGTCTGAATTTCAGCAACTCAGCTGCCTGAAGTAGTACGGGTGCAATACACGGCATATTACAAAGATCTTTATTGCGCGACTGGCGAAATTGAGAGATATTCCACAGAGGCAATAGATGCTGCAACAAAATTAGTGTTGTCAACAGTCCCATGTTTGTTGGACAAAACTTGCCTCCTGGATTACGTTAATGTAATCAGTTGTAACAGTGAAGGAAAACAAAAAAGAGCGATAGAAACGGCGGGCTTAACTTTACAAATTTCAAATAATTCTACAATAGGTAAGCTGGCATGAATTTTTACTTCTTTAAACTATTTTCGTATATTAACAAAAAACAATTCATGAATATCATTCGCCATCGATATATAATAATAACGATAATAGTTAATAATAGTAAATAACACAAATGTAAATAAAAGCACACAAATCGTCAGCCATCGGATGTACCGTATTATGTATTAAGTAATTCTACTTTAGCAACTGAGTATTTCTGTTACTTATTTTGTGAAAAACTTGAAATCATTTATATGAAACCATCTTTTACTGAAATAGTTTTTTAAGCGTTTACATGGTTTTAAGTGCACCATAATTTTACTGATGTCTTAGGTGTTTCCAGAAACAGTAAATTGAACGCCGCCATTACAAAGGTCACTAGACCAGGCCGCCATTACGAAGGTCACTCGACCATCCGCAAAGGTCACAAGACACTTTGCTATAACCAAGATCACTCGACCGTCCGCCATTACGAAGGTCAATAGACCGTCCGCCATTACGAAGGTCACAAGACCGTCCGCCATTACGAAGGTCACTTAACAGTCCACCATTAAGAAGGTTACAAGACTGTTCGTCATTTCGGAGGTAACTAGACCCGTCCGCCATGACGAAGGTCAGTCGACCGTCCCTCATTAAGAAGGTCACTCGACCGTCCGCCATGACGAAGGTCACTAGACCCGTCCCTCATTAAGAAGGTCACTCGACCGTCCGCCATAACGAAGGTCACTAGACCCGTCTGCTATTACGAAGGTCATTAGACCGTTCGCCATTTAGAAGGTCACTCGACACGTCCGCTTTTACGAAGGTCATTAGACCCGTCCGCCATTACGAAGGACACTCGACCCGTTTGCCATTACGAAGGGCACTCGACCGTCCGCAATTACGAAGATCACTAGACCCGTCCACCATTACGAAGGTCACTAGATCCGTCCGCCAGCGTAATGGCATATCCCTCATTTGTTATAATTATAGAACTTTTCGTCATTTCAATGATATTTAACTCTTCAAAGTATTTTTGTCTTTACAAACTAAGATGCCTTTGCCTAAAGCAACATCACAAAAAATCAGTTTTGAAACGATCCTGCTTTTCTGTCACATGGGCCAATCTGTATTGTTTTCTTTTAAAAACATTTGTTTCAAAACTAAAATGTATTATTAGCGGATCAGTATCTATATTTTTTACACAGATTTGGTAATCACGTCAAACGGGTTATTTTTTTTCAATTTTTGCGCTAACACCATTACGAAGGTCATTCGACCATCCGCCATTACGAAGGTTACAAGAAAGTCCGCCAGTACGAAAATTATTCGACCGTTCGCCGTAACGAAGTTCACAAGACCGTCCGCCATTACGAAAGTCACTAGACCGTCCGCCATTACGAAAGTCACAAGACCGTCCGCCATTACGAAAATCCCAAGACCGTCCGCCATTACAAAGGTCAGTAGACCGTCCGCCATAACAAGGATCACTAGACCCGTCCGCCATTACGGAGGTCACTAAATTAGTCCGCCATTACGAAGGTCACTGGAACTCCGCCATTACGAAGGTCACTAAACCGTACACAATTACGAAGGTCACAAGACCGTTCGCCATTACGAAGGTCACTAGACGGTCCGCAATTACGAAGGTCACTAGACCGTCCGCCATTTAGAAGGTCACTAAACCCGTCCGCAATTACGATGGTCACTCGATCATCCCCCATTACAAAAGTCACTCGACCGTCTGCCATTACGAACGCCACAAGGCCATCCGCAGTTACGACAGTCACTAAACCGTCCGCCTTTAGGAAGGTCATTAGACCAACCACTATTCAGAAGGCCACTCGACATGTCCGCCTTTACGAAGGTCACTAGACCCGCCCGGCGTTACGAAAGTCACTAGACCTGTCTGCTCTCATGAAAGGTCACTCGACCGTCCGCCATTTAGAAGGTCACTCGAACGGTCCCCATAACGAAGGTCACTAGATTAGTCCGCTATTACGAAGGTTATTCGACCAGCTACCATTACGAAGGTCACTCGACAGTCTGCCATTACCAAGATCACAAGACCATCCACCATTACGACAGTCACTAAGCCGTCCACCATTACGAAGGTCATTAAACCAACCACCATTTAGAAGGCCACTCGACATGTCCGTCTTTACGAAGGTCACTAGACCCGCCCGCCGTTACGAAGGACACTAGACCCGTCTGCTCTCATGAAAGGTCACTCGACCGTCTGTTATTACGAAGGTCACTCGATCGTCTCCCTTTACGAAGGTCATTCGAACGGTCCGCCATAATGAAGGCTACAAGATTAGTCCGCTATTACGAAGGTCATTCGACCAGCTGCCATTACGAAGGTCACTCGACCGTCCGCCATTACGAAGGTTACAAGACCATCCGCCATTACGAAGGTCACTAGACCTTACGCCATTACTAAGGTCACAAGACCGTCCACCATTACGAAGGTCAATAAACCGTCCGCAATTACAAAGGTTTTAAGATCATCCGCCATTAAGAAGGTCGCTAGACACTGCCACCATCACGAAGGTCACTAGATCCGTCCGCCATTTTGATGGTCACTCGATCGTCCCCTATTACGAGGTCACTTGACCGTCTGCCATAACGAAGGTCACTAGACTCGTCCACCATTACGAAGTTCACAAGATCATCTGCAATTACGAAGGTCACTAAACCGTCCGCCATTACGAAGGTCATTAGACCGTCCGCTATTTAGAAAGCCACTCGACATATCCGCCTTTACGAAGGTCACTCGACCCGTCCGCCATAACGAAGGTCACGAGATTAGTCCGCTATTACAAAGGTCATTCGACCAGCTGCCATTACGAAGGTCACTCGACCGTCCACCATTACGAAGGTCACAAGACCATCTGCAATTACGAAGGTCACTAAACCGTCCGCCATTTCGAAGGTCATTAGACCGTCCGCCATTTAGAAGGCCACTCGACATGTCCTTCTTTACGAAGGTCACTCGACCCGTCCGCCATTTAGAAGGTCACGAGATTAGTCCGCTATTACGAAGGTCATTCGACCAGCTGCCATTACGAAGGTCACAAGACCGTCCGCCATTACGACGGTCACAAAACCATCCGCCATTACGAAGGTCACTAGACTCTACGCCATTATGAAGGTCACTCGACCGTCTGCCATTACAAAGGTCACTAGACCCGTCCGCCATTACGAAGGTCACTAGACCATCCGCCATTACGAAGGTCACTAGACCGTCCGCCATTTAGAAGGTCACTCGACACGTCTACCATTACGAAGGTTACTAGACCCGTCCGCCATTACGAAGGTCACAAGACTTGTCCGCTGTTACGAAGGTCACTCGACCGGTCTGTCATTAAGACGGTCACTCGACCGTCCCTTATTACGAAGGTCACTCGAGCCGTCCGCCATAACGAAGGTCACGAGATTAGTCCGCTATTACGAAGGTCATTCGACCAGCTGCCATTACGAAGGTCACTCGACCGTCCACCATTACGAAGGTCACAAGACCATCTGCAATTACGAAGGTCACTTAACCGTCCGCCATAACGAAGGTCAATCGACCGTCCGCCATAATGAAGGTCATTAGATCCGTCCACTAGCGTAATGGCATAACTCTCATTTGTTATAATTATAGAATTTTTGTTATTTTCATTATATTTAACTCTTCAAAGTATTTTATGTCTTTACAAACTAAGAAGACTTTGCCAAAAGCAACATCACACAAAATCAGTTTTGAAACGATCTTTCCTACTCTGTCTCAGTATATTTTGTCTTTACAAACTAAGGTGCCTTTGTCTCAAGCAACATCACAAAACGATTTTACCGACTCTGTCACATGGACCAATCTGTATTGTTTTCTTTTTAAAACATTTGTTTAAAAAGTAATATGTATTTTTAGCAGATCAGTATCTGTATTTCTACACAGATTTGGTAATCACGTCAAACGTGGTATTTTCTTCATTTTTAAAACGTAACAGTACACAATACCGTACTGTTGGAAGGCGAGATATTCAGGGGAATTAGGTGAACTGGTAAAAACTTTATTCTTGAATTCATATAGGGAATCGCCGCCAAAATAATTCGTCATAAGAAATTTTCAAGTGGTGAAGTTCATGTTATAAATGCATGCAAGCGTTACAAAAGTCTCTCTGTTAAAATTCTAAATGTAAAGAATAACGCAAATGCAACTGTCGAAAAAAATCTGTGAAAGATTACATGCAAACATTACAAACTTTGCTCTGTAAAATTTCTAAATATAAAATTAAAGACAGAAAGTCTAATATAAAATGTATGTATGGAGGATGTATACTGTACACACGTAACAAAACTTAAACGGATTTCAAAGAATAGGAAATAATAGAATAGAAAATACTTTCTCATCAGACTGTGAATATTAACGCTACCATTTTTAGTGTGAAAGTGAAACATGCTAGGTATATAGAAATGTAAATCTATATAATGACGACTAAGAAGTGCAAATACATTTTCCTTTGTTGGGAACAATGATTTTCTGTAACAAAGTTTTTAATTGTTTTGATATTTTAGGATGACATACAAAACAGTATTTCATAGCTTCAAATGTAGAAATCTATCTAAGTAGAAGTGAGACTTTTTGGTTGTAGGCCTACTTTTGATTATTTCAATATTTGTAATTTTTGCTTATTTTTTTTTTACACACGAGATTTTTTTTGCAACACTAATAATGTCTTTCATTTAAGCATTTATGCATGTTGCATTGCTGTTCAGTTAATTTGTCAAAGATTTGTATTCAGAATGTTTATAATAAAGACTTTTGAGACGCTTTATTTTAGCATTATATATATATTGCTTTGCCGATAATTTAAGTGTTTTAGAGTTTTCATTTAGTAGTAACTGTACATTGCCATTAAAGATTTTTTGTCACACTTGCATTAAAGCACGATGTTACGTTGCATAGCTGAAAACCTCATTTTTGACTGTTTTGTGTTTAGAACTTTAATAGAGAGATATTTTGTAATCTTTGCATATATGCACTTGATAGAAAGTATTTTTAACATGTACTGTGAAAATACAACACTTGCAACATTTCTTGTGACGAGTAATTTCGGCGGTGAAAACCCCCTGCCTAGGAATCGTCTATTCACGGCAGTAATTGCACGGTATATTAAAATCGCGTCTAAAACGCTGAAAGACTGTCAGCTGGATAAGTGGCAAATCTTCATGCCGAGGCCCATATTTTGCTTCTATGTACAATTCAGAGAGTCTTCAAATCGGTAGAATATTGATTTTTGATACAACTGTTAACAAAGAGGAAATAGTCTAGAACGAGACTGGCTAAAAATGTAAAATTGGAAAAAAAAAACTAGCATTGAGAAGATTTAGCAAAAAAAGTCCTAGGAAATTATTCAGCTTATTTCGCACACAGGTGCTATAATATCGGCGGCTAATGAGGGATCTGGAATTAAGATAAAAGAACGGAAATATTTATGTCGTAAATTATGGTCACTTTTATGTTTCATTTTTTATTTTATTTTGTTCAGAAACACGCATTCTGCACACTATATAAAAGAAAACACCGACTTTCATGCTAAACACAACTTACCTGTGTTAACAGAATTGACTGGTAATGATAATGGGAAATAATTCAACAATTTCATGTTTTGGCAATTACAGGGTCAAAAAATAATGCGGATTTAAAATCTATCTGTTATGCCAATGATGTAATTTTATTTTGTTAGTTTAGTTGTTTCAAAGTAGGTATTTTAATACAATATAAATCTCACGGAAGTTTACGAGGAATAGCAAATCAAGAAAGAAATATTTAAACTGTACTTCTAAAGGCTAGGGATTGACTGGAACAATATGCTATAATGTGACGCTTAAGAAAGTCCATTGCAACATTAAACTCCCTGTGTATGTTTCTTTAGCGGCAGAGAAGTAAATGATTGAAGGCAACGAAAAAAACTATTTTATTTGTTTTTCAATTTTCTTCTCATGCTATTTTTTTCTTTTTATGGTCATCAATAATTAATCCTTATGACAAGAATCGGTAGCGTATGACAGCTAGGGAGCAAAAGGACAAATGAATTATTAAATTAATTAGTTTCATACCATGGCCATTTGAATTTTAGGGCTAATACGTATATCAACAATTAACATTCTGCTGAAATGAAAACTTTGATTGTACATAAACGGATGATTACGACAGCAAAATTTGTGCCTCTGCATGGACCTTCCTCCCCTTTCCAGCCGACAGACTATCGGCGCTTTAAACGTTTATGTTCTTAATATTGCTTTCATCTGTGTATGAGTAGCTCAGTACATATACAAAAAATCCACGTCAAAGATTTCTATGATTACAATGTTTTCTTTTATTAGACGATCTGGAAAAAGCGTTTCAGTACATACAATATGCCGCAGACAATGGAGGATTCACTGTTGAAATACTCGACAAGGAATATGAGTTAGATATGAATCGTACAGGCATTTCTGGAGAGTTTGTTTGTGGACCTGGTCAAACAAGGGTTGGCGTTTACTGTGGTATGACTTTTCAAGTAATCTGACAGTTATATTTGCTGACTTGAAATACAAAACGAAAACAAATTCCTTCTGTTGTTTCGCTGTTTCTTGTATTGCCAAACAAACTTGGGGATCTACTACCAATCTCATATACGAAACAAGATTAGTATGTAAATAACACGCATTTTTACAATACAGTCTTTTTTTGTGAAGTCAGTATTTCTATTGTAAACCATTTATATACCTCAGTTCATAAGTGTCGAAAGTCAAGTTGATATAAAAAATTTTATTTATATGAATAAAAACTGTTGTTAAGATAAATTTGGTTTTTATTCATATATCTTATAGTTCCCTGTGGACCAGGGTCATATTTGGACACAGATTTCTGCAAAGCTTGCCCTATTGGAACGTACCAGCCCCATAAGGGACAGACAACCTGCACTAATTGCCCGTTGGGTAACAGTACAAAAGGAATATTTTCTACAAAAGAGGAAGACTGCAACGGTAATTGATTTCTTACTCAAGTTCCTGTGACAGGTTTAAGAACATGTGTAAGGTTTCTAAAACTAGAATATGCTCTTATTCATCGCAGCTATATAATACATTAATGACGTCATCAATTCAGTAATAATTAATAGGTTAGTGAGTCACTCCGTTGGTCTGTTGATTTACCAGTTATTCGATCATTCAGTTATTTAGTCTGTTGGTAATCTGGTCAGTAAATAAGACAATCAGTCAAGCAATTTACTGTACAGTCAGTTATTCAATAAATCTGAAATTTTTCACTGTTCCTTCATCACACGATGCTAGTAGGGCAAACACAATAAAAGGCAGATGTGTCAAACAGAGTAATATTTGCAAAGACGAAAGGCTAATATTGAAAAAACAGTTTTTGCCTTTTCATATAGGTTTCCGTATACATCTTGGTTTCTCTTGCAAATCAGAAATAATCAATATACAATGATGCATCTTTAATAAATACCGAATATATCTTTGCACATGATTAATGAATGAGTTTTAAACGGGTTAAAGAAACATTGTCAGATACGACAGAAGCATTTACAAGTTTATTGGTTATTTTCTAGTGATAAAGATGACAACGCAAGGAACGAAACTTGAAGGTATCGTTTTCATATCAATATTATTTTTGTTTGAAACTGGCCTTTTTAAATCCATTTTACTGCAAGTAAATACTAATTCGTTATGCCTGCCTACGAAACTGGAGTGTCATTAACAGAATTTGGCAGAATTAAGTATTTGTAAAATGAGTTTGCTAACAATAATTATGCCATGTCTTACCCTGTGTTTCAAATAAAACAATTTGATACTAAAAAAGTAAAAAAAAAAAAAAATTAATTCCGTTAGCTAAAGTTATCATAAAAATATGTCCACTGTAGTAAAAACGTTTGTGATGCTGTTTTATCAAGGAAAATGTGCAGATGAAAATGCAATTCTTATCATATATTTGATAAAGTAAACAAGTACAGAATGTTACAACAACAGAAAATGCTCTGATATTACAGTTTCTGCCATCATCACCGGAAGTACATGTGGGGTGGTGGTCATTGTACTTATTTCGATTGTCTCCCTTGTTTACATAAGAAAAAAGTAAGTATAGGCTACATTTAAACGCAAGCACACGAAACATTTAACTACCGAAATAATTTTTGAAATAATGTTTTTCGAACAAAAAAAATACAGACAACTTGTCTGTGTCACAGGTAGTAGAACTTGTTAATGAGAAATACGAACTAACAGCAAATGCTTACTCACGGTGTTAAAGGTAACTCATTGTCATACACTATGGCCATTTTTTTTATATGTTCTGTAAGTTGTGAGCCATATTTCAAAATGAAAGCATCAGATTTAGGATTAGATGAAACACTTATTATGATTTTTCAACAAAATGAGAATGATAAAAATATGACACTGTTTTTACAAATTCAAGGAATTTGTAGACGTGTCTTGCTGGCTTAAAATCGCGATTCTTTTAGAATGTAAGACAGTGTTTGGATAAGTTTATACAACAAGTTGACAAGATCAGCTAAATCTTTGATAAACTAATATTTTCTGCAGTCATGTTTGCATGACATTTATTCAAGAAATGACGTCTTCTTGACATAAAATAGCTCTTTGAGTCATAACTTCATCATTTCTAAATGTTAAAATGAAAATCTAAGACAGAACATAGAACAATTGTAGCATGTCATAAAAATGATAAGCTGCCGGTAATAATTTATCTTAAGGCTCGCCAAAAGGGGTCATATCAATATCCACCCAGGAATTAGCCAGCTCAAAAACTCCATTGTTAACCGGTATGTTATGTCTAGTAATAATAATTTCATCTAATGACGATTATAATTTTGTGGATACTTTAATATAACTTTTTTCAGGCGAAAGAAAGCAAATTATAATTTTGGTGCAGACATTAACCTGCCTTTTACATCTGTTGAATATATGGCCAGCCGCGATGACAATGAAGGACCATCAGCTTTTGAATGTGAGTCGCCCAAAGCTATGGAATGTGAGGTTCTCCCAGCTGTGAAAACGAAAGAACCGAGCCCTCAGCTTTAAATGCTTGGTGAAGATGTACCTTAAGTTCGCAATCCACGGGCATAGCCAAATTTGCAATTTGAGTCACATGATTTAACTAACAGTTATAAACTATATGTATCATAACGTATTATATATTATTCGATATATTTTTTTTCTTTCCTGATTAAGTTTTGTTTGTCTGAAACAATGTTTTAAATAACTACTATTAAAAGGGGCTGTGCTCCAGATGACAAAAAAAGAAAGTTTTCTTGTATTATAAATTTCTTGTAATATTTATGACTAATGCTTAAAAAATAACTTACTGACAAAAAATAAGTCAGATAATTACATTATAAATTGATTTTTTTCCCTTTCAAAGTCCTATACCGTAACGCGACGGTATAACTATATCGTATAAGATTTAAAATAAATATCTGTAATATCACATGCGGCGATGGTGGTGATAGTAAAAGCGTTGGAAATATTTTGTTAACATGAGGGTCCAGAGTTCAAATCAGGCTGGAGCGAAAATATATTTTTTATTCTACTTTGACTTTTATAATCAGTTTTGAAGTAAAATATTATGTTGTTATAATCTCACAGCATCTAAATATATAATTTATGAAAAAAAAATTCAATGTCAAATCTGGAGTACAGCCTCTTTAAGAAGCAAGGAAGCATTATTTCGAAGTATACTTAGTTATATCTAGCAACGTTTCCTCCGAAATATCATACATTTACTATTTTCTTACACCAGTAAATGCTATTATTCATTGACAGTGAAAATACGTCACTTTTGATTATATGTCAAACACACTATAAATATAGACCGTTCCAGAAATTAGTACTTCCCTGATTATCTCCCTTGCGTCCGCCATTAAGGGACTGCGCAGATTGAAGTCCCATTTTAATAGCTGTAATGTGATTATGACGTTATGATATTAGAGAAACAGATTCATATAAACCACATGAAGCATTTATTATCAGCAAAGATTTTATCCTATGGTCTTCTAAATGAAAAAAGTATATTTGTAAACGATTTTTTGCTAAAATATCAAACTATTAAACTATTAAATAAAGGTCTTGTTATATTCTCCGGTAGATTAATTCTTTTTATTTTATCAAAGTTTTACGAAATACTGCTTTTAAAAAATGCATGTATCTATCTTTAAAAAATCTGACTAAAAGGGTACAGTTATATAGGTGTCATAATAATTTTGTTTTCCGTATTCAAGAATTATATCCACAACAATAATGGTAAAAATAAGAAGAAGGAAGGCAAGCCTATTATTGTAAGATAAATATCTTACAAACGTGCGGTTTGCAGCTATTATTTTCTTTCTGCATGCACAAACTCTCATTTGTTCGTATCAATACTTTGCAAAATCAGATTTCCGAAATGCAAGTATGAAGAATTGAATAGTCCAGTGAAAAACGTTAAAAATTACATTTTGTGATTTCTAAAGAAAAAAAATATAATTATGAAATTGATTCGGGCAGTAGTGTATCTTTATATTAAGGTTTATACAATATAGAATAGTTCCAAAACATTAAACGTAACGTTTTATCTACTGTTATCTCACACAGATTCCGTCTGTGGAAGAAACAAACAAACCTACTAAAAACATCCTGTTAAATGTATATGATATATTGCCCATTGTGCGCAAGACCTTGTAAAATAAAGTGGTCTTCAAGACAAGTGAATATTTTGTTAGTCGAGTTGTGCATTACAATCTTCCCTGTATATTTATGTCTCATGCCTTTTGTTTTTTAAGTATAGACCGGCTCCACGTCTGAGGGAAATTAAATGCGAGGACAATTAAGTAGAGTAAGTGAATGTTGTAAAACTTCAAAACTTTAACAATGGTCTTTGGACCAAGCATACGTTAACTTTCAAATTTGATTGTCGGGGAGATACTGACGGACTCTGCCGTGTGCAGTTGCCATTCAAAATACTTGGATGTTGTGTTACCAACATTAAACGTATGCAAATCACATTCTCCTCAGGAGAGTTGGCTTATACCATAGCGGCACAATTCTTCAGTGATAAATATTTATAGACTGACTTGTTTTAGTTGTTCAGTGGTGTCGAAATGAAACAGCACTTCACATTTACTTGGGACAGGATTGAAACTCTTTTTTAAAAGACTACGTTAAAGGGAATATTTTATCTGACAAAATAAGGCAACCTGAAATAGAATAAATAGCTCTGCATATGAAATCAAATTAACTTATTTAAAAATAAGAAAATAAGCTATCTCCAAATATGTTTCAATAAATTAATTTGGAATATTTTTACTTTTGTTTTCTGTGGTGATCTTTAAAAACAAGGATATGAGATATCTGTAAAAATCTGTAATGAAACATTTCTTTAAAAAAAAACAAATTATAATTTTGTATTAACGAAATGTTTTGTAAAAACGACATATTACTTTGTTTCTTTATTACGTCACATAATACGTCGTTTTGCAATATCCAATAACTATCTAAAATTCGAAATGCTATTTTCAAAATGACTGATTGTTTTGTTTCCGAAAAGTAACACATAAGATAGTATGCTTTCGCTAATATTTGAATTCCATTGTTTGTATTTACAATGAAAGGCGTATTATAAACTAGACGTCTGTCTAACAAGATTTATTCAAAATATGTGCCTCACTGTCGTAACATCTACGAAACACAGTGTCACCTGGATAACAACGTGGTTTTTTCAACAGTACTGGCATGGGGAGTAATAAAATCAATGAACCGTCTCTTACATGGATATTGTTTTGTTCATCAAATGATTGGAGTGTTTTTCATAAAAGCGGCATACAAGAAGTGTGCATAACAAAAAAGACGTAATCATGTATCCCATTACACATTGCACAGTAATGATTGTTGAATACCTTCTCTTCTGTTTTCTCGGAGACTGTTACAAAATCATATAGTTCAATGGGCGTCATTCAAACCGGGAAAGCCTCTTCGTTTCTTTTGGTTTGACAAAAATAAATGACGTGAAACCATAAATTGTAACCTAAACCTCCTCTCCTTGTTCTGTACTTTTGTCACGTTCACTCACAAATATATTGGCACTGATATGTTATCATTCAGCTTTATATCTGCAGCAAGCAGATTCAAAGACATTGTCATGCACAGAAATTGGTTCATCACACAGCCAGGGCAAATCATGTGCAAAAAGGTTTGTTGTTGTTGTTGTTGTTTTTGTAAACATATATACACTTGAGTTAAAGTCAAGTGAAATCTCTGAAGAAAAAAGTTATTCTTTTCTTTTTGATGGGTTTTCCTCCTTTTAGAGTTTAATACGTACCCTGTCTACCCTGAGACATGTTGTAGTTTCGTACCAGAGGAGCTTACTTTGCAAAGGTTGGCGCATATGCTCATACTCAAAAGAGGTCTCTTAATGGCATGAGGTCATTTATGTTGTTTCAAAAATTAAAACACGAGATCTATGAAAAAAAAATCAAATACATTACCAAGGTAAAATAACAGGGATAGCAAAATATTGTCTCTTTATCCTTAACTATTCAGTGAATTTTGCTCCATGTAGGTAGCCTTTTAGAATGAGTCAGTTACCTACTTTAGAAAAAAACCCTATAAATCTAACTTGTAAGCAAAAATGTTCAAACCATTTGGTCCCTCTTACCCATTATGAGGTCAAACACTTAACCTATTGAAGGAACCCTCAGTTAGGCAGGAGTATGGGAACTTAGCATTTGGTCTCTACTATAATTTGTGATTGTTTGATTTTTAAGAAATAATGAAACATGCATATCAGAAATAACAGCAGTTAAAAACACAGCCCCCCCCCGCCCCCTAAACAGTCAGAAAGTAGATAAAAAGACACCATAAATTGATTTATAGACCAGTTTAAAAAAGACACCATAAACAACTGAGAACAGAGCATTTGGAGTCAAATCAGCAAGAACACGATGACAGGAATAAAGAGACTTATTCAGTTTCTACGTTCTTTTTCAAGATTTCCCTAGAAGTCTTCATAAACACTCAAACCCCTGCCGCCGTCGTGCAAACAAAGACGTAAGCAAAGTTATCAACTGTAGAAGAGTTAATCAATGAGTAGGCAGAGCGCTGTAGAAGATCATGTTGGTAGCCTTTCTTTTTGAATTTACAGACTTTTTACGAACAACGTCGAGAAATTTAGATTGCTTTTAATTGTCTTTTATTTATAAATCATATATTCATAAAACACTGGTTGAGAAATATCTTGTTGTACTAGTGATTTTAATCTGTAATTGTATTTTTACTTAAATCTGGGTATCGGCGATAGAACTTGCAAAACGTTTTTTCTTAATTTGTGATATCGATTCTTGTGTTTCAGAAGTTTTTTGTTATGCAAAAATTGCGTTCATTGAAATCTTTATTATTGTTACAAGCCCTAGAAAAGCAAACTGTGAAATATAAACTCCATAAGATGTAGCGCGTGGGATATCACCATCTAAAATTGGATAATTAAAGGGTGCACTGAAAGCCAAAAATTGTCAGAATTATCTAAGGGTTTCCTTGTCAGTTGTTGGCCCTTGATAAGCGGTTGCTTGTCGTACAAGAGGTCGAGAGTTTAAAAACACCGGCATGCTCTGTTCACATGCTTGACAATTATAGCTGTACTTAAAGAGAACTTAGAAGAGTTTCTTCTTCACCATCATTCACCAAAACATAACCAGGTTTGTGTCGTTAAGAGATAAAGTCAATGTGTATCGGTGTAATAGAGGAAACAACTTCATACGGACAACTGGTAATATTTAAAAATCTGTAATTAATGTTGAAGATTCTACCTTTAACAATTTATTAGTAAAGTCTGATTCTTTCAGGTAATTCAACAGCCCTCATGGTTCTCAAATCGAAAGCGTTTGGGAACGAATAATAGGAGTTACCTTTCCGTATCTTAGAGTCTGTGCTCTTAAAGATGAAACGCCTATTCATTTCGCCCATGGGAGAAGTATCTGCTATGATCAATGCGTGTCCAATTGTTCCAGTGTCAAATGATTCTGATGCCCCTAGAGCACTTCTATGAATTTAGAAAATGACAAAGTACATCTTAGTAATATGGACATTAAAGATCTCTATTGCGGAAAAAAGAAGCGAGTATAGTATCCCGCAAATCAGTTCGAGTTGCGTTGGAGGTAAGAATACCTTCAACCAGGTCAGGCAATTATGGCATCATGGCCACTGTCCTCTTAGATATGATGATGTTGTACTTCTCAAAGATATTTAAGTTGATCGTGACGTTTCGCCTTTGGCTAGAGTCCCTCGTGTTTCCTAAGCAAAGAAAGTAGAATTCGTGAAGTTAGTTTGTGTAACAACAAATGACAATGGATCTGTTTATACAATACCTGTTGTTGATCTAGTTTTATTTGTTACAACGTGGGCTTGGACTTGAAATTTCTTGGCTTTTATTATGTTTTAACTTATGTTTTTAACTCTTATTAATCATTTTATCGGTATTAAATTAAAAAAAAATAATCCAGTTGTAACATTCTATCGATGAATTTGCTAAAGATAAATATAAAGTTATTGTAAGAGTTAAAATAGTGTAATTTGAAAAGTAACAAGTTGGAGTGTGCGAAATGTCAAGAAAATACAGAAATTAGTAGTTTTGTCCGATTGCGTCTGAGTTATTCTTCAGTATTTTAGTTTAGCCGGAAGAAGGTAATTTTTTGAGGCAAGGTTTAGCAGTTTTTTCAGATGTTTGATGCTTACTACAGGCACAACAGTTTACTATCACCTGCACGAAGACATTCGAAGACAATAAAGTAGAAAGATTTTGTGATGGTTATATATTGATATCACGAACAAAATAGCCCCGGACACCTTTTATTGTCCGATGGAGACATGCATGATCAGGCTTCGCCTTTTACCTATTTAGACGGCATCATATTAGATGAATAATTTCAACGTCTTGAAACAGTTTTTAGATGCCTACAAAAAGTAAAATTTCAAAGAGAGTTAGGTTTTCCTACCTCGGTCATCTGTAAATAGCCGATGGTATCCAGATAGACCTTGATAAGATTTAGGTTCTAAAAGCATGGTTTGTCTCTTAGTTTGTTCAAGATCTGAGCTATTTCTTAGAGTTTACTTCTTAGTACCGTAGGTTTGTTTCGGGATATGCAAGTATCGCCAAGCCTCTGAATAACCATCTTCTAGCAACTGAATCACATATTTTAGCTTTTTTTCTTTAAAAACATATATGTCAAAATATCTATAAAACATATTGTTATACTCCTGTCAGGCTTAATATCGGAAGACAAATATGATGCTGATAGTGGGATTCGAACGCATGCCCTTCGAACTAAAGGGCCCGCCGTTGAATTGCTATACCAGATGTAAACAAAAATCCTTGACGAACAATCGAGATTCTTAAGATACAATGTATTATATATCTTCACAAATAAAAAATCACCTGTTTTCCAATGCAAGGACGAGTTAAAATCATAAAATCTATTTAAAGAAAATGCGTTAAAAACAGTTTTCTTTTGTAACAAAGTTTGGAGCTTCTGGTCACATGATGTTGAGCAGTCCTTAACTCTCCGTAT
The DNA here is from genome assembly GCA_012932295.1 of Cyclina sinensis. Classification (NCBI taxonomy): domain Eukaryota; kingdom Metazoa; phylum Mollusca; class Bivalvia; order Venerida; family Veneridae; genus Cyclina; species Cyclina sinensis. The sequence goes on from JAAONU010000008.1 coordinate 34,986,767, forward strand.
GTGTAAACATAGCATAAATGTTATATAGTGACAAGAATAAACAAGAATAGTGAAATAACTTTCATGAATGTGGAAATACTTGTCCTTTGTTTGATAATTATATATTGTCATGTCACTTTTGCTAAAATTAGTCAGTAATTATTTGTTTGACTACCTTATGGGTTAAGTTATAAACTCGTATTTGTTTTCACTCGAAGTATGATGCACATCATTAAGGCGACTTTCAGATAAAACCTGTTTTTGATTGGTTAATCTAACCCTTTTATCAAATTCACCGAATGATCATGTGGCTTCATAGATACATATACACTACATAAAACTTTGACAGAGATATATAAATGTCAAAAAGGCCTTTCTGTAGTGAGGACTGAGTGTGATCATATTTTCTTTTCAAAATAAAATTCTAACCTATCCAAAATTCAAAAATGTTTCAAAAATTGTTTGACTTTATGAAAGGCTTTTACTTCACAAGTACAGCATTTCCAATGTATTTACTAAAAGGGAACGGCCGCATAGGCCTAAAAGGTACTCGCCACTGTACGGGAGATGCCCTAAGAAACATAATCACATAAAAACTTGAACTACATATGTTGCAAAATGCACAGAAAATAATGTAAAAAGGCCAAATAAATCGAAAGGTAGAACTATTATTAGAACAACCCCTATAGAAAGATCAGAGCACTGAAAGTACTGATGGGAAGGAATTGCGAATTCAGATCAGTGACCACGTAATCGGACTCAAAGTATTGCATGTATTTTTTATTCATACCTTTTCACGATTCCGTTAGTCATTATTATTTTTTGTTCAATGTTGATAATTTAAGCAAGAAAATTAATCAGTTTTACCAGAAAGTTCCTGTTTCGATTGTTACAGAGTCAACAAGTACTGCGGATTGAAAATATATCTGATATCCCAACGATAAAAAGATTTAGACATATTTCTATTTTGTTGTTTTGTTTGTTTCAAGGAAGATTCATGTTCATTAGAAATATCACGCACATTTACTGGGGGAAGCAAACCAAGAAATACTTTAAAATCATTATACTGTACATGTAACCTAAAGCACTGTGATGACGGATAAGAAAGGTCATAGCAGTCTTAAATTCTGTGTAAATTTCTTTATTGACTAGGAAGCAAGAAACATAAGTTCAGCGCACATGTTATTATTGTTAAACAAATTTTTTGTTGTTGTGCTCATCATCTCAGAATCTAAATGCATTTTTCAAGCCTGTCAAAAACACAATGTATGAATGAAGACATGATGATGAGGTGAAAAAGGAATGTAATATATCTACTTTCGGATAGAATGTGTGACGGTTTAAGAATTACATTATCCTTGTATACAGTACGGATTTGTTAAAATTTATTTGGTGAAATTCGGTAATTGAGACACAACAATTTGCCATACTCAGCTACACTTAGAGATCTGTTATATGTTGTTCAGTAAAATTAAGAGAATAACTAAAGGCCCATTAACAAAAATGCCGAATTGGATTTGGGATAAATGCCAGTCGATGTGCGATGCCTCAAGCATGCTTACTGACATCTTACCAAATTTTGGACGAAAAGGACCTTACAATCAGTGTGTTTCTTTTATTTGATTCTAATGAACGAAACACTCTTGTTACGCCTATTTATGCCCCTTTTTCAAAGAGGAGTTGATATATTGTTTTGCAAATATTTGTCGGTCGGTAGGCCACATCGTTTCCATTCAATACCACTATTGTCTATGTTACTATCACCTTGGATTTGAAAACCATGTCCGTTCATTAACTTAAGTACAATATGGCCAGCAGACTTCAAACTTCATTATATAATTTCCATTATAGACCCTTATTTATTTTGGGATCAGTAAATTAAAGGACAAGGTCATTGTAACCTTGAATTTGAAAACATGTCTGCTCAATATCTTGAGTTCCTTCTGACCCACAGTCCTCAAATTTCTTGGATAGTCAGTATGGCGTTTGTGGATCCGCGCTGAAAAGAACGGATTCTTACCTAAGACTGCGTAGTTTTTGGGTGAGTGTGAACTCAAACGTATCGTCAGTACGGAAACTTGACTGTAGTGCCCCCTAGGGAAGCTGTTTTGGCCCTTGGATTTACTTGACCTACGCAAGAACTGTTTTTGACACAGTGCCTCCATCTATTTCCGTGTTCGGATTTGCCGATTACCACACAGCAAACAAGCGATTCAGACCATCACCAGCCGAAGAAGCCAACGCAATTCAAGACCTTCAAGACTGTGCAGTTTTCATAAACGATTGGATGAACAATTCAAAGACAGAGTTTATTCTTTTTTGGAAACCGTTCCCAGCTCAATAAGTGTAACGTCAGAGAAATCAATTTACGTAGTGATGTTATTAAATCTCAAAAAACGTATAAGGTACTTTAGTGCTTTTAAGATGAGTCTCAGAGCTTCAAAGATCATATTAATAGAAAGTTTAAAACTGCCATGTAAAATTATTTCAAAATGAGGAGCATCCGAAAATAGCTTTCAAAGAAAGCCATTGAAACTCTTCATATCGTTGGTAATATCTCATTTAGATTATTGCAAAGTCATTCTTTATGGTATTTTTCAAACTGATCTATCAAAACTTCAAAGTATTCAAAATATGTGTCCTCAACTTGTGCTAAATCGTTCTAAGTATGGCAGTTCAAAACAAGCATTTTTGGATCTGAAATGGCTTCCGATTAGAGCACGCATCGGTTTCAAGATACTCACATACATCTACAACTGCTCTGTAGGAAATGCACCATCTTAGTTAACTGAACTTTTGTCTTATAAAGTATGAAAACCTACCTTAAGATCTTCTGAATCATCTGTTGGATGTTATGTTGTCCCTTTTCATTAGAAGAAAACAATTTCTGACAGAAATTTTAGCACGTTAGGTCCAAAATTGTAGAATGAATTACCTGCTAGTCTGAGACAGCTTGAATTTATAGACATTTTCAAACGTCAGTTGAAGTCGTTTTACTTCAAGGACTTTTTTGCACTTTTTTAGTGATGCTAGCAGGAAATTTGGCTCATGATATGTATGTGTGTATATTGATATCAGTTGTTATTGTTTTTCATTGTACAACGCCATTGAATATGTATTTTATTTTGTAGAAATAGGTGTTATATAAAATTTTCAAGTTTTCAAGATTTTTTGTTTGTTTTTAGGGTCAGAAGGTTAAAATCAAAGTCAGTGTACCTTGAATTTGACAACTGTTTCTGCTCAATAATTCGAGCACCATTTCACCTACACTCTTCAAACTTCATAATGCCGATGATCTTATTGAATAGATTTTAAGTGGAAGGTCTCTTTTGTTTTTGAGGTCAATAGGTGGTGGTCACGGTCACCTTGATATTGAAAACGATTTCCCAATAATCTTAGTACCATTTGACCTATAACCTTCAAACTTCATAAGGTGGTGCCTTTATTGTGTAGATGTCCCCATTCTTTTTTCAGTTCAGTAGGTCAAACGTCATGATCACCTTGAATTCAGAAACCTTTTCAACTTAAAAACTTGAGTACCATTTGAACCAAAACCTTTACAGAGTGGTTGCCCTTATTGTGTAGAATGTCCCCTATTTTTTTCAAGGTCAGTAGGTCAAAGGATAAGTCACCTTGACTTTGCCAATGAAAACTCTTCTTGCTTTTGGGGTTAGTAAGTCAAAGGTCACAGCTTGTTGCACTTTTGAATCAGCTGTTTTGCTCATTATCTTTAGTATCATTTGACACACACCCTTCAAAGTTTGGTTGCCTTTATTAAGAAAAAAAAACAACCTACTGATTTTTGAGTCAGAAGGTAAAAGGTCAAGATCACTGTCACTTTGAATTTGAACTATTTCTTCTCAATAACTCACGCACCATTTCACTTACACTATTCAAATTTCATAATGTAGTTGATTAGGTTGAATGGTTTTTAAGTAGGAACTCTATTATAGGTCAAGGTCACAACCACATACAATTTGGAAAAAAATGTGAATAACTTGTGTTTTATTTGACCAACAGCCTTCAAACTTCACAAGAGGGCTGCCCTTATTCTGTAGAAGACCCCATTGTTTTTGAAGACTGTAGGTCAAAGGCCAAGGTCATGATCACCTTGAATTTTAAAACCGTTTCAACTTAATAACTCGAGTTTCATTTGACCAAGGGCTAAAGAGTGGTTGCTCTTATTGGGAAGAAACCCCTATTGTTGTTAAGATCAGAAGGTTAAATGTCAAGGTCACTTTGAATTTGAAAATTTACTGTTTTCACTCAATAACTTGAGGAACATTTGACACACAGCCTGCAAATTTCAAACTTTCAAACTTGGCATGCATATCACCCTGACATCTCTTGTGATGATAGTACAGCTGTGTTGCTATCCAATGAAATGAAGTCTTCCATTATTTTGTTTTGCTTATAAAGTGACACCAGTCTACTTGTCAAACAGTTTTGATAAGGTCAATACGGAAGAAACTGCATACAATGGAACGAAAAATCATCAAAGAATTAACAAATATAATATTTGTTGTCATAAAGTGGTCATGTATGTGTTGCATTTGTCAACCGACGAGGTCAACATTAACACTTTCTGTTCCTTATGACCATTTCATTCTAGACTATGGTAGCTAGACGAGTGATATGTAGATTGATTGACCCTTGACATGTTTGTTAAACTATATTTGCTCATGTTTGCAATTATACTGAAATGGCTTTGCTTCCTTTAGGTGATGTTTTAAGATCATATACAGCGTCATAAATGATTTGCATCAACAATAGTCTTGTAGTTCTAATGAATAAACACAGCACACTCTGATGACTTACGACAATAGACGAGCGTTGCCAAATACGAACAGTATTTCTGTTTCAAAAAACAATGCCAATGATTTTGAGTTTAAATTATGAATTGTTCATTTCAGAAACAAAAACAACCCCTTTTTTGTGAATTAGCGAGCCAGATTGAAGATCCGAACTTTTATCTGCATTTTTTGTCTGGAAATTCTCTACAGAATTTGGCAGAAATGTTGGGTTTTTTCCGTATAAGTATCGAGTCAAACAAATACCAAGGGAAGAGATTATTGACCAAAACGAAACCTAAACAAGGCCTGTCGTTCAAAGGCAATTTCTATCTCTCCGAGCATTTACTTCTGCTGACTCTGTGCCGGAAATACCTGGATCGACTTTCAAGCGAAAGGTGTCAAATTAAAGTGTTAGGTATAAGACCATTTGCAAAAATGAACTGGTAGTAGATCAAGTATGCAGTTGCTATGGAAAGCTGATGCTACAAGGGATTATACAAGATAGTATGCAAGACTGCAGGCTAAACAGATCAGGCCTGACAGCTCCGTTTTTGTTTGTTTTTATATACAAGGTGAATTCTTCTAACGTGTATAAAACTTACGTTGCTTATGTAAATATACGGGACTATAGTGGAGCCAATCTATTGATAACTCGTACCTGCACAAAATGATTTAATATGTGCCTCGGACAGTATGCGTGCTTGAAATATGGAACTAGAAGTGTATTCAAGAAACAAATTCTTTATCGTTTTTTTTTAATGTATTAGCTCACTAGATCGAGTGCCGAAGAAATGTTGAACTTATAGATGGTCGTTCTTGACATACTGCGCGATTAAACAGCTAGCAGATCAAGCGTTGTGGTACCATGTGTTTCTGTTTTCACGAACTCAAAGACTACTTAACAGAAGAAACAATTGCGCAATTTTATTTTCGATTTTTTCCTTTGAGTACACTCACATTTTTATCGCCTCTTGTTATCGAATGGTAATGCATGGACATTTTAGTTGGTATTGTTGCAAGATTCACTTATCAAACAACTTACCTGTTTACCTAAACGCTCCGCCTACGTGGTCACATGATCACATGAACCTAACCCTTAGACAAACAAAGCATTTCAACATAATAATCTGATTGTCCCGATTAATTTACAGAGAATCTCTGCATTACAGATCATATCATTTTCAAGTCCCGTTCGCGATCTCGTGAACGTCTGTAGAAGATGACATCGACCTTCTATAAGAATGATTACAGTGTAACGTTGAAAGACAGGCAGTTTCAAAAATGAAAACTAAATTAACAAGCCATTGCTTTGATTTCTTTTCAATCAGAAAATATTTTTCTGCAACAACAATCCGTATTTTGTATGTACATGTATCAATAACGTTATATTACCGCCTAGGTGAGCTTTTTTGTGCCAAACGTACACATGCATGTCACAACAATGTTTTAATTATGTTTGCATATTGCTTAATAAATAATTTGATTGATGATATGAACAAATAGGATTGCAGACACAACAAAAAAACTGTGTTGAAGGAGAAATGAATAAAAGTTTGTTAAACAGGAACCATGTAATATCATAGAATTTCTTTCACTTTTTACGCGATTTTGCCTTGTTGACGTGATCTCTACTTCAAATCGTTGTGAAAATTACCCTCAAAAATCCCAGAATAACATCAAATTGTTTATACTCTTTCAAGATTATTCAGGGATTTTGGATTCTAAGCCAAGCATACTGAAAAAAGCGATGTATTTCCAGTTCATAACTGCAAAATTATTCCGGAACACGCAACCAATTGTATAATCCGTTGCACCTGTAAACATGTTTACAGTAGTTTGGATAATGTGACAATTAACTTTAAGTAAACACCTTTTGTGCTATTTTTGTGCAGTGCAAATAATCTGGCCTACCATAATAGAACAAATTACGAGATTAACACTAAACTTAATGACACCATTTACCAGTTTTGTTTGATTTATGTAGAAATTATAAACCACTATTTTTAAATAGTGATAAATCAATGAGGCAGAAACGTGTGGCTTGGTAGATCAGTTGGCAGAGTGTCCGTCCTGTAAGTGGAAGGCGCTGGGTCCAAATCCCGGTTGAGCAACGATTTTTCCTGTTACATTTGGCGCCCAATGTAAATAACTTACGTTAATATATGGCTACTGCTTTTGCACCTCGAGAATGTTTCACAATACTCTCTGTGACTCTGATAATTCGGGACGAATTCCTTAATTTGGAAGGGATATATGTAGCCGGGTACAGGTATAATAGTGATAAATTGATCAGGCAAACCCATGTGGCTTGGTAGCTCAGTTGGTAGAGTTTCTGCCCTGTAAGCGGAAGGCCCTTCGTTCGAGCCCCGGTCAAGCCAAGATTTTTCACCACCATGCATTTTTTTCTTAACATATCACATCAGATAACTTTAACAACAAAAAAATATTAAAATACATAAAATGAACTAACAAACAATGTGGTACAAGAAAATAAAAAGACACGACGCTTGTCTAAGCAAAATGATGGTAATAAACTTTCCTCGAAAGTGTGTCAAAATATCTAGTCACCGACAAAACGTATTAACAGGTTGCAACTGGTCAATTGCAAGATTTCTGGATGTGCAGATCAAACTTGACTTTTCCAAGTTTTAATCTTAAGAACACGATGTGAAAAATGCCAATATATACGCCATATCAAGACAACCCCAAGAATGTTCAGGCTATTGCGTTAGGCAGGAAAACACAACAGCGTAATGATTTGTTTTATTATTTTGAGGTGTCAACGTTAAATGTGAAGATTAAACGTTAAACGTTAAACAGCTAGATGTCACCTTTATTTTTATGTTTAATTTTAACATACATATAGCAAACGTTTGCAAAAATGCTGCAAGGCAGCTAAATGTTATGAAAAGAATTGACACAAATATTAATAATTTTGGTAGGTTGACTACGTACTATTCATTCATCATGACTAAGATCGGAAAATTACAGGAATGAACACTGCACTTTTTATGATCTATAGTTTATTACAGCGCCCTGTTTTCTTTTTGTATTTTTCTTTTTTATATCTGTTTAAATCTGGACCTAGTTATTTGCATGTTCTTGACTCTTTTGAAAATACAATTTTGTTTAACATATTGCGTAAAACTTCCACAACAACGGAGAAGTGATCCCTGTATGTCGCGACTATTTTGTACGCATGGGAGAAACTCATTTCGCTACTCAGCAGACAAGGTCCTCCTGTGTGCAGCTGCTCTCCATGTAGCCGGGGCGGGGAAGTTTGGAACCTTGGCTTACATGTATACTTATATGTTATTGTCACGTTTGCTTGCATACCCGATGTTGCTTTTCATTCCTTTTGTATAATCTTTTAAGTCTGTCCTCATCTTACTTTTAGCGGTTACCAGTTACAGCTTTTAGTCTCTTGCGTTTTAGCTGCTCTACCTTCTTTTACGTTGTTGCTTGCAATCATATGTAAGTGAGGAAGCTGTTGATCATTTTATACCCTGATTTTTCCCCCTTTTTTCCAGTTTCTTTTTATTTTGTTATCTAGTCTTCACGCGACATTAGTCAATCAGTAGAGGCGAACTGAGGTTAACCTTTTCCGCACATTAGCATGTAACCTGACTTTATAAAATAAAGTTACTTGTCCTAACTTTAATACGAGAATATAAGTGGTGCCGACCCATTGTTAACATATCGACTTGAAAACACACAAAAAGATTAAATATGTGTTTGGGACTGTAAGCAGGATTGCAATTTGGGACATAATACTATTTTCCTTTTCTTTATTGTATAGATTGCACAGCCATTACGGCACGAACCTAAATCTTTAAAAGTTTTGTTAGAAATATTCTACAAAATTCCGTAGAATTGTTAGTTATCCGTTATGAATAACGAACAGAGAGTAAGGAGAGAGAATCATGTCCAAAACATATTCCGACTACCTTCTTCTATCTTATTACTCTGATTTTCCGTCCTTCAGAGCACTCGGTTCTGCTTGCTCTGCGCCGAAAATGACGACTTATTTTCTAGCAAGAGGTGTCGTATGCAGGATAACTCTATACGCTATCGCTTAATTCGAGATTTTTAATTTTGACTGTATAAAACAATATAGAGTCTATCGAAACGAATTTCGTTGACTGTTTTAGTTATATTGTACATTTAAATTGATAATTTGTACTATTATGTGTTAATTTGGACATTCGCTTTTTCTTTTCATTTCAAGCAGAGAGAGAACAAACGTGTACATACATGACAATATGTGAAGTCCAGTAAGATGATGGTCAACAAAATCATTGAACTTTTAAGGATATTGTTACCTATATTTACTTTAATTACTCATTGTAACATTGGTATTCCCATTCTATTTTTCAACTGTTGTATTGGTTTTTCCAGATGAAGTTGTTTGTATGTAGGAGAACCTTCTATAATTTACCTGTATATTCTAAAATGAGAATTCGTTAGAATTATCCTGAACATTTTTGAACATGTAAAAAGAAAGACACTTTGAGATATAAGAGTGGTGGATAAGTTGTGACTTTGAATGTGCATGTATATATGTTAGTGCTTAAATTTGCTGGAGGTTAACTTGTGCTGGGTTAACATTTATCAATTGTCAACACCTTGAAAATATATTCAAAGCTGGAAAAATATTTCAATTTAAAAGGATTCTGTGAATAATTAGTTATTTTGTATTAGTAAACATCACATTGTAATTCATTGTTTCATCATTAAATTCTTTGCTGTTGAACTAAATTTTGTTTTATTAAATTAAAGAACTGCAGGTTTGTTGAACTGAGTTGTGATTACTTCTTTCCTTTACTCGTAACAGGAAACTGGGGCTTGTTCAGGATGACCTCTCCTAAACTTAGCTATAAAATGAAATAAAAAAGTTTTTTTTCAAGATTTCTGTCTGATCTTCTGATCTGAAAATAGACAATAACATTCGTCATCATAAACGATGACTTTCTTAAGAGGGAATGTGTTACGGTCTAGTGCATACCTTCGAATAATTGTATAAAAATACTACCTCTGACGACTGCGTCAGGGAATCGTTTCTTTGGCTCAGTGGTTAGAGTGTGATATGCTAAGATTGTAGTTCGAATCCCGCTCTCGGAGGTGTATTTAAGATGTATTGTACCTTTCTCTTACGGACTTTCTTGTTCGTAACAATTATAATAAAATTAAGATTGCTAAAAATGACTTGAAAGGAAGTTCTGACAGTGGTACACGTATCTGTTATCGTTTATACTTTAAAACTAGAAAGAAACGAAACGAAATATTTGTTTAACTATGGTCTATTTTTGAAGTATTTTATTATAGACTTTCAGGGTATAAAACACGTTGCAACTTTAAAATGATATTAACAGTCTTGTTTAATCAACATTTCATATAGACAATTATAAAGCCAAGAAGACTTTCTCATAAACAAAAGACTGTCTTAGGTGTACCTCGTCAACACTTCATTTCGATATTTGTAGGCTTGCATTCATTTGGATGACGCTGACACAAGCTTCTGAAATCTGAAGCGTTTAGGCGATTGATATAATGTTCTGCAAGTGTCTGCTCGTCAATTGTCTGTGTACAAGTTTCAAACTGCCAAACGTCACTGTCGGGAAATAGATCTATTGAAAGCGAAAAAAGACCACTCATATTTTTAAGGTTAACACAGAAAATAATATGGACATACAATATTGCCTTATAACTGATAAATGCTACATATATCCATTATAACAGACAAAGACTGCAAACAGGAATTCATGATTATTTTCTGTCATATTTTAATAGATTTACACCGGAAAAAAGTCAGTATCATTTCAATATAATGCGAACGTAATTAATTCCGTTAATTTCCTCGGAAATAAATTTTACATTTTTGTCTGCAAATAAATTATCACTAAATTTATTAATTTTGTCACTAGATGCATTGTGTTTCAGACAACACTACTTACTTTGCGATATACACTCTGACACAGCGACCGGTGGGAGCCAGCGTCCAGTGGCGCCGCACACATATATGTCGTCGGTCTTAAAGCCAGGCGGAAGTGTAAAGTTTTGTTTGCAGGCAAAGGTGCAGACCTTCGAATATTCTGTTCTCCACCCATTGCATATAACCATTCCGTTCACAGGAGGTTCTAACTTCTTGCAAGGAAACGCTTAAATAGAATTAAATTACAAGAGCTAATTTTTAGCCTTAACTTAGCGATTAGAAGCACAAAACATTAGAGTCTTCGTATCAACTCACAGTACCAAAGCGTTATGCCGACATGTTCTGAAAATTCATTAAAAGTATGATGTGATAATATTTAGGTCAAATCAGAAACTAAATCATGTAAAGACAGTAAAAAAATGTTTACATTTATCAGAAACCTAAAAAGTGAATGTTTTACCTCTAACCTTCGATCAAGACTCGCGATACCTAGATTAAAAGCTTCTACCGTCAGTTGTCATTTGTATTTGCAGCAGTTTGAATGACGAAATGAGTATTACTTTGGCGTCAAACTTTTCGGAAAAATAATTTAAACATCATAACTTCTGGAAGAAGATGTCTATACGAGAGAAAAATCAATACATATCCAGTATTGATTTGTGCCCTGAAAGGCTTAAAATGATTTTTGCCCTTTTTTTTAGTAAATACAGAAATTTTCTTTAAAAGATGAAGCTTACGTTTGACTGATATATTAAACGTGCATTCTGCACTGAGTCCATTCGACGATTTTATTGCATGATATTGCACTGTATGTTCTCCCCATGGAAACTCGAATGAACTGTTCCTGTAGTTTTTGGTGATGAAAACTTTTCCGCCATGGGGATCTGTTATATTTGGTTCTTCCCATGACTGATGACTTGTCATGTTGTAACTGTTTACTTTAATTTCTTCAGGACATCCAATTATAACTGGGGGCTGTGTATCTAAATAAAAGTACATAATTTCCTGTATCGCAATATTTTCTTATTTTATTGACTATAAATTGAATACGATACGTTAGAGAACACAAAATATCTATATTGACCGAGGTAATTTAAAATATCTGGTGAATACCACACTGTACTCAGTGCAAAGCTCAATGTTCAGTATCAGGTTAATATTGATTTCTGTATTGTATTGCATTGTATTTACAACCATGTGCAGACCACTTTGTTTTACATACGCTTGTGTACTTATATTTCGTAAAATACTGTGTTGGTTAATTGTATTACAGTTTTATTATTGCATTATTTTGGGACTAGTGAATAACATTAATGAATACTTCTAAAATAAAACGTACAAATATAACTGATGACTTTACAAAGTAAACTTTGTGAATTTCGTGGTTAGATATTGCTTTCATTCAAAAGTTCTTAAACTGACCGTCTTATGAAAAAGAAAAATTGTTTCAGGAAATTTTGGAATGAATTGTTATTCTTGGTAAAACTTACCCAATCTGATGTCGATTGTAGTTATTAAATTATACAAATAAAATTTATGAGACAAATTAGAAAAAAAACAGTGTATGAGCAAATCCCTATTGAACTGCGCGTACTCAATTTGAATATATAAGTATTATTATATAACCAGTGTTGTAAGATTTTTTCCAACATATCTAGAATAACATTCAGGAAAAATACTAAATTACAAATGATTACTTGAGGTCAGGGGCTTTGAGCACCGGACTCCCCGTCTAGAACTTGCTGATTCGAATCGAAATATGGATTTATAGTAACGTTCCACGAACGGTAAGTTCGGCATAAATACTAGTTCGATACCAGGATGCAGTTATCCTGCTGACTAAATATATCACAAATTTTTTCACAGTTCATTGTTCAATTGTTTATATATAGCTATAAGAATACAAATGTCTACTTGTGTAAGTTATAACACTGTTTACTTTTACTTACCGACTTCACAGTTTTTACCGCTCCATCCTGATTCGCATTCACATTTATAGTCCCCAAGCAAATTGACGCACTCAGCACCATTCTTGCATGGACTGCTGTTACATGATGTTGCATCTTAAACGCATACACAAAAACAAACATCAAATTATCATACTTGATATCTTCAGTCATTTTGTAAATGCTTATGAACAGCAGTTGTATTCTTAAATTACATACATGTATGAACTTCGGTATATTTTCTCAACGTTTTCTTTTACAGAAATATAAGGTAGCAGATATGGCCAATATGTAATGGAGCAAATAAACTGTTGTTTATTAGATTTCGTTTTTCCCTGTATTTCATTTTGAAAGAACTTATTTTGTAATAATTAGCCACATATATGGTAAGTGATCCCTGTGTCTTCTTTTTGTCACAAAAACAATTGTAAAAAGCATCCTTCAGAACTAGCTTAAAAGGCATACCCTAAAATTTCAAGTATTTCGTTTTCCTCAAAATCATTCAAGCGTGAATATTTAAAATCAATTATTATCTGATGTAAAGGTTTCAAGTGAAAGTGTTAAGAACAAACAGCAAACTGAATGCATAGATATTAGTCTTGATACAGAGAGTTGTTATATCATTTTTGATGGATAGTCATTAATTAAAAATTCACACTTTCTTGATATGCTTTAAATAAACATTTATGAAAAACATTCTTTAAATTACCAATAATTTTCATATTTAAAAGAATGAGCCAATAGTTTAAAACGGTTAGAGTATAAATCCAAAACTGTAGGAAATAAAAATATTGTTTTAAATATTGAAGGTGAAAATTACCATAGTCCTCAGAATATTGCAAATCACTTTAATGATTTTTTTTTACTACTGTTGCCTCTAAACTTGTTGATAAATTAACTTGTGCTAGCAAATGTTTTGAACTTGACTCACAGGCTTTGTTATATTTGTATGATGGTAGAAATATTAAAAAACATAAATCCTACTTGAAACATGTGTCTGAGGCATACAAAGAACTTTGTATACAAAGAACTTAAGTAATTAAATTCAGCAAATAGTACTGGTTTAGATAAAATCCCTGCCAGGTTTTTAACAGATGTAGCTTCATTTTTGAAAGAACCAATTACTTTTATTGTAAATATTTCAATTTTAGAAAATTGTGTTCCTGATGATATGAAAATAGCTACGGTGAAACCATTCATTAAGAAAAATAGTAATCTGGAAGTAGGAAATTATAGACCTGTTAGTATTTTAAGTATTGTGTCCAAAATTTTAGAAAAATCTGTGTATTCACAACTTGAAAAGTTTTTAATTGACAATAATCTATTGTATGAATTACAGTTGGTTTTAGAAATTCTTATTCCACTGATACATCTTTTATCCACCTTATGGATCATATCAGAAATAAATTCTAAGGGTTTATAAACAGGCATGGTAATGTTAGACGTACAAAAATCCTTTGATACTGTCAACCATGATAGTTTATGTGGAAAATTGAAATTAATGGGTATTTCAAATACTGACTGGTTTATGTCTTATCTTAGAGGCAGGAAACAAACTGTTAGATTAACTGTTGATAATATTTTATCAGAAAATAAGTCTGTTACATGTGGGGTTTCCCCAGGCAGCATCCTGGGTCCTGTTCTATTTTTGTGCTATGTGAATGACATGATTATTAGTATTGATTCTGAATGTTAACTTATCCTGTATGCTGACGACAGCGCAATTCTTTTTGCTCGCAAAAACCCAAGTCTTGTTCATCTTGGCTTGTGAATAACGAATTGTCATTACATCTTGGAAAGACTGAATGTCTTATTTTCGGTTCAAAACGAAAGCTTAAACAATTTAAAGATTTTAGAATAGTTTGTAATTGACATATTATTGTGTCCAAACAATCTGTAAATTATCTAGGACTAAATATTGATAATTCTATGATACTATTGTTTATAATATTCTTTGCAAGGTCAATTCACGTCTTCAATTCATGTGAAAACAAGCAAGGTTTTTAGATTACAAAACCAAAAATATTTATGTTCAGCACTTATACAGTGTCACCTAGATTATTCATATTCTTATTGATACCCGAATCTGAGCAAATGTTTAAAAAACAAGCTTCAAGTTTGTCAAAATACAATCGTTCGATTTATACACGGCATGGGACCCAGAGAAAGTGTCAATACTGTAAGTTTTGCTGATATGTCTTTGTTAAATGTAGAAAATCGAAATAAGCAATTACGTCTGAACCATGTATTTTAAATTGTCAATAACCAGTGACCCTCATATATGAAAGAAAATTTTTTACCTGTTAAAGATATACATCGCTATTCCACTCGCGCGAATCAGTACAATTTTAGGGCCCCGAAATGTTATGAAAAAGATAATGTCACTTTTTTGATAGTGCAATTAATGACTGAAATTCCTTGGCTGCAGACATTAAAAAACTTACCAAGATTGGACATTTCAAAAGTTCTGAAAAGGTCTACTTACTTGAAAAAGCTAGAAACTCGTAGTTAACTGCACTTATTTGACTAGATACCAGTCTCTGTGTTTTAAACTTAATCGTTGAAAATACATAATGTATTTTAAAATCTAATAGTATATATTTTAAGAATACTTTATGACAACTTCCAATTTCCAAAATCTTTTATTTATCTTTTTTTATTTTTTTATTTCAATGTATTTATGTCTGTTTAATTGAATTGTATATAATAGCAAGTATATGTCCAAGGACTCCATTGAAAATAAGCCTTCGGGCTTTCATGGGCAATCCGAGGTTATTTCACACTACTATATACATGCTTTTGCTTACAAAATTACATATTAAATACTTCTTATCTAGTCAAACGCAAATTAAGTATACAATACAAGTTAGCCTTGTTTTAGCTCTAAAATTGGTGTCTTTTTAGTAAGTTTACAGTGATACAGCTATTTATGGCAAACTCCCTAAGTACTTTTTAACAAATTATTTATCTACTTTTTACACCGATAAAAACCGATGTTGTGTAAGTGTATTTATTGTGTATATGTATATGTGTGTTTTACCCTAAATAAAAATCAATCATAAATATCAATCAACCAATCAATCAATCAACCAAGATTGGACATTTCAAAAGTTCTGAAAAGGTCTACTTACTTGAAAAAGCTAGAAACTCGTAGTTAACTGCACTTATTTGACTAGATACCAGTCTCTGTGTTTTAAACTTAATCGATGAAAATACATAATGTATTTTAAAATCTAATAGTATATATTTTAAGAATACTTTATGACAACTTCCAATTTCCAAAATCTTTTATTTATCTTTTTTTATTTTTTTTTTCAATGTATTTATGTCTGTTTAATTGAATTGTATATAATAGCAAGTATATGTCCAAGGACTCCATTGAAAATAAGCCTTCGGGCTTTCATGGGCAATCCGAGGTTATTTCACACTACTATATACATGCTTTTGCTTACATAATTACATATTAAATACTTCTTATCTAGTCAAACGCAAATTAAGTATACAATACAAGTTAGCCTTGTTTTAGCTCTAAAATTGGTGTCTTTTTAGTAAGTTTACAGTGATACAGCTATTTATGGCAAACTCCCTAAGTACTTTTTAACAAATTATTTATCTACTTTTTACACCGATAAAAACCGATGTTGTGTAAGTGTATTTATTGTGTATATGTATATGTGTGTTTTACCCTAAATAAAAATCAATCATAAATATCAATCAACCAATCAATCAATCAACCAAGATTGGACATTTCAAAAGTTCTGAAAAGGTCTACTGACTTGAAAAAGCTAGAAACTCGTAGTTAACTGCACTTATTTGACTAGATACCAGTCTCTGTGTTTTAAACTTAATCGATGAAAATACATAATGTATTTTAAAATCTAATAGTATATATCTTAAGAATACTTTATGACAACTTTCAATTTCCAAAATCTTTTATTTATCTTTTTTTATTTTTTTTTCAATGTATTTATGTCTGTTTAATTGAATTGTATATAATAGCAAGTATATGTCCAAGGACTCCATTGAAAATAAGCCTTCGGGCTTTCATGGGCAATCCGAGGTTATTTCACACTACTATATACATGCTTTTGCTTACATAATTACATATTAAATACTTCTTATCTAGTCAAACGCAAATTAAGTATACAATACAAGTTAGCCTTGTTTTAGCTCTAAAATTGGTGTCTTTTTAGTAAGTTTACAGTGATACAGCTATTTATGGCAAACTCCCTAAGTACTTTTTAACAAATTATTTATCTACTTTTTACACCGATAAAAACCGATGTTGTGTAAGTGTATTTATTGTGTATATGTATATGTGTGTTTTACCCTAAATAAAAACCAATCATAAATATCAATCAACCAATCAATCAATCAGCCAATCAATCAATCAATCAATCAATAATATGTAGAATGTCATCGATACATTTAAGGGACTTTTCCTTTAACTGTTGCTTACATAGGCATGTGGGCAGACTTCCTGACCAGTATCCATACTTAGTACACGTGCGGGTGGCTTGTGAATGATCTGTCATGTTGTAATTCTTGTCGCAAGTGTAGTGAACTTGGCCAGCATTAGTGAAGTCGCTGCCCGAGAAACTTCCATGAGATACAGTACCAGGGGGGCCGCAAGTCACAACTAGAATTATTATTATTATTATTATTATTATTATTGCTATCACTTAAAAAGAATCATTGAATGAATGGAAAACTTACTTCCAAAATCAATTGTACGAATACTTTAATATAATGTCATTTTCTTTCCACAGTTTTCGCTGCTAATTTTGAAATGAACAGCGGTTATTCCATTGGTCAAAATGTGTTTAGGAAATAAGCGTTTCCTAACCTCACAGCGCTGATGTAAGGCCGAGGACACCAACCATAAAGACGCAGAAATAGGGACACCCCATTATAAGCCAGTAGTTTACAAAATCAACAGTCATTCAAATTAAGATTTTGTTTTTTGTTTTTTTTTATACTCTTCTTCTATTATTCATTAATTTCTAACTTCTGTTTTGGCTCTGTTTCCGCTACAGAGAGGTTTTAAATTAACTAATTTTTCTTGCCAGATTTACTTCAAACACTTTGATGTATTTGTAAAAATTAAGTACTGGTTTTCTAATGGCACGAAAGTAATAAAAAGGTACAAGCAAAAGGAACACAGGTGTAAGTAGAAAATAATTCGAAATTTAATATGCAATTTCCGAATTTAGAACAGATTCTTACATTTCAATTAATATGAAAGTTTCCTTACCGTCTTTACAACAGGTCCCTTTATATCTCTCCGGACACCGACAATATCTAGTGGATACGTATGTTCCGCCGTTGTAACAAATTTTGTTGCATTCTTCACTGTCATAGTAACCGTATCTTTCTGCGTCATAATTCATTCCACAGTTTGCCATACACAGCCGGGAATCATGTGCAAGATCGGACCTACAGCAGAAATATCTGTCTCGTCTGCGTATACCCCCGGCACAAAGTCTGCTACAATCAGACCAAGCGTTCCATGACAACCATTCACATCGTGTGGGACAAGACTCCGTAAGAACGGATACTGGAAAGGTCAAAATGGCCAGGAGAACAATAATAATCCATGTATTTTCCATTGTCATAACAGACGGCTTACAAAGTACAAGTTTGTGAAAATCCAATAATCTTATCAAAATCAAATGTTTTATACTAAAAGAACAAATATATAGTATTCAACAGATGCCTTTGCAAAAACATGCACGTCCCATTAAAAATGTCAGAATAAATTCCAGTGCATTGAAATATGCAAATGTTTCACTTTTTTAATCACTGTTCACATTCTGCATTTTTGTCAATCTTTAGTGTCTTTCGCATGCGCAGAACGCTACAACAGCCAACATAAATCCAAAATTAAATTTTCTTCATGTATATGTGCACATTTGTACGATAAATACATGTTTACTTCGGTGGTTTTGCAAATTCATGCACAAAATCTATAAGGAAGTAGCGCAGATTTTAACTTTTCTGACCCTTTGAAAAGATGGTATCTGAGACAGATTGTCCTTGCACCTTGAGTGTCTTTTCAGCTGCTGTGACATGATTGCTTCAGTTATCCTATATCAGAAGTACGCGTTGATACCCATTATTATTTAAACATCATTTTTAAGATCTTTCATCTTAAACAAACATAAATGTTTATTTTGTAGGTTTGTATTTCGATAAAAAAAATAATGTTTGTCTAGTTTGAATTTACGTCGCAGTTTGAGGAAGATTATTCATTCTCTTCCTTAAAGCCGATGAAAACTCTCCCTATTAATTAAAATATTCTTAAAATAAAATCAAAATAATATTTAGTGAGGAAAAGGAAAAAAAGTAGGAAAATGGCTGTTCTATGGATATTGGCTTCTCTTCTTTTGCTGTGCCATATTTCACTATGTCAGGTATTCATTAATATCCTAATGCTTTTAGAATTTAGCAAGAATATATATAATGATATAATAGAAGTTTCATATTCTGATGTTGTGAACACTCAGAAGTTGTAATCACCTAATCACAGAACCAGATTTTTTTCACGACAGAAGCGCAGACGTGTTTTCAAACATGTCTGTGAACTAAATCTGCTTTTGATTTATAATCTTGATGAGCAGGCTGTTTAAAGTAAAAACAATCAAGTTATAAAACTTGCATAACATATGACTGGTTTCTTTAAGAGATGTACAGCTCCTGGCCTGCAGGAGTTGTATTGAGTTGCAATGTCAATGGGTCACACGCCCCGTTCCATGTGGAGAAAAATGAAGAAATGTCTGCTGATACAGCATGCACCGTTGAAACAAAGAAGGGTGTCGTTGAAGTAAGATGTGATGGTACCGAATGGAAAACAGTCACAGGTGATTTGTATCAAGACATTTAAGTTTAAACAGATGTCACAAAGCTTACAGATGGTTCAAAAATTGTAAAAAGGTCGTTTAACTAAAAGCTCTTTTGTCCAATTTTGAAAAGAAATTAAGAGTAATATTCGCTGCGAAGAAAAGAATATTTGATTACTTTGGATATATCGTCTGATTCATATTATCTTTTAAGAATAAGAGCAATTTTAGACTGTTCCTCTAAACTTCAGCTTTGAACATATAACGTATGTTTTTAAAGTTAATTATAAATTCATGTATACTTCTTGGTACATTTTTTAACTTACCTTAGAACATAGTTATAGTTTACATGTCTAATATCATATTTCATTTTGAATTCTATGCAGCTATAGATGACAAGGAAGTTAGGGTTAAGGTTTCAGATTTTATTCAGCAACAAAAGGGCTTGTCGCGAAAAGTTCGACATGTAGTCAATGGATTGGGTGAAGCGGCATTGTGTGTTTTAACTCTATTTAGTTGTTTATAATTTTGATACTCTATGAACTTTACATATTCAAATAGTCTGATGATCGTTCTAAACTGTTATCTTCTTCATCTTCCGGACTTAGAAAATTATGATACTGCATGTACTCAAATTCTACAATCTACCTAATGAAAATGCGCAGAGATAGTATCAATAGGAACGATTAACTGGTGGTATTACCTTTCCTCAATCGTGAGGACAGACTGAAATTTTCTTGCAGACAGAACCCCACCTAGCTTGGTATTCGATCCTGCTCTTATTACTGTAACAGCCAAACCATTAGAAATATATGCCTACGCGACTTGGACAGAACCAGTTGCACACGATGAACAGGATGGATATATTAAGTATGAGCGCTTTTTCATATTATTACCTCGTAAGGAAAACACTCACATTTTCTATTTATTCCTATTTCTTGGTAACATAATTCCGGGAACATTCAGAAAATCAGTCGAACATGAGATGTTTTCTGGAAGGCTTCAGTGCGTATGTTGCATACCATAAACTCGCATTAAATGATGAAACAAATTCGCTATTTTCAAACGAAATTGTAATGGAATTGTGTTTCACAAGTAAAACTCGGCAAAACGTATTTGTTTACTCGAGTAATACACTTGATCTATGCAAATTGAAACAGGGAGAAAACATATTATCTGATAATACCTCAAAGAAAATATTAGATATTATACATTAAATGAAAAATTATATTTTTTTCTACAAATCCTACGGTTCATAAAATCATACCGAACTATACAATTCTAACTTCAGACCACGGAGAAATAGTGGTCGGCCACCCGGAAGGCACTTTCCTGAATATGATACAAGAATTACCTACGTGGCAAAAGACAAGTCTGGAAACCGAGCCGAGTGCACAATAATTGTCAGAGTTAAAAGTAAATTTTACTATTTAATTGATGAATGAAAATAATGATGACATTGTTATGCCCCCACAAAGTGGGGTGCATATAGCGTTGCACTTGTCCGTCCGTCCGTCCGTCCGTACGTCTGTCCGTACGTCCCGAAATCTTGTGAACGCAACTCCTCTTAAACCGGATGGCAGATTTTGCTTAAACTTCCAGGGATGAACAACCTTAATGTGTAAATGGTAGTAAAGGAAGGAATTTTTGCTGCGACCAAATTTAACAGAATTATGGACCTTTGTTGATTTTTTCACTAGAAATTTTGTGAACGCAACTTCTCTTAAACCGGATGGCAGATTTTGCTTAAACTTCCAGGAATGAACTACCTTAATGTGTAGATGGTAGTAAAGGAAGGAATTTTTGCTGCAACCAAATTTCACAGAATTATGGGCCTTTGTTGATTTTTTCACTGTATACCATATAGAAATTTTGTGAACGCAACTCCTCTTAAACCGGATGGCAGATTTTGCTTAAACTTCCAGGGATGAACAACCTTAATGTATAGATGAAAGTACAGGAAGGAATTTTTGCTGCGACCAAATTTAACAGAATTATGGCCCTTTGTTAATTTTTTCACTATATACCATATAGAAATTTTGTGAACGCAACTTCTCTTAAACCGGATGGCAGATTTTGCTTAAACTTCCAGGGATGAACAGCTTTAATGTGTAGATGGTAGTAATGGAAGGAATTTTTGCTGTAACCATATTTAACAGAATTATGGCCCTTTGTTGATTTTTTCACTATATACCATATAAATAATTGAACATATAAATTTTACATTTGTAATTTAATTTAACATGTACATAAGGTTACCTGTAGATCATTTTAGGTATATGTACAGAAAAAATCTTACATACAGGATATACATGCTCTTGTTTATGAGCACTTATGCATAGTGGGGGCGTCCGTGTCCTATGGACACAGTTCTAGTTTAAACTGAAGTAAGGGTGAAATTATTAGAGTTGTTTGTTTTGCTATCAAAGGAAGGAGTTTAAAGAAAGTTGTATTTTTTTCAATATGAAATGTTACAGGATTGATCGGTACCTCAAGTTCTTGCGCATATTTAACGGGTTTTTCGGTTGAATGATTATTGCCTTAGTTATGGCCCTTGAATAAAAAAGGCGTTTTGGCCCGTTAATGATTTTGTGTCGCTGTTAGACAGTAGCTGCGACATGCTACAAAGTAGCCGCGACATAAAGGGATCACTTCTCCGTCGTCTATCTGTCCATCTGTCCGTCTTTCACAAAACTTTTCCGGACTACTCCTCAAAAACTACTCCAAACTTTACAGGAATGATCAGTACCAAGTCTAGTTGTGCATATCGTCGGCATTTTCCAGTTCAGTAATTTTGACAAAGTTATGGCCCTTTAATGATTTTTTATTCAAAGTTTGTCCGGACTACTCCTCTTATACTACTAAAGCAATTTGAATGAAATGTTACAGGATTGATCGGTAGCTCAATTTACAAGTCCAACAAACAGTCCAATCACCCCCCCCCCAATAAAACTGCTTAATTAGCTATCATCAGGCGACACTTGTGATCACTGATCGCTCTCCTTTGTTGTTGTTTTTGTTTGTTTTTATTATTGCTGTTTTTGTTTTCAAGGAAAAGCTTATAGTTTCAGATTTAAAACGTATTTGTGTAAAAGGGGGTGTGGTATAATTTATTATTGCATTTTTATTGGACTTGTCCTAGTTTAATGTTTTCTATTCCTTTCCTTTGATAAATGATGTAAGATTTTTAGAAAGATATTTATTTCCAGTTCAGACTATGCAAGAGTAAATTGTTTGAATAAACACTAGTCTTCTATCATCTATCAGCAGTCTTCGAAGGAGATTTATTTAAGTTGCAATAACTTGTTTTCCAACTAAAGTTAAATAAATAAGTTTAAACTTACTATTTTCTATTTATCTGAGTAAATATAAAGATTGTTTATCAAATAAAGATCACAAGAACTGTATTGTTGACAAAGTTTTTTATGAAGAAGACTCCTCAGCTATGTGAATGCATTGATATTCTTTAAGACGAACTTATATTTTACATTACAGTTGTACGCTGCGATTCTCCAAAGCAGGTTGAAAATGGGTATTTTCAATGTAGTCCTGTTACCGACTTTTTAAATGGTGGTAGATGTAGATTTGGTTGTTATGAAGGTTTCGATTTAACAGGGGGAGCAGAGGTTACTCATTGTAAGCCAAATGGTGAATGGTCGGGACAACAACCATTCTGCAAACGTAAGTATTAAATATGATTTTTCATACTATTATTTGTTTGAAATTTATTTTTATGGTTTTCACGAGGAACTAGCCATGGTAATTATTTAAGTTATAAAGTAGATTAAAAGCAGTTTAAAAGATGCTTTGCTGTTAGCACAAAATAAATCCATATATTTATTATCTTGCAGTCTCCTTTTTATAGTAAATGATGTATACTCATTAAATGAAAATTCTTTTAAGTAAATTACTGATTTTACTCAAAATTTGTGGAATTTTCATTTTTTCGAAGTTTAAGTTTGAATATATATATATATATAAAGAGAGAGAGAGAGAGTCTTTCTTGGGTCACAACACATTCAAAGCATTATTTGCAATGACAACTGTTAAATCAATTATTAACCTATGGTACATCTAGATTCAGAAAATATCATATAAGATGTTAGTTGTATGAGAGAAATGCATCTGCTTTAGCCGTTTGTTAGTTTTGTTTTTTATAGCATTTCAGTGCCCGAATCTACATAGTGTGGATCGGGCTGGAAGTCCTGTATGTACACACGGATTCAATTTTCGTAGCATCTGCGTCTACAACAGTGCAGCTGGATTCGACATGCCACCAAAGGTCAGCAAAGCAGTAGTATGTGACAAGTCAAAATCGTGGCGAAAATTTGGAGAACCAAAATGCGTTGGTCAGTTTTATTTCTTTTTTTCTTTTTCATAGTTAGTCAAATATATTTTTGGTATAATAAAGTATCGGTTGTTGATTTCGGGTTATACCATTTTTTGTGAGACAATACTGAATAATTTTCCCTATACTCTTACATTGTTATATTAGAACCTTGATTGGCATGATAATATTGACCTTTCAATTACTCTAACTTTTAGGCAAAAATGTATTTTTGGGCACATTAAACTGTTAATCAAAAATACTCTTCATGAATTTTGTCTCGACAGTGGTTACCCTAGAAAATCGTCTGATCTATTGATGACTACCCCTAACGTTTAATAAACGCTTCAGTATTTGCATTCATTTTTTTTTTCTTTTTTCATTATTCAAACGTTATTTTGAACCAACTTGTTATAACACAATGTCATAGCAATAAGTCTAAATAGTCATGGTTTAAAGCAGGCAGGTCCTCCAATAAGAGGAAGCTTGAATTGTTCTTGAAACGACTGACTTGTCGAAACAATAAATCGCGAACACATGGTAGTCGATTCTGCTATCTTCCCATTGTTATTGTTCAGCACTACTCCGAACCCACGATTTTTGTTACTTCTTCCCTCTAAATCCACGGTTGATGGTTTCGCCTCACTCTAAATCGATGGGTTTAGATTCTACTCCTCTTCAATTCGATTGTCGATTTCGCTTCTCTCAAAATCATTTGATAATAATTCCACTCTTTTCTAAAATATTTTCTGTTGATTCTGCTCATCTCTAAACCCACTGTTGTTGATTCAAAACCTCTCAATGTAACAAAGAGCAGTATCAAAACATTGGGTCACTGAAGATGCTCTGACCTTATACAAATAGGATTACATGAGAAGAAGGGATTTATTTTTCTGAAATTGAGAAGGATGTAAGGTTTTGAGAATTTTAACTACGTCGAAATATATTTGAACCGATTTTGTATGTTAGTCCTCAATAAGTATATAATTTTAATCATAGATAGCACAGGTTACTTTGTTTCCGTGAGAAAATTAGGATGTAAAATGTTTAGTTGTTTATATGTTTATTTTCTCTTCCTGTTAACACTTTAAGTTTTAAAGAAAGTAAAAGATAATATTCATAAAACAAAATAACATTTAACATTCCCATTAACGCCATACCTGTGTATTGGCAAACAAATATTTTATGTATCTTCTTGATTTTTAGAGTCCATTTTTTACGTGTGAAAGCTTTTCAAACATACTGTTTTTCAGGTAACTACTGATGAAAATGAAAAGACATTCATAGCAGGGATGTCATCGAATGTTCATGTTTTATTCATGTATTTTTAAGCTCAAAAATGTATTTCCTAAAACTCCATGTTTTGTTATTCTAGGATCTTGCGTTCTTAATTATTTACTAAGGCTTTTTTCTTAGTTCATGCCTTGCAATCATTTGTCAAGAAACTGTCCGTGTTTTAATTCAGACGTGGAAGCACCAATGTTCACTACATGCCCAAGTTTGGTCATTACTGGTACAGATACTGGCTTAAACTCGACGGTGGTCAGCTGGGAAGAACCAACCGCAAAGGACAACAGTAATAAAAGCTCGGTGTTTATAATACAAGGGATAAAACCTGGTGACAGACTCACTGTTGGGACATATTCTGTGCAATATGGAGCCAAAGATGATACAGGAAACGTAATTAGAGACTGCAGGTTTATTGTTATAGTGCGAGGTAATTCGTGTGATATATATGTGTAGTTCATATTGCAAAAATGGAGGTTGTGATGGTGTGTAGGGATGGAACTTTTAGTCCCTTACTTAAAGTAAGCAAGTTTAAATCCCGCCCTTGGTCATTAGCCGTAACTTTCAAATTTCTGTTAAAAAACAAGTGCAGGAAGCAGTTATAGAGTACTATTTAAAATCGATTGCAAAACAGGTACTTAAATGCGATAAAAATAAATTTCATGTCAACTTTTAGTGATTGTCATCTTTTTTTTAATTTCTCTTTGGCTTATGTTATGGTTCACTGTAAAATTGTGTAAAGTGTGAACTGATCTAATTTACTAGTTCTTCCGCCGAGATATGTAAATGTGAAAAATGCAATATTATAGACTCTCGCAAATCGATTTTCGGGTCTAGTGTCCAGCGTTTAACCCCTCGACCACAGTCAGCCACGCATAATTGCGTCTTTACAAAATAGTTACAACGAACAGTCATCAATGTGATCAATTTGATTATTTCTATTTTATTTTGTTGGTCAGTTCGCATGGAAATCCATGCGTTATATGTTTCTAAAATTGTGTTCAAATTCAATCAAAGACGGTGTCATTATTTCAGAAATGTATTCATACAGAAAGAGTGCATGGAAAGTAGTTGGGATGATCACAGAATTTTAAAGAATTCATTAATGCATTATGTGATTAACAAGCCGATTTAATAATGTGTTATATATAAATATTTAATGGTAAACATTGCATGAATATATCTAACTTAACTGATAAACTAGTTTTGTATAGTGTACTGTTTTGACATTTTTAGAAGTTCGATGTTCAAGATTGTACGAGACGCCATTTCTTCAAGTCAATTGCCCGGATGGGTATAGAAGTGGGGCTCGTTGTAAATTAGATTGCTTTCCTGGAAATAACTTGCTTGGTCAGAACACTGTGGAGTGCAAAAGAAGTTCTGATAATTTCGTCGGTACATGGAACTGGAAAAACGGTCAACAGTCATTTTGTAAAAGTAAGATTTGACGCTGCTAGAGATAAACCATTAACTAGATAAAACATACAATTCTGATGTACTGTCGGTCCTAAAATACTTCACAAAAACTAAAGAGAAAACTATAAAAAGCGGTCTTATTGTACGGTCAGACATTAACATATTTTGTTCTTTACCCATATTTTCTGTCAAAT
Organism: Cyclina sinensis; assembly: GCA_012932295.1. Lineage (NCBI taxonomy): Eukaryota > Metazoa > Mollusca > Bivalvia > Venerida > Veneridae > Cyclina > Cyclina sinensis. The sequence goes on from JAAONU010000008.1 coordinate 35,013,480, forward strand.
CATTCAGTTCGATATGTTACATTTGACGCACAAAATATGTCCGTAATTGTAAGCATATTCGTATAAACATTCTATATGTTTCTGTATTGGGCGGTTCGGTACATTTATATTTTGCTTTCAAACATAAGCTTCAATAGAGTAATGATTTTAAAATTGCTATTTTTCGAAATTGTTAAACATTGCCCATTTTTTTATTTTATGCAAGTTTTTAGCTATATAAAATGAACACATGTATATGGATTGGGGTAATTAATCAAGAAAAAACAAACACATTTAACAATTGTTTCCAATAAGATAGGGCAAGACACCTGTCTTTTGTGCGCATAGTACCTCCCGAATCCCTTCTATTTTTGCCGGATGTCTGGTTGAGATGGACCTACGGTGACAATTATTTTACTAGTTAGCGGCTCACAAACCGACTTCTTTTAATTTTTAACCAAGCCGTTACTAGATCACGAACCTTTGATCTCTGGCTCCGTGGGCGGAGGCCCTATTTATACGGCCGCAGTTGCGGTGTATGTAAATATTATTTTCTAAATTATGATTGCGGATATGGAAACCGGGGTAAAACCAGATAAGAGGTAGCATTTCTGATTTTGCAAATGTGCTGTCATTTTAAGGTAATAAAGATTGCGTCCCTCTGGCTCCCCCAAAACATGGCGCTGTGGCCTGTGACAACTGGAAAGGCGGGAAATATTGTCAGATACAGTGCAGAAATGGAACAGAAATGTCTGGTGTCAGCCTGAAGAAATTATACGTCTGTGATACTGAAACTGGAAAATGGTCAAGAAATCTTACCGAAGTCAACACGTGTAAAGGTAAAAACATTTGGATTAAAACAAAACCGTCAGTTTTGATATAATTTTCATTTTTTTAAATAGGGAATTAATAAACAGAAAATTCAAATATGTTGATCCAAATGTGACAACTCATATGTTCATTTTTGTTCTTTGCATGATAAACATTTATAATTGTGAATGCATTATTTGATAAGAAAAGCGAGTTGGTCACTTGATAAAATTCAAACGTAGATGTATTTACCAGCCGGGACAAAGAAAAAGAGAAACAAGCAATGTATTTTTAAACTGCTTGATAAATAAATAAATGATTTTAAATTTTATAACAATTGTTTTCATGAAATGTTTCTTTAACTCCTGTTAAATTTAAGGAATAAGTAGGAAACAAAGTCAGAGATCTGTTGGAATAGAAGCTTTCTATTATTTCAATGGAGACTGTACTGATCCAGCTACAAAAGAACGAATAGCGAACAATTTTATAACTGTACTCGGACACCTTCAGTTTCAACAAGAAGCATGTCAACATTCTGTGTGTGATGCTCGGAATGTAGAGGTACATGTTTTCGCATTTACTTGTATTTGTCCGTAGCTGCCTACGAAAAACATACTTATAAAGTATTATACACGTAATACTTCTCCTCTACCATAAACAAGTATTTTCGGTGCAATTATAGCCTTGAAATGTTTAGATTTGGGTACGATTAGTTATATCAATTCACATAAGTTTTTTTCTTCATCTTTTTATTTTCTTCAAGTTTTTCTCAATAGACTTAAGTCCATACTTTCCAAAACATAAATCACCGAAATACGCAATAAACACTAAGTATGACAAAACAGGTTTAAGGTTTAATTGCGTTTTTTTCATGAGTATATCCCATTGTGAGGACGTGCACCGAAACTCACCAGCAATACACATCAAGGAAAACCTTATTTAAATTCCTGAATTCTACTCTCCATTTAGTTGTTTGTATGGCTTTTCATTTTTTTTCAGATAACTTGTGGAGAATCAAAACGGAAGAAACGCAGTGCGACGGACGAAAACACACCGGAAAACATTCTTAGAGTAACTTTCAGCATACCCTTCAAATTTGATGCCAAGAATATTTCATTCACTGCGATGAAATATGACGAACTAGTTCTTCTTGTCAAAGATTTGCTTCAAAGAAACGAATATGAAATCTTTGGCAATGCTACTGTTGTCGAAAAGGATTTCAAAAGTAAAGGATTAGAGGTTCACTGCCCAGAAGGTGCTGTCAAGTCCCAACAAAGCTGGAACTGCAGTAAGGGCGAATTCAAAATGTTTTGCTAACTTAATATGCCAATATATGCACATACCATTCACTCACCTGTTTGCATACACATTTATTTCCCTTCCATGGAAATACCAGTATTCTGATTATCCATCGGTCAGTAAACTAAAACTGAAATTTTAATAGCAGAGCAGGTAATGCATGTTACGAACTTCCCCGTCTAGAATCCCATTATTATATTCCGCATACGAACGGACGTGCGTTCAATTTGTCGATGCGCAAAGCTACTTTACATTTTTCCAGCATAGTCAATAATTTTTGGTTTGAGCTTGTTGATAGTCTCTAAAAAGAGGAACCTCCTCTTACGGATGAATGTTGAAACAGTCAATGTAATATACAAAATTATTTTGTTAAACCACTTGGTACATTTCGACTTAGTTCGTCAAATTCGGAGAGGCGGTGGGGTATTTGGTCATAGAAACGAGTACATCCTTAAAGCAATCGAAATGCCTTTACCGAAAATTGAATCCAGCCTAATTGGAACTGATAAAGGAAATACATAACCCTAACAATGTAACCTACGTCGACCAGCTTTTAAAAGATTTTGCTTGTTTACCCTATCTTTGTTACAACTAACAACAAAATAGAATATCGGTCTAGAAATTATTACATACAAAAGGGAATTATTTCAGTTTCAGCAGTGAAGGATATTACAATTGTTAATCTGTTTCTTGCGTGTATATGTAGATATAATAACGGTCCAGATCTAATATAACCCTCATCTGGGGTGATAGACAATGTAGACTGGTATTATATCCGCATATACCACTTCAAAAACTAATATACATGTAACATATAGTATAAAGAAAGTCTTGAAAATTCTTATTCATACTTTTCTCGAGGAATGTTTTGCCAAACCTCACAGGATGTTTTTTTTATAAAAAGTATTGCCTTGGAAAAGGTCATATAGGTGATATGTTTTTTACATGTGAAAACACAATCTGATACATATGTTAATGATTATCGTGCAAGAGGCACTCTAAGCGACAAAAATTCAAACACGCGTTAAAACAAGTTCATATGAAATGGTTACTTTGTTTTCCTTAAAACCTTGTTAGTTTGTCCTTGATTAGATTTGTGGATTTGACTTGTTTGTCAATTGGATAATTGCTGATAAATCTATTAACAGATAAACCTCAACAAAAATGTTAACTCGCCCAGAGAATGAGATAAGCTGTCAGTTTCAGTTGCTAATTAATGTAATGTAATGAGTCTGTATCTAATAATCCTTTACAATATCATGTCCTAATTCCCACACTTTTATATATTTAAAGCCTGGTTCACACGATAACTTTTTAACACTATATTTTTAAATGTTCATTTTGTTTACACATAATTAAGTAAATCCATATCTGTCAGGTTTAAATTTAACACGTGTTGATCGTCTGAGTTCTTGTCCAGTAGAAGGTTTTTCTACTTTCCTTGGTGTGCTAGTTTTTGGTATTTGAGAGGGTTGTTCAGTCACGGGTTTTGACTGTGATGTTTCTTGCGGCGGAGTTGGTAACTTCGGTGTTTCTGTTGGTAATTTCGGTGTTTCACACTGCACGTTTGTAGGCAGTGGATCTCTGATCAAACTAGGTGTTGGTTCAAATATTTGAACTGGTTTGCCGTAGTTTTCCGGAAATTTCGCCTCATTTCGCCTTAAATGATCAGCATGACAGAATCTTATTTTCCTGTCCACTTTCACTAGGTATGTCACAGAACTTTTAACCTTATGGATAACTCCTGGTAACCATTTCCATTTCAAACCTCCTGAAAGAGTTGTTTTTACAAGTACAGTTTCACCAACTTTAAAATTGTTCATTGTTGAATGTGACTTATCATGCTGTTTAACCATACGTTCCTGTTGACGTTCAAGTTGCTCTGATTTATTTGGCTTTACCAGTGAAATTCTAGTTCTTAACTGTCTTTTCATAAATAGTTCTGCTGGTGACTGCTTTGTTGTAGTTTGAGGGCAAATCCTGTATTTCAAAAGAAACCTCGCAAGTCTGCGATTTAAAGAACGTTTTTGTCCATAATTGTTTTCTTCAAACAACTGCTTCTTTAAGGCTTTCTTTAATATTTGAACTGCTCTCTCTGCTGCTCCGTTAGATCTAGGGTGATATGCTGGAGCAAATGTCTGACGGATCCCATTTCTCTTTAGAAAAGTCTTGAACTCCTCTGACGTAAACCTTGGATCATTATCACTCACAATTTCCTCGGGTAATCCCCATGAACTAAATAATTTTCTTAATTGTTCAATAGTTTTTTCACTTGTTGTGAGCTTCATCGGCATTATCTCTAACCATTTGGAGTAAGCGTCTGTAACCACTAAGAAATTTTGCTGTTTGAATTCTGCAAAGTCAATGTGTATTCTCTGCCACGGTTTTGTTGCCCATTTCCACGGGTGTAATGGAATCTCGTTAGGTGAGTTTTGAACAGACATACACGTCGCACATCCACGAACCATAGCTTCAATTTCAATGTCCATATTTGGCCACCATACATAATTTCTAGCCAAAGCTTTCATTCTACACATTCCAAGATGTTCTTCATGTAGTTCTTCAAGCATTCGCTTCTGGAATTTTTCTGGTATTACGACACGAAGTCCCCACATGATAATTCCATTTTCAACTGATAGTTCATCCTTCCTTTTAAAATATGCTGATAACGTTTTATCTGGTACACTTGTTGGCCACCCATTCATTGTGTAATCCAATACTTTACTTAAAATTGGATGTTTTCTCGTAGCCTCGGCAATGTCACGCGAATTTATAGGTAATTCACTGTCCTCAACATGTGACACGTAACTTTCTTCGTCAGGAAGATCGACTTCTTTCATCGGAAATCGCGATAAGAAATCACAGTTTGCGTGATCAGCTGATTTTCGATACACAATGTCGTAATCATAAGCAGATAGCGTAACTGCCCATCGTTGCAGTCTAGCTGCCGCCATCGTTGGTACACCTTTCTTTGGACCTAGAATTGTTGTCAGGCTTTGGTGATCTGTTATCAATCTGAAGTGACGCCCATATAAGTATTTATGAAATTTCTGCACTCCGTAAATCAAACTTAGTGATTCTCTATGTAGCTGACTGTAGTTTTTCTCACTGGCGGTCAAACTCCTTGAGGCAAACATAATTGGTCGCTCGGTTCCATCTTCCATTGTATGTGAAAGTACTGCTCCAATGCCGTATGACGAAGAATCACAAGCCAAAGTAACAGGCTTGTTGACATCATAATGAACCAATAGTTCACTGTTTACAACCATGTCCTTGGTTTCATTGAAAACCTTTTCACATTCGTCAGTCCATGCCCATTGAACACCATTTTTCAGTAGCTGGTGCACCGGATTCAATTTCGTAGCTAGGTTTGGCAAGAACGAACGATAGTATCCCAACAGTCCTAAATATGACTTCAGTTGAGAAACATTTTCAGGTCGCGGAGCCTCCCTTATCGCTTTAAGTTTGTCTTCCGTCGGTTGTATACCATGTTTGTCTACACGATGACCCATATAAGTGACAGTGTCTTCCATCCAAGAACACTTTTTAGCATTCAATTTAATGTTGTGCTTCTGTAACCGTGTAAGCACTTCATTCAGAGTTTGAAAGTGACGTACATCATCAGGCGCTGTGATCAAAATGTCGTCAATACGACATACTACATTTGGAATTCCGGCTAAAATTCTGTCCATAACTGACTGAAAAATAGCTGGACTTGATGATACACCGTAACACAAACGACGATATCTGAATAAACCCATGTGAGTATTTACAGTTAAAAGTTCCTCCGAACTCTTATCTAGCTCTAATTGTGTATAGGCATGAGATAGATCTAGCTTTGTGAACTTCTGTCCACCTGCCAATGTCGCAAACAAATCTTCTGTGTTAGGCAAAGGATATTGTTCCTCATTAATTTCTCTGTTTACGGTAACCTTGTAATCACCGCAGATTCGTACCGTTTTATCCGGTTTCGGTACAATTACTAGTGGAGTCGCCCACTCACTAGCAGGTACTCTATAAACTATACCGGCTTTTTCCATACGCTCAAATTCCTTCTCTACGGATTCACGTATAGAAAATGGAACAGGTCGCGCTTTACAAAATATAGGCTGAGCATTTTCCTTCATTCTGATTTGTGCTTTGTAACCCTTGATAGGTTCTTGATTTTCGGTATCCTGTGTGAACAGGGTCTGAAATTTTTCCTTTAGACCTGCCAATGACAATTCTTCTACACTATTCACTGAGTGAGAAAATATATTACTCCAATTCAAAGGAATAACTTCTAGCCAGTTTCTTCCAAATAATGCTTGTCGTCGGCCTTTTGCCACAACTAATGGTAAGACATACTCATTCCCACCATATTTCACATTTACATCACACTCCCCTAGCAGCTCTATCTTATTCCCGGAATAAGATTTCAATTTCAGCTGGGAGGGACGTAGAGGGTACTTCTTTAGCTCCTTTCTGTATAAATCCTCGGATACAATAGAAACAGAACTCCCTGTATCCAGTTCCATAGAAACAACCGTTGTTCCAATACAAGGCTGCAGAACGATTTTCCTAGTGCTTTTTCCAGAATATGCACAAGTATACACACTGTTCATATCGCTATCAGAACCAGTGTCCTGCACATATCGAGTATCACCACGGGATTTGCACTTCTTGGCCAAATGTCCCGTCCTTCCACAAGAAAAACACTTTGAGTCCTTGAACGTACAAGTCCAATGTTTGTGTGGCTTTCCACACCGAAAACACTCCATGCTTTTCTTTGGTGCTTGATGGGTTTTCTGCCCTGCTTGTTTGCTATAATCCTTACGATTTCTGGCACTAGTGTTCGTGGTGTTAGTCTGTGGTCTATGCTTCTTTTTAATGGTGTTAACACTAACTGATGCTGAGCTACCCGAATTAAATGAAGCCGTGTCCCTGTCAGCCATTTCCATCGCTTGAGCTAACTGGACGGCTTTCTCAAAAGTAAGTCCATCCTCAGAAAGTAATTTCCTTTGAATGACTTCCGATTTCAACCCACAAACGAAGCGATCCCTTAAAGCATCGTTTAAAAATGCATCGAATTCGCAAAAGGTTGCTAATCTTTTTAGCTCAACAACGTAAGAATTTATGTCCTCGGAATCCTTTTGATTTCTTTTATTGAACTTGAATCTTTCACTTATAACCAGAGGTTTTGGCATGTAATAGCTTTTCAGTTCTTTCACCATGTCCGCATAACTTTTCTCTGATGGTTTTCCAGGTTGCAGCACATTTTTCAAAGTTGCATATGCTTCCGATCCAATAACTGCTAAAAATATTGATGCCTTTTTCTCGTTTTGTGTTTCATTTGCCAAAAAATACTGTTCTAAGCGCTCCACATAATTGTCAAAAGTTTCCTTTTCTTTCTTAAATTCTCCAAGTTTTCCAAAAGTTGCCATTTTTTAAAAAAGTTACAGTTTAAACCACAGTTTATGAATTTAATATCCAATATTAAATTGTCATCCTCGTCGCCAGTTGTTGTATCTTTGAGAAAACAGTAACGCCTTTATAGCTAACTATATATTTTTTAATATGTCTATACAAAGCAAAGGTACAAGTGATACTGAAGCTGTACTGCTATCATAGAGGCATTTAAACATTAACAATGTAAACTAGCCAGTACAGTAACATCACGAGAGTGTATTAACCCTTATACTACAGAGTATATTTAACCATAATACTACAAGAAAGATTGTTGTACCTGCACTAAAGTCAAAATAAAACAGGGTTAGGATTGAAGAACAGTTTTTAGCAATGAGATCTGTAACATATTTTTCAGTTGAGTGTCCAGAGGGTACCTATTATATCAGCAATTCGACTTTGACGGCTTGTGTTGCTTGTCCTAAAGGATTTTATCAAGATATTGTGGCCCAGAAAAATTGTAAGCTTTGTCCAAACAGAACAACAACGTCTAGTGTTGGGGCCGAGTCAGAAACAGAATGCCAAGGTATTATGGGATATAATGAACTCAGTTTGTATGTTTTGTATGTTTGTGGTAGACAGAGATTTGCAAACTATGTCTCTAACAATTAAACATTATTTCAATGTCTCCTTTCTACGTAATAGTAAAGGTGTGTTTTCAGAATGCGTGAGAGTGTTGTCCGTTCATAAAAGTTTTGTTATCATTTTGTAACAGATAGACATATGTTTGATGTGAATTCAAAACGAAACATGTATGTACATTATACGGATGGGAACGAATACTAAAATCAATATTCGAATATTTGCTTTGCCATATTCGAATATATTCGAATATTCGTTTTTCAGTTCAGTCAGTTACCCGAATTTTGGTATCCGAACATTGGTACAGTTTTATCACCTGTACGTTGTCGGGGAAACAGCTATGTGTTATCTAGAAATGGCGTAGAAATATGGAAATTTTATGGAAGTTTTAAATACTTATGAAGTGATTGGCAATACATAATATATTCCGTTCATCAAAACCGCGTGAAATAAGTCCAAACACGAGAGGTGTGCATGTTGTTGGTTTTTTTTTCGTTGTTTTTTTGTTGTTTTTGTTTGTTTGTTTTCTTTTTCCTGTATAGCTTATTTCAACATTGTTAAGCGATGATCAAACATGATGCGAGGATGATATTTTTTTTAAAATAAACTTATAAGAGGAAAATATTTGAGCTATTCTACTGATTGGGCAACTAAAAAGTAATACCAATAGAGTTATAATCGTGACTGGTTGTTTGTTTTCGTAAAACATGACGTTAATCCTTGAATATTGTGAGACAAACAACTTCTAAAATTTGTGAAATAAACGAGCGCCAATTAAATGAACAAAAGATTAACAGGTATCACAATTACGCCTGTGGCAAACTGTTTATCCGTAACGATTGCCCCTGCCAATTATGCATTGCAATTTCATTGTTAATTGGATCATTTTTGACACGCGATAAAGAAAAACTATACCAAACAGACCGGTTTCTTTCTTTGCATAATCAGAATGCTTATATTTATAAAAATCAACAAAATTTTATTTGAAAAAAAAATCATTTTAGAATATTCGAATTTGATTTTCGAATTCTAATATTCGGTCGATTTTCGAATATTCGAACATTCGTTCCCATCCTTAGTACATTAAGAGTTTGATTCTGGGTTGCGTGATCAGGGCTTTCTCAGAATCCAAACTTGTAACTGAGCAATCCTTTTAGAACAACACATGAGTGTAATGTGACATTAAAGTGACCGAATTGCGCGTTTTGCTGGATATTTCACGTATATCTTATCTTCATCTTTCTTCGACGGTGTCAGTTCTCTATAGGGTAGGCATTTGTCAGTTAAACATTATTCGAAATATTAAATCACAGTTATTCATACATTTGCATCATGTGTGTTTTCTAGAGGCGTGAGGGAGTTATTCACACGATGGACTATTGCCTTGCTCACCATGCGAACAAGGAGATTACCAACCTTCCTATGGACAGGCTTCATGCGAGAAATGCTCGGGTTCAAAATCGACCCTGACATTTGATTCAGCTTCTGTATATGATTGTAAAGGTAAACATAAGTTAATTGATACAATTGTGTTTATACATATTGCCGCTTGAAAATGTTGGAAAAGAGAGTAAAAAGTATCATCATATTGTTTAAAATTACGGACATGATCAAAGAAAATGTCAGAGAGATTAAGGATAGTCATGAGTTGTATATGATTATGGTAATATTTTTGAAAAGTTCAGCTTGATTTCCATCTAAGCACGATTTACTGTATTTTTGAATATTAAATTTGCGGCATTGATTCCTAATTAATAAAGTTTGTCCTCTTTCGTAATAAGTGAAAAATAAGTATTTTTATCTAAAAATTTAAATTCAGTGAAATTTCTAATACGAATTCGTTTGCATATTCGAAAGGTTCTAGTTTTAGCAATTTGAACTTTTCTTTAAGACAATAAGGTTTTGCTTTGTTTTAATGGCTGCAGTGATATCAGAATTGTGTCCATACGTTTTAAAACACGTGGAATAGATCAATGGTGAAGTAATTATAAGGAATTCGCCATATACTTATTTACCAATCAACACACTGGAAAAAAGACACATTCGTCTGGAGAAGTATACTTTTTCAATTTTAGCGATATTCAGACAGGGTGTGAAATATAATTATTACGTAAAGTATTTCATTTTCAGAGTTTGACATAGAATTTTTACCAGAGAAAACACCTAAAGTAGATCTGATACTACCGAGGAATGAATCGCTTGAAGAATTCACGGTGGCCTTTTGGTTCCGGAATTTTGTAATAGACAGTAGACAGTCGCGTTCATCTATAACAGTAGAACTTTCAGACAGCAAAGCAAATGTGGTTTGGGCTTGGAGAAATATGTCAACAGTGATTCGGCAAGACAAGTAATAACATATTAGTTACTCATGTATTTTACCGCAAAGACTTTCACCGACTGAAGTTTAGTAGTCCTCAGAAGTAGACCTCTACTCAATATGTGTTGTATTGTCATATTTTCTGCATGCGTTATGATATCTATAAATAAAATCTATGTGTTATGAGCGAACTGTTTAAGATTTTTTTAATCGAGCTAGATGTTTTAACTGCTTTATGCGGCAATACAGAGAGTGTTTCTCTCTATCTGTACTCATTTTAAGTTTTAGTTCAAGCTAAAAGTACAGATTATTATCACTTTTTATACATTTAATACAGATAATTATTGTATGCGCTTTTGGGAGCGGATCAGTGGTACAGTGGTAACGCACTGGACTGGTAACCCAGGGGTCCCGAGATCGATCCCCCGCTCTTCCACTAACGATACTGTCTTTCGGATGAGATATTAAACCGAAGTCCCATGTATCAGTGCTGTACACTGAACATTCATAAGAACTGTGGGTGTCTCTGGAATGGGGTGCTTCCTGTATCTTTCACTATCCCCAACAACATGAAATATCTAATCTCTTCAGGTGGCGTCGGTCATATTGGCAACCGGTACCGACGAGAAATAAACTCAAATAGAGAGAAATAGAAAGAATGCGTTTAACAATTGTTTTTGTCTTACATTTTGTTTTGCAGAATGGACACACTAACCGACCTTCAGCTGTCTGGTTTACACTGGCATTTAGTCATACTTTACAGTGATTCAGCTTGCAAAGTTGTTGTGACTTTAGATGGAACTACTTTACTGATAAACCAATCTGACGACACATGCAATAACATAAAATTTAACAAGATTTCAGTGTTGACAGGTGCGCGACTTCATGCAATTTATTTAACTTTTGTATACCCGCCCTGCAATTGTTCTCTTATACCCTCAATTTATTAAAGTCTAAAATATTTGCACTATGATATCTTAGGCAAGCAAATCAATGTTTTTAACATTTTTTAACCGTTTAATACCCATTCACAACAATTCATGGTTTCATTTGCTTAGACTTCAGTCACTAGCGATGATTTCAAATCAGTTTAAACAAATATGCATTATAATTGTAAACGTTTTAACTTTATATGTCATTACCATTATATTATAATGATTTAATTCAAGTTTCATGTACCATTGTGCAGTGATTTTGGTATCCATTTAAGAAAACATTTTTGTTTATGTAAGGCCTTCCAGAATAAAAAAGGAAATTCCATTTGTCCTTTTTCTGGGGGAACATGGATGGGGGAACATTCCCCCATCTCACATAAAAGATAGGGGAACATTCCCCCATCTCACATGTAGATAGGGGAACATTCCCCCATCTCTTTAGTAGATAGGGGAACATTCCCCCATCTCTTTAGTAGATAGGGGAACATTCCCCCATCTCAGTAGTAGATAGGGGAACATTCCCCCATCTCAGTAGTAGATAGGGGAACATTCCCCCATCTCAGTAGTAGATAGGGGAACATTCCTCCAACTCAGTAGTAGATAGGGGAACGTTCCCCCATCTCGGTAGTAGATAGGGGAACATTCCTCCAACTCAGAAGTAGATAGGGGAACATTCCCCCATCTCAGTAGTAGATAGGGGAACATTCCCCCATTTCAGTAGTAGATAGGGGAACATTCCCCCATCTCAGTAGTAGATAGGGGAACATTCCCCCATCTCAGTAGTAGATAGGGGAACATTCCTCCAACTCACTAGTAGATAGGGGAACATTCCCCCATCTCAGTAGTAGATAGGGGAACATTCCTCCAACTCAGTAGTAGATAGGGGAACGTTCCTCCAACTCACAAGTAGATAGGGGAACATTCCCCCATCTCAGTAGTAGATAGGGGAACATTCCCCCATTTCAGTAGTAGATAGGGGAACATTCCCCCATCTCAGTAGTAGATAAGGGAACATTCCCCCATCTCAGTAGTAGATAGGGGAACATTCCTCCAACTCACTAGTAGATAGGGGAACGTTCCCCCATCTCAGTAGTAGATGGTGGAACATTCCTCCAACTGACAAGTAGTTAGGGGAACATTCCCCCATCTCAGTAGTAGATAGGGGAACATTCCCCCATCTCAGTAGTAGATGGGGGAGCATTCCCCCATCTCAGTAGTAGATAGGGGAACATTCCCCCATCTCAGTAGTAGATAGGGGAACGTTCCCCCATCTCAGTAGTAGATAGGGGAACATTCCTCCAACTCACAAGTAGATAGGGGAACATTCCCCCATCTCAGTAGTAGATAGGGAACATTCCCCCATCTCAGTAGTAGATAGGGGAACATTCCCCCATCTCAGTAGTAGATAGGGGAACATTCCTCCAACTCACAAGTAAATAGGGGAACATTTTCCCATCTCAGTAGTAGATAGGGGAACATTCCCCCATCTCAGTAGTAGATAGGGGAACATTCCCCCATCTCAGTAGTAGATAGGGGAACATTCCTCCAACTGACAAGTAGTTAGGGGAACATTCCCCCATCTCAGTAGTAGATAGGGGAACATTCCCCCATCTCAGTAGTAGATGGGGGAGCATTCCCCCATCTCAGTAGTAGATAGGGGAACATTCCCCCATCTCAGTAGTAGATAGGGGAACGTTCCCCCATCTCAGTAGTAGATAGGGGAACATTCCTCCAACTCACAAGTAGATAGGGGAACATTCCCCCATCTCAGTAGTAGATAGGGAACATTCCCCCATCTCAGTAGTAGATAGGGGAACATTCCCCCATCTCAGTAGTAGATAGGGGAACATTCCTCCAACTCACAAGTAAATAGGGGAACATTTTCCCATCTCAGTAGTAGATAGGGGAACATTCCCCCATCTCAGTAGTAGATAGGGGAACATTCCCCCATCTCAGTAGTAGATAGGGGAACATTCGCCATTCTCAGTAGTAGATAGGGGAACGTTCCCCCATCTCAGTAGTAGATAGGGGAACATTCCCCCATCTCAGTAGTAGATAGGGAAAAATTCCTCCAACTCACTAGTAGACAGGGGAACGTTCCCCCCATCTCAGTAGTAGATAGGGGAACATTCCTCCAACTCATAAGTATACAGGGGAACATTCCCCCATCTCACTAGTAGATAGGGGAACATTCCCCCATCTCAGTAGTAGATAGGGGAACATTCCCCCATCTCAGTAGTAGATAGGGGAACATTCCCCCATCTCACTGGTAGATATGGAAACATTCCTCCAACTCACAAGTAGATAGGGGAACATTCCTCCATCTCACTAGTAGATAGAGGAACGTTCCCCCATCTCAGTAGTTGATAGGGGAACATTCCCCCATCTCAGTTGTAGATAGGGGATCATTCCTCATTCCTCCAACTCACAAGTAGATAGGGGAACATTTCCCCTTATAACGATATTCTTTCCCCCATCTCACCATTGTCTTTACTATTAGACATGATAATATCCTGCATCTCTTATTCATTTTCCCCATTCTAGTGTAAAGTAGGTTATTATCCCCTGATAATCTTTATTGTGTATAAAGAAGTATGATGTAAAATTTCAGGAAACATTGTTTTGTTTTTAAATGCCAAAAAATGAGAATTTCTTGTATTGAGAGCAAGATCTATTATTGTGTTACTATATATAAATGTATACAAAAAAGACAGGATTTTTTATGTCTTTAGTTCAAATAGAAATTTGGTGGATAATAGATTTATTTTATATTTAGAGCAATCTAGAACAAACTGATTTTATACAGATAAATGAAAATAGTCTTGAAATAACTGGGGGTTGATAATAATGTAACTACTATTTTAATAAGAACTTTATACTAAAAGTATCAAAGCAACAACATCACAACTTAAAAGGTAAGTATCAGGATAAATACAGCAAAGTAATGGAACATTTAACAAATACACTAAATAACTCAGAGAAAGTCCAATATGCTAACATCTTATCAAAATTAAAGCCAATCAACCATATTGTCTTAGTAGCTGGACAAATAAACATTAACTGCATAGTGACATTGCTAAGATTACACTATTGTCCCATTCATTCCGTCCAACATGTACACCACATACCAAGAATCGTCATTTGCAGAAATCTTGTCGCAGCTTCAGACTGGTTTCTTATTCAACTTCCACATACATGTATATGAGACCTATTTTAATGCAATAAAATAAGTACTTGCATAATTAGGTCATACAGTCTTTCAATAAATAAGATATATATGTTTATCATTTGTTATAGTAAAAGCCCTTTTCTTTGAAAACATGGGCTAGTGCATTATGATGCAATATCTTGTCACTTATCACTGTGAATCAGTGCCTTTTATATTTGATAGATTGCTAAGTCTTGTTTATAATATTTGAAGATGAGGCTGTAATGTAAAAGTTTTGAACAATCATTTTTTTTAATAGTTAAACTGTTGATCAGCTAATGTGTTATCAGAATCATCATTATCATCATCATAACTTTCACTATTTCGTCTATTTATACAGCAATTTACAACTCTAAGTTACTTTGTTTTCGTTAAGACAAACCTTGGGGGGAAAAAAACAGTGATTGTCAACAACATCTTTTCTGAGTGGTGTCACCAAAGCCCATCACTGGGGGTCAACTGTGATCGTTTCAACTTGTTTTCACCTGTCAAAGTCCTTGTTATGTCTGTAACACTGTGACTTTCTACGTTTCCAGTATACCCCATTTTTGTGATGTTTTATGTATTTCCGCAACTGTACAAACCATCCATTTGCTGAAAAGCTTCTGGCTGCCTTTTTTCCGGAAGATTATTTATTAACCTGGAAACAAATCATCGGCTTTAAAACTCTGTTCCACATATTTATGTACATGATTTAATGCAGTTCTAACTGCAGACTGCACTTAATGTCACATTCTTGTGTCTTTCAGTATTTCAAATTGTGAATACCTAGTCTCACAAAACATATCATAACCAGGACCAACACTTATCTGTTTTTGTTTATGAGAAGAAAACATGTAAATACTTACCCATGCCAAAAAAAAGGAAATATATCTTTTATCAAGTACTTAATCAAACCGGAAAAAGGCAAATAAAAGAACAACTGAAAAGAGGGGGTGGGGTTGGGGGGGGGGGGGGGGGGTGAGGGGGTCTTGTGGGATGGGGTTGTTGTCTGCCAGTACCTACTCATCCCAAAAATTAAAATAAGCAAAAGAAAATGAAATAAAAAGAATTAAAAGGGTGTAACAGTGGGATGAGGTTGGTAAGTAAAAATTAAAGTTACCTTATCTATAATCATATTTTGAACAAAACAAAAGAAAATTAAACACTATCAAAATACAGGATATTTTACAGTGGTCATTATATTGGCTTTGTTGCAGACATTCAAATACTGTTCAGCAGAAGCATGTTATGTCCACAAATAATATCTATTAAATGACAGACATGTGTTTCACATTTTCAGAAGGGCCAGACAAACACTGATAGGATATCTGTATTACTACACAGAACAGTTGTAAAACAATGGCAACTTATAACACAAGAGCCACCGCAAGCGGGGCCACGCTCGACTTTTCCTATTTCCAAAGGCAAATACAACAGATGAAGCGCATTGTGGTGAAGGATTTCAAATGAAACATCATTTAAAAATGTAATTATAAATTCCATCCATACATAACAAAGTTACGGCCAATTTTAGCAACATTCATTAATTTGACCTTAAAGGTCAAGGTCAAGTTCAGTTTAACCTTCTTTGGAGGTATTGTCTAAAATGTAGTTATGTCTTAGCATGAAAACACTACATCAATCAACATAAAAATGTAGTGAAGATAAGCAATTTCAAGGGAATTTAAAGGTCAAGGTTATACTTGAATTGTTCAACACATTTTTTTTATTCTCAGTGTTGTTTTGTCCCTGTATTGATCCAATCTATCTATTAATAACAAAAAACTTGTCTATTTTAGCAAATTTCAATAATTAAAACATGCATATGAAGGTCATTTTTGGGTTCAGGTCATACTTGAATAACTTAACTTTAGGAATTGTCATGATCGTTGTTTTATCAAAGTATAAATCAAAAAGAACTAAAAATGACGTTATTGCAAATATTAGCAAATTTCTATAATTTGACCTTGATGGTAAGGGTCATTTGAAGGTCGAGGACATATTTGAATGATTCAATGTCTCAGTTTTGTCATAAATGTTGTTTTGTCCTAGTATAAATCAAATCAAATTATAAATAACAACAGTTTGGCTATTTTAAGCAAAATTCAATAACTTGACCTTAAATGTCAAGGTCATCGATAGGTCAAGGTCATACTTAAATAAATTATAATATGGGTTTTGTTGTTTATCAAAGTACATGTAAGAATTAAATCAATAAATAAACAACAGTTATGACAATTTAAGCAAAAAAAAAAACAATAATGGAACCTTGACTGACGAGGTCATATAGGGGTCAATGTCATACCTGAATTATTCAGCATGTCAGTTTGGTCAAAATGTTGCTTTGTTCAAGTATGAATCAAGTATAACCATAAATTACACAGTTATGATCAATTTTAGCAAAATTCAATAATTTGATTTTGCTAGTCAATATCATTTTTAGATCAAGGCCAAACTTAAATCAAAATGTCTGATTTGCCAAAAGTATTGTTTTGTCCAAGTATGAATCAAATCCATAAATAAATGACAAAGTTATGACAATTTAGGATAAATTAAAAATCTGACCTTCATGGTCAAGGTCATTTTTGGCCGTGGTCACTCCTGAGTTTTTCAACATGTCGGATTTGTTATAAGTGTTGTTGAGGTGAGCCTTAGGAAAGGAAGTTAACTTGTCCAGGTGTTATCAGTATCAATATAAACTAGATGAATAAAAAAAATTAATGTAAAAGTGATTTAAATCTTTGATCACATTTGCTGGTTAAGTACATGCATCCAGTCATTTTGCCTCATTGTGTTCGAGTTTGGCAAGAAGAGGCCAAATTAATATCTCCTAATTCACTGTAAAATATACTTTCTAGTGTAAATGAAAATGTAAGTTTAAGGATATTTTTTTGTTTTCTTTACAATATTTCATAATCAACTTTTTCTTAACTTCATTTCGAAAAGAGCGTCTTAGCAAAAAATTCAAACATATTTAGTTGGATATCACAGGGTAAAATGAAATAATGTGACTTATTTGACTTTTGTTACCTTCTGCAACTCTTATCATATAACTGTTGTGCATTTTTTTCTGTACGGAAAATTGCCAGTATTATATTCCTATATGTACAATTGGAGCGGGGTTAGTGTTATCCAATATTATGTAATTCTATGTTTTGATTGGCTGTTAGAAGATCCGATTATTGCCGAAGCATTACGCATTTTTACGAAGCACTACCTGTTGAATCAATTTGCGTAGTTGTGTTATTCCGGAAATCCTCGGACAGAATTACGAACAGAAACACGTGACTGTCTGGTAATATTGTGTAGGAACATATGTTATTGTTTTGAAATCTATTAATAGTAACAAGTAACTGATAAGAGATACAGGTAACTTTTTGAAGGCTGGCAAAAACATGGCGGTTGATAAAATGCAATACATAGGCCCTAGTAATTTTGTAATTACAGTTACAAAGTCATTTTCATCAATCAATTCAATATTTTATATCATTTAAAAGGTCTGTAAACTCATATTTTACATATATAAAAAATAATTTTCAAAACTGTTCACTTTCTTGTTTGTAAATGGTTAAACTTAGTGGATCTAAGCTGCCTAGAAAAATGCTGAAAAAATGCTGAAACGGCAGGTATAAATTAGTTTAGTTCTGTCTTTTAAAAATAAAAATTCAAAATCTGCTTATATTTTCAAAATATGAATTTAAAGAGCTTTCCAAATCATGTAAAATGATACAATGTTTATGTTTAATGTTTTCAAATAATAAAATTCGGCTCACAAAGAAAAAAGACATCTAAAGTTAAAAATTCTGTCTGGTTCCTGGAAAGTACTTTGCTACAAACAGTGACTGTTCCTCACCTGGTCTTTAATATGTTGAATTATATCAAAGTAATCAAAGCATGGTCATAGTTTTATTATCATAATTGATGTAACAAGTATATTTGTTATTCTATTCAAGCAAGTTTGTTATCCTGTTCAAGCATGTTATTCCATGAAATTCACGTTATTTGTCACTTAACAAAACAAACACTGTTTCAGAATAATCATAATATCACCATTAACGTCAAGAGATATATGGAAATAAAAGGTTGAACAAATATGTTGTTGTTTGTTAAAAACTGTGCATTACATTAGTTATAATATGTCTGAACAAGACAGGTAATCAATTTAAAGATATATATTAAATTTCTTTTTACTGGCGTCTGAAAACAAAATAGAATGCTGTAGCCAAAGGTTCCTTAAAAATGCATTAATTAAAAACCGTACACTCAAATGGACTTAAGTCCATTTGAATTTTCCTTGTTTATTCATGTTCCACACATGTTACGCTAATATTCTTGTCAGCATATATATTCATTTAGAAATGAAAACAGACAAAAAGGTATCCCATCTGTCTTTATTGATATTGTTCAGGTTTTCATTTAATCATTGTTTGTAAGACCTTTTGTATCCCAGTAAGAAGATGCTTATCAGCAGTTCTATTTTTTAGAAACAGTATACATGTACCTATTTGATCTTTCCTATCACTATATTTAAGTCCCAGAATATCCAAGAAATATTGCTACTCCCGTATAAAATGTAGACCATTGAACAAATAAGATTTTAAAGTCAACTATAATAATGCATTCAAGCTGCATATTCTCCTCAAAATGTAGGATCCGATATAAACAATATATAATGTTTTGATAATTCTTTCAGATGCGTGCATAGTAACACTGACAGTTTTTACAAAACGCACTTTAAGCATACATGACAGTGTGTCTGTGTTTTCACCTGTACACTCTAAATGCTGCCAGTAGTTGACTTTTTTCTAATGAATTGTTGCTTATCTTTTAAACAAAAGTTGATTAAAGTTTTCAATAACTACATAGTTTAAAAATGTCTCCCCTTTGAGTTTTTTCATTTCATAAGGTAAATCTTAAAATGAATATCTTTATTTTGAAGAAAAATAAAAGTTTAAAATACCTGGAATGAATGTATCCTGACATAAATTAGAATTCTTGGTGTAGAAACATGACGAAGCAGTATTATTTGTAAATTCTGCCTCTCTCAAAATTACTGGAAAATATATCTGATTGGTTAAGATGTTTGATAAACGGCTTTGAATATCTAACCACAGAACTGTAGCAAATCAACACAAGGTTAACCTTCAAGACTTTCCAGTATTATCTTTAGCTGCTCAGCATGACATTATAGCCTGACTGTGACCTCTGTTACTCCTAATGAATTGATACAGAGCAAGATAACACACAGCAGAAACTTCTATAACCCTATTTTACAAGCATCTAGAAAATGCATAGGCCTGTAATGTGATTAATTTGCCTGGTCAATTAAGTTGTTATAAATATTTGATGACCTGCTGTGCACAGACCAGCAGTATTAATGTTAATCTAACCACATTATGTTAACAGATAAGTTTTCAAAACTTTGAAATAGAAAAGTGTTAAGTTGTATTGGTCTACAAAAAATAAATGAATGAAATAAAAAGAAACAGAATTAAGTTTAAAAATGATAAACAGGTATACTCCTGAAAAGTAACTTTCAATTGTACTATACCACTTGAGGAAACAAAACTGCTTTTCTTGTATGAAAAGTCTTTGAAATATAAACATGTTTAGATTTATTTCAAGTTTGCTATAATAAACAAAGTGTGTCCTCACTTGTGCTTGGTGTAATAACCATTCAGGAAATATTTTATAGGCAGATTTAACATAAGTTTCATAATTGATGAAATGAAAGTGAAATGGTAAATATAGTTACTCTATTATGTAGTTCTATGCATGTGGCCAGTTATGCATAGAGCAGCTTATATTTTGAATAGCACGAAATAATTAACAATCAACTTATCAATAATTGTTGTATTATGTCAGGATATTTTTCTTAACACAAACATTTTATCCTTTATTATTATAGTAGTAGTATTTTTATTATAATCTGATGTCATTAACATGACAAACATAATCATTAAAATGTTGAGGATTAACATTTATGCATTTCACCCTAAATGATGAAGCCACTATCATCTGAACTTGCCGGTCTGGTTAGCTCAGTCGGTAGGGCATTGAATTTTCAGTCCTAGATTCCTGGGTTGATCAGGGCCGGCAAAATTTCCATGTGGTAATTGATCTCAGACATGTGCGTCTATAGGCCATTTGTCTCTCACCTCTGAAACAGTGAGGAAGTAGTCAGTCACTTTAGGAGAAATTGGTTAGTAAATTGGTTGGATACCCAGGAACACCTGTCAGATGGCCTTACGGCAGGGATATGACCACAGCTGTTAAAAACTGGCTATAAACTGCAATAAATAACAAAACTAACTTAGTACGTATTATATAGTTTGACAACAGTCTGAATTGTTCAGACAAAATTAAGTCATATTTTTTTTTTAAGTTGAAAAATCATACTTTGAAACTTTAAGACACAACTATCCGAATAATCCAGATTATTGTATCAACTAATTTTAAAGTGTAATATGAAAGAGTGTAACATGCAAGTAGCATGTTGTTATAATATTTTTTAAAAGAAAAAAAAAACATATAACATGAATTTCAATCTATACATTTTAAGCCCTGATTTGTACGTAAGAATTATAATGACTGACATCATTTCATCTGAGTATTCAGACAAAATTTGTATAATTCTTTAGAGTTTAAAATCAGTGCATTGACACATGTCTGAGTTATTTTTACAATTTTGCATTAGATTTTTTTCATGTTACCGTGATGATTTTGTAATCTTTTTGACATATTTAAAAAATATGAAATATTGAAAAAAATAATTGAAAATAAAAAGCTGATGTTTAAAACTTGTGACTATTAACTTTTTTGTTTCATTTAGTTCTTTGATAAATTTATACAAGCGAATCTGAAAATTCTGTTGAACTCAAAATACTGAAAAATGTAGAATATTTGCACTCAGAATAATGCAGATAACCAGTCTTTTGAATGATTTCTTACTTTCATATTCATGCAAGTTTTCAAATGTCTGAATAGCAAATATATAATTAGAAAATATTCAGCATATTTTCAGAAATTGTCAGTCCCTCCTCGCACCCCCCCCCCCCACACACAAAAAAAAAGAATAAAATAAAAAAAAACAGAACTATTCATACAGATAAGTTTTTTTTAGAGGTATTCACTATGAATTCAGATAAATTCAGAATTATTCAAACAAATTCAGACAATATTTTTATGAGGGAGAAGTAAACAGTATATTTCAAAAGACAATAATTTCAAATTCTTCACAAGCATGGTTAAATTTAACAGTAAATACAGTTTTGTTACTGAAGAATACAATTAGAAAGTTTCCAGTTCAAATTAAATGATGCAGTGGTTCATCGATTCACACCTTTTATTTTCAAAGCTATCGATCTTTTATATAAAGTCTCTGTAAACTGAGTACCTAACTACATTTTATCTAACTTATTATTATCAATATGAACATGATTAAAACAGGGGCATTATCTAAATTTCTACATTGTCCAAGAAGACACATGTACGTGTGTAAGACTTATAAATTTGCAAATTGGATCAATACTTCCACTTAAAGCGACTGACTCACACACAAACGATGCAAAAAAGAATATGTTTATACATCTTGCTGGAAGTAAAGAACATATTTAATCTAAGCAAATGACTCATTATTTGTTACAAAAAAATCATAATATAATGTTTCACAAGCTTTTATTTGTTAAAATATTTACCCTATTTGTCACAGTGTAGATACTTCACATATAGCATTAGTTTTGACACATTTTGTTAACTTGATGCTGTGGCTCAGTGGTCAAGATCATTGCTCAATATTTTATTGACCGAAAGGACAGGGGTTCGAATCCTGGTTAAGTCAAAACTTATTTTGTGTGTTTAGAAGCATTATATCATTTTTTCCATAGTATATCTACTTATCTTAAATAAGAAAAAAAATCACAGCTAAATTCTGTGAGTCAGTCGCTGTAAACCTCCTTGAAATTTTAGGAATAAAACAAATAATGTTTCAGGATATGGTAACATTTTTACTGGTACGCATTCAGAAAGGTTTGCTTTTGAACTTCAGTGTGAACTGAACTTATTAAGTATCGTATATTATACTTCCATACAGTACTGTGATATGAAAACTTTTATTTTTTCTTTTCTTGTGAGATCATTCTACCGTTACCGTAAAGAGAATATCAGTCCAGAGAAATAATGAAAAATTTGAAAAACATATAAATGATAAATTCGCGCTGTTATGCTAATGTTATAAAACCAAAGAAATGTAAAACTGCCAAAAACGAGAGAATAAATGGCTTGAGTGTGGTTTGAACCCATGTTCTTCAGTGAAAATGTCTCAATCCTACACAAAGTAATAAAATTGAATACCCTAAAGAGTGGAGGTAGGGTATTAGGAATCTAATATCGTAAAGTAAGAGGGATTTTCTCTTTTATGTTTCCATTTGAGTTATTTGTCTTTGGTACAAGTGCTCATATGACCTACAATCCCTGCAGAAATTAGTTTATTAGTGGAGAATAGTGCAAGATACAAAAAGCATCCCATTCAGACACGTCCCTCAGGTTGCATGCTCAGTGTACAGCACTGATACATTGGATTCAACCAGAAGACATTTAGTAAATTTAGCAGAGGAGCGGGGAATCGATCTCAACACCCCTAGATTACCAGTCAAGCACGTTACCACCGCACACTCATCCACTCCATGATTCTCTCTTAATTTCAACTTAAGTTATGCAATAGAGTATGTTTCAACGGAGCAAAGCTGAAAAAAGTTCACTGAGATCGGTTGATAGTGATATGAATATCCTCTTTCCAAATTATTGATATTACCGAATAGCATATGCTTGTTTTGATTAATCTACATATTACATAAACAGTATGGAGGACATTACGGGAAAATCTGTATGATCGAAAAAATACTATAACTAACTGTAATATCTTGCAAGAATTTTGCAAACCTCAAATTGCATTCTCAATTTTTTAAAGATTTTTTTTCAATTTACTCACAGTATGTTTGTAATTAAAAAAAACTGTCCTCTCATAAATTTCAGTTGATCAACCATAATATCAACCATGTAAATATAAAAGTTGTTTTCCTAACCTAAATTTTGTTCAAATTTGGAACGAAATTCATTGAAAATTTCTATCAAAACCTAAAAGAGTTAATAAATACCTTAAAGTTATTTGTTGAAATCATAACGAAGATCACAGATAGGTTGATGATGCGAAAGAAGAAGGTTTATACACTTACATGTTCCAGCTGTTTTTTGAAGAACATATCTATACTAAGTTGCTGGCTCATATTTTCTTTATTTTCTCACAGAAAAACAACACATTATAAGGTTTTACACATTTTTTTGTGATAAAAAGTTCCCCTGTTCACAACGGGGTACGTATTTTGTTTATTTTGATAAATCTTTAAACAAAACGAGCCTCTGTGGCTTAGTTGTATAGATTACAGCTCTTTATTTTACTGACCAAAAGACTGAAATGGGTTCGAATCGTGGTATTTTTTTCAGTTTTCATGGTGTATAGAAGCATAATATTATGTTTCCCTTATATAGTATATTAACTTCTCAAGTTGTAAAGAAAATGTTGGTCTACTAGATCATGCTATAACCAAAAATATAAGCTCTATTCTTTGTAGTTTAAGATAGAAGATTTTTAAAAATTATAGGTCAGAATTAGCTTGAGCCCAAGCCCCTACTGGTTTTCATTGAAACATTAATATGTACACTGCTAGGCTATGCATGGTCTTATATTACAAAACACAAAGATCATGATTTTTTATTTATCCATTTGGTTATCATAAAGGACTTCAGCTTCATGAGGAGTGTTTAATACTTCAAGGACAACCCTCTATGTCTTTGATAGTTTCAACTTTTTGGAAATGTCTGTCGTCAAGAATTATGTTTGTTTGGTCAACTAATTTGTCTAAACATTTCATGAAAAGCAAAAGTAAAATGCAAGATCTTGTTTACTCCAAATGCAGGATGCCCACCTTTTTCTTTTTCCAATTTTGTCTTTCCTTTTAGCCACTGAAAAATGTTGCTACATTTGATTCTTGTGTCATTTGCAGAATGTTTTTTCTTTCAACAGTGATATAAAATCACTGAATTTCTAAAACTTGTTTCAGCCATCATCGATTACATTTAGCTCCGAGAGTAAAGATATGTTAAATGCCATGTTTTTCCAACTGTTTTAAAAGGAATCCCTCATAAAAATGTAAATTTTCATACTAATGCATGCTATTTCTTTAAAAAATAATAGTTAAAAAAATGTAAAGTTGTTCTTGATTCTTTTCCGTTCATTTTTACTTAAATAGTGAAATTTTGCAGCAGTTTTTATTAACAAATATATTTTTTAGTTAACTTAATGTTTACTGAAATACACTTTCACTTAAATACAAGTACAGGTTATAATTCAAGGGACAAATCATTATAAATCTGAATCAGACCCTAAAATTCTAAATAGTGCCTTCATTTTAACCAACTAACTGCATGTGCAACAAAGATGTTGATTGTGGTCAGTTTACATTTCAACCCAGCAGGAGTGAGAGATTTATTACTCTCTAACAGTTAGGCCAATTAATGCTGCTGATAAGCCTGGGCTGAAATTCATACTCTAAGCCGGCGTAAAGTGTAGCACTGAACAGATAACATTGTTACAAACTTGACCTCTGATTATCGGTCAAACCAAGTGCAATGTGTAGCTAATAAGTCCTAGCCTGGCTGCAGGCTATAATATCCTTTTCTTTTTATGTTAACGCATTGATATACTAAATGTTTTTTTTTACCCGTTAATAACATTATTTCCTCTCCTAGCAATCGTATAATTCCAGACAAAAAAGATAAATATGTAGTTTGAAAGGGACTTGTTAGTATGTAGCTTAACGTAACTATGGAGTAGCATATTAATTGCTGGGTCTGAAACCAGTCTAGATAAGCCCCAGTGTTTTAACATAAAGTGATAAAAGTAATGGTATAATCGAATTTTCTTAGCATGGATAGTAAATTTTAGATTTTGACTGTAATAACAACATTTGATTTTGTAAATTGAAGCTACCTATCAGAGATTTATAGCTTTGCACTTTATATTGTTTTATCTCCAGACTGTATTTTAGCTTGTATGGCTGTTTTGTAACACAAGAAGTTAAAATGAAATTGCCATACCTACTTTATATGCAATCATGCAAACTATAGGCCATGGAATATCATTAAACTATTTTCCGTGCAAATTTGTCAAAGCATTTTGTTCTTGTGTAAATTCGGAAATAAATTTTCAGTTTGAGTGTTATACCATTGAATATATCTCAGTGTCTAGTTCAGATGCATAGTAATTTAATTTAGATGTATATGCATATGAACAAGAGACCGTGGTGTATATAACAATAGATCATGAACATTTTAAAATCTATATCCATTCTTACACGTACATATTTTATAATGGGCACAAGTACGTGCATTATTTAATGGTGACGTTTGCAATGAATTTATCTTAGTTTAGTGTCGGCGAAATGCAAATTTTAGAAATCTTTAGAGAAAATGAAAAAAGTTAAATAGGGATTTTGAATGCATGATACATGTAACAATATGAAACGAAGAATCTGTCACATGGCAGTTTTTCGTGTCATCATATCAAAAAAGTCACTGCTCACTGTAGCTCTTAAACAGTTATTATACTCCCAACCACGAATGGGGGGGGGGGGGTATACTGGAAATTTTTGTCGCGTCCATCAGTCGGTCCGTTTCAAACTTGTCCGCTCACTAAAACATATACTTATTGAAGAATTGTCTTCAAACTTGGCTTTGATGTGAACCTCAATATATTTGACAATGAAGTACAAGACAATGATTGTCTTCTTACTTCACCCATATTTGAAGGATTTTATTCAAACTTAGCTCAAAAGTTTCCCTGACGAAGAGGATATGCAGAAATGGTGTTGAACTTGTGTTCCCTTTTTACTAACTCATGGTTATGGTCACATTTGAATAAAAACATAGACAATCAAATGTAAGATGAGGATTTTATTTTTACTCGGCTAAATACATAATACACTTTAATTTAACTCATAATTTCTTTATTTTAGTAAATTTGCAAAATCAAAGGTTAAAGTTACCTGTTTCCTGACTTGCTTATTCAAAATTTGTTCATCACCATTACCTGTGAAGTATTGTCTATTTTTCATCAAACACAGCGATTTAAAGCCACAAAAGTTTTTCCTATTTTCCTTTTTCCATCTATTCAAATATCCAAATAACATATTCTATCATTGACATTGGTGGAGGTTTGAATCGCATACAGTGATAGTTCTAGTTGTAACTAGAAAAAAATAAAGTAATGTTTTGTGAGCACAATTCACAGTTATTTCTTATTGGTAAATATATACAAGTGTTTAAAATTATCTAACATTTAAGGACAATTTTCTTTGAAAACAGACAAGCATGAAATGTAGAACAAAACAAAAAATATATAATTGAACAGAGATTAAACTTTTATTCATATTGAGAGAATGAGTGCAAATGTTGAGGAGTGTTACTTTTTCTTCTCTTTACCAGTTTTACTTTCCTTCTTTTATTTAGGAAGAGAGATGAATACACTGCATGATTCTGGTTTTCTTACCAGTGCCATGACTAAGTTATATGGGATCTTCATTGCTTGATGTGATAATAAAATTACACGCTTGAGCAGCCTCAGTTCAACAATTCAAGACAATTCCCATGGAGATCATAAAATGCTGAATAGTGCAAACAAAGAGAGAGTAGCAACCAAGAGTGCCCTATTTACACCACAGTACTAAATGATTTCGTGTTGTAAATGGCTGAATTATTTAAACACTATCACAGAAGGAAAGAAGACATAAATATAGTGGGTCTTCCAAATAAAACTTCGGACAGAAAATTCAGTGTGCTTAGACATTTCATCTTCAAGGTGTATTCAGATCAATAGTTTACGTTAAAAGTGTAAGTAATGTTGGATTTGCAATATTATAATGATCAGGCAAAAAAGAATTTGTTTTTGGATACTTTTTAATTAAGTGGAAAATACTGGCAGATATGTAATGTAAATTGTATATATGGACGACTTTAATTTGTGTTTTCAAGTTAAACGTTGTGTTTTCTTGCTTATTTTATGCCTTTTTTCATTTGTTTTTTTCAATTTTAGATATAGTGATACATTTGTACACACAAGGTTACACAGCATTGGCTGGGTATAACTTAGGGTAAAGGTTATCACAAGAGGAGAATGTTGTTTTAATCATTTCTAATTACATTACGTCACAGTTTTCTTTATAGTAAAGAAACGTTATTGTAAACGAAACTGATTTTACATTAAGTGCTATTCTGAAATTTTGGTAATTGGTAATGACTAACCCAGTAAATCGATTACCTGTTCTGTAAAGTGTTCTGTAGATAGTTATTGGCTCCAGTCCTCATGTTTTGATATTTTCAAAGCTAGATTTTAGGGATGTTTCTGTGTTTGCAATGAACATGTAAAGGTCAAGCAGTAGTAAAATAAAAACTAATAACCAGCCCTTACATAACATTAGTAGAAAAATGGGATTGTTTGATTTGAGCAAGTTGTTTTCCTTTTGTTTGCAACTGGTAAGTGGAAGTTGCTTAACTTCACTATATTTTTTATGTTGATTGATGTAGTGTTTTCATGCTTAGACATTACTACCTTTTAGACAATACCTCCAAAGAAGGTTAAACTGAACATGACCTTGACCTTTAAGGTCAAAGTTATGAATGTTGGTAAAATTGGCCATAACTTTGTTATGCATAGATTGAAATCCTTCCTTCACCACAATGTGATTCTTCTGTTGTGTTTGCCTTTGGAAATAGGAAAAAGTCAAGCGTGGCTCCCACTTGCGGTGGCTCTTGTCTTAGATGCTGCAATTGTTTTACAACTGTTCTGTGTAGTAATACAAATATCTTATCAGTGTTTGTCTGGCCTTTCTAAAATGTGAAAGACATGGTACCGATAACTGGAACTGACGACATAGCTATCAATCTCTTCTATTCATTTCTTACTATCTAAAGTTCAAACTATTTGGATATATCACTGTTTAAATCTTACCACAGTATAAACCTTATTAGTATATCTAGTAAGCAAAAACTGCATGTCTGTCATTTAATAGATATTATATGTGGACATTACATGCTTCTGCTGAACAGTATTTGAATGTCTGCAACAAAGCCCATATAATGAGCACTGTAAAATATCCTGTATTTTGGTAGTGTTTAATTCTCTTGTTTTGTTCAAAATATGATAACAGATAAGGTAACTTAAATATTTACTTACCAACCTCATCACACTGTAACACCTTTTTAATTCATTTCATTTCATTTTTCTTTTGCTTAGTTTATCTTTTGGGATGAGTAGGTACTGGCAGACAACACACCCCATCCCACAAGACCACCACCCACTCTTTTTAGTTGTTCTTTTAATTTGCTTTTTTTTTGGTTTGATTAAGTACTTGATAAAAGATATATATTTATATATTTTTTGTTTTTGCCATGGGTATGTATTTGCATGTTTCCTCTGATAAATAAAACAGACAAGTGTTGGTCCTGTGATGATATGTTTTTGTGAGACTTGATATTCACAATTTGATATGATACTGAAAGGCACAAGAATGTGACATTAAGTGTGGTCTGCAGTTAGAACTGCATTAAATCATGTACATGAATATGTGGAACAGACTTTTAAAGCCGATGATTTGTTTCCAGGTTAATAAATAATCTTCCGTAAAAAAGGATTGCCAGAAGCATTTCAGCAAATGGATCGTTTGTACAGTTGCGGAAATACATAATACATCACAAAAATGGGAAATACCGGAAACGTAGAAAGTCACAGTGTTACAGACATAACAAGGACTTTGACAGGTGAAAACAAGTTGAAACGATCAAAGTTGACCCCCCAGTGATGGGCTTTGGTGACACCACTCAGAAAAGATGTTGTTGACAATCACTGTTTTTTTTCCAAGGTATGTCTTAACGAAAACAAAGTAACTTATAGTTGTTAATTGCTTTATAAATAGACGAAATAGTGAAAGTTATGATGATGATAATGATGATTCTGATAACACAATAGCTGATCAACAGTTTAACTATTAAAAAAAATGATTGTTAAAAAGTTTTACATTACAGCCTCATCTTCAAATACTATAAACAAGACTTAGCAATCTATCAAATATAAAAGGCACTGAGTCACAGTGATAAGTGACAAGATATTGCATCATAATGCACTAGCCCATGTTTTCAATGAAAAGGGCTTTTATTATAACAAATGATAAACAAATATATCTTATTTATTGAAAGTCTGTATGACTTAATTATGCAAGTACTTATCTTTTTGCATTAAAATAGGTCTCATATTCATGTATGTGGAAGTTGAATAAGAAACCAGTCTGAAGCTGCGACAAGATTTCTGCAAATGACGATTCTTGGTATGTGAGATACATGTTGAACGGAATGAATGGGACAATTGTGTAATTCTAGCAATGTCACTATGTACTTAATGTTTATTTGTTCAGCTACTAAGACAATATGGTTGATTGGCTTTAATTTTGATAAGATGTTAGCATATTGGACTTTCTCTGGGTTATTTAGTGTATTTGTTAAATGTTCCATTACTTTGCTGTTTTTATCCTGATACTTACCTTTTAAGTTGTGATGTTGTTGCTTTGATACTTCTAGTATAAAGTTCTTATTAAAATAGTAGTTACATTATTATCAACCCCCAGTTATTTCAAGACTATTTTCATTTATCTGTATAAAATTAGTTTGTTCTAGATTGCTCGTAATATAAAATAAATCTATTATCCACCAAATGTCTATTTGAACTAAAGACATAAAAAAAATCCTGTCTTTTTTGTATACATTTATATATAGTAACACAATAATAGATCTTGCTCTCAATACAAGAAATTCTCATTTTTTTTGCATTTAAAAACAAAACAATGTTTTCTGAAATTTTACATCATACTTCTTTATACACAATAAAGATTATCAGGGGATAATAACCTACTTAACACTGAAAAGGAGAAAATGAATAAGAGATACAGGATATTATCATGTCTAATAGTAAAGACAATGGTGAGATGGGGAAAGACAATCGTTATAAGGGGAAATGTTCTCCTATCTACTTGTGAGTTGAAGGAATGATCCCCTATCAACTACTGGATGGGGGAATGTTCCCCTATCTACTACTGAGATGGGGGAATGTTCCCCTACCTACTACTGAGATGGGAAAATGTTCCCCTATTTACTTGTGAGTTGGAGGAATGTTCCCTTATCTACTACTGAGATGAGGGAATGTTCCCCTATCTACTACTGAGATGGGGGAATGTTCCCCTATCTACTACTGAGATGGGGGAATGTTCCCCTACCTACTACTGAGATGGGGGAATGTTCCCCTATCTACTACTGAGATGGGGGAATGTTCCCCTACCTACTACTGAGATGGGAAAATGTTCCCCTATTTACTTGTGAGTTGGAGGAATGTTCCCCTATCTTCTACTGAGATGGGGGAATGTTCCCCTATCTACTACTGAGATGGGGGAATGTTCCCCTATCTACTACTGAGATGGGGGAATGTTCCCCTATCTACTACTGAGATAGGGGAATGTTCCCCTATCTACTTGTGAGATGGGGGAATGTTCCCCTATCTACTTGTGAGTTGGAGGAATGTTCCCCTATCTACTACTGAGGTGGGAGAACGTTCCCCTATCTACTTGTGAGTTGGAGGAATGTTCCCCTATCTACTACTGAGATGGGGGAATGTTCCCCTATCTACTACTGAGATGGGGGAATGTTCCTCTATCTACTACTGAGATGGGGGAATGTTCCCCTATCTACTACTGAGATGGGGGAATGTTCCCCTATCTACTAAAGAGTTAGGGGAATGTTCCCCTATCTACTACTGAGATGGGGGAATGTTCCCCTGTCTACTACTGAGATGGGGGAATGTTCCCCTATCTACTACTGAGATGGGGGAATGTTCCCCTATCTATTAAAGAGATGGGGGAATGTTCCCCTATCTACTACTGAGATGGGGGAATGTTCCCCTATCTTCTACTGAGATGGGGGAATGTTCCCCTATCTACTACTGAGATGGGGGAATGTTCCCCTATCTACTAAAGAGACGGGGGAATGTTCCCCCATCTATGTTCCCCCAGAAAAAGGACAAATGGAATTTCCTTTTTTATTCTGGAAGGCCTTGTAAGTAAATAATGTTTGTACAGGTTTTCCTATTACACATTTCATCTACCAATGCACATCTCATACTCGTGCTGAATCTAAAACTTTCAGCTGGCCGTTCAATATCCCTCTCTAGCTGAATGCTTTACAGTACTAATACACCACTGCCCATATTTGGAGATCTTGCACCTAATTTACGTTTCCGTTCTGATTTTTTTTAAACATTTACACACTAACCAAAAAGTTTCTTCAGTCGTCCGCTGGTTTCAGGAATTGCTTTTTCAATTTTTTGTTTGAACTGTGAGGTTTTCCCTCTGGTTCTGACTGTCTTTGACGTTTGGTTAAAAACTTTTTTGATATTGTTTCACTAAGATTTTTAAACCTGTAAAATAAGAAGTAAGAATCTAATTATATGTACCAAACAGGTTCAGTGCTTATATACCCGTCCTGCATAAAAACTTGAAAGTATTTTTGGGCGGTGAGGCTTATGACATTTATGTGGTAAAAGTCCAATGCTAGGTCGGGTATACATCGGCTTTTATTTTCCAAAGAAAAATCGAGAACATTAAGCAAACAATTTTCTTGGCTGTCTATGTGCTTTACATTTGAAATCAAAACTTTTAAATAAAACTCACTGTAAAGATTCATCTCCTTTAGGTACACTGTAATATTTTAACTTATTTATGAATTTAAATACTTTCGTGTATCATAAAAAATCTCTGTAGTTGGCAGCAAAAGAATAGGTAGGGCTGGCATTCCCAAAACAGATATATTTTTCCTCTTAATCAAAGGATCCCAGAAATCTAAAAACTGATGAGGCAAGACTGACTAGAAGAGGATATTTATCCGACCAAAGCACTATAAACAATGAAATTATCCAACCTTTCTGCCATTTCTTCATCATTTACACTGGTTTCCTTCTCTCTTCTTTCTGCATCCTCTAATTGCAGTCGCTGGTTATTCTGGGCCATCAGTTTCTGCAAATCAACAATAAATACTTGAAAAAGCTCTGTTATCAGAAACAGCTCTTAAACTAAATTATGAATGACTATAAAACTGTGTATTCAAGTCCAGCAATAAATTTCAAATTGCTCATATAAAGTTATTCTGACTTATGTCAATATATAATTTCAGAATTTAAAGTGTCAAAGGTGTGGAAACATAGACAGTAGAACACATTTGTTCAATAAGAACAAGAGTGAAAGACTAAAGATCAGAGGTGAATGACTTTAATTATTCAGCTGAAGAAATAAACAAGAAACAAACAGATTCCCTCCTTGTCATGAACATTTGTGGCAAGTTCTATAAAAAATCCTATCAAAATGGCAGAGTTACAGAGTAGACATATTAATTGTACATGGACAGGCAGATGCAGTAACGGACAGATGGTGCAACAATTCCTTAGGGGGCATAAAATCATCCTTTACTGCTTACCTCTACCTCAGAGTTGAACCCTTTAAAGGACATTCTGCCATACACAAGGCTCTCACACATCTGATAGCTTGGTTCTTGGGTATATTTACTTCTGCAAAACATAATACTAACTAATTTAACAATGTATTACATTTCTGGTTTCAAAAATATTTGCAAAATTCATATAATAATTTATGTAATAATGCATGTCATGAAAAAGAACTGAAGGGATCAGTGAAATTAAATTACAGTTAAAGTTTTTAATGATCTTTTGTTTTAGTCAAAAGATGCAGTAACACAGAAAATGCACTTCTTAAAAAAAAAAAAAAAATGAAAATGCATTTCTATGAAAAACAAGAAGCGCCGCAATGCGACGAAAACCAGGTTTTCAATGACCAAGTATTGATGTGACAGGAATTAGGAAGAAATATGGCAGTGAAGTAAAAATGGTGCTGTTATTTTGATACCAACACAGAAAGTTGGTTTCAATAGTTAAAAATAAATAAATGAGATACCTGAGTAGCAATGCCAGGCTGTATTTTCATGTAAGCTACACACATGCCAAGTTGAGTATCAATAGGTCAAAGTGTGCCGAAGTTATTGAGAAGAAGCTGAAAATTCTATTGTAAGCAAGTGCCCTTGAACTTGCTCCCAGATATCATAATAGCAATCCCAAGCTGCATCTTAATATAAGCTACCCACACAGCAAGTTTGGTGTCAACAGGTCAACGCAAACTCAAGTTATTACGTGAAAACTTAATTTCTTTTTTTAAAGCAACAGTGCCCTTGACCTTGTTCACAGACACCTGGGTAGCAATGCCAAGTTGCATCTTGATATCAGCTACCCAAATACTAAATTTGGTTTCAATAGGTCTAAGCAAACTAAAGTTATTGAGCGGTAACTTAATTTCTTTTTTTAGCAACAGTGACCTTGACCTTGACCACAGACACCTGGGTAGCAATTCCAAGCTGCCTCTTAATATAAGCTACCCATATACCAAGTTTAGCATCAATAGACCAAAGCAAACTAAAGTTATTGAGCAGAAACTGAATTTCTATTTTTAGCAACAGTGACCTTGACCTTGAGGACAGACACCTGGATAACAATGCCAAGCTGCCCCTTGATATAAGCTACCCATACACCAAGTTTGGGGTCAATAGGTCAAAGCAAACTCAAGTTATTGAGCGGAAAATGAATTTCTATTTTTAGCAACAGTGACCTTGACCTTGATCACAGACACCTGGGTGGCAATCCCTAACTGCCTCTTGATATAAGCTATCCATAAACCAAGTTTGGGGTCAATAGGTCAAAGCAAACTCAAGTTATTGAGCGGAAACTGAATTTCTATTTTTAGCAACAGTGACCTTGACCTTGATCACAGACACCTGGGTAGCAATCCCAAGCTGCCTCTTGATATAAGCTACCCATATACCAAGTTTGGGGTCAATAGGTCAAAGCAAACTCAAGTTATTGAGCGGAAACTTAATTTCTATTTTTAGCAACAGTGACCTTGATCTTGATCACAGACACCTGGGTAGCAATCCCAAGCTGCCTCTTGATATAAGCAACTCATATACAAAGTTTTGGGTCAATAGGTCAAAGCAAACTCAAGTTATTGAGCGGAAACTTAATTTCTTTTTTTAGCAACAGTGACCTTGACCTTGAGGACAGACACCTGGGTAGCAATCCCAAGCTGCCTCTTGATATAAGCTACCCATATACCAAGTTTGGGGTCAATAGGTCAAAGCAAACTCAAGTTATTGAGCGGAAACTGAATTTCTATTTTTAGCAACAGTAACCTTGACCTTGACCACAGACACCTGGGTAGCAATCCCAAGCTGCCTCTTGATATAAGCTACCCATATACCAAGTTTGGGGTCAATAGGTCAAAGCAAACTCAAGTTTTTGAGCGGAAACTGAATTTCTATTTTTAGCAACAGTGACCTTGACCTTGATCACAGACACCTGGGTAGCAATCCAAAGCTGCCTCTTGATATAAGCTACCCATATACCAAGTTTGGCATCAATAGGCCAAAGTAAACTCAAGTTATTGAGTGGAAACCAAAAGTTGACGCCCGCCCGCCCGCTGACTTCAGCATTACAATAACCAGGTTTTCGTTGAAAACCTGGTTAAAAATGAATATGCATTTCTAAAAAGTAATAAAAATACATTTCTACAAAGAAAAATGAAAATAAATTTTATGAAAAATTCTCATAATTGTTGTTTATCTGAAGAATCATGATTCCACTATACATCAGTATATTAATAAAATATGTGCATACTATTCTTCATAAACTGACTTCACAATTCATTTAAATGGTGGTCAATTACAGACTGTGAAAATTTCATATGTATCAAAATATAAGTAGCATCTTTCCACGACAGGGTAAGCATTAGACAGTTATATGCATAATTATTATATGTTTATCAAAGAATGCCTAGAGTGATAAGCATTTTCTACTCTGAAATACAGTGAAAGAGCAATCAAAGAAATGCCAAACTTAACTAGAACTATCGCTGAATGTGATTCATACCCCACCAATGTCATTGATAGAAGGTGACTTGGACATTTGAATATATGGAAAAAGGAATAACTTTTGTGGCATAAAATAGTAGTGTTTGATGGAAAAAAGACAACACTTCACAGGTAATAGTAATGAATAAATTTTTAATCATCAAATCCGGAAACATGTAACAATAACCTTTGATTTTGCTAATTTACAAAAACAAAGAAATTATAAGCTAAAATAAAGAATATCATGTATTCAGCCAAGTAAGAAAAAAGTGCTCATCTTAATTTGTTTGTCTAATATTTGACTTTCAAGTGTGACCTTGACTATGAGCTAGTACAAGGGCAACACAAGTTCAACACCAGTTCTGCCTATCCTCTTCATCAGGGAAACATTTGAGCTAAGTTTGAATAAAATCCTTCAAGGGGTATAGGATTTAAAGAGCGGACAAAAAATTCTCCGACTTTCCAGTGTGACCTTGACTTTGAGCTGACACAAGGGCAATATGGGTTATGCACAATGCCTTGTTGAGATGAACATTTAGGCAAGTTAGAAGAAAATCCTTGTCTTATAATTCATTGTTAAAAATTTGACCTTCTAGTGTGACCTTGACCTTGAGCTGGTACGTGGTCAACATGGGTTCTGCACATTGCTATCATGAGGTAAACATTTGAGCCAAGTTTAAAGAAAATCCTTCAAGGAGTATAGGAGTTACAGAGCGGACACGAAAATTATCTGACCTTCCAGTGTGACCTTGACCTTGATCTGACACAAGGGTAACATGGGTTCTGCACATTCCCAGGTCGAGGTTAACATCAAAGCCAAGTTTGAAGAAAATCCTTCCATTAGTATATGATTTACTGAGCGGACAAGGTGGAGATGGACCGACCGACGCGACAAAGCGATTCCAGTATACCCCCCCACCTCATTCGTGGTGGGGGTATAATGACAACATTCTATAAAGTTCAATCAGTATTTTTTCCAAAAAGTGAAAAAAGCAATACTACAAAAAAAAATTAGATTTGTGGCTGATTAAAAAATTTGTGTTTCAACCGTATACTTAATCATTGTCGGCTTACTCTTTTTTTTCAATAGGTGGCAGATCAAGGACCCAGTGTTCATCATCTATCTCATGTTTTCTTTCTTCTTCACTTTTTTCTTTCTCAATTCTCAGTGCACTTCTTTTCATAAACTGCAAAACAAAATCATGCTCAAAGCTACAAAGGTGTTTACTTGTTCTAAACAATCGCTCAGTTTGGATCATCTGAATCTCTGGCGAATTTAAACCTGCGTCAAACACTGATAAAATTCAAACCAAATCGTATTACTAGTTTTAGTCTCAATATTTCTAGCTATCTCCCATCAAACCACTCATGAAGACAGTAGTTTGACTATATTATTATATTTACATCTGTTCATTGGACTGTTCCATGTAATTCAATAAACAGATTTTAGCAAAAAATGTTGAAATGATTATATAGACAGACTCTTTTAATCTTATTAGAAATAAGTAAAATGATTACTCATTTGCTCCACAAAATAAAACACAAAAAATTAAAAATTGAAAATTTTTATTTAAACATTACAGAAAGAAGTTTTAAATGAATACATGTAACTATTAATTTGTGAAAAAAAAGTCATTCAGACCAGTATTGCACAAAGCCATCATATCATATTATGATAACTCATTTGCTGGACAAAAGTATAAGTAAGAACATTTATCTAACAGGTATATCCAAAGCTGCATACAATGGGGCCAACAGAAGAGGTACATCATGTTACATTTCACTTGGAACTAAGTCCGTCAACAAACGGTAAGGATACAGACGAAGCATCCGAGGCAAACACCAGCTTGAAAAATTGTTTGCCACTTAAATTCAAAATCTATTTTGCTCAACTCTTTATCATAACAGGCCATTGAGTGTCCAATGTCCAAGTCTGTTGTGGAGGAACCTGAAGTACCCCGAGTTCCAGGTTATTGAAAACAGCACCATACGAGGCAAGCCAAAATTAGTGTCTTCCGACACTTACTCATACATTGTCAAGGTAAGAATTTCATAAGCATATATCACATGTACATTGATAACACAATCTGATGTTCTCTCATGGCCTACATACACACAAAGAATATTTGATAGTGTATCAATAGGTTGGTTTTCTATCATTTTTATATCATAAGTAAAAATATATCACAAATATGCATATAACTTTTGCAGAAATGCACCAAACGAAGTGTACAGTGGTGTTGCAGTGTTCGAAACAAGGCAGTCCAATGTTATGCAAATGTGCTTCAACAGGGTGATATCTTCACCCATGGATCAGTACAACATAACCAACCCGCTACCTAGCAGAGAAAGTGAAGATCCAACGTGATGTAAGTCTTTTCATTGTTTTTGACAATATATTTTTTTAGCTAACCTAAGCACAATAAGAAAATGTCATACTTGCAGATTTTTATCCCAGCTGCATCATACAACCTTTTTTATAGGTCAAACAAGAGGCACTGAGGGACATACATTCAGAGACAACAGGCTTTGTTGATAGACAGCTTACCTCATGTTTTTGGACCCGAGAAGGACCTTGTGAAGCTCAAAACTACATCCTTGGTGAGAACAATGGACCGTGTTCAACAAAAGCAACGTCCTGCTGAGCCTAAACCAGACAAGCTGTCTGAGTTCAAGGTAAAGTTTTATTAAAGATATAGATTTTAAAATATTTAAGGGAAAGTAACAAATGGGTAAATTATTGAACACCTTGAAAATACATTGAAATTCTTTAATTTGTACTAAATGTTTCTGCTTAATACTGATTTCCTAGAAGAAGCCTTCTTCGCAGATGATATGCATGTCACTGGTGCATGACACCTGATCTTTGCAACCCAGAACCAGCTCAGTCTGCTCCAGAGGATGAGGAAATGGTACCTTGATGGCACATTTAGAGTAGTAAACAAACCATTTCAGCAGCTGTGGTGGATCCATGGGTTTGTTCAGCAGGGACAGTCTGTTAAACAGGTCCCACTGGTAGTAGTCATGTCCAGATGCCATAAACAGGACTATGTTGCTGTCCTGCAGAACTGTTAGATGAGGCTCCTGTCATTGAATGCTTCGCCATGGACTTTGAAATATGTTTGTGTAAATTTAAAAATATCCAGGATCTAAACATAATAAAATGAACTTTCATATGAATTATTTTTTCTGTCTATCCTACTTTAATGATTATTGACAGTTTAAAAAGTATATATGACAGATGTTAGAAAAATCAAAAATATAGAACTTAGACATTCATTGATTTTTATATATATGTTCTTATTGTTTTAGGTCTCTGGCAAGCCCTACGTCAGGTATTTTCTACTGCCATGCTGAAGGGGTGCTCCTTCCACTGGGCCCAGGCTATTCAGCGGCGTGTTCAGGAGTTGGGGCTCAGTGCAACATATCGAGAATGTGGATCTGTACGCACTCTAATCAGCAAGCTGCTTGCATTACCATTCTTGCCAGGAGCACACATCAGCATGGCTTTCAACAGGCTACGAGAGCGAGCTGACACCATTTGTCAACCAGTTGCTGATCTGTTCTCATACATTAATGATCAGTGGATTGAGAACACATGCTGGTCGACTGATGAATGATCTGTGTATAGACAACCAGGGAGAACAAACAATGATACTGAGGGTAAGTTAAAAGTATATGTTTTTCATTCCATAAAGTTTCCATGTTTCAGTGTGAGTTTTCGTACATCTCTTTCATCACTAAGTGTAAACAGGATGATGACAAGGCCAATGATTCATTTTGAATTAAAATATTCATGTAATTGTGAAAATTTGGTAATTTGTATGTGTAATTATGTTTCTTTAATTGATTTCAGGATATCACAAGGCCCTTAATAACAAGGCTGTCATGGAAAGTTGGCCTTTTATGTGCTGATACCACTTCTCCACCAAGAGGCAAAGATGGTTGATTACAACATCAACTTAGTTGCCCAGTAGGTCATCTTTCGTATTAGAAGGGCAGTGTACAGGTCAATGGATTAAGAGATTTTCAAACTGTGGGACCTGTACGACAAGCATGAATTGAGGGCTGAAGAGTTCTTACAGCAGGTTGGGGAAATATATGGGCACTTTTTGAAGTAAGAACAAGCATTGATTTCACTGAGAGGAAGAGAATATCTGATATTAACTACAGGACAAATATTGGAAGTGTTTTGTGCAAATATAGGTGTATATAACTGTTACTAGCTGTGCTATGAGTTCTGTTTAATCTGTTACTTTTTTGTTTATTTGTGGTGAATGTAATTTATAGTGTCTGGTTGTCATGTTTTATTGTCTGTCATGTGACTGTGTGAGTGTATATCAATGTTACCTATGTGCTATTTTGTGTTCTGTTTATGTTTCAGTTTGTTTTATTTGTGGTGAATGTTATCTATACTGTTTAAATGTTGACATGAATAAATAGTCTGTCATATTTTTTTGTTTGAATACTTAATGTTTTTTAAAACAAAAATATAACAAAAATAAACTGTCTGTCATGTTTTCTTACCGCTGCCACCAATGTAGTAAACTAGCCTATGAGCTCAATTTGGGACACCCATCCAAGTACTAACCATGGATAAGGTTGCTTAACTTAGCAAATGTTCCAGACACTCCAGCCATGTTGCTAAAGAGCTAGCCCAACAGCAAAGCTACCCGGTGTCAACTACACTCCTCCCCTCTTTAACCTTTAGGAGCTGGGCGTCTACTGTACAGTTTCCTACAGAGACCCTATTCCGCTGCAACTGTTGGAAATGCCTTATATACCCGGTGTACATATATTTCTAAAAATAATTTTTTTTTTTTTTTGGGGGGGGGGGGGGGGGGGGGGGGTGAAGTGTCTTACCAATTTTTTTATATTTTTTTTGGGGGGGGGAAGGGGGGGGGGGCGGGGGCGGGGGTTTGAAGTGTCTTGGGGGGCGGGGGGGAGACTGCAAAATTTGGGGGGAGTGAAGTGTCTGGGGTTGAAGTGTCTTGATACTGTAGCGTTCGCTAATATTGTTCACAAACTGAATCACATTTTCAAAATATAATTAAACAATCACCTTCATCTGAAGAACATTATTGGATAAACTTGATTTAGCTTCACCTCCTGCCATATTTAATCTCTTAATAAAATAGCAAGAAATAAATTTGGAAATAACGTGGGCGGTCTTTTTTGTCGGTATAATCTTCTGTTAGCACCGTTTCGGGAGGTTCTGGACAATAGATGTCTCGGTCCGTCAAAAAAATCCGAAATCATATTCCACAAAAAGTTACTTCCCCTATCGGCAGAAGTATAACCGCTGCAATCTTAAGTTAATTTTGGGTATGTAAGCCGAACAAAATGTATGAATCATTTTAATGATCTGTTTTTTTCTGTTTACGTCTTCGTCTATTTGCTTTGATCAAATTCATTATAAAAAGAAGTTTTGATGTTAAAAACGTAAAGTAATAAAGTTGAAAAAAAAAATATTTCATTTCTTTAATTTCAACTAGCGACACAACATGAGAGTAGTGACAATGATAACTGAACTTCAACTTTAACATATTACTGCCAGAAGTCAATACGACGTTACTAGGCAGGCGCGTGTCGGGAATATTAGAGCTGTCAAAGATAAAAAAAGAAGTAAACAACATTTTTTACTAAAGATCTTACTTAACATTTATTGTAAATATTTAAAATCCATGAAACTTGTTTAGTCCACTGATAAAAGCTGGTACACTTGAGATAGCCTTAATCTCGGTTGGTAATTCGTGCCTTAGTCGTATCCAGTCCTTGAGCAGAATGAGTTTATGTGATGTTTTGTTTTTGAAGGAATTTGCTGTATCTTGTGCATGTAATCTTGTGATCGACATTGACCTGTTTATTTTTTATTTTGTATAGCATGACACGACTGGCTTGGTTTCGCCTGTCCTAGAGTGTTGATCATTTTAATTCCTTAATCACATTTGTTACACTACTTGTATAGTGGTAATCATTGTGAACTTACTTTGGAGCTGACCTTTGGACCATTTCTATTTGTGAGTGTGGTGCCATATAGATGAGCAATAATCAATCTAGGGTCTATTTTGTATGCTGCTTCTTTGAACCATTTGTGTTTTGACATTTTCTTTGATGTACTGTACGGCTCCTGATACTTCCTGGTGGGTCATTGATGCATACAAGAAAGAGACGCGGATTTAGAACACCAGAAAGCACATGGAGCCTGTCAGATACCTTGTTTTCTACAAATACTTGTTGCTGTCTGTTATTGAGAAAGTCATTCATCCATAAAATGATATGTAGGTGAGCTCCCATGTGTTTTAGCTTGTGTATAAGTTTGTGGTAGTCGACTTTGTCGATTGCTTTACTGAAGTCCATGACGATGACATCAGTTTGTTGACCTTGATCTAGATCAGATATATCATGTGTAAAGCCGATGAGTTGGGTCTCACAGCTGTGTTTTGACCTGAATCCATGTTGCTGGAGCAAAGTATGTTGTGTGTGTCAAAGTAACCCATTGTGAACTTAACGGAAGTAACATGCAATACAATGCCACGCAAACACAACACCACATCATAACACAATACAATACAGTATTTATCAGTTTGTCAGTTTCAGTATAAACAAGACAAACATAAGTTATTATAGCTTTTTACAGACACGATAAAATAATCTTCATGTGAATTTTGCACGGGAGAATTTGGATACATATGGACAAGATCATAAGTCAAGCCAGTTGTATTCTTTGCGTTTTCCCAAGCCTGTTCTGGATGGACGATTCATAGAGCAGTTTACTGAAATATATGGGTCATTTAATGTCTAATATATTCCATTTATGTTCACAGTTAATTTATCATAACATATACACCAGAACATACAACTACCCATTACGATACACTCTTTACAATTTAATGTGTTGATCACGGAATTATATAGATAAGTACCGCGGATATCAGAGTAGCCAGTCCATGAACATTAGCTATCAATTAAAAACAGGATCGATGTGCATCTCTTTATTTGTTGACACAAACAAAAAATAAACTGGTCATGATCTCTTTGAATCGCATAGTTATTCTCTTCTTATAAAACCTAAATTTCATATAGATTATTTTAGTCTTACACTCTACTATCATACTTTTATGTATGTAATAGATCTGTTAATAATTATGTACATGTGTTAAGGAACTCAAATTCAGGTCACTAGCGCAGAAACAACCAAGAGATATTGTCATTATTTCGATTTGAAAAAGTTTCTTCACCACGTTCTTAGCGGTCAAACATATTGTTTAAAAAAAGGGAGGTAAAACGTATATCAGGAAAACCCACAGTCAAAAAACACCCTCCCTACACAGTCAAAAAGTAGAGGAAAAGATAGCCAACTTTTTCATAGATCAATTAAAAAGACACAACAAACAGTTAACAACATGAGAATCGAAGGGGTTACCGCCTTGGGACGGTTAACGGCAAAATATTTGCCACTGGGGGTTTAAACCAGGTTTTAGTGTGCACCAACCTAACACTTGTCCCGACAGGTTAAAGAACAAGTCGCTTGGTGAATTTACTCCAAACCACCCACCAATTCGACAATGTTGCATGCAAAAGCACACAAGCATATATAAAACATAAAAAGCTAATTGCATTTTATATTGAAAATGGTAGGTACACAATGACCTTACTGAGACCAGAGCACTTGGAGTTAAATCAACAATATCACGATTGCAGGAATAAAAGAGACTGATCGAGTTTCTACACTCTGTTTCAAGATTTCCCTATAAACCTTCATACACTCTAAAATTCCTGCCACCGTCGTGCAAACAAAGAGGTAAGGAAAGCGATCAACTGTAGAAGGGTTACTCACCAAGTAGGCAGAGCGCAATCTGCCTAAAGTTCAGATCTTCTTATTTGTACATGAAGATCTGAATGTCACCGACTTGATTTTTTCTTCTCTCTGTTTCGGAGTGTAAGAAAAATCAATACGCA
Organism: Cyclina sinensis; assembly: GCA_012932295.1. Taxonomy (NCBI): domain Eukaryota; kingdom Metazoa; phylum Mollusca; class Bivalvia; order Venerida; family Veneridae; genus Cyclina; species Cyclina sinensis. Next base: position 35,057,116 of record JAAONU010000008.1, read on the forward strand.
ACTGGACGCTTTTAAATGCCCGAGACTAGACCGAGATTTTAAGAATACAAATCCTCTTTTCTTGTTCGTTTGTTCATATATATTCCTTCTTTCCTTCATTCCTTTTATTTCAGACTCGCAATTGTACAAACATAATTTGTACATAAAATTTTATATAACTTGCTATAAACCCATTGCCATTCATATTCCGCGTTTGTTGTTTGAACATCCACAACTGCTTGTCAATATATACATAGTAGAAGCATTAGAAACTGACCATTCTTAGGTTCGTCTGTTTGTTCGTTCATTTGTTGATTGATTCATTCATAAAACTGACAAAATATGAAATAAATACTTACTTAGAAAAAAACTTCTTAATTCGTATATTACATTCGTCACAAAAACGGACATCACGTTATCTACTTCATAACTTAATCAAATACCTAAAATATATAATTATTCTATTTTAGGTCTATGTTTTAATCCGTTGAATTACAAATTACTACTAAATGTACCAGTTAACTGATTTCTTTTTTTAAATTCTATATAACTTTTGAAATTACTCTGCAAAAAGTCGTAAACTTCTCACGTCCAATATTGTTCGCAGACACACGGTCTGACAATCTCGCGCGCTCAGTTACAATAGGGGTAGTAACTCTGTCTAGTTTCTTAAGGGATAAGTAATAAAGTATTTGATATTTACGTTTCTTGTGTGTTTTCTAGTCGCTCAGAGAAATTAATCTTATCCTGCATAGCATGTCTATAATTATATTTGTTTTATAAAAGAAACATACTAAGAATAAAATATTGTCTATAGAAGTAACAATTGTCTGCGTTAAATACTCGGTCCCTACCAGTTAGCGGAAAATGTGTATGAAAAAAACAGCATTCGAGAAAGTGTTCATATTTGTGAGTGAATTTCAGTAGATAGGGATAAATATTTGGTCACACCAGTAAACTACTGTTTAGTTCAACTAATTTTATAGAAAATTTCATAGTAGCATCAGATTGACGATTCAAACATCTTTATATTATGGAAATCGGACACGATGCGATTCGGACAATTATCTGATGATACGATTTAAACAGTTGTTTATTTTACACCGATTTCGAAACAAGTTTGTATAACTTACATAGATAACGATTGATGTCTGTTTCTTGGATTCAACTCAGTATTTATGTTGTAAGAAAATTCACTGTGATCAGAACAGTTTACAGACAATTTGCAGTCAGTTGCAAGAACTTGCCTGCCTAGGATAGTCAGAATTGACTGTTGGCAGAAATAAGTTGAACTAAATTGAGCTGAATTCACCTTCAGTCATTTTTTCTAGTCCGTAGAAAGACGTCACATATGCACAATTTATGTTTTATGTTCATATTTTCCTTTTTTTACATTTTTGGTCCAATAATTTAAGTATCATCAAATCCACCATGTACATCTAAATATTTGGACTATCGTTTTTTTCCAGATGATAAAGCTTCTGTCCCCCTCCTCTTTTTATGAAAACTGACACAGTTTACCCTCAATTTATTGGTTAAATCTCTTAGATAATAAGAAGTGTAAATTTAATTTTTATTGGTGTATTTTGATTCTTTTAGCAGTATTCTAGCCTAATTCATTATACTTGAAGTGTTGAACCGCTTTTATACAGTACACACCACAAGGAACTCACATTTTCCGCTTTTTTTGCGCGGACGCGGAAAAAGAAATATCTGCCGCAACAAAGAGGAAAAAGACGGACGTCCTCGATGTCTCGACATCGCGAAATATCTCGGCGATATTTGAGGACCAACGCGAAATTAATTAGGGTCATAACTCACCTGGATAAGCTGAACATTGAATGAAACGACCGTTATGAAACTGTGCATTTTACGTCTACCAGTTATGTGACATTTGGTAAAATTAAAACAAAACTTCAAATACATTTGCTGTGTAGGTTTATTGTGTTCTTCCGTTGTTAAATTTTGAGAATGCTTGTTATTACATAGCAAAATCAATCAATAATTTTTGCCAAGCGCCTAAACGATACAGATGTCGCAGTAGGGTTTACATGTTGTTTGTTTTCTTTAAATAGGAAAACAGTTTTAACACGTCCCAATTGGAAACCAGTCAGTTTATTTTCTGAAAATATGGTCAGCTGTTTCAAGAAGCAATTGCTTTGAATTGTCATTCTTTCCATTAACAAATAGGAGCATTCGTAAACAAATGCATCAGAATGAGAGTTTTATACATTTATTTGATATTTTTTAAGCGTTAAATTCGCCGAAATGTATGTAATTGGGAACTGTGAGAGCCTCGATATCAATAATTATACCTGTGCAAATGTTCGCGGAACCATTAAGCGGACATCTGCCGTGATATTTGGTGACCATGTCTGCGGCAGGGATCCTCGAAATGCGGCATATTTGGTTGCGTTTTACGGAATGGGTAGTCCACGACGACCTCGAGGAAAAGGAGAGTTCCTCCTGGCGTGTACTGTAGATCTGATTTTTTGTTGTTGTTCAGCCTTTAAGCATAATTTTAAACTGCACAGAACCCAGGGAAAGTTTTGCAGAAGGAAAACATCAGGTATTTTCCACAGCAACAATCACACCCTTGCCTTCATCACCGGGAAATTCAGATTGCTAAAATTTGAAAATAAAATGGTAGATAAACAGATACAAAAAATTTAAATATTGATATCACATAGTTCCTGATTACATGCATTTCAGCGAATTTTACGCTTAAAAAAATATCACATATTTGTGTAAAGCTCTTATTCTGATGCATTTGTTTACAAATGCTCCTATTTATCAACACAAAGAATGATAATTCAAAGCAACTGCTTCCCGAAACAGCTGATCATATTTTCAGAAAATAAGTTGACTGGTTTCCGATAGACAAGTGTTAAACTGTTTTTCTATTTTTAAGAGAACATTAACCCTGCAGCGACATCTCTATCATATAGGCACTTGGCAAAAATTATTGATTGATTTTGCTATATAATAGCAAGCGTTTTCAAAAACAAAAGTACACAATAAAGCTACACAGCAAATGTATTTGAAGTTTGGTTTTAATTTTACCAAAAGTCATAATTTGTAAAATGTACAGTTTCATTACGATCATTTCATGAAATGTTCAGCTAATCCAAGTGAGTTATAACCCTGATTAATTTCGTGCTGGTTATCAAATATCACCAAGATATTTATTGATGTCGTGACGTCGAGGAAGTCCATCGTTTTCCTCGTTGTTGCAGCAGATATTTCTTTTTCCTCATCCGCGCTAAAAAGTGGAAAACGTGAGTTCCTCCTGGCGCGTACTGTAGGTGTGTTCATAATATCTTTGAAGAAGTTGCTTCCCCACAAAAGGTGACAGAAGTAATACCAAAAAGTTCTAACTATATGTGAATGATCGGTACAGAAGGTATTAGGTACTTCATTAAGGGACAAAGATGTCCTTTAAATTGATAATAAGGATAAGGCAGATACTCTAAATAAACAATTTTATTCTGTCTTCACTGTTGAAAGTGACCTAGAAATGCCCGATACTGGACCTTGTAAGTACTTGTCAATATTAGATATTAGCTATGATAGTAATGTGGTATTAAAGTTAACAACCTCCGACCTCCAGAAGTCACAATGCTATTCTGTGACACTCTAAAAACTGGACCATTGCTTCATCGCTATCATTATCTGAGCTTATGTGTAGTTTGTTTTAATTTTTATTTAGCTTTACATAAAGGTAAAAGTTTGTGAAAATAAGTTTCAGGCTATTATATATGGAAATGAAAAAATTAATTATCAGTTCAAATTGTATCAGATTGATCTTTGAACAAGGATGACATAATTAAAAATATCCAGAGAGAAAATATGTTTTTCATATATGTACATGTATATCATATCTCCTGGTGGGAGGTCAGATCTCACCAACAATGTTATGCTTCATTTTAGAGAGTAAAACATAATCAGTAATTTTTCTTTGTATGTGAATTTCTTAGCAGTAAAATCAAAATAATAGAACATTGATAAAAGATAAAAAGGCTATAAATAAAGCTGTATTATGCATTTTTAAACCATCATAACCCTTAGCCTGCTAAATATCTTAAATGGACAAATCCATTAATTGTTTACACGGATTTGCAGGCTGATCTTGGACTGCACTGGTTGCAAAGGCAAACACAATTGCTGCCAACAGGAGAAGGGATGAACACTTCTTTAGTAGCCTTGCAAAATATTTGTCTTGGAAAGTTGTCACTGCTATGGATCCTTTTGGCTGTTACCATCTAAGAAAAAATTCTTTCTGTAACTACACCAGATATCTGCATCACAGATACTTGGTTGTCAAAAACTGTTGTCCATATTAGTAAGTCATAAGCACAGCCTTACACTTCTGCCTCTGTGGTGTACAATACATTTCTATGCCTTTTTTGCACCATGGCATGGAAAGTTCTAAGTTGATGCTGTCAGTATTATAAATGTGGTTTATTTTAGAATATTTTACATTTGGCAGTTCATTTGTGGAAAAAGAAAAAGAATTTGGCAGAAGTACGCAGTTTTGTTTATTTTTCAGACAACCAGCCACAATGACTAATGAGGTTATTTTGGAGAGAGTTAAGGTGAGTTTTTAAGTGCAGTTCTCAAGGTTTTTGCTTTATTTGATTTGTCATCAGAAAATAAAAACCTGTTCTTAGCTCCCAGGAAAGTATATATTTGTCTCTGTAAAATGAACATGTACAAATGTGACAATTTTTTTTAAACATATACATCACTCAGGATAGGAGATAGATGTGCAGGCCTAGCTGGGATTTGATCCTTGGACCTTTTGGCTTAAAATGCTGATGTAGCTACATGTATTAAGGCCACTCCAGTCTGACATGCTGTACTCCACACTTCCTTTAGTTAGTGTCTGCTTATGTCCAAAGGATAACATGGGATTGGATAAAAACCCTAGTGACAACAATTTGCTCAGATGAATATTCAGAAGTATTTTTCTAATGAGCATCTTAATATCCAAATTCTATATATAAAATTATAAACATATTTTAGTGTATCTTAACCTTGATTAGATACATGTATACTAAACACAACAGGATTAAGTATTACAACTATGCTTCTAACAGGGCCTTCAAGAGAAAGACTTGATGTTACAGACTTTGATTTATCCTGATTTTGCTTCTCTTGTTTGTTCGAGGCTTTGTTTTGATTCTGTGATTGATAAAAACAAAATAAAAAATATTGATACATGTATATTCTTTGGTATACCACAGATTGGTTTTCTCTTCTACTCTGACAGCAAGCAAAACTCTCCATTAAATCATAGTATCCTGTTTTCTGGAGTCATTTGATTGAATGAGATTTGATTGAGATTTGATTGTACTGTAGCAGTTTAATTGATATCATGTTGGGCAGTGAGTGTTAAATAAGGTCCTTTCTTCATGTCAGCATAATGTTTTATTTTTGGTCATATGACTGTGTTTAGATGAATGAAAAGCAAGTTATATATAGATTGAACAACAACCATTTTAGGTTGGTTTCCATGGCGAGATCACAGGGAAAGTTGAGACAGAGGATGATTCTTATGATGTACTGTTGGCAGAGATGCAGGAACATTTCACCAATGACCAAGTGTTGTCTGTAATCTCATACATTCCCAGAGTGGTAAGTTAACAAGGGGAATATATTTGTATATTTCTACCTTTATGAATCCTTTACCCCACCAAAAGTATTCAAAGTGGTCATTCTGCAAAGGATATAGATGAATAAATATTTCACTGGAATTATTGTCAAGTTAAAATGTTTTCTTCATAATAAATAGTGCTTACTATGAACATATTTTCCCACTTTCCCAGGGTGAACTGTGTGCAGGAGTTTTGAATGGTCAATGGTACAGAGTGAAAGTTATCAACAAATTGAGTGGAGGAAGAACAGGGTGTATTGTGACGTAAGTATACTGTCTCCATGGCCAAGTAATGAAAGCATCTGCTTATGGAGCGTATGGTCAATAGTCGGAGTCCCATTAAGGACTTGCTTGATGGAGTCAGCTAGTCAGCCACCAGATTGTCAACCAATGGTTACCAAATGCCTTTCAATCATGTCCTTGTTAACAGTGTAGATAATTCTTTTCAGATTCATCATTTTAAAATGTCAGTTTGAGATGTATCCATGTATCAGACATGTATCTTTTTTTATTTGTTTAGAAGTTTGGCCAGAAAATACTCTTCTCAACTAATATATGAAAAACCCTCTTAAGTCTTTTATCATAGAATATCTCATTGGAATGACCTTTTATACATCATTCATCTGCAGAGGAGGAGGAGGAGGAGGAGGAGGACTGGGGCCTTCAGCATTCTAGATTGACACATGCTATTGTATAAGTTGATACAAGCATACTACTTCTTAATATAACCATTTTGATATTATTTCCTGGCAAACTTCATGGCTTAACTGTATGTAGATGTATCTAGTTTTTTCTCATTGTAGGTGCTTGTTTGTTGATGAAGGTCTTGAAACAACAATCCCTATTTCAGGGTAATAAGATAAAGTTTACTCACTCTTTTTCAATATCTAACTTTTTTTTCTGGACATTTAATGTTTACTTAAATGTTTCCAGTTTTAGACATAAAGAAATATCTTAGTGTGTGAACTTGTCACTTGAAACCTGCTTCAGGATAAACTCTTTATGTATTTTTTACGGGTTCAGTAATGCAATTATTGGTTAATAGAGCATTCAGATTGTATAAAACTAAGATTCATGCTAAAATGTTGATTTTTTTAATGAGGAGGAGGAGTAGGAGGAGTATGATGGTGATGATTATGATGATGATTTTTTTTAGCTCACCTGGTATAGAATGCAGGTGAGTTTAGGATGGCCCATTGTCTGGCATCCATAGTATGTCCGTTCAAAGTTTTCTTCAAATAATATCTCCTCTGATACAACTGGGCCAATATTGATGAAACATGGCAGGAATGTTCCTTGCATGAAGCTCTACCAAAGTTTTTCAAAGAATTCAGTTCCATGCAGAACTCTGGTTTGTGCTATGGCAACCAAAAGAAAAATATTTAAGAATCTTCTTGTCTGAAACAATAAGACCTAGAGCTTTGATATTTGGCATTGTGTATCATCTATAGGTCCTCTACCAAAGTTGTCCAAATTATGTCCTGGGGTCAAAATTGGCCATGCCCAAGTGTCACATGTTTTACATAGAAATATATAGGAAAAACTTAAGGAATCTTCACTGAAACAAAGTAATGTCTAGTGGAGCTCTACCAAGATTATTCAAATTATGTCTCTTTGGTCAAAATTGAGTCTGCCCTGGGTGCCACTTGTTTTTATATAGGGAAAACTTAAAAAATCTTCTTGTCTGAATTTACTATTCTTTGGGATTTGATATTTGGCATACAGGTTCACACAGAGCTCTTCTACAAAGACTGTTTAAATTATGCCATTGGGGTCATTAATTGCTCTGCCCTTGGGCTCACTTGATTTAATAAAGGCTTATATAGGGAAAACTTAGAAAATCTTTTATGAAACCAGAAGGCTTATTGCTTAGATATTTTGCATCGAGCATCATCTAGAAGTCTTCTACCAGATTATTCAAATGATGCTCTTGTGATCAAAACTGACCCCACCTCAGGGGTCACTTGAAATTTGTAAAGACTTGCATAGAATATATGTAGGTTCCTTGCATGGACCTTTACCCTTAGGTGGGGTTTGAGGTCACTGGGTCATGGTCAAGGTCATGACAGTAAATAATAGATTTTTCTACTCTCTTTCATAGAGCTTTTATTTATTTACTGATATTTGATTTATTTGCTTTATACGCACCTTCAGATCAACTATATTTTCATAGGAATTGACCTTGGGTCAAATAGCAGATGTATAACAAATCAGATGGCTGTTTAAAAGAAGGTTTATTATGATACATTAGCGGTGCAAAGGCATTTTGCATGCCATGGAGTTGAGTTTTACATAGCATAATTCATTTCGTATCTTCATTTTAGATTAAAGCATCTCCCTCCGAAATTCTCTGAACTCCCATTTCTTGTGAAGAATGTACATCTACATGGAATCCAGCCATACTCTATGAAGATATCTTCAGAGGATTTGAGTATATATCATGGGTAAGTTTATACAGGTTGCTTAAAGATGTATCAGACCTTTACTTCCAAATATTATGTCCCTGGTTGTTTATCTGTCCTTTCTATATAAAAATCTTATGATGCTTAGAAGCAAATTATTTAGTTGAGACAGTATTTGCTGAAACAAGATATTGAATGTTCATTCGAGTGAAAGCTGATGTACTTTGTTTTTCAAACTTTTCATTTGCATGTTAATTGTTGTGTGTTATAGTGTTTTTTATTGAATCATACAAGACTAAAGGTATTTGCAAGATGTAACCAGATTTGAGAAGTCAGTGCAAAATATTGTGTGTCCTTCTTACTGTGTAAATACAACAGTTTTGCACTTAACCCTTGTTATGAAGAGTCCTCGATATGTTGTCACAGGTGTTTTCATGGAGTCCTTGATATGTTGTCACAGGTGCTTAACATTGAGTTCTCAATATGTTGTTACAGGTGTTAAACATTGAGTACTTGGTATTTTGTCACAGTCCTCAATATGTTGTCAAATGTGTTTAACATTGAGTCTTTGGTATGTTGTCACAGGTGTTAAACAATGTTGTCACAGTTACTTTACACTGAGTCCTCAATTTCTTGTTACAGTTGTTTTATAAGTCTTCGAAGGAGCTGAAGATTTGAATAAATGAATACATTTGAACACTTTTAGCCTGTATCAGTAGATTACGGGTCAAGATACCAGGAGATGAAACTTCCGAAGGGTTTGCATGTATAAAGCATGTTAAGTGCCCTAAAACACAGGAGTAGCTAAAATTCTTATTACTTCTTTTTTATGACTATTACATTATTTAGTAATAATTTTGTATTTTTGTAATCATTTGAATATCATTAAACAAAGTTTATGAATGAAATGATTTATGTCAGCAATTTTATATTTGTATGACATCAAGACATGTTTAATGTTAGTTGTATCAAAATTCAGATCAGTTTCTGAATTTTTAAGGGGACATAAATCACTTTTTTCAAAAGCTTTGTGTTTATAGTATGGATCTTCAGCAACTTACCCTATAGCAAGGACCCATGATCAACGAAAGATCAACTGAGATAATCATCAAATCTTCAAAGCTTTTATGCACAATTACTTTGGCTTTTACTTTCAGTTTGCTTCCTTAACATACCTCCAAGCTTACAAATTAAGTAAGATAATTAGATAATCAGACTGGCAACTGTCGGTAAATTGTTTCCTATTTTCAGACCAAAGAAACTGTGGGATGAAGCTGCCATAAAGTATATTGAAGACAATATAAGCGGTAAATTTTTTCTGCTTTATATTACACATGTTAAGTGTAGTTGTCCAGTGTAAATTGCCATACATTGGGCCATTTACATTTAGAAATTACGTATAAATATGTTGTAGCAGAATCAGGCAGATTTATAAATGATGATTTGAGATAAGTACTTTCCAAAGTTTCTTGCATTAAAAGAATGGCTGTTTAAGTGTTGGTCCAAGGTACACTGTAGGGATTAGAACCAGCGGTCTCTGTAAACCGCCTCTAATGAAGACTGTGTTTTTCTCTCTGTAGAAGGCTGTTTGTTTGTTTGTGAAATTTTATAGTAACATATCCTTTTGTTTCAAAATTTCATCAGCTGCTTCTCAAATAAGATGTACTGTGATGGAAACGTACGTTGATGGCACTCTTTCTGTACGCATGTTCCTCCAAACTCGAAGTGGAGGTCTGTTCTGCCTGAATGAATTACTGATTAATAAACAGTATGCCACAGGGACCGAAAACCCAGAAGGTATGTGAAGAAAGCTGTATGTTAACTCAGAAAAGAACAAGTTTTATTTTACTGTGATTTAAAGGGACATACCCAACAACTAAGTCTGTGATTTAAAGGGATATACCCTATGACTACGGAATGATATGCTGCTTATCTATCTTATTGGCTCAGTTTCTGAAAAATGAAAGATTACTTTTAAAAATTATTTATTATTCAATTTACATGATTTTAAGAACAAAGAAAACTCTTAATGTTAGGGTACGCCTCTTTAAATATATGTTTGATCATGGTTTCAAGAAGTTTGTCATGGTGACACCGAATATTGATTGATTGCACTTCATAGAAATGACTGCAAAATTCTGTAAATGCATGTAGGCTTGTTCTTGTTTATTCTAGGGCAAACCCATTGACTACTTACAAGCATGTTCTTTGTATTTTTCCTGTTGTACAGTGAAGTTTTTTTTCTTCTCATGATTAGTCTGTGATGATGAGAGTATTGTAACATAAGTAAAAAATGGGGGAAAAAAAATGAAAATATATACACTGAGAAAGTATATCTTCATTTCATGACTTTCTTAAAACCAGACTCCTGAGCAAAGAAAATAGATAAATATATTTTCTACATCAGAAAAACTTATTTTTTCAATTTTGCCAGAGAAAAAGTAGCTAATTTCTTAGCTTATCCAGTCAAGTTTTCATGATATCATTTTATTCTATGGTTTACTTCTTTACATACTTGTGAAGTTTAAATTTCAGAGAAAAAGAGAGTAATGCCAAAGACTTCAGAAACATTGGAGAAAGATATTCAGAGAGTGTTCAGAAAACGTCACGGTTCAAATAAACAGAACAAGTGTGATGTGGTGGTAAAATCAGACACTGAATACTGTATGAAAACTGCGGAACCCATCAAGACAGGAGATGTTCGTGAAAGAGGGTATCTAACAGACAATCTGGGAGTTTCAGCAATATCCCATAGGCACTTTCATAAAACACCTGACATAGAATTAACAGAAAGGTCACTGCTGGATGAAGTACAGAAAGCTGAATCTGCCAAAAAGTTGGTGAGTTTGAATGGATACTTATCCAGCTATGTTGATATTGTGAATGAAAAGGGCAATGCAGAGGATTTCATTGAATCCAGGATGGTAGGTGGCTTTGGTGTAACTCCATGGTTTTTACACTTCTTAAGTTCCAAGATGGAGTTGTTTACCATTCAGTCTGGACAGACCCATTAATCATTTACAACATAATTGATTGAAAGCTTTTTGACAAACAACATAATGTACAGACATTTGACAGACTACATAGTGTACAGACATTTCACAGACTACATAACGTACAGACATTTCACAGACTACATAACGTACAAACATTTGACAGACTACATAACGTACAGACATTTCACAGACTACATAATGTACAGACATTTGACAGACTAAATAACATACAGACATTTGACAGACTACATAACATACAGACATTTGACAGACTACATAATGTACAAAAAATTGACAGACTACTTAACATACAGACATTTAGACAATACTGATGTGAACAGTTAACAAATTACACTCAAAATACCGCTAAATGAATGGTGTAAATGTAAAATAGCAGTGTACTTTGAAATCATTCCTTAGTCCTTTTGGTACCATGAAAAAATGTGCAGTTTTACAAAAATATATCAGGTCCATTGCCTATGTTAACTGTTGATGATAAATATTTTTTTAAGTCTAAAAAATGAAATTTTTAGCATGAAGATGAAGAGAGGTCCCCAGAAAGAAGTCATTTCTCTAACAGCATTAAAGACAGTAGCCCTGAAGGTGAGAACACCTCGCCCCATCAGAGAATGAGAGGAGTCAGGGGAAGTCACTCCACACTTGATGAGAATGTGAAAAAACAGATTGAAGCTCGAAGGCATATAATTCTTAATCAGTTCTATGGTGAAAGTTTGGAAAATGAATCTTCCCTATATGAATCTCTTGGAGCTAAACCTAAAATTACTTCATTGCCCAAAGAAGACAGAGCAAGTGATATTAGTCCTTTACTTCAGGAAAAAGGGTCACCCTCATTTGGGAGAGGGGCTACTTTGACTTCTGACCTTGTTAGTAGGGTCAGATCTTCATCCAGTGCTAGTACATGTTCAGATACTTCTTCTATTAGTATGATTCCAAAGGGAAGAGGTGCAATGCTATTAAGTAAACTTTCAAGTCAGTCAAATTCTCCTGTAGATCGCAGGTCATCGTTTGAAGGGAAGGAGTTTAGTGAGAATGATAGTATATATGGAGAAATGTCTCGGAGAGAATCTTTGTCATCTAAAATAAGGTCTGTGAGTGACTTGGATTCATGTACTGAGAGTGAATATGGAGCCCTGTCTAGAAATGAAAGACGACAGCAGGCAATAATGAGAGGAATGAATAGTGATGTATATAGTGATTCTAACCAAAGTGCAATTGTTCACCAAAGTGTTCGAAAACAGTCCAAAATAGAAGGTGCCATGTCTAAAACTTCCAAATTTAGTAGCAGATGTAGTGTGGCGAGTACTCAGGGGAAAGAACTCCATGATTCTTCCTCAGGGAATGAGTCAGCAACTTCTGAAATGAGTATTGTAGCAGCCTCGGTGAAAGGGAAAGCTCAGTTCAAGGCAGCACGCCTACCAAAAGGGGCCAGCATGAAGGGTAATCCAAGCAAGCGGTAAGTTCAAATTATTTTTCACATATATTTCATGCTTGTTTGTACCTCAGCTTGACTATTAATTTGAGAAAGTTTGGAAATGGTTAAAGATGATACAGTACGCTCAGCGCGGATTTTGCAAAACCCGCGAGACCCCGCGGATGAGACTCATCGCGGACGAAATTTTGCACAAAATTTGTCCGCGAGACCCCGCGGACTGAAAATGTTCACCACCGCGGACATGAATCTGTGGCCGTAAGCGTTTTCCCCGCGGAACGCCGCGGTAAATCGCGGCGGAACGCGGTGGTCAATCACCGCGCATCGCGGTGAAAACTGTAGCTTTTTACGATTAATTATTAAAAAATTTACTACTTAAAATATGTAAAATTTGATTTTGTAATAAAAAAAATTATGTAGATACAATGTATTTGTTGTTTGTTTGTACATCTTGTTGTTCACTCGTTATTGAATTACCATCAACAAAAATACTCTAAATCGCGGCAAATCATTGTCGTATTAAATTCGAAAATAGAGTTGATATGCAAGTTCATGGTCGTGAAAACCACTTTTAAGTCTAATACTGAATAACGTTAGTGTACGGCATGTACGAAAATGTAACAAGAGACAACAATGAAAACGTCAACTTTTGTTTCTTACACCATGAAAACTTAATCCTTGTCACTATCTCCTTACAAAACTAGGTGTTACTATTTATAGATTTTCCGAAAATGAGAATTGAAAGTAGAGAGCAAGCATCCAAAAAAGCATGCAGCATTAGATCATGTGATGTGGAAAAGGCGGTAAAATACTGGGATTTTTTATGGAAAATTACTGAGGCTTGCTGTCAAAGGTTAGCTCTTGAATTACAACCAATAAAAATACGGTGTTGTATCACGTGTAAAGATCATAGGTCACGGGAATTGTGATTGACAGGATGTTCCTTTGAGGCTACATATAGGTTTCACAACAATATTACGGTGTCAAAGATTGTGAAATCCATCCCCAAATCATAGAAATATAAAAGGGAAGTGTTGAGCCACTGAAATTTACAAGTGTTTGTTACGCATCGAAAAAAATATATTTATACAAGATCTGTAGATTTCACTTTCAAACCAGAGCTCAGATTGGGTTATAAACTAGTTTGAAAAAAGGTGATTTAGTTTGTATTTAGGTATGTTATTCACACAGGTGTCAGCTGTGATTTTGAGTTAATCTGAAGACATGGCGCCCTTGGTAAAAAGTTGAAAGCCGCTGTTGAGTGACGTAATTTCTTTGACAGTTAAAGCAGTTCACTTAAAATAACCCCGATAATTAGCATGTGTAACAAGTAATTGTTGTTAGGAATGTTCTAATTTTCGACGGTTTTGGATAGTTCAAGGGAACAAGGATGCTGTAGTATACTCTGTAGTATGTAGTTTGTGTCTATCGACGCGGTCACTCCAAATTTTACAATCAAAACAAAGGTAACGTTTTTCATTTTAAATGCCGATTCAATATTTTTACATCTAAAATTTTAACTAATGTTATTACCATTTAAGTATTTTGGTTGATTTAAAGTCATCTAGTAAAATAAGAACACGGTAAAAATTTTATAAAATAAACATTTATTTTTGAGCTATAGTTAAAATGGCCGCCGCGTTCCGCCGCGAGAAACAGGTAACCGATTTTATCGATGATTTAAATATAATCTTCGGTATTTTGTCCGCGGTGGAAACAACTGGACACCGCGGATCGCGGCGGAAATTAGCCCTCTCATCGCGGACGTCCGCCGCGTTTGTCCGCGATAAGAAAAAAATGTCCGCGGTGGTATCGCGGAAAAGGCAGAATCCGCGCTGAGCGTACTGTAGGTCAAATTTATTCAGCTGAGATTTAATAGTCAATATGATATGCAGATCATTTTTGTAAGGAAAAATATCAATTCTCTGTAAAGGTCATTTAATCTAACTTCAAATTGGTGTTAGACATTTAAAACACAGTAGAATCTCTTTTTATGGCCACTGACCAGTCTATAAATAAGACAAAGTTTTAAAAGAAGGGAAATGTTTGCATATCAATTAAATTGATATTTATAAAAAAATTATGACCACCCTGCTCATCCACTAGTATGATCAACATTCTCAAGCCCATCTTAAAGTGTGCCAATAAGACCACTGAAACTTCTGTTTAAGTAACCGAAGGAGACACCCAGGCACTGGCCTACTTTATCCACTCACCTCTGCTCTAAATACCGGTTCTAGTTAAGTAACCCACGGAGACACCCAGGCACTGGCCTACTTTATCCACTCACCTCTGTTCTAAATACTGCTTCTGTTTAAGTAACCCAAGGAGACACCCAGGCACTGGCCTACTTTATCCACTCACCTCTGTTCTAAATACTGCTTCTGTTTAAGTAACCCAAGAAGACACCCAGGCACTGGCCTACTTTATCCACTCACCTCTGCTCTAAATACTGCTTCTGTTTAAGTAACCCACGGAGACACCCAGGCACTGGCCTACTTTATCCACTCACCTCTGTTCTAAATACTGCTTCTGTTTAAGTAACCCACGGAGACACCCAGGCAGTGGCCTACTTTATCCACTCACCTCTGTTCTAAATACTGCTTCTGTTTAAGTAACCCACGGAGACACCCAGGCACTGGCCTACTTTATCCACTCACCTCTGCTCTAAATACTGCTTCTGTTTAAGTAACCCACGGAGACACCCAGGCATTGGCCTACTTTATCCACTCACCTCTGCTCTAAATACTGCTTCTGTTTAAGAAACCCATGAAGACACCCAGGCACTGGCCTACTTTATCCACTCACCTCTGCTCTAAATACTGCTTCTGTTTAAGTAACCCACGAAGACACCCAGGCATTGGCCTACTTTATCCACTCACCTCTGCTCTAAATACTGCTTCTGTTTAAGTAACCAACGGAGACACCCAGGCACTGGCCTACTTTATCCACTCATCCCTGCTCTAAATACTGCTTCTGTTTAAGTAACCCATGAGACACCCAGGCACTGGCCTACTTTATCCACTCACCTCTGCTCTAAATACTGTCCACTCACCTCTGTTCTAAATACTGCTTCTGTTTAAGTAACCCAAGAAGACACCCAGGCACTGGCCTACTTTATCCACTCACCTCTGCTCTAAATACTGCTTCTGTTTAAGTAACCCACGGAGACACCCAGGCACTGGCCTACTTTATCCACTCACCTCTGTTCTAAATACTGCTTCTGTTTAAGTAACCCACGGAGACACCCAGGCAGTGGCCTACTTTATCCACTCACCTCTGTTCTAAATACTGCTTCTGTTTAAGTAACCCACGGAGACACCCAGGCACTGGCCTACTTTATCCACTCACCTCTGCTCTAAATACTGCTTCTGTTTAAGTAACCCACGGAGACACCCAGGCACTGGCCTACTTTATCCACTCACCTCTGCTCTAAATACTGCTTCTGTTTAAGTAACCCATGAAGACACCCAGGCACTGGCCTACTTTATCCACTCACCTCTGCTCTAAATACTGCTTCTGTTTAAGTAACCCACGAAGACACCCAGGCACTGGCCTACTTTATCCACTCACCTCTGCTCTAAATACTGCTTCTGTTTAAGTAACCCACGGAGACACCCAGGCACTGGCCTACTTTATCCACTCATCCCTGCTCTAAATACTGCTTCTGTTTAAGTAACCCATGGAGACACCCAGGCACTGGCCTACTTTATCCACTCACCTCTGCTCTAAATACTGCTTCTGTTTAAGTAACCCAAGAAGACACCCAGGCACTGGCCTACTTTATCCACTCACCTCTGCTCTAAATACTGCTTCTGTTTAAGTAGCCCAAGAAGACACCCAGGCACTGACCTACTTTATCCACTCACCCCTGCTCTAAATACTGCTTCTGTTTAAGTAGCCCAAGAAGACACCCAGGCACTGACCTACTTTATCCACTCACCCCTGCTCTAAATACTGCTTCTGTTTAAGTAGCCCAAGAAGACACCCAGGCACTGACCTACTTTATCCACTCACCCCTGCTCTAAATACTGCTTCTGTTTAAGTAGCCCAAGAAGACACCCAGGCACTGACCTACTTTATCCACTCACCCCTGCTCTAAATACTGCTTCTGTTTAAGTAACCCACGGAGACACCCAGGCACTGGCCTACTTTATCCACTCACCCCTGTTCTAAATACTGCTTCTGTTTAAGTAACCCATGAAGACACCCAGGCACTGGACCTACTTTATCCACTCACCTCTGTTCTAAATACTGCTTCTGTTTAAGTAACCCACGGAGACACCCAGGCACTGGCCTACTTTATCCACTCACCTCTGCTCTAAATACTGCTTCTGTTTAAGTAACCCACGGAGACACCCAGGCACTGGCCTACTTTATCCACTCACCTCTGTTCTAAATACTGCTTCTGTTTAAGTAACCCACGGAGACACCCAGGCACTGGCCTACTTTATCCACTCACCTCTGCTCTAAATACTGCTTCTGTTTAAGTAGCCCAAGAAGACACCCAGGCACTGACCTACTTTATCCACTCACCCCTGCTCTAAATACTGCTTCTGTTTAAGTAGCCCAAGAAGACACCCAGGCACTGACCTACTTTATCCACTCACCCCTGCTCTAAATACTGCTTCTGTTTAAGTAGCCCAAGAAGACACCCAGGCACTGACCTACTTTATCCACTCACCCCTGCTCTAAATACTGCTTCTGTTTAAGTAGCCCAAGAAGACACCCAGGCACTGACCTACTTTATCCACTCACCCCTGCTCTAAATACTGCTTCTGTTTAAGTAACCCACGGAGACACCCAGGCACTGGCCTACTTTATCCACTCACCCCTGTTCTAAATACTGCTTCTGTTTAAGTAACCCATGAAGACACCCAGGCACTGACCTACTTTATCCACTCACCTCTGTTCTAAATACTGCTTCTGTTTAAGTAACCCACGGAGACACCCAGGCACTGGCCTACTTTATCCACTCACCTCTGCTCTAAATACTGCTTCTGTTTAAGTAACCCACGGAGACACCCAGGCACTGGCCTACTTTATCCACTCACCTCTGTTCTAAATACTGCTTCTGTTTAAGTAACCCACGGAGACACCCAGGCACTGGCCTACTTTATCCACTCACCCCTGTTCTAAATACTGCTTCTGTTTAAGTAACCCACGGAGACACCCAGGCACTGGCCTACTTTATCCACTCACCCTTCTAAATACTGCTTCTGTTTAAGTAACCCAAGAAGACACCCAGGCACTGGCCTACTTTATCCACTCACCCCTGTTCTAAATACTGCTTCTGTTTAAGTAACCCACGGAGACACCCAGGCACTGGCCTACTTTATCCACTCACCCCTGTTCTAAATACTGCTTCTGTTTAAGTAACCCACGGAGACACCCAGGCACTGGCCTACTTTATCCACTCACCCCTGTTCTAAATACTGCTTCTGTTTAAGTAACCCACGGAGACACCCAGGCACTGGCCTACTTTATCCACTCACCCCTGTTCTAAATACTGCTTCTGTTTAAGTAACCCACGGAGACACCCAGGCACTGGCCTACTTTATCCACTCACCCCTGTTCTAAATACTGCTTCTGTTTAAGTAACCCACGGAGACACCCAGGCACTGGCCTACTTTATCCACTCACCCCTGTTCTAAATACTGCTTCTGTTTAAGTAACCCACGGAGACACCCAGGCACTGGCCTACTTTATCCACTCACCCCTGTTCTATATACTGCTTCTGTTTAAGTAACCCACGAAGTCACCCAGGCACTGGCCTACTTTATCCACTCATCCCTGCTCTAAATACTGATTTAGAGATTATACATGTTGTAGTTGATCATTTCATTTTAATAAAAAGATATTTTTGATAGATTGGGATTTATTACATTGTGTTTTAGTTTTTATGCCCCTGAAGGAGAGCAACTGTACGTCATTCTTTCTGTCCATCATTCCATCCAAAAACTTCAATATTGCCCATAACTTCTTTATTAGTAAATGGATTTACTTCATACAAGACCTTACCACTGGCATATATTTAAATGACCTTGACATCGAAAGTCAAGTTTCAGAAATCCTTATAATATCCTCAGTTATTACTAAACAGATTTAGTTTCCACACAACAATCCTTTCGAAAAAATCTTTCAAAAGCCATATCCTTTTTTCACCTTGACCTCTAAATGACCTTGATGTAGAGGTTAATTGTCAAAAAAAACGCCCACTTCTTTGGAAGGATCTACAGTTTATCTTCATCTTGTCCTCAGTTCAAAGGTCAAAGCACCACTTCTAGGGCATTGTCATCTTTCAGTGAAAGTTTTTGTTTTACACTACCATTACATGAATGCTGAATTTAAACTGTAGTTCATAAACGGAATCTATTTTCCTTTGCCTTATCATTATGTGATTAAGTAAAATTATGCCTGGGTTCTGCATAAAAGTGACAAACATACTTTATTTTTGGGAAGCTTGCTTGTAACTTAAAAAGTACATATGGCTGTAGGACCCATTAATAAGACCACCCCACTATTCACACCATTAAAACAGAAAACCATTGGTGGTGTTGATAGTGGGGTTCTACTGTAATATAAGAAAAGGTAACATTTTGTGATGTTAATGTACACTTACCTGAAAAATAAAATTATATCTGACAGATCTGACAGTGATGAGAGATTTATGACTGAGCAAACGCAAGCTGCTGCTAGTTCTGGTACTGTCAGTCTCACATCTGTTGAAATTCCGGTGACATCTGACCTTGTTGGTTCCGAAGCTTCAAGTGATGAAAGATTGATGCATAGAGTTCAGAGCACCAAAAAACAGCAGACAGCAATGTTAGACAACCACACAGGAAGTTACATGAAGCAGACAGTCAAACAGGAAGTAACGAGTCTTGGAAAACTTAAAGCAGCTCTTGCTGAGGCGACTTTGGGAAATGGTCAGTCAGTACAACAACCTGTCACCAAGCGTTCTCCGACTGCCAAAAGCAAGTCTCCAGTTGATGAGGGTGCTACGGCAGCTGAAAGGTAAAAAATGTCATGGAGTCTTTCGAATAAAAAATCTGAATTAAGTAAACCAAGTACAAATGTGAAAAAGACACATAACATTTTTCCACTGTTACTGACATAATTTTAGAAACAAATTTTGTTTCAAGTATCAATATACATGGTTATTTGGGATTATTCCTGTAATAAAAGCTTTTTAAACTACTAGAATTTCCTATATTCGATTCAAGGGGAGATATTTTGCAGTCCTTAATTTGCCCAGCTTTTGCAGAGGTTGGAATGAATAAGTTAATTTCTACCTAGAGAGCAGAGTTTCTGTATAAAAAATCAGTGTAATGGTAGTATTAAATTAAGTCATACAGCAAAGTTACGCTATCAAGACCACTGAAATTATTTCAGTATAATACAAAAATGAGCAGTTTTAAAGATCCGACATCTAAAACTTCAAAGAGAAAAAGGTCTGCTGTTAAGACTGATGTGTAATAAAGACCTTTTTTTTTTTACTGTACTTGTTGGCAGAACATGGCTGTATTTAATCATATTTGTCAGGTAAAAAGTTGCTCATGCAATCCTTGATTGGTGATGATTAAATAACTTATTATAATTCATGTAAATATGTTGGCATGTTATAGACATGAAAATGGATCGACACACGCTGGGGTTGCCATGAACGCAAAGTCAAAAATGATTGGTGAGATGGGAGGCAAAATGTGAGTACATTTTTTCTGGGATTGTCATTGTTTTGTTTTAATTAAGTAAAAAAATTAATCTTAAAATTTAAACACAGGATTGAAAGCTTGTAAAGCAGAGAATGTTTTTGAAGGCAGGTGTAGAATAGGAAGTCAGACACCTAAGTCTGTGGTTGTGGGTTTGAATCTTGTCAAGGAAATTTGATCCAACCTTCCACTGTCTTTCACTTATGCATGAGTATTTGTCAGAACTTGTAAAGAAGTTAAGATACATTGTAAGAATTTGTTCTAAAATCTATACAAAATTGATGAGTTGAAAATAATAGTTCTTTGAAAAGGTAATGCATTAGCGATTTAGAAAAAAAAGCCACCTTGTGGCTGAACACAAGGTTGAATCTTTGAATAGCTCACAAGAATTTCGTCGAATTAATAAACCAGTTTTTGTTTCATAAATATCCTGTTATGGTTTGAACTAGAATTTGAATTTAGTTTTTGTAAGTATTATTTTGCATCATTTTGTTCCTGCAGAATGCTGACAAATCTGATTCAGAGGTCCACAAGGAATATTGTGCCCAATTCTCAGGTAAGTTGATGCAAGAGTCAAGGTCAAATTTTTATGCCTCAATAAAACAACAGCATTGGGGCAGCACATAGTCGCAACTTTGCCCATCTGTCATTCCATCACATGGGCAGTAACTTGACCTTAGTTGGAGGGATTTCAAAATTACTGGGTACAAATGCTTGCCGCCAAGAGATGTAGTGTTGTATGTATCAATCAGGTTGGTAGCTCAATGGTCAAGGTTACACTTTGGCAAGAATCTTGCTTGTAACTTGGCCTTGATTGGAGGGATTTTACAATTACTAGGCACAAATGTACGCTGTAATGAGATTTTATGTCACTAAATGAACCAGATTAGTAGCTCAGAGGTCAAGGTCACTCTTTGAGGTCAAAGTTTATGCTTTATTACAATATATGAATATCCCTTGGGTATATGAACATAATTTTGTTTGCCAGATTACCCGAGATTGTTATGTTCATTTTTACTTTGCAGTGTTTTCTAGCCATGTCAAAGAGGCATTTTAGAGCGTCCATAGGCGACAATGATATGCACGTTTGCATTGTTGCAGTAAGAGCCCTAAAGTTTTAAAAGGTTGAGATAACCAAAAGCAAAAAGTCCCTCTAGTAAAAAAATGTGAAATCTGTTATTTCAGAAGTTAACAAGGAGACATGAAAAATATGGTGGAAGGTGATGGATCTTGTGTAATGAGCATTTTCTGCCATTGGATGATTTTATAATGAAAAT
Organism: Cyclina sinensis; assembly: GCA_012932295.1. Lineage (NCBI taxonomy): Eukaryota > Metazoa > Mollusca > Bivalvia > Venerida > Veneridae > Cyclina > Cyclina sinensis. The sequence continues at coordinate 35,078,588 of JAAONU010000008.1, forward strand.
TTATTCCTGCAGTACAAAATCTATATTATTAAGAAAAAACGAATTTGCCAATTTGTGGTAAAAACTGCAGAGTTTTGAGCAGTTCTGTTGTTATGTATGTAACTGAAGGATCTTGGAATGGGCGTATCAAGTTGGCATTTCTTTTAGCACAAAGCCTCTTGATGTTTGCAATAATCGGCAAAAATCAACAAAATGAGCAGAGTGTTTTCTTCTGAAAATAGAAAACTATAAATAGACAAAGGAAAGTCCAAAAACCTTTTATTCCCACATTTGAGTCGAATGCAAGTCTTTACTGATCTGGTACGTCATGGGTGTCACCCAGAAAACTGCCTTCTTGCCATAAAATGTTTCAAAAACTATAGTATTTATTTATTTTTGCTTATAAACATACCCAAAAACATATTCACAAATATTAATTCATGTATTTTTCTTCTAGAAAAACACAGCCCATGTACTTCCCAAGAAAATAAAGAACCATGTTCTTATACTTTTGTTAACACATCTAATAAAACTATTTGGCAGCAATAAAAACCCTCCAATAGACTACGTTCCAAAGCCACGTCCATGTCATTTAATTCTGGAAGAGCCTTAGAAGAACCCTCTGGGTGTCAGTAGTCCCCAATGAATGATACAAGAATCTAGATGCTAGGTACAAGTCACAAGACTAAAAAGTGAAGAATGTTGTATTTTTAGCTCACCTGAGCACATAGTGCTCAAGGTGAGCTTTTGTGATCGCCTGATGTTCGTCGTCCGTCCGTGCGTGCGACGTCAACTTTTTCTTCAAACAACTTCTTCTCCTGAACTGCTGGGCCAATCTTCCTGAAACTTGGCAGGAATGTTACTTGCATGAAGCTTTACCAAAATTATTCAAATGGTTCAGGTCCATTGCATTTCTAGGCCACAGGAGCTAAAAATAGATTTTCAAAGTTGGAACTTTAAAAATCTTCTTCTCCAGAACTACAAAGCCTGGAGCTTAGATATTTGGTATGAAGCATCATCAGGTGGACCTTTACCAAGTTTGTTCAAATCATGACCCCTGGGTCAAAAATGGCCCTGCCCCAGGGGTCACTAGTTTTACATAGAATTATATAGGAAAAACTTTAAAAATCTTCTTGTCTGAAACCACAAGGCCTAGAGTTTAGATATTTGGTGTGCAGCATTGTCCAGTGGACCTCTACCAAGTTTGTTCAAATCATGGCTCCTGGGTAAAAAATGGCCCAGCCCCAGGGGTCACACGTTTTACATAGAGTTATATAGGAAAAACTTTAAAAAATCTTCTTATCAGAAACTGCAAGGCCTAGAGTTAAGATATTTGGTGTGCAGCGTTGTCTAGTAGACCTCTACCAAGTTTGTTCAAATCATGGCTCCTGGGTCAAAAATGGCCCCGCCCCAGGGGTCACTAGTTTTACATAGAATTATATAGGAAAAACTTTAAAAAATCTTCTTGTCAGAAACAGCAAGGCCTAGAGTTTAGATATTTGGTGTGGAGCATTGTCCAGTGGACCTCTACTAAGTTTCTTTAAATCAAAGCCACTGGGTCAAAATAGGCCCCACCCTGGGGATCAATTGATTTTACATAGGCTTATAAAGGAAATCTTTAAAAGTCTTCTTCTCAGAAACCACAATGCCTACAGCTTAGTTATTTGGTATGTAGCATTGTCTAGTAGACCTCTATCAAGTTTGTTCAAATTATGTCCCCTGGGTCAAATTGGCCACGCCCCAGGGTTCTCTTGATTTACATATAGTTATATAGGAAAAACATGAAAAATCGTTTTTCTCCGAAACTAATAGGACTAGACCTTAGATATTTGGTGTGGAGTATTGTGTTGAGAATCTTTACCAGTATTGTTTATATGTTGGCCCCGGGGTCAAAATTGGCCCCAACCCGGGGGCCCTTAATATGTAAAAAAGGCAATATTTAAAAATCTTCTTACTGGAAACCTCAATGCTTACAGCTTAGATATTTGGTATGCAGCATTGTCTAGTGAACCTCTACCTAGTTTGTTTGAAAAATATCCCCGGGGTTACTATCGGCCCTGCCCGAGGGGTCACAAGTTTTAAATAGCAGTATAGAAGAAAATCTTTAAAAATCTTCTTGTCTAAAACCACAAGGCCTAGAATTTTATAATTTGGCATGAAGCAAGCTTTATCAAGCTTTTTGAAATTATTAGATTAGGTTAAAGGTCACGGAGGCTAAAAATAGATTTATCTACTGTACCTCATAGAGCCTTCATTTATAGACCAATATCTTTTATATTTAGTATATAGGTTCCTTGCATGGACGTCTACCTATGGGTAGGGTTTGAGGTCACTGGGTCAAGGTCAAGGTCACCATAGCTTATGATAGATATTTCTACTTTCTGTCATAGAGCCTTTATTTATTGACTGATATTTTACATATTTGGTTTGTAGGCACTTACATATTTTCAATTAAAAAATGAAATACTGCTTAACAGCAAACCTACAGCCAAAGTACTCAGGTGAGCGATCCAGGGCCATCATGGCCCTCTTGTTTAAGTAGACATAATAGCATCACAAAGTCACACTTTCAAAATTGTTGAACACTTTAAAAATTTTTGAAATGGTAAGCTGACCGCTGAAGGTTGCAAGCTGACCACGCAGGACTTCAGAAGATGGTCTACTCTAAGAGAATATATTTTTAGTTGTACACATAACTGATCACACACCATGTCAAACATATACCATTAAAGAGCAATAAAAGGATACATGTTTGGAGTAACAATTTTTAAAAGTTTTATTACCAGAAGCCCATGCTTGCACGGGCTTCCATGTAGTTTATTATAAATACTGAAGTTCTCAATTGTGCATAGGTTTGTGGTTTATTTTTGGAAATTCTATTTTTAGCATTGACCTAAAAATGAAATGAATGTAGACATAGAAGAGTTCAAAATTTTATTTTTAGCATTGATATGAAATGAAAGTACATATTGATTTAAAGGGTAAACACTTTCAAAGAAATGCATGACATACATTTGTATGCAGTAATCAGTGGGAGTGTATTTTTAAGAAATGGATTATTTCAGCAGGAAGGTAACTTCTTTCATTTTACCTGTTTGATCACTTTATGATAGGGACGGGAATTATATTCGAATATTCGAATATTCGATACACTACCGAAGATTCGAACATTGAAAAACGAATACGAATATTCGAAAAAAAGAAATGTTTTTCTTTTTTTTTCTTTTTTTTTTACTTTCAAATTTCAAAGATAGTAAATTAAACCCTTGACCTTCAGTTGACCAGGTGTTCATATGTTTGTATAACGCGTGTCAACGATTATCGCCAATTAACTGTGAAAAGTTTGGGGTATAGTTGATTGAAAGGGCACCCGCTTCACAGTTTGTAATTTACTTGTTTAACAGTTTATAATGTAATCTTTTCCGACTTTAATTATCTTACTTTATTGTTTTCTGTGCTTTAATCTTTCCAAACAATCGATAATTGTCTTAATTTTTGTGAAGAAGAATAAATCGGCAAATTAATCATGCTAGAAAATCTCTACTCGGAACCAATAACTTTTTGCAAACATTGTTTTCAGATTTTTTAAAGGGATGATTATGGACGTATCTTTCTCATTCTGTTAAAAAAATCAAAACTCAATATATCGCAATGCCGTCATGTGTCACGTTCTATTGGGTGTACTGACATAATCCCCTTCGGACAAAATCCCCTTCGCATACCTGGACAAAATCCCCTCCATGGGTGGACATAATCCCCTTCATGTTTTTGCAAGGCTGGACAAAATCCCCTTACATACCCGGACAAAATCCCCTTGTTTCATAGGTTTCTAATGTATTATTATGCTCCATAAAAATTGATGAATAATGAACTTTTGTTCTTTGATTTATAATTATGTATCAAGATAATCTTTATAGTTATATAAGCTTGATAAGACATATTTCTTTTATTTGTTCAGATCAATTAACCAAATTATCATTAAAAACAATTTAATTAGTTTAGAAGTGTTCATTATAATTGTGGTAAATTATCAACTGCATAACAAATATAATTGATTAGGCAATTTCTTTAACTGAACTGAACTTTAATAGAACTGATGTTGAAACCAATATTCCCGAATAAAGTACTAGCAATCACCACACAGCATAATGCAGTATGTCGCTCTCAGACCCACTTTATAAACAGAAAATTCATCCGAGGGGGATTTTGTCCTAGGTAGCAATTTTATTGAGGGGATTTTGTCCACTTCAAAATTTCACACATGAAGGGGATTATGTCCACCCATGGAGGGGATTATGTCCAGATATACAAAAATACATGAAGGGGATTTTGTCCGAAGGGGATTTTGTCTGACATTCGTTCTATTGATAAGTCTAAAGGATTATTACTCTCCGTAAAAGATAGTTTTGTGCAACAATGCACGTTAATAATTACTGTAAACAAGTACTGGTGTGACCCAGGAACAAATGATAAAAGCTGAAAGACTGCAAAAGGAGGGGAACATAAACAAATATTCAGCTTGTTCTTAAGAGCCTACGATAATTCATATTACTGTCAATCAAGTCACGTGAGTTACCTCCCGTTAATAAGACAAATGATCAGCAGCCGGATAAATTGACAATAAAATTATGAATTTATTTCAAAAGTAAGAATATAAACATACATATCGATTTACAATCAATAAAACAAAAAACTTTGACATAGTAATAAAGGTCTTCTTAATCGTCGATTATTTCAGCATATTAAAGTAGTATAGTATTCGACACCTAATCAATTTCTGTTACTACGTAAAAGAGAAAAATTGGAACAAATTTTGTAAAAACGAATATTCGAATATATTCGAACATGGAAAACGAATATTCGAACATCAAATTCCTTATTCGTTCCCGGCCCTACTTTATGATCTTACAACTGGCAACATACACTTAGCCCTTTATTCTGTGTCTAATATTTTCAGACATTCTTTTAATGACGTACCTGTTTCATTAAGATTTAGCCATTTGCATATCTGTTGTTAACATTATAACTTAAATAAAGGGTACATGAACTGATGAGTATGGTTGCAAGTTATAACTATGTCTCTTATTAGAGTTATGACTTTTCTTGACAGAAGTGTAGGGAGCAGTCATAGAGTGCAATATAAGGTCAATAATTAGTTGTTGCCTAATTAATTTGGCATTGATGGTTTGACCCATTTTATAGACATTTTTTTATAATTGTCAAACCGTTCGAAAAAAGATACTGCCTGTCAAAAATTTTTTGATGTCTCTTTGACAAGTCTGATTAGTTGGACTGTTATTAGTTGGAAATCAAAAGTTTAATGGCAGACAGTCAGAGTGATTGGTAGCACTTTCAAAATGTACATAAATTATTGAAAAGGTATAATGGATTACTGTTGATATGGTTAAGTATGCATCTTTTTAGATAAGCAAAAATTCACCCTCTGACACATGTTTTAGGGAATGTGTTCTTTTGCTTTGTGGTCTAGAGCATCAGTTTTTCAAGTTATTTTTATTTGTTGTGTTTAGGATATAAAAAAAAATTTGATCCATATTATCTTTGTGCTATGAATGGAATTTTTCTTTTCCTTTCCTGTTTATCTAGGAATTAGGCTTCTCACCCTTATGCTTTGAAGTATTGGTTCATGGAAGCCAACCTCCAAAACCTGTGTACAGCATACAGAAAGCCAGATTCACAGAACATGTAAAAGTGGTGAGATATTTCTTGTCACTGTTGGCAAATATGCCCTCACTTTGTTTGCTGAAAATTGTTTTGACAAAATGTTCTGATAGCTGTCAAAGCATAATATGTGAGTCAGGGACTGGGCTCTTGGTCTCAGGGTGTAAGCATCCCCCTTAAATTTATATGTCAAACATGCCATTATGCTAAGCATACCTTTTTATGCTTCCCGAAGGGCAAGCATATAGTTGCCGCTTTGTCCGTCCGTCTGTCCGTCCGTCATAATTTTGTCAGGTGCATAACACATAAACTATGAGAGATATCAAGACCAAACTTCATAGGTAGTTAGATCTCATATAGGAGCATAACTCTTGCTTTATTAATTTTTGAGTTATTGCCCTTTGAAATTTCTCATACTTATTTTTTGTCTGGGGCATATCTCACAAAGTGTAAGAGTTATCAACTTGAAACTTTATAGGTAGATAGATCTCATTGATGAGCAGTGCAGTGCACAAGAACCATAACTCTTGTTTTATTAATTTTTGAGTTATTGCCCTTAGAAGTTTCTCATACTTATTGTTTGTCCGGGGCATATCTCACAAAGTATTAGAAATATTAACATGAAACTTTATTGGTAGATAGATCTTTATGAGGAGAAGTGCAGTGTGCAAGAACCATAACTCTATTTTGCATAATTTAGGAGTTATGGCCCTTTGTTATTTTTCATACTTAAAAAAAAATTACATATTAAACAATAGCCCTTTTTGAATTGGCATTTATTAGGGGTGCATCCATCGGTTCTACCGATTTCTTGTCTTAATTAAACTCATATACAGTACAATTGTAGATACTTTCCTTGTTTTGTTCTGTGATTTAAAAGTAAATGGAAATGAAAAACAAGGTTAATATGGCTAATGATACTCATGATTATAGTTCTCATGTCTCTTCTCTAATCAAAGAGTAACATTGCTATGTCAGTATGTGTTTAATCTTTGTACATTTTCATGTCAAAAATTTTTCATGTCACACGAGTATTTGCACTTGATACCTTACAGGCATTTGTTTCCCGGAGGTACCCAGAACTGACTCTTGCTCAGGCATATTCCTGGCCTGCCATTACACGAGGTCAGCATGTCATAACAGTGTCACCCCCAGGTGGAGGAAAGACACTGGCCTATTTGTGTCCCCTTATTTCTGCTCTGGAAGATGCCAAGGTCTACCACCAAGTCAATAGGAATGGCAGAGGGGTCAGTCATTATGTTATTATTGATATTGAGTCTAGATAAATATCTGTTTTCCCATATTGATTATTCTTTATATTGGGTTAAAAATATTTTAATACCTTTTTAACCAGGTTTTCAACGAAAACTGGTTATTGTAATGCTGAAGTCGGCGGCTGGGAGGGCGGGCGGGCGTCAACTTTTGGTTTCCGCTCAATAACTTGAGTTTACTTTGGCCTATTGACCCCAAACTTGGTGTATGGGTAGCTTATATCAAGAGGCAGCTTGGGATTGCTACCCAGATGTCTGTGATCAAGGTCAAGGTCACTGTTGCTAAAAATAGAAATTCAGTTTCCGCTCAATAACTTGAGATTGCTCTGACCTATTGACCCCAAACTTGGTATTTGGGTAGCTTATATCAGTGGGCAGCTTGGGATTGCTACCCACGTGTCTGTGATTAAGGTCAAGGTCACTGTTGCTAAAAATAGAAATTCAGTTTCCGCTCAATTACTTGTGTTTGCTTTGGCGTATTGACGCCAAACTTGGTGTATGGGTAGCTTATATCAAAAGGCAGCTTGGGATTGCTACCGAGGCGTCTATGATCAAGGTCAAGGTCACTGTTGCTAAAAATAGAAATTCAGTTTCCACATAATAACTTGAGTTAGCTGTTACCTCTTGACAGCAAATTTGGTGTGTGGGTAGCTTATTTCAAGATGCTACTTGGGATTGCTACTCAGATGTCTGTGATCAGGGTAAATGTCATTGTTGCTAAAAATAGAAATTCAGTTTCCGCATAATAACTTGTGTTTGCTTAGACCTATTGACACCAAATTTAGTATTTTGGTAGCTGATATCAAGATGCAACTTGGGATTGCTACCCAGGTGTCTGTGAACAAGGTCAAGGTCACTGTTGCTTTAAAAAAGAAATTCAGTTTTCACGTATTAACTTGAGTTTGTGTTGACCTGTTGACACCAGACTTGCTGTGTGGGTAGCTTATATTAAGATGCAGCTTTGGATTGCTACTTATGATATCTGGGAGCAAGGTCAAGGTCACTTGCTTACAATAGAATTTTCAGCTTCTACTCAATAACTTCAGCACACTTTGACCTATTAATACTCAACTTGGCATGTGTGTAGCTTACATGAAAATACAGCCTGGCATTGCTACTCAGGTATTTGATTTATTTTTATTTTGAACTATTGAAACCAACTTTCTGTTGGTATCAAAATAATAGCGTCATTTTTACTTCACTGCCATATTTCTTCCTAATTCCTGTCACATCAATACTTGGTCGTTGAAAACCTGGTTTTCCTCGCATTGCGGCGCTTGTCTTGATTGAGGCTTTGAACAAAAGCCATATTTACACACTACTAGTGGTTGATAAACAAGCAAAAATAAAAATTTGTATGGAAAACACCAAAAGCAGCTCTTAGAATGACCCCTGAGAAAACGTCTGCAAGATATGTTAAAGTTTTGTTGAATAAGACTGGGGAGGACTTACTTGATAAATTTTCAGTTGATGGAAGTTATTTAACAAAAAAGAATATATCAGCCATTGTCAGGCCATTGGGTCCTATTAACACTATTTTGAGTTGGTAGAACTTTCCGGTTGTTTTGAAAGGCAGAATGGTGGAGTGAGGGGGTGTTATTGTTGATGTTGAGCATGATTATAAAAAGATGTTCTTGATTTACCATCTGATTACTTGTATACTTTCTTATATACTGTCTTTTAGCTGTTAGTTATCTTTAATTTTGTGCAATTCTTACATTTCAGCCATTTGTAATAGTGTTATCATTCACTTGGCGGCGTGCCAAGTTTGTGTACTCCGAGGCACTGAGTATAATAGGCAGCCGACAAGACATGAAGGTCATCCTTGTACATGGTGGGGCCCAAATGGAAGAACAAAAAGCAGTAAGTTGAAATGTTTCTTTTTCTTTCAAAAAAAGATTGTTTCTGCTTTAAACTACAAATGTAAATATATCTTAGTCAGAGAAAATAATGACATATAATCTAGAGGTATGAAAACAATACTTAGTCACAATGTTACCTAAGTGACAAGATAGATGATAGAAGTACATGTTACAGATGGGAAGAATTATGGCAAATCTCAGGCTTGTACCCATAGACTTCAGATTTTCAGGATGAGCTTTACCAGCTGAGCTCTCAGACCAGAAATCTGTCTGCCATTCAGTTAACCAACGTAAATCTATTTATTGAACTTTGTTTTTGTGCGTAACAAATAAGTAAGATGAAAGGTGTTCAGTTCATGACCTTTATATGTCATCCCCTTGTGATTTCAGTGTGAGCTAATTAATGGTTGTGAAATTCTGGTGGCCACGCCTCCAAGTTTGTCAAGGATATTGGAAGCAGGATACACTGACCTCAGACGGTTGTGCCACCTGGTAATGTATTCATGTTTAATTTTTGTACCATACAGATAAACATTATGCCTAGAATTATGGCTTATCTTGAATAGTTCCCTAAATAGGCTCATTACAAGTGGCAATAGCTGTGATTTTATTCCTGAAATGTATCAAATTTCTTTTTTTCTGATGTAATAGCCATAAAATTAAATTTGACTTTATTCTTAAAGGGTAGTCAGTGATACTGTGCAAATGTTGTGAAATCATCACACAGGTCTTAGAGTGTTATATTTACTGCATTACTTTTTGTAAAATCGCTCAAGGGTCAAAGGCTGTGAACATGTCTCAAGCATAGTGTAAAATAAGGAAGTCAGATCACTTGGAAGAAAGGTAAGAAAGTACACAGTTACAGCATGACAGGATATACCCGCAGGGTATATCTGAAATAGACAAAACGGAAAATTAAATGCAGTTAACTATAGTAATTGTAAAAACTCTATAAAGAATTTTGTAAATATATTTCTGTATCTCTTGATCAGTGCCCAATAAACTGAAATTAACGTTTTATATGACATCTGCTTAATTGTTGTCTTATTTTGTTTTCTCAGGTTGTTGATGATGCTGATCAGACATTGAGCAGTTTCCGGAGTGATATTGGAAATTTGATCAAAAGTTATGACCTTGTCATCAAAAATGAGATGAAAAATTTAGGCTGTCCTCGGCAGATTCTGTGTTTTGGTGCTCAGTGGAATGGTGCTATTAATGGGTTTATGCTAAGCAATCTCATTGAGCCTTCCCTGATCATTACATCACCATTTGAGTCGGCCATTTATGGTCAGGTGAAACAGGTAATTAGTATTTTGATTTGTTATGTGAAGATTTCTGATATTAATTTCTTTTCAGTAGAAAGATGAATGTAACTTTAAACTGTATGTTGCAGAAATAAATTTTAGAGCATTGACTTACATGTTTGAGTCTGATTTTTTTTTTTCATAAAATCAGATTTTTGTTGTATAATGTTTATGTTCTTGGCAAAGAGTTTTGTACTAACTGAAAACTGTTATAGTATATTTTAGTTTCAAATTTTTTTCATGTGTAGTATCGTTCTTGGCAAAAAAGTTTTGTATGGACTGAATTATGTTGTCATAGTATCATAGTTTCAGTCAGTTTGATCATATTTTGACAGAATTTGAATTCAGTTTAATACTCAGATAATGAGGCTGTAAATGAATGTATTCCATGAAACATCATTGATTTCTGTTTAAATTGTTAGGTCACACACATGTGTAAGAAAGCTGACAGATTGAAAGAAGTTTTGGGCATACTAGAGAATATGCCCGATGACTCAAGTCACCCAGTGATAATATTTGCATCAGAGAAACGGGACATTCTTATTCTGTACAAGGTATGGTGATATTTGCAAATATGGCGTTTGTATAAAGTGATTGTAGCACTGTTTTATTGACAAAGCTGGCATGAGTATAAGATACTGTCATATTTCTAGCTTGATAGGTTGTTGTTTTCATTGGTAGTGTCAATAAATAAAAATCATTTAATTTGGTCTGGAATTATTGTTTCTTTTCTAGTGTAATTTTGTCCAGTCAAGATTTATCCTCAAGAAATTTGATTGTTTTGAACATAGCATTGTTTCAGCTACCATAAGACTAATTACTGTACATCAGTATATTGAAATTAAAAGCAAAGCTGTGGAGATAACATTACTTGAAAAGACTGTTTTCACTATCCATGTAGGACTCTTGTTTATTATTGTTTAATGGCAATGTATTGATTTATATTCATCTTGAAATCAACCATCTAGTAAGTATTCACATGAGGAGGCTCAATTTTACCTTTCTTTTTCTAGACACTGAAAACAAGTTCTCGCTTCTGCTTGATGGTACATGAAGGCATGGACACATTTGAAGTGGACAGAGTTGCGGAACAATGGCCTGTGCCCCTCCTTGGTAGGTTTAGAGAAAATTATGAAACTAAAATTTGTCTGTGTAAAGGAAAAACCTGTCTTCAGAAATAAAGACTGTTCGCACAGATATACCTGTAAAACTTAGTTGTGTTTAACATAAAATGCATTTAAAACTTTTAAACTGCATTTGATTTTCATGCTATATTTATGATAAACATAAATAATTATTACACAATTATTATTAGAACAATTATTGTCAAAAGTCATGACTGCGTAAAAAAAACCCCACATGAAACAGAAAATTAAATCAGGGTAGACTGTTTGAAAGGTGTTATCCTGTGTGTACATAATCATTGTAGAAAAGCAAAAATAAATGTGTTTATTTATTGAATATATTTGCTGACCCAGATGATTTTTTTTTTTTTTCAGATAAATGTTGAATTTTTCAAATAGTTTGAGAAAATTGACAGCAGTTATTGAATCAATTGAAAGTACACATTAATTGCAGTAGATTCTAATTTTGAGCTTTTTGCCAGCAGTTTGATGCAGTTTTATTGTCTGCCATTATTTTTTGTTTATCTTTAATATCACACTTGCATCTTTTTGATTTAGTAAAATTGTATTTAATGTTTGAACTATAAGGTTAATGAAAATTTTTATGTGTTTAGTATGTTGGGATGAACATACGGCAAAAATGAAGATTACGAATGCGACAGCTGTGATCCACTATGATATGCCTCCCTCAAAGACAAAGTTTAGTAACAGACTCTGCTGTATGCGTCAGTTTTTCCACAACTTCTCAAAGACAGAACAGGTATATTACAAATACATGTAGATACTATCAATTATTGTCAGAGAAGGAATAAGTATTTGGATATTTACAACAGTATTAAAACATATCACTGGGACCTTTTTCTTGTTGGCTTAAAAAAAGAATGATGTAAGCTTCTTTTGCAAAAGATTTGTTCAGTCTATATGCTCTAAATCTGTGCAAAATGAGTGTGATTGTCATTCTGCAGGTTCCAAATCATTGTGACCAGTATTGGGTAAACTGCCTACAAACAGTAAGTCGTTTTATCCTTATTGAAAGCTAGGTCATTCCATTTTAGGGATAGAGGTCATTCAGATATGTCAAAGTAACATAATACTATTTTCAGTCTCCAATAAAGCCTACATCTCACATTATTGTCACGGAGGATTGCAAACGGCAGCTGAAAACCCTGAATGATTTATTGGTGCGTCTAGATTCTGAACGACCAGAAGAGTTGAAAGCCTTCATGGCCGGACTGCTTGAGGTTGGAAAAAGTCTTTTAATACTTCCAGTTAGTTTTAATTCTTTTTTCAGTTGATAACAATACAGTGTATTTGAGCTTTGACATCATCCTCATAGCACCAATTTTATAACCAAAACTTGTAAGAGAAGCAAAATAACTACCATTACTGTACCCATTTACAGCTGGAAGGAATGATTCACTTTGGCAGAGGACACACCATGTGGTCCAGCTTGGATTCAAACATGGGACATCTTGAACTGAGATCAAATGTTGAATTTTCTTTATAAAGAATACATATATTTAGTTGCCAGACAAAATATGACAGCTGGCAAAATAAAGATACAATTGTATATTAAATGATAGGTTATAAAGTAAATACACCACAGGAAAATATATCATCTCTGCAGTACATATCTTTTCTCCGATTTTTAGCCTGATCATGTACATTTTGTAAGTGGTTTTATGTGTTGTATCATTTAATTTCTTGCACAAGGTGGTAAACTATAGCGTTGTAAATTGCCTTTGAATTATTTACACCTTCAAAAGACAAAAACCACCCATGCTATGTCATTTCAATTTAAACTGTTGTAAAAAGTGTCTTGATTCTTAATCGAGCTCGGGCCATGAAGGAATAACTGTACTGTGATTAGGTGGCTACAACATGAATTGATAACTTAAATATTAAGATGGACAAAAGAAATTTTTGTTCAAGGTTGTTGCTTGCCGATTAAATGGGTGAAAGTGTGTTTTGAGTCATTATTTCTTTACAAACCAAAATGCAAGGGTAGCATGCCTTAGTAAAATTTGTTGATGCTTCTTTCCTAGGAACAAGAAGAAGATGAGAGCAGAGAATTGTGCACACAGACCCTAGCATTTGGAACTTGCAGGTATCAAATGTAAAATTGTATTCACATGAGACAACTGTCAAGCAGGACATCTTTCAAGAGAATAATCAATGTTAAGCAACACATCTGGTAAAGAAAAAACTATTAAGCAGAGGGTTTTTTTTTTAAGCAAGACTTCTGTCAAGCATATGTGTTAACAGTCAGTAGGTCTATTGAGATGACCTTGGAGCGTATATCTGTCAATTAGTCTATTAAGCAAGTGACAGTCTGTATGTGTATTAAAGGGTATGTCTTAACAGTCACTAGATCTGTTCAGCTTGATTAGTGTCAAGCATATTTCTAACAGTTAGTAGGTCTATTAAGCATGATGAAACCACGAGACATGTAATAATCCATATTTCTGTTATGTAGATATCTTTTTATATGAAGTAATTGATACACTCATAAATCAGTATTCTCCAAGATGTATCAGTAGATGTGGAATTTAGTATGGATTGACAATTAATGCTATAGGTACCTTGAAACAAAGAGAATATGAGTTACATTGCTGTCCCCTTAGCATACGGATCTTTTACGTCAAGAACTAGAAGTATAAAGTTAAACCACTAAAAGAGCTGTAGATGTGCTCAGTTGAAATAGGACACTAAATAGTTGTAATGTTATGTTAACATTAGCAAAATAGAGAAATGTTTTTGAATAACAGTAGTTAGGTTTCATTAACAAATATACAGTGAAGGAATTGTTGTAAAAGGCATCAGTAATTATTGAAATTTGAATTTTAGGGACCCAACAAGATGTGACTTTAGACATCGAGTGATACCAGAATATGACAGTCTTCCTGAATCTGACTGGCTTCCAAGCGAAGGGGAAATAAAGGTATGAGGTACTTCTCATGGAGAAGATCAGTTTTACATGTAACACTTACAGCCCTTATACTTTGTGTAATGTTTTCAGTAAGTTTGTGAAAATTGGCATGTAAATAAGGTTTAGGTAGTTCTTGATTTCATTAAATTGAGAATGAAATTTTGATTTTGATGATTTCAAAATGTCCATGTAACTGAGAGAGTTGCCTGAATTGTAGTTTATGACATAATTTTGAAATTGAGCTATTTTACTGGCACAGTTAGATGGTTGTAGAAATGATCTTAACAATGATAATTACTTGTGGTTATTATTCTCTAAATAGTCAGTAAACATGTACTAACAAGTGGCCAAGGAAAGATTTGCCATCAGACTTAAGACCGATGTTGATTTCAGCTTCTGTTAAGGCCATACACATCTTAATTCGTCCCTGTCCCTTAACTTGCAAATAGGCATAATTTTATTATATGCCTTGATATTTTTGTTTTTAAACCAACAAATCAGTTTTATTCATACAGTCATTTGTAAAACATTTGGATTTTCTTTTGAAGACTGTTGTTGTAGATTTATAAAAACACTAACAAGAAAAAATAACTTGCCATAAATTATAACCAATTCACTGATAGCACGTTGATCATTTTACATTATGTTTGTAGGTAATGGTGACCCACATTCAAGATGCCAGCCATTATTATGTACGTGTGTTAGGAGTGAAACAGGAAGGGAAGAAAAGTTACATCGATCTGTCACTTAAGTATACACAGATGCAGTTAGAGCTCTCGCTGTGGTACAGTAACCTGCACAACAAGAAAAGATATGGTAAGGATTTTCTTGGTACATCCAGTGAAATCTTTGGATCCATCTGTATGGTGGAGCATTTGAAGTTGCTGAATTAAAATCACTTAACCTTTCACTGATGGATGGTCAAGGGTTTCATAACCCCTGTACCAACCATTATCATTTATGTGAGAAAGTTGGCATTTTCTTACGACAAATAGTAATCAAGTATAGATGGTCCTTCCTGGGAACAATGGTTAGGTAAACTGCACACCCATTATGACTGTTAGACTGTTAGATGGTGTTAAACTCCATTAAGTAAAAAATAAAAAGCTTTGTTTTGTGTCTGGTGAAAGAAGAGTCAGACTGTGACCACCCAGACTGTGACCACCCAGACTGTGAACTTTTGTACTAATCTCAAAGACCATGTTTTATTTGCTAAATATACTTCCAGGAAACACAAGGAAGATAATAATTAAAATGCTTATAATTTTCCTTTTAGATATTCCATCAACTAAGTGAAATATCTTATTAAAGACATTCATTTTGTGATGCATTTTGGTTTCTGATTTGATAAAGCAACCATTCATTCATTTGCAGAAGAGAAAGGGAAACTTTAATACTTTAAAGCTCATCTTAGCCTAAATGAGTCTGACTTCTGGCAAAATAAAGCCATGATTTGATAAAACATGTTATTTTTAAAACCTAAGTGTGATGTTTTATATGTAAAACTGCATTTAAAAAATTTGATGATGTATATGTTATAAGTACTTCTTTGTTGTCTTGCAGTTCCAGATATTACAGATGCCTCTGGTTATGAGATAGGAGAAGTTTGTGGTTATGAAGAGAATGAAGTCTTCTACAGGTAGATCATTAGTTCTGTGAAAACATGTCTATCTTTGAGTTAATTTATTGTCAAAACCAGTTTCCCATATGACCAGTGCCCCCTGATGAGTTATTTTAGGGTGTCTTTTGAAGAGCAAGTGTGTACAAAGAGCATCCTATTCTAGAGATACTACTGGTTCTATAAAATGCTTTGTATATAGAATAGCTTGATATTTTATTCAAAAGACAGTCATGTTAGTGGGGAGAGTGGATCAAACCCCCACCACCCATCACCTCCGCCTTCCTGAATACAAGTGGTGTATGCTATTTTTAAGCTTGCAATTGTGTTAGGGAAGGTAGAAAATAAAGAGAAATTGTCAGGTGAAGGGTAATTTCTGGTAACTTGAATTGCTGTGGTGTATGGTTTAGTGAAAATACAGATACATTATGGTATGTATTTTGCTAGAGTGTATTCCATCATTGAGTCTATACTATAAATACTTAAAAAATGTATTCTTATATGCTTTGGTAAAAAATGTTTCATTTTTCTTTTTTTAAGAGTACAGATCTTCCATGTGGAGAAAAACCTAGAAAATGCTGCAGTCCCTGTCATAGAGGCTTTGGTAAATAATTCTAACATTTTGCAGTCCCTGTCATAGAGGCTTTGATAAATGATTCTAACATTTCAACATTATATAAACAGAAAAAGAAATCTCTACATCACAACAGAATAAAGTGAATCATGATTTAACCAAATTTCAGTGTTCTGCAAAAACAACTTTTTTTGGTGTCCTTTTAGCACTTTTGTCTAGAATTGTATGATGCAGTCAGTATACAGTGTATGTTTAATGATGTGATTCTACAAACAAATGATTTTGTCCATGCCTGAAATGAGTGATGTCATTTGGACTGTATTTCTTTATACTGTTACATATTTTTTATTCCCCTGCTAAAGGTTGAGGGGATATTAGAAATGTTCTCCAGAAATGTCTGTGCATCCGTCCCAATTTTGTCCAGAGCATAACTCCAAAAGTACTTGAGCGATTTTCTTCAAACTTCATACTCTGACAGAGCACATTGGGAGGAAGTGCACTGTTTAAGAACAATAAGTCTACCTTGCCTAGTTAGAAATATTAGCCTTTATGAGATTTACTTGAAAAATGTTGTCTGAAGCATAAATCCAAAAGTAGTTGAGCAATTTTCTTCAAAGTTAATACACTGACATAGCACATTGGTAGGAACTTCCTAGGAAGTGCAGTGTCAAGAACAATAACTCTACTCTGCCTATTTTTTGTGAGATTTTCTTCATACTGCATATACAGTTAGGCAGTTAAACAGGTATATTGCTTGTCAATACATTTATCAGTATCTGCTTTTGTTTTACTTACTTTTTGCTGTTAATGGAAACTAAGGTTGTTTTCATACTGCTTGTTAGTTTTAAATCATTGTAGTCTGTGGACATAAATTTTTTTGGTTTACTGCCAATTGGTGTCTTTAAGCGGATATAGAAATTACGAATTTGTAAGTTCTTGTAGCACTTTTGGTAAATAATTCTGAATAATGATCATGGTTCATTATTTCCAAGAATTCACAGAAATTACCCAAAAATAAAAATAAATGATTTTACAGTATGAAGTTGAGTTTTTTGTGATTCAGGTGAAGTTTGTAGACAGTGGAAGAATGAAAAGAATACCAGCATACAAATTGTACGTGTTACCCCGTCACCTTCGAGATCTTCCATTCCAGGTACAGTACAAATCGAAGCTGTCCAAAAATATGCTAAGTTTGATTCACATTTTTAAATGATAACCTGCACAATGTATATATACTTGTTTATACGGTTTCGTTATTTCTCTCTTTTTCCTGTTTTTTCTTTTTTTCTTTAAAGCTGACCTGGCAGGAAGTGCCAAAGTGAGCTTTTTAGTATGCTATTTTGTCTGTAGTTTGTTGGTCTGTAATCCATTCACATTTTGCTTGTAAACACTCTAGAGGCTACATTTTCAGTCGGATCTTAATAAAACTTGGTAAGAATGTTAGTCTGAAAAAGATCAGACAAATTAAAAATTGGGTCACATGGGTCAAACAATAAAAAAAAGGGCTAATTTTCACTCTAAAAACCATATTTTGGATCAGATCCTCACGAAACTTAGCCTGAATATTTATCTCAATAAAACCTTGGAAGAATACAGTGTCACAGTGTAGGCCACTGGGTAAAATCATAAGAAAACCTTGTTAACCCTGTAGAGGTCACATTTTTACCCATTTTAAATAAAATTTGGTCAGAATGTTCGTCCTGATGAAATTCTTGGATGATTTGTAGAACCGGGTCACATTGGTTTTGAAACTAGGTCATGAGGTCAAAATATAGGAAAACCTCTTTTAATACTGAAGAGGTCACATTTTTTATCAGATCTGAATGACAAATTAGTCACAATCTGTGATGGTTTTTTGGGCTAATTCGAAACTTGGTCACTGTTATAATTACTTACACACTAACAAAAATTGGATGTTCAAAGTTCACTAGTCCACTGACAAGTAAAATGAAAAAATGCATTTGTCTGGCAAGCAAATGTATGACTTGAACAATAGATTTTGACAGCCCTGTTGTTGTCTGTCTCTTTCAAATCTTCTTGAGGAAAAATAGTGGGCACTTGAAGGACTCTAGTATGGCAAATACATTACTGAGATGCCATTACACTAAAGATAACTCAAGAAATTCAGTATGTTGAAAAACATGAATAACAGGGTAAAATGTTTGGATCTTGTACCACACATTTCTGGTGAGTGACCCAGGGCCACTTGGCCCTCCTGTATTTCTTCACTTGACTCAGCTTCGAGTATTTAAAAAACTAGTTTTGTTCTTCAGATCTTTTACACTCTAGAAGTTAAGTTTTCTAAGTGATTTTTACATGTATTTCTATTATTTCATGCCTTCTGCATTTTCATATTGATTGATCCTGTCTCAAAGAAGTCTTGATGCAGTATTAGCCATGAAACAGACTGGAATGCTCCATGTTTGCTGTGAAAAGATTGTTTTCCATCCTGTGCCAAAATGGCAGTTTTGACTGATTTTGATCTGAAGCTGTCAGGAAGATGTATTTTCTTGTAAGAGCTGAAAAGGTCTGTAAAGGAAAAAATGCAGTAAAGTATAAAGATTTTTTTCATTGTCTTTTTTTTCCTAGGCTGTGGAAGTGTTTGTTTGCAAAGTGCGACCAGTGGATAAAGATATTGAATGGACCCAAAAGGTGAGTTTTGTTTTGGTCTATTAAATCTGCCTTTCTGGTTAAGTAGATTTTCTGCTTAGCATGTGCTGAAGTTTGTTTAAATAATTTGCAGAAAATATTACACAAACTTGTTCTTAAACCAAGGAGTTTGTTTTGTCATAGACTTTTTGGGTTGTTTATTTCAAAGTTAAGTGCTCTTCCAACTTAACAGCACATGTGACCAGCAGGCAGTGGTCACTCGGACACCAGTTCAAAATTAAGTTGCAACAGATTTAGATAATTATGTTTACCTTTATTTTCAGGCAAACATCTTCATCCATGAAGCACTTATTGGAAAAGAGCTTGTTGGAAATATTTTGTTACGTGTTGGTTACATTCTGTGGCTTGACCCATTGGTTTATCGAAAATATCTGCCAGAAACTAATGCTGTTTCCCACCAGTTTTATGTTCAGGATGAACTGATCAGAAATCAGTATGCAGATGAAAATAAAAATGTAAGTAGAGCAGTGCTGGATATTTGAACAGTAAATATACTTGTAATATATGTATATATATGTGTGTGTGTGTCCGCTAAGAAATGTTGAGTGTATTTGATTGTTTAAAATATTTCCAGATTTGATGTAATTTTTTTTCTTCAGAATTAAACTGTTAGAGCAAATTTTAATTTGAATAGCTTTTGGCTCTGTTGTTTTCTTCTTGTTTTTGATACAATTTTTAGGACCCAGTCCACCTAGACTGTTCATACATGTTAGTGCAGTTCTTGTACAGGAGTTGAAATAGCACCCATTTTCTTGTAACATATAAAGTAAATGTGAATTATATAGTTAATGTGAATTAGATGTAGTAAACCATGGGTGGTGTCAGTTTTATCACCAACTATTCTACATTCACTACAGATAGTCTTTCACATGAGACATTAAATCAAGGTCCCTTGTTTCGGTGATATACACTGAGCATGCAAAAGAACAAGGATGCTTTCTGTAACTTGCACTATCCCCTTCAAAGAAAATAATTAAACTCTTCTTTGGGGTCGGGGGTCAGTCATATGGGCAACCTGTACAGATAGATAAACAAAAATAGTAATGGTAATTCTTTGTTTTAGCACCTGCAAAAGCTGTACAAGTTGTGTGAAGGAAAGATCAACATACCAAAAGCCTTACTCAAGAAATCCAAGTAAGTTTAAAGGTCAGATTTTGACATCTGTTAGTAAGAGAATTTAACCTTTTATGTTAATATTACCTGCCATCTTGGGAAATGGTTTGAAATATTTAGAACGAAATAGTGCTTAGTCAAATTCCCATGATGTTGGGTGTAATCATTCAAGTGCATGTGGTGAGTTTATCAGGATAAAATCTACTGTCATATTACTGCAACTGCTATAAGGTATGACAAAGATGAATATATTTATGATGTCTTATAATCTGCAATGTTCTATTTTTAGAATGACCCCAGTTTTGGATACAGATGTGTTGCCAGCCACAAGGCCGAGGCATGAGGTACTTGTGTCATCTGTTGGTACCCCAGACCTATTTTACGTACAGAGAAAAGAAAAACTTGAAGAGTAAGTTGATTGTCCTTCACCTTTTGTATATGGTCTACATTTAAAGCAGAGATTCAGAACTTTAAATTTTCAGTATTTTCTATCAGGTGGGGTCTTTTAGATTAATGAAATCTTTTCTTTTGAGTATAGCATATATTTTTTTATACAATATGTTTTAAGTTCATTTTTTTATCATTAGGCAACAGACAGAGGTTTTCTGTTTTATATTTAACAAAACAAGAAGTTAAGTATAGATATTGTGAGATCTATAGTAGCAGAAACTGCATGCATTCTTGTTTTATCTGTTTACCCATTACTGAGCTGTAGATCAAAGTGATTATTTTGATCTACTTTCAAAAGTTTGGTTAAATGAAAGTAATGTCTAAGAAAAGTTTTTTTTTTGTAAATTTAAGCCCTTCTATGTAACATCACCATTTTTGCCCCATGAGAAATTGATGAATACGTTTGCATAAGGGCACAAATTATTGATGGGCAAATATTTTGAAATAAGATTGTCTTCAGTTTCTGTCATAAGTGTTAGCTGTTAGTTAACGAAATCTGGCTATTAAACATTTTTACACATGTAAGATAGTGTGATTTTATTTCTCCCTTGTGAGATGAGTCATGTTTTCAGTCTTGTCGATATCATGTCAACATTATCAGCTATTTCCTCCAAAAGATCTATGTGTTAGTGCTAAAAAAAAGGAATAAACTGAAAAGTTTTTGCAAAACTGCATTTGGAGGGAAGTAAGCAGGCCAGGTTCCCGCCAAAGTACAGTTGCCCTTATGCTGAGTCAGTCAGTACATACCTCAAACACATGAAAGATGCATTTACTCCAGTTCTATTGTATATTTTAGCTTGCAGACTTTAATGGATGACATCAACATGTTTGTGGAACAAAACGATATATACATAGACGTAAGTCAGGAACTGAATTGTGGCAAATACTGCTTGGCCCAGTACACTAACTATGACAACAGGTTTGTAATCACTTTATGTCAGCAGCATTAACAGTTTTGAAAACTTGCTACAGTTACTCCAGGTTTTATAACCTGCATGGATGACAGCAGTCATCAAATGACTGAAGGTGAATATTTAAATCAACATTAATGGTTTACTCTAAAATTTACATCCAAATTTCTCATAATCATGAGCCAAAATGGAATTATTATTCTAGTTATCACATAATTTTGGTCTAGCGACATGACCTTACTAACTTTATCATTACCCTTGATGGCAGTTATATTGTTAATAGAGTTGACGTAAATTGTTACTCAAAGGCATTTCTCTTTATTTGTGTGGTGTCAGTCTTAGAGGTAAAACCAGCAAATTTAGTAATTGATTTACATGTAATATTTGATAATAACATATAAGCTATTATTAGCTCGACTTTTTTTGAAAAAAAAATCGAGTTATTGTCATAGTCATGGTGTCGTTGCCGTTGCCGTTGCTGTTGCCGTTCCCGTCCGAAAACTTTAACATTGATCATAATTTTTTTATTCCTTGTTGGATTATCTTCATACTTGGACACAACAACCCTTTAGACAAGACCTTCAAGATGACCAGACTAAACTTGACCTTGACTCTTAAATGACCTTCATATTCAAGGTCAAAATATTGAATTTTGCTAAAATTGGCCATTACTTTATTATTAGTAGGTGGTTTCTCTTAATTCTTGGACACAACAACCCTTTGGAGAAGACCTTCAAGCTGACCAGACTAAACTTGACCTTTACTCATAAATGACCTTCATATCCAAGATCAAAATATTGAATTTTGCTAAAATTGGCCATACCTTTATTATTAATAGGTTGATTCTCTTTATGCTTGGACACAACAACCCTTTGGACAAGACCTTTAAGCTGATCAGACTAAACTTGACCTTGACTCATAAATGACCTTCACCTTCAAGGTCAAATTTTTGAATTTTGCTAAAATTGACCATAACATTAGTATTTATGGTTGGATTTGATTTATACTTGGACAAAACAACACTTAGGATAAAACCGACAGGTTGAATAACTCAGATTTGACCATGACCTTAAAATTACCTTGACAGTCAAGGTCAGATGATTGAATTTTGCTTAAATTGTCATAACTTTCTCATTTATTTATAGATTTAATTCAGACTTGGACTAAACAACAGTTGTGACAAATCCGACATTATGATTATTTCAAGTTTGACCTTGACCTTTAAATGACCTTGACGGTTAAGGTCAAATCATTGAATTTTGTTAAAACTGGCCATAATGATGTAATTTATGGTTGGATTTGAATCAGACTAAGACAAAACAACACTTTTTCTTTTCGATTCCAAAAATGTCATCGCATGACCTATATTTTTGACCTACTGACCTACTTTCTAGTTTTGAGCTACAGCAATGAAATTTGGACTGTGTGCACAGTTTTTTATTTCGATTTCAAAAATGTCATGGCATGACCTATATTTTTGACCTACTGACCTACTTTTTGTTTCTGGAGCTATAGCAATGAAATTTGGACCTTGTATACAGTTTTTTCTTCCGATTTCAAAAACGTCATAGCATTACCTATATTTTCCACCTACTGACCTACTTTTTTGTTTTTTAGATACAGCAATGAAATTTAGACTGTGTGCACAGTTTTTCGTTTCAATTTCAAAAATTTCATGGCATGACCTATATTTTTGACCTACTGACCTACTTTTTTGTTTTTTAGCTACAGCAATGAAATTTGGACCGTGTGCACAGTTTCTCGTTTCAAATTCAAAAATGTCATGGCATGACCTATATTTTTGACCTACTGACATACTTTTGTTTTTGGAGCTATGGCAATGAAATTTGGACCATGCACACAGTTTTTTGTTCTGATTTCAAAAATGTCATAGCATGACCTATATTTTTGACCTACTGACCTAATTATTTGTTTTTTAGCTACAGCAATGAAATTTGGACCGTTTGCACAGTTTTTCTTTCCGATTTCAAAAATGTCATCGCATGACCTATTTTTTTACCTACTGACCTACTTTTTGTTTTTGGAGCTATGGCAATGAAATTTGGAACATGTATACAGTTTTTGTTCAGATTTCAAAAACGTCATAGCATTACCTATATTTTTGACCTACTTTTTTGTTTTAAAGCTACGGCAATGAAATTTGGACTGTGTGTACAGCTTTTCGTTCGGATTTCAAAAATATCATCTCATGACCTATATTTTTACATACTGACCTCCTTTTTGTTTTTGGAGCTAAGGCAATGAATTTGCATTGGTCCATTTCTGTGATATGCATCATTACATTCATAAAAATTTCTTTCATCTTTGAACCCAGGTTAGTGCCATTGGCCCTTTTGTTTATTAATACTTGGACAAAACAAGGCTTATGACAAAACCTACATGTTAGATTATTCAAGTATGACCTTAACCTTTAAATGACCTTTACAGTCAAATTTCTAATTATTGCATTTTGCTAAAATAGCCAAACTTCTGGTTTTATGGATGGATATGATCTATACAGGGACAAAACAACACTGAGAATAAAAGAAACGTGTTAAACAATTCAAGCATTACCTTGACCTTTAAATGACCTTGACATTACTTAACTTGGCTAAATCTTTGTTGTTAATGGATGTAGTGTCTTCATGCTTGGACAAAACTACTTTATAGACAATACCTCCAGAGAAGGTTAAATTGAACTTGACCTAGACCTTTAAGGTCAAATTTCTGAATGTTGCTAAAATTGGCCATAACTTTGTTATGTATAATTATATTTCCAAATGATGTTTCATTTGAAATTCCTTCACCACAATGTGCTTCCTCTGATGTGTTTGCCTTTGGAAATAGAAAAAAGTCGAGCGTGGCCCCCGCTTGCGGTGGCTCTTGTTTTTTCATTGTTTCTGTGGCTCTGTAAAAAAAAAACTTGAGATTTTTGCTGGTTTTCCCCAGACATGGTCAGTGTGAGGCTATCATGTGGCAGAGTAACAACTTCTGCTTTCAAAGGAAATCATTTTTAGGGGTAAAACATGGTCTTAAATATATATAATGTTTAAAATATTTCAGCATAAAAAGATTTTGGATAGTTTGATTCCAGAAAAAATCTTTTATCATTGGAAATTGCTCAGCTGACTGAAACAGTGGTTAAATCCCATTTTTCATAGTTTTTTTTTTTACAGAAATTTTTGAATTTCCTATACTTTACTGGGTTTAAATTACCAGGAAACAAATCATTTTAAATAATTAACTGAAAATTTTACAGATTTTGAAAGAGAAATTATTTCCCATGTAGGATCAGAAACTAGTCATTGGGCCAAATCAGTGGCCATATTTTGAATTCAGAGATCCTTATTTTTAGGTCAAAATGTTTCTCTTTCTGCTTTTTAGGTCAGGTTAGAATATGTGTCATCTTGGTAAAAAAATAGATAACTGGCTTAAATGCAAGGAGAACCTTGTTAACACTCTAGAGGCCACATTTTGAAGTCAGTCATCATGATTTTCAGTCACAGTGTTTGTGTTAATGATTTCTAGTTAAGTTTGAATATGGATCATCTGGGGTAAAAAACAAACAAACATGGTTACTGGCTTAAATCAAACAAAAACCTTGTTATACCCTAGAAGCCACATTTTAAAGTCAGCCTTCATGATTTTTAGTGAAAATGTTTGTGTTGATGATGTCAAGGTCAAGTATTAATAGGTCATTTTGGGTCCAAAACTAGGTCACTGTCTTAGATCAAAGGAAAATATTGTAAACCCTTGAGAAGCCACATTTTAACCAATCTTTACATTAAATAAATAGATTTTCTCAATTGTTACAGATGGTACAGGGCTCAGATTCTTGAGGTTAAAGAGACCAGTTTCGAGGTTTTCTTTGCTGATTATGGGGACAAAGATTATGTGCCAAAAGATAAAGTTCGAGAGATACCTGTGGACAGATTTCATGATCTACCTCTTCAAGCAATAGAATGTAAACTATTTGGTATAAGGCCTTTTGGTAAGTGTATTAGTGGTTTTGGACCTGAAATCAGTAATAGTGTTGCAATACCCTAAAACTACTCCATGAAAAATATAAGTGTATGCATTTTGTTAAAATTTTCTAACATCTCCCTTTTCTTTAACTAGATGCATTGTTTTTGTAGTCATATTGTGTCAAAGAAGAATGAAAGTTACCTACAGTTTTGATAACTTACACAGAAGTAATTCAAAGGTCAGGTATAGAAATATACAGCAGGTTTTAAAGGAAAGTTTGAGAAACTGCATGATATGCTTCGACACAGTATTTTGACATATCAGCCTGATTTGGTTGAAATAACAAATGCTGAGGAGATTTAAACATTGATTAACTGGACTCTTCAGAAGGAGTCCGTCAGATGGGCAAATAGTATCAAATGTTTGAGTTGCATTCACAAACTAACACTGCCTAGTTGTTTATTCGTCTTTCTTGACTACAAAAAAATTGTTGCATTTTTGTGCAATAAACTTATGTGTTATTTAAATATTATTGTCATCAGATGAAAGACTATAAATTTACCTTTAAAGGTGAGGAATGGGATGACATCGCTGGAGACGTTTTATGGGACTTGACCCATTATGTCAACTTTGACCTACGTGTTGCATCTGCTATTGTCAAGGGCAGGGAACCAGCCAAGTATGGAGGCAGACATGTCTACAAGTTCATTGTTGAGCTGAGTACCACTTCAAGGTCATGTGACCTCAGTATTGCAGAAGAGTTGTTATGGAGACACCTTGCCATGCCAGCTGAAGACAGTGAAATTAAGGTTTTTATTTGAAAAAGGGTATTCTTTTGCTGAAATAGGAAAAAAAATGATGTTATGGGCTGTTGCACAATCTAAATAGAACTTTTGCAGATTTTCAGTGGCAGTGGGAGAAAAATATACAGAAATACATGTATTTGGATTCTATTAAAGTGTTAATAAATTGTCAGAAAATCTGCTGTTTTAATATTGATACAGCAGTGTAATACCAAAGTAGAAGTAGCTTTTATATTTTCTCATGACTGATTATCTTTCTGTTGCTTTTTGTTCTAAACCTGTGAATTAATCAAAGCTGGTTGTGAAAATGCAGTCTTTGGATTAAATGAACAGTTAAGTTATAGAATATGAATGAAGGATTGATATACATGCATGAGAAATTGGATTTCAGGTCATAGGTAATTGGTTTCAAGTGAAGACCTTAAAAAATGCTTAAATTATGTAAGGTTTTCAGAAAATCAAGTAATAGACTTTTACTCTTATTTCATTTTCCCCACTTCAGCACTTATTTCCCCGTCCATCCAGATTGAGAATGAAGATGTATAAATCATTGGTTGAAAAAGTCTCAGATTTGTGTTCTTCCCTCTACTGGGAAGAGGTAAGTGATATTGTTGCCTTAGCAACATTTTGACACCATAGTCATGGCAAAATGTGGACAATGTACAAACGGCATCATATTAACTATGTATTCTTTGCAGAATATTGCACTGTAGTAATGGCAACATACATTTCACCATACATTTAGGAAAGTGATTTTTTTTAGCTCACCTGAGCATGCTCATGTGAGCTTTTAGGATCCTTGATTGTCCGGCGTCCGTCCATCCATCCGTCATTCACAATTCATTCAAACGATATCTCCTCTGAAACCACTGGGCAAAATTTCATGAAACTTGCCTAGAATGTTCCTTGCATGAAGCTCTACCAAGTTTGTTCAAATGGTTCCGGTTCATTGTATTTCTGGGTCACAGGAGCTAAAAACCGATTTTAAAAGTTGGATCTTTAAAAATCTTCTTGTCAGAAACCACAAGGCCTGGAGCTTTGATATTTGGTATAAAGCATCATCTAGTGGACCTCTACCAAGTTTGTTCAAATTATGATCCTGGGGTCAAAAATGGCCCCGCCCCGGGGGTAACTTGTTTTACATAGTGTTATGTAGGAAAAACTTTAAAAATCTTCTTGTCAGAAACCGTAAGGCATAGAGCTAAGATTTTTGGTGTGCAGCATTGTCTAGTGGACCTCTACCAAGTTTGTTCAAATCATGGCCTCTGGGTCAAAAATGGCCCCGCCCCAGGGGTAACTTGTTTTACATAGAGTTATATAGGAAAAACTTTAAAAATCGTCTTGTCAGAAACCGTAAGGCATAGAGCTTAGATATTTGGTATGTAGCATTGTCTAGTGGACTTCTACCAAGTTTGTTCAAATTATACCTCAGGGGTCAAATTTGGCCCAACCCTGGGGTCATTAGTTTTACATAGGCTTATATAGGAAAAACTTCGAAAATCTTCTTGTCTGAAACCACAAGGCCCTGCGCCTTAAGATTTAGTATGTAGCATTGTCTAGTGGACCTCTACCAAGTTTGTTCCAGTTATACCCCTGGAGTCAAATTTGGCCCCACCCCGGGGTCATTGGTTTTACATAGGCTTATATAGTGAAAAATTTGAAAATCTTCTTGTAGAAGGAGAAGTAACATTTTCAGTCCAAATAATCTGGAAATTTGTCAGACAGTTTCTATGATTTCTAGCTCAAGTTCGAATATGAGTCATCTGGGTTCAAAAACTACGTCACAGAGCCAAAAATAGAAAAACCTTGTTAACGCTCTAGAGGTTACATTTTCAGTCCAAATACCCTGGAAATTTGTCAGAAAGGTTGTTTTGATGATTTTTAGCTCAAGTTCAAAATTGGGTCATCTGGGGTCAAAAACTACGTCACAGAGCCAAAAATAGAAAAACCTTGTTAACGCTCTAGAGGTTACATTTTCAGTCCAAATATCCTGGAAATTTGTCAGACAGGTTGTTTTGATGATTTCTAGCTCAAGTACTAATATGGGTCATCTTTGGTCAAAAACTAGGTCACAGAGACCAAATATGGAAAAACCTTGTAAACACTCTAGAGTTAAGATTTTAATTCCAAATAAACTGAAAATTTGTCAGAAAGGTTGCTTCTTTAATTTCTAGCTCAACTTTGAATATGGGTCATCTGGATTAAAAAAACTAGGTCACAGAGCCTAAATATCGAAAAACTTTGTAAACACTCTAGAGGCTACATTTTCAGTCGAAATGTCCTGGAAATTTGTCAGAAAGGTTGTTTTGATGATTTCTGGCTCAGGTTTGGATATGGATCATCTGGGGTCAAACACTAGGTCACAGAGCCCAAATATGGAAAACCTTGTTAACACTCTTGAGGCTACACTTTCAGTCCAAATAACCTGGAAATCTGTCAGAAAGGTTGTTTCAATGATTTCTAGGTTAAATTTGAATATGTGTCATCTGAAATCAAAAACTAGGTCACAGAGCCCAAAAATAGAAAAAAACTTGTTAACACTCTAGAAGCTACACTTTCAGTCCAAATATTCTAGAAATTTGTCAGAAAAAATGTTTTAATGATTTCTAGCTCATATTCGAATAAAGGTCATCTGGGGTCAAAAACTAGGTCACAGACCCCAAATATGGAAAAACCTTGTTAACACACATTGAGGTAACATTTTCAGTTCAAATAACCTTGAAATTTGTCAGAAAGATTGTTTTAATGATTTCTAGCTCAGTTTTGAATATGGGTTATGTGGGGTCAAAAACTAGGACACAGGGTCAAAAAGTGGAAAATCCTTGTTAATGCTCTAGAGGTTACATTTTCAGTCCAAATTTCCTTAAAATTTGTCAGAAAGGTTGTTTTAATGATTTTTAGCCCAGATTAGGATATGGGTCATCTGGGATCAAAAACTAGGTCACAGAGCCCTAAAATGTAAAAACCATTTTAACTGTCCAGAGGTTACATTTTCAGTCCAAATATCCTGGAAATTTGTCAGACCGGTTGTTTTGATGATTTCTAGCTCAAGTACTAATATGGGTCATCTTTAGTCAAAAACTAGGTCACAGAGACCAAATATGGAAAAACCTTGTTAACACTCTAGAGTTAAGATTTTAATTCCAAATAACCTGAAAATTTGTCAGAAAGGTTGCTTCTATGATTTCTAGCTCAACTTTGAATATGGGTCATCTGGATTAAAAAGCTAGGTCACAGAGCCTAAATATCGAAAAACTTTGTAAACACTCTAGCGGCTACATTTTCAGTCGAAATGTCCTGGAAATTTGTCAGAAAGGTTGTTTTGATGATTTCTGGCTCAGGTTTGGATATGGATCATCTGGGGTCAAAACTAGGTCACAGAGCCCAAATGTGGAAAAACCTTGTTAACACTCTAGAGGCTACACTTTCAGTCTAAATAACCTTGAAATTTGTCAGAAAGATTGTTTCAATAATTTCTAGGCCAAGTTTGAATATGGGTCATCTGGGGTCAATTAACCAGGTCCATAGCAACTTTGTTAAAAGCAGTCATATTCAGGTGAGCGATATAGGGCCATCATGGCCCTCTTGTTTTTTCAAATTGTCAAAATCTGTCAAAACACAATGTGAATATTAACACATGAAAGGTGCCACAGAAATTTCTAGTTAAAATGAATTTTCAGAAAGTATGGCCTATCGTTATGGTTAGTTGGTATTTTAGAAATTTTTTCATGAATAAAATAGATGATATTGTTTATGTACTATTTAAAGGATGAGGTCAAAGGCTTGGAATTATCAGAAGAGATACACAGGATAATCTCTACCTCACTAACCAGGTAAGAGTGACCTGCCCCTGTGAATGTGTGGTCAAAGTCTCTGACTTCAGATTCCTAAACCTTACACTCATTGATGGTCTTGCGTTATCATTTATATGAAAAATTGGCAGTTTCTTATGGAGGGTTGCTCCTTCCCAGGAATGTTGGTCAGATAAACTGCCCACCTGATAGGACACTGACTGTTAAAGGGTGTTAAACTCAAACCAAACAGATAAGTTTTACAGTGGTATAGATAAGAAGTTGAGATATGGATCAGTGCCCTGAATGTTGGTTTTCTTCTTTCATTCTTTATTTTATAACTATTGATATTCATAATAAAATACTGGAAAAGATCTGCCTTTAAATACAACTGTACACTTAGCAAACTTGGTATTCAATGAACTCATTTGGCTTGTATTTGATATTTTCATTCATCTTTCAATATTTTAACTGACTGTGATGTAAGTTTTTTGTTGTTGTTCATTTTGTAATGCGACATTATAATATCTCCGCCTCTGATGTGATCAGTGAATATACAAACAACTTGAAAGATTGTGACTAAAAAATTAAGGCACTGTTTTTATGCACATTTTCTTTTCAGATCTCCCGATTCGGCAGCATTACAGTGTGTTTCTAGTCTGATGAAATTACTTGGTCGTATGAGATGGGATAATGTTCATGAAAGAATAATAGATTCCATCTTAGGCCTTGCCCAAGCTGGTGAAATGTAAGTGAATATTTTAATAAGGTCTGTGGATACTGATTTCTAGATTCTTGTCAAAACTAGAATTGAAGTGTAAAAAACTGCAAAATTACCTTGTGATGGAAAAACAGTGATCTCTCTTCTGGTACCACCACCAAAACATTTCCCTGCTTTTTGCAAAGACTGTTTTGGGTCAAGGGCAGGCCTTGATTTAGATTTAAAAATTTATCAGGGAAAAGATAAAGTATATACAGATTTGACCACTTAATTTAGGCACTTGATTAGTGTATTTTGCTCAAGGTATTTTTGCTCAAACATTTCAAGTTAAGATACTCACTTATTTGCTAGGACACCAATTATTTTTGGATGTTTTTGAAAAGTATTTCCTCTGTGAAAATTTGCAAAAATTCTGTTCTTAATTTGTAAAGTTTAAATATTGGTCTCACAAAAATCAAGTGTTGTATAAAAGTATAAAGAACTGTTTGCTGACCTTGACTAGAATAATACTGAAAGTCATGACTGCCTGTTAAATATCTGTATTATTGATACTATTTCATTTGTAATTTACAGGAATTTTT
Source organism: Cyclina sinensis (assembly GCA_012932295.1). Lineage (NCBI taxonomy): Eukaryota > Metazoa > Mollusca > Bivalvia > Venerida > Veneridae > Cyclina > Cyclina sinensis. The sequence goes on from JAAONU010000008.1 coordinate 35,109,934, forward strand.
TTAAGGGTCACAATGAAAATATTATTTATTGAATATGTCTCTATTTTTTTTCATAATGTGTAATAATGAATTTATTATCATTATAATCATTGTAAATCTACATTGTTTTTTTGCTGATCTTTGCAGATTTTGTGATGAGCTGATAAATGAAAAGTGTGTACCAAGTGTAATCAGGTGTCTTGAAATGGTAAAAACATGTTTCATACAAATTTTACAGTGTTAACTCATTTATTTTGCACGGAATTAGGAAAAGGTCTAGCAACTAATCCCGCTTGATGATAGCTTCCTGAGTTCAAACCATTTCTCTTGTCGGTGGAGGCATTCCACAAGTGATCTCCAAATAGAGAATCTAGAATTCTGTGATCACTGCTTCTCTTAATTTACATGTACTTTTGAAAGATTTTTTACAGAAACCATATAAATAAATTCATTTCTAAATTTACATGATTCATCTAGTTGTGTTTTGAAGGAAATGAAACAGAAATCCAGCTATCTCTTAAAGTTATATTTTAGGCCTCTATAAAAGTTTAGAAACATCCTACTTGTAGCCTTGATAGTTTTAGAAAGTGTCATACTTCTCATAAAATTAGAGATATGAAGAATTTGTAGCTCAGAACAACAACAACTTTTAATAGCTAATCAACATGTCACATGAACAGTGGATTAATAATAGATACCTGTTTATGGATGTTGTATACATGTATATAAATACTGTGCTATTTACAAAATTAATGACATTAATAGATGCATTAAAATGGATGTGCCCCCACTGAAGTGTCAATTTAATGCTTTAGGAAGGGAGATAATATTTGTAAATGATTATTTAACAGAGTTACGTTTTCCTGTTTCTGTTTTCAGAACTCCAACCCAGTATTACAAGAACAGACAGCAGACTTTATAGTCAAAATAGCCAACATATCATCCAGGTAGCCATCTTTTAAAATAATCTAAATTTGAAAGATAATTCATCTGTAACAGATATCATGTTTGTGTTTTCTGTGATGCTTTGAATGTAGAAAACAAAGATAAAAACTGTTGAGCAGGTTAATTATAGGTTAGTATTTATCAGTATGCATTCATAAAATTAAATTGAACAATGTGAACTAGAGGGGGTGTTGGTTTTTTTGGTGTGGGTTTTTTTTTTTCAAATGACTAAAGTAATCAGATTATATTTCATATTGTGGTATAAAACAAATTCTTATAACTATGTAATAGTAGGGCTTACACTATTGAAATTAATGACAAAATATATTATGAATAATTCATACCATGAAACTTAAACATAAACTTGACCTTGAGTTACAACTGTTAAGCTTTCCTAACTGTTTATGACACAAGTTCATTATTGAGGTTTAACTGTAGGCTTGGAAATACCTTTGATTTAGTTGTGACAAGTTTTGCAGACAATTTAAGACTAACAGGAGACGAAGCAATCATTGATCTTATAAGGTAATGCAAGATGTCTTTTAAAGTGCATTGCACATTTAGATGTAGGGTTTGTTTGAAATATCAGAAGGCAATAAAACAAATTGCAATAGAACAAAATTATGATAAACTGCAAAATCATTCTTCATTTTCTTCACTTATTTTTTGGAGGGTATGAACAAAGATGTGACACACACAAGAAATGTGATTTTATGAGAAAAAAATGTCAGACTTGTCCCAGATTCAAACCATTGCGTTTTGACTTTTTTAAAATTTGGTGAAATGAAATAAATTCTTTAACTTCAGGTTCAAGAACCAACTGAGTGAAAATATACAAGTATTATTTGAACTGCTGGGAAGCACGGAAGTGGATCTTGTATGTACCTTAACATAATGTGTTACTTATTGTGTTTTCTTGAAGGGAGATCAGTGGTCTAGTGGTAACTCGCAGGATTTATAATCCAGGGGTTTGAAGTCTGATCTCCCACACTTCCACTTACACAGCTAAATGGCTTTTGTATGAGATGTTAAACCGAGGTCCCATGTATCAGTGCTGTACACCAGGCATGGAAAAAAACCAGGGGTGTCTCTGGAATGGGATGCTTTCTGTAACTTGCACTATCCACCACAGCATAAAATAACTAATCTCTGCAGGGGTTGTCATTCATATGGGCAACCAGTACTGACAGTTAATAAACTGAAATAGAAAGATATATTCAATGTTTATTTGGGTCAGAATATCTCTAAGTTGATGAGGATGTTGGAAGGCATTTTTAACCTCCTTGTGGTAATTAATTTTGGTGCATGTATTTATAAAAGTTTGCCTTTGAAAAAGTACAGAAATAAACTCTCAATTTAAAATGCAGATACTTTATTGGAAAAGTCTTGTTAAAATAAAATACTGGTATAGATTTCAGAATTTTTTTCTTCTAGTGATAAACTACAAAGAAAATTAAGATCCAGCAAAGTTCTGCTTGTAAGACCAGACAAAAAGATAACAAATCAGTTTTTATAGCAAACCTTTTTAAGGTTCTAGTTTAAGACTGGTATTTTGCTTGTTTTTGTATGATTTTGAAATAATTGAAGAGGTCTTAATTGTGGAAATTTAGTATGTTTTAGGGCTGTTGGTAAATCCTAAGATCTGAGTTATTCTGACCAAACACATGTGATTTTTCACAAATATATATGGAAGATTGTGTTCTCTTATTTACAGGTACAGGGAGCAGTTTGTGAAGCATTTGCAGCTCTGTGTTCTGGTTCAGAGAGGTAACCATTCTGTTAGACTGTAACTGTAACAGCCAATCAAATAAGAAGATATGGTAGTTTCCTATTTCACTCCCATGATAATGAAATGTTCTTTTTGTTAAGATACATTATTTGAAGGTGGAAGAAAGGTGCTTCTTACAATTTGATGATCAAGAATATGTATTTTCATAATATAGTCAAGTTGCAGATTGTAAATTTATAACCTGCCATTTCTTACCTCTGTTACTGTTTTAAACTCCAATAGTTATACACATTTTCAAATTGTTGTAATAACATGGTGCTGAATGCCTGATTTGGTTCTGTTTTGTTGAGCTTACTTTGACTGTTATCACTAAGAGTCCATATTACTTAACAACTGTTCATTGAAAGTACCAGGTCCTGTTATCAGTAATAAACTGTTGTTTTTTCACTGTGACAGAGTAAGATTTATACCTTGGCTTGAACCCATGACTCTGTGTTAATGACAGGTCATTGTTGTGATGCAAAACTTTAACCATTGTGGCAGAAATTAAACCATCAAATCTATTGAAAGTGTGATCCAATTCAAGTTTAAAACTGTTTTTCTGTGGTTTTCTCAGACTCTAGTATACCTTCTTTCAGGGTTTACACCTATCTAATGGACAAGTCAATCTGTCAGAAGCTTGTGAAATGTTTGTTGAATACAGCAGAACATGATGTGGCAGAGGGTATCCTCAGCTTGATAGCTGTCCTAGCAGAACATGACAGGTAGCTTTATTTTAATCTTGGCTGTTTTATTTGACAGTTTTTTTTCTAGCTGTTCATTTTATATATCTGGTTAACAAACTTTTTATGCAACTGCAGCATCTGCAATGCGGTGGCATTTAGTGATTGACTTGTGTGTGCATGCTTGTGTCCATTATTTAGATTATATAGTAAACTTCAAAATTCTTCTTCTCAAAAACCACAAGTTTGATTTCAACCAAACTTTTCAGGATTGTTCCTTGGGTGAGGGACTTCCAAAATTATTCAAAGAATTTGATTCCATGCAGAAACCTGGTTACCCTGGGAAAAAAACATTAAAAATATTCTTTAACCACAAGGCCTAGAGCTTTGATATTTTTCATGAGGCATTATCTAGTGGACCTCTAACAAGTTTGTTCGAATCATGGCCCCTGAGGTCGAATTGGCCCCACCTCATATTTTTATGTGGAGATATATAGGGAAAACTTGAAAAATCTCCTTTTGCAGAACCACATGGCCTAGAACTTTGATATTTAGCATGAAGCATTCCCTAGTGGACGTTTACCTTATCCCCATATTTTTATGTGGAGATAAATAGGGATAACTTGAAAAATCTGGGTTCAAATTGTCCCAGCCCCAATGGTCAATAGGTCAAACTTTTAAACTTCTTAACTTCATTGATATTTAAGCTATAATCTTCAAATTTGGTCATATGAATCATCTGAACATTGTTTATCATTTGACGTGCTGATATTTGACCTTGAACCCAGTTTGACCTTGATTGCTAAGGTCAAAAGTCAAATTCTTAAACCCTCATAACTTCATTATTGTTTAAGCTATGGCCTTCATATTTGGAAATGATATACATTTGAACACTTTTATTCATTTGACATGCTACATATGGACCTGACCCATATTCAGTATTGACCATTCAGGTCAGGGGTTAAATTTTCAAGTCTTCATAACTTATCATTTGTTGTGTCGCCTGCTACAAAGTAGCCGCGACATATAGGGATCACTTCTCCATCTTCTGTCTGTCTGTCCGTCCGTCACAAAACTTTTCCAGACTACTCCTCAAAAACTGCTGGTGCAATTTCATCCAAACTTTACAGGAATGATCAATACCAAGTCCGGTTATGCATATCATCGGCATTTTCCAGTTCAGTGATTTTTGTCAGAGTTATGGCCGTTTAATGATTTTTATTTTTAAAGTTTGTCCGGACTACTTCTCTTATACTACTAGTGCAATTTGAATGAAATGTAACAGGATTGATCGGTACCTCAATTTACATTTCCAACAAACTGTCCAATCACCCCTCAATACATTGGTTATCATCAGGTGACACATGTGATCACTGATCACTCTTGTTTTTGCAATGTCCTTTATATTTTAACATTAGATACATGTGATGATATGATACTTATGATATAAGAAGTAAGGTAAATTTTTTGCCTTTTTGTTTCAGCGGCCATGAAGATCTGAAAAAGGAATCCCTGATAGAAGCTATAGTAAAGAATCTCAGTAAAACCAACTGTGATAAGGTATGGAAATGTGTGATTTATCTTCTGTTAAAACAGGATAACAGACATCATGTCCCATAAGTTATACCAAAGCTATAAGCAGTGGTGAAGGATAGGATGTCAGACTTCCAGTCCGGAGGTTTGGCAGGTTTGATTCTTACAAGGGAAGAGTATCTCCAGTGACGGTCTGTGTTCCACTTTGGGCAAGTACTGGTTTAAATGCATGAAGCAGTCATCAAGTGTGACTAATTTAATTGCATGAATTTGTTTTCCCAATCAGTTGAAAAGAAATAGATTTAAACTAATACAAAAGCTAATACATCTTGTTCTAGTGAAGAATGAAGTGACAAGGGAAAAGCAAATATGACCTTGAACAGGTTTTATACAGTGCACAAACTTTAGGAGATATGACAAAATAATTTTGTCCATCATTACATTTATTTTGCCTAGAATGCAACAGAAAAATCAACTAGGTATTTCTTAGGTCGGTAGATCATATGTCAAAAGGTCATACTGCCTTCTTTGTAAACAATAGAGAATGGTGGGATTTACTTATAAAATGGAAAAAAGTCTTTCACACACATCAAGGTGGTGGGAGGTGGGTGGGGGCATCAGTGTTGCTTACATATCTTCTGTTAATTTAGATTGTAGAATTCAAGAGCAAGAAAGGCATAAAGTTATGACTTTTGCCAGATCTTATTTCAAACTTTACAGAATGGGTGATTTTCATCTTACTGGTAAATGCTCAGACTAAGCCACAGTCACTGTCTATCTATTTTAGTTAATTTATTATCAGTACCGGTTGCTGACACTCCTGCAGGGTTCAGCTGTAACAATAGTTCTCTCCTCAGAAAGCCACTGTTTAATTTTCTGTAGTTATATGACATTATCACTGTGTTGAACCAAGTACAAACAAAAAGATAAATCATATTCCGATATCTATATATTCCACCAACAGTGTATCCAGTACTCCATTCAGCAGTGTGATCATTTCTCATCTACAAGAAGAAAACATAAAACATTCCTACTAGAACAAGACATGGTCCCCATCCTGACAAGGTAAGTAGTGTTGTTATAATGAATATTGTGGTAGAAGCGGTGAGTGATGATAAATATGTCTTTTTTTATCTTTATGAAGATCAGTTAAATGATGATAGCTGATAGTGATGATGATGATGGTGGTGTATTGCTTAATGTTTCTTGAAAACTGAATTTTTATCTGCTTTGACAATTCATGTTAAAGTTTTTAGGTTTCTTGTGTAAATAGTATTTTATGTATTTTCTTTGTCTTCGACAACAGAGGCTTAATAAAATTTAATGAACATTTACACCTGTGTTCTCACTGATTTTGAAATATCCACCCCTAGACTGTTGAATGATTCTGTCAGTACTAGAATGAAGTTGAGTCTATTCTAGAATTTTAGGATAGACAGGGCTACTATACTGTTGACTTTTCTTGCTGTTTCAGGATTTTACAGTTAAACTTGCATTCAGCCACAAAGCAGTTGTGCAAGGACCTTCTGGAATCACTAGTGATAAAAGTTCCATCAGAACCAATGATTGGTACAGCATTCAGACCAGAGTACTCACGACTGTCACTTGCTTCTGACAGGTGGGGTCTTATCAATTTTTTGTTTACCTGTCACAAAGTGCCAGGATGTACATTTAGTATGCTGTTTTGTCTGGCATCCGTCTGTCTGTCTTACATCCATTCACATTTTGCATGTTATTTATCTGGGTGACATGGGGTCAAAATTTAGGTCACTGGGTCCAATAATGAAAAAAAAAATTTTTTTCACAGTAGAAACCATTTTTTTGATAGGATCCTCACGAAACTTGACCTGTATATTTATCTCAGTGAAGTATTTTAAGGGTCAAAAATTAAGTCACTGAGTAACATCATAGGAAAACACTCATTTTTGACCCATTTTAAATGAAACTTGGTCAAAATGTTTGCCTTGATGAATTCTTGGATAGTTTTAAAACTGGTTCACAAATCAGAAATAAGGTCACCAGATCAAATCATAGGAAAACCTCGTTAATATTGTAGAGATCATATTTTTCTTCAGATCTTAATAAAAATTAGTCACAATGTTTGCCTTGATGAATTATTTATTAAATATAAGTAATTCGAAACTTGGTCATGTGGTGTCAGAAAGTAGGTCACCAGGTCAGATAGGAGAACCTTGTTAATATTCTAGAGGTCACATTTTTGATCTGATCTTAATGATAATTAGAATGTTTGCCTTGATGAATTTGTTCTGTGGCCAAGTTTTCCTTTGGACCTCGAACTGCACATTTCAGGTGAGCAACCCATGCCATGGTCCAAAGGATAAGGTGAATACTGTTAATCTCTGAGTTGAACGACAGTTTCTTCCTTAATGTTGCTTAATTCTTCTTTGATTGAAGTGGGAGAGGAGTCAAGAGTAAATTTACTAGTGTTTTTTTTTTTTACAGAAGTGGAGTAAAATGGCAAAAACCTTTATGAAATTTGTCCGTAAAGTCCGATATTGTAACTTGAATAGATTATTATCCATACCAGATAAAAGTGAGAATTAGAACACACCTGTTGAAGGCAGTGGTCAACACTTGTCAAAGAGTTTGAAACATTGGGTATATAATTAAGAACTTTTATAAAATGCTCTGTCTGGATCAGAACATGTACTCAGTTGAAACCTGTCATTGCAGTGTACCACCTGAGGTGAAATGGTCACAGAATACATTCCGTGTTATACTGAAAGTGACAGTAGCTGATGTGACTGGTTCCCCACACAATATAGTCAAGTTTACAGAGAAATCAGTCAAATTCAGGTAATTATAGTCATCTGAAGGTATGATAAAACCCATGAGTGAAAATATAACTTTACTGCTATTTATATTTTTTGCAGTTTATTGCAAATTTTCACACTAATACAAACTTTGCTAGATAGAAAAAAATGGTGTTTAATTTTAGTCTTATCATCTGCAGTAAATCTATATTGTTTGAATCTTCTAAAATCTAAAAGCAAACTATGCCTGGAAAATTCTGATCATGTTTCTCAGTATCTTTTGTAATCAAGTTCTCAAGGAAGTCAGTAAAGTTCAGATAGGTGTAATAAAGTCAATACAGAAATCAGTAAAATTCAGGTAAATGTAATAAAGTAAACAAAGAAAACAGTGCAGTTTAGGTAAATGTAATAAAGTAAACAAAGAAAACAGTGCAGTTTAGGTAAATGTAATAAAGTAAACAAAGAAAACAGTGCAGTTTAGGTAAATGTAATAAAGTAAACAAAGAAAACAGTGCAGTTCAGGTAAATGTAATAAAGTAAACAAAGAAAACAGTGCAGTTTAGGTAAATGTAAGACAGTCAATAGAGAAATCAGTGGAATTCAGGTAAATGTAAAAAAAAAAACGGTAGAGAAATCAGTGAATTTCAGGTAAATGTAATAAAGTAAAGAGAGAAAACTGTGCAGTTCAGGTAAATGTAAGAAAGTCAGTAGAGAAAACAGTGCAGTTCAGGTAAATGTAAGAAAGTCAGTAGAGAAAACAGTGCAGTTCAGGTAAATGTAATAAAGTAAAGAGAGAAAACAGTGCAGTTTAGGTAAATGCAAGAAAGTCAATAGAGAAATCAGTGGAATTCAGGTAAATGTAAAAAAAAAAAAAAAAACGGAAGAGAAATCAGTGAAATTCAGGTAAATGTAATCAAGTCAGTAGAGAAATCAGTGAATTTCAGGTAAATGTAATAAAGTAAAGAGAGAAAACTGTGCAGTTCAGGTAAATGTAAGAAAGTCAGTAGAGAAAACAGTGCAGTTCAGGTAAATGTAAGAAAGTCAGTAGAGAAAACAGTGCAGTTCAGGTAAATGTAATAAAGTAAAGAGAGAAAACAGTGCAGTTCAGGTAAATGTAAGAAAGTCAATAGAGAAATCAGTGGAATTCAGGTAAATGTAAGAAAGTCAGTAGAGAAAACAGTGCAGTTCAGGTAAATGTAATAAAGTAAAGAGAGAAAACAGTGCAGTTCAGGTAAATGTAAGAAAGTCAGTAGAGAAAACAGTGCAGTTCAGGTAAATGTAATAAAGTAAAGAGAGAAAACAGTGCAGTTTAGGTAAATGCAAGAAAGTCAATAGAGAAATCAGTGGAATTCAGGTAAATGTAAAAAAAAAAAAAAAAAAAACGGAAGAGAAATCAGTGAAATTCAGGTAAATGTAATCAAGTCAGTAGAGAAATCAGTGAATTTCAGATAAATGTAATAAAGTAAAGAGAGAAAACTGTGCAGTTCAGATAAATGTAAGAAAGTCAGTAGAGAAAACAGTGCAGTTCAGGTAAATGTAAGAAAGTCAGTAGAGAAAACAGTGCAGTTCAGGTAAATGTAATAAAGTAAAGAGAGAAAACAGTGCAGTTTAGGTAAATGTAAGAAAGTCAATAGAGAAATCAGTGGAATTCAGGTAAATGTAAAATAATAAAAAAAAAAAAACGGAAGAGAAATCAGTGAAATTCAGGTAAATATAATCAAGTCAGTAGAGAAATCAGTGAATTTCAGGTAAATGTAATAAAGTAAAGAGAGAAAACTGTGCAGTTCAGATAAATGTAAGAAAGTCAGTAGAGAAAACTGTGCAGTTCAGGTAAATGTAATAAAGTAAAGAGAGAAAACAGTGCAGTTCAGGTAAATGTAATAAAGTAAAGAGAGAAAACAGTGCAGTTCAGGTAAATGTAAGAAAGTCAGTAGAGAAAATAGGTGGAATTCAGGTAATAAGGTCAGTAGAGAAAACAGTGCAGTTCAGGTAAATGGAGTCAAGATCAATGATAAATCAGTGGTATTCTGGTAAATTCAGCCAAGTGCACTGAAAATTCATGTAAGAGTTAAAAAATGTTGATGAATTTTTAATACAGGTAAAAGAAGTGGTAGAGAATCTGAGAAATACTTAAAAATATAAGACTGGTTATCCCAAAATGGGAAATAATGTTTTAAGTAGAAAAATGTGCAGTATACAATGTTGTTAAATACAAGTTTTACAGATACATCTAAAGATCCTTGAAAATATAGTGAAGTTTACAAATACCAGCAGGAAACAAGAAAAGAGAACAAGAGCAAATGGGCGTGTAATGGTTAATACATTTTTGTTTTTAAATTGCAGAGCCACAGTGGATGGTTTACGTTATGCATTCAACTACAGATTGTTTGACAGTATTATTGTAGAGAAAAGTACAGTAGAAGTAGGAACAAATATTGTAGCCATTTCAATGAAGAAAGCCAACGAAGGAAAATGGAGCAGATTGTTACATGATAAAGAAAAGGTAACAAACTATTTCTGAGATGAATCAAGTTTCTGCACACAGCAGATACATCAGCTGTTCCAGTTGTATGTTAGTGCTGGATCTTGTTTGTGAGTAACATGTATTCTGTATTTGTTAACACTCTTATGCTAAACCTTGACAAAAGTTACAGTAAACTTCTGTTAAACCTCAGTCATTCAAATTTCTCCATATATCAGAGTTTTCTAAAGTCTAATTTTCTCCCTGTATAAAATTCGTCTAAGATCTACAATCGCATCAAAATTTATTAAGTCAGAGTTTTCAGTGTATTAAAGTAATTTTCTGGTCCCTTGATGATGGGTGTCGGTCTCTTGAATTTTGATACAACAAAGTTTTACTGTACATTTATTCAGAAAATATGATTTTGTGGTCATAGCCCTTTGAGAAGTTTATTTACTTCTTAAGAAATATTAGTATAAACTTGAGAGATCTGACCTGTTCTTTATTCCACCTGACTTAGCATGATTTACTTTCCAGCCGAACAATCTGAGTGTAGATTTTGAGAACTGGGTTGATAGCTCCTCTGATTCTGAAGTCTGTGATGACGAACAGCCTTTCCTATTGAAAAGTAAGTCATGGAATGTGGCTGGTATAAGTTAATCTCCAACTAAAGCTTTATGAATTCTATTATAAGATCTTTTAATGGGGCTGTGCTCCAGATGACAAAAAAAAGAAAGTTTTCTTGTATTATAAATTTCTTGTAATATTTATGACAAATGCTTAAAAAATAACTTACTGACAAAAAATAAGTCAAATAATTATATTATAAATTGATTTTTTTTCCTTTCAACGGTATAACTATATCGTATAAGATTTAAAGTAAATTTCTGTAATATCACATGCGGCGATGGTGGTGACAGTAAAAGCGTTGGAAATATTTTGTTAACATGAGGGTCCAGAGTTCAAATCAGGCTGGAGTGAAAATATTTTTTTAATTCTATTTTGACTTTTATAATCAGTTTTCAAGTAAAATATCATGTTGTTATAATCTCACGGCATCTAAATATATAATTTATGAAAAATTTTTTTTATGTCAAATCTGGAGTACAGCCTCTTTAAATGATAATGAGACTAGTATGCCACTTTGCTAAGAAAAATGGAATGTCTAAAAGTGTGAATGATATAGCTTGAAGGTTGGTGGGGGGAGGGGGAAAATTGAAATCTTCAACAGACTTTTGCTAAGCATTTTTTGTTCTGTAGCAGCTTAATTAGCAAAAAGCACCAAGGAGAAAGAAGGGTGTTTCAAAGTACATTGCAATTTCTTTGTACCATGATTTGTTCATTCACATTTCTCCTGTAAATGAATACTGTACCGTGTAGTTACTTTACAAGTCAGTCTTTAAAGAAAGTACTTAAAATTAAATATTGATTTTTGTATGAATTTTGCTTTATTTTGGAAGAGGTATGAAACTTAAAACTTGAAGTATGTGTTAACGTTTAAAAACTGACCAGTGACTATACCAATGCATTGTTTAGATCTAGCTACAGTTGAGTTCATGCCAGGACAAAAGAACTGTATTCACTTGGAAATATTTCATCTGTACACTTCCTTTTCAGAAAAACAGCGAGGGACAAAGGGTTTAAAAGTGACTGGTGCGACGACGAGGAGATTGCAAGTAGAGGTACTGGATGAAACTGATACCTCCGACAGTCTTGAAAATGAAGAAGATCGTGACAGCCGGGAACTTTATGAAAATTTCTTATAGAGATAGAAAGTATTGTAGAAAAGCTTGGTATTTTAAATGGTTTCTTAGATACAGTTTTATTGGCCAATACAAAAAAACCGAACACTAAAAATTTATAGAACTGAACTCTGCTTACAAGATAAACATCTGTTATTGCAAGAGACTACAAAACCTTGCTGATTATACATGAATGTCCGTTTCTTCTTGAACACATTCTGGTTTACTTACATATAAGTTCTGGAAAGGAAAGGGTCAAAGTCTTCACAATACTCATTGATGCTTACTTTAGCCACTCTAAAAGGACATTTTAGGACTTGACTTTTATTATCACTTTAAGTGAAGTGAAATGTTCAGATAATGTTTCAGTCTTAACACCTTTACCATAGCAATGTTATATAACTTTTTAAACATTTTTATAACATCAGTGTTATTTTCTTTCTACATTTTTTTGGACTCATACTCTAACTAAAGCAGAGATAGAAATTTAGATATTATATAGAATTTTCTAGAAGTGTTAAACTTTTTTCCTACATCACTGTAATTATCATTTGTCCAGTTTGTATGCTCAATCATTCCAAACAGCTGAATGTACAATCATCATCCATTCTACATGTAGTAGGGGACATCTGTATTGTCTGCAGAACTTCTTTGTCTCTCACACTTTATTAGTTTGTAAGGAAAATGATCTGAATTTTTGCAGTCACAAATTATTTTTGTTGAATATTCTTCAAATAAGTTTAACAACCCTCAACTGTTGTTAAAATGAATCATAAGATTTGTCTAAAGGATGAAGAAAAACTTCATCGACCAAAATCTTTAAGTTTGACTTTAATTTTGGGGGGAAGAAAATCTCATTGTTCATTTAAAAACTGTCACATAGTTCATAATTACATGTACAATCTGTTTCTACATTAAATCAAAACTTTCAGGAATCATTCGGGATAATATTGCAGTTTGTTTACAAGATTACAAAACTCTAAAAAGTTGGTGATGTGACATTGATGTTTTACATTTTTTTTAACTATACTTCCATCATAGATTTGCCATAGACAAGTAAAGTGAAACGAAGCTGAATAATTCACTATGTTTTAATATTTTTGTGACATTATAGATTATAAAGTTTGAGTATTATGAGCATATTGAGGGGTCAGGACAAAACTATTGTAACGACACAATATATAAGGAGATACGGTAGTTTTGTGTCAGCACCTCAGTTTGTAATAGAATATAGTAATGGTAACTACAGAGTAATCAGTCCAACAATCATTGCCTTCATTCTCCATCAGTGCCACGTCATTTTCAATCTGAGGGCTATTTGAAGTAGGAATTACAATAAATGATCAATTTACATAGGTTTAGATATTACTGTCTCAAAGAAGCATTGGTTGAGGGTAGGGTGTTAGACTACGGGGCAGGATTGGGGCAGGATTGTCGAAAACCCAGGTTCGATCCGTTCCACTTAACTTTATTCATTGATCATGGGATTATTGTCTGCGAACATTTCATACTTGCGAATAATCATTTACTTGTTTTCATTGGTATTTCATTTTGCAAACTCAGCCAGTGAATACTCATTATTTTACATGAATTTAAAACAAGTTTTGTAAATGGCTAAAAACATTTGCCTATATGCCAGTAAATTTGAAGCTTTATATTGAAAATCGCTGAGTATAATTTATACATTTTGCAGGGTATATACATATAACAGGGCCAGTACCCATTCTCAACTATTCAACAGTTGGTAGTGAACAGGAGTTAATGTAACAAAATTTAAACTCTAAACAATTTTTGAACAAGAGATACTCTTAACAGTAAATTTTAACAAAGAAAATGCTTTTTCATTTTGTTTATGACAATTTCTTTGTTATATGTTTAACAAAAGTTTTGAAAAATATAACTTTGTATTTGAAACAAAGAATAACTTGTGAATTTCTAAAATGTTTGTGAGACATTAATATGCAGGACTTGTGAATTTTGTGGCAATAATTGTTTGTAATCAGTTTATACCAAATTTATTTTAGTTCGATCATGTAGGAAGCTTTTAGCTTATAGACACAGACTCAAATCCGTTCCTGGAACAAACTAGTACTAAGCAATGAGTGTAAAGTTTCTTGCTCAAGGAAACAACGGCTTGCCCCTGTTTGTAATTACATGCAAAGTCTACTAGTTTTATTTCTGTATCTTTACTGGTGCTGCTGCTGTTGTGATATCTTTTTTTATGCACACGCTATGTTGATAAAGGTGTGCAAGAAATAAAATTGAAAGATTGAATGCCTTTTAAAGCTTCCGACTTGTAGATTTTTAGAAGATAAGTCAAAGTACCATTTCAGAAAAGTTTTTATGCTCTAGAAGTTCTATATTATAAACATTTTCTTTTTATGCAAATGATACGGTTCAGCAGCATTAACAGTTCAAGAAACGAAACTAACATTTTGTAAAATGGCATTTTGAGGGGTGAATAGCAAAAATTTTTAAGTCCTAAAAAATAAAGCAGATAGCACTGTTTTTGCATTCACCCCGCAATTTATTTGTTAGAATGAGTTAATCAATATTTTTTCTTCCACGATTAAGTTAGACTTTGTAGTGTAACCAGTTTTACTCCTGATTTGTTGTTTCGTGCAAACCTAAGAGAGGTTGAAAGTTTTTGTTATTTTATTTACATTTTTTATTTTATTTGTAAAGAATGAGTATATTGTTTAAACACTTCTGATTAATTAACAAAACCAGTGATTGTTTTTTTTTGAAAACTGATCTTTTTCTGATATTATTACAATGTTATTGTTATAGTCAGTTTTGATGTTTTCTTTAATTCATTTATACTGTTTTCAATACTATATGTTAACATGTTATTAACAGTTTTTTATTTTGTTTCAGTTTATCCTGTTAACATTTTGAGATGTTGATAATTTATGTTGATTCATGTAAGTCGTGACTGAATAGAGAAATCGCTTGAATATAATACGCACTTTTTTCAAAAAGAGGTGCATATTTTACACCAGGGTGGGCTGTAAGACAATTTTTTCCAGCTTAAAAACCCATAAAATACCGGCCAAAAGTTAGTTATTTCTGACAGAATGATCATGTTTTCTGTTATGGTCCACCTTCTATGAGGAGAGTGTTGTTAAGGGGAGAAAAGCAGTGTCATCAGTACTGAAGTATGGTATCTTAAACCATGCTTTATAATGCCTTTTTTAGGGGGAGGGGTGGGGGGCGCTGTTTTTGCTTGTTTTTTCAAAATGTGTAATTGCTAAAGATAAATCGAAAATAGCCATGTTAATATGATTTGATTAAATTATGTAACCAATGCTTACTGGTATTAAGCAAGTCAATACTCACATTTGTTGAATAATCAACTAATTATTTAGACTAATGGAGTCGCCCGTATTATGTTAAACAAGCACAATAATAAGTGTCATTTGATGTCACCGTAATTACGAGATGTTTGTTTACACATCCAGAACGTGTTGAGAAGGTGTTGGCATGCTGAGATAATAGCGCTGTGTGATTGTCAACACTGCCATCTCAAGATTGTCTGCAAAATGGGCATTATTTATCCTTAATGAAATATACATAAGGGGACTCAGTGGCTGAGTGTTTCATGCATTGAGCTACGAAGCTTGCTACCCGGTTTTGAGTCGGGGTAGTGACTGAGTTACTGACTGATTTCCAAGGACTGGGTGGTAACTTAACTGGGTACTGTTGGCCTAGACTTGGGATTGGGGAGGTAAAATACACTCACCATGGGCTCTTCTGGAAATAAGTTGTTCCATCCACAAAAAGTGGGGACTTTCATTGACTAACCACATTAAATAAGAAACCTTTACCTTTTACATACTATACATAGGTAAATCGACCATAGTGACGTTCACGCAAAGTAATTGTAACATGCACTGAAAATGGCCGCTTCCTGTTTGAAAACAAACCACGCAGCGGTTACTTCCCTTTCAGTACAGTAATCACTGCTGGCAGGCATGTCATGTGATTATGGTCGAAAGTAAATAAACAATATGTTAAACTTTTTACAATTTACTTTTTTTCATTTCATAACATCCAGACATGTGAAACCAATGCATTTCCTATTATAAATAAACAAAGCAAGAGAAAAAATAATTTCTTAAAAAAAATTCACACTTGTATATATACCTGAAATACATCTAAGGTTGATGCGTGTTGGCAGAGATCTTTTCTGAAGAAAGAAGGGGAGATCACTGCAAGGAGATTGAAAAGAAAAATATCGCGTAATGGTACCTTGATTTTCAGGCAAAATTTTTGTGCATATTATATTCCAGTGCAAGCATTTTTCCCAAATTTTGACATGCTAGCATATAACTTTCTGTTTTAGATGTTACAGAAAGTAATGCAAGAAGTGCCAATGTATATAAGTTTCATTTATCAGTTTTCAATAAGTACAATTTATCTTAGAAAAAGTTGCAAAATGCCATTGTGTTTCGTTTTAAGTTCAGGGTGAATTCTTGTAAATTTTATAGGGATGGCAACAAGTACAGATTTTAATGCTCAAGTAATTTTTCAATTGATTTCTTGGTTATCCCAGATTTCTTAAGAATTTTTAAGAGCATGTATATTACTGAGATTTTGCACATAGACGTATGGATAGCTTATTGCTTAAAAGTGTGAAACGCAGTGGTTTACCAACCCAGATACTGCTTTGACAGTTCACTCTCTCATCGAAACTGAAGCAAATATTTACCTGAAATTTGCAGATGAATTTGGTCTGGAATTTAGACACTTTGGTAGCACGAGTTTCATCGAAATAAAAATATAGCTGATAGTAGCCACTGGTCACTTATGGCACCAATAACTGACAACAACTACTTGTCTAGCCTCTTACTTGTTGCCATCCCGAAAATTTTATGAATTCACTTACCCCTGATCATTGAAAAAAATGTTTCTAAGGGTTTTTTTTGTTCTTTAGCAACATTTTGGGTTTTTGTCAGGAAAGAAAATACTTTCTAGTCCTAGGTTGTCCTTATAAAACTTTTTCATATTACATATTTTACTGTGTGTTGTTTGAATTCTAACAGTATTTTTTAAGTTGAAAATTGTTCTTTGAAAGTCTGACAGATGATGACAGGGAGGCAGGGAAAATGAAGGTTTTAAGTGACAATTTTTATGCCCCCACAAAGTGGGGAGCATATAGCGTTGCACTTGTCCGTCCGTCCGTACGTACGTCTGTCCGTCCGTCCCGAAATCTTGTGAACGCAACTCATCTTAAACCGGATGGCAGATTTTGCTTAAACTTCCAGGG
Source organism: Cyclina sinensis (assembly GCA_012932295.1). NCBI lineage: Eukaryota > Metazoa > Mollusca > Bivalvia > Venerida > Veneridae > Cyclina > Cyclina sinensis. The sequence continues at coordinate 35,127,088 of JAAONU010000008.1, forward strand.
ATGAACAGCTTTAATGTGTAGATGGTAGTAAAGGAAGGAATTTTCGCTGCGACCAAATTTAACAGAATTATGGCCCTTTGTTGATTTTTTCACTATATACTATGTAGAAATTTTGTGAATGCAACTCCTCTTAAACCGGATGGCAGATTTTGCTTAAACTTCCAGGGATGAACAACCTTAATGTGTAGATGGAAGTAAAGGAAGGAATTTTTGCTGCGACCAAATTTAACAGAATTATGGCCCTTTGTTGATTTTTTTCACTATATACCATATAGAAATTTTGTGAACGCAACTCCTCTTAAACCGGATGGCAGATTTTGCTTAAACTTCCAGGGATGAACAGCTTTAATGTGTAGATGGTAGTAAAGGAAGAAATTTTTGCTGTGACCATATTTAACAGAATTATGGCCCTTTGTTGATTTTTTCAATATATACCATATAAATAATTGAACATATAAATTTTACATTTGTAATTTAATTTAACATGTACATAAGGTTACCTGTAGATCATTTTAGGTATATGTACAGAAAAAATCTTACATACAGGATATACATGCTCTTGTTTATGAGCACTTATGCATAGTGGGGGCATCCGTGTCCTATGGACACAGTTCTAGTTATTACAAATGACAATCGCCAAATTTGCTGTTTAGATAGATTTATCTGTTGAATGTATTTTAGGCTTTATAGCTTCTAGGGTCAAGGTTACTGACTGTCGACTCACATCTGGTTGAGTGGTTAAAGTCACGGACTTCAAATCTCTTAACCAAACCGATTGATGGTCATGGGTTTAAGCCCTACTACCAACCATTACCATTTATGTGAGAAAGTTGGCAGTTCCAGTTAAGGAGAATGTGAGTTTAGTGCTGGTCCTTGCCAGAATTGATGGTTAGGTAAACTGTCTGTCGGATATGGCTTTGACTTTTAGACAGCATTAAACAGTTAAACCAAAGCATTGTAGATCTCTGTAGAAAGTAAATCAACAGGACTGTTTTATTTTACCAAGTGTATAAATTAATCACTTGAATTGTCAGTGTGTGTAAAATCTATGGTCTCTCAAGCAGTCGAGAGTCCACATTCTTGTTCAAAATTTTCATCAGTTTCAAAGCGTGTAAGACAGAAAGATTTCATTTAAAAGGAGTTTCCAAATGACATCATTTACATCTTGTATCTAGAATTTACACCAGCTAGTGCCTCGATACTGTTGAACTTTTTGTCTCAAAACCGTTTTTCAACACAACACTTGTTTAATGGCATGGCAGCAAAACAATTCAGGCATATTTGCATTGTAGACATGTTTAACTAAGTACCATATATGTTAGTGTAAATAGATGCCTTGTTAAGAAACTTTTTTTTATTCACTTTTGTACTGTTAAGAAAACATAATGATGTCTCCCCCAGTGGTTTTGTATTTTTTATTAACTTTTGTACTGTTAAGAAAACATAATGGTGTCTCCCCCAGTGAAGTTTTGTAGCATATTGTTTTTGTACTTCCCATGGAATTTGCCATAATTTTCTGGTACTAAGCCCACAGTTGAGCATATCATCAGCATGTCGCAGTTCAGTGAATATTAGCAGTAGTTGTGGCCCTTGATTTTTCTGAATTTGAATACATTTAGGCTTATCTCCATATCTGCAGATCAGATTTTGAGGAAACTTCACAGGAATGATCATAAGGAGTAGCTGTGCAAATTTTATCGTGTTCCAGTTGTATTATTTTTTAGCAAAGTATTGGCCCTTTATGTTTGAATACATAACTGATGGATAGATTTTGATGAAATTTCACAGCAGTGATTATTAGGTTAGATTTTGATGAAACATCACAGCAGTGGTCATTAGCATGTGTTGTTACGCATATAATTGGCTGATACTGGTTGGATGATTTGTAGCAGAGTTGCAGCCCTTGATTTGTCTAAATTTGAAAACAGTTGGGCATAATTATCTCCATAACCATTGGTTAGATTTTGACCAAACTTCAAAGCAATGATCGTAACCTAATGTCGTTAAGCATGTTATCTGCGTGTTTATTTCTGATTGTTTGAGTGGCATTCCAGTGCTCTATTATTACATAATTGAATACATTTCAGCATATCTCCATAAAGGCTGGTCAGATTCAGACCACTTGTTGGATTTTTACAAAACTTCACAGCAATGATTGTTAACAGGTGTAGTAACGCATATTATTGATGGCCCTTGGTTTGTCCAAAGTTGAATACATTTAGGCATATCTCTAATACTGCTGATCGGATTTTGAGGAATTTTCACAGGAATAAGTATTATTCATGGGAAAAGATATGTGGGGGGGAGACATTTGTTCTTGTTTTTGTCAAAAATAATCTCTAGTTTGGTATTTGTTTGTACATTGCTTGATGAAGAGCAGATTGCAATATTTGTTAATAAAAAGTTTGAAAATTGCTTTTTTATTTTGTAATATGCCCAGATACGGTCTTATGAGAGATTTTTTTTTAATTGAAAAATTGTTTCTTTATCTCGTTCCAGCTGTTGTATTTAGACCCGGTAAGCAGTATCTCCTAAGGCAGTGTGGAGACAATGAATTTCACAGAATTGATTCCCCAGTTCAAACATTATACATGGTCTTTCAGATGAAAGTGTTGGACCAGTGTCTATTTATTGATGCTCTGCACAATAGAAATAGGTCATTTTTTAAACCTGTATACTTCAGTAAAATTGAAAGGTATCGAAACAAAAGCTTTTTGCAATGGGCAAAATATAATGAGAAAGCAAGTTTCCAAGATTTTTTGTTCTGTTTATTTAAAATGTGCAGAAATAAATAGGCATAACAAGTTCTTACCTTTCTTCACATATGATATTATCTACATTACATTCCTACAACAAATCTTTTGTTATATTCAAGTTATAAAATGAATGGTGCTATGCTGAAATATTCATTAAAATTAGGTTTAAGACTTCCTAAGGATAAATGCAACTGTTCCAGTTTCCTCCCCACACTATTTTTTCTTGCCCTTCTTTTTCCCTCCCCCTAGTGCAGCGTCGGGATCCTGTCCCTGAGCTATGGCTAGTTTTTTCTTCAACTCTAACAGTTTAGCCACCTCTGCATCTACAATACTCTTCTCTACCTTGTTTGTCTTCAGCTCTCTCACTTTGTTACCCTGTTATACAATATACATAGAAATTATGACAAGTAATATTTTAATATCATGATTTATATCAAAAGTAGAAAAATATTTTTAATGTATTCAAAAACACTTTTAAACAGTGTATTTGCTTAGGCCACTGTGGACATCATCATGATTGGCATCATCATCATCATCATCATCATCATCATGTATATCTTACTACTATAATAAGTCCATATTATTACAATGGTAATGAAAGACCAGTTGCACTAACTTTAATATTTTTCAAAATGGAGAATGTACACTAAAATATTTCTTTTAACCTTCTAGAATTTATTAAACACATGTTTTGTAACATTCTAAAAGCATTTTTAGCCTGTTTGCAACAGTCAACAAATAAATGAATGATTGAATTAGTTTCATGCAAAGGCCATTTGTATGTTAATGCTAAAACTTAATCAAAAATTAACATTCCACTTATCTGAAGACTCTTGATTACAAACAGAGGGGTGATTACGAAAGTAAAATGTGTGTATCAGCATGAACATTCACCTCCTATCCACCTAACAGTCTTTCAGCTCTTTAAATGCTATGACTTTACTTGCCTATGTTACTTTTCAGAGGATATGCGAACATTTATCAATGGTTTTCAGAGGGCAGTAACAATATGTAATAAAGTCTTACCTGTTCACTGACTTCTGCTGTCAATTTTTCAACTTCAGCTGAATCAACTGCATTGGCTGTTCCAGTCACCTCCTGCTTCACTTCTGCTGGTTTCTGCTGCTGTTTATTTCCACCCTTCTTTTTACCTCCCCCAGACTGTGGTGTGGCCTCCACACCTTGGCAAGCTGCTAACTTTTTCTTTAGATCTAACAGTACAGCAACTTCTGCATCTATTACACTTTTCTCTGCCTTTTTGCTTTTTAACTCTCTCACTTTGTTTCCCTGTAATTCAACAACAATACTTCGACTTAATTCACAGTTAATTACGAGGGTCATCAAATGAACATCTGGACTAAATTATTTTCAAGTGGGTCAACGGTTGTCAAGGAAAATAGCTCTGAAATTTTTCCTTTTGGCTGCCAGTTTTGTGCACTGAAATCAATAAATTTCAAATATCTGAAAGGTGGGCATCCATGGAACATTTTAGAAATGTTTTAATGAAATAGGCGCAGTGATTCTGGAAGAGATGTTTGAATGCAACTGTTGCTGGACAGTGGGCTATCCAGATAGCTCACATGAGGCTATCAACTCAGAAGAGCTCAAAAGTGAAACAACTTGCGTACTAACAGTAAACTGAAAAATAGTTAACTTGGAAACACTGTTTCCCTTTGGCTGTAGCAGTAATTAACTACCTGTTCTGTGACTGCAGCCTCCAGTTTCTCTATTTCTGCAGGACTACCCTTTACACCTGTGGGTGTGTCTCCTCCCTTCTTAACCTGGTAAAACAAGAACATTGATAAGGTAAACATACTGACAAGTAGGTGCTTCATAGCTCTTCCTAGAAAATTCAGAAGATGTTATCACTTCAGTAATTCATTTCAGTTAGAATAACAATACAGTAAATATTACTGAACAGTATATACATCTACAATACAGTGTGTACAGAAAGAATTACAATACAATGTGTACAGTACAATACAGTGAGTACAGTAAGAAATACAATATAGTGTGTACAGTACAATACAGTGAGTACAGTACAATACAGTGAGTACAGTAAGAAATACAATACAGTGTGTACAGTACAATACAGTGAGTACAGTTAGAAATACAATGTGTACAGTACAATACAGTGGGTACAGTAAGAAATACAATAGTGTGTACAGTACAATACAGTGAGTACAGTAAGAAATACAATACAGTGGCACAATTAGGATAACAGTACAATGTGTACAGCTAGAATTACAGTACAGTGTGTACAGTTAGAATCAAAGTACAGTGTGTGTACAGTAAGAATTACAATACAGTGTGTACAGTTAGAATAACAGTACAGTGTGTACAGTTAGAATTACAGTACAGTGTGTACAGTAAGAATTACAATTCAGTGAGTACAGTAAGAATTACAATACAATGTGTACAGTACAATACAGTGAGTACAGTAAGAAATACAATACAGTGAGTACAGTAAGAATTACAATACAGTGTGTACAGTTAGAATAACAGTGCAGTGTGTACAGCTAGAATTACAGTACAGTGTGTACAGTTAGAATCAAAGTACAGTGTGTGTACAGTAAGAATTACAATACAGTGTGTACAGTTAGAATAACAGTACAGTGTGTACAGTTAGAATTACAGTACAGTGTGTACAGTAAGAATTACAATTCAGTGAGTACAGTAAGAATTACAATTCAGTGAGTACAGTAAGAATTACAATTCAGTGAGTACAGTAAGAATTACAGTACAGTGTGTACAGTAAGAATTACAATTCAGTGAGTACAGTAAGAATTACAATACAATGTGTACAGTACAAAACAGTGAGTAGAGTAAGAAATACAATGTGTACAGTACAATACAATGGGTACAGTAAGAAATACAATAGTGTGTACAGTACAATACAGTGAGTACAGTAAGAAATACAATACAGTGAGTACAGTAAGAATTACAATACAGTGTGTACAGTTAGAATAACAGTACAGTGTGTACAGCTAGAATTACAGTACAGTGTGTACAGTTAGAATTACAATTCAGTGTGTACAGTTAGAATTACAGTACAGTGTGTACAATTTGAATTACAGTACAGTGTGTACAGTAAGAATTACAATTCAGTGAGTACAGTAAAAATTACAGTACAGTGTGTACAGTAAGAATTACAATACAGTGTGTACAGTTAGAATTACAGTTCAGTGTGTATAGTTTTATACAGTGTGTACAGTAACAATTACAATACAGTGTGTACAGTCAGAATTACAAAGCAGTGCGTAAAGTATGAATTACAATAATTTGTGTAGAGTTAGAATTACAGTAACAATTACAATACAGTGTGTACAGTCAGAATTACAAAGCAGTGCGTAAAGTATGAATTACAATAATTTGTGTAGAGTTAGAATTACAGTAACAATTACAATACAGTGTGCACAGTCAGAATTACAATGCAGTGTGTAAAGTAAGAATTACAATACAGTGTGTACAGTAACAATTACAATACAGTGTGTACAGTTAGAATTACAGTACAGTGTGTACAGTAAGAATTACAATTCAGTGAGAACAGTAAGAATTACAATGCAGTGTGTACAGTAAGAATGACAATGCAGTGTGTACAGTAAGAATTACAATACAGTGTGTACTGTTAGAATTACAGTACACTGTGTACAGTACAATACAGTGTGTACAGTAATAATTACAATACAGTGTGCACAGTCAGAATTACAATGCAGTGTGTAAAGTAAGAATTACAATGCAGTGTGTACAGTCAGAATTACAATACAGTGTGCACAGTCAGAATTACAATTCAGTGAGTATAGTAAGAATTACAGTACAGTGTGTACAGTACAATACAGTGAGTACAGTAAGAATAACAATACAGTGTGTACAGTCAGAATTACAGTACAGTGTGTACAATTTGAATTACAATGCAGTATGTACAGTCAGAATTACAATGCAGTAAGCATGTATATCTATGGTTAGAAACTGAGGCAATCACTGTCAAAATGCAGTCAAACAAAATGGTAACTTCATTATTATTAATATGAGAATACTCATAAGTCCCTTCTGCACTTTTTGCCAGTGATGAATCTAAAAATACAATTCTACTTAAAGTTCTAACACGAGATTCTAAGAATCTTGTTTTGACTGTAGAATACATAAGAAATTTCAAGCAATGAATCAGCAAGTTCATTTAAATAAAGAATTTACCTTTGTTTTTCCAGTGCTGACAGGTCCCTGTCCAGCAAATCTTTTCTTCAGTTCAGCTATAGTTGATGCTTCTATCTTTTGGAACAAAGGTGAGGGCTATAAGACAAAAAAATTCTTTAAAATTTCAGAAGACAACTACACAAAAAATGGACATGAATAAAAGAATGTCTGTAGACTGTTTATAAAAAGGAGCTCTTTTGTTGAAGACATTGCTTAATGCTACAGAAAAACATTTCATCAGATCGTAACGATATGCAATATAATTTCTAGCAAATGGAACAAAAAATCTGTTACTTACTGTTCCAATTTTATGTCCTGGGGCAAGATGGCATACAAAATCCTGGTAGACCACATTGCACTCTTCTGGGGCATTCAGCTGACCCTGAATGGTGGCACTGACTTGAGGCATGTACGGCTGTAATAACACAGACAGAAGGCAAGCAATGTTGGCTGCTAGACTGACTACTGTCCCAGCTCTGGATCTATAAATAGAACAAAGAACAATAAAGTAAGGTTAATACTTGATATATAAAAGAAAATATTGTTACACTCCAAATATTATCAAAATTAAGGTAAAATCTCAGTATCAGATATCAGTGTTGGAATAAAAACTAAAACTAGACCCTATCAAGTTATGACCTGAGCTAAACTTAAAAAATGGATTTATCTATCATTCAGAAAGCAATTTATCACTAAAATTGGGGGGAGTACTATATTGAAAACAAAAACACAGCTGGAAAGTGATTCTTTGAAAATGTGCCACATCAGATCATGGTTTTCAAAAAACACATTTTTCATTGTTTGACATTTTTCATTTCTAGCAAAAGGTACATAGGGACTGAAGAATGTCTTCTAATTACACTGTTATTTTGTTCTATCTGGTCTGGTAAGATCATGTTGTCTGTTATAGGGTTAACGCATGTTTTTTCGTGTTATAACATCTGCAGAATCCTGAGGAATGGTTGGTGCCTGAGCCCTACATATCCCGAAAAAACGTGCTTTAACGCTATTCTAGCATAAAATGATCTAGAAAAGACATGTCGATTAAAAAAATATTTGAAAGGATTTCATGTGGATTTATGACTGAACAAGGCCAGCCATCGATTTCATCAATGATCATGAATGTTTCGTCTTCGTTCCGACCTGCAAAGTTACATAAACTGCCGATTTGGGGCAAAAAAGACGGATCAGCATCCATTATTTACAAAGGTCCTGTAACGCGCAAAACTGAAAACGGGTAATAACAGCGCTTGTGCGCGAGAACTTCCTTGTTAACACACCTCTTCGCTCTCATTAAAATATAGGCAGAATGGGCAGAAACAAGCGATTTTATGCTAGAATAGCTGATTAACTTACCTATCTAAGTCACTACCCATCACGAGCACCCATGGTTTGTCTGTAAGAGATAAACTTACCTATCTGAGTCACTACCCTTAACAAGCACCCATGGTTTGTCTGTTAAGGGATAAACTTACCTATCTGAGTCACTACCCTTCACGAGCACCCATGGTTTGTCGATTAACTTACCTATCTGAGTCTTCTAAGTACACTGTTATTTTGTTCAATCGGGTCTGGTATGATCATATTGTCTGTTAGTCGATTAACTTACCTATCTGATCTGAGTCACTACCCTTCACAAGCATCCATGGTTTGTCTGTTAAGAGATAAGTCACTACCCTTCACAAGCATCCATGGTTTGTCTGTTAAGAGATAAACTTACCTATCTGAGTCACTACCCTTCACAAGCACCCATGGTTTGTCTGTTAAGAAATAAACTTACCTATCTGAGTCACTATCCTTCACAAGCACCCATGGTTTGTCTGTTAAGAAATAAACTTACCTATCTGAGTCACTATCCTTCACAAGCACCCATGGTTTGTCTGTTAAGAAATAAACTTACCTATCTGAGTCACTACCCTTCACAAGCACCCATGGTTTGTCTGTTAAGAAATAAACTTACCTATCTGAGTCACTACCCTTCACAAGCACCCATGGTTTGTCTGTTAAGAAATAAACTTACCTATCTGAGTCACTATCCTTCACAAGCACCCATGGTTTGTCTGTTAAGAAATAAACTTACCTATCTGAGTCACTACCCTTCACAAGCACCCATGGTTTGTCTGTTAACAAATAAACTTACCTATCTGAGTCACTATCCTTCACAAGCACCCATGGTTTGTTCGTTAACAAATAAACTTACCTATCTGAGTCACTACCCTTCACTAGCACCCATGGTTTGTCTGTTAAGAGATAAACTTACCTATCTGAGTCACTGCCCTTCACAAGCACCCATGGTTTGTTTTCCTGCATGAACTGGTTGCCAAGCCGAGAAATGCTCAAAATGTTTCTGATTGAATCTCTCAACCTGAAATATTATCATGCAGCTTTCTAAATCAACAAAGAACATGTACGTAAAAACACTCGAAAGAGAGGCACACCTGTTATCAGTTAGCTGAGTCGCCTATCGAAGACATCTTACTTATTTATTTGCAGGCAAGAGTTAAAATCTTTTATACATTGACATTTCCATATATTATAAAATTCTGCTAATTAGACCAGTCAAAAAGTGGTCTTGATAACAGACCAGTCTGAACACAGGACCTTTATTATTTTAAATTTTACACTGTGGCTCTTAAAACTTGCTGTTTTTTTTTGCATAAATTTGAAATAATTAAAATGTCCCAAATGTCTGAACTTTACTGTATTTCTTAACCTGTCTTCATACTATTAACTTACTTAGCTGACTCCATGTTGTCTATGTATGTCTTCAGTTCTCTATTGACCAAGGCCAATAGATTGTAGTCATCTGCATTTAGAGCCATTTCTTGAATAACCCCACCAAAACTGTTACTCACAAACATCAGTGCCCTGCAAATAATCAATTTTTTTCAACTTTACATTTTGCCTGATAAAATTAAAAGCTGGCCCAGCTAGCTCAATCAGTACAGCATCAGATCATCAATCTTGACAATCCCGGTTCAATCCCCATCAGGGCCGGCAAAATTTCTCGCTGATAATTGATCTATCGGTCATTTGTCCCTCACCTCTGATGCAAGTGAGGAAGTAGTCAGTCACTTGCGTAGAAATTGGTTAGTAAACTGGTTGGATACCCAGGAACACTGGTTAGGTGGACTGACAGCCGGGATTTGAACTTAGCTGTTAAACTGGTGTTTAACCCCAATAAAACCAAACCTGATAAAATCAAATGAATGATTCTGTTCTGTTTACAAAAAAAACCCAAACAGTTTAAATCTCACTGATTCATTCTCCTTACAATCTTTCAATAATATCTGAGCTAGCAAGAACTAGTGCTTAACAAATACACTTGTACAGTCTAGTCGTGAAAACCGACTGTTACATTAAGACTAAAAATCATGAAATCATAAATGCAGCTATTGATGCAAACTCAAATATTCAGACAGACTTATTTTACCTGTTTATGAAGTTGCCCAGATTGTTCAGTAGTTCACTGTTGTTCTTCAATAAGAAGTCATCCCAGCTAAAACTGCTATCCTAAAAAGCAAAATAAATTTTGTTCCAATAATACTTAAATAACTTGTGAATGGAAAGTACTTGTAATATCAAAATTTATACTGTGTAAGTTATTGGCAGGGGTCTTATTGGAGATATTGGCCATCAGCATTTATTGTGTCAATTCTAAATGCTGCAAAAATAAATCATTGAAGTTTGAATTAATCCTCACTGTATGACAGATTTTGATGATTTCACAAACGAAAAGTTCTTGTATTTTGTCTAATAATTTTAAACTGGTGTTAAAAACACTCTAAATTTGTACCCTTTCTGAACAAAGCCAGTATCTGGCACAGAAGATTTTAAGCATGACCTATTTTAACATTTGTGATAGCCTGAGAACTGTCAAAATAATATGTAAATCAGATTACAATATCAAAAAATTACAACATACTACTCCAAACATTTTTTGTCCCTGCAGTACCTTTTGCTAGAAGGGAAAGTTGTGATACAAAGAAAAAATGAGATTTTACTGAAAAATTATCAGGTTCATTGCTGATTTGAGTAATCATGTTTAACTGTAACTTTTATCTCACTCAAGTACAATACACTATTAAGTTACAATCAAAATCATACTAAAAGAGTTAGGACTTGTATTACCTCTCTTCTTGTGCAATTATACAAATGAACATTTTTGTACAAAACAACATGACCCTTCAGTAGAGGAAGAGGTCCACTAGACAATGGTACACAAAAAATTTCTAAAATGTAGGCCTTACATGATTTATATGATTTTGGTTGAGGTCCATTAGATAATGGTATAAACCAAATATCTAAGCTCTAGGCCTAGAAGACTTGTAAAGATTTTCCTTTCAGTTGCCTTGGCAACCAGAGTTCTGCATGAAATTCCATTTTATACAATTTTGAAAGGGGACCATACAAGGTTTATTGCTACTGCTGTGAAGTTCATTAGCAATTGGCCCTCCATTATGAGAGAAGATGTTGTATGAAGTTAATTGTGGATGACGGACGAACAACTGACAAAACAGCATACTTAAAGCCAAGAAAAGAAGAAACCTTAAGCTTAAAGGGGAAAGAAAATTGAACATGTGTTTAGTACTTTGAAAATCTCAATTTTAATACTGTAAGTGCACATTCAAGTTAAGTCTCATCTATGACATGTAAGGTAACAATACCTGTGTCTCAGGTCTAATGTACAGCAGATAGAACCTATATATATCTGCTGGTATCCCAGTGTCCCTTGCCTGATCCCCAAACACACCTGTGGCTCGACTCTTAGAGAATTTACCGTCTTCGTAATTCAAATATTCTGACAACAAAACAAAGAAACTACCCTCACATACATAAGATAAATTATCTATAACCTGAATCTGCAGGAAAAACTTTATTTGCTTCTGCCAAACATTTGCTAATAAAGTCATTTTCTTGTCTGCTAATGCAGTCAATTACTTTAAATATTACCACACAAAATTCAAAATGTAACTCCTGTTCATCCAAAAGTTATTGTGTTATAACATAAAGATTGATAAACATACATGTACTTGTTCTAGAAGATGCTGTAAAAAGGAATTAAACTACAATAGAACTAAACTCCACTGTAATAAACTGATTTAGATAACTTAGTTGAAAAACAAATTGCAACTGACCAATCAATGACCCAGACATCAGGTGCTGTAGATTACTGTTTACATGCAACTGTCAATGAATTACCTGTGGCTGACATGTGATTCACAATTCCGTAGTTGTCCCGAGCACCGAGCAGAGTGGCTGGAAATATGACGCTATGGAATGGTACATTATCCTTGCCAAGAAAGTTGTACATCTGAACATTTTCCTGGTTCTTCCACCACTGTTCCCAATGTTCCGTGTAGTTAGCAGTGATTGAAATGTAGCCAATAGGAGCATCAAACCAAACATAAAACACCTTGAAAAAAAAGTTTGTACACATTAGACTTACATGTAATTAGTGTCAATCCATATAAGGGTTAATGTAAAGAAAAAAATAAGTTTAACTTCCTCTAAAGATAGTCAGATAACACTCAGACATTGTTCTTTGGAAGGACCAACCAGCACTAGACTCCTAATCTCCGAAGGAACTGCCAACTTTCTCAGTCAAATGGGTAGGATTTTATCCATGCCTTAGCTTAAGCATCAGGTTTATTGACCACAAGTCGGGGATCTTCCCCACTACCTCATCGCAAATACAGAAGTTAAAGTCCAAATTATATCTTAGCTATTTAAGTCTTCCATGAACAATAAATTTTTCAATATCACAGAAAAATGTATAATTCATTATCTATAATTTATGGTAATTTACATATCCATTACTTTAAACAGGATACATTTTGAATCACAAGTATATAGAAAACACAGTACCAAATAGAACAAACCAAATCTGTTGAAGTTTTAGCATTGTGTTAATGCAATACCTTATCAGTGTACCCCTCAAGTGGTACAGGTGTTCCCCATTTCAGGTCACGACTGATGCACCTTGGTTTGAGCCCATCCCTTATCCATGAGTTTGTGATGACCTTGGCATTGTTGGTCCAGGTACCATTCTGGAATGCCTTTGTCAGGTGTGACTGTAGCTGGGGCTCAATCTATATGAAGGAAAAAAGAAAGAAATGCTGTGTTTTAATAAATCCTTCTGGAAATTAATTTTTAAACACTTAAGGTATAATTTTGATTCTGAAACAAAATGCAACAGAATTAATGTCTTTATGTACTGAGGTTAAAATGGCATTTATGATAATTTTTCCAATACCCAAAGTTTTTCCCACTTCAAGAATATCTTAAAAGAATGAACAAAAAATGGAATGAATAATGTTTAAAAACAGGACACTTCAAGAAATTTTACCTTCGGGAGATCAAGAAACAGGTGTTCACTGGTGCGAACTTTTGGGGTGTTTCTACATAGTTTACACTTTGGTTTGACCAGCTCTGTGGCATTTATAAGTTTTCCGCAGGCATCACACTGGTCACCCCTTGCATCCTCAAATGCACACAGTGGGCAGGTACCTTCTACAAACCTGTCTGCAAGGAATCTGAAACCAAAAAAATGTTATATTTGTTTGAAAGATTCAGTTTGTGTTGAAAAGTGTGTATTTCAGTCTTGTACATTACAGAAATGTCTGTATTCATGCCTGTAATCTACTTATGTAAAGATGTTTTTCAAGCCTGCCATATAAGCAAAAGTTACTTTACTTTTAGTAGCAACAAACTTTCATGTTTGCATTTTTTCATGCCACAGTGGTACCTCATATAACAATGAACAAACATTTATTACTTATAAAAAGATGTGTTTTCTTTGCACTTACCTATCACAGTTTTGACAATGCAACTGTTCTACACTGTCCTTCAGTATAAAATCTTTCTTGTATAGATGCCAAAATATATCCTGAGCTATACTGCAAATAAATAAACCAATACTGAATGTTCAATTTCTGCAATTTGAGTCATGATTTTAATGGGATACAACCACATAACAATTTTTTTTTATTTCTAGTTTTAACACACTTGCTGCTTATCTCATATTATATTGGAGTAATTTTTTGACATCGGGAAACAAATCAATAGCATTCTTGAAAACACGAAAAACAAGAACTGTCACTGTAAGATGACAATGTCCCCAAAGTGGTGCTGTGACCTTTGAGCTGAGGACCAGATAAATTGTTGATCCATCAAAAGAAGTGGCTTTTTTGACAATAAGCCCTAAGGTCAAGGTCATTTAGGGGTCAAGGTAAAATAAATGTAAGTCAGTGGGAAGGTCTTGCCCAAAGGGGTGTTGTGTCCAAGTATGAAGTATATCCACTTACTAATTAGGAGTTTTTGGACAATTGGCCAATGTTATGTTTTTTGACAATTGGAACTATTAGGTGAAGGTCATGTCCTAATGGGTATTGTGTTCAAGTATGAAGTATTTCCACATAGGAAGTTATGGCCAATGTTAAAGTTTTTGGACAATTGGATCTTCAAGGTGAAGGTCATTCAGGGGTCAAGGTGAAATAAATAAAAAATAAATATAAGTCAGTGGGAAGGTCTTGGCCAAAGGGGTGTTGTGTCCAAGTATGAAGTATAACCACTCACTAAAAAGGAAGTTATAGCCAATGATAAAGTTTCTGGACAACTGGATCTTCAAGGTGAAGGTCATTCAGGCGTCAAGGTCAAATTAATATAGTTCAGTTGGAAGATCTTGTCCAAAGGGGTAATGTGTCCAACTATGAAGTAAATCTACTAACTAATAAGGAAGTTATGGCCAATGTTTAAGTTTTCCAGACTGACAGACTGACAGTTCAAAAACTTTCGGATGCATCCCTTTGGATGCATAAAAATATCCTATTCTAGTTTTGTAATTACTGAAGAATTTTTTCTTTTATTGTCATATATGATATGCCAAACTGCAACTCCTGAAACAGATTTATAAATTTATCAACATGCTACATGCTGTTGCATTTGTTTTTTCATATACAATAATGTTCCAGTAATAAAACCAGTGAATATGGGGTCTCTTAATTAATCTCAAAAGTGAAACTTATTTTTCCTAAATTTTAGAAACTGGTTTAAAAAAAACTGCCAATGTTCTTGTAGTTTGAAAATAATCAAAATGGTCATAATAGTGTAATGTAATGGCATGGTTCAAGAAAACTGAAAATTTGTCAGTTTTAACTTCAGCTTCCTGGACCGATTGAGATTTGAAAATTTTTTGGAGCCCTGTGCAATGGTATCTGAAACTTAAAGATCAACACTGACTGGGAAAGGAAGGAAAGCCAACTTACACTGTTACCTTCGGAAAGTGGAAAGAAAA
The DNA here is from genome assembly GCA_012932295.1 of Cyclina sinensis. Lineage (NCBI taxonomy): Eukaryota > Metazoa > Mollusca > Bivalvia > Venerida > Veneridae > Cyclina > Cyclina sinensis. The sequence goes on from JAAONU010000008.1 coordinate 35,142,334, forward strand.
ACTAAAACCCTAAATCATACCTAGTTTGTTGTTTAGTTGTTGTTCTACCAAAGTAGTCAAAATCAATGTTAAACCACTGGTATATCTGTTCATGTATAGCTGTGTATTTATCACAGATTTGCTGCGGCGTGACACCCTCTGAAATAGCTTTCGTCTCTGTTGCCGTACCATATTCATCTGTCCCGCACACATAAAGACAATTATAGTTTCTCAGTCGGCAATACCTACATAATACATTACACACCAGTCTTTTAAAAAAATCACAATACACACAGTGCATGGAAAATTACAAAAACTTGCAAAACAGTGAAAATGCTTATCCATACAGCAATAACAACAACAAAATGTACTGTTGCATACAGTATCTAACTAACAATGTTACCCAGATAATTGGGGTTAAGAGACATACTGGCTCCTTTTGTTATAAATAACTAGCTTAGTCTTTGGTGTGTTAAGATTACGTTAAATATTCTCCTTTTTTGAAAACAACTGCAACTTGGGTGGTGCTGCGAGAGTAGATTTGCAAAAACAGAAAATTTTGCTATGATGTTTATTAGGGATGTAAACGAATACCTAAAACGGTATCCGGATACTCGTATAGACTATCCGGATACTATCCGGATACTCGTATAAAATCGACGACTAGACGATCTCAATGTTCCAATTCCTAGGCTTAACATTTGATGTATGTTTTACATATTGTTCCGGTAGTCATATTACAGGTGATAAGACAGTTTCATAAAACAATAACTGTTTTTGTATCTACTTGTAAATAAAGATGATAATACAAAGACATGTTGTTGACCGTTTTTAGTTTCCTTGTGGCCACTGAAGTATATTTTCCCGCCAATACGCATGTGCGGCAAGTCTAAGTTTCTAACGAAAACGTCATTCGTCCGTTTATTGTTTCTTTATTTTTTCCATGGTCTGTCCTTTTTACTTTCTAAATATGATATGTCATTTAAACTTTTTTAAAAATATCATTTTAATATCACCATATATCAAAATGTTATTTTATTAATCTATTCTTTCATACTGGTACATGTATTTATGCAGCTTACGGTACTATGTGAGCGCAAACAAAATAAGATAAAACAATGATTTCAAACGTGTTAGAAGTTTTAATAGACTTCAAAACGATTCTGCCTGTTTGTTTTTCGCTGTTTTGCTTTCCGATCACGTGAAGTATTTCCACACGTCGGATGCTATTTTAGGAGGCATGTTGCTGAGAATGGTTCTTATTTTTTTAATATGAATGCTTTGGAATTCTAGAAAAGAATGAGTGTTTGACACATTAAAATTATAACGGTTGTTTTAGAAAATCATTGATTGGATACATCGTTTGAGTACTCACATTTTGATTGGATATTCTTTTAGTATTGCGTTAAAACAGTTATAGGATTATTTGCGGAAGTTACCATTTACCCCATAATTGCCATGTTTGACACTGCTAATTGATTTACAATGGGGCAAGATATTCTTATATAGACTCTATAAACATAATGGATTAAGGTAATTAAAACACAATGGGGTGTAGCGTTGTATCTTAGCAGTTTGCAAGACGAATACACGGCGTGCGACAATAAACCAATTAAGTGATATGCCGCGGGCAGTCAATAGACACGATTTTGTTTAGCGTCATGAAGTTGTCAAATTAATTTTGCCAGTGTTTGATTTTTTTCTATCAAAGTTAAATTTCACTGTTATTTTTATTTTGTATACGAATATTCGTATAGAAAATTAGTATCCGAATACCAACATAGTATCCGGATATCCGAGTACTCGGATACTCGTTGACATCCCTAATGTTTATCATGCTTTGCCTAAACAGGTCAACAATGGTTACCACAGACAATCTAATGAGACAAAACACCAAAAATAACAAACCTTGAGAAGACGTCGGCACTGAGCACACAACCAATAATGTTTCCAAGATGAGGTACGTTGTTCACATATGGAAGAGCACTAGTTATCATCATGTTACGTTTTCCTTTTTGTGGAAGTCTGGAATTCATATGAACAGATTTGTGTATTAATTTCTATGTTTGGAAAACATGCATAAGGTTAATGTTTACATGCAGTATTGTTTTTGTTCAAGGAAAAGATACAATTAAAAAGATTAAATATTTACTTTCCATTAAATATTTTTCTAGAACCCTTAAATGCACATGAAAAAAACCCCGAAACATTATGGTGCTTAAAAAGTGAACTGTTGATTTGAAATATTACATACAAGTAAATTAAAGGCCACTTAAATATCTTGATCTGGTTTAATACTAAAGTTTCCTTTTAATCAACTTCACACTATAATATGTATTTGCACTGCTGTTCTTGAAATTCAGATCCAATCTAAAAACTGATAATTCATAATGATTTTACCACCTTGCTGGAAAGAAAAAAAAAAAAGAAACAAGAAATGTTTGTAAAACATACATGCCCCCCAGCAGCACCTAACTGCTTGTGGTTGGGCCAAAGCATTCTCTAGTTATTGATCAGAAACTGTTTTTAGGATGAAGGTCCCTTTGGCCTTGACCTTTGACCTAATGACCTCAAAATCAATAGGGGTCATCTACTGGTAATGACCAACCAGCATACCAAGATGAGTGAACCTAGGTCAAAGCGTTCTCTAGTTATTGATCGGAAACCGTTTTTAGGATGAAAGTCTCTGTGATCTTGACCTTTGACCTAATGACCTCAAAGTCAATAGCAGTCATCTACTGGTGATGACCAACCAGCATACAAAGTTTGGTGAACCTAGGTCAAAGCATTCTTTAGTTATTGATCGGAAACCGTTTTTAGGATGATGGTCCCTGTGAGCTTGACGTTTGACCTAATGACCTCAAAATCAACAGGGGTCATTTACTGGTGCTGATTAACCAGCATACCAAGTTTGGTGAACCTGGGTCAAAGCGTTCTCTAGTTATTGATTGGAAACCGTTTTTAGGATGAAGGTCCCTGTGAGCTTGACCTTTGACCTAATGACCTCAAAATCAATAGGGGTCATCTACTGGTGATGACCAACCAGCATACCAAATTTGGTGGACCAAGTGTCTACCGACGGACCGACCGACCGACATTTGCAAAACTATATGCCCCCCTCATCTTCGATGGGGTGCATAAAAAAAACACACAGTTTTTTGTGCGGTTGAAAGATAGGATTTCTTTGTGAGATTGAAAGATACCTTTTCATTGTGGGATTAAAAGATACCATTTCTTTGTGGTATTGAAAAATACCATTTTTTTGTGGGATTGAAAGATACAATTTCATTGCAGGACTGAAAGATAACATTTCTTTGTGGGATTGAAAGATACCCAGTTTTTTATTTTATTTGTGGGATTGAAAGATACTGTTTCTTTTAGGGATTGAAAGATACCATTTCTTTGTTGGACTGAAAGGTAACTTTTCTTTCTGGTATTCTAACCTCTAAACTGGAAATTCAAAATCTATACTCACATAGGATGTTGTCTTTTGACTGGTGTTGGACACAGTTTTTTTCCATGTAACCAAGACTCTGTAGCTGCCGCCACCTCCTCTGGGCTGGCTGTAACTTTTTCTGCAGGGGCCTGAAAGGAAAATTTTGTCAATTTTATATCAAAACATTGCTTTTTTTCATTCTGAAAATTTATTTAGAAGTTGTTTCAACTGTAGTCACATTCAGAGCCATCACAAATGGAAATAATTTGTTGCAAATGCTGTTATTATTTGCTACACCAAATGCAGTTATCTCCTCTCCAAACTCTTAATATTTTCACAGATGAATTTTAATACAAAAGAAAATATGTACATGTATAGGGTTAAGTCATTTAACAGTTTATACCTGTACATAATACTCCAAGTATCACATTAGAAAACAGCCACTCTTTATGACATATGCATATGCAATCCTAAACCTATATTAAACATATGTCTGCTAATAAATAGAGAATAATAGGTTTGTGTCACGGATGGAAAAAGTTTATCTGGCAAGATGTAGAAATTTATCTGGTAAGCCAAAGGCGAACCCGATAAATTTCGGAGCTGAGCCAGACTAACTTATAAAACTGAATCATATTCACTGTTGTCTCTTCCTTAGGTTTATTTGTCTGTTTTTGTACAGCCGGTTTCTTGTCTGTTTCCTTGTGTCTCCATGGTGACGGCTGTGATGTCAGTGACTGTTTCAGTGCTGTAGAGTTACCTCCCTTGTACACTGCATGAGCTGCCATCTTGAATTCTGGTTTTGAGGAGAGAGTAGACAGCCATGTTTGTACTGCTTTGAACTCTGTGTCACAACCTTGAAATATTTGGTATGGTAGAATTTATGTTTAATCAAAGTTCTTTTCACTGAATAATTAAAAACATTTCTTCTGAAATGAGTAACAAATGAAACAAGGTACGTGTATTTTTATTAAGATATCTTAAAACATTACAAACAGACAAACCAGAGGCCATGATCATAAAAGTTGTTTCAGTAATTTAAATTTCTTTCTTTGAGAAGTTGATTACAGAAACGGTTTTTGTTTTTTTAATATTTGAAAAAACTTTAAACATTACTGTTTAAAGCATTTATTGTGGTCAGCGTATACAGCATAGTCCAACAGGAAGTGTTAATATCAAAACTCCATGTACTGAAGACCAAAAACACCTACTGGAAGAATAGTCAGCTGAAAATTGGTGTTTTCAACTAAATCATACATTGTACCTTTAATAGCAAAGTTCCCTGACAAGGCAGGGAATAATGTTGCCCATATGACTACATCAGCTACTGTAAACTGGTTCTGAAAATAGAAATACACCATACATGTATCATGACATCCCCCATTTTATTCAAGCTGCAAAAAAATAATTTGTGACTTGTAATCATACATCTTAAGAGTGGAGATTTATTCAAATGGAAATGGTCCATGCATTTTGTGAAATTGCTATGTTTTTCTTCTAGTATGACTTCAGTACTGATTTCTCCATGGTCCCTGCTCTTTTCTTTTTTCGACAGTTTTGAACACACACTCCAATTAACTGTGTTTTGACCCTAGAGAATTAATCTGAACAATCTTTGTAGTGGTCAACTTTTAAACGTTTTTCCTAAACAACTCAGTACTTTAAACAAGTGACCCCCTTGGGGGTAAATTTTGAACAATTTTTGTGACAATGCTACATACAAAATATCTTAGCTCTGTGACTTGTGGTTCTTGACAAGAAGATTTTCAAAGTTATTCCTAAATAAGTCTATGTAAAACATATAATCCCTGTGGTGGGGCCAATCTGGACCTAGTCCCCATTATCTGAACAACTTTGGTGAAAGTCCACCAAACAATGATAATTACATACTAAATAAATTAGCTCTTTGACTCAAGGTTCTTGACAAGAAGATTTTTAAGTTTTATTTCTTAAAAAAATATGTGCTCACTAGGGCGAGGCCAATATTTGAACACTTTCTGTAGAATTGTACTAGACAATGCTACATATTAAATAGCTTAGCTCTAAGACTTGTGGTTCTTGACAAAAAATTTTTTTCAGGTTATTTCTTTATAAAACATGTTCCCCCTAGGGAGGTGCCAATTCAGACCAAGGGACCAATATATGAACATTTTTTTGGGTAAAATTGTACTAGACAATGCTACAAACAAAATATCTTAGCTCTAAGACTTATGGTTCTTGACAAGAAGTTTTTTTGAGGTTTTTTCTTTATAAAACATGTTCCCCCTAGGGAGGTGCCAATTTAGACCAAGGGACCAATATCTGAACATTTTTTTTTTGTAAAACTGTACTAGACAATGCTACAAACAAAATATCTAAGCTCTATGACTTGTGGATCTTGACAAGAAGATTTTCGAAGTTTTTCATAAATGTCTATGTAAAGCACCTGATCCAATCGCTTGGGTGGTGCCAATTTTAACTCAGGGGCCAAATTTGGACCACTTTGGTAGAGGTTTACTAGAGAATGCTAAATATCAAATAGCTAAGGTCTCTGACTTGGGGTTCTGGATAAGAAGATTTTTTTTTAAAGTTTTTCACTTTTGTTGCCTGCCACAGCAACCAGAGTTTTGCATGGAGGTGAAGCCTTTGAACAGCTTTGATAGATCACTTTTGCAAGAACATACACATCATTAACTTCCATCTAGTGTTTAACTGAAAAGTTGACAACAAACAAATAAACCAACCAACGAATGGATGCACAGACAAGGTCTGGTCACAATAACTCAGCATGAGCACTTCCTGCTCAGGTGAGCTAAAGAGTCAGTCTAACACAATATGAAATACAAACATGCAAACATACCCATGTATTTTGTGGTATATCATTTCGGCTATACCGTTAAAATTTAAAACATATCAAAAAAAGAATACCAAAGTATGTATGAGTCAAGCCAAAGTGAATACATCAAAGACAGTCTTTAGATCAGTGTATGTACATACTGAGTTTGTCAATCATTTTATTTCAACAAATTCAGCTCTGATTTGTGACTGTTTTATTTTGCAATTTATTGTGCAATACAAATGTAAAAACCAAGAAATGAAAGCACTCACCCCAGTAACAAATTGTTTTCCGTTCAACTCAGCATCAAGATGTTTCAAATGGGATTTAACATCTTGTATAAGGCTATCCTCTACCTTGTTGTGACTGGCACAGGACAGTAGGTATGGAAATACTGATGGCTGTAAACAAATACATATCACATTATCAATTCTTTTTAAGAGTTTTCCTCCATGTTGAATCTCTAGAATAACTATACTTCCAAGGTTAAAATTTAGAAAAAAAACAACAAAAACACACAAACAATTAAACAGGTTCACTCCTCTTTTTTCAACTCTTTTTTTGAAATATCCTAAGACTGATAACATTTTTTCCTGAAGCTAAAGAACTTTTTCTTTTTTTAACTTGCTTGGAAACACAAACACAAAAATTTGTTTTGTATTTTTCTAATGAAATATCATCTTCCCCTCCCTCTCCTAAATAATACCTCTAAAAGGTTGTGATTTTCTTACTTCATCTATGAAAGCCATAAGGTAAAAAATAAGCTTTTTCTGGCAACAGAAGTACATGTATCTATTATGCAATAGATCCTTACCTTATTTCTACCTGAAATCAAACAATTTTTTAACAAAAGAACCAGTCACCACTTACAAACAGACAAGCGCTTTCCCAGTCCAGCCACTGATCTACCGCCGATTCATTGTCTTCTGTCACTATCTTTGACAGTAGAAACCTTGCCGTCGCATTCGGAGAGAACAGGAACTTTTGAGGGAATACTTCTAATATGGGCAGTTTACGTTCACTCAGGTAGGGTACAACATGATCTGCAAAAAGAAATGTGATGTGTAGTTTAGTCAATACAAAATAGGTCATAGGCAGAAACCTTTAACAAGAGATGTCTAGTATTGGGAAAGTATATTAAGATTTTAAAAATAATTTATAAGACATCATAAAGATGTAACACTTTGCTAACAAGTGTGTATTTCACAATCTGTAAATTCCAGACAGGCACTTATCTTAGTTAAATTTCACTTTCTGGTAACGAACCTGCTACTGCTAATGACATATGTTATCTGTGCCAGTAACCAAAATAGCCACTGGCCACTATAATTATTTGAAAATACCTATTTTCACAAAATCTTGGAAAATTATATCAAAATGATATATTCTACTTGGAAAAAATAAATTTGGCAATTAAATCATTAAGAATTACTCCTTAGTGCTAACCTAACAAATTCTCCACAAGCTTAAGATTTCTACTTTATCATTGGTTATAAGAAAGATATCTATAGTACTAACCTTCAACTGTTACTTCCTGTACCTCAAGCGGTACTTTTCCTATCTCCGCAGCAACCAGTAACTTTAAAGTCTGAAAATTTCCGGGCTCTGTATACAGCTTCATTTTCTAGCTTCTGAAAAAAAAAGCAGATCTTTCACGGATATTCTATTCTATGATGAGTAACTGCAACTGGGCCATGATAACACAACTGTAGAGATTAAAAAAAAAGAAAAAAAAAATGTCTTTTTTCAGAATGTTCAGCTTTAATAAAATCCATAAAAAATTAAATTCTTAAAAAAACAAAAAAACTTCACACTGACAGCTTTTGAAATCTTTGAAATATACTGTATTCATTGCACAAACTGGGGCTACTATTTTTGGAAAGATAACATGTGTAGACATACTTGACATGAAACACTTCATCATGCTTTCCTTTTAAAACTCACATTAAAAAATCTTTCAACATGAGGCCAAAGTTTAAAAAACTATTTAGAAGAAAACTGACTGTTTGGTTTATTTTAAACCTTTACCAAGCTGAATAACAAAAATGAACTTGTCCATCTTTCAATTTGGACAGATCCATTAAATGTTTATGGGGGTGCTTATTGAAAATTTACTGAATGGCGACCAGTGCAAACAAGATCAGACTGCATGGATGTGCAGGCTGCTCTTGGTCTGCACTGGTCACAAAGGCAGTCACTTGCTCCCAACAAGGTAAATGGTGATAACCTCAGACAATAAACAACTGACCAAGGAGTTGAGCAGTCTGTAACAAGACAAAAATTCTCAAGCTGAGTGTATGATGACAATGAACAAGACACTGGTACACTACAAACTGAAACACATAATTTTTTTCCACTAGCCTCAGGAAATACTTTTTCACTGTTTTAGGTGAAAACAGACTTCCATGATCCATTTACAAAAGGTAGCACCTTGTAAAGGATGCAATAAAGACATGTTAAACATTCCTTATCAAAGTATGACCTTATTCAACCTAACAGCAGCCTAGGACATTCCCTAACTACAGCCTACAGCAATATTTGAACATTTCTCTACATATAAAACATTTAAGTCAGCCAAACACTTTATCAGATAGCAAACTCAAATTTAAATGACCCATATTGTTTTCTTTACGATATAGAGTAATGAACCAATTGTTTTTACATTACAAGTAATTAATATTCAATAAGAAAATGTTTATGGTTATTTATAACTAAAACTTTCAATAAAATTGATTGATATCCCCTTCATAGCTTAAAAGTTTGCAACTGCTGATTTTTTGTTTTTTGTTCGTTTTTTTTTTCAAGCAAAAACATGGCAAAATGACAGCATAAAAGAAAACAAGGCATAAATACATAACTGGTCAAACAGACATAATCTTCTGATGGTCAACATTCTTTGTGTAAATGGTAGGAAAGGTATTTTTAGAGGCAAATAGTTTTCCTTCTTTTGTTGGGCACAGTACAGTCAGGTTTAACTTGCGACTGCAATCATTTGCATTCATGACATAAAAAAAAAAGTATGTAACCAAATGCATGATTTGAAAATTATCAGATCATACAACCAAAACCCTTACAGCACAGATAATCATGGTTTTAGCTACACTGGTACAAACATTCAGAAGGCTCTTGCTTTACATTGCTATAAATTTTTTAAGTCACTTTGTACAAGAAGAACTCCGTATAAAGTATGGTGTGGCAGTCCTGCTGCTTCATGCAAATTAGCAATTGTCAACAAGACTAACAAATAAAGAGTTTGGTAAAGTTTAATCACTATTCCATGTCTCCATTTTACATTTTCCCCATGTAACATTCCAACAAAATCCATGTCTCCATTTTACCCCATGTAACATTCCAACAAAATTAAGAATCAGACATGAATGCCCCATGGTTATGGTCACAGTCATGGTAGCTTACAACTTGATGTTACCTTTATCTTTTGTTCTTTAACTCAGCTAAAATCATCAAATTTCAAAGGCCTGAGTATTGGCACTTGATAAATGATCATTCTGTGAAAGACTTGTGAAAATTGCATGAGAAATGTAGGAGGAGTTGCGCACAAAAGCAATATTAAGTAAAATTTAACAAAGGGCAATAACTATGCTAAAAATTATCAAATCACAAAATCCTGATAATATGCACTGTTGCACTTGATAATAATCATCCTATGAAAGTCAGGAGAACATCAAATGGGAATTTTAAAAGAGCTGTGCACAGAAGAAATATAAAGTAAAACTGAACAAAGGGCAATAACTATGCCAAAAATAACCAAATTGCAAAGGCTGGAGTATATGCACTGTGGCACTTGATAATGATCTTTCTGTAAAAGTTTGGTGAAAATCACATGAGAAATGTAGGAGTTGCCCACAGAAGAAATATTAAGTAAAATTAATAAAAGTACAATAACTCTGCCAAAAAATACTCAAATCATGAAAAGCAGAGTGCATGCACTGCACCACTTGATAACTAGAAATGGGTTTTTGATTGAACAAAAACATATGTCTCCCCCTAGCCAGTTGCTGCAGGCAGTATTGAGTCAGACGCTTGTAAAATAAGGGGGATATTTTTGTCAAATGTACATGATGAACAAGAAACTCATACTCTGTCAAGAAAGGATTGAGCAGAAACCCTGTTTCATATTGTACAAAATGGTTGTATTCATTCAGTCTAGTACCTGTAGCATGTTGGAATCATGTCGATGGCAGTGTTGTTACATAGATATGGGCAAAAAACATGAAGCCAGTTACAAGGTGTCTTCTTCAAGCACTCAAGTTTAATCTATTTCCATTGATAAGGAGAAATGTTACATCATGATAGCTGTAGTATGTTGGAACTTCTCCTACTATGTTGGAATTTGACATTTAACCTCCAAGTGTGACCTTGACCATGAGACACCACACCCGCAAAGTGGGTTCTGCACATCGCCTTGATGAGGTGAACATCTGACCCAAGTTTCATAAAAATCCTTCAAGGGCTTTGGAAGATACAGAGCGGACACGATTCTGGACGGACAGACAGACGGATGGATAGACAGACAACTGGGGGAAAAACAATATGTCTCCCCTGATGAGGTGAACATCTGACCCAAGTTTCATAAAAATCCTGCAAGGGATTTTGAAGATACAGAGCGGACAAGATTTTGTGGCATTTGACATTTAACCTCCAAGTGTGACCTTGACACACCACACACGCAAAGTGGGTTCTGCACATCGTCTTGATGAGGTGAACATCTGACCCAAGTTTCATAAAAATCCTTCAAGGGCTTTTGAAGATACAGAGCGGACACGATTTTGTGGCATTTGACATTTCACCTCCAAGTGTGACCTTGACCTTGAGACACCACACCCACAAAGTGGGTTCAGCACGTCGCCTTGATGAGGTAAACATCTGACCCAAGTTTCATAAAAATCCTTCAAGGGCTTTTGAAGATACAGAGCAGACACGATTTTGTGGCATTTGACATTTAACCTCCAAGTGTGACCTTGACCTTGAGACACCACACCCACAAAGTAGGTTCTGCACCTCATCTTGATGAGGTGAACATTTGACCCAAGTTTCATAAAAATCCTTCAAGGGCTTTGGAAGATAGAGCGGACACGATTTTGTGACGGACAGACAGACGGACGGACGGACAGACAACGTGGGGAAAAAACAATATGTCTCCCCCATTTTTGGGGGGAGACATAATTATAGGAGTTGCATACACATGTAAACATGCCTAAAATCAATCTGGATGAAAAAGGGACAGGAGAAAGTTGCCAAAAGGTTATGTTTTGAGTAAAAACAGTAATGTCAGTGAATCATGTGTGTTAGATACAGCAGTTCAAACAGAAGCTTTGAATGCTGACAGTGTGATTTAATTTCACTTGAAGAATTATCAAAACTCATAAAGGACAAAGTTGTAGCTTATGACAAGGCTAATTATCTTGAAGACCTTAGCAGCAGTTCAGATTTAGATTATGAATAAATGCATGTGTAGTTTGTAAGTACTGAGTAAAACTAAACTCAATTTAATGCTTCATTATACATCTGCAGACTAAAAATTAGCCTAAAATTGACCCTACAAATCACTTTTTTTGCCCAGGCAACCTACAAGGAGTGCTGCCCCTTTGAACCCAGCAGAGGGTCAGCTCCCAGCCCCCCCCCCCCCCCCCCCCCCACATCCACCTACTTTTAACAACTACCCTTCTACTTTCAAACTTAATGAAACCCCTGAGAATGCTACAGATTTCCAGGAAACATAGTAATATGTTACAATGTATGTTAACATTATGTTTCAGTGATAACTAGTTGAATGTAAACTGTTTTGGAATAGTTTTGATTCAGACAAAATCCACTTTTATTGAAAATTACTAAGATCAAAACAGTGGAGGAAACCCACAATGGTATTTTTATACTGATTTTTCAAAACCCACAACAAAAGTATGACTGTGCATTGATCTATCAAGCTTTATTCATTAATTGAGAAATAATCAAGTCAATGTAGCGACAAAAATCCTTTTGCAACAGTCCCCCTTCATTTTGTTTTTCCATGTTTGATTTGAGTGGAGAACTTGCCAACATCAAATAAGCTCAACATTTCCTAAGGTTGTTTCAAAAAATTTTAACTAACTTATAAGATGAGGCACTTCTGTAATATACTTTCGAAAATCCTTAACGTGTAACTTATTGACAAATTCCACTTATTTGTTTAGACAGAATATTTTCTGATGCCTCTTGTCTTAAAAAATCTCATTTTTTAAAAGTCCTATAAATAAGCCATCACATTACTATAATTATTCACCTATAAAATGAATTTTTTATGATTTTTTTCTTCATGTATCAAAAATGCAAAACATAAAATATTATGAAAAATAGCATTAGAGCTGAAAGTAGTATCATCTATAGTACAAATTCAGGGATTTGTTTTTTCCTCTTTTTTTCCTATTAATCTTCTAGACCCCTCTGCAGCACTGTCAAACTATAGTGAACTATGTACATGTTAGAAATGGGCTAAAAGCATCTTGCTCCAGAGCTACGTATGCCAAGCATCCATCCTTGCCTTGAAGACATCTAAGGATGGGCACTCAGGACCTCATTTGGAAGTTTGTTCCAGACACAAATTCTGAATGGAAAGAACAAGTATAATTTTCCGCAAATTTTTTAGCCAACTGACAATACTGGGTCATATTTCCAATTGCAACAAGTATCTTTTTTCCCAATCAGAAAGTAAAAAACTCCCAACAGCAAAAACACTGGTAAATGTAATACTTAAAAAAAAAAATTGTCAAGAAAATGTTATATCGTCTTACACTGTCTGTCAACAGGTCAAAAAGCATTCTGGGTATCAAAAACTGAATAAAAGTTGTAATTAATAAAATGTGGCAATTTTTCATGAAATTCTTAATAGAAAGGTTATAGATCATACCAACTAATTATTCTCTTCATGGAACTACTCTAGAGGTGGTTTCTTCAGCCAGATACCTAGGTGTGGAAATATCAAATGACCTCTCATGGGACAAGCACAACTAAAAAGGCAAACCAAACCCTTGGTTTCTTACACCAAAATATAAAGTCAACTCTGAACCCCTTAAGGCCATGGCATATAAGACCTTCTTCGACCACAACTAGAATATGCTTCTGAAGTCTGGTCCCCCATAGTCAAACCCAAATCGATCAGACAGAGTCTGACCAAAGGAGATCTGAGCATTTGGTCAAATCTGACTTTGGACGCACATCCAGTGTTACTCAGATGCTACAGTAACTTAAATGGCACCTACTAGATCTTCGTCGTATTGATTGTAGGCTCTCCATGATGTATAAAATCACCTATGATATAGTCGCCATCCCCATAGAGGTTATCTCACCCCATTAGAAAGAGCCTTCCAACATGCCCATATGCTGAGCTATAGGTAAATCCCAGCCCAGACAGACTACTACAAATTCTCCTACTTCCCAAGCACAGTTTTCTACTGGAACAACCTACCCCCTATCCCTGTCACACTGCCCACACTAAACCAGTTCAAAATGACTGTTAGTCATAGTGAGCATGTATCACCATAAAACATGTATGCCAGAATGCTTTTACTTTTAACAAACTCTCTACATTTCCCACTGTTTATTTTTAAATGTATATAATACTTTGTATACGTCTTCTTAGTTTCACTTTAAACACTTCTTATTTGCTTTACGCCCCATGTGTCTACAACCCCGCAAGGGGTTCATTCTAAATTTCCTATCCGAATACCAGTGCATTTGTGCTTCCAATCTGTCAAACATTTCTCATGAAAAACCGAGTATATTCATATATTGAATGTTTTGTTAACAATAAATATACCTGTTATTCGTATTAAAACGTAGATTGAGTTAAGAATGTTTTCAAGTAAGAGAAATGAGTCAAATTTCTTTCACTCACGTTGCATCACTCACCGGTCAAGGGACGTAACTCCGACAGGTTGTAGCCTCCAATTGAAGAGTAAGTGTAAACAAGGAAGTGGCAAGGAAAGTCAAAATATAAAACTTTGTAATTTTGTAACTTTGGTGTAATAAAAACGATTAAGAGTATTCAAAAATCCTAAAAACATTAAACACTATCAGTTCGTACACTATGATACATATTTTCCAGTATAATGCCTAGCAAAGAACAGGGATGACATTTCAAAATGGCACAAAACCACGTTGAGTCTCCTGTGGTTTTTTACCAGGAACCGAGTCAGCATTTCAAATGTCCGTCTTGTCAGAATCTCTATGTTGACCCTGTAATTAATATAGCATGTGGTCACACATTCTGCAAGAAATGTTCTCAAATTATCGAAACATGCCCAGTGGATGGAAGTACATGTAGCTCGGCTCAGATGGTTGTCAACAGGTACATTTACTGTATGAGGCAGTTAAAAGAACAACAGAAAATAGGGAAATGAAAAACAATTTACTTGAAATAGTATTGTTCAAGTTTATTTATAAATTAATCTGATTTTTAGCTTAAACTACAGGGCAGGCTAATGACTTGACTATAGTCACATTTAGGAACCGCCGAGCATTCATTTTCATGTAGACTATATTACCAGTCCGAAAAATGTAACAATATCCTGAAGTTAAGAGGATACCTGGATTAATGAATAACCACCATTTGACGCAACAGTTTTAATGAACCTCTGTTTTCAACTGATATTTCTTCACATTTTAATGAAAACACTATAACTTAAATGATTTTAGTTTTATGCCAGTTGATGCTACATCGTAGTTTTCTTAATAGTTTGTTAAAACTACTTTTGATATAATCTTCATCTTTTGATAAAGAAGGTGCAGACTCAAAAATAGATGGTCATAAATCTCTAATAAATGTACTTCTGCTTAAGTTATCAATATTATAAAGAAGCCAGATATTTACAGCAACCAAAGTTAATCAGTAAACCTCCAATAGCCTCTCGATTGAATTTAACAGAAAGTGAATATTTTTAATTTTGATTTTTCAGACTTGTAGTTGGACAGATAGATGATTTGCTGATCTACTGCAAGTATGGTTTGATGAAGGAAGATGACAGTTATGTTCCTGATCCAACTGGCTGTCAAGAGAAGATTCATCTTGGTAATAAGTTACTTTAGATGGTGTAAAGTCACAGATTTTATGAGAAATTACATGTTTATTTTACAAAAGAAAAAAAAAATTCAGTTGATTGTTTTGCACACAGAAAATGGTAGCTTTTATATTTGTAAAACAACCTTTTTAATACATTCTGTTTAGATAATAGAATTTAGTGCAGTATTGATTGATGTCATTGTTTTTTGAGTCAAGCAAAGAAATGCATGACCAGCCTACAAAACAGAAGGACCAGAGCTTCTACTTAATTCTAAAGTGGCCAGTTAATGAGTCACCAGCTTAAATTTGTTAACTGATTTATGAACAGTGCAGACCATGCTCAGACTGCATGGATGAGCAGTTTTATCATGGTTACATAGGCAGAAACAAATGCTTCTAGCTGGGTTAGTGTTTAAAAGCCATGAAACTAAAGTAAACAAATAAGGAGCGGATGTGGTCCAGTGGTAACACGCTGGACTGGTATACCAGGGGTCCCGAGTTCGATCCCCCACTCCTCCTCTAACATTACTAATAGTCTTTCGGATGAGACTTTAAACCGAGGTCCCATGTATCAGTGCTATACACTGAGCATGTAAAAGAACCAGGAGTATCTCTGGAATGGGATGCTTTCTGTATCTTGCACTACCCCCACCACATAAAATAACTAAACTCTCCAGGGGGCGTCGGTCATATGGGCAACCAGTACCGACGATAAATAAGCTTAAATATAGATAGATAAAGAAATAATTTGCTTTACATTACCATGAGTTATTACAACCAGCAGTAATTTCTATACTGATTTTAAACTTTACTTCACGCAGTAGATAATTTTCTAATTTTGTTCTTTTTAGGTTCACGTTCTATTCATGAAAAGGACTGCAATTTTATGCCTATCTCATGTCCAAACAGAGACTGTACAGCAACACTTAGGAAATGTGAACTTGAGGACCATGAGAAAGTCTGTGTGCATTCAACTTGTATTCATGAAGACAAAGGTACAAATAATTCCAGCTTGAGAAAAGTTTTTTTTTGGTTCAGTCTGTTTCACTTAAAATTTTGTCAACAGCATAAGTTTCCATGGGTCTATTGTTTTATATGTGTTGTACATGTATTTATTTCTTCAACTATAGGCTGCGAGTTCCAGGGTCGGCAAGATGAAACAACAGAACATGAGAAAGTATGTGGGTACAGAGGCCTACAGAAACTTCACTCTGCTGGTACAGAACAAAAGGTTAGTTGAGAAATTGTAAGTGTTAAAATGTGTAAATATTCTTGAAGCTAATTGAGTGTTTCACCTTTAGCCTGCTGGTGGTAGTTTTGTTTGCCTCTGCTACCACCTTAGACCATGAGCACCCTACACATCCATGCAGACTGACCATGGTCTGCACTGTTAGCCACAGTCTGATTATTTAGCTGCAATCTGATCATGGTCTACTATTTTAGCTAACAATGGTCTGTATTGTTTGTAAGCTGCAGTCTGACCATGGTCTGCACTGTTAACTATGGTCTAACCATGGTCTACACTGTTCAAATTGTTCAGTTTTGATCATACACCTATAAATAATAAATTAGTCTGTCAAAACTGAGTAAGGGAAAATTCCATTAAAATGATATTTGCATATTTGGGTTTGATTAAAAAAGGTGGGGAGATATTTGGAGAGTTTTTGATCATATGCCTAAAAGTGATAAATTAGTCTGTCAAAACTGAATAAGGGAAAACTCTATTGAAAAAATATTTGTATGATTAAAAAAAATGGGGAGATGTTTATGACCAATAATATTTTGCCACATTATATCCCTATCCAGCAGATAATTCTTAAGACAAAAAATCAGTATGTGTAGGTAAGCAAAAGGTTTGTTTACTTAAAATATGTTCATTTTTCTTTTCTTTTTTTTCAGACTCTTCAGCTTGAGGAGAGTAATAAAGGCCTTCAGAAACAAATCACCACCTTGAATATGCGAGTTGGTCAGTTGGAGGAAGTGAACACATCTTTAACAGGACAACTTACAGAGTGCCTGATGTAATATGTAGTTTATTTTCATATTTGTTCTGCCTTAAAAGCATATTGAATGCTAAATTTTGTAAGGAATTTTTATCTGTGTGCAGCTTCAATACCATATTTTGAAGCAAAGATTTATTATAACTAAACTGTTCATTACCACATTCTTTCTTTGATGCATGTATCAAGAATAGAAAAACTGTTCAGAGCAAACAACAGCAAAAATAAGCATAGGTTATAATATAACCGTTATATATTTCTGCTTATAAGTAATTGTAACACTTCACAGTACTACATGCAATGACAGAATAATGGTTCAGAGTCCAAAAAATTCAAAATAAATTATTACTCCCAGTGTTAGAGTTTGGAAAATAGTTTGACTGTCTTTATGCCAGTACTTGAAAAGTGGGTGGTATTTGGTGTTACTATCTGTACATATGTTTATACGGGTTCCTATCATTCTGTGTGATCAGTAACAAGGGAACACTTGGGTCTGGGTTTACTGTTATTTGGCATGACTAACAGATGACCCCTATTGAAGTCAAGGTCACAGTCACAATAGCCACCTGTTTTAAAATCCTTGTCCAATCAATAACTGGCAACTGCTTTGGCCTAGTCTCATAAAATTTCATAGGGTTATTTAGCCTAACCAGCAAATGATTCCTATTGATTTTGAGGTCAGCAGGTCAAAAGGTCAAGGTTACAGTGATGGCCTGCAAGAAATTTTTGTATTTTATGTGTGGGATGCCCATCTTCTGAATATTGTGTTATAAATGAGTTTTTTTAACCAAGTTTTCAAAGAAGTTGAAGTTAAAAACTGGTTATTGCAATGATGTTGTCATTGTTTGGGCAGGCAGGCTTAATGATGGACATCAGGATCAATAAACATGGCCTATGCTAATACCTATGTGGATACATCCATGTTCTGTGGACACATTTCTAGTTTTTAGCTATACTGTTTTCAGAACAATGAAAGATATGCAACAAAAATATGATAACCTTGTGTTAACAATGGAACAGTTGATGTCAGCCAGAAACAGAAGGTCTTTGGGTTCCTACAATGAACCAAGGTCAAGGTCGTCATCACAGAGTAAGTGTCAGAAACATTTTATTTATACCTGTACAACTTACAAAAATTAGTTTTAACAATGGATAGAACTGATTTGCATATCACATTGCTTTCTGACGACACAGAGAATTGGCTAGAGTTATATTTCAATGCTTCTATTCAACCAACTACATGTAGGGTTAAATATGAGTTTAAAATTAGGCTTGGGTCTTGTACAAGATTAAACATGTTCGCTTGCAAAATGCCAAGTTGCTATGTTGGACTGCACATTGCTGCATAATTTTAAAAAGGCTTAAATGATTCACAGTTCTTTGCCAAGTTAACTGATCTTGAATGGATTACTTTTCTTTAGATATGGCTTCAGTACACTTATTTGTACCAGAATGGTTGATTGAAAAAAAATCTTTCCCTCCATATAGCATTATATCACCAACAGAAGAGTAAGTCTCTAAGAATGCAGAACTGACTTCTTTTTCTCATGCATCTCTGTTATGGACTTGTCTGAACTTTGCTTTGGATTGTACCATTTATTATAGAATTTCCACTCAGTATGGGACCATGTCAGCCATTCTAAAACTCTGTAAATACTTATTCAACACTTTTTTCTTTTTTCTGTGAAGCATATGATTTGCCATCAGAATAAAGACACAGTGAATAAGGGCATTTTTTAAAATTCTTTTACAATTTTGCCATCTTTTTTTGTCATTATTTGGAGTAAATTTATTAAACATACATGTGTATATATGATTATATTGTTACTATGTTACTGATATCTTTTAGAATGTCTTTATTTTCCTTTATTCATTATCTGATTTGCATCCTTTTTTGTCTTGAACAGTATTTGAAATGAAATATAGTTCTTACCTAAATGTGAATGTGTGTAAGTAAATTCAGTATGATGCATATATCACAGTAAATTATTGAGTATAAAAACAAGATAGAATAAATGATTATTGACTTTTTTTGGACGATTGTCTGTCATTTTAAAGATGGACATCAATTCCTAAATTGTTGATAAACCAGATCATTTTCTAGTGGAATCTTATTTTACATTCTATGTATAATCACATCTTTAGTTCCTAGCGATAAATACCGAAGCAGCCGGGGAATGTTTTCATAGTTCATCTTAATTTTTTTGTGCAATTCTGTTTCATCTTTTGTAGCCTCGTTTCAGACTCTTACTTTCAACTGCTAAAAGACTTCTTCAGAAACAATATCATCTTTGAAATTTTTAATTTATAATATCTATCTAAAAAGCTATATACATTTGTCTTGATAATGGCTATTTGCAGGTTCCATTCGAAAATCGCTGTCAGGTAGTCCAACATCAACTATAAATCATGAGAGATGGAATATGCCATTCCAGTTCAAATGTATTGGGACTTTGCGGTAAGTTAAATTAAGATTCTGTTTATTTTTAAAGGCTCAGTAATAATAGTAATGCAAGGGTTGTAGAAATATGCTTTTCTGGTGTAATTATAATTATGGTATATTTTAGTAAATGAAAGATTTCATTCAGTGATTTAAAGGTGGGTTTTTTTGGAGAAGACTTAAGATATTTGAGATGAGACCAGGAAACACATCATAGCAGATAAATGTAAATGTCTGAGGCAGTTCATCAGATTGAACAAGTCATACCAGCATAAATTAGTTAGAAATTAAAACAATTTTAAACTCACAATATTAAATGTCTTTAGGATTAGATTTTCAACCAAGGTCCCATGTATCCGGGCTGTACACTGAGCATGTAAAAAAACAAAAACAGTAGTGTTTTTGGAATTGAATGTTTTCTGTATCCTGCACTATCCACATTAACTTAAAATACTTGTAAGGAAACTCTGTAGGCAGCATTGCCATACTGGCAACCCAGTACTGACAATAAATAAAATCAAAAGAGACAGATATCATGTCAGAATAGGGCTACAGACTCAAAAGAAGTTGCAGGTATGAATTCTGTGACTTCCCAATTTCATAATGTTTTGGCACAGGTGCTGGTAAGAACTCTAGAGCAAATGAATGAGAGTAGATATCAAAGCTGACCAAAATTGTTTCTTTAATTTATATTGCAAAATTCACAAGTTTAAATCAAGTCTAACAATTTGAATGGCATTTTTATTTTCCAGCGGGCATCAGAATGTTGTGTGGTGCATGGCGTCCAAAAACAATAAACTTTTCACTGCTGGGGCAGATCGATGTATCAAGGTCTGGGACCTGGGAAATATTGAAAGGGGCTGTATCAAAACTATACCGGGGCATTCAAATTCTGTAAGTTTAAAAACACCAATACTTTTGATCCATGACTGTGGCCAGAGGAGTTCAGGTTGACATTTCTGTCATGAATCACTATTTCACTGTACTAATGTAATACTTTCCTTTATGAGGGAATTTTCCATTTTTAGCTCACCTGAGCACAACGTGCATGATGAGCTTTCGTTGATCCCCCTGTGCCTGTCGTCCGTGGTTGTGTGTCGTCAAAAGTTCCTTAGAACGTCATCTCCTCTGAAACCACTGACTGCACATTAACCAAACTTCACAGGAATGATCCTTGGGTGGTTCCGGTCTGTTGCATAAGTAGGTCACAGGGCCAAAAAAGAAGTTTCAAAATGCAAATTAAAAAAATGTTCTTATCAGAAAGTACAAGGCCCAGAGCTTTGATATTTGTTATATGACATCATCTATAGGTCCTCTACCAAAGTTGTTCAAATTATGCCCCTAATTTCAAAATTGGCCCCGCTCCGGGGGTCATAAGTTTTCCTTATCTGTATATAGTAAAAACTTTAAAAAATCTTCTCCTCTGAAATGACAAAGGCTAGAGCTCAGATATTTAGCATGAAACATTGTCTAGTGGACCTCTATCAAAATTTGGTGGGGGGGAGGGGGTCGTAGTTTTCCTTATATGTATAAAGTAAAAACGTTAAAAAAGTCTTCTTCTCTGAAATGACAAAGGCTAGAGCTTAGATATTTGCTATGAAACATTGTGTAGTGGACCTCTACTAAGTTTGTTCAAATTATAGTCCTGAGGTCAAAATTGGCCCTGCTCCGGGGGTCATAGATTTTGCTTAAATATATATAGTAAAAACTTAAAAAATCTTCTTCTTTGAACTGCAAAGGTTAGAGCTTAGATATTTGGCATGTGGGCCTCTACAAAGATTGTTCAAATTATAGCCCTAGGATCAAAACTGGGTTTTTTACTTATATACAAATAGTAAAATCTTTAAAAGGTCTTCTGCTTTAACACTGCAAAAGCTAGAGCTTAGAAATTTGGCATGAAACATTGTGGACCTCTACAAAGATTGTTAAAATTATGGCCCTTGGGTCAAAATTGGACCTGCCCTTTGGGTCATGGGTTTTCTTTATATACATATAAAAAAGTGATCTCTGAAACTGAGAAAGCTAGAGCTTAGATATTTGACATGAAACAATGTCTGGTGGACCTGTATCAAGATTGTTTAAATCAAAGTCTTGGGGGTCAAAGTTGACCAGTTGACTCAGTGACCTACTTTTTTGTTATTTGATATACAGTTATGGACCATGTGCACAGTTTGAGATGTGGAATTGAACTTTAATATCAGCTAGCCTAGATTTTGACCTAGTGACCTACTTTCTTGTTTTTGATGTACAGTTATGAAATTTGGACCATTTGCATAGTTTCAGATGTAGAATTGAACTTTGATATGAGCTGGCCTAGATTTTGACCTAGTGACCTACTTTCTTGTTTTTTGGTGTACAGCTATAAAATTTGGAGCATTTGCAGAGTTTTAGATGTAGAATTGAACTTTGATAGGAGCTGGCCTAGATTTTGACCTAGTGACCTACTTTGTTGTTTTTTGATGTACAGCTATGAAATTTGGACCAGTTGCACAGTTTTAGATGTAGAATTGAACTTTGATATGAGCTGGCCTAGATTTTGACCTAGTGATTTACTTTTTTGTTATTTGATATACAGCTATGAAATTTGGACCATATGCACAGTTTCAGATGTAGATATGAACATTGATATGAGCTGGCCTAGATTTTGGCCTAGTGACCTACTTTCTTGTTTTTTGATATACAGGTATGAATTTGGACCATTTGCACAGTTTAGATATAAAATTGAAATTTGATATCAGCTGACCTTGATTCTGACCTAGTGACCTACTTTCTTGCTTTTTTATGTACAGCTATGATATTTGGACCATGTGCACAGTTTCAGGTGTCGAATTGAACTCTGATATTAGATGACATTAATTTTGACCTAGTGACCTACTTTTTTGTTGTTTGATGTACAGCTTTGAAATTTAGCCAAGTATATAGTAAAAATTTAAACATATATTTTGCATGAAGTATGGTCTAGTGACCAACATTGTTCAAATTCTTGTAATAAACACTAGCTTTCTCCGCTTTCACACAAATAACAGTCTGTCCTCTGGTGAGCGCTTTGAGGCCAATGGTTCCCTTGTCATATTCTTATGGTTTGATAAAAATCTGTCGGTGCTTTTCCACATTTTAATTGGCCTCTTGGTATGGACAAAAAGGTCTAGTACTGGTACTGTCTCTGGAGGACTTTTGAAGGGCATTTACCAAAGCAGACACCGTAAGTAAGGTATAATTTTGTGTGTTTCCTAAAATTTATATAAAGACTTTGAAAAACTTACATGATTAATAAAGAAGGAAAGTGCATGCTATTTTGTACTAAGAGATTCTGAATTGAAATATTAGTCAGATATAAATACTAATAAGATAATGGAAAAGATATATGCATTCTTTAGTGTTATAAAATGACAGTACTGAGTCATATTGTTCTTGTGATAAATGTTTCAGATACAATGTATGTGTATAGGTGGGAATTTCCTGTACACTGGTGGACATGACAATGCTATATACTGCTGGAGTTTAGATGACTATAGCCTAGTAAAATGTGTTGAAGTAAGTATTACATTGTCTGATTTAATGAAGAGTGGTGGGAGAAGGATAAGCCAAAAAGTTGAACAAAGTAGTGTGGGGTCGGCAAGTGTGGAATGGGGTGGAGTTGAGGAAAGGGGTTGAGCTTATTACTTATCATAGGATGGGACTCAAGGAGAGTGGGGCAGAAAGTGAGAAATGGTTGGGGCTTGAGAAAGATGGAGGCAGAAAGTGAGGAATGGGGGTAGGGCTTATTATTTATCATCTTGTCATATCTAAGTCAGAGTGCAACTTCTTACAGTAGGATACAGAAGGTAGACCAGTACTCAGTATGTTTTCCAAAATTTCAATACAAGAACAAAATTTTTTTTTTTGCTTTTTTTTCTGGAATAGAAACCATGATTTATCTTGGAAGGTCTTAACTGTTGTTCTTAGCATTAGATGTGTAATAGTAAAATTTAGTTTGCTTATCAAAGAAGTGAAATAAAAGTCTGAGGAATGTAGAAATTATTATCGTCATCATAGTTGTCCAGGCAGAATGAAATTGAAGAGAATGCTACTGAGGAAAACATATTTTAGGAAGAATTTGAATGTTGTTTTTACTCAGATAAGTTATTTGGAAGAAGTCTTTTCTTGTTATTTCTGTCAGAATGAAATAATATGTACATGTGTATGTGTTTGTCATTTCAGAATGCTCATGACAACATTATATGTGCAATGGCTGTGATAGGAGACTTTCTTTTTACTTCATCATTTTCTTTAATCAAGGTATGTAGAAATATTACATCAACTTTATGTTCAGAATACAGGCACTCATATCATTGTATGTTCCAAAGAGCTTTCATCTGTAGCACAAAGCTGCAACAGAAAATATTTCAGTCCCCAAGAATTTAAACTCAACTCTGCTTAGGCAGTCTGGCAATGAAAGCCCAGTGCTCTACAACACTGAGTCAAAGAAGCAATGCCCTTAAGCAATAGAGGTTGAACTCATAGGTGTTCACTAGACCATAACACACCTCCTCTTCTGAAAGTTATCATTTTTGATAACAAGAAGAGCACCCATCTTATGGAATTCTTGAGATAACATAAAGGTGCAAAGATTTTAAGAAACAGAAGTATTGTAAGGAAATTAAACTCCTACTGTTTGAGTCATCAGTGGTATGAAAACCCAAATGCTTAGACCACTGATCCAAAGAGCCAATTCCTTGACATGATTTTCAGAGGTTAAATTTTTATAAATTGAGGTAGGTGTGCCTTTGACCATAACATTGTCACATATGTTTATTTCATTATATTGTAAAGGATTTATGATCCAACTTTTTTCAGTTATTTTTTCTGGTACACCATCTAATCATAATGTAATATATGTTAAATAACAGCACAAGAGCTATCACTAAAGGTTATGAATACCCCAAGATACCACCTTGACACAGCAGTTACTACATTTATAGTTTGTCTGTCGTAATATGAAAAAATTTGGCTGAAAATTTTAAAACTCAAACTTATATGGAAAGTTAACTAAATGGTATAAGGCAACTATATGGAAAAACACACAAAACTTAACCATCCTGCAAAACAAATCAGCAGAAATCTTTATAAACACTACATGATGAAGACATGCAAATCTGGGTTAAAGAAGTTTGATTATACTGAAGTTAATAATTGCTGAAAAGAGCAGACAGTCTTACACAGGACAAACTTCTTATCTTTTATATGTAAAAAAAATTAAAGGGCCATAACTCAGTGAAATTTTATTGGACTGGAACAGAACAATGACATGCATAAGTAGGCTTGGTACTTATGATCTTGCAAAGTATTATTAAAATCTGACAAAAGTTGCTGAGAAATAGCATGAACAAATTAATGTATTAAAAAAAATTAAAGGCACATAACTCAGTGAAAAATCATGGCAGCTGAATGTGGCAACAAGACTTGGTACTTATGATTCTTGCAAAGTATTATTAAAATCTTACAAATAGTTGCTGAGAAATAGCATGGACAAATTTAAGTATTAAAACAAATTAAAACAAAGGCACATAACTCAGTGAAAAATCATGGCAGTTGAATGCGGCAACAAGACTTGGTACTTATGATTCTTGCAAAGTATTATTAAAATCTTACAAACAGTTGCTGAGAAATAGCATGGACAAATTTAAGTATTAAAACAAATTAAAACAAAGGCACATAACTCAGTGATAATTCATGGCAGTGGAATGCAGCAAAAATATGCACAACTAGGCTTGGTAATTATGATTGTTGCAAACTATTATTAAAATCTGAGAAATAGTTGCTGAGAAATAGTCCAGACAAATTTTGTCTATGGACAGATGGATGGACAGACAAATGCATGAATCCAGTATAGCCCCCAATATTTTATCTGAGGGTATAAAAATGGTTTTGTTTTTTGATACAGTTCATGCAAAAATGGTCATTAAGGCTGCATTATATACTTGTGTAACAAAACGCTTAATACATACAATTACAAACAGAAATAAAAATATGTTCTAGGTTTGGGAGGCAAGGACTTTGGTACAGAAACACACTATTCCAGGTCTGCATCACTGGGTTAGGGCACTGGCCTTGAATCCTGACAGGGTAAGTTAAGTTGTGTGCTCTATATCAAGGGGTTAAAAGCACATCGAATAAAGAAACAAGCAGAACCTTTTCACTGTCACCTCTTGATATATCTGGGGTAGTAGTAAAGTTGTATCTTATGCCTTGAGAGAAAAATCTTTAAGTTTTACTTTAATACTGTAATAAAGGATAAAGACTGTTATCTGAAGCACAAGGGTTTGGGCAGATTAGCTACTCTGGTTAAGTGGACTGATTTCGTTTCAGTAGAATTGTTATGCCTTCTTTTCTATGGTTAAAATTCTGGAGCATTTTGGCATATGAATCAACAGAAATTTACTACCATTATGAAATTTTCCACTATTTGTATCAATACTGATATTTTCTGGAGCAAAAAAAATTAGGAAGGTGTTTAAACCAACACTTAGTCACTGTATTACAGGATAAGTTATACAGTGGCTCACACAACACAATAGATATATGGAATGTGACAGAACCTTTTGGTTTGAAAGGGAAAGTTGATCACCAGTTTGGATCCATCTATTCTCTTGCAATAACATCAAAATATATCATAGCAGGTAAGGTTCAGTATTATTTCAGTTTTCTTACTGTGTGCATTTAAGTTTTTTTATAAGAAGGCTAATGTCTATGTAATTTTGCAATAAACTATCAGGAATTACATTTATTTGGAGTATTAGTCTGAATATCTGTCTTTATTATATACTTAAAAATGAAATATTGATGAAATAAAATGCATATTTTCATTTTCCGTATTTTCACTATAAAAATTTATTTTTCACTGTAGTGAAACATATTTTCCATATTTTCACTGGTGTCTTGCCACATTACTTTCTTCTAAATTCAGCCAATTCACAACATTAAAGGGGAATTCTTTCAAATCGTAAGGTGAAAAAAAGAGAGAAAGTATATAATAAACAGAAAATTCAAGTTTTTTTCTATAAATACGGGATTTATTTTCAACTTGTGGTATGAAAATTAACATATTTCACTTGTGCCTATTGCCACTCATGAAATATTTATTTTCATACCACTCGATAGATAAATTCTGTATTTATAGAAAAAACTTGAATATCCTCTATATCTGTTTTAGTTTATTTATTGTCTGTACTGGTTGCCCATATGACTGACGCCTTCTGCAAAGATTATTTATTTTATATTGTTGGTGATAGTGCATGATACAGAAATCCCATTCCAGAGACACCCCTGGTTCTTTTCCATGCTCAGAGTATAGAAGTGATACATAGGACATTGGTTTAATGTCTATTCCAAAAGACAATTAGGTTAGTGGAGGAGCAGGGAATTTCTCTTGCAAAACCTGGTTACCAGTCCAGCGCATTATCACTTGACCACTTAATCTGCTCCTTAGTCTGAATGTAATTTGAAATACCAATTTGTATAACATTATTTTGAGTACTAGTCTTTGTATCATTTTGAGTACCAGTCTGTATTTTATATGTAGTACCAATCTGTATTTATTTGGAGTACCAGTCTGTATTTTATATGGAGTACAAATCTGATAATATTTGGAGTATCAGTCTGTATATTATTTTGAGTACCAGTCTGCATATTATTTGGAACACCAGTCTGTATTTTATATGGAGTACCAATCTGATAATATTTGGAGTATCAGTCTGTATATTATTTAGAGTACCTGTCTGTATATTATTTGGAGTACCTGTCTGTATATTATTTGGAGTACCAGAAGGGATATTATTTGGAGTACCAGTATAGATATTATTTAGAGTACCAGTAGGGATATTATTTGGAGTACCAGTATGGATATGATTTAGAGTACCTGTCTGTATATTATTTGGAGTACCTGTCTGTATATTATTTAGAGTACCTGTCTGTATATTATTTGGAGTACCTGTCTGTATATTATTTGGAGTACCAGTATGGATATGATTTAGAGTACCTGTCTGTATATTATTTGGAGTACCTGTCTGTATATTATTTAGAGTACCTGTCTGTATATTATTTGGAGTACCTGTCTGTATATTATTTGGAGTACCAGAAGGGATATTATTTGGAGTACCAGTATAGATATTATTTAGAGTACCAGTAGGGATATTATTTGGAGTACCAGTATGGATATGATTTAGAGTACCTGTCTGTATATTATTTGGAGTACCTGTCTGTATATTATTTAGAGTACCTGTCTGTATATTATTTGGAGTACCTGTCTGTATATTATTTGGAGTACCAGTCTGTATATTATTTAGAGTACCAGTAGGGATATGATTTAGAGTACCTGTCTGTATATTATTTGGAGTACCAGTAGGGATATTATTTGGAGTACCAGTCTGGGGGTCAAAACCTTCTGTGTAATTGAACTATTGTTGAAGACAGTTGCTTAGTCTGATTGAACTCAATCTGTGCAATATTTTATTTTATTATTTTTTTTTACAGGTTCATATAACAGAAATATACATGTTTTCAATTCCGTATCATTTGAGTACATGAATGCCCTCAAAGGTCATATAGGGGTCATTACAAGTATTGCTGTGTCACCATGTGAAGGATTCTGCTTCTCATGTTCCTCAGATAGAACAATCAAGGTGACCTTGTGTAGGCAAAAAAAAACAAACAAAGAAAGCATGTATCCAAAAATTATGATTATGGACCTTAACTGTTTAAAATGTTTAAGGTGAATTTTTAAATCAAAGGTCATTTTGTGAAAAAATGATGGAGGGGGGAGGGGGGCAAGTAAATTAGAAGTGTCTTTGGAGTTAAACTGAATTCTTTTTTCTCTTTGAGAGGAATTATAGCATATATCAAGTTTCAAGGCATTTATCAAAACTTAGAATTTCATTGGCTGAAAACATCACTGACCCTTTTTCTGTTTTATTTTCTAGGGACCTACAATAAAAACCTTCATTTGTTTGATGTGGTCACCTACCAACATATTAAGGAACTGATGGGTCACCTAGGGATCATACATAGTGTAGTGGCTTCGGTTTCAGGGAGATTTTTATTCTCGGCTTCCTTAGATAAAGCAATTCAGGTGGTTACATTAATTTTATCACATTTTCTCCTAAATTTGCATAATAGAATGACATCATTGTCTGATTCTGTGGTAGAATTTGTCAATTTTTGTATTGTACATGTGAAGCACTATATTTGATCAAAGCATATTACAAGGCGTTTAAGCAGAAACATTCTAAGTGCTAATAAATAAAGAGGCAGATGTATATAACCATTTTACTTTCAATCTTCCAAAATTTCTACATTTTTTATCACCTGCCACTAAGACATATTCATTGATAAATCATTATAATATTTCTTAACATGTTGTGGTTGCATAAAAACAATTACTAGTCCATTTTAAATTCATATGACTGAAAATATTTCAACGCTACATAAGAAAAGTGTGTAAAGAGGAAGAGCATAATTACCAGGGTGTAATAGTCAGACTATTCAAATGACTAGATTGGGTCTGCTCTGACCTTTTATCAGGATTGTTCTGAACCTGCTGGAACTAAGAGCGATTAGCCTTTGCCACCAGTATAGAGCCAGGCCAGCCCGCTCATCTGTGCAGTCTGACCAGGCTCTATACTGTTGGCAGATCAATTTTTGTATTTTGATATTGAAATCCCTTAAACTTTGAATGGACTCTTCCAAATTCAGAGCTGGGCAAATCCATTACAAAATTTCAGCAGGTTAAAGGTTAATTAAAATATTACAATACAAGTCTTCTGATATCAATTCAAAGGTGCAACAATGATTTCTCAAATTATGTTGAATTTTCTGCAAAGAAGTTGGTCCGTTTTGATCTCCTAAATGCCTTAGCTTACTGGGTACATGCTTTCTTTGTGCCTTGCTTTATACTTTTGTATTGTTTCTGCTAGAATTTTTAACAGTTTTCTTCAAATTTCCTAGTTATAAGTTGCTTTATTTTTATGATAAATAGACAGATTGAAATGATTAGTAAAAACAAAACCTGTTCAAAAAAAATTGCAACAACTTTTCTTATTTAAAATAGACATAGAACATTATGTTTGAATTATGGGAATATTTATTAGAAGCATAGTTGTAACACATACACAAATTAAATAATGCATCTTAAGAAAATACTCTTTTTTTTAATGAATAATAATAAAAAAAAACATGTTTTATGTATCATGTAATAAAGTAACGAAACTTCTAACCGAATAAATAATACTGTTTTATGTTTTCACAGATCTGGAATCTAGAAAATATGTTGCCAATTCAGCGCTTG
Source organism: Cyclina sinensis (assembly GCA_012932295.1). Classification (NCBI taxonomy): domain Eukaryota; kingdom Metazoa; phylum Mollusca; class Bivalvia; order Venerida; family Veneridae; genus Cyclina; species Cyclina sinensis. The sequence continues at coordinate 35,172,380 of JAAONU010000008.1, forward strand.
GAAAGACATGAGGGTAGTGTGAACACGTTGGTCATTCATGGTGATTTCCTGTTCTCGGGGTCAGAAGATAAGGAGATAAAGGTAGGTGTATATCTTTGTTCTGTTACCTTCAGGACCTGAACAAGCTTCTGTTGGTAAAAAGACATTGATTCATCTGTCCTTAAAATTTTGTAAGAGATCTGATTTTTCTTAACCCTTGCCCTGGGTACCACTGAAATTTAAACTTCAAGAAGGTAATTATTTGACAAGACTTAGGTTTCTGTGCCTGTTAATTATAAAATAACAGCCTGGCACCTAGCCCAATTTGTTTGTTTTTTGTTGTTTTTAGCTCACCTGAACACAAAGTGCTCAGGGTGAGCTTTTCTGATCGGTCTTTGTCCGTCGTCCGTCAGTCCGTCCGTCCGTCCGTCCGTCCGTCGTCAACTTTTCATTCAAACGACATCGCCTCTGAAACCAATGGGGCAAATTTAATGAAACTTGCCTGGGATGTTCCTTGCATGAAGCTCTACCAAGATTGTTCAAATGGTTCTGGTCCATTGCATTTCTGGTTCACTGGAGCTAAAAATAGATTTTATAAGTTGGATCTTTAAAAATCTTCTTCTCCGAAACCACAAAGCCTGGAGCTTTGATATTTGGTATGAAGCATCATCTAGTGGACCTCTACCAATTTTGTTCAAATTATGTCCCTGGGGACAAAACTGACCCCACCCAAGGGGTCAGTTGATTTTACATAGAGTTATATAGGGAAAACTTGAAAATCTTCTTGTCAGAAACAAGAAAGCCTAGAGTTAAGATATTTGGTATGTAGCATTGTCTAGTGAACCTCTCCCAAGTTTGTTCAAATCATGGCCTCTGGGTCAAAAATGGCCCCGCCCCGGGGGTCACTTATTTTACATAGAGTAATATATGAAAATCTTAAAAAAATCTTCTTGTCAGAAACCGTAAGTTATAGAGCTTAGATATTTGGTGTGTAGCATTGTCTAGTGGACCTCTACCAAGTTTGTTCAAATCCTGTCCTCTGGGTCAAAAATGGCCCCGCCCCAGGGGCCACTAGTTTTACATAGAGTTATATAAGAAAATCTAAAAAAAATCTTCTTGTCAGAAACCGTAAGTTATAGAGCTTAGATATTTGGTGTGTAGCATTGTCTAGTGGACCTCTACCAAGTTTGTTCAAATCCTGGCCTCTGGGTCAAAAATGACCCCGCCCCAGGGGCCACTAGTTTTACATAGAGTTATATATGAAAATCTTAAAAAATCTTCTTGTCAGAAACCGTAAGTTATAGAGCTTAGATATTTGGTGTGTAGCATTGTCTAGTGAACCTCTACCAAGTTTGTTCAAATCCTGTCCTCTGGGTCAAAAATGGCCCCGCCCCAGGGGCCACTAGTTTTACATAGAGTTATATAGGAAAATCTTAAAAAAATCTCTTGTCAGAAACCGTAAGTTATAGAGCTTAGATATTTGGTGTGAAGCATTGTCTAGTGGACCTCTACCAAGTGTGTTCAAATCCTGTCCTCTGGGTCAAAAATGACCCCGCCCCAGGGGCCACTAGTTTTACATAGAGTTATATAGGAAAAGCTTAAAAATTCTTCTTGTCAGAAACCGTAAGTTATAGAGCTTAGATATTTGGTGTGAAGCATTGTCTAGTGGACCTCTACCAAATTTGTTCAAATCCTGGCCTCTGGGTCAAAAATGGCCCCGCCCCGGGGGTCACTTGTTTTACATAGAGTTATATAGGAAAAACTAAAAAATCTTCTTGTCAGAAACAAGAAGGCCTACAGTTAAGATATATGGTATGTAGCATTGTCTAGTGGACCTCTACCAAGTTTGTTCAAATCCTGGCCTCTGGGTCAAAAATAGCCCCGCCCCGGGGGTCACTTGTTTTACATAGAGTTATATAGGAAAATCTTTAAAAAATCTTCTTATCAGAAACCGTAAGTTATAGAGCTTAGATATTTGGTGTGTAGCATTGTCTAGTGGACCTCTACCAAGTTTGTTCAAATCCTGGCCTCTGAGTCAAAAATGGCCCCGCCCCAGGGGTCACTAGTTTTACATAGAGTTATATAAGAAAATCTAAAAAAATCTTCTTGTCAGAAACCGTAAGTTATAGAGCTTAGATATTTGGTGTGTAGCATTGTCTAGTGGACCTCTACCAAGTTTATTAGAAAAATTTCCCAAGGGTCACTATTGGCCCCGCCCGAGGGGTCACAAGTTTTAAATAACAATATAGAAGAAAATCTTTAAAAATCTTCTTTTCTGAAACCACAAGACCTAGAATTTTAAAATTTGGCATGAAAGAAGCTTTATCAAGCTTTTTCAAATTATTGGATTAGGTTAAAGGTCACGGAGGCGAAAAGTAGATTTATCTACTGTACCTCATAGAGCCTTCATTTATAGACCAATATCTTTGATATTCAGTATAGAGGTTCCTTGCATGGACCTCTACCCATGGGTAGGGCTTGAGGTCACTGGGTCAAGGTCAAGGTCACCATAGCTTATAATAGATATTTCTACTTTCTGTCATAGAGCCTTTATTTATTGACTGATATTTTACATATTTGGTTTGTAGGCACTTACATATTTTCAATTAAAAAATGAAATACTGCTTAACAGCAAACTTAAGTACTCAGGTGAGCGATCCAGGGCCATCATGGCCCTCTTGTTTTTCAAAGATTTACTTTTAGTGCTGAATTAAGTTTTCAAATGTTAAAGTCCAGACTCATTCAATGGTGAAGCTTTTCATAGATTTCTTTATCATTACATCTTTTTCAGGTGTTCATGTATTTTCAAATGCAGATGGGATTTGCTTGTAACGCTTGAAGTGAAGCAGCTAATATTGCAGGAAAAAATCATTTTGATAAGTCTTCCTTTTCTGTACAGACATTGGTGACCAGGACCTATTCAAATTGCCTATCTCCATAATGCATTATTGCTATGCAGTTGCTTTGCAGTTATAATCAGGGAGATTTTATTTTGTTACATAGAACATTAGAGGAAGAAAACTGTGGTAAAATGAACAGTAAATAAGGCTTTTTTCACTCCCTGACAGTTCACTGTTGTGCAAAAGACATTTCAGTATAAAATCTTCTGCAAAAAGGATGCAGCTTCGAAACCAGTGAATATGAAATGCTTGCTTTTCAGATATATGCAGTTGTTCAAAATTTAGTTTTTTACAAAGTGAGTTTTTTCCAAAACTATGTTTTGTTGCTAATGTACATATCTTGTGAAAGCAATTCAAGATTTGGAATATTTAATCAGAGCTAAGTATGAATTACCACTGAGTTCACTAAGCATACAGTAATCTTATCTCTCTAGCACAGGTTTGATGTGAAAATCTGTGTTGATTGTAAAGGTGTTGGTGTACAGAGAATTTCTATATTTGATTAAAATTAGGAGTATTCTTTTGTTATAGGTTATGAATCAAGCAGACAGGAAGTACTCTTCAAGTGAAAAACACATCTGGCACATAGGCCTCACTCTTTCCAGTTCATTTTATTTGTGTCTTATCAGAAAGATATTAGTTTTGCAGAGATTTTAAGAGAGAGTAAACTGAATACCAAATTTGTGTACATGTATATGCATGTCCATTTAATCAAACAAAGTGCTGGTCATGATCTGAACTCACTATATATGCCCAATTCTCATTGATTGATTTATGCCTTCTCTTTCATTCTTTGCCCATAGAAAATGCACGTGACCTGCATCTAGTTTTCCAAAATCTTTACAAGTTTAGGCAGTTCACAAAAACAACAACAGAAAACAGGTTTAAGTTGAGAAATATAATAAAAGTCAGGTGCTTTTATCAGATGGAGCTAACTAGGAAGTGATGGTACATTAGTAACCATATTAACAGAATTGGTCTTGTGACAGTGTTATTTAGACTTTGATTTGATTCGGAAAGAAAAATATGCCAGACTTGTGTAGTCTGTAAATTATTTCTGTTTGTTTGTTTGTTTGTTTTTTTGATATACATGTTTTAGTTAGTTCTGTACATTTTTGAAAATCACATTCCATTTTTAGAACATTTTACAATCTTTGTATATTATATCAAATTTGAATTAATTTTTGTGCAATGTAAGACTGGTTTAAAGTTATGCCTGGAAAACCATATAATGTAGAAGTGGTTGAAGTGGTTGCTGTGTATATCATTTTGACTGATAAATTCCATGTTTTTGCTGTGTTCAATACAAACAAGACCATAATAACTAGAATCAGGTAAATTATATTTGTTACTATTTAGAATGCAGCATTTTATGCATTGAAACTGATGTTTGTTACAATAAACACCAAAACATTGTAAATTATTGTTTTTGTCTTTTGACTGATTCATTTCAGACTTTTGCAGTGTTTATTACAACACAAGAACATACACAGTCCAATGAAGCACCATGATAAATACCACTGAAATTTGGAAAAATACTGGGACCAATTGAACATGTATGGCTATATGAAATTCACAGGTGGATGTGAACTTGGGTTTAACCCTGAACATGCTGAAATTTTGTAATGGATTTGCCCAGCTTTGAATCTGGAACAGTCCATGCAAAGTTTAAGGGATTTCAATATCAAAATACAAAAATGGAGCTACCAACAGTATAGAGCCTGGTCAGACTGCACGGATGTGCAGGCTGGCCTGGCTCTATACTGGTGGCAAAGGCTAATCACTTTCGGTTCCAGCAGGTTAAGGGTTAATGCCCCTTTCATCCTATAAGGTCATATTAGGACATAAGGACAAGGCAAACTAGGGATTAAACTGTGATCTCCCGATGAGTAGTAAATGCACTTACCAGGTGGCCATGGAGGGTGGGCATTAGATTCAAGGGTGGTTACTAAATTATTCAAGTATTGGTCAGTTCTGTGTGGAAGCAATGTGAAGTTGATCTAAACCACATTCTCAGTGAGCTTTGATATTTCTGTGTACTTAGCAGTTGGCATTTTATGCCAGACTGAATCAGATTCCTTAATAGCCTGAAAAAAATTGCAAAATCATGGCCTATACAGTAGCTAATCTAGCAAGATAGAAAATTCTCCCAATTATTGAGAAATAAGTCGCATGATTTTTGTGTGTAAATATGATTATGAACTAACTTGGATTATATTTGAAAAACGTGATCAGAAGTAACTTACAAAATTGACTGAAATTTCCTGGATAAAATTAAATAGAAACGAGATTTTTGTGAAAATATATGACCCTCGTCTCTTTGACTTCAACATGTGTCTCTGTGAGCTTAACCTTTGACCTAAGCCCAAAATCAGTAGGGTTTTTTTCATCATGCCATATCAACCTGTAAAGTTTTAAAGACTTGTACTCAGTTGGTCTTAACAATTTATTAGAAACTGTTTACAGTTAAGATCCCTTTGAGCTTGACCTCTGAAACAGTGAGCAAAAAACCAATAGAAATCATAAGTACTGCAACTCTAATCATCCTATGTAAGTTGAGGGTTCTTACTTCAGTTGTTCTTGTGGAATAAATTGCAAACTGTCTTCGAAGTACTGGCCCCTGTGAGCCCAGCTTTTGACCAATAAATCCAAACTAAAAAGAGATTATCTTTTCATTATGTCTGTCAACCTGTAAAGCTTGAGGGTATTGAGTCCAGTTGTTCTAGAGCTATGAATCGGAAACCATTTTCAAAGTTCAAGCCTGTGTGACATAGACCTTTGACTCAGTTAGCCCTAAATTAATCAGTCCTCTGGTTTTCATGCCAGAAAAGTTTGACGGTCTCGAGTTCATTTGTTCTACAGATGTTGATCTGCTCCTGTGACCTTGATCTTTGACTCATTTTAGGGTACTTAAGAGTACTCTGAGAGCTCAGTTGTTCTTCAGCTGACTAAAAATCATTATCATAGTGCAAGCCCCTGCAGGCTAAGCCTTTGACCAGTGAGCCCAGACAATAGACCTTACTTACTCATCATGACCAAGCCTTAAGTTTAAAAGCCTGGGGTTTAGGTCTTGAACTATTTATCACAAACATTTCCAGGGTGCAAACCTGAGTTTGACCTTGACCCTGTGAGCCCAAAGACAATATGTGTATTCTACTCAACATACCCAGATGTTCTCAAGTTACTGATTGAACACTATTTGCTTTCAGGGCTATAATAATTAATATCTGATGAGTTGTTTGTATCCTGTCCACAAATTATATTGTAAAACTTTGCAGGAAAGGCATCTTTCAACAGTATTTTTATTACAAAGCCATATAGTTTATGGAGTGGGTATCCTTGTAGAGAATCAAATTCCTCTTTCTTTGTCACTGCAAACTTTTTTCACAAAGATCGGAGGTGACTCTTTTGAACCAATGAAATGACCTGAATCTGAATTCTGTCTGAATACATGTTGGCTATTCACCTTTACCACACAACCAGCAATACAAACGTGAGAAATAGTTGGACATAAAATACAACAGACAATGAAATAGATTTTTATTGTCTTTATTTACAATGATCATTCCCTATGCATAGGGTCGGGAATATGCTGATGTTATTAGTGTTATAAATACAGAAAAATATCAAATATTTTCAGTCCTAGATGTTATATAGCTTTCTTTTGAGAAACTGATACATATAAACATACACATAACTACATGTAGCATAACACTGCTGTTCCAAGGGCTACTAGTCACTTTTGCTCAAACATTCAAAAGTTCTGCTGTCAAAATCTAAGGATTTTAATGCTTACCGATTTTCTTCATACTGCCAGAGTATCACTTAACAAGACCAAGGAAAACATAAAGTTTTGTGATTTCTGGTGACTTCCCCCCCCCCCCCCCCCCAGAAATTTTGATGAGAAAATTTAAAGGCATTCAGATAGTCTCACGGTTTGAATTCTCAATGCAAAAAGTTAACGTAGGTTAACTTCATTAATTTAAGTGATCCCTCCTCTCAGGACTTCAAATTCTTTACCCATTAATCTATGAATGTTGGTCAAAGCCTAAAACCCTTGTAATTTCACAGCATTCCACAGTGATACAGAAACCCAGCTTTGATATCGAAACATCAACTGCTAGTTATTTTCTAGATGTCGTCTGCTTCATAACTCATCAAATATGGTGTATCAAACAGACACAGTGTCCCTTTGAAATGGAATATTCATGTTAGAAAGAAAAGAGGCAATAATGCAGGAAGTTATTGGATTTTATTGCATTCTTAATTGAATTCTGGTTTCATAATGAATGAAATATTGATGTTATCATTCACATGTCAAAAAATGAAACATGTTCATTCAACAGTACCAAATGAAGAAAAGCTTTAAAATATTGTGCTAATCAAGTATAGAATTCAATTATTATATCATTAACTATGTTAGTTCTCAGTACATCATTCTCATTTTATAAATGATACATGCCTCTACTGTAACCAAATTTGACATGTTATAGACTATCTATCAATGTCTCCTGATTTTATACTATAATCTCAAGCTGACAGTCATTTTTTTATGCAAACATTCTTATTATATATATTAAGTAAACATTCTTGGAACAATTACCCATAATCCACCAAACTGGAAACACCTGAGACAAAAAAAAATCAAAGCACTGAAAGTACTTTTTCATGCTAACGTGATAAAGAACTAATTTGCTGAACAAACATATTAATTGCCCTCTTTTAAAGGCAGTCTATAAATTGACACAAATATGACAATTCATTTAGTAATTGTGGATTGCATTAATCATTAATAATTCTTTCAACCAGATTAGCCTCAGCTGATCAATTGGCATTGTTCCAAAACACAGACTTCATAATCCTATCATAATAACAAACATACACACAAGACTATGATTATCTTCTAATATTTAACGTATAATTATTATTCTACGATTACTTGTAACATTTAATGCTCAAGCCAGGGTATATGTTTCATCAGAGAGAAAAAAAATGTTGATACACATAACAGTAATAGTCATTTACAAAATGAAGGCAAGATACAGAATAAATCACAGTTTTGTACTCTTGATGCTAGTTCAAAAGCTATTTGGTTAACATACATAGTAAGTGTACTGGATTATTTATGTAATGTGGACAATTTCTGAAAAGTCCTGAGCTGGATTTTAACTCGGGTATCCTCAATCACAGTCGACACTCTACCACATCACTATAAAGGCAAGGGAGTTGGAAGTGCCGTATTATAAATCTATTAAATACAACCCCTACCTCTCAAAACTTGTCATATCTACTCTTGTCAGTTGTATACCTTGAGCATAAAATGTAGCCTGGAAAAATTTGCTTTTCCTAGTTGCCATAAAAGCTTGCTGATAAGCAAACGAGTATAAGTACATTGTACCTTACTAGACATCTATTACGTTCATACCAAATACAGATTTTCACAGTACTGACACTGTTTAACATTATACAAAAATGTCTTTCATTTCAAAATGACAAACATTTTTATGTGTACAGTATTTGCAACATATATATTTATTTGTAAATAAAAAGTTTTAGAAGTTTCATGAATTAAAAATTTACCAAGGCATTGGCTAAACATAGATGAAGACAAGCAATCATGATTCTGGGAAACACTCCCTACAGCTTATAAATTATTGCCTACTGCAATTTCTGAGACCTTAAAGACTAATACAAAATCGAGTCTACAAGTTACCAATTAAATTTCATACAGATTTTTTGCTATCACTTTATGAACAACCCTTACATGTACGGTACAAATTATTTTCTCACACATGGAAAAGAGAAAAAAATGTTAATCTTCCTGATAAAAGATTTTTTCAAAAAAGAAGATAGTTACAAAAAAGTAGATGCGAAGAGGCTATTGTATAAAACCAAACTCTAGCAGAAAAGAATACATACATTAACAGCAAAACAAAGAACATTGCACACACCTGGGGTTGCACCACCAAAATTCAGGATAAAGTAACTTGGTACAGTGACTGTACTTGATGTAATGAAATTTGGTATGAAATGATAAATATACTTATGAAATTGATTGTAAAAACCTTTGCATTAACCTGATGAATTAACCCATTAATGGATGAAAACATAAAAATGTTATTAAGAAACATTTAGGGTTTAACAGAATTCCCTTACATTGACAGTACTAGACTTTTATAAAGCACTTATTTCATCTGTAAAAAAGTTGTATATTTGTGCAGGTTTAAAACTTTCTGTGAATACCCTTTACATAAAGATAAACTGGTGACATTAAAAATATGCCAAAAGCTTCTAATCATACTTGTGTGATCTCTTCTATTGGCTGTATTTATATGATCCTGTATACATGTGATGAAATGACTAGAAAATCTATGTACATCTTGCAAATAAAAGACAGAGAATGACTGGAAAAAAATGGCTTTTTTTGTGTGTGCTAAACTGCATGTTTCAACAAAAACTGTAAGAAATATTCAGAAGATTGATGATTTAAAAACAGCAAATATGTATTGCCTGAAGTAAGTAAAAACAAAATGAAATTTGGTCCAAAATCATGTAAAAGCACAAGAAAAAAAGAGAAGACAAACAAAATAAATACCTGGAACTTTAAAAAAGTAGATATGTGCATAAGTGACAGAAATTCCTCTGACTGTATTAAATTTGGCGGCCATTTTGGCAGCAATGGTGATGTTTTCTTTATCAGAAATATTAATGCATTTCTAGAGAAAAATGTATTTTTTAATTCATAAATCTAGTGCTTGGCAAGATATTACGGTGAAAGCCAGTAGAATAAAATAAAATGCGCTTAAAAAGACAGACTGAAGTAAAACAGAAATAATTGCAATCAAGTACAGACTGATTTAAAATCCAAATCTCGTTCCTTAAAAATTTAAGCATTATGGCACTTAAAAATCTACTACCTGCAAATTTTTTTTCTAAATATTCCAGTAAATTTGGAACTAGTCACTTTAATTAAATTTCTAAAAGACTCTTCTAAGCTATAAAATGCTATAAAAAATTTCAATGAAACTGTTCAAAAGCAAACAAAAAGGTATGTGTATTTTAATGCATGACATATAAGGCAAAACAAAAAAAGGGGCCTCAAAGGAAAAAAGTGTGATGAAGATAAAAGTTCCGCATACAATGATCAATGCTTGAATAATAGTTTTTTGAGATTCCGTTTAAAATTTCTGAGGATCATTTTAAAAACATTTTCTTAACATCAACATAAAAGTCAACCTAACTAACTAAAAGTTCGAGCGAATCACTTTCCAATTATATAATGTCTTACAAGTTCCTTTTTTTTCTATAGCAGGAAGTATTTAAGTCTGAATATCAGACTTAAGTATTGTAACTGTCACATGTACTAAGCAAACTTGAATACACATACAAGCAGTAATTTCTTGTAATAGCATTGCTACATCAGAGGTTTTGAAAATGTTGTAAACCAAGTTAAATTCTCAAGCACTTTTCAAGCACTGCTGCACCATTTTAAGAAAACCTGAAGGGGCAAATATCATAAAGTCCAACAAGGTGAAATCTGTTTTTTTTTTTTTACGGTTTGATAAGGGCATTTCTTGTCGAGACCTTTCCACTCACTGCAACCAGCAGCAATCACTTTTATAATAGTCAAGACAAAAAAAAAACAAAAACAAACCCACCTTAATTCCTATCTCTGAGGATCAACAGACTATTTTTCACTCGTCATTCATAAATTTCGGCAGCTAAGAAAACCAAGAAAAACACAAGCTTTCTTTGCCACAAATATGAATTTTCTATAATATTGTTATTTTCTATTTCACACTTCCAGAGTAATATGATGTGTGTCTTTTATACATCACATTATGTTGTTGTATAAAGTTTCTGTGAATGACACCACTGTGAAAACAATTCAGGCTCCAACACAGTAAGTTGTCATTTATTAAATCACAGTTATATATATGGTGCCAACATGCCTCTGAATACCTTTCCTGTTTCTAGATAATAATCTGTACCACTTAAATATCACACAGAGTTGAATTTAAAAACAAATCTTCTTTACTAAAATTATAAAAACATTAAGGAAAATGTAAGACATTGTCAAAGAAGTGATATTACAAAATAAAACAGCTGGATTTCAAGGGGGAAAATACTTGATATATACAGTAATAAAAATAATAAATAATATTTGGTACTTAAAACATCTCTGTTCACACACTGGGCGGGTAAAATATTAGTCTATCGGTAAACATGTAAAGCTCGTTCAAAATACCTCACATTCTTGCCGACTATCTCAAAGGAGCTAAAAAAAAACATATTTACATGCAACTGTTTACTAATTAAAACATTTTACAAATTATCACTGTTCACTATCTGTGATGGGACAAACACAGTTTTCAAATATCCAACTGTCTTTTCTTGCACTCCGACATTTTGGTAAGCTACCTTTATTGATAGTAAATCCAACCATATACCGGTACTCTCAAAACAGTATAAGCAGTATTAATTTCTTAAAAGCACATCATTCTATAACTTACTTATTGTACGGTGTTAAAATTTTGGATGTGTCTACACTTTTAAATATGTATCTTTAAGCTTCTCATGTAGAAACAGAACTGGGAAAAAAACCCAAAAAACTTTCTTATAAGGCATTCAGTTTATGGCTAGATTTTTGGCTTCAATATTTAGTTGTTTACAACCCTGCATTAAAATCTTAGACACAAGACTAAAATATTTAAAACAGATCATTCTAAATGTGAATAACTGTGTATTTCAGTAAAAACTTCATCCAAAACTTTAACACTGAACAAATTGTTTCCATAGTATTCAACTACTCAAAACAAAAAACTAAAACACTATCAACACTTTGAATCACTGTCACTTGAGGACATTTTTCGAAACTTATTTCCAGCTTTCATTTCTGATATTAAAGACTGCCTCATGTCAATTCCTGCTACTGGATTTACAATTGGAGTCTGATTTCTCATTTGCACGTTATGTGAAGTCTGCACACTGCAAGCTTGTGTCTGTTGAATATTTTGGTTTGGCACACTGTAAACTTGTTCCATTTCTCTAAGCTCCGCCTCTGATGGGGGAGGTGGGAGGTCTGGAAAATCACCCGCACTACTTCCTGAAGTTGTCTGAGTAACATTCCCACAGTTTGTTTGACTACCACTATACTGAGTCACTGACTGACTACTCTGTGACTGCTGACTATTTACTGAAGCAAATTTGGCATTTAAACTATTGACGACATTGCTATTCCCTACTGGGTAGTTTGGAGTAGTTACAGGCTGAGCATACTGGGGTGTCACAGGGGCAGACAATGCACCATATTGTCCCCCTTGATTTTGTCCTTGCATTTCTTGTTGTTGTCGAGCCTGAATGCTCTGTTGTATTTCTGTTAATTCAGCATATGCATGCTCAGGATTTGAAGATCCACTAGCGCTACGACTACGCCGATGATTCTGTGAACCAATCGGCTTAGCGCTAACCTGTGGCGGACCTTGAGCACCAGACTGTGTGTTAAGTTGACGGGGAGGAGAGTTTCTAAACTTCTGTAATACTGACTGATTTGGGGCACTCGTGATGGAAGAAGATCGTCTCACAGGTGGAGGAGGCTTTGGGTTGTTTAGGGAACTTCGACGGGTGAGTTGTCCACCTTGAGCAGAAACTGGAATACCTAAAAAAAATGTAAAATATCAAACATTACCAATGGTATTCCCTAACATGTAAGCGAATATTAAATGAGTGTTATGGGCAACATTTCAAAGGAGACATTTAATATTTTGCAAAACACAGCAACTTCTGATTAAAGCACTCACTACAAAGGCATGCGGCAGCTAAAAATCTTTCATTCAGAAAGCTTAGGATCTATCCAGTACATTCTCAAACCAGGAAAATTTCAACTAAGAATTATGTTTATACAATAAACATTGTCATAAATCTACAACAACAAAAACATCCACAGGAAGTGATAAATCTAACATGCAGATTTCTTTGCTGAAAGGCAGACATGCAAAACTTATGCACTGAGTAAAAAAAAAAAATTCCATAACTATATCAAATAGAGATTGTAAATAAAGTCAGTGCAAGAAAACACTAGTGTAGAGTATAAGACATCCATGTGTCATTCTAATGTTTTACATATTTTAAGATTTAAAGATGCCAAACTTTTCCAAGTTTTAAGGTGAGGAAGGAGTGAGTACACTGTAGTTCTACAAAAGAAAAAAAATTACACAAGAACCTTTTTTCTGAGATTTTTTTTCATATAATAATTGCTTTTTTTTTTTTAAGACTTCACTGATTCCTACATTACAGAACAAGTTTAACAGCACATGCTCAAAACATAGGAAGTGACTATAAAGCCAAGATAATAATGTCAGCTGAGGTGTCAGTACAGAACTATTGCACCTTCTTACTTCATGTGTAGTTATAATAGTTTTGCGCCAACTTCTTGAAATGAAAAGAGGCTGGTTTTAAACACAAGTAACTCAATAGAATTTGGTTGTTGTAAATCTATCCATAATGTTAAGAAACAGTGTCTTAGAACAGCCCCCTGGCTACTTACTGACCTCAACAGTGGAAAGTAAGTGGTAATGGGTGATACCCTTGGAGACACCTCAACTGACATATTATCATAGCTCGAAAGTACAGTAAAGTGCAAAAGATAAAAACAGAAAAAAAATCAACTGAAAAAAAAAACAACACATGCCTGCAGTGGATGCCGGACGTTTAAACTGGAAAGCCGCCTTTATCATGGGGCTATTTCGAGGGATTGTGAAATATTTCTCTTGCTCTTGTCTACCATAGTCGGACTGACCTGTATCTAAGTAATCTGTAAGGAAATATATTTACAATTTTATTGCATAGTGAAACTTTTTTTTCTTTCAAATACCACTCGTCAATTTCTCTTGCATACAGTTTAGCATGTTCAGAAGCAGGTAACTAATTAGCACCAGGGATAAGACGTGAAAAGTAAACTGTTCATGAATTTTCACCATCTCACTTTAGCTTTTATAAACTACATCAAAGACTTTAAGATTTTGCTTAAACTGACAAGGAAATTCTTAAGCTCATTGTTAAAGGTCTACATATGGGTGAGGTAATACTTGGGTAGTTTTTTACTATTAAGCACAAGATGGTGATCTGATCTTAGGCACAAAAAAAATAACGTTGAATGAGCCTGGTAATTAACTTACAAAAAAAAAAAAAAATTCACAGCAAGCGTGATTAATATAAATTGCAAAAACTTGTTTCCCCAACCCATGAAAATCACTAGCTTTAAACTAACTTAAACCCATTTTTTTGCATTATGGGTCACTCTATTTTTCAAGTATAAACTAAAAAAACCTTTTTTCTATCTGCAAATGAACTGGATTCTTGTACAAGAGCTAGAACAGAGAAGATGTGATATTTCAGTGAGGAGGGTTTAATAAGCACAGGCATGCTGGCAAACCAATGGGTGAAGGCTTATCTACACTACCTTAAGCTGGTAAAACATATAGTATAGTTCAGCCTTCTCCCATTCAAACACTAACACTGTGCATGCAAACTAATTCAAATAAAACACACTGAACTACAACAGTTAAAAGTTAAAGCATCTTAGTATACTGGATCATTGTTTGCAAACTATAACCAGTCTAAATTGATGATTTTTGATTGGATAAATTTTAAACTTTGCTGATTTTATCCAATCAGAAACCAGAGATTTCAGAAAGGAAGAACTGCTGCTCAATTTTGTAATTTCTCTATCACACTTATTTTTTTAATATGGTCTGACTTTTGCTCAAATGAACTCAAGTAGTAAAAGCAAGCTTTAAATTTTAAGAATTTTTCATTAACTTTTTGGTTTAGTATTAGGAAGTATGAATCCAGTACATACATTTTTTATTGGTAAGAGAAGCAACTATTTGCATTAGTGCTGAATTTTTCAAAAATGTTGCTGCACTTAAAGTCCAATTCATAATTAATTTTCAAAACTTTAACAAATTTAAACAGATTTATTCAGATATATAACAGAATGCACACTGTTTTATGACCCATTTCAATGAGACATCGTAAGGCTTAACTTCATTATAAACAGATGATTCAACTTACCACCACTTGCTATAGTGTCTTCTGACACTGCTGGGGTGCTATTCATTGTACCATACCCACTGGAACTATTGAGAGACGACTGACTGGCCTGGGTGCTGTCTGAGTACGAGCATTCTAGAGCTGCTGTGCTGGCTTCCAGTTCCTTTATAGCGGCTGCAAGCTCTAGAGAATTCTGCTGGATCTAAAAATACAGAAAAAGACAACTTTAAACCCTTTATTGCAATCAATTTGCATTAGAATAACAATATTCTCTCATTTCCTGATCATAAGTGGTGGAAGTTAAATTCACAATTCGCAAATATGATTATTACTACAGAGAAAAACAAATCACTTTGTCATATTTTCTTAACTGCAACCAATTAACTGACACTCAAACATCTATCTATCTATTGTTGTAGTGAAGACCTTGTGTCCATCCTTCAAACTGAAAATCTTACTACTTAACACTTCATTTTATTAATTCTGACTATGAAATCTTTCTCTTTTTCTTTCCCTTTGTAGATATTTACAAGCTTGTCATTCCTGCACAAGAAAAGACAGTTCAAAAACCTGGAAAAAGGATCCAAACTAGGATAAAACTTGCACAAAATACAGTAGTCAAAACAGAAGACGTCAACACTGACCACAAACCGTACAATAAAGACAATCAAAAAATAAAGACAGAAATCAGAGCACTGAAAAGTCCAAGCATTGCTGTCTGGAAAAAAAAAGAAAGAAAAAAAGTTCAGATGAGGCAGATATTTGAAAGAAGGGGTTGTATTGCCTCCTTACAGAAAACAAAGAACCAAAGTGTGCATACAATTTTCTTAAAGTGAAATGAGCTTTTTTTTTCTTGGAGCTGTTTTCATAATACTTTTAGCCAGCGTACTTGCCACATGTTTTAAGGTGGTTACTACTGATTTAAAATGATCCAGCAAGACTGTGGCACAAAAAAATATACAATTTTTACAAAAACTTTCAGAATCATGCACTTGATTTTTTAAAATGTGTACAGATGAAGATGACAAATATTTAAAGAAAAGTGTCTAAAAATAAAGCACAAGAAGAGATATCACTACAGTATAACAACAATCATGCTCACTACTGTATATCCCATGTATGATTTCTGTGAACAGATAAACAATTACACTTTATGCATGTGCTCTATGGTAGACTGTATAATCTGAAAGCACTTCTAAAAGACAAATGCTAGATATATAACCTACACTGGTACAAAGAAACTGTCCTGCAATGACAATGCTCATACCATTTCCAGAAACATAATAAATAAAATTTCCAATTTTATGCCTATCTGACAAAATATCAGAAAAAAAAATCAACATTTTTTTTTACTATTTTTAAACTGTTTTGTGATAAAAATGACAACAGTTCCCTTACACTCTTTAACCCAGATTCTTAAAGTTATCAACCAATCGCTTTCTAAGTCTGCAATCAAGGCTTACTGACCACAGATATTTTCTCAGTATTTTCAAGGATGCTTTATAAACAATTCTTGTCATATACACCAATAATTAACAACACTCTCCCAGACACTTGTGATCATGAAAGTACCTTGTGAAAATGTTAAGCACTGAATTGCATACTCATGAAAATCAAACACAAAATTAATAGGAAGCATTTCTCTATTATGTATTAGAGGAAGCTCTTAAAAATCTTAGCACTTATGACTAGTGTTAGCAAGAACATTCTGTGAGAGCAGTTCAACTAATCAGACAGGAATGTTATGATCTTACTTACAGAACTGAAGCTTCTATGAGTTTGAATGCATACTTCTTACAGGAAAAGAAGAAAATTCTATCGCTGATTTCACGAATTCTTTCTTCAATCTGGGAGTTTCATTTCAAATTCTCCTGTTTTGGTGTTGATTTAATTTCTTACTAAGAGTCAACAATGTGACAAGATGGTACTATACACAGAATGGATATTATACAACATTTACCGAGAATCATTAACCAGGATGACAACATTAGATACAAAATTTGGCAAGTCTAAGTTGACATAACGTATGTCATGACCAGACATAACATCAAGTTTGTTCTTTCCCATGTATTCTCAGTCCACTGAAACATTTTGTTTCAGATCTGGTTCAAGTCTCACTGAGAAAGTTCCTCTGTATCAAGACCAATTGTATCTGGTGATCATGTAATGTTTTTTTTTTTTTTTCACCATTTCACTGATTTTCTCATGATGATAACTTTAACATCCATGTAGGTGTGGACGCTGACTTGAAATAAAACAAAACATGACAAGCTCCTTAATCTTTTAAAGTGCTTCGTGTTTCAACTATCAATTTTCATAGGAAGTATTCTTATATTCTCAGAAGCATAAGTAATACTTCCTATTAATTTCAGGAGCCAACAGAGCTACTACTGATGAAGTCATCCATTTTAATGATTCATAATATGAAGTTGTGGGAGGTTTCAATTTCCTTGATTTTGGTGCTGAAGATAGATTAAGAAAGCATGTAGTCTTGCCTTAGATTTCCGATCGCCAGGGTTGAAATCACCGTGCAGAGCAGCTGTGTAATTATCTAGGTCGCGTATAGCCTCGGTTAAATCCAGTTCATCAGACTGTGTGTTTCAAGGGTGAAAAAAGCAAACAACAAAAGGTCAGACATAAGTTTTGATAAAACAGTAGGTAAGGCATGACACTTGGTCAGAGGTTTCACATGCACAACTGTAAAGTTAATTGAACTGCCATTTACTCTAAGTAAAATAAATTTTATATCCAACAGTTTTCTTTTTTTCTTTTTATTAGCAAAGTTCATATATATGAATAGGTGGGTATCTATCATATATCTTTGGGTATATTACAATACACAAATAATCATGGAACAAGTCTGATATATCTTTTTTTCTGACTGGTTCATTAAAAAATCCAATGCCACTTAGCCAATCATAGGCCAGGCTTTTTTTTAAAAGTAAGACTGGTCTCCATTCTCTTTCTTTTATAAAACTACTCTGATTGGAAGATCTCAGCTGTAAATGGCAGTCTCCTATTTATTACATACACAATAAGACTAAAATGCAGAGCACACAGAAGGGTTTTATGTCATGCCACCAGCATTATTAATGCCGTCTTTGTCAGTAAAATATGAATTAATTAACTTCATTAGTTCAGATTAGATGCAGTGATGAATTAAGTTTTATTTCAGAGTAATGTGAAGCTAAGATGAACTCAATTTAAATAGAATATTCTCTATCTAACAAATATTAAGGTTATATCATATCCTATATACAGTAAAATGGGAAATTCTGTTCAAGAGTAATTTTCCCTACTTAAAGCAAAAAGTTTTTAATATTGAGATTATCTCAATAGCAAGAATAAATTAAACAAAAATTTCCCAATTTACATTCTTTTGTTTTACTAATTTTAATTTCTATCACTATATTTGGTATATTATTTACATTTTCTTAAACAAAGGAACTGGATTAGCTTTACTAGCACAAGGCAATTTAATCTGCTGATTTGAAAAATTAAACCGAACATGTTACTTTATTTACCTTCTGTCCCCTTACCTTGAGGTCTGATCCATTTGGCACGAAAGGAGGGTCTCGGGTTGTAGGGGTCTTGTCTGTATCGCTTTCCCCACCTTGTCCCGAGACCTGGACATTTAGTTCATTCAGATTTGCATAAACAGGTTGCTCTCCTAAAACAGAAAAATGATTTGGAGTTAGAAAATTTACATTATTCAAGGCAGTAAGACATTATAGTGACAAAAATAGTGACAGGTAAGTGGTGGTTGAAATACCAATCATTTTGAGTATACTGACCTGAGGAGGAATTGTAACGAATCATTGCTTTTTCCAAAGACAATCAAACATCAGAATTTATCAATTAAGTGAAAGATTAGGTTTTCCTACAAGATGTGTATTTATGTTACAAATTATCATAGCAATGCTCTAAACAAGAGCTCCACGGAGCGGCACCAATGCTCGTCTGTTTTATATGTCATTCAACTTAATAAGCAATTTTGACAAAAATTGTAAGTTAAAAAGGGGCAAAACTCCAAAAATATAGCTTTCAGAATAATGCCCCTTGTGTTACAAATGCCTCTTGTCAAGATAAGCAAGCATTCCAAGTTTCATATTGATACCTTTTAAACTGTTTGAGTAATGGGCTACATTAACATTCTTGCACCATGACGTCAACGACAACCACAATAACAATAACGCAGCCATCATAATAGCTCCACATTTTCTTCGAAACAGACAAGCTAAAAATATTCTCAAGAAAGATGGTAACACCTATCTTCTATGCTTGGCCATAAATAAATAAGAACAACTTACCTAGTGTTGGAGGTACTTTAGGTGGTGCAACAGCCCTGGATTTGGGCTTTGGACCAAGTGGCGGGAGTACTGGCTGCATCTTGTTAATGGAAGCCGACTGTTTCGAATATGGTGCAGACATAGTACTATGTGGCCTCTCACGTTTGATCACAGCTGCATCATGCTTATCCTCTGATTTTGAGCCATCCACAGCACCCTGTTGTGGTGGCTCAAACAACTGCGAGGACAATGCAGGTCTCGAATGATGGGATTTCTCGTACGCGGAAGATATCGTGTGTGGTCGTCCTTGATTGTCCTTGCCACCGACATTTGGTGGGTTGGGCCAATTTGTCCAAGTCGAGGTGGCAGACGGTGTATTTGGGTAGCTCTCAGATGGAGTTGAGTCAGCTGATTCAACCTCAGGGGTATCAGTATCTTGGGAATTACTTTCTGCACTCTGAAATAAAAAATGCCACTATCTTACTTGCACTATGTAGATGAAAGATACATCAAATATACAGGACAGTTTATAGATCTAGCACATTAACATCACATAATGCGATACCATGTTTAATGGAAAGAAATTTATAATAATAAAATGCATGTATCATGCAATGCCAAAAATAGGCATCCTCAGACCACTACCTGAAAAATAAAGGTAATCTTCATAACTTAATGAGACCTAATGAGATAACGCTAAAAATATTGTTGTATTTTACAGAACAGGATTGTGTTTCAACCCTTCCAAAACCAATTAATGTGAGTAAGGTTTGTGTGTAAGATACTGAATCTCAAGTTCAGAAATACAGCTCTGTTCTTGAGATATAAAACTTTCAGTAGCAATCAATCATTCCTCATCCATGCATGTAAATATTGGTGGGGTATTGAATAAGAAAATATGCAATCTATTACTATGATGTAAGTTATTAAAATGGTAATTAGAATTAATTTTACTGTATTACATGCAAGATGAAATATAACTTTTTGTAAAATGTTCCATTTACCTGTGTATGAAGGCTGAGGGAGGAGGGTGTGGTCGGCCGCAGGAAGAGGGTGTCTTGTGATGTAAATCCCGAGTCCTGTGATGATACACTCGTTAAGCGAACCCCTGATCCCAACAACTGGGCTTGTTGCTGTAGAAATATATATACCACAGTTTGTAAGGACTCTGCACGACAAAAATCACGTCAGACTTTTTTTGTCCTCAGATACATCACAGAACACATGGATTTACATAACAAATTGCAAAATTATGAAGTCCAATGTCTAATCTTGCTTATTATGAGATACAAATTAAAACAGGAGGATTTTACAGAGTGCTAAAGGCTGGAAGCTTACGGCCAATTGGTGACTTACGTGTGTAGCTTAAGAATCAAACATTTTAAAGCCACAATCAGTCTTGCAGTTCGAAATAGTATTAAAACTGCAGGTTAAAAAGAATTTCAAACAAAAGGTCAAAGGTCAAACTATAGGTGAAGCTTTAAGCTTAAAAGTAGCTAATGGCACCGTAATTTAAAGTTGAAATGCTGTCTAACAAATCAGAATAACTGAAATCGAAGTGTACTACAAAAACCTTCTTTGAAACTTTCAGTACTTTTGCTAAAAATAAGATGTGAGAGAATGAAAACTGCAATTCCATGAAAAATAATCAGGTTTGGTCAACTGCCAATTTGAAAAACAGGTTTCAGGAGTACTTTTATGGCTGTTCTTCTTATTTATGTAGTTACTTTCAAGGCTAAAACCTGTCCTCTAGTTAATATTATAATATTCATTTAGTGAGCTAATAAAACTTCTCTTCTGGGGGAAAATGAGAAGAATGAAAAGTCAAGGTCACAGTGGTATTCCGATATTATTGTTTCCAAAGAATGATACAGAATTTCAATACGTGCAAGCAGAAAGCAAGAGACACTGTGATGACCTATAACACAGCATGCCACCCACACACAGATAAACCAACAAAATTATTTGCTTTCCAATTCCCCATGCATATTGTGGTGAGTATTCAGAAAACAGGCAGTAAAAGTATTTTCTGCATGATGATTATACAGCAAAGACCCAGTAACAAGACTTGTCAAAAAGTGTTCTTTTTCAAGAATCGGTCTTATAAGCTTGTCTCATTTATTCTAAATATTAGACTTTCAAGCTAGTTATTACCAACTGATTCTGAATTAAAAATTCTAGCTGCCTTATAAGCAGTTCTTCATTGTACATAGACTCATGCTAAATAATTTCTTAACATTTTTATAATCTTGCCTCAATGAAAAGAGCTTTTCAAAGATATGAAATAAAATGTTATATGTGGTACTGATGTGGGAATATCTAATATATCCATCACTATGACTAAACTTCTTTTGAACTGCTGCAAAATAATTACACAGTTTACAAGCTAAAATGAAGAGAATCTAATAAATTCATGTTTTTCTTAAAAATTCAACAAGCAGCAAAATATCCCAAATTTATTCTCTAAAAATATCAGAATTCTCTTTTTTTTTTATTTTCCAGACTCCATTGCAGAAATATTTATTTTCAGATTTATAAACATTTAAAATCTTATGTAAACTATTTCGACATGTTATATGCATAAAATTTCTCTGCGAGCTTACAAAAGTCTGGTCTTCACCGAATTTCAAGCAGAAGTGTTCATTCTTACCAGTATTAATTTTAAAATAGAATTGAATACATTTGTGTTTTATAGTTGAAAAAAAAAAGACATTATCTTAAAACAATTCATGCATTTTTGTGTGTTGTTAAAGCCTGGAGTTCTACAATGTTCTGTCTTGCACTTTGATGTTGCGTTCTAAGATTATCTAATGTCATTTTCTTACATCTTTCATGTTAGATCATATTACGCCATTTTGCCTCATTGTATTTTTCATCATTCTGTCTTGTATTTTTTCCCAGAAAGTTGAATATATTGCAGTATTTGTTTCATCTTGTTGCATGTCAATCCTACTGCATGCTTAGTCATGTCATGTTGTATTATGTTATGTTGTGTCAGACTGTTGCATTTTCAATGAAGTTGTCCATCTCATTGCATGTTCAAGCAATCAATATTATATATGTAATACTGTGCCAAACTGCACTATTTTGTATCTATTCAATATTGTTGATGTGTGTTCAGTCATGTCATGCTCCAGTTTATAATGCCGTGTTGTGTTAAGATACACATGTCATGTCACAATGCAATAGGTAATTTCTTGTTGCATTTTCTCACATTTATTCTATGCTATGGAATGTGCTGTTGTTTTACAGTTTCAAGTGTTGAAAATTGGTGGTGTGTTTTTCTTCTTAAAAACATTATTCATAGCTGCTAAAGATCTATTGTAGTAAAAAATAAAGTACATCTTTGATTTCATGTAAAGATGATATAACTTTTCAATGTAACACAGAAATGAACAGTGTTTCACAGCATGTTTACAAAAACAGAACCGTTGGCATCTGCGATTTTCCTGATGTTTTCAAATCCTGACAGATAAAACTATGAAACTGCAGCTGATAAATAACAAATTTACAACTAGACTTTATTCAGATGTTTTTTTTTTCCTTTTTCATCTGTGTGGGTGGTGCCTGATGTTACTAAAAATAGTAACTGTGGTAGACAACTAAGCTAAGCAATTCAAATGATGTTAAACAGAAAAACACATGCCATTCAAGCTTGGAGCAAGCAATACATTATTTAAGCTAGAAGTACTGAAAAGTTCCACATAGGGCCTGTTAGACACGGCTAATCAATCATTCTGTGATGCAAGTCTTGAGAGTAAACAAATAAATAACGATAGATAACTGAGAAATTGGCGACTATCAATGAAAAATATATGGTTTCTTCTCTAAAAATCCTCCTAAATCAAGAACTGCTATCAAAGTAAATGCAGGAGTCTATGATTTTATATTGTCTGCATCATTAAATTACATATTTTGGAAAGCCTTTCATTTCATTGGCATATTTAAGAGCAATTCTATAAAATCTGCATTACTCATAAAACTTGTAAGGAAAATTTTATTTGACATGTACCAGCAATGTCTACTAGCAATGTGTTTCGAAAGTCTTAATACGAAAAAAAAATTAACTACATGTCCTAGTCAACTTCAAATCAAACTGTGATGTCGATAATTTGTAATACATGACTTTTAACCCACAAACTACAGATTCATCTCCTACAGCAAAGGAAAGCACAAATCAATCAATCAATCAATCATGACATAAGGACTTTATACTAACCTGCTGTATGTTTTTACTGTGACATGGACTATGTGACTGTGCAGAACCACTGCTCGAACTAGCTATACTGCTGATACTGCACATGCTTGACTTCCTTGAACCCAGGGAGCTTGGTGAACTGGGTGGAGTCTGAAAAATATACATGAAGGTGTCATTTCATAACCCAAAGTCTTTTAAACTACTGGGAAAGTAATACATATACATATGGGTAAATTTTTATACAAATGTCTTGGAGCTATAAAAATGTACTCTAAGGATTTTTGATCTTTGGATCTAACACTGGCTGCTTAATACAGGTGACTATTAATACAGATTGCTATGTATCGACAAACTTTTGATCCCGCTAGCGCCAAAATTCTTCTCTTAATAGAACCTTATTGTATGCATAATCTCTGTGTTTAAGTTGTTAAATTGTTACATTATTCAATCTGCCAAAAATATTCAAAACAAACTGATGGCATCAATGCACACTCACAATTCAGTTGAAGACAGTTTTCTTCTATTTTTAGATAACCTGACTATGAAATTCTTTGAATTCCTCCATACACAAAACAATACGCAAATAGTCACAAAGACAAAAGCTCTGATAATGTCAACATTTGTATGACAATGCACAGTTTGTCTTTTGAAGTGTCTATCTTAATAACACATCTAAGGATTAATCATTTGTATTCATTTTTTTTTTGGTTAGTTTAAACATTACAAACAAAAAACAAATTGAAATAGAACCAGGACAGATTCAGGGGAGATAACAGAACAAATTTGGCCTTCAATGGCGTATCAAGTTATTGACTGTAATGCACATTTCAGAAGTCAAGACTGTTTTTGACCCAACTGACTCGTATTTAATCATGACCTTTGTGAGAGTTTGACCTCATCTGACCCAGATTCCAGGATGACCTTTGCCCAGTATCTATACTGTACTGCTCACTTTGGTAAGACTTGTGTTCTTTAAAGGATATTATTCAATCCAAGCTTGTGACTCAGCCTTTGATACCGATTTACCTTACCTTAGACTCTTTTCTAACAAATTCCAAGAGAAAAAAATTGGCCACATTTTCATGTAAATGAATAATTTTTTCTGACGACAAACTGCAGTTATATGACCTAGTTAGGAATTTTGTTTCTTTTTTTCATACAAATATCGAAAGTATTATTTCTATGATTTTAACTCCTTACATTTCCATCTTATTCCAATAATGTTCAGATAAGCTTTAAATCAAACTTTAGTATAAACAGTGTGGTGAACAGACTGTGAGTGCTTCTTGCTATCATTTTTGGCTAAAAAAACTCTGATATCATTTCTTGCATCTAAAACATGCAAAAGCATGGGTGAAATGAAATGTGCCAAAAAAAAGTGCAATAAATAGGCAACTTCTGTTTTGAAATTGGCCAATGTTATGACTTGCTGAGTAATATATTCTATATAATCTCAAGTTAACTGATGCATCTTATGATAACATAGGAAAGGGAATGACTGAAAAATAAACAAGGGCTACTTGTGCTTCCCTAAGGCCTCTTTTGATTTGCACCTCAAACAAATCTAGAAATTCATTTGAGTTAGTTAATATTCATTTTTGATTGACTGGGACACAAATTCTTGCAACTTTAATAAATCACAATAATAACTGCTTTTTCAGTTCAACTTAGCACTTTTGCAAAAGAGTGGAATGCTGGCAATTACCTTTTTCCCCTTACATTATAAAAAACAAATTCTTGAAATTTATATTGCTACCACTGCTGATGACTGTTTCCTGTATGCAAACCAGTACTTATATGCTGGAAGTGTGGAATGTGGAAGGTCACTGGATGGTCTTACTCCTGGCAGGATTCAAACTAGTGACCTCCTGATTGGGAGTCCATTGCTCTAACCCCTGGACCACTGCTTGTTCACTTGTCACATCAATACATATACTCACATTATCTATTTAATTTTCAATTTAGCACCAAAGATGTCTGTTTTACAAAAAAAAAAATTAATATGCAGTAATGAAAGATGTTTGTTTGTTTTATTTGGGTTTAACGCCAGTTTAACAGCTAAGGTCATATCCCGGCGGTCAGTCCACCTAACCAGTATTCATGGGTATCCAACAAGTGTACTAACCAATTTCTCTGCAAGTGACTGACTACTTCCTCACTTGCTTCAGAGGTGAGGGACAAATGACCTATAGATCAATTAGCAAAGAGAAATTTTGCCGGCCCTGATGGGGATTGAACCAGGATTGTCAAGATTGACGATACAATGCTCTACCGATTGAGCTAGCCGAGCCGGCTAATGAAAGATGTACATGATATTTATGAAATATAGAGAGTACATACTTCACACAACTGTCAAAATATATATTAATTACTGCCACACTATTACACATACAAAGAACATTTTTCAAAAAGAACATTCAAAACATTTATTAAAATAACTATTATAAGGATCTCTGCAAAAAAAATAACAAAACTTTTATAATAAGATAATAGGGTGCACTGGATGCTTTCCAAATACATGGGACAATTCCGCTTGCAAAATGACACAAGATCAGTCCATATGTGAATACATTATCAGGTAAATGTTCTAACTCTTTTAAAATGTTGTTCTTTATTCTTTACCTTTAGCAAAAGAAATTCAAATTCTTATGAAAACATGTCAGCCAATGTTAGCATAGAAGTCATTTTGTGCAATCATGTTAAAATCCAAATCTCCCTCAATCTTAAGCTCTTTCCTTTAGTTTTGTCATTTTGCAAACTAGTGTGGTAGATAATAGCATATGAAAATACCTTAGACCAAACACGTATCTTTGGAATGGACAAATATTTCTGTAAAATAATGATAAAAAGAAATCAATTTTGCCAGAACTGTAGCAACTGCATGTAAAAATCTTATTTTTATGGAGCCCAAATGACCTTTGACCTTTACCTATTACAGCTTTCCAATGGTAAACAGACTGGCTTTGGTGAGAAATTCCTTTGACAATAAGCTGAATACAAATCATGTAACTTTGTACCTAGAAATTTAACGTTACCTTTAACCTTGAACTTTTCAAAAGCTCAAGACAGAATTCAGAGCAAACCCTCTGCAAAGCTTCTTACATAATCTTGCACCATTACTTCTTATTTTTTCTTTACCTAAAAATCACTGCAAAATCTTTCTGAGAAACACACTAATTAACAAATAATCCATCTCTCACCTTGACATTCTCATCAATATCTATCTATAGGTGAGATTCCTACCTGGAATTTGTATGATCCAGCATCTTCGCCTTTGAGATCACTTATAACTTGTTCACTAGAAGCTGGGAGTAATTTTGGACTGTCTGCCTGCAGACATAAGCTGTCCATAATCTCTTGTAAGTGGGTCACCTCTGTCAGTAAACTGACCTCTTCATCCTAATGGAACAAATTTAGGCATATGTTATTTAAGTTCTCAAGTTAACTCAGTCATTAACCATTTAATTTACACAACAATTAATAAGACTTTTTCACTGAATTTTGTAATTTTCATTGGCTTGTTTACGAGTACCTCTTGATGTAAATGTTTGGTTTTGAATTTTTACAGCATGTTTGAATAGTTTGTTGAGGTCAAGGACCTTTGCCCAGAGGGGTCTGGAAATTATATTACTTCAAGTTATTTGGCTCACTGACTGGTTATGCGATCAACAAATGACAATAAAACCTTGTTTTTAAAGCACTTTCAGTGCTTTTATTATTACAAAAACAAGAATCCAGAGTTTGCGAACTCCACATTCAGCTATTTGGCTTAAGTAATCAATAGCAAATAATCTTTGATAAAGAACTGTTCCCTTTGTAAAATGAGTGAGTGTAAAATGAGTTAGTTTACATACAACAAATGGCTTCAAACATGACACAAAATGGCAGAATCGTCCCCTCTCTTCTATCAGGGCAGTTCTCACAGAGTTCTTCTCCTGGTCCTCTAGATGAATGTACTTGGCATTCACTTCTTGCATTGCATTTTCCAGTTTACTCTGCATATCCTGCTTGCCTAGAAATAGAGACATGGACATAACCTTGAAAATATATATCAAAAACCTCAAAACATCAAAATAAAGGAAGGCAAATTGTGGAGAAAGTTGATGACTTTTTGTAAGCTTTTTAGTGTTTTCTCCTTATCCCCACATTTCGCAGGCGCAGGCATTTCTGTTCTTATGATGTCATACCTACTAAATGATGTCATTAGATGATAAAATTCAGTGCAATGCTGAAGCATTATTAGCATCCTGCTATTATATATTATTATCAGCTCATAAATATCTTATTATTCTGTATTTTCAAAAGAGCAAACTAAAACAAGTCAAACTAAAAACTCCTACAACACAAATATATTTTTCTAAAAACAAAAGAATATGGAAAGCATAACAGAAAATATGCTAAGGTATAATATTTTCTTTTAAAATCTTGACTACAATAAAAAAGCATGGAAAGTAAATGTTTATGACACCTTTACAGTGGTAATTATGGGTAGCAAACCAATTAAGTAAAATCTGTAAATATGTAAAATGCTATTAATTCATTTACAGGTGCTTTTTGAATCAATCAAAGGTGCTTTGAAATTCATTCGTTAAAAAGTGCTTGTGTATATGGTAAAAATTTGAAAATGTTCACAAAGTAGATACAAAATCTTCACATTGCACACATTACATGCAAGGCAATTGACAAATATATATCCAGGTTGATACAGGAACAAACTATTTTGTTTACATGATGTTCAAAATAAAATATTCCATGATAAGCCATTTTATCCAACAGTTGTTGCATTCTGTTCACTTAAACATTTATAGAAACAATGACCTGTTCCGACAAAGCTACCCATAAGCCTCTACTGAACCATTCACTACAAAACTAACAATTGTGGTCAGTTCATTATGATTTAATTAATCTGATATTTTTTCCCTCTTCCTTTTACCTACTCTGAAATATATGCCACAGGCCCCATGCACAAGGCTTGTAAAATTCTGGTCAGGTCAACAAATTCTATCAAGTCATAGGCCCAATTGACTGGTAAGTATGTACATTTAAGGCCTTAGTGTTTACTGTTTAAGCCAATTAAATCTAACTTTGGTCTATGGATTTTCTCAACCCATAAGCCTGAATGGCCTAATCCTTTTAAAATATATTTTGTAGCAAGATTAACAATAGAAAGTTTTATAAATATGAATGGATATGTAGCAGCAACATGTCAGACCATTTCGACTGAATCTCTCTACAGAAATTTTACAAATTAAAAGCACTTAATGCAACTTGAAAGCAATGAACAGAACTCTGGGTAAAAAGGCAACTAAAATAAAAGCTAAATGACAAAGTAACACTAAAAACTGGAACAACCAAACAACATTTCCCATCATGCAAAAGTTCAAGGGAAAAAAAAATCTTATAACCCAAAACCCAAACTTTTCAATTTCCAACCAACCTTCTAGCTATGAAAATCATTTCAAAATTAACAAAATAAAAGTTAAAAAAAAAATATGTGCCCTTCATGGCAATTGATTTTCTTATTTATTTCTTAAATGCAGGATTTGCTTTTAAATTTTCTGAAAAATGTTTGGACAATTATTTCATACAAAAATGTTGTGCAATCTGTTAAAACAAGTCATGCAGTGTTCTCCTGGTTAGCACGTCTCCTTTATATATATATGTATGTTTTCAAAGAACTGTCCACACTTGAAGGCATTTTCTTAATTGTTTTTAAGTGGCCATTAGAGATTATCTAAGTCTAAACTTAAATTTAATAATCAGCCCATTTCTTATTGCTCTAAGGACACTTGTTTGTAATGTCTTCAAATTAGATTATATTGCTAAATTATCATTATAATTATTATCAAATTAAGTTGCTCCAGTAAAACAAAACTGGAACAAAATTAATATCATTATATGGTTCTACTGTCTCGATATACTTTGAAGCAATCTCTAATATGTGGCAGGCAAAGTGATTTTTTTAAACTAGAAATAAGTAAAATGAGAATGAATTTTGGAATCTAACAACACTCCTTGCTAAAATCACTTAAGGAAAGGACAACTTCTGATTCAGGCACTGAAAGAGGCCAACAGCATTCTGCCTTCAACTTGTGGACAAGTAACACATAACGAAAAAAATCTGTACAATTTTATAACATTAATTTGTTTTGAAAATATTTAATATTGTCACAACATGCCTTCCTCAAACCATAGGGGTGATGTGGGCACTGATCCATTGGCTGTAGCTGTGGAGAGAAATACAATATACCCTGTAACATTCACAGTTTCAAACTAACTGAAACACATATGGTCTGTTTCAAACTAACTGAAACATGTTGAGTGTTTATCTGGCAAGATGAAATAAATAGTCTAACAAGAGATGTTTGTAAAACAATTATGTCACCTTAGCACCTTATCCCTTGAGGCAGCCATTACAAACCCGCCCATGAAGTTTTAGGAAGCCTGGGGCCAGGCATTCTATAATTATGGACTGGAAACAATTTTGCTTTTCAAGGTCACTGTGAGCTTGGCTTTTGATCTATGAAAAACTATAGGGGTCATCAACTAGTCATGAGCAACCTATATATTAAGTTTGAGAATTCTGGGCCCAAGGAGTCTATAGATATTCATTGGAAAAGGTTTTGCTTTTCAAATGCCACTGTGATCTTGACCTTTAACCTAGTTATCTCAAGCAAAATAGAGGTCATCTCCTAGACAGACTAACCTGCATAGCAAGTCTAAGGAGCCAATGCCCAATGGTTCTCTATTTATTGATAGGAAACCATTTTTCTGTAAATAGTCAATATGACCTTGACCTTTGATCTAGTGACCCTAAAAACTTAAGGGGTGATCTTCTGGCCATGATCAACCTGCCTATGAAGTTTTAGGAGGCCTGGCCTCAAGCATTCTATAGTTATTGATTGGAAACTGTTTTACTTTTCAAGGACACTGTGACCTCTGCCTTTGACCTGGTGACCTGAAAGCTATAAGCATCAACTACTGCTCATGACCAACCTACATACCAAGTTTGAGGAATCTGGGTACAAGTGTTATATAGTTATTGATCGGAAACTGTTTTGCTTTTCAAGATCACTGGACCTTGACCTTTGACCTAATGACCAGAAAAATGATAGGGGTCATGTACTAGTCATGATATTCCTCAAGTTATTGACTGAAAACAAACTGATCTACCCACCGACCGACATCGGCAAAACAATCTACACCCCTTTTCTAGATTCTTATGCATACATACAGCAGAACTTTCTGTTTTAAACCCAACAAAGCATGTAGGGTGTGTTTCAAACTGAAAGATGAAGTACGAAATTATATTTACTGTTTAAGTCATGCCAGAAGAGGATTATGTCTGCCTGATTAAAACTTCTAAAATTTATCAAGATCACTTTTCAAACTGACTGAAATATGTAATGTCTTTTTTCCATGCTATATGAAACAAATCATCCCTGTTACAGCTGTCTTGAAACATTTTTTGGAAGTTTCTCAACTCCAATGATTAGGTTTTCTTTTCTTTTTTGTTTTTATTCCAAAATCTAAACACACATCATCAGCACTTCAAACTATCTGAAACATCTCAGACTGATTCATAATATTAAAAAGATATCAGATGTTTTCCAAAATTACTTAAAATTTAAAATATGTTAGTGGCATTAATTTCTAAAGTCACTGAAACACGTCAGAATGGTTCAAATCCTACAACATTTCCCTTGTGTTTCAAGTTATCTGAAACAAAGATGTGTTTCAAACTATCTGAAACACATAATGCATTTCAAAATATTTGAAACAAAGATGCATTTCCAACCATCTGAAACATGTCAAATGTTGTTCAAACACTCTGAGACATGTCAGATTATTGTATATAAAGTCTGAAACCAAATGAAGCACATAATTATTTACTTTTTCTAGGTTTTTCTTACTCAAAATGCCTGAAACTTTTCATGCTAGCTGTCAACTTACTGAATGTCAAGATGTCCATTTTACAAATTTCAAACCTTAATCTTTCATGTTTATTACTGCACAAATGGTAACTGCATGAAACAGTGCAGGTTTAATTTCAAATGTTTAAGACAAGTCAAATGTTGTACTATTTCAAACAAGACACAATATGTCATGTTTCATTACTGGTTCACTATAAAGGTTTCAAGTCGGCTGAAACATTAATATTCTGGTCTTAAAATTTTAACACAAACAGTTTTAGAAGACTCAAACTCATTTCATATGGCAATAGCTAGTTTTAAACTGTAAGAAACATTCGGTTATATTAGGCAGTTTTTTTACTGTTTCAAACTACTTGACAGTTCTCATATGCAGCAATGGAGAATATTTCAAGCAAGCAAACCTAAAAAATAAAGCCATTAACATTGTAATTTAATATGAATTTCAGCCAGAGCTAAATATACATGCTTCAAAGATAGTCCAGTACTGTAGATCTATGATAAAACAGTTCCTGAATAAAAACATAAAATTGTTCTTCAACTGATCTCAGAAATATATAACTTTTGCAATCATACTGAAGATCAAATTACAATATCACTGTTTATCAGAAATTAAACTATCAAGGAAACATTCTTTCTAAATACTTATTGTCTAACGGGCACCTACTTCAAAACATATGGATTTTTTCCTTCAAATTCCTTTATTGCATGGGATGGTAGTCAGACTCAAAAAAAGTCAAATCTAAAAATAACAGTCTGCTATATTCTGTCTGTCTGTTTTAGATATAGCTATTTATGATGACAACTTTTCAAAGGTTATACTGTAGAAATATGCCGTTTTGAAGAAAACATGCAAGTCTCTCAGTAATAAGGAATGGCTAAGTGTCCTGTCCATCATTAATGTACTACTTATCAATGACAAGTTATTTTCTCCGGACTGATTTCATTAGAGACTGTTATTTGCTATGATTAATCAATACTGTGAGATCAATTCCTCTTTGAGATATAAAACCATCTCATTTAAGTCTGATGAATAAAGCCTGAATTACTGTGATACATTTTTATACTTCTTTGAACACTTTTTGACATAATTCTGTTCAGCTTATACTTGAAATAGAAGTAAGAATGTAGGAGACCACGAGAACAAAATCCTGTCAAAACAACAGCTTATAAACAAAACTTTCATATAACAATTTGCTGTAAAATGCAGGTTTACACAAGCAAAGTCTAGCCCTACTAAGACCTCCAGAATAATCTGCATTCTGATTATCAGGGAACTTTGCTCAAATGGAAATCATAACTGCTGAAAAATTTATTGTAACTAGAAATGGTTTTTGATTGAACAAAAACATATGTCTCCCCCAAGCCAGTTGCTGCAGGCAGTATTGAATCAGACAATTGTAAAATTTGACATTTAACCTCCAAGTGTGACCTTGACCTTGAGACACCACACCCTCAAAGTGGGTTCTGCATGTCACCTTGATGAGGTGAACATCTGACCCAAGTTTCATAAAAATCCTTCAAGGGCTTTGGAAGATACAGAGCGGACACGATTTTGTGGCATTTGACATTTAACCTCCAAGTGTGACCTTGACCTTGAGACACCACACCCGCAAAGTGGGTTCTGCATGTCGCCTTGATGAGGTGAACATCTGACCCAAGTTTCATAAAAATCCTTCAAGGGTTTTGGTAGATACAGAGCGGACACGATTTTGTGACGGACAGACGGACGGACAGACAGACAACCGGGGAAAAACAATGTCTCCCCCGATGAGGTGAACACCTGACCCAAGTTTCATAAAAATCCTTCAAGGGCTTTTGAAGATACAGCGCGGACACGATTTTGTGGCATTTGACATTTAAACTCCAAGTGTGACCTTGACCTTGAGACACCACACCTGCAAAGTGGGTTCTGCACGTCACCTTGATGAGGTGAACATCTGACCCAAGTTTCATAAAAATCCTTCAAAGGCTTTTGAAGATACAGAGCGGACACGATTTTGTGGCATTTGACATTTAACCACCAAGTGTGACCTTGACCTTGAGACACCACACCCGCGAAGTGGGTTCTGCACGTCGTCTTGATGAAGTGAACATCTGACCCAAGTTTCATAAAAATCCTTCAAGGGCTTTGGAAGATACAGAGCGGACACGATTTTGTGACGGACAGACGGACGGACGGACGGACAACCAGGGGAAAAACAATATGTCTCCCCCATTTTTGGGGGGAGACATAATAAGCCCCAAGTCTAATTGAGAACTGAATTTATGAGTACTGAAGGCTTCCATACACAAAACAACCTAAATGTACAGCTTCCTTTTCCCGCAAATATTTACATTATGAAGTACTGTACTTATTCCAAGTCTGAGACAGAATCCATTGATTCCTGGCAACCACATAAAAACTGCTCTTGACAGACCATATATTTCATGGTACTGACATACATGTAAAAGCCAAAAGATCAAACATGTGAGGTTCCAAATTAGATATATGTTACACAAATCATAGGAATGACATCTCCCGAAGGGTGGTGCTGTGTTTGAGCAATCATAAACTGATATCAGTTGTGTCACTGGTCAACAACACCACCAAATTATTGCTTCATTAATAATACATACGTGTTATTCCTGTTCCATAACTCTAAATGAAGATTTTGTAATAAAATCTATTGTCTTGCTTGTATTTGACAGATGTGTGTTCAAATTCATGGCTAAAAATAACTGCTTCAATACCAGTTCAAACAATCTAATGTATAACAAGAAACATGGCAATGCCACGAAACCAGGTTTTCAAAAATGTTGTTCTGATTCTATACTATAGTATGAATTTTGGAATGAAGATTGCTATGAATATTCAAAAGATTATAACATGACATGAAGGAAAAGATAATATTCATGAGAATACATGATAATGAGTAGGATGTAAATTTCGGCTAACAATACTGTCTGCAAGGAGTATACTTAATAATGAGACAACAATTTCTGCACGTCATCTTGATGTGGTAAACATTTGTCTGAAGTTTCATCAAAATTCTTCAAAGGGTTGAAGAGTTACAGAGCGGACAGGATTTTCAATGTTAATGTCACTGTGACCTTGACCTTGGAGCCATCAAAATTCTTCAAAGGGTTGAAGAGTTACAGAGCGGACAGGATTTTCAATGTTAATGTCACTGTGACCTTGACCTTGGAGCCAGCCATGTGGAACATGCGTTCTGCACGTCATCTTGATGTGGTAAACATTTGTCTGAAGTTTCATCAAAATTCTTCAAAGGGTTGAAGAGTTACAGAGCGGACAGGATTTTCAATGTTAATGTCACTGTGACCTTGACCTTGGAGCCAGCCATGCGGAACATGCGTTCTGCACGTCATCTTGATGTGGTAAACATTTGTCTGAAGTTTCATCAAAATTCTTCAAAGGGTTGAAGAGTTACAGAGCGGACAGGATTTTCAATGTTAATGTCACTGTGACCTTGACCTTGGAGCCAGCCATGCGGAACATGCGTTCTGCACGTCATCTTGATGTGGTAAACATTTGTCTGAAGTTTCATCAAAATTCTTCAAAGGGTTGAAGAGTTACAGAGCGGACAGGATTTTCAATGTTAATGTCACTGTGACCTTGACCTTGGAGCCAGCCATGCGGAACATGCGTTCTGCACGTCATCTTGATGTGGTAAACATTTGTCTGAAGTTTCATCAAAATTCTTCAAAGGGTTGAAGAGTTACAGAGCGGACACAATTTCGTTTGACGCCCATCCGCCCATCCGCCCATCCGCCCATCCGCCCGCCATACCCCAATCTAATAACCAGGATTTTCAAAATTGAAAACCTGGTTAAAAACTAGACTAATAGCGTGATGGTGTATTGCACTGACAAATAACCTCATGTTCCAATAACTGGACAAACAACCTGATGTTTCAATACCTGGACAAAAAACCTAATGTTTTAATACTTGGACCAACAACCTAATGTTTCAATACCTGGACAAACAACCTAATGTTTCAATACCTGGACAAACAACCTAATGTTTCAATACTTGGACAAACAACATGAAATTTCAAAACTTAGAAAAAACAACCTTATGTTCCAATACCTGGATAAACAGCCTGATGTTTCAATACTTGGACAAACAACCTAATGTTTCAATACCTGGACAAACAACCTTAGGTTTCAATACTTGGACAAACAACCTAATGTTTCAATACTTGGAAAAACAACCAAATGTTTCAATACTTGGACAAACAACCTAATGTATCAATACTTGGACAAACAACCTAATGTTTCAATACTTGGATAAACAGCCTGATGTTTCAATACCTGGACAAACAACCTAAAGTTTCAATACTTGGACAAACAACCTAATGTTTCAATACCTGGATAAACAGCCTGATGTTTCAATACCTGGACAAACAACCTAATGTTTCAATACTTGGACAAACTACCTAATGTTTCAATACTTGGAAAAAAAAACCTAATGTTCCAATACCTGGACAAACAGCCTGATGTTTCAATACTTGGACAAACAACCTAATGTTTCAATACCTAGACAAACAATCCAAAGTTTAACAACATAGGGAAAAACATTACTGTTCATAATTTAGTTCATCAATATGATTCTCCATACCTTAGTAAGCCTTGTTTTTCAGAAATCTGCAAAACAATCTAAATGTATCAAAATCTTTGGTACAAAAACAAACCTGACCTGTCAGAACTTAACAAACCTGCCTTGTCATGACCTTGGGTAAACAATGTCACATAATATTTTGCATAGATGATACACAAATTAAACAGCTGAAGAACTGAAATCTGACCTGACAACATGATGAATAAAACTTCTGGCCAAACAACAGAATAAAAACATGATAAATAAAATATCTAGCCAAACAACTTGATATGAAATACAATGACACCAACCTAATACAGCCAAACATTTTATTTTATCGTAACTTTGAAATATATCAATTGACTGGTATCAAGTTTTGAAGTGGGTTTGTTTTTATTTCATTTCCAACTAACTTTCAATGGCAGTGAAAAGGCATTTCCAGTGAAACATTTTTAAACACAATCCTGCATATTTCATGCATTTTCACATCAAATATTAAAACCTATACCATTATGGGAAAAGAGTAAAATATACAGAACCTGGACAGTAAGAATAAATCATTGACAACTACTATGCCTGTTTTACATCAATACAAGTTTATGTTGTGTAACATTCAATAAACACTGCCTAGATATCCAGCCAGAAAAAAAAAAACTATCAATTTTATGTGAGATAAGACATTGGGTGCATTGAAAAGCTGTGTTACAACATTAAATCAACATACTAATATTCCTAGAATTCTCTAGAAACCACCTGTAGAATTCTTGATTCTAGTTCTGTACAAAGATAAGGAATACTGCTCCTAGAACAGTTACATACGTGTTCATTCATAAAATATAAGCACCCATAAGATAAAGGAAGCAATCTGATGAAAAGTTTTGTTAGTCATTTGGAAAGCTTTGTAGTTAGGACAATTCTATTTTTTTTATCGATGCTGATATTTAAATAAGCCTGTTATATTATTTATAAAATTTTCAGATTTGTTTAAGAAAATCCTAAGAAATTTTATTCTAATTATTGGCTAGGTACAGATACTTTTTTGTTCTTCACATGTACAGTTGAAAAGTTATGAATAAATAGTTTATGAATGAAGTTAAGAAGTACTAAAAAACATTCTTCCATCCCTTCTTTACTTCAGGCTAGGTACACAAGCTGTCATAAAATGGAAAGGTCAATTCTAGGAAAGTATGAATCCTGTTTTCAGTGTGGTTAATGAACTTGAAACTATGACTCTTTACTCAAGAAAGATATAAAGTTGGGACAGAACATTTTCAGTTGTAGGCAGCAATATTTGTCTGGTTTCTAAACCTCCTCACATTATATTGATTTCAAAACACTCCTTTACCCCAAAACACTTGAGGCGTAAACATATTTTCATAAATTTTTTAATTTTACTGCATAATTTTGTGCAAATACATTACTACGCAGTAAAATGTACTCTTCAAACTTGAAATCATTTAATATTTCAAAGTTATGTTAAAGTGAATGGTATTTTAATATTTGAGATCTTACTGATACACTTACTTTACTACAGTTTTAAATGGCTTTCAACTATGCATCATGGCTACTAAACACTTAAACATACCAATTTTGAAATTCATTCCTTTTTTTTTCTCTTTTTTTATATATATATTTCTTTTTTAGGAAGTACTAACAGAATGGAGCAATTAGATTTCTTAGTATCTATCAAGACTAGTCTTTCTATAGAAGATTTTTAACTGGTTGAACTTTGTTTCAACAGCACACATGGAAAAAGAAAAAACAAAACTTCAGCAAATGAAAGAGCTGATGAAATAAGAACTTAAAAAATATCTTCCGTTAAAGAATCAAAGTTCATTATTCCTCGATCTTACAAATGTGTTGTGACCAAGAGAACATAACTGTAAGTTAACCTCTGCAGAGTTACATATCCTGAAATAATTCCATGCATATATAGATTTTGTTCTGCTTTTTGAGTCATTTGTAGTAACACTGTAATATAAGAGTATTAATCACAAGACAGTGGTTCCTGGATATCCCATAATTCTCAGAGTAAAACGAACATTCAAGAACAAAACAACATTAAAGTCAACAATGCGTATGGGTACACCTGGGTTATTCTCGACTGTAAAAGCAACTTAACATGGTGTTGCAAAGCAAATGTAAAAGAATTAAAACAATAAAGTAAGCCATGTGCAACCACGTATAGATTGTGCAAAATGTACAGGAGTCCAACAAACTGAAGTCTGAGAAAAAAATTGACAACAAAATCAAATAAAATTATGCAAAGTTGAAGCAAGCATAAAATAAACTGAAAAGTAATAGCTTAACCTTTTCAGAAATCAAACAGTTTTTTCTGAGGTTTAGATTACCCGTAAGACGAGCACATGAACGTCAAACAAGTTTCCTTAAAGCACTTAACTTTGCCACACAACAAGTGCACTAGCATACAAGTGCAGTATACACATAAATGTTTATTTACTTCATCATAAATAGATAGACAATGGATTATCATAAAGATTTATTGTCTTGGCATCAGAATCAAATAAATATAGTTTATGGACTAGGTATCAGACTAAAATAATGTAATTTATTAACTAGGAATCCAATGTATATATTTTTATGGACTATGCATACCTTTCTTAACTTTTTTCTGTAAACGGACTGTGTCTGCTGCGCATTTCTTGATCTCCTGTTTTGCACGTTTGTATTCTGCAAATATAAACATAGTAAATTTATTAAACTGACCTGTCCATCATTCAATTTAGACAGTTTCATTTATCATCTTCAGAGCTACTGACTGCATATATACTTATTGAATAATGAACAATACTGATCATGATATGTGAGCTGATCATGGTCTGTACTGGTAAGCAGAACTCCGAGCTCAGATTGAGCCAATTTTCCCCGGTTTTTCATAGGACTGAGTTAGTTTATAAAATCTGTAGCCCTGGAAGTTCCCATGGCTTTATCCTCAAGCTAGAGTAAATTGTCAAAGAAAATTTCTGCATCCTGGACAATAGCATGCTGTTTTAAATTAAGTGCATTTTTGTAGTGATTTTCATCACAATTCAGTAATTTTTGAACTGGTCAAGCCAACTCATTTTAAAAAAGTACAATAGAAAAGATTTTCTATAATTCCTAGATTTATTTTACATATGAAGATTGGTATATACTAGAAGGAATTATTTCAGTTCTATAAGTACAGAGAACACTGACATAAATAGCCTAGAAAATGAATGCCTTTCCAACCAAAATAATGGCTAATTAAACAGATCCACCACAAAGAGAAAATGCAAAACATTTGGAACACCAATGGTATGTCGAAAATAGCAGGTTTTACATCAATTGTTTACACATGGGATATATGGAAATTGAGCCGTAGCTGTTTTTTTCAAACAAAGAATACCCAATTAATGACTTTTGCAAAGATCAGAAGGTGAAAATAAACTAGTGTGATGGTGATTGAAAACACTTTTTGTATATTTCAGCCAGTTTCAGATCTCTCCAAATTTTACTACTCCATAAAACAAAATTCACTTTAAAGGTTTCCAGCAAGTCTCTAAATATAGTAAAATTTGGCTTCCTAAATTATCTCAAATATATATAATAAATATAAACAAAATTGCTGATGTGGCAAATATTTAAAATGTAACCACTGAGAATAATATTTAGAATCTTGATCTGTGAGACAGCAACAGTATTTTGCATGTTCTGAACACCTTAAAAACATGGGTTTACAGAGTAAAACATATGTTTCACCGTAAAATATGGTTTCACTTCAGTTTTCATGTGTACATTATACAACATTTTCTTTTTCTAGATGAAGAATAGGTTGCATAATGCTAAATCACTGTTTCTATTTTTAAAAAGGCATTTCCTTATCTTTGTAACAGTTATATAACCCTTTGTCTAACAACTAACTGTTTGTAGTACACTTAAATATTTGTAAGGCAACTAAGAAGAAAATTATAAAAGCAATCAAATCACTTGTTTCTACACCAGCTACTGGAAACAACTGAACTTATTCTGATACATGTACTCTGATGAATTTTTACAAACTTTAGTCTCTTAATTAGAGGTTACATGGTTTTAAAGTCAAAGTGCTTAAACACCTGACCAAAGAAATTACTAAAGTCTGGCAACAGATATTCAACAAACTTAAAAGCAACTGTATCTTCAGAAAAAAAAAACAACATATCATATACACTGGCTTCGCTTGTCACTATATTACCTTTGGCATGTTCTTTGTCCAACTGCACCACTGTTTTCTTCCATTCATCAAAACACTCCTGGAGTGGGTTGACTAGACTATCTAAAATTGTTCTGGAAAAAAAAGTACAAAAAAATGTAAACAATGACACCCTCTAATGGCAAATGATCAGCCATATTAAATGAACTTTGAAACATGACCTTGAGATTTGACCTACTGAGCTCAAGTTCAATATAGGTTATCTACATGTCATGACCAACCGCACTACCAAATCTGAAGACTGTAGACCAGCTTTTGTGGTGAAGGTCACTGTGACCTTGACCTTTGACCTACTGATTTCAAAGTTAATAGCGATCATCTATCGGTCATGACCAACCTCCCCACCAAATCTGAGGATTGTAGCCCAATGCCTTCTCTAGGTATTGATTGGACAAGCTTTTTCTGGTCAAGGTCAGTGACCTTGACCTTTAATCTACTGATATCAAAATAAATAGGGGTCATCTACCAGTCATGACCAGGCTCCCCACAAAATATAAGGACTGTAGGTAAAGTGTTCTTTAGTTCATGATCAGAAAAACTTTTTTTTGGTCGAGGTCACAGTGACTTTGACCTTTGACATACTGACCTCAAAATCAATAGGGTCATGTACTGGTTATGACCAACCTCCCCACACCTAAATTTGAAGACTGTAGACCAAAACATTCTTTTGTTATTGACCGGCTAAAGTTTGGTCTATGGACAGACAAATTGACTGACTGACCGACATAAGCAAAGCAATATACCACCACTTCTTCGAAGGGGGCATTATAAGGGCAACCATCCTGTGAGGTTTAATGACTTGGGTTGAGTAATAGAGTGGAAAACAATTTTTTTCAAACTGAAGGTGATTGTGACCCTGGCCTTTGACCTACTGACTTCCAAAACAATACGAGTTTTCAACTCAGTCCATGAAGATTGAAGGCTCTTAGGGCAATTACTGACTCTGGCTCAAATGGTGCTCGAGTTATTGAGTGGAAACAGTTTTCAAATTCAAGGAGATTATGACCTTGACCACTGATCTACTGAATCCCAAAACAATTAGGGGTCTTCTTCTCAATAAGGGCACCCACTCCATGAATTCTGAAGGCTCCTGGTCAAATGATACTTGAGTTACTAAGTGCAAACCATTTTAAAATTGAAGGTTATCATGACCTTGACCTTTGATCTACTGATCTAAAAACAATAAGAATCTACCGCACAATAAGGGCAACCACACTATTAAGTTTGAAGATTATGGGTCAACTGGTACTCCAATTATTAAGTGGAAACCATTTTCAAACTGAAGGTGCTTGTGACCTTGACATTTGACTACTTAACCCAAAAAACAAAAGGGAACTTACTCACAATAAGGGCAACCATCCTATAAAGTTGAACAGACGGACAGACCAACATCTGCAAAGCAATGTAACCCCGCTTCTTCAAAGGGGGCATAGCAATTATATAAGCTGCAAGTTTTTCTCAGCAAAAGTTGAAGTTCAAAGCTGAGAGTTTCTGGTACATAGCTTAAACCAAACCTTACACAGTACACTCATCTCTTCTCCAAGGCTCGATTCTTTGGCTAACCCTCCTTCTTTCAGACTGAACCTAACTCAGGTTAAACATCCCTTTCAAAAACTATGGTCATATCAGAACATGCCTGACAGGGAATCAAACTGTGCTGTCATGATTCATTATCAGACATGTTCCCCATGAGGCAACTGAGGAAAGGGCCTTAAAAGAGTAAGAAAGCCTCTTCCTCCACCTTATTTGACCCCATAAAAGTTTTACTGTCATATATCAAGGTTAGATAATCAGTATTATTGTATTTCCCAGCATGAACAGGACATCCAGGCTGTGTCCCTGCATCTAAAATTTTTCTATTACATCTTAGCTCACTCCATCAGCTGAGATTTAAAGTTCTCTTAATTATGTGAAGACATTCATTTGAAGATGGATAAACATTAGCTGAAGGCTGTGGTGTAAGAATGAAGTATCCTTTCTTTTATTTTATTTGTAGTTACAACGGTACTGCAACAGAAGCATGAAACGGGTCATTTTATACATCTCTGTCTAATATTCTAAATTTTCATGCTGTTCACAATTTAAATGAGGACAAACTTGCTTCTTATGTATATGAAATAATGTTACTAAAAGTGGCCAGGATTCTTTAAACATTTAAGAAGCCAATATGTACATTTAAAACCTTATGCTTCAAAATTTCGATAACATGTTTGTCTTTCAACTGGCTTGAGTTGACAAAGACAAACATATGATGGAAGACAGACTTCATATAATGAAGACAGAACAATGCTTAGAACCTGAACAGAACAGAACAGAACAATGCTCAGAACCTGATCCTGTACATTTGAAACATGTATTTTCAGGAATTAACTATTTTTGTGACCTAAGTTTATTTTTCCAGTGTCAAATTTCCCATTTTGTAACTTTAAGCTTATCTAAAGTAGAAATTAAAACATTAAAAACATGTAATGAGAAACTAATATGTAACATTTACAAAAGGTCTGTTTCTTAACCTTCCTCAAATGAAACCATCATCAAACCTTTACAAACACATCTCAATTTCACTAGGGGTATTAATGAATATAAGTAATAGCACTATTTTAAAAAGATATATACCTACATCAGCATATTTTTCATGGGCAATTGTTTGAGTTTGT
Organism: Cyclina sinensis; assembly: GCA_012932295.1. Classification (NCBI taxonomy): domain Eukaryota; kingdom Metazoa; phylum Mollusca; class Bivalvia; order Venerida; family Veneridae; genus Cyclina; species Cyclina sinensis. The sequence goes on from JAAONU010000008.1 coordinate 35,215,219, forward strand.
TTCTGTGACATTAATGAATTAAGTAGCATGAATTAACAAGAGCTTTGACAAATACCCATTGCTAAAAATAAGAGCCCAGTGGAAATTCAAATGACACGTTAAGTCAGATTTATGAATTAGCCAAGTGCTTTCAGGCCTGAAAGTTATGTTATTACAAGCCAGAAGTAAGTTATTTATAAATAAACCTACAGTAAATATACTGTATTTCAAAGTGTAAGATCAGGACCACTCCTGAAGTCTAATGGCCCTCATGGCTGGACAGCAAGGTTCAAATTCCTGACACTCTCCAAAAACTAAGTACAACAGTCCATGACTTTACCTACCCTGTGAACTTTTTCAACTTGGCCTCGATAGCTTTATGTCTCATACACAGTCTGGTCAAGGCAGTACCTAGTTCTTTTGTTGCCCCTGAAAATATAAGAACAACATTTTACAGACCATGTCATGACAATGTAAAATACAACTTATCTCTAATTTCAATTCTCAAAGCACCCAATGCCTATTGCTATCTATGGATGGCTATGCTGCGTAGCTTGCATCTGACACCTGAAGTTTTACCTACAGGCTCCTGAGCCATATCTAGAAGCTCCAAGTGTCAGTCTATACTATTTGTCAGTCACTTCTGACCCATTTTCTTCAAAATCATGTAAATATAAATGGCACTGAATTAACTTTCATATAATTTCAAGATCAGTCTAAAATTTCATGTACAACAGGTTAACCAAAGCTAATATTAGTCTTTATAAGGAGAGTCCTTGTTGTGGATAGCATTACAAAATGCATACTTATTTTGTTGCCAAAAGAAACAATCTGAACATGTGTTCTTTAAATTATCAATTATTTTTCTTTTCACAGAGATAAACTATAGAGTGCTCATTACCATCTTAAAATTTCAGGGTACCTTTCTTAAATCAAAAGTCTATGTAACACACGGGACACCGTCCTCTTTATTCAGCTATCACTATTAATTGTGGGTGAAAGATTTGAAGAATGTGATCAAAGTTGAGGACTTAAAATGTAATCTTAAATCTTATTCATAACAAGCTAACCTTCCAAAAAATTCTTTAGCCCAATGCAGTGACAAATTAGTCTAAAATAGGAAATCAAACAAACTTAGGTGCCAAATACTTGCATTTGTATATTAAGTATTGATTTACCACACTTGCATCGGGATTTTTTTTCCTCTGCACAGATGTTATGATAAAACCAGTCAAGACATAAGCTTACACTTGAGTAAGCTATTTTCAACATGAAATAAATGCCAATTTCTTTGATAAGGCTCTCTGATAACAGTTTAAACACTTCTTTCCCATGGATATAAAAATCAAGTAATTATCTCCCTTGAAAAGTAAAAAGCTGCTCTCTTTTCAGGAAGTTAAATTTGACCCAAATTTTAAGTCTGAGCTGTTGACAGAATAATTGTTAATGTTTTGTCAAATAGTAATTACTGTCATTTTTTCTCTATACATCTGACAAAACTTATTCAATTATTATCCTTGTGTGTAAGAATGAAAATGTTGTGTCACACAATTGTGTGATTATATCAACTTTCCATTATCAACTTTTTTTAGGCATAATATAAATGTCACTATGGTCTGTGCAGATTGCATAATCTGTTCAGAAACTTATGGTTCAGTCATGGGCAGATCAGTAATCCATAATCAAGTGATAACATGCTGAACTTGTAATCCAGGGGTTACAAGTTTGATCCACAACCATAACTGATTGTCTTTCAGATGAGACATTAAACTGAGGTCCGATGTATCAGTGACTTTCCCTGAACAATACTCTCTTACAATGAAAGAGTTAGAGTGTAAAACTGCAATCCATTTTACTAAACTATCAAATGATTGATATAAATAACTCTAAAACTGAAGTATCTCAGGAAGTCTTTTTTTTACATTTAAATACAATCCTTTAAACCACTAATAACTCTGAAAAGCACTTCAAAACATCAAACTGTTCTCGAAGCCTAGAAAACATTAGGTCAGCAGAAATGAAACCCCTTATGGGCATAATTTGACACAAATATATAATTTCAACCTATTTAGAAGTGATGAATGTTATAGCTTTTAATCATTTTGATATTCCTGAAATCAGATATAATCCTGTGTGTGTATGTCAGTGTTGAATTTCAGACAGATAAATAGACCGTCAACAATCAAATTTGCAATGGCCTAGTTTGTATACAACTTACACTGAAGAAATACAAAATAGTACAAATGTTACAAAAGGATAATGGAAATAAGCTATCAAAACAAGATGAAAAGAGTTAGCACTGACTTTTAAAACCATAAGCCATCTCCTTTCAACAATTAAGTCTTATCGTTGTGGTAACTTAAAATACAATAATTTTACACAGAGATAGAACTAGTCTTGGAACTCTGTTGACAGATTTCAAACCCTAAGATTAAATGACGGGAGGAATTCTATTTTTAGTACAACACTGAAACTTAAAGAGGCTGTACTCCAGATTTGACATAAAAAATCTTTTTCCATAAATTATATATTTAGATGCCGTGAGATTATAACAACATAATATTTTACTTCAAAACTGATTATAAAAGTCAAAACAGAATAAAAAAAAATATTTTCGCTCCAGCCTGATTTGAACTCTGGACCCTCATGTTAACAAAATATTTCCAACGCCTTTACTGTCACCACCATCGCCGCATGTTATATTACAGATATTTACTTTAAATCTTATACGATATAGTTATACCGTCGCGTTACGGTATAGCACTTTGAAAGGGAATAAAGTCAATTTTATAATGTAATTATTTGACTTATTTTTTGTCAGTAAGTTATTTTTTAAGCATTAGTCATAAATATTACAAGAAATTTATAATACAAGAAAATTTTCTTTTTTTGTCATCTGGAGCACAGCCCCTTTAAATAATTTTTGCAAATCTATTTATAGAACAGCACCTCAGACTTAATGACTATTTCTAGACTTTCATCCTCTGACTAAAATTAATGCCTCTCAAAATTCTATTTTTAGAACAACATCACATCAAATAGATATCTTGACAAATCTGAAAATAAGAGATACCCATTATAGAAAAAGAACTTCTTAGAAATATTGTGAGACTTAACTGAACTCCATCATGATCAATCAAAAAAAGAGGTTTAGAAAGTAGAAGGGTTTGTACAGGAAGCTGCTGAGAGATGACAAACTACCCACTAATTACATAATAATGATGGATTGAGCCATAATAGAGCATTTTGTGCCAAGAAATATTGAAAAAGAACATCCTAGATGTCAACTAATTCATTACCACCAGTTGATGAATGAGAAGAGGAGATGGTTTGTCAAGGAAAGTTTGTGTTTTTCCTTGAAATTAGTCCATCCTGACCCAGCTTCTTATGGGTTCTACAACTGGATTACATTTTCACCACCAAGTTTCTCTCCATTTAGGTAAAAATTTCCTACTGGTGACTATATTTTGTTCAAATTGCTGGTTGATCTTGAAATGGAACTGGGATTATAAAAAAATATCTAATGTTGATGTTTAAACCAAAATTAAATGAACTGATTTGGAGAAAGCTGAAACAGATAGAAATACTAGTATAGTATCTGAATATCTATGAGCTTGTTGCAGTGACATTTCTTGAAAGATTTTATAATTAGACATTTTTTTCAAGATCCATCTCCTGCACTGTCCACCTTCAGAAACAAGAAAGTTGATGCCTGATTTAAGTTGCAGTGACTGCAACTTACTTTCTGTACTTTAGTACAGAAACATATTGAATGCCCTGTGATGGTCAATTCACTTTTAACAGCAAGACCAGAGATGTATGATATAAGTATAATTCTATTACACAACAATTTGTATTCCAGCCACAAAAAAAAAAAAAAAAAAAAAAAAATGCTACAGGGATTAAAATAAGCACACTCTCCATCATGTTGTTGTTATAAATGTTCTGAGAACTGCATACTTTTTCTGTGTGCACAGGTTGAACTCTTTTCTACTCTACAAACCACCTTTTTCTAGAATGACCTTTCTTTGACAGGTCAACAGATTCCATTTGACAATCTGATCTGATCTGTCTGGATACTTTTAAGGCAATGACACAGACATGCACCAAGTAATCTGATTTCTGAGCCAGAAGTAGCTGATTCAATCTCGTATTAAATCCAGAATCAATAGTAGCAAGCTATCTTTGTTATTTACTGCAACAAGGGATGCATTTTCTATGCATATTGAACAAAATTGTTGGTTTCAAATGCATTTAGCTATTGACCGTCTGCTAAGTATCACAACATTAGAACATTAGGAAATAACATGTTATATTAATATAAAATAAATTATTTTACACTTATCAGAAAAACTGAATCTGGCATGCAACTTTTCACATCTTGAAAAACAGAACAACTTCATTAATTTTCCATAAATGATTTTTGAAAAATTTGTCCTTCTGAGGGTAATATCTATTTATTTATTTATTTTAAATTTTGAATGTGTCCCCTTTTTTCTGCCAGTAACACATTTCTCTAATGAGGTCACATGACCAATATCCCTTTTAAATTTAAACTATCATGTAGTTCTGTTGGATAGCTAAAAAAAGCAAAAAACAAAACATTTCTCTCTGAGATTCTTAGCACAAAAGCTAGATAGTTTACTTGTATTTAAGCAACAATTTATTTTCAAAGGCAAACTATAGCACTGCAGATCCCACTCCTGAATACTGATGTGTACTTTATCTGTCAAATATATTTATGTATCCCTAATAATATGAATACACATTCAAGACCATCAAATTTAAGGTCAACAGACAGCCCAAAACCTATCGATGCAGCAAGTATGCAGCCTACAAGTACAGTCTAGGTAATTGAAGCATCTGATCTTAAAATGACGTTTAAGGTCAAAGAAGCATAATCAAAAGATGCTGTATTTAGTATATTAATCAGGTATCAGACAGGTGTCTAAATTTCATTATTCCTGATGGCCTGAAGTGGGAAATGAAAGCCATTTTACATTTTTACAATAATATTTTTTTTTTGTGGGGGGGGGGGGGGGGGGGGGGGGGGGGGGGTTGCACTTTAACTAAATTCCTTTCGTAGTTTCTGTATGAAAACTACATTTAAATTAAGGTCTACATTTTTAGGTTTGCTTTTAATGTTTCTACAATTAAATATGAAGCTTTTCCTTCAAGATACCTAAGTAAGATTTCCTTGACAAATTATAAGGGGCTTCGGCTTAGTGCGAAAATGTAATCATCTTTAATTCTTTATAAACCAATACAAGAGAAAGTAGGTTTACTAGTTAGATAGGATTTTGCATGAGTTTTAGCAGAAGCCATAAACATATAACTGATTGATGACCTCCCACTGTGGCTGTTGTAATAATGCCTAAAAAAAAAGGTAGACGTAATTATCTCTAGTATACAGAAGTGAAAATTAAATTAATTGTCTGTTATCAGGTTTCTAGAGTCTGTTTTTCTTTTTTTTTGTCTTGTTCTTAAGTTTTTATGTGGTTACCTAGAGCATAACAGAACTGTATTAAAACTGTTCCTCATAGTAAAGAATACTTCACCAAAATTCAAACTAGCTAAATCCTGTTATCAAACAATTTCAAAAAGAAGTCAACAAGCTTGATTTCAGACACCAGTAGCACAGGCCCATCTTTTGCCTCTTTCATTATTAAAATTTTCCACCTATTTATTTTAGCTAAACTCTGGTCTTGAAGCTCTGAAAGGCCATTCCTCTCATCTCCACCAAAGACAGATTTTTGACATTTAGTGTTTCTTGACCATAAGACTAAATCTAACAATGTCAGAAATAAATGTAGCACCAGCACCATGTGATTCACAAAACAAAATAAATATATAAATTTTCTGTAACTTTTCTTCAGAAAAACTAGAAGATTTTTAATTCTTGCAATCATATAAACATCATTATTGCACATAAATAAGTCTGCCTACCCTTTATTGTTTGCACTGACAGCTTCAAATCAGATTTTATGCCAGTAAAACAATTAGCAATTCATTACACATGAATATAACTTTTATTTTCCTTGCTTTTTTATTATCTAGACTACTGCAGCATGCACTTTGCGGAGAAAAAACTCGATTTTGGCTGCGGGCTAAGTTATAATGGGTGTACAGAAGAATCATTAATGGGTGTACAGAAGAATCATTATGCACAATCTGCCAAACTCATAAATGAAACTAGTTATTCCTCGTCTTTCATCTTGAAGGTACAAAAAGTCTGTATCTTTCATCCTAAAAAATCTATAACTGAGTGCCCTGGCAAAGATTCATGCATGGTTTTCCCATCAATACCCTTCACAAAATCTTTCCTGTTGATACAACAAAAAATAACCTAAGCAAATGAGACACATTCAGTCTTATTACTAAGGATTGTTAAAGTAACTCTTTGTCTGTTAAAATAAGAATATTCTCTGCCACTTTGTGCTTATTTATCTATCTACTATACAAGTTTGTGGAACTATATAGCAGAAAAAAATTCTCTGAGTTTAAAACACCTCAATTCAACTGGCACTTGTAAAGAAATTCAGCTGTCAAATAGAAGCAGGATTCAAGGGCAATCTCTAATAACTATGGCAACGTCTGCAGACAATTGATCTGTGAGATTCCACTAACATCTTCAGAACTTTACCAAACCAAGCATTTCATTGGTACATTAATTTATATCATATCGTAGCTAACACTTTAGAAATTTTACGATTAACATATTTTATATCTCAAGCAAAGGCAGGGAAGTCACTCCATCCAAGCCAAAGAAAACAGTTGACTGACATACTAGAAAAAAAATGCTTTTTAATGCAAGTGAGTATGCTTAGATGTGCATAAAAGTCATCTAAATGACTCCCTTGTCAGATCACATCAGTATCAATGCTATAGAATGCAGGGTTTGACCTCCGGTAAGGTTGCATGTCCTGTACATAGTTTGCTGTCAGACAGCAAGAATTAAGTATGATGTATGATTTGTGACCTGAATGCTCTCTCTTACCTTTGTATCAATCATACTTTATAGACACCAACAGTCAAAGAGAATATAAATATGTAATCATATATGCCATTTATCAAACTTGTCAAAAATGCTAGAGTCTGTTTCTGTTGTGGTAAAAATTCATCAAGTCAACAAACAACTCTATGTTAATATTACAGTCAGAAGTCAATTAAGTGATTTCTACCATTTTTCCTAACTATTAGCCTAAAAAATTCTAAAGATTATTGTTACATTTTCAAATTTATACCAGAAAATGGCCATTTGAATATACAGAGCTCCTAAGAAAATGAAACCACTTCAAATCTAATTCTGGTTAATTTTCAGACATTCATCAGAAAACACATTCATAGAGGCAACAACTTATATTCATTTGGTTTGCATATGCATTAATATTACAGGAGTCAATATTCACAACTTTTAGAATATTTAATAGTGTTTCTGCAGGCACATCTTTGCATATACATCAATAATTATGAGCTCTATGTCCAGAATGCTATCCCCACCTGAGCCATAAAAACCACACCAACAATCAGCTATGTTTTTATGCCATGCTCATGTATTTTAAGCTCATCAAAAACTGCTGCCGAGGTCAGCTGTAGGTTAACTTATATTTATGTAAAAGACTGCTGTTCTGCAAGGTGGAGTTTTCCGGCCTGTACTGATAAGGGTAATTTTCTTCTTATATCTTTTTCAAGTTGTGCTGATAAGCAAAGCCAAGAAATTTTCATTTCCTTCTAGATAGACATCTCTAAAACTGCAATAAATTCTGGAAGGTTAACTGGGTGGGGCAATTTAAATGAAATTTCACTCTCACAATAATACCTTGCTCTACATTATTGCTGGAAGCAGAAGTTGCATCCAGGTGTGAAATCCGTTGAGTTAACGGTTAATTCCTGAAAACAGTTGCTCAGAGAAAAATCTCCTGGAAATGTATGCACCCGCCTGTCATGTAAATCATTTGAAGCATGGCTGAAAATATCTACAGAATGATGCATACATTTCAAGGTAAACAGAACAATGTTCTCAGTACTCAGTGCATATAATGTGCAAAATATAATTTAAACATGTTGGTGGGGGGAGGGGAGGGTTGCTTTTTAAAGCTGATGTGAAATTTTCAGCTGATGAATACAGGCCTTAACAGCAAAACTTTGAGGGTGGGTGGACATTTTATCTGAACAAAGATCATCATTTTTGCTAGTCTGAACAATAATTCTTCATCTGTTCTACAAACATTATGAATCATAGTTCTTTGAAATTTAAAAGGCTTAAAAGTAATCTTAATATACTGCTGATCCATAGTTTTTTCCAATCAACAACAAGACTTAGTGTCTAAAAAGATATGATTATTCTGAAATGTACTGAAAAATCAATGTTTGGCTGAATTTCAGAGGGAAATGATTGCTGTTTTATGGTCAGTATATGATGGTGCATTGGTCACTTTATTCTCTACAGTGTCCAGACTGTAAATGCAAATGGTCAGTATTTTATTACTGTTTCATTCTGTTGCAATCCTTTTTACTCTGAGCTCAACAAGATAGAAACAGTCTACATGGACATCTATTTTGACAAAGGCAAAATGAATAATGTTTTCCCATCCCTATCAAAGTATAAAGCACTGTAAAGTGTTCACTGTTTCTGATTATGTTTCAAGTCTGGCATTTTTTTTTTAAAAACATACTGTGCAACAATTATACTGACAACATCTCTCATGAACCTGAATTTTGATTTCTCATCATTCAACCCAGACAATATTATTTATCATATTGGGTGTTAACTGAAAGCTTACAGTCTGAACAAGAAGCTGCAGATCATGGTCTGGCTGCATGGACTTCTTCTCTGATCATGATCTGGCTGCATGGACTTCTTCTCTGATCATGGTCTGGCTGCATGGACTGCTTCTCTGATCATGGTCTGGCTACATGGACTTCTTCTCTGATCATGATCTGGATGCATGGACTTCTTCTCTGATCATGATCTGGCTGCATGGACTACTTCTCTGATAATGGTCTGGCTGCATGGACTTCTTCTCTGATCATGGTCTGGCTACATGGACTTCTTCTCTGATCATGGTCTGGCTACATGGACTTCTTCTCTGATCATGGTCTGGCTGCATGGACTTCTTCTCTGATCATGGTCTGGCTATATGGACTTCTTCTCTGATCATGGTCTGGCTGCATGGACTTCTTTTCTGATCATGATCTGGCTGCATGGACTTCTTCTCTGATCATGATCTGGCAGCATGGACTTCTTCTCTGATCATGATCTGACTGCATGGACTTCTTCTCTGATCATGGTCTGGCTGCATGGACTTCTTCTCTGATCATGATCTGGCTGCATGGACTTCTTCTCTGATCATGATCTGGCTGCATGGACTTCTTCTCTGATCATGGTCTGGTTGCATGGACTTCTTCTCTGATCATGGTATGGCTACATGGACTTCTTCTCTGATCATGATCTGGCTGCATGGACTTCTTCTCTGATCATGGTCTGCACTGGTAATGGAGGCAAAAATCAATTGCTACCAGCAGGATAAAGGTTAAATGCTCATCAACTCTATGTAAATCATCTTATCTAAAGCATTTTCAGAGCCATTGTGATCTTATTCCAAAAGTGGTTACTGGCTGTTACAATTCTGTCCATGTTAGCAAAAATTACCCTATTACATAGTTAGTTAATTATACAATCAGCTGAATCTTGCCTGAAACAAGTAGAAAACCTCTTACTGGAACAAATGAGCAACATGCTACAGAGTTCTGTCAAGCAGAAATAAGCTGATTTAGGGTACATGCCTAGCAGAGTTCTAATACTGTTAATCAATAATTTTTCATCAAGTGAACAACAGGGGTGGGGTGGCTCTCACCAATAATTGTCTTCACTTGTTTTAAAGGAAGAAGTTCTCAGAATACCAGATAAATAATATTTCTTATTTGATGAAAACAACACACAGTGTCAGACAGCAAATTCCATGTATGATCTGAATTCCAGAAATTCTATTTAACAGAAAAGAGGACTTGAACCATCTCCCTGCTATGTTTCTAAAATAGACTTGCCCATTAAACATGTATAGACAAACCCAATCATTATTAATTTCAGTGTTTTAATTGAAACCTGATGGAAGTGCAGACAGTACAGATCATAACTGCACTCTGGATAAGGGGCAGTCATCATGATGGGCAGAAATGGTTGAAAAGGCAAAATCTATAGTTGCTTGCAGGTTAAGTTCTTGTAATATACAATTGAAACATATGATTCTCCCAATCAGCAATGGACCTGGTATCTCTTTTTCTCACATAATTGTACTTCAGTTGAATCACATTACTCATTCTTAGCAAAAAGTAGTGGCATCTTAGCCAAAAGGATCTTTTTGTACTGCCAGGACTCTTACATTGTAAATAATCATGATCATTTCATAGTTATTTTTACAAGAAAGCATGTCTGGGGTCAGTGTGAAAAAAATTCAAAGAGCTGTCAAATAACAGTGCTTGAAATTACACTTGCAAACTTGCAAGTTGCGAGTGAAAAACAGAATTGCGAGATTTAGGTACTTTAATTTTTTTGCAAGTACAAAATCAGCAAAATGAATCACAGTTCAAGGCCAGTAATACAACTGTTAGTTTAAGTGCTTTCCCTTGCTGTAAATGTGCACACACCTACTGGTACTTATTTCAATGAACATTTTTGGGTACGTAGATGCAATCAGATTTTTGGGTACATTGGAGAAAATAGCTGCCAAATGCAAAATTATATGCTTCTTACAGTGTTTATATATGGCAACAGCAAGCATAACTTGCGAGTAAAGATTGAATTTTGCAAGTTGAAATTTTAGGCATTAGCAAAACTTTGCAAGTGGCCAAAAAAATTGAATTTGAGCCCTAAAATGAAAAAGCAGATAGCATTTGAAAATTCCGAGCATAAAATTTCTTTTCTTACATATCATAGACTGTTAAAGAGATACAGTACAAGAAAAAAACATACACAAGGATAAGCAGAACAAGAAACATGGCAATGCCACGAAACCAGGTTTTCAAAAATGTTGTTCTGATTCTATACTATAGTATGAATTTTGGAATGAAGATTGCTATGAATATTCAAAAGATTATAACATGACATGAAGGAAAAGATAATATTCATGAGAATACATGATAATGAGTAGGATGTAAATTTCGGCTAACAATACTGTCTGCAAGGAGTATACTTAATAATGAGACAACAATTTCTGCACGTCATCTTGATGTGGTAAACATTTGTCTGAAGTTTCATCAAAATTCTTCAAAGGGTTGAAGAGTTACAGAGCGGACAGGATTTTCAATGTTAATGTCACTGTGACCTTGACCTTGGAGCCATCAAAATTCTTCAAAGGGTTGAAGAGTTACAGAGCGGACAGGATTTTCAATGTTAATGTCACTGTGACCTTGACCTTGGAGCCAGCCATGCGGAACATGCGTTCTGCACGTCATCTTGATGTGGTAAACATTTGTCTGAAGTTTCATCAAAATTCTTCAAAGGGTTGAAGAGTTACAGAGCGGACAGGATTTTCAATGTTAATGTCACTGTGACCTTGACCTTGGAGCCAGCCATGCGGAACATGCGTTCTGCACGTCATCTTGATGTGGTAAACATTTGTCTGAAGTTTCATCAAAATTCTTCAAAGGGTTGAAGAGTTACAGAGCGGACAGGATTTTCAATGTTAATGTCACTGTGACCTTGACCTTGGAGCCAGCCATGCGGAACATGCGTTCTGCACGTCATCTTGATGTGGTAAACATTTGTCTGAAGTTTCATCAAAATTCTTCAAAGGGTTGAAGAGTTACAGAGCGGACAGGATTTTCAATGTTAATGTCACTGTGACCTTGACCTTGGAGCCAGCCATGCGGAACATGCGTTCTGCACGTCATCTTGATGTGGTAAACATTTGTCTGAAGTTTCATCAAAATTCTTCAAAGGGTTGAAGAGTTACAGAGCGGACACAATTTCGTTTGACGCCCGCCCGCCCATCCGCCCGCCATACCCCAATCTAATAACCAGGATTTTCAAAATTGAAAACCTGGTTAAAAATGCAGATAAATACTTAAAAGGGTGCTTAAACTACTGGGCAAAGATCTCATACACTTAATACTTTAAACACACTTCATACTGTAAGCTATCATCTTTTGATGTCTGTTAAACATAAGTATTCTATGTTCAGTAAAACTGCTGAAAGACTTTAAGTACGAGGAAGTGAGAATACATGTCAGTACTTGACTACAGGAAGGAGTTTTGATGGGCAGGCCCTTGAAATCAACATGCAGGGTTTCCTTTCAATCACAAACTTAACACAAATCAAATATCAACATCTTAACCCGACCCGCATAAATAACCTTTTCCACACCTTTTTTTGTTAAGACTATAAGCAAACTGTCATGCATAATATAATTAGCTATGTATTTTTTCTAAAGCCAGAAAACGTCAAAACAACTTTTTGCAAAAGTCATTCTCAATGCATTGAGTTGTTAGTAACTGACAAATATATAAAGAGTCTTAAACCTCAGTGATCATGTGACCTTTGTAGCTCTCTCTTTTACTGCAGCTTTGAGTGTAATGCGATGAAAACATTGCCTCTGAAAAAATCTGCAATCCTTGTATATTCTGATCTTCTACATTCAAAGAAAAATCTCTGACCATGATTATCTTGCTCATGAAAGACTGTAGTTTTTTGTATGCTTAAATCTTCCCCACCCATATCAGATATTAACCAGTAAGTAGTTATATCACTTACAAAATCATCAAATGTAAGCTGGCTGGCTAGATAAGTGGTTACAAACATGAAATCATCATGAATATAGTGTACTTAATAACACTGTATTTACAAAGTTTATTATATGTTTAAGACCATATGATTGTACCTCTTATCAGACATGAACAACACAGTTGCTGTCAACATGTGATGCAAACATTATGTTTAAATTAACATTAAATGAAACAAGTGTTGTACAATAAGCAACAGGACCCATCTACCACTTTCAAAGTTATAACCAAACTAAAGTGACATAAGTAACTTTTAAAGTTATAACCAAACCAAAGTGATACAAGTAACTTTCAAAGCCAAAACCAAACCAAAGTGACACAAGTAACTTTCAAAGTTATAACCAAACCAAAGTGACACAAGTAACTTTTAAAGTTATAACCAAACCAAAGTGACACAAGTAACTTTCAAACTTATAACCAAACCAAAGTGACACAAGTAACTTTTAAAGTCGTAACCAAACCAAAGTGATACAAGTAACTTTCCAAGTTATAACAAAACCAAAGTGATACAAGTAACTTTCAAAGTCATAACCAAACCAAAGTGACACAAGTAACGTTCAAAGTCCTGCAGGACAAGCAGCTCAGAATTTTCACTTGTCCTCCTGCAATTAGTACTCGTCCTGTAGTTCACTTAGCAAAAAGCAATAAACTGATAACTTTCTATAAATCGACTCCTCCTTGCTGAACATGCACCAATTTTTGCATTGTGACATTAAAAAAGAGATTCTGAGATTTTCACGTAAACATCAATCTTTTTTAAAGCAATAAAATTTGGTGTGTGCGGTACATACTGGATTCTCCACAGGGAGTTTTTAGCTACCTATGTGATCATAACAGAACTGGACATATTTTAGCACTGCATGCAATAAATCAACATCCAGTTTGCGCATTGGATGAAGAAATTATTTTATGAATTATGTTCCATTTCATGTTTGTTTGAAACTTGAATTTTATCATTTTTGGCTGGAAGATCTCCTTGCCCTTTGTCAATTTTTACTCGTAAATACGAGCGGACGAGTGGATTTGTCGAGCTCTGATAACCAACCCAATCTGACACAAGTAACTTTCAAAGTTATAACCAAACCAATGTGACACAAGTAACTTTCAAAGTCATAATCAAACCAATGTGACACAAGAACCTTTCAAAGACATAACCAAACCAATTTGACACATGTTACTTTCAGTCATTACCAAACCAAAGTGACACAAGTAACTTTCAAAGTCAAAACCAAACCAATGTGACATAAGTACCTTTCAAAGTCAAAACCAAACCAATGTGACATAAGTAACTTTCAAAGTCAAAACCAAACCAATGTGACATAAGTACCTTTCAAAGTCAAAACCAAACCAATGTGACACAAGTTACTTTCAAAGTCATAACCAAACCAATGTGACATCAAAATCATTACCAGTTAACTGGAAGTGCAAAAAGATCATCACCATTCATCATCTTACCAAATGGTCAGAGAATGACAGAGAACTGTTACTACATGAAGTGAAATAATATGTGTAGCAAAAACTGAAGTCTACAAAGGTCATGTTAGTTGGTATGTTTCAACCTGTAAGTATGGGGAAAACATCATGAATGAGAAAACTCACAAATTAAGACATCCCCTGACATTGATTTTTGAAACTCTCTTCAGGCCGTATAATTACTTTCCTGACAACAGCTGGACAGTGTGAGATTACACATAATGACATGCAAATATCACAGGGACCTGGTCAGCTTAAACTGACCAAAAGCATCAACATATTGATCACTATCTATTGTAATCTGTTTTTGACCATGAACATGTAAAAATAAAAGATAAAAATATATCTAAAAGACATACAGTTAACCTTATCTCCAATCAAAGAACTAATTTTGCCTCTGTAACTGTTGTAAATTCAGTGGGTCATGTAATTCACATATTATTATAGTAGTTTTAAAATGAAGTTTTCATGTCACATATGCTCAAAATGGTTGAAATGGTGCTTTTTACCATCAATGTAACATCAACATTACAATGACATTTTTACTAAGGCCTTGCATTTTTTCTCCTCTCAAACTACTGTAACAAATAAATTACTCTAGAATATGACTATTATTTAAATAACCATTATGACCCTTGACCAGTCATTTAGCACAGGTATCACTGTATACATCTAGGTTCCATTTGAAATAAGAATTCCATCAATTATCAACTAATGGATCAATTTCCTTTCATCTGATGGAAACTTAGGGACTGTCTCATGTTACATTTTAATGGAACAGATTTCTAAAGCTAACAGGCAACAGATATCTTCCTATTCAAGAAAATCCTTGCCAACAGGAGATACAGTGTAATATCATACTACGAGAAATAGAACATTTTACTACATTTAGCAATTCATAAAAGTGACAAATTTGTCAATCATGTTTGGGTCATGTCACAGATTTGAATGAAGGTTGACCAATCCTGAAGATAAAACTTTCATTTCTACAGTCTGACTGTATTTCTACTGCAAAGAAAAACAATACAAGGAGTTGAAATGACATATTTTTTATTCAAATAAAGTTGAACAAACTAATTGCCGATTGGCCTCATTCATCTCTGATAAAAAATATCAGGTCTCAAAATCAATTTGCTGAGTGCAACAAAAGATGTCATGAATCATTAACTGAAAGTGTAACATGGACTCAAAACAAGGCCTCATGTAACTAAATGTGGGCTGAATATCATGCTAAATGCCACACAAAATGCAACAAAACAATAACATCTTTAGCGTGCATCAATAACTTTCCAATAATGCATCTGCTGTATTCAAGATCAAGTGATAATCAACATGAAAAATCAATGTGACAGTGCACTCAAAAAGTTTGTGGATCTGAAAAGGAGTACAAGAATTCAGCAGTACTTTGGGTATGGGACTGAAAAACTGTTGTATTTCAGCATTACCTGTCATTTTCAGCATTAGTTAAGAAATCTTAAATTTGAAGGAAATTACAGTGGACCAACTGAAATTCTCATGCCTAGTGTTATGTTTCAAACCATAATTCTTTTTCTTTAATTTATCATGTTCTATCTATGAACAACTATTTACTCCAAAATGCAGTTTAAAAAAACTTCTTCCTAAACGTTTTTAACAGAATCTTCAAATAGTAAGGAAAGCTATTCCAGCTTTTACAATATAGGCACTCCCGACCTGTTTTGCCTCTTCAAAACATTCCCCACCTAGATCTGTGATGATTTCTTCCCAATTACTTTTTAGAGATATTTCGTAACATTCTGACATTATTTTCTGATAAAATTATTTCTGTGATTTATACAATTAATGGGGAAACAAAAATTTGTAATTTTTTACCTAATCTGTACTTTAGACAGTATTGATCTGTTAGAGAAAATGTCAGCACTGCTAAACATGGAACAATAGGCTGTATAAGAGAAAAACTGAAATTATTCTATCAACTTTCACTGAAGATCAATATAAAATCCATTTCAAAGTTTGCTTATTTAGAAATGCTCTTAATGAAAGCCAGCATTCATCAACAGAACTCGACATTATTTTCTTGTTATCATTAGGAACTGTATTCTTACACAGAGCTGAGAAAAATCAAACCCACTATTAACATTTCTTAATGCAAGATACCACTATTCTACAACGAACAAATTTCAAAATATTTTCAGTTGTAGACAGAAGAACATTAAGTAAAATTTAATGAAGGGAAATAACTCCACACAAAAAAACCTGGAACCCAAAGCTGGAGAATTAAACTACTATAAGCCCCCCTTTGTGCTTTGTGCTATAAATTTCATTCAAACTGACACATGTTGCATTATGGAAAATCATCACTAAAGCATTATGGAGGATTTTATGTTCGCATTACGGTTACTGGTCATTTCAGCCACAGAGACAAAGACATCAATACCATTAACTAGACATGTCAAGGAAAAGGACAGCTAATGACCTCAAATGTCAACGAAACACACAGAATACTAAATATAGAAACCACAAGGAAACTGAGTGACATTGTTGATGTAACAGACTATCCATATTAGTGAACAAAGAAACTTAAGAAATTAGACCCTTGCAGGATCTTAAAAAGAGACATCAATGAAACATACAAGAAACTGTTCAGAATGGTATATAAAATAAAACACACTCACACACAAGAAACAAATCACAGAAGCTGAAGACAGCCATGGCTGACAACAGAACATGGGTAAAGATATATTTCAGACGGCTTTAGTCAGAATGCTGCGACCATGAAAAACTTACTACAAGTACTGAACTGAAACCCTCTAGTGCATAGCTTCAAAATTGTCAATTTTAAACAAGTTTAAGAACTTTTTTTTTGTCAAAAACAATTAAAGTTTTAAACTAGAACTATCGCTGAATGCGATTCATACCCCCACCAATGTCCTTGACAGAAGACGACATGGAAAGGTGGTTAAGGGAATAACTTTAGTGGCACAAATACATATACATAAAAAGAAATTATCTCTGGTGAAAAAAACAAACAAATTGTACAGGTAATAGTATAAATATATATTGTCAAATCATGTTGGAAACAGTTACAAATAACCTTTCATTTTCGTGAATATCTGTTCTAGTTTCAGAAACATTTAAGTATTAATGGTTATATCAGAACATTTTCTAAGTCTAAAAGGGGCATAACTTGTGTCATAATTCAATGGAATTGTAGAATTTTCGACCTCTGAGCTTGCTTGTAACCATTCATATAAATTTTAAGTTTCAAGTAAATATCTTTTCTGGTTTAAGAAATATTATAGTAAATAAATTTAAAGACATAAAAATGGACTTAACTTTGTCAAAATACAATACAAAGTTATCCCCCCCCCACTTTTTTTTAGTTATGAAACTTGACCTGCATATCTTACTTGCGACACTTCGTATATATTTGAAGTTTCAAATGATTATCTGTTCTAGTTTTAGAAATATTCAAGTACATGTTAAAATTTCAGAACATTTTCTAAGTCAATTTTTGACCTTCAAGTGTGGCCTTGACCTTAAGCTGGCACAAGGGTAAGATGGGTTCTGCACATTGCCCAGTTGGGGTGAACATTTGAATCAAGTTTGAAGAAAATCCTTCCATTAGTATAGAATTTATAGAACAGACACGACATATTGTCTAGTATTGATTGTAAGTAAATTACAAGACTTAAAAAGGGGCATAACTTTGTCAAAATGCAATACAGAGTTATGAAACTTGACCTGCATATCTTACTTGAGATACCTCATATATCTTTTAAGTTTCAAGCAAATACCTGTGCTAGTTTCAGAAATATTCAAGTACATGTTAAAATTTAAGAACATTTTCTAAGTCAATTTTGACCTTCAAGTGTGACCTTGACCTTAAGCCGGCAAAAGGGTAACATGGGTTCTGCACATAACCTTGTTGAGTTGAACATTTGAGTAAAGTTTGAAGAAAATTCTATCATTAGTATAGGATTTATAGAGCGGACATGACATATTGTCTAATATTTGATTGTATGTAAATTTGAAGACTTAAAAAGGGGCATAACTTTGTCAAAATGCAATACAGAGTTATGAAACTTAACCTGCATATCCTAATTGTGACACTTCATATATATTTTAAGTTTCAAGCAAAAACGTTTTCTAGTTTCAGAAATATTCAAATACATGTTAAAATTTAAGAATATTTTCTAAGTCAATTTTTGACCTTCAAGTGTGACCTTGACCTTAAGCCGGCAAAAGGGTTACATGGGTTCTGCACATCCCCTGCACATTGCCCAGTTGGGGTGAACATTTGAGCCAAGATTAAAGAAAATCTTTCAATTAGTGTAGGACTTACAGAGCGGACACGACATAATGTCATATATTTGACTGTTTGATATTTGACCTTCAATTGTGACCTTGACCTTGAGCTGACACATGGGCAACATGGGTTCTGCACATCCCCTTGTTGAGGTGAACATTTCAGCCAAGTTTGAAGAAAATCCTTCATTTGGTATAGGATTTATAGAGCGGACACGATAATGGAGACGGACAGACGCGACAAAGCGAATCCATTATAGCCCCCCCCCCCCCCCCACATTTTGTGGTGGGGGTATAAAAAGAAATGTAAAGTAAATACCTCTAAAATAACACTTCAACTAAGAAGTTTTGAACAATAAAATATGACATTCAACTTCATGAAAATTGTAGAATGGAATCAGCCACCAAAGAACAGTGAGAAGAAAGTACGCAAAAAGTAATTCACTTTTTGTAATTAGCACCATCACATCTTAGCATACCACTATCCCCTGGGGTAACTTGTTGCCTGTGTTAATTTCTTCACCTGGGTCCCATGTTGCCCCTGTTAATTTCTTCCCCTGAGGCACCATGTTGGCTATGTTAACTTAATTTCTTCAGTCACCTCAGCATTAAGTACACTCAAGATCTTGCTAATTTCCTGAATAGTGTCTTCTTTTTGCTAAATATTAATCTGGTTTTCGTAATATTTCCCGAGTATTTCTTTCCTTGACTTGAAATGACACATGTCAGTATCCTCCAAACATTCTATGAAATATCAAATTTCCAGGAAATGAGTATTTTATTTTCCTTTTTTTTTATTCAATCGAAGTTCAATTTATGTCCGTATTACATCTGCAGGCAAACAAATAAAATATTTTTGGTAGTAATACAGTGGAGCAAAAATGTGAATTCTTAATGTGTTTATATACTTTCAAACAAGTCTGCATATTTTGGAACCACCTAAGTTGACTTTTATAAGCCACATTTGCTTCAGGCTGCCTATTATATTAATATACATGTATTTGCCCAGATTCATATAAACAAATGCTAGAGGAAAACTTGCTGTTGTAGATTTCTTAAGTGAAAGTTTTCATTTAATTTCTACATGTATATTTCAAAACTATTTTGTCAATTGTTTGAATTTAGATTAACCTTGGGGAATGTCAGCCAACAGGATCCTGATTAACTTGTCCCTTAAATTAAACCCATAAACAAGCACCCCACAAAGATGTCATCCTGAATAAAGGAAATGGGCTTCGTAGGGAAGTATCCTTACAATGTCAGGACAATTTTTAAGGTCCACCACCCATGCTGTAATACAGTGGACCTTTATATAATTGTAATCATCACTTTACAGGTCAATGTCCACTTGAAACTAAATTAAAAAGCAACTAATCTGAAATTCTGTGTAAACAGATCTAATTCGTATGTTCCTGTCAATGACCTATGGTCAAGTGGACATAATTTGGGCATCCTTTTAAAAATTCAAGCATCCTATTCAACTGTGTTAACAGATAACTTCTGGTTTCACAGAAACACTCCTACATATCAAAATTTTTACATGAAATTTCAAATAGAACCCTGGCCATACTGACATTTTGCATGTTGATTTCACAATGATACTGTTCATGGCTATCCCTAAAACATTATACAAGTGAATATATACAAGGGTTATTGCTGTGTGAAATGTCAATTCTTTAACTCTAAGTACATTGATGTATAATTCAAAATGACCTAATAAAATATCAAAAGGTTGGGATCAAAACGAAATATTTGAAACACAGAAATAAAACATAAATAATTTTCAAATAAATCAATCAGAGACAATCTCATTGTACCATTTCACTCTGTTTAAGGTTCAACTTCTGACCAATACAGTTTACTTTATGCCTTTTTTTGCTGACATGGTATTTTTATTGCCTTTAACACAAGTGATCATCTTTTTTTTGAAGTGTTGCTGTATTTAGTTACTGAAATTTGGTTTTATATTATGAGTATGAAAAAATATATATATATATCATAATATATTACATTTTAGTAATTTATGGCGTGACACCATGAAATTTGGTATCTCAATGATTTTATCTTAGCATAATATCTTCCATAAAATTTTGCAATATATCTAAACATTTAAAATTTATATGCTGTGTGTTTATGATTTCATTACATATTTCATTACATTTCTAAATTTTTTCAAAATATTGGTGCCCAGAAGCTTTCCTGGGGTATAAAAACAAAATTTTGTTGCCACTCAAACAGCGGCAGTATGTTGCTTGTAAAGCATGAGTCAGACTAATACGTATGCAAGGAGAAAATATGTAGCACAGAAACCATGAGACTGATGGAGCATATTCTTTCAAACCTAAGGATTCCCAATCTGGTCTACCACTGTAAATACCTTATATAAATCCTACAGTTAGGGGAATCAACATGGCATGTCCCATCAACATCTGCTAGTTCACTCATTAGGACTGATGTAAGGTAAGGCCCCAATGTAATGTGTCTCTTTACAAGACAGATGGTTCATTAAAAACAAATGCAAATCCAGCCCCCACCTAAACTGACATTTTTCATATTGGTGTCGTGAGGTTGGAACCTTAATATACATGTATATATTCTGGCGGAAAAAATCAAGTCTTATCAAACTTATCTCCATTAGGGAAGAGGTCAAACAACCTTTAAAACACAAACATAAAGTTAAAACTGAATAACAAAAAATATTTTTTATTCAATATAGAGCATTTACAATCTGACCTCAATGTTTGCCAAATAACTGAACTTCGTGTGTAGTTTTTTCCCCCCCAATGCTTAGTTCTAATCAATATATTATAGCCTAATTATGATCATGTAACACTTCAAAACAGACTGATCACTTAATCTGATAAGACATCGATTGAATTACAAATGTTCTTAAACCAAAATGTCAAGGGTGTAGCAAAAGAAAATGGGGGTTTGGGGAGGGGTAGTAGTGTAATTTGTGCATGGAACTGCCAATGGTCAACACCCAATTGTCTTGTTTTCTTCTATAAAATGGTTATCATTTTACTTTTTACATTTATCTTTAAAGACAATGTACTGAACTCTCTTAGGGATGTTACAAAATTTGTACGCTTGCACCGCCCTGTTAAATGCAGGTAATACGATACATGTTATAAAGAAAAAAATGCTCATACAGTTTGTTCAGTGCAGCGTATAATGCACAATCCTATCACATACACATAGCCTTGCTATTTATATTACTGAAATAGATAAAATCAGCTGTCTTTGTTTACATTTGCTGTAAAATATTATCTATTCAAACCAGCTCTATCTTGAGAAAAAAAGAAAGAAAAAACTAGCTTTAATATTTGAATGAATTTAAGTTTTTGGTACCTTAATGACATTGCTGAAAATTCTACTTTTAGCATAATTATGCCTGTTCTTAATAATGCAAATTATTCTTGATTTTAACTTTAAAATCATTTTTCCATATTTTTTTTTTTGTCTGTGAGAAATGAAAATAATATACAAATTAAGTCTTAGAAATTCAATTCTCCTTCAGTCCTGAGAAGTTCCCAGTTACAACACAAGTTCAGTGCAAAACTACTGATGCTTTTGAAAGAGGTGCAAAGCTGTATCAAACTGCAACTGTCACCTTTATTAATTTCTTTCCTGCTTTTTCTTTTTAAATACTAATTTCTAGAATTTTTCCATCATTTAATATAGCTTTACCCATTTATAAGTACAGGGATATTTTTAACCGTGAAGTACTGTCTAAATGGCTAACAGTGCAGACCATAATCAAACTAAGCACAGACAGGTGAGACAGAAACTTTTTCCACCAGTAAATGCTAATACAGATTAATCTTTATATTCTCCCATTTCATGTGAAAAAAAGTTTTTGAATCAACACAGTAATTGAAATGCAGCACAAGCTGTCCTTGATACCTTTACAGCATAAACGTAATACCTCCAACTTCCTTTGTCATTTCATGAATTATTCCGAATCTCATTTTTAACTGTCAATGTAACAAAAGGAAAGACATTTAGGACAGCTGAAACATAATAACTTATGCAAAACAAGCAAAGAGGCTGCGATGGACTGGTGACCCAGCTAAAGTATATAACTGATATAAAATGCTGATGGGTGATGGTTATTTTAACACGTGTGTCCCCCCATTTCGGCTTTTCTTCATTTTCTGTTTTTGAAAGTAATCTTTTGATATAGTGAAATAGAAATATGAGTTCTTTATCAAATGATATAAAAAACCAGAAAGAGGTCAAAGAAATCCAGTAACCATACAGAGCTGACAACACCATGTGGAAATGTCAAGGTCAAGCAGGGTTCCCTCTGGACCAGTGTCCTCACAAGGTATATTTTCTAATCATTTTGCAAACTTTTTGCTATGACCAATAAATAATGACTTCAAAGAGGCATGGAAAAGATATAGCAAAACTTATTATGATAGAACTGCAAGCTACATAAACAGTTCTTTTTGCTATGAAAGAAAACTGATGTTCGACAAAAATTGAGATTCTACAGTAAATTTTCAACTGAAGCCCATTTCTGATGTAAAGAATCACATTTCTACTGTATTAAATCATGAACAACCAGGGGTTTCAAAACAAAGAAAACCAACATCACCCAACAACCTGTAATGTAACCTATCCTCAAATTTACATCATAAATAAATGACAGTCATTCTTAAGACATTTGCGGAAGCTATTTCATAAAGTAACAATAAATGACATAGACACAGGTTGGTTTTCGCATAATTAACTATCTTGTCCTATATACACCACTGTATGAAGTGTAGACCAATTGGACTTTTCGTTTCATTGCTCGTTTCGTTTCAATATTTTTTCATTTATGAAGCAGAGTAATTTTTACTTGTCAATTTTATTTGTAGTTAAGTGAATAAGGAAAAAAGTTTCTTCAAACTTAAGTCTTATCTAAATCGAAGGTTACTGAAACATTGGTTCGGATCATACAACAACCTACAAATAGCAGCTATAACGCTTGTTGTATGTTATGTGATATGACGTCCAAGTCGTCCATGGCGTGAAAATAAAAATGTTATATATGCATTGTAGTGTGATTAGTACACAAAAGTAATTTCAAAACAGTCTACTATATGAAAGTGAAAAAACCTGAAAATGTAAAATTTGACCATATTGTTGATAATCTCACAACACGGCCCATATAACTATTAATTGTTAGGCTTTAATGCATATTTAGATTTTTACTCAGCTCCATCTAGAAAGTAATTTTGCCATGCAAAATCTGAACCGCAAAGGATTAATAAAATTTTCCAATTCATTTATAGTTACATGTATTATGATCATTACTCATCAATGATGCATAAAATCTAACAAAACAAATATCTAACCACTTGTTGGGGGAAAAAAACTTTACAAATTTAACCATTAGTGTATTTGCATCAATTTGCATACTTTATAAGGATGTTCACACCTTCATTTCACACACATATTTCGACACAATCAGAACATGTATAAACTTAAAACCAAGACACCTACATGCCTCATCTAAGGAAATATTAATTGCCTGTCAAGGTTTTTATTGCGGCAATTAACACTTCATGCAGTGTAAGGAGTCGTCAAATTAATAATAAAAGTATCTTCAGGAAAAGTTATAGTTATTTTACCATGTAGGTATTCAAGAAAGTTGTTTATTGATAAAAATAAATCTACATGTAAATAGCTATTAAAAAAAAAATTTGTTTGAATAATATATCTTGACAATCTTTCTTTTGTGGTTAACCTTTTTCTTACTTATCATATACAAATGCAGCATTCAACACTCCCTAAACCCCCTACACTATCAAGTCACTGTGCACTTTTATATGCAAGACATGATAATCACTATATTTAAGGTTAGGTAATTGTTACTTACTTCAGATATAGATACCTGTCCTACATGTAGGTGGCTTCATAGATAAAGTATACAAGAATAAGGAGATCTTAGTTGATGACAGGGGCATTTAAGCTGAGTTCATTCATTCAATCAGACTTTTATACTTTAGTTTCTCCTGAAAGTTCTGTCAAATTTGCTACTTTTTATGAACATTATTTTACCTCTCTTCCAATGGTAGTATATTAGTAATTTTAACTGCCGACTTTCTCCAACAGTAGCTGGGCTGGAACCCACGATGGTCCATCAGTGAGACATTGATTTGAAGTCACTTAAACCACTCCATCAAGGAGATGGAACCCCTCTTGTTTAAACAGCAAATTATATTGGAAGCCAGTCAAGTTTTCCTGATAAAATTCAAACCTCTGACCTCTGGTTCATGACCCCTACATGTTTCAAGTGTATTTGGATCGGTTTTGTCCAAGCTGAACTGGATGACAGGATTAGCTGCAGTTTAACAACTAACATTTCTATGATCTAATACAGACCAGTATGAAGGGTTCAAGTTATAAACAAATTATTTCCGTTATTCTTACCACAAGAATCTTCTTTTTACAGAAATCTTTTAGAACTGTTCATTTCTTTGTACATTTCCAACCAGATGCCTGGATAGCAAGAGCTAAATGCAAAACTATCCTATATCCTTCAACTTTGTAACACACAAAAAGCTTTTCTTGATCAGAAGCATTCCTGGCAAATTTTCATTATTCAATTGTATACTCAATGCATAAGAATCTTTTCCTTCTGACACCAATTTGCAGGTTCAACAAAGGGCACCTGTCTAAACAAGATAAATCAACCTTTAATGAATTGGACAATAAATAAAACATGCATGCAATTTGTCTGAGAAATCAACCACAAAGTTTCTCAAAAACATATGCAAGATGCTTATTTCTACTGAAGCCTTGGGCAAATCCTGAATCTTCTTTTAACTATACTGGCACAGTCAAAAGTCTGAAGCACGCATCAAAATCTTGGATGAGTGGAGTAACATAGGAATCAAGAGGTTCTGTCATAGCTATTAAAGATAAATCTGGAAGATCAACAAGATCATTAATGCATAATTTTCTACCAATGAATTGGCAAGAACTTAACAATAATGCTATGTGCTATAAGTAATTACCAAAACCCATCCAGTCTCCATATTAACTTGAGATTTGTACATAGGACACGGATGCCCCCATATTCTGCTGTATCGTCACAAAAACTCCTGTACAATTATAGGTGCATATAAAGGCTAAAAATGCTATGCTGATCTCCAATAAATCTGCGTCAAAATATCCAGGTGTGTAACTTCACATGCTGACAACTTTTCTTTGAAAGTTTCATGGCTCTAGCAGTTATAAATTTGGAGTTACACCAGACACAAGTCTGAAAATGCTGTTTTTTGCTTAATGAAGGGCTTAACTCTGCTGATCTCAAATAAATTTGCTTCAAAATAACTAGGTGCATAAGTTTGTATGTTGTCAACTATTCTTAGAAAGTTTCATGGCTCAAGCAGTTATACGTTTAGAGTTACATGCGACACAAGTCTAAAAATGCTACTTTTTGCTAAATCAGGGGGCATAACTCAGCCAATCTCCAACAACTATGCATCACAACTATTCTTAGAAAGTTTCTTGGTTCTAGCAGTTATATGTTTGGAGTTACACATGAGACAAACCAGTCTATGTACAGACAGTGTGACAGCATGACAATGGGACAGACAAGGGCAAATCTATATTCCACCCCCCTGCCCCGCCCCCAAGTGGTTTGGGCATAAAAATTTTGAACAAACGCACTCTATGAATGTGTTATAAAGTAACTCTGACATACTGATGTCAACAGAAACCCAGATATGGCTTAAGTCAGTTACCATTGGACTGTACCTACTATTACAAGAGCCTTTCTTGTGTTTAGAAGTCAGTTCTAAAAAAATCCTTATCTATCAAATCACCATGTTCTATATTCAACAAGTGGAATTCTCTGTTTCTTCTCTTTTCCAAATCCCCAAAAGAGTTGTGGTTTATCAATAAAAATTTTCTTCCTGAAAACATTCATCTGCTGACAGAATGTATTTGCTATGAAAGATCAGTCTCTATTGGCTTCAAAATCACATTTTTAGAACCACTAAATGAAGAATTTAGTAGAAACTTAAATAGTTTTATCAACTTTTCACTATGCCTGAACTTATCTGTGTAACTTTTATGACATTGTATTAAGGAATTTCTAAATTCTAAGCAAATATGTGAAGACATTTTTCACTCTATTCTATTCTTTATAAATTCTAAACTTAATACTGAAGGATTAAACTGTTTGGTGCACAAGTAATTTTTCTTCCTGGCTAGGTGTCAATGATTCAAAAGCTTCGTAAGTCACAAGTACTAACACCCAGTACACAATCTTGCAAACATTTAAGTGTCTAACAAACCTGACCAGGTCAATCAATAATCCCATAAGTCCATCTGTTGTTACTGGATTAAGGTGTTGCAATTATTTCAATATTTTTTGTCAAGCATTGAACCACAATTCATTGTTATATTCAAGATGGTATGAAACAAACTGTGTACTGAATTTGCCACAGCAATGATATGTGCTACCATTTCTTGGGACAAGACTTTCATACATAATGGGAAGTAAAACAATTGTTCTTTTAACAAAACACCATCACAATTACTGAATTCATTTGTCACTGCATTGGTTTTTCAGTATACCGTTACAGTCAAAACATGACTTTTCAAATCAGCAATGGGTCTGACCATTTGTTATGTAGAATTATATTTTTTTTGGCTTCTATAAAAAAGTTATGATGGCAGGACCCGGTGAAAAAATTCACAGTTGGCAGCAATTTTATCTTTTTGTGATACACTTAATGATATTCTGATTGTTCATTTTATATAGGGACCGATGAGATTTACTTACCTCTGGAGCCAGTCGCCATGTCGGCCACCTTCTGGAAGGCATCAAGGAATGCAGCTACTGCTGTTAATGTTGACCTGAAAATATATAGGGAAAAAATACATACAAGGAAAATGAACTGTACCACTTCAGTACTTCAAGTGCAAACTGGTTTATGAAAGAGAGGGGCCAAGTCTTGGCAACACTGCTTGACATAAGGGCCATTTCAGAGGGGTAAACTTATATTTTGTGTTAACCTTCAAATAATCAAAACATTTAACAGAAAACAGTGCATTAGCATAAAATGGAACTGATTTCACAGGTTTCTGTATGCTTCTTTTTTCCAACACTAGTTTTGTACCCAACTGTCAGTTAAAAAAATTTGTATCATATTACACATTTTGTTCAAATGCATGCAATAAAATTACTCAAACTCTATTTTATCTTACAGTCCTGTTTTTTTGGCAGTTTTACATACAATTTTCAGAGCTTCAGATAACAATAAAAATGAACTAGGCAAACACTTCAATTTTCAAAAAGAACCTTTTCTACTTGTAGGTTCCCTAATACAAATTTATTAGATCACACTTAATTGTGAAGAAAGCTTACTCTTTTTGGAATAAACTTTAATAACCAGTTTCAAACTGCTATTTAGAAGTTTCAAACAGTTTTGCTTTGAAAAGCGTTTTAATAAGAAACAAAGAACACGGTCTTCTGTTACCATTGTGATTTTCACAATGCAGTAAATATTACAAAGAACACCTGTGGTTCGCCTAGCACAATACTTACCTACCAAATGTTACAGTATCTAAGATGGCTATCATAGATTATATTGCAACATCAATACCTGTCAAAGTTCTGACATTGATACTTTTACAGAAAAAAATCTTTTAGTTTTTTGGACTGAAGTTTAATGAGGGGTATTTAAATCTAATTTTAGTCTAAAAACAATTTTGTTATTTTTGCCAATACATCAACAAAGTGTTTTAACCTTTGACAATTTCTAAAGAAAACAAAAAACAACAAGAATTTAAAGGGCTGTAATGAGCAATCTTTTGTGTACAAATGTGACTTTCTTCATTTTACATTTTCAGTGTGAGAACTGGTTTGAACCCTGGAATAAATACTGATGTACACTTAAAGAACTGGTATCCCAATCTATGTCATCTTACGGACATACAACAGAACAGGACACTTGCCCTTAAAAGGCGAGAGTTTCTATGATGTATGGAGTAAAGGAAACATTTCATTTTCAAAAAGGTTTTTATAGGCTTTGTTACACTTGCACCTTACAGATAATGTTTTGTTCAATAATGAATAAGAAAAATGCACCGCACCAAATGCCAAGAGGACATTATGTTTAATATCTGCACTTGCTACACTAAACAATGAATACCAATATTTCACTGTTAGAATATCTAATAAATTGAGATCAGTTCTGTACACTGTATTTGAACAGCTGCCATTTCTCTTTTAAGACACAGTGTTGAGAAAACATACAAAAATGCCTTTAAAGATTGTAAGGAAACTGGTGATTGTGCAATACATAGCAAACTACAGTTATTATTGTCTGTGACATACAATCACAAAATACTTTCTCAGAGGGAATATGGTTATATAGTGAACAAAGCTTTTATGGATAGAACCTAAAGTATGTTACAGTGTGACCTTGACCTGACTGACTGACCAAATTGCAGAAACACAGACCTTGGCAAGGAATGTATATTTGTACAAATTGAAGTGGAAGCTTGATAGTACAAAATAATCTTACTTGAGTGAGGTGTGAAGTTTTGTAGCTTTGCTGGTGAAATCTTCCCACACTGGTGAGCTGCTCTGAAAAGATAAATGAAAATTCAATAAGATATAAAGAATAAACTGAAGATTTTATTCTGACTGAGAAATGTCTTATGATGCAACAAAATCTGTAGGACAAACACTGATACATCCTGGACCCTAAATGTTCAATACTTCAACATATTTGTGGGAAAAAATAAAAAATAAATACATTACAGTCAGGCCTTCATTTCTGGGTAGTGCTCAAATTAAAACAATGAAATAATGTGTGAACTTGCATTAAACAGATGAAATTATTTCTTGGAGGTCAAAACTCATCAATATTCTAATTGTCTTACCAGTGTACATGTAGCAGACAAAAACCCCCTTGATGAAAGCATGAAACCCAGAAATCACGCGAGATATATCTTGTGAGTAAGAATCATGTTTGGTTTACTTTTGTTTGACATGAAGTGTTTTTCCTGCAGGCTATAGAACAGCACTTATGCATCTTCTGGGAGAATGTATGCATTTTTATTGCTCATTCAATCTACCTTCAAAAATCTATCAAGACAATGTGTTTTGGCAGTGTACTTCTAAAGATGTATAAAGTCAACTGTGCAACAATAAATCCCATGCACCTGGTCCCTTGATCCACTAAAATGTAATTTTATTATTAATACATTAAGGAAACCTGCTTGTTTAGTGAAACTGTTATGTGCAACATCTTGGGTTACACAGCTGTTGTCCTAAGGCGGTTAAACTTCAGAACAATGGTTTGAATCATGAGTAACTGTACAAAATGTAGTTTAAATTACATATAATTTAGAACAATAAAGCATTATTTACTATTCTAGTGACCACAGTTGGATTTCTTGCAATAAAAATATTGCCCTCCAGTTTAGAACATCCTGGCCGCCTAAACCAGGGCAGATTTTGTTGTTGGGTAGTCTGACCATTACATCTAAATCATAGACTTTTTAACTACACTGCATTCAATTCATGCATCTGTGTAACAAAGTCATTCAATGCAAAAGGTATTTGCAACTTTTTGCACAAAAGAACCAGGAATGTCTCTGGAATGAGATGCTCTCTGTATCTTAAAATATTCCCCCACAACTTAAAATAACTAAACTCTGCAGGGGGTGTCAGTCATATGGGCAACTAGCAGGGGCGTCGCTGGGGCAAAACTGAGTAGAATGTACAAGTATATGCACAAACCTGCAGGAGGTCCGTGTGTAGAGGACTAGCACTCTTGCAGGTTCAGGGCAGAGTTTAACTGGTGGGGGGGTGGGGGGTGGGGGTGGGGGTCGGGTACGAGAAGATTCAAACATTTTGTCATTTAGGGATCATTTTTGGCATTAAAATATTTTAATTTTCTTTTTTTCTACCCCCGGAACGAACTGTACGCACATGCATATTTGGCGTATAGGCAGCAACGCCACTGACTACTACCGATGAAAAATAATCTCAAAGTCAAATAGACAGACAGACAGCACAGGCTTGATAAACAACAACTTTATGGAAAAAATTACATCTAGAAAAGATGCAAATTTGTGAATTTTGTTTACTTGTTATAATGGCAGAAAATAAATTAAAGAAAAAAACATGTTGTACCCATAATAACTAAGCTTGTTCCTTCAAAGACCATTAAATATTCAACATAAACTTCCAGTGCATTCAGATAGACGGTAATTTCAAACCATTTGTTATGAAAAAAGGCAAACCATTTCAAAACCACAGGTACATGTCATTAATGTGTTATTTTTGTGACTATTGTTTCCTATCAGTTAGTAATATGCAAAATAACAAAAACAGTGTAATTTTCACCAAAAATAAAGATACTGTCATACTTGTACTATGTGACAGTAATTTTGGGTTAACCAAATCAGCTGTTCTAACTATAAATTATGTACTTGTAACTTATTTCATGGGACTCTGGTGCAGTTTTCTACAAAAAAAGTCTTTGTTTCATTATACATTTTCTATGTTTAGAATTTCAGCTATACTGATTTCAAGGAACACTTTCAACATAATAAATATTATGAATACAGATATTTAAACGTGTAGCCCTGTTATTAGAGCAATGGTTCTTAACATCTACGGTGAACATTGAAATTCTATAACATCTATGTCCAATTCATTTCCAGTGGAACTTACATTTACAGAGAGTACATATACTTTATCAATGTACACCATTACTGTACTAAATTCTCCAAATGAGATTTACAAGGTATAATCTTGACTTATTATACACTAAAACAGTATCTGAACTATTTCTCCACCACTGACCAATCTTTCAGACAAATACAGTAAACCAATGGAGAGTTTATCTTAAATGATTTTCACACAAACAAACTAAGTATTATTTGATCAGGTGTTAGCCTTATCAGAATGTTATGGCTAGTTAAATTCATCAAAACTATTCCACTACTGCATTGGATACACAGTTATAAATTATTTTTAAGTAACACTTACTATAAATGGAACAATATGACCTCAAAATTTGGGTACAGGACAATAAATTAGTGTTATCATTATACATAACCTATTTAAGGAAATTCCATTTAATACAATTAACCAAAAAAAGCTACATTGTACAATTAGCATGCTGCTTGCATATAATGCAATGTGATTTTAAGTAAAGACCATGTTTCTTCTTTTGCAGACTGTCCAAATAAGTTACCTTTACTTAAAATACAGATGAGCATGCCACCCTTAATTCGGCACAACACATTTGTGCTTCTGCTTCCTATGCCTGTAAAAATTCAAAGATCCAGTCTGACAAACTTCCCCATGAAACAGAACTTTGTCTGCCAGTTTAAATAACATGTCAGGTCTGACCATATTACAGACTGTAGTGATAAATGGCCTGCAAAAACTGGTCCAGTTTTCAGACTCAGTTAAACAAGACGCAGGACCTAAAAAAGGGGGAAATGTTAGAAAAGACTTTTAATCCATCTGCCCTCACCAAAAATGTCAACATTACGAACCAGACATTCCCATTCAACTTTCTTTGTCTATTTGTGTGTATGTCAAGTCAAAGCTGTTTTTTTAAAGTGAGGTATCTAGACATACCCAGCCAATGATTAGCCTAGCTTATACCAAACATTGCAGGGATCATTGCTCAATTGCTATTTTATCAGCCTAAAATCAATGAATTGTTTAAATGTGCAAATCTTTCTGATCACATTTGACATTGTCTTTTTGCCAGGGTCTTTTGTTGTCATTTGTTTTCTGTTTTTTAATCAGTATTAAAAGACAACACTGAACAATATTAATTAAACATTATCGTGTGCACAGCTTGATTTCAGCCAATCAAATTTCAGTATCTAGTAAGTCACACTTAATTAACTGGTATGATAACTACAAATTTGAATTATTTAAAGCACACATTTCCAAATATACCTTCATGTACTGAAAATATACAGATCAGCTAATCAAACTTCAGTAGTTAATTAGTCTATGTAACTGTTAACTTACATCAATTTAGGATTTATGGCTTTCTCTGAACCTCCAGGGTTCAAGCATTAATGGACAAAAGGTTTCTACAGAGTAGTTCTTATTTATGAGTTTTCTGAGTCAATAAACATGCTTCTTCTCTTTGAACTGAGAATTTACATAGACTCCCACCTCTCTACTGACAGACTGTAATAAAGTGGAGCACTTTTCCCAGGCACAGGACTGTAACAGCATTAAACATCTTGGTTTATATTATTCAGTCATTTTCAAAGTCACACATACAATGTACCTTTTTATGCACCCCAAGGCAGGTATATAGTTTTTGAACTGTCTGTCCGTCTGTCATTCCATCTGAAAACTTTAACATTGGCCATAACTTCCTTATTAGTAAGTGGATATACTTCATACTTGGACACACCACCCCTCTGAACAAGACTTCCCCACTGACCTATATTTATTTGACCTTGACCCACCCCTGAATGACCTTCACCTCAAAGATCCAATTGTCCAAAAACTTTTACATTGGCCAGAACTTCCTTATTAGTAAAAGGATATACTGCAATGTTTCAGGGGCATTCGTGTCTGTGGACACATTTCTTGTTTTCCATAGTATGTATTTAATCTATTCATGTAACAAAAATAAAAAATGATTAATTAACCCTTAACCAAAACATTTACCACTTAAAGAGTGGCTAAACTTTGGCCGAAATTTAAACAAATATACTCCATTTCTTTCTAGACCAAGGACACTTTTTGTGCAAGGTCTCGTGACAATAATAGCCATTTTTACCATAAGCAGTCAGTATTTACACTCAGCAACAAAAGCACACATCTGAATAAAACTATCAAAACTGCAAGTTCACAGCCATCCGGAAACATTAGTGTTTCACCATCGACTTCAAGCCACAACACAGGAAACAAATAATTAGTTTGAAGTAGAAAAATATATATGTGAACATTATTCAAACCTAGCTGGATTCACAAGAAATTATGTAAGTTTTGACCATGTGTAAAAGGCGTTAGCTATTCTTCCCTATGCAAACAACATCAAAATGTCCATAGTTATCAGTGATGTTGATTGAAAGAGCGTAGCTGGTACAGATGGACCAGCTAAATTTCTCATGTGACAATGCTTATAATGAAGGCCATTTATCCCTCACCTCTGATTCAAGTGAGGAAGCAGTCAGTCGCTTGCTGATATAATGGTTAAACTGGTTGTTAGGTGGAATGACTGCCGGTGTATGACCAAGAACGAGGATGAAACTGGCATTAAATCCAATAATAACAAACAAAAAATGGTACCGGTCTATCAATTTTTAAAAACAAAAAATATATTACTTTGTCTTCCATTATTGCAAACTGAGATTTGTCGCATAAAAGTCTCAACAACTGTAATAAGAAAAAGCGTGCTTTAAATCTATCAAACTTTTAATTGGAGTTAATTACACTTCAAAGCTCAACCTAAGATCATCTGATTAAGAAAATATCTGTATAACCCAAGGCAACTTATCACAACACTTTTAAGATAAAAGAAAACATCTTATTAATTAAGCTTGAAGTAAAATATTTGGCAATTCAACCATAAAACAATAAGATGCAATAGA
Source organism: Cyclina sinensis (assembly GCA_012932295.1). NCBI lineage: Eukaryota > Metazoa > Mollusca > Bivalvia > Venerida > Veneridae > Cyclina > Cyclina sinensis. Next base: position 35,249,345 of record JAAONU010000008.1, read on the forward strand.
ATGACTGCATTCAAACGTGGAAATACAGGAAGTAATTAACAGTGTTCTGTTTCAATGTAAGCTCTGCTGTAAGATTTGGTATTTAGATCAAGAAAGTAATAAAATGAACGACTTGTATCAAAAAAAAAGAAGAAAACATGATAATATTACTAAGAGGTTAAAATCAATGATATATTTTTCTTGGACCATTCAAGCTATAAGACATAATTCTTGTTAAAGAACTGATATGATATACATGTACTTCATTTTTATGCAGTGCCAGTAACAAATGAATAGCTGGGCAGTGACAGAGCTCTGAATATTCCAAGCACACTGCAAATCTGATTTGAAGTAATACAGTTCTTAGTCCAGTCTTAATTGTTCACTTCTGTGTGCTTATTGCATTTCAGTTTCTTACCCATCCTTTTAAGAGCAGCTTTTAGGCCTAGAGTAAAGATGTGCAAGTCCAGCACAGTTTTATTCTGTTGTAATGCATGAATTGTCTTTTTTAATGCTCAGCTGCTTATATTTTATTTGCCATGCAGCCTTTATTTTGCATGTTGTACTTGTTTTCCTATGTTGTTTTAGTCAGCTGAAAAGCTCTTCAGAGCTTATGTTGTATTGTTTATTTTCTTATCAACTCAAAATAAAACTTATTGTACTGTATTGTAAGCTTAAACTGAATGCATTTCACAACTGCCGTCAACAAACTTCGAAGGCTGGTCATCCCAAATAATGCATTTCATTTTCTAATTTCTGTATCAGGGTGTTCGTTTGACCCGAGGTCTCGGGTCTTGACCCGTGAAAATTCTCATATACACTCATTTGACCCGTCATAAAATCAGCCCGCGAGTCATATTTGACTCGTGAGAAATATCCACGGCTGCATGAAGACGTGCTTGTTGTCAATCAATGTCAATAAATGTTGTTGCTAAAGAGACTTGAAAAGGATTTTTTCCGCATACAGGTAAAGTAGGCGGAGCGAATTTTCCACACTAAAGTGGTTTCAGCCAATCAGCGGTCAACATGCACTTGGTCATAATCTGAGAGCGAGAAGTTTCAGAAAAAAATCGATACCAAAGTCAGACACGTAATACAATTAACAGTGTTACTTTTGGCCAAAATATGTTGCGATATTTGACCCCTTTCCTCACCTATCGGAGTATATATTTTTCCCCAAGAAACTGCAAAAAATCCTCATCGGCAAGAGAAAAAAATATGCGAAATTTTGATTGTTGATAGCATTACTTTTGACTGCCTATGCACTCATTTATGCTTCACGATATCTACTTTACGTTTTATGTGAATTACAGCAAATAGTAAGTTCATAAAACATGAAGCAGCGAGTGAAAATTTCGAATAAATTCCGTTTGTCATATATTTCCGCGACATCGTCGTATTTTAGTATTTATAGAAAACAGGGTCTTTGAGACTCTTTACAAGGCAAACTTACAACATACAGTTAATTTATTAAGATCAGTGGTCATAATTTGATTATGAGTACCAGTTTGCATCTAAGAAAATATAAACTTACAAAGTCTTAACTCTGCATAGTTTCTAACCTACCTAAAATAGTCAGTACTGACATTGGCCAGTAATAAGTTGAAACCTAAATCAGGGAAAAAAGAGGCTAGGGCCTTGTTCACATGCAATTACAAGCTTTTTGTTTGTTTTTTTTTGTTTGTTTTTTTTTGGTGAGGAATACTATAATGATAGTCATAATGGCCCACCCAATGGGCACTGACCCCCTTCCCCAAAAACTGTAAAAAAAACCCACAGATTAATGAGGTGTTATAAACATTGTTTTAACCTGAATTTAAAGAGGTTTGTTAATATTACTTTGACCCTTGAAAATTTCAGTTTGACCCTTCAGAATCTCAGTTTGACCCTTGAAAGTTTTATCTGATGGGTCATTGACCCTTGAGTTTCAGAGTCTACCGAACACCCTGTGTATGCTATCTCATATTTGTGTATGACTGATCTAAGCATGTTGGTCACAGATAACTAAGTACATGCATCATACACCAGATAAGCAACCCTGAAGTTGTAAGATAAGATGGTTTTTCATTGATGACTGAAGTACTATTATTTAAACAGCTATCTGTATTATCAAATTAATCTAGCCAGTGCCTTTCAAAATATGAACTCCCCATTAACTTACTCTCAGAAGTAATTTTGCTGCTGAACTTTCGGTAACTTTTGTCTATGAAATAAGAAAAAGATCTGGCATCAAGTCAAAGACAACTGAAAATGTAAGTTAAAATATTTAAAGATATCACTGATATGGTATACTTACTCTCATATCTGAGATTACGGTAAGAAACAGTCCACCATACACCCCAATATCCTTGTCTATGCCACCTTCCATGTCTGACCTGGTCAGGGATTAATCCTTTCTATTAAACCTCCTTGTATATACAAGCAGTTAAAGCTGGTCGACAAACACAATTTACACAATCACTCTAATTCAATTGTTTTTCACACCTTTACCCCACCCACTGATTGGATTCTTTGAAATCGGTAATCAAAAAGAATACGCGTTTTTTGCACGCATACCCTTTCACGTTTGAATATCATACTTATAGCAAAAAGCTGAATGATTATTTCAAACTCATTTTATTCCATGTGAACTAAAATTTTAGCGAAAAGTGAGGTTAAACCATTGTTGTCAAAATCCTGACGTTGGTCTTCCATGCATAGTTCCGCTTAATTGGTTTATGTCACATGATGTAAACGCCACCATGTCATTGGTTGAAGCGTTATGACGTAGTGAAATATACCGTATCAATTAACAGACGATTGTTTAGAACTGTATCCCGTGGTTGCTGTTTTAACCGTATTATGATAGAATTACTTCAATGTTAAATATTGAAAATATTCTCTTTTTCTTTTTGGATGAAAAATATGCATTTACCGACATAAACTAACGTCTCCGTCGTTTCAATAAAAAGGGAAAGTAACACTGCTATTCATCAAACTGTCTGCAGAATTACTTCCCTTATCATGTCAGCACATCTTGTGAATGTGTAAAAATATTACAAAGACTTTATTTGCCATTTTGAAAAGCCTAAAAGCTTAACTGATCAGCATTTTCCCAACAATTTCTCTTCTCTGGTTGGTTTTGGCTGTAGTCTAGAGGTGTACAATAAATATTGTACTTCTGTACCAGTTTGTTGCGTAAGGTAAAAATGATTGTAATGCAAAAATGAGTTTGGTTTGATTTCTGGATAATATTCTTGAGATGGAAACATGAAAACAAAATACGTTTTCACAAGACAGTCATGGACGAAACTAAAATAACTATTCTGAAATACCACTTTATTTCAACAACAGATAGAATTAAATATTATTATCAATTAACAAATCACTGAATAAATAAAAATGAAATATATTATGAAGTATCATCATAATTCCTACTTAACAATATTGCAACATTACAAAACTTATTCTGGTTAGTCCAGACTAAATTATGGATCTTTTTTCATAATGATACATGATTTAGCATCCAACTAGGCAACATAAGATTTCTAATTTGAAAAATGTTTTACATAATAATGCGTTTTAAAATCTGGCACTGAGACAAAATCAATGTTGGTGCTTTGGAATTGACAATTGTATTACATAACACTTATACTACTACAGACAACAACTGTGAATCTAGATGGTTCTACAGCAGATGTATAATATCAATACATAATTATTGTAAGTGGTTTTGACTAGAAATTGTCAACTCTAAAAATTGCAAGAATAATTCAAACCAAATATGGCCAGCTTGAAATTAAAATCATCTAGGAATACTTATTTTACAACAGCAATTTCAAGATAGAACTACCTTGGTTATCATTCTACCAGAAGCAGTCTTCAGACTGAACACTAGTTTCTGGACCATAACTACTTATATATCACAATAAAATTTTATACTATACAGTAGGACTGTAACTACTTATGATCCTAGAGTGTTATACTGGACCATAACTACTTATATATCACAATAAAATTTCATACTATACAGTAGGACTGTAACTACTTACGACCCTACAGTGTTATACTAAGTTCAGTGCTATAACAGAGTACAATTTAACAGGGTTCCAGTGCATATCACAATAAAACTTTCAAAGTATACATGTAATGTTTTTGATCTGTACTATATAACAATATTTTGAACTTTTGACTTTGGTCCACAGTGTCTGATTAACTTTCACAAGTTTGTCATGAAATATACCAGTAAATTTACGACCAAAGACCGGCACTACCATTTACACGTAATATTTTTGTTCGGTACCATCAACAGTAAGTAGTATCACCACTCGAACTTCTGTCCATATCAATCGTACCAACTTCAACTGGTTGGTATGCGGTGTAACACTGATTGGTTGTGTAGCTATTTGCCGTATACATTTGGTGTGCTGGGAACCAATTCCAAACAAGGAAGAAGATGCAGTCTAAAAATAGAATAACATATGATAAATGATAACTATTAATCTCATTACTCTAGTCTAAAATATACTGGAAATTTAGCTTGAAATTATATTGGACATGAGAAGCTACCTTTATTCTTTATCCTCGGCATAATTTCTGTGTAAATCTTCACTAGTAGAATAATTTTTGACAGTAAAATATTACCTGCTACACATTCCAATCTGTTACTCGAAAGAATAAAAGATATCTGAATCCCTAACATATGATAAATTACTCCAACACTCTTTATGTAATTTAATAAATTGGCAAAAATTCAACAAAAGATAAACAAACTCAAGCTTTTAATAAGTCTGAAAGTATCTCACAGATTCAAACTTGCTACCTCCAGATAAGTTTCAATTAAACCACACCACAACAATTGTTATTAGTATGGAAATTCTTACCTGCCAGAACTTCAATTTCTGGTCCACATGTGAAAATGTCGCCAAGAATTTTCCATCAGGAGACACAGACACTGCTATTACAGGTCCACTGTGGGCTTGGATCACCTGGCATTTGGAATTCTGTTTCAGCTCATAAAATGCTAACGTACCATTCTTAGCACCAACCCAAATACGTCTTGTCTGACTACAGCAAGTTACCATACTAAATCTGGAATGCAGACAGTAAAACATGTAAGTGACAAATGCACCAAAAGGGTTTTGACTGCAAAAAGCTTAAATTCATTCTATGATGTTACATTATGTTAGCACAAAGATACGGTCTTTGAACTGGCAAAGGACATGATGATTTTTTTTTTGTAACATCTGATTTTTTCATTGTATCATATTTTTTGTTCAGAGAAATGCTCAATGCATTTCAACTGTAACTGACTGATTGCAAAAACCAAACAATGAAATAGCTCTTCTGCACACTGTTTGTGGAGTTAAGATCATTCTTTACCTGCAGATAGCTGGAAAGAGTTCCTGTAACCCTTTAGCTTTCAACTGGCTAGCATCCAGGCAATGTATAATTATCTCCATTGCCTAAAATGGAAAACAGAAGTTCTTGTAACAATATTACATCCTTAAAAGCTGCTTATTCACATCTTAATGACCAAAATTAAATTTCTAGAAACCTAGCCAAAACTGAGATTTGGAGACTTAGTGTGACAGAAAAATTATTCAAGGTATAGTTGGCAGCAAAATTTTATTTTATGCTAAAGATAAGCTAAAAAAGGTATGCTGTTTTGAAAAGCATTACTAACGCTTCATGCTAATTTTGGTGTATTTTGGTTCATTAATTCTGTATCAGTGATTCCTCAGATATGTCAGTGCAACGATAATGAAACACTCGCTTAGATCAGCTTTTATGAAAATATAAGTTGGACCCAAAATCTGTGAATAAGCACCTTTAACTAAGCAACAAAATGTTTGTACAGTTAAACAAATGGCAATTTATCATCTATTTCTAAAAAGGAACAGTTTCAGTAATAAACATTGACAAGTGGTCAGCAATATTTATGTTCTTTTTGCAACTATTGCTTCCTCAAGTTATAAAGGCATTGTTTGCTCTGATCCCTTTTCGAATTTATGAGTTGAAAACCTAGAAACTGCAACATTACTTGAAGTAAGATCCATTTTTGTTTTAATCTAAAAATAGTAGCTATTCATTGTTCATCTCTATAAGATATGTAACAAACTATAACATCACTATAATGGCATCATAATGAAGTTGCATATGGTAAATTACTGTGAATTTTCTTGAAACAAAGATGTAAATTTCTAGATGTGAGACTGTTAAAATCAAGTGCATACCTCAACTATTTGCTCAGAGACATCTGATGGCATCTTGTCAACAAGAAGTTCTATAACTCTGAGAATCTCTGGTTTGGATTTAACTAGTACAGAGTTATGTGGATTGGAATGGTGCTGTGACTGTGTGTTTTGAGATATGGCATGATTGTGCCTGTAAAATTCAGAATAACTAAATTAGCACAGCAATAGTGAAGGTTTCAAGTTAGGACCAGAACTGTCATTGGCTTATCAAACTGTAACAACTCTATATTCCATGGTATGCATCGATACAAAAATGTAAATTTAGCGACATATCATGTCATGTTAGCAGTTATTTGGTAAACAGTGAATGTGATAGTCTTTCAATACAGGTAGTATTGTAAAATTATGGGGAACTCTTCTTGCCCTATTCTAGTAGAAAACCATAGCATCAAAACTAAAAGTATCATCATAATAGTAGATCTTGAATATACTGGTGTTGTTTCTACTTTACTACTTTCAATAATATTGGAATAAATCTTTTCCTGTAAAAATAGAACGGCAGAAAATAAATTTGAATACTTAAGTTAATAAATTACAACAGTAATAATTCCACTGTCACCAAATCTGAAATATTCAATATCGGTATCATTCAAAATTTTAACTGAGTTTTCTGATTTCCCAAATTACTTTCTTTCAAGCCAAGACTGCTTAGAATATAAAAGTATGTTACTGACAATGTAACTTACTGACCTTGTGACCTCCTTTGCCATGGTGATGATGAATGTAGCAGGACGTGCTGTTGCTATGAGTGACAAGGCGTGTCTAGAGGTCCTACAGGCGTCTGCTGCAGGACTCAATGGTAATCCAAATGTTACACTAAAAATAAACATACTCATATCAACCAGAAAGAGATTTATCTTGTTTTTTGTTTTTTTACTTAATGTTTAAAAATCTGTACACTTTATGTACCATAAATTTACTCCTTCACAGGCTGTGTATGCTTGATGCACTCTCACCATGTATATATTTGATCGGGTTATTCTATTTTGAATAACTTATGTGCAGTTAATACTTGTTTAAGTTTGCTGCATACTAGAAAAACTTTATTGTTTAAGAAGACAAGCTGTATGTGCTTAATTCTGAAGAGATGTTGATTTGACTATATTTACTATCCAATATTTACAAGCTGTCCCCTGTTGTACCATTTGAAAAAGCTTTTGATAAATCATGTTTAAACATAATACATGTAAATCTACCCCTTTCCTTGATTAAATGGTTATATAAGATTTTTAATACAGGTTCCAATGCCATTTGAGCAAAGTGACAAAACTTCTCCAATCATCTTAGTTTTTCTTACAAAAAAAATCAAATCACCTTGGAACCAGTCTATCTGAACCAATACATAATTCCAGAAGTCCAAGCAAAATGGCTGACACATCAAGATAAGGTTCCCAGACTGGAAATCCTCGCCCAATCAGGTCAATGGCTGCCCGTCGGATGGGTGTGTGTGCAGGAAGCTTCTTTGATGGGGGCTGCTGGAGGAGGAATGTTAATGCCTTGCCTAGATTTAAAAATAAATTGATTTTATCATTTCATTATCAAAGTATAACAAACACAGTTAGTATACTTAACTGCTTGTTTATCACAAAGATGTAATGCTATTCTCAGATTAATAATTATTGCTAATTCTCTTAATCATAATTTATTTCGACAAAAAAATCTATCCTGGTAAAATGATTAAATTTTACAGGCATTAATCACTATGAATTAGAATCTATATCAACTAGAAATGGTTTTTGATTGAACAAAAACATATGTCTCCCCCCAGCCAGTTGCTGCAGGCAGTATTGAATCAGACGATGGTAAAATTTGACATTTAACCTCCAAGTGTGACCTTGACCTTGCAGACACCACCCCGCAAGTGGGTTTCTGCCATGTCGCCTCTTGATAGGGTGAACATCTGACCCAAGTTTCATAAAAATCCCTTCAAGGGCTTTTGAAGATACAGAGTGGACACGATTTTGTGGCATTTGACATTT